>QXEO01001064.1:1264881-2529762 GCA_007115705.1 Dactylis glomerata | reverse complement strand
ATGAAATCAATGTCACTACTCTTGCATCGTTGTTGTGGAGGAACCCTTCCCGATCACCAAGCTACGTGAGGCAAGGCAGGGGCCTCCCCTCCGTGGTCTCCTCCGACGTGTCATGGGCAGAGAGTACAACTAAGTGGCGAGTCAACCTACTAACCGAGGCAAGATGTGTGGTGTCGAGACAGGTCGTCGAGCATGGTATGTTGTATTAGTGGATCCTTGGCTTTGCGACACGCCAAATGAAATACAAGTGGAGTGGAACTTTTGCCAATGTCACGGGTAATTCACTACAAGCAGCACATTGCATAAAAATCACACCTCATGGGGTCCACCAAAAACACTAGTGGTGTGACATTTTACGAACACGCCACTAATATTTTTTGTATCAGTGACGTGTTCTATTACTCGCTCCTTTTCAAAATATGATATACAAGGTATAACTTTTGGTCACATTCAAAATCTATATAGTTTGACCAGGTGGTTAGAAAAATATCTCCATTTACTCTCTCCGAAGCTAGTATAAAATTATCAACACTTATTTCCGATTAGAGCGAGTAGTAGTTAGTATAGGTTTGTTAAAGATAATGTAAGAAAATGTATTGATATGATATTTTGCATGCATATACATTAAAATTTTAGAAGTTCCAACATGTTCAGATTCGTGTTTCAAATATACATCATGCATGTTATCATTCCATTATGTCATTAGTTCCATCATTTTTATTGCAGGGAATGGAGATTTTCTTTGGAAAAGGCCAAATGCCATATATTATCTAAACCAACACTTATAATAACATCCTTACAATAAAAATAAATAAAAGGCAAGTCCTTGAAATTTTAGCACCATCTTCCTTCTACATCCCCTGACGACGCGTCATGAGCAAAGCTCGATTGAACTGATTGTATCGTTGATGTATTTGCAAATAAGTCAGAATCAATATATCCAACCATTCGTTCACCGACCCGTGGACCAGAGGTTGCTTGCTTGGAATTGAGCTTTCTTTAGTGCAATCTTTTTGCGAGAGCAACTCTAGGTTCATAAGTGCATACTGAACAAAAACACAGGAGATTCCAGCATATTGGCAGTTTGGCACAAAGAATGCAAAGAGTAACAACATGATCAGCAACGACAACCCTGAACTACATGGTCAGAATAAACATGGAGACTTTTTTGTACAAGAATGAAGTCGTGACTCGTGAGTCCATGACCTTATCCCGAAGAGGCTCGTCATATAAATGTATAGGTGCCTTGTCAATGTTATCTATGTAGTCCGTCGACATCAGACCTTAATTCATATCAAAATCTCAAAGTGATGGTAAGAAATGGGTAGTGGTTAGTATTATTGGTAATTAAATATTAAATAATTAGTATTTATTGATGGCGTTAACTTTATATGTATCATGGGGATGTAGCTCAAATGGTAGAGCACTTATCAAAGCTTGTAAGAGGAAGGGGGATCGATACCTCCCATCTCCAGGTCAATTTTTATCTTACTTTCATTGAAGTTTTTGGTAACCGATTACCAATGACGTGAAAATGGACAGAGATAGCGACTGGGCCACATCGGTCTGGGCTCCTACGATCAGCCCGCTGGCTTGCTGGACCAAGTAAGTCTTCGAAGGAGCAATTATTTCTTTGATCGATCGATCGGAGTGGTGAGTGTCCGAAGATAGCTTCTACGGCTGGAAATATTAAATCACGTGCCAAAGTCACTGAAGATCGTTTGCGTGCTGAAGAAAGATACACGTACGCCAACTAAAACGAACCAAGAGCACCTTTTGTTCGTGCGTATAGACGCGCTTCTTAGGCCACGTATGCACTTCAAGCCGCGTGCATATGAGTGGTGTACGTGGCATCACTGACGAAGCAGTGTGTGGTTGCAGGTTGCTTTGGCTATGGAGCAAAGCCACGAAAGTGATTGGCATGAAAGCGAAGCTAACCCGACTGCCTGGAAACTGCCTGCAGCGGTAGATCGATCGGAAGCGTGCTCAGGACCTCGCCGCCGCACCGGCTTATATAAAGAAAGGGACTTCCACCACCACCACCACCACCGCACAACAGCAACCGATCGATCGATCTTTCGGGACGAGCACGAGCTAGGCGCCGTCGAATGCCCATGGCCTCCATAACCTGCGCCGTCTGCTGCTCCTTCTCCAGCGCCGACGAGTTGGCGCCCACAGACACCCTCCGCGTCCTGCGCCTGCACCGCCTCCGCCTCCGCCGGGCCGCAGCGGGCTGCCTCGACCCCATCGCCGAGGAGGACGACGACTCCGATGTCGACGACGTCCCTGCCGCCGGCTCGCCAAACACAAACACCAGCAACAGCTCCAGCGCCTCCCTCGACCGTCGATACGCATAAGCTAGGCCAGTCTAAAAGCTGGTTCAGTTAGAGACAGTGATATCGTAGGCATTCACCAACGCTGTAAGCCTGTAACTAGATGATCGATGAACGGGTTAAGTTGCTGCGATTTGCACATGCTTCTGTGTCGATCAAGAATTATTTGGGTGTAACTAGACAGTCATCTGCATGGAAGATCATCCATGTTCTGCTCTTAACCTGAAACTCTGCTCTGCTTCCGGTGTGCTCTGCTCTCTTGGAGACGAAGACGTATTTTGCCTCTCCCGTCTTGACCAGCCCATTTGCGCCAAATCATTCGACTCCGTCTTCTGCACTCCAGAGTCGTCCGGCGAGATGGTGTGGCTGCAGTACACGGCGACCCGGAGGCAGCGTGCCGCCACGGCCTGCCTCTTCCTCACCGGCGCCGCCCTCATCGCCGCCGCCGCCCGTCTCTCCTACGCCAACATCGAGCCACAGAGAGCCAAGGCAGCCGAGCGGCGCAAGGTCCTCGAGGCGTTCATCGCCCGCAAGCGAGCCGCCGCCGGCGCTACCGGAGGAGGGGAACCCCTCCCGCAGGCCCACCCGGATCCCACCAAGCCATAGCTGCCTGATAATACCCTCGGCCGCTCGGCCGCTCTTCGTATCAGGCAGATTTTAGTGCGTGTAATTTTGGCCTGCTTGCTGGTTACATACAGAGTTCTGCTGTATCATGATTGGAATAATTTCATTACCCGAATGGCAGTGATAGATCATGGAATCGAGTTGTCTACTGTAATGTTACAGTTCCCACGCTATTTTCCGTAGCAGTATTTCAGCGCTCGTATCAGGCATTGCTGGGTGCCTCTCAATTGGTGTAATCTAGTTCAGTCTAAAAGCTTGTTCAGTTAGAGACTGATATATCGTAGGCATTCACCAACGCTGTAACTAGATGATCGATGAACGGGCTAATTTGCTGCGATTTGCACATGCTTCTGTGTGTCGATCAAGAATTATTTGTGTGTAACTAGACAGTCATCTGCAAGGAAGATCATCCATGTTCTGCTCTTAACCTGAAACTCTGTTCTGCTCATGGCGTGCTCTGCTCTCTTGGAAACGAAGACGTATTTATCCTCTCCCGTCTTGACCTGCCCTTTTGCGTCAAGAAAATTTATTCCGTCTTCCGCGCTCCGTTGAGCCGTAAGGCGAGATGGTGTGGCTGCAGTACGCGGCGACCCGGAGGCAGCGCGCCGCCACGGCCTGCCTCTTCCTCACTGGCGCCGCCCTCATCGCCGCGGCCGCGCGCCTCTCCTACGCCAACGTCGAGCCACAGCGCGCCAAGGCCGCCGAGCGACGCAAGGTCCTCGAGGCGTTCATCGCCCGCAAGCGAGCCGCCGCCGGAGGAGGAGGGCAATCCCTCCCGCAGCCCCACCCGGATCCCACCAAGCTATTATTCTGTTGAGGAAACCTCTTCCTTAAGTGATAAGATTGATGCTATTATGCTTATGCTTTCAAATGATAGGACTCATGTAGATCCTAATAATGTTCCTTTGGCCTCTTTGGTTGCTTAAGAAGAGCATGTTGATGTAAACTCATTAGAAATAATAATTTTAACAACAATGCTTATAGAAATAATTTTGCTAGTAACAATTATAGGCCATTTCCTTCTAATGGTGATAATAGCTATCTTGGTAGACCTAAAATGCCTAGTGAAGAAATAATTTTTGAACTTGAGAAGGCTACCAAGAATTTCATGCAGGACTATGGAGGAGCAATCAGCTCTGTTGAGGACTATTAGTCTATTAGTCATCAACTTGAAAATTTGAACAAGGCTATTCCTGAGTTGCAAGCTAAGGTTTCCAAAGCTGAAACCGATATTTCATCTTTGTCTAATGTGCAATCTTCTTTGGTTAACAGAATATCCGCTAAGCCTGATCCTTTTGCTACTGCTAATGCTATCCAAGTTAGAATTGATGAAAATGTTAGGATGCTAGCAGAATTGCATGCCAGGTGGGAAAGAGAAGATGAGATGGCTAGAGAGATGAAGGTATGTACCATTACTACCTCTAATGATGTTGGTCCTAATGCTAGCAATCCTCTTACTTTGATTGGTGTAGAGAAAACTCCCACTCCTTGTGTTAAAAAGCCTAAAACTGCCAAAACTTTTTCTCAAAAGAGTGCTGAAATTTTTCGGAGTGTAGGAGATGATAGCTCTATTTCTTTTAATGATTTTGATGTTGATAGCTGCAATATATCTAAAGTTATTTTGTTCTTGCAAAATCTTGCTTTGACTCCCAATGGTAGTTCTTTAAACGTTGCTTTTACTAAGCATATTACCATTACTCTCATGAAAATTAGGGATGAAAAGTTGAAGCAAAAAGCTTCTGTTCCCAAGAAGTTAGAAGATGGTTGGGAACCCATCATTGATATGCATGTTAATGGTTTTGATTGCCATGCTTTATGTGATCTAGGTGCTAGTATCTCTATTATGCCTAGAAAAATTTATGACATGCTTGATTTACCGCCGCTTGAAAAGTGTTATTATGATGTTCCTATTGCTGATGTTGCTAAGAAGAAACCTTTGGGAAGGATTAATGATGTTTTTATTATGGTTAACAATAACCTTGTTCCCGTTGATTTTCTTGTCATTGATGTTGAATGCAATGCTTCATGTCCTATTATTTTGGGAAGACCCTTTCTTCGAACTGTAGGTGCCATCATTGATATGAGCGAAGGCACTATCAAATATCAATTTCCACTCTAGAAAGGTATGGAACACTTCCCTAGGAAGAGAAAGAAATTAGTGTTTGACTCTATTCTTAGAGCAAATTATGAGCTTGATGCTTTATCACTTGATATTACTTGATTCGCAACTTTCTGCGCCTAGCTCAAAGGCGTTAAAGAAAAGCACTCTTGGGAGATAACTCAATGTTTTACATTCAGTTCTTTTTCTTTTATTTGAGTCTTGGAAGTTATTACTACTGTAATGACCTCTCCTTATCCTTTTTATTTCGTTTTTGTGCCAAGAGAAGCCTCTAATTTGAGCGAGGTAAGATTTGGGGATGTTGCTGTCCTGAAATAGTTTTCGGTGCTGCACCGTAAAAATTCGTGAAAATTCTCTGTATATCGTTTGGACCTGTGATTTCTTGTGCATATGCCTCGGGTTATATCCAAACTTTCATTAGTTGAACACTTTTTGATTTGAGCAACAGAAAACCCTCTAAAAATTCGACCTTTGTCAGCTGTTCTGTTTTGACAGATTTCTGCCACTATTTATGTTTGCCGCTTTATTGCTTTCTTTTTTAGTTCTTTTGATCACGGAACTTTTGGGGAAGTTGCTACAGTAGTATATGCTTTATATGTGGTGGTTTTAGGTTGAAACCTGAAGCAAAAGAGGTTGATTCCATGTTATGCTTACACTAATGTTGCTAATAGATTTGTGTTTAGTTTTGTATGAAGGAAGTTTTCAAGTGTAGGGATCGGAGAGTGATGAGATGAGTTGAAGAATGGACAAAAGCTCAAACTTGGGGATGCCCACGCATCACCCCAAGAAATATCCAAGAAGTACAAGTGTCAAAGCTTGGGGATGCCCCCGAGGCACCCCTTCTTCATCGGCAAAAATCGGGTCACCTTTCAACACACTATATTTTTATTGCTTCATGCATTATGCGTTTTTGTTGGAGCATCAGTTGTTTTTAGTTTTCAGTTTAGTTTAGTTTTGTTTGCTGCAATAAATGGTGGACCCCAACAAATTTCTTTTGGAGAAGTTGTCTTGCTTTTTATTTGCCAAGAACACTCCGTTTTTCACTCTACTCGTTTCAACGAGTGTTCTCTTTTTCTAGAACTGCGTTTCGTTTTTGTTTTCGCCTTGATTCGTGTTCAGATCTTGTTATATATTTTCATCAAGGTGTATTTTTGCCTCTGATCTTTATTGGTTTTCATCAAAAGAGGTGTTTATAAAAAGTTTGAATGGTGTTGGAAAAGAGAAAAAGCTTTATGCAAAAAAGTGGTATAAGAAGGAGCTTGTGTAGACTGCGGCCTAGGCTTTTGCATGTCGTGCTTGATGTCTTTTTGATAGTATGCTTAGTGGTTTTGCTGTAGCATGACTTGTCTCAAATAACTAAGATTGCTTAATGAGCCTTTGAAAAAATCATGCGTTGTTTTAATTATTTGGAAGCATTATTTTGGTTTTCTCCTTTGATGCTTTATTTTGGTTGACTTGACGCATGCTCACACATGTTAGACTCTTACAAAGTCGCCAATAGCCTCTATGATCATTTAGTTTTTGACTTTTGATGCCATCTTATGCTTTTTTTAATGTCGCTTTGTCGCTTTGCATGATTATGGCCGTTATTGCTCTCTTAGTTGGTCGCTCCTAGTCTTTTGCTAGCCCTCGCCTTGTACTGAGTATGAGCTCTACTCGTGCATCCAACTCCTAAAAACCAAGTTTGCCAAAGTGTCCACCATACATACCTATTAGCAATTTGCTATTCCAAAGTACATTTGACTTGCTTTTATCTACTCTTCAAATTAAACTCTTACCAGTGTTATGCGAAAATTGGTCAGTAAAGCTCTCACGAACCGAAAGGCACACTTTACTTTTTCTCATTCTTAAAAATTTGACATTGTGGTATCTTATGTTGAGTTGTTATGCTTGCAAGTTGTAAGTTGGGAATTAGCCCAGCCATGCCGTCATGGGGCAAGCTTTCAACATTGCACTTCTTATTTGAGTTGATATCGTGATCTTTTGTTTATGGATACTCGCGGTGTGAAATGAATTGGGAATCTTGCGAGATCATGGAGTTTGTATATATGTTAGAGAAATGCCTGGGCCGCCAATCTAAGCCATGCATAATTCATGGTGGAAATTTGCAGCATGCCCATAGTGGACATTCGATGATGCATCTCAAAATAAAAAGCTATACAAATGGTAAATAAAAGAGATGTCGACGTGTTCATTGTCTGCTTGTCCTGTCATTTTGATGTGGGCTTGTTCCATATCATCGGGCACGGAGGTACCCCGTTGGCGGTTCTCGATGATACGTATATACTTACAATGACAAGAGCTTGCTTGGGACTCTAAGTAAAGTAGCATGAGGTTTGGGTACTCGTATTCACGGGACATGAGGTTTTTAACTTATGATTTATCATGCATATGCAGCATAAGTGTTCTCGCATTAACTTTAATCATTCAAGATGCTTATGATGGGGGCAATGAGAGCTCAAAGCCGATAAGTACCATAATTTTTGAAGGTTTATAAAACTTGCAATCACTGCTTTCCTCCGCGAAGGGCCTTTCTTTTACTTTTATGTTGAGTCACCACCTTATATCTTTATGCACCATTAAGAGAGCATAGTTGTCATTCTTAGTATAATGTGCATTGTCCCAAAGTTTTCATTGATTGATTCATATTGTTGGTTTCACTTGTTCCTAAATTATTTGTATCTAGTCGCCCTCTTAAACTTGAAGGTGTCTGCTGACTGGTCAAAGCAGGCGTCCTTGTGCGTGGTAAATGACCAGCCCGTTGGGAACCCCAAGAGGAAAGTATGATGAGTGCAGCGGCAAGTTTTCTCTCAGTTATGAAACCAAGGTTTATCGATCAGGAGAAGGGAGACGGTGACGACTGAAGGTGTTTGTGGAACCTGCACACACACAAACAAATACTTTGTTCCCAACTTGCGATGAGGTTGTCAATCTCACCGGTTTGCTTGAAACAAAGGTTATGAGTGTATCGAGTGGAAAACAGTAGTAATATGCTAGTAAAGTAAACAGTGCGGGAATAGTAAACAGGTGATTGCAATATGATTAAAATAGGACCGGGGTCCACAGTTCACTAGTGGTGTCTCTCCATAGATAAATAACATGCTGGGTAAACGAATTACAGTTGGGCAATTGATAGAATAAAGATAACGTGATATGTCAAGAAGATCACTATGAGATTCACTCTGGGCATTACAACAAAATACATAGACCGCCATCCAACTGCATCTATGACTAATAATCCACCCCCGGGGATATCATCCGAACACCCTAGAAGTATTAAGTTGCGAACAACAGATAATTGCATTAAGCAAAGTGTGTAATGTAAACAAAGCATATGCCCTCGAGCATATGAATGTTGTTTTCTCCCTAGTAGCAACAGCACATCTACCACCTTAGAGGTTTCTGTCACTCCCCCAGGTGAAATAGAGGCATGAACCCACTATCGAGCATAAATACCCCCTCTTGGAGTCACTAGCAACTACTCGGCCAAGATAGCCACTAACAACGGAGAGCATGCAAGATCATAAACATCATAGAGATAATATAAGATAAAATTCAGTGCAGCAACTTAATCATAAACACCAATATTCATCGGATCCCAACAAACCAACATCATAGTATTACATAACGGTGATCTCAATCATGTAGGGCAGCTCATAAGATCTAAACATGAAGCACATGGTGGAGAAGACAACCATTTAGCTACTGCTATGGACCCATAGTCCAAGGTAGACTACTCACTCATCGCTCCGGAGGCAAGCATGGCGATGAAGGAGACCTCCGGTGGCGATTCCCCTCTCCGGCAGGGTGCCGGGAAGAGCTTCTGGACCCTCCCGATCTTCGGGTCGACGGCGGCGGCGGATCGCGATGTATTCTGGAAAACTGATCTCTCTTTAGGTTTTTCTCGTCAGGGGGTATATGTAGGCGAAAGGGGGCTGTCAGAGGTGGAGCCACGGGCCCTCACACGGGGGTGGCGCGGCCAGGGGCTAGGCCGCGCCGCCCCTGTGTGTGGGGGCCTCGTTGCCCCCCTCCGTCAGGTCTTCGGATGTTTGGGAGCTCCCCGATGAAATATGACTTCAGGAACTTGTTTCGTCCAATTCGGAGAATATTTCCTGTGTATCACTTCTGAAACCAAAAACAGCAGAAAACAGGGAACTGGCACTGTGGCACTTCGTTAATAGGTTAGTTCCGGAAAGCGTATAAAAATGCCACTAAGTGTAACGAAACAATAGGCAAATGGTGTAAAACAAAGCATGGAGCATCAAAAAGTATAGATACGTTTGAGACGTATCAAGCATCCCCAAGCTTAACTCCTGCTCGTCCTCGAGTAGGTAAGTGATAACAAAAGAATAATTTTTGAGGTGACATGCACCTACACAATCTTGATCATATATGTAAGCATTGATGAGCTGGGATCAATAGAACTTAAAACATGGGCATGAAGATATAATCATGACAATAAGAACTTAGCAACCATGTTGTAAACATGCAAATGAACACAAACAAAAGATCATGATAATGAAACAATGAAAGTCAAACGTGTGTTCAAATCATAAGGAAAAACATACAAGTGGTTTTCAGCTTGTCCTTCAAAGAGAGCAAAACATAAATGCATAGGACACCTCAAAGTTTAAGAGGGCGACTAGATACAAATAATTTAAGAACAAGTGAAACCAACAATATGAGTCAATCAATGAACCTTGGGACAATGCATATCACACTAAGAATGACAACTATGCTCTCTTAATGGTGCATAAAGAAAGAAGGTGGTGACTCAACATAAAAGTAAAAGAAAGGCCCTTCGCAGAGGGAAGCAGTGATTGCAAGTTTTATAACCTTCAAAAATTATGGTACTTACCGGCTTTGAGCTCTCATTGCCCCCATCATAAGCATCTTGAATGGTTAAAGTTAATGCGAGAACAGTTATGATGCATATGCTTGACAAATCATAAGTTGAAAACCTCGTGTCCCGTGAATACGAGTACCCAAACTATGCTAGTTTACTTAGAGTCCCAAGCAAGGCTCTTGTCATTGTAAGTATATGCATATCATTGAGAACCGCCAATGGGGTACCTCCGTGCCCGATGACATGGAACAAGCCCACACCAAAATGACAGGACAAGCAGACAATGAACACCTCGACATCTCTTTTATTTGCTATATTGTTTAGCTTTTTATTGTGAGATGCGTCGTCGAATGTTCACCATGGGTATGCTGCAAATTTCCACCATGAATTATGCATGGCTTAGATTGGCGGCCCGGCGTTTCCCTAACACATATAAAAACTCCATGATCCTCACAAGATTCCCAATTCATTTCACACAGCGGGCATCCATAAACAAAAGATCACAATATCAACTCAAATAGGAAGTGCAATGTTGAAAGCTTGCCCCATGACGGCATGGTTGGGCTAGAATCCAACTTACAACTTGCAAGCATAACAACTCAGCATAAAAGACCACAATGTCAAATTTTTAGAACAGGAAAAAGTAAAGTGTGCCTTCCGGTTCGTGAGAGCTTTACTGACCGAATTTCGCATAACACTGGTAAGAGTTTAATTTGAAGAGAATATAAAAGCAAGTCAAATTTACTTGGAATAGCAAATTGCTAGTAGGTATGTATGGTGGACACAATGGCAAACTTGGCTTTTAGGAGTTGGATGCACGAGTAGAGCTCATACTCAGTACAAGGCGAGGGCTAGCAAAAGACTGGGAGCGACCAACTAAGAGAGCAATAATGGCCATAATCATGCAAAGCGACAAAGCGACATTAAAAGAAGCATACGATGGCATCAAAAGTCAAAACTAAATGATCATGAAGGCTAATGGCGACTTTGGAAGAGTCTAACATGTGTGAGCATGCGCCAAGTCAACCCAAATAAAGCATCAAGGAGAAAACCAAAATAATGCTTCCATATAATAAAAACAACGCATGATTTTTTTCAAAGGCTCATTAAGCAATCTCAGTTATTTGAGACAAGTCATGCTACAGCAAAACCACTAAGCATACTATCAAAAAGACATCTAGCATGACATGAAAAAGCCTAAGCCGCAGTCTACACAAGCTCCTTCTTGTACCACTATTTTGCACAAAGCTTTTTCTCTTTTCCAACACCATTTGAAATTTTTAAAACAACCTCTTTTGATGAAAACCAATGAAGTTCAGAGGCAAAAATGCACCTTGATGAAGAGATATGACAAGATCTGAATGCATATCAAGGCGAAAACGAAAACCAAAAGCAGTAACCGAAAAACTAGAATGCTCGATTAATAAGAGTGAAAACTAGAGCATTCTTTGCAAATGAAAACGAGTACATCTCCTCCAAAGGGAATTTGTTGGGGTCCAACCATTTATTGCAGCAAACAAACAAACTAAGCAAACTAAGAAAACTAAAACAACTGACGCTCCAAGAAAAACACATAGTGCATGAAGCAATAAAAATATAGTGTTTTGAAAGGTGACCTGATTTTTGCCGATGAAGAAGGGGTGCCTCGGGGGCATCCCCAAGCTTTGACGCTTGTACTTCTTGGATATTTCTTGGGGTGCTGGGCATCGCCAAGCTTGAGCTTTTGTCCATTCTTCAACTCATCTCATCATTCTCCAATCCCTACACTTGAAAACTTCCTTCATACAAAACTAAACACAATTCTATTAGCAACATTAGTGCAAGCATAAAATATATTCATCCTCTTTAAGCTTCAGGTTTCAACCCAAAACCACCACATATAAAGTATATACTACTGTAGCAACTTCCACAAGAGTTCCATGATAAAAAAGAACTCAAAAGAAAGCGATAAAGTGGCAAAAACAAATATTGGCAGAAATCTGTCAAAACTGGACAGCTGACAATGGACGAATTTTTGAGGGATTTTCTGTTGCTCAAATCAAAAAGTGTTCAACTAAGAAAAGTTTGGATATAACCTGGGGCATATGCACAAGAAATCGCAGGTCCAAAAGATAAACAGAGAATTTTCACGAATTTTTACGGTGCAGCACCGAAAACAGTTTCAGGACAGCAATAACCCCAAATCTTTACCTCACTCAAATTAGAGGCTTCTCTTGGCACAAAAACGAAATAAACAAGATAAAGAGCGGTCATTACAGTAGTAATGACTTCTAAGACTCAAATAAAAGAAAAAGTACTGAAAGTAAACATTGGGTTATCTCCCAAGAGTGCTTTTCTTTAACGCCTTTGAGCTAGGCGCAGAAAATTGCGAATCAAGTAATATCGAGTGATGAAGCATCAAGCTCATAATTTGCTCTAAGAATAGAGTCAAAAAGTAATTTCTTTCTTTTCCTAGGGAAGTGTTCCATACCTTTCTTTAGTGGGAATTGATACTTGATAGTGCCTTCCCTCATATCAATGATAGCACCTATAGTTCGAAGAAAGGGTCTTCCCAAAATAATAGGACATGAAGCATGGCATTCAACGTCCATAACAAGAAAATCAACGGGAACAAGGTTATTGTTAACCATAATAAGAACATCATTAATCCTTCCCAAAGGTTTCTTCTTAGCAACATCAGCAATAGGAACATCAAAATAACACTTTTCAAGCGGTGGTAAATCAAGCATGTCATAAATCTTTCTAGGCATGATAGAAATACTAGCACCTAGATCACATAAAGCATGGCAATCATAACCATTAACATGCATATCAATGATGGGTTCCCAACCATCTTCTAACTTCTTGGGAACAGAGGCTTTTTGCTTCAACTTTTCATCCCTAATCTTTATAAGAGCATTGGTAATATGCTTGGTAAAAGCAATATTTAAAGAACTAGCATTAGGAGTCAAAGCAAGCTTTTGTAAGAACAAAATAACTTCAGATATATTGCAGCCATCAACATCAAAATCATTAAAAGAAATAGAGCTATCATCTCCCACACTCCGAAAAATTTCAGCACTCTTTTGAGAAAAAGTTTTGGCAGTTTTAGGCTTTTTAACACAAGGAGTGGGAGTTTTCTCTACACCAATCAAAGTAAGAGGATTGCTATCAGTAGGAGCAACATCATTAGAGGTAGTAATAGTACATACCTTCATCTCTCTAGCCATCTCATCTTCTCTTTCCCACCTGGCATGCAATTCCGCTAGCAATCTAATATTTTCATCAATTCTAACTTGGGTAGCATTAGCGGCAGCAACAATATTGCTCACATTCACATCATTAGGAAACACTTTTAATTTCAGAAGTTCAACATCATGAGCAAGGCTATCAACTTTAGAAGAAAGAGCATCAATTTTGCCTAACTTTTCCTCAACAGACTTATTAAAAGCAGTTTGCTTACCGATGAAGTCCTTGAGCATTACCTCAAGCTCGGAGGGCGCGGCCCTAGTGTTGTTGTAGGAATTACCATAAGAGTTACCATAACCATTACCATTGGTGGAAGGATACGGCCTATAATTGTTACTAGCAAAATTGTTCCTATAAGCATTGTTATTAAAATTGTTGTTTCTAATGAAATTCACATCAACTTGCTCTTCTTGAGCAACCAAAGAGGCCAAAGGAACATTAATAGGATCAACATGAGTCCTATCATTAGCAAGCATAGCCATAATTGTATCAATCTTATCATTCAAGGAAGAGGTTTCCTCAACAGAATTTACCTTCTTACCTTGTGGAGCTCTCTCGGTGTGCCATTCGGAATAATTTACCATCATGTTGTCGAGTAGCTTTGATGCGGCGCCCAATGTAAGGGACATAAAAGTGCCTCCAGCAGCTGAATCAAGTAGGTTCCTTGAAGAAAAATTCAGTCCTGCATAAAAAGTTTGGATAATCATCCAAGTAGTCAGTCCATGAGTGGGGCAATTCTTTATCATAGATTTCATTCTTTCCCAAGCTTGAGCAACATGTTCATTATCAAACTGAGTAAACTTCATAATATTGCTACGCAACGATATAATCTTAGCAGGAGGATAATATCTACCAATAAAAGCATCCTTACACTTAGCCCATGAATCGATACTATTCTTAGTCAAAGACAGCAACCAATCTTTAGCCTTTCCTCTCAAAGAAAAAGGAAACAACTTGAGCTTAATAATATCACTATCAACTTCCTTATATTTCTGCATCTCACATAGCTCAACAAAATTGTTGAGATGAGCTGCAGCATCTTCAGTACTAGCACCAGAAAATTGCTCTTTCATAACAAGGTTCAATAAAGCAGGCTTGATCTCATAAAAAGTGGTAGCAGGAACAGGTGGTGCAATAGGAGTGCAGATAAAATCACTATTGTTTGTGCTAGCAAAGTCACACAACTTGGTGTTTTCAGGAGTACCCATTTCAGCAAAACGAAAGTAAACAAGTAAAAACAACTACCAAGGATTCTAATTTTTTTGGGTTTTTGATATAAAAAGCAATGCAGGTAAATAAAATAAAGTAAAGCAAAACAAATAACAAAGTAAAGAATGTGTGTGCGAAGAACTCCCCTCGCAGAAGTCTTCTCTTCCTTCCCCGGCAACGGCGCCAGAAAAAGTGCTGCTGACTGGTGAAAGCAGGCGTCCTTGTGCGTGGTAAATGACCAGCCCGTTGGGAACCCCAAGAGGAAAGTATGATGAGTGCAGCGGCAAGTTTTCCCTCAGTTATGAAACCAAGGTTTATCGATCAGGAGAAGGGAGACGGTGACGACTGAAGGTGTTTGTGGAACCTGCACACACACAAACAAATACTTTGTTCCCAACTTGCGATGAGGTTGTCAATCTCACCGGTTTGCTTGAAACAAAGGTTATGAGTGTATCGAGTGGAAAACAGTAGTAATATGCTAGTAAAGTAAACAGTGCGGGAATAGTAAACAGGTGATTGCAATATGATTAAAATAGGACCGGGGTCCACAGTTCACTAGTGGTGTCTCTCCATAGATAAATAACATGCTGGGTAAACGAATTACAGTTGGGCAATTGATAGAATAAAGATAACGTGATATGTCAAGAAGATCACTATGAGATTCACTCTGGGCATTACAACAAAATACATAGACCGCCATCCAACTGCATCTATGACTAATAATCCACCCCCGGGGATATCATCCGAACACCCTAGAAGTATTAAGTTGCGAACAACAGATAATTGCATTAAGCAAAGTGTGTAATGTAAACAAAGCATATGCCCTCGAGCATATGAATGTTGTTTTCTCCCTAGTAGCAACAACACATCTACCACCTTAGAGGTTTCTGTCACTCCCCCAGGTGAAATAGAGGCATGAACCCACTATCGAGCATAAATACCCCCTCTTGGAGTCACTAGCAACTACTCGGCCAAGATAGCCACTAACAACGGAGAGCATGCAAGATCATAAACATCATAGAGATAATATAAGATAAAATTCAGTGCAGCAACTTAATCATAAACACCAATATTCATCGGATCCCAACAAACCAACATCATAGTATTACATAACGGTGATCTCAATCATGTAGGGCAGCTCATAAGATCTAAACATGAAGCACATGGTGGAGAAGACAACCATCTAGCTACTGCTATGGACCCATAGTCCAAGGTAGACTACTCACTCATCGCTCCGGAGGCAAGCATGGCGATGAAGGAGACCTCCGGTGGCGATTCCCCTCTCCGGCAGGGTGCCGGGAAGAGCTTCTGGACCCTCCCGATCTTCGAGTCGACGGCGGCGGCGGATCGCGATGTATTCTGGAAAACTGATCTCTCTTTAGGTTTTTCTCGTCAGGGGGTATATGTAGGCGAAAGGGGGCTGTCAGAGGTGGAGCCACGGGCCCTCACACAGGGGTGGCGCGGCCAGGGGCTAGGCCGCGCCGCCCCTGTGTGTGGGGGCCTCGTGGCCCCCCTCCGTCAGGTCTTCGGATGTTTGGGAGCTCCCCGATGAAATATGACTTCAGGAACTTGTTTCGTCCAATTCGGAGAATATTTCCTGTGTATCACTTCTGAAACCAAAAACAGCAGAAAACAGGGAACTGGCACTGTGGCACTTCGTTAATAGGTTAGTTCCGGAAAGCGTATAAAAATGCCACTAAGTGTAACGAAACAATAGGCAAATGGTGTAAAACAAAGCATGGAGCATCAAAAATTATAGATATGTTTGAGACGTATCAGTGTCCTATGCATTTATGTTTTGCTCTCCATGAAGGACAAGCTGAAAACCATTTGTATGTTTTTCCTTATGATTTGAACACACGTTTGACTTTTATTGTTTCATTTTCATGATCTTTTGTTTGTGTTCATTTTCATGTTATAACATGGTTGCTAAGTTTCTTCTATCAAGATCATATCTTTCATGCCCATGTTTTAAGTTCTTTTGATCCTAGCGCACAACGCTTACATAGATGATCAAGATTGTGTAGGTGCATGTCACCTCAAAAATTATTTCTTTTGTTATCACTTACCTACTCGAGGACGAGCAGGAGTTAAGCTTGGGGATGCTGATACGTCTCCAACGTATCCATAATTTTTGATGCTCCATGCTTGTTTTTACACCATTTGCTTAGTGTTTCGTTACACTTTATGGCACTTTTGAGCATTTTCCGGAACTAACCTATTAACAAGTCGCCACAGTGCCAGTTCCCTGTTTTCTGCTGTTTTTGTATTTCAGAAAAGTTACACAGGAAATATTCTCGGAATTAGACGAAACCAAAGCCAGTCGCCCAGAATTTCACCGAAGCTTCCAGAGAACCGAAGAGGAGTCGGAGTGGGGCCACAAGGGGCCCACACACCAGGGCGGCGCGGCTCAGGGGTAGGCCGCGCCCCCTATGTGTGAGAGCACCTCGGTCCACTCCTGACGATGCCCCTTCGCCTATAAAGACCCCCCGACGGGAAAAACCTAAAGACCCGATCAGTTTTCTAGAACACATCGCGATCCGCCGCCGCCGTCGACCCAAAGATCGGGAGGGTCCTGAAGCTCTTCCCGGCACCCTGCCGGAGAGGGGAATCGCCACCGGAGGTCTTCTTCATCGCCATGCTTGCCTCCGGAGCGATGAGTGAGTAGTCTACCTTGGACTATGGGTCCATAGCAGTAGCTAGATGGTTGTCTTTTCCAACATGTGCTTCATGTTTAGATCTCATGAGCTGCCCTACATGATTGAGATCACCGTTATGTAATTCTACATGTTTGGTTTGTTGGGATCCGATGAATATTGGTGTTATGATTGAGTTGATGTACTGAAATTTATCTTATGTTATCTCTATGTCGTTTATGATCTTGCATGCTCTTCGTTGTTAGTAGCTATCTTGGCCGAGTAGTTGCTAGTGACTCCAAGAGAGGGTATTTATGCTCGATAGTGGGTTCATGCCTCTATTTTATCTGGGGGAGTGACAGAAACCTCTAAGGTTGTAGATGTGCTATTGCTACTAGGGGGAAAACAACATTCATATGCTCGAGGGCATATGCTTTGTTTACATTACACACTTTGCTTAATGCAATTATCTGTTGTTCGCAACTTAATACTTGTGGAGTTCTCGGATTGATTCACCACAAGTGGATTATTAGTCATAGATGCAGTTGGATGGCGGTCTATGTATCTTGTTGTAATGCCCAGAGTAAATCTCATAGTGATCCTCTCATCATATGCACGTTGTCTTTATTCTATCAATTGCCCAACTGTAATTTGTTTACCCAGCATGTATTATTTTATCTATGGAGAGACACCACTAGTGAACTATGGACCCCGGTCCTATTTCCTTTATATTGCTATCACCTGTTTACTTTACTCGCACTGTTTACTTTACTCGCATACTATTACTATTTTCCACTCGATACGCTCATTCCTTTGTTTCAAGCAAACCGGTGAGATTGACAACCTCATCGTAAGTTGGGAGCAAAGTATTTGGTTATGTTGTGTGCAGGTTCCGCGTTGCAGCTAGCAAAGCAAAGCTTGGACGAGGCGCCTTATAAATTGTCCTGAGCTGTCGCAAGCTAGCAAGCATCACCTTCAGTCGTTTGGCTTGTTCCCCTTCGGATCGATAAACCTTGGTTTCTCACTGAGGGAAAACCTTGCTGCTATATTCATCATACCTTCCTCTAGGGTTCCCAACTGGACGGTGAAAAGATAACAGCACCGCAAGCATCACTCCTCTCTCTGCCAGTAGACACGCGCCGGAGCACCCGACGGTGCTGCGGTACAGAGGATGAACCGGCGCCCCTCTGGCCCCCTTGCCGGCGCGTGCGTGCACCCGTAGGTGCGCGCACCGCCGTCAAGCGGCTCAGTGACGGCGCCCTTTGCCCTGGTGAGGGTGATGCTGGTGTTCTTTTCCCGTTTGAGGGTGGGTTCTTCTTCCCGATGCCTCGGCTTGCCGATGCACATCAGGATCGAGAGGAACAGGCGCGGCCATGGTGGCGGCACACTTTGCCGGCGACGCCGGTGAGTATCCTTTTCCCTTTCTCTCTGTTTCTTTTAGGGTTCGGGTACTGTGGGGTTCGGTGGGTTCCGGTATGAACTAGGGTTAGGGTTCTAAAACTTTTACTGTCTACCCGAGGAAATCTATAGCCTAAACATCGCTCTGATACCATTGTTGATTAGCTAGGCTAGATCATCTCGGTAGTGCTCTCTGACTGTTAAAACTTGACAACTATCTGAGAGAAAGAGAGATCATTGAGAGAGGGATTTACCTGCACCTTGGCTCGAGGAACTCGAGCCGGTGGCCATGGTGATGGGTGGTGGCGAGGACGTGGGTATGTGGTGGCGGCGGTGCTTCCCGTGACTAGCGCTAGCCCTAGATCGGTAGGGAGTGTCGGTGGGTCGAGGGCAAATGCGGTGAACCTTGTACTATGTGCCCCGGCCCCCTCCTTTGTTTATATAGCGCTGCCACATGGGTCCACCAATCATATTCGGTTGGATGCCCCCGATCAGGGCGCGAGGCAAGGTTTGGATCGAGTCGTTGAACTCGGTCCTGTGAAGATCAAACTAACATTGATTGCATTGGCTAGTGCATGAAGCTTGACAATAACCAAGAGGGCAGTGATGGTATTCTTAGTGCATGCTTGCATAAATCTGTGGATTGGCCCTCGACCAGCTTAGACGTTTTACGATTTCTTATTCTGATATGTAACTCACCAACTTATTTATTTTTTTAGAACTATCTGAATCTTGTTTGAGTCGGCTGTGTGCATTTTCGCTATGCAGAGGCCGGGTGTAATACTTAACTTTTAATAATAAAGCCTATTTTCGAAAAAATGTTAATGTTTGGGGTAACGATGTCCAACCTTTTCGGGCCATCGGTTGCATATTTATATAGATAGAAAAAAACCCCTCTACATGGAAATACATGATACATACATATACTGTTGGAGTACTACTTCATACAGTACACGTACAGGATATTACATACTCCAACAGCAGGTTCTAATCGGGAGCCAACGCTCGGAGAGGCCATCGGCTGAGCACCCGAGCACGCGTACCAGATCAGCTAGCGGCCCCTCATGCGTGGTTACGTGGGATGCAGTTAGCTTAGCACCGCGCAAAGTAAGGTTTTGTTTATTTCTTCGGTATTTTTATTCCTGAAAGATGTGTGAATATGCGGAGATTTGGTGTTCATTTAATACTCTCAAATCCATTTAAATACTACTCTTCTCTAAAAAAAACTCTTTTATGATAGAGAGTTTTTAATATAGAAAAAAATACACTAGTATAGATAGGATTTGTAGAGATATCCTAAAATTATCCCCTTAAAACCCGATCTAATAAACAACCTATCAAGGAAATATCATAATACGAAATAATCCTCTCAAATGCCCTAGAACTAAACAAGGCCTAAGAGTACATTGGAATACGAATTTACCAAGTAAAGCTAATGGAGAAAGTGTTTGTGCGTAGGACAGTGCAAATTATAATGTTGGCAAGAAATACACAAGATAAAAGGGAATCCGTGTCAATCACTCTGCCTAAATAAAATCGGTACGCATCGATCCATCGGCTGGGCTTTCCCGTTTCGAAAAGAAAAAGTAATGTGACAGACATGGAGACATGGCAGCGGGTTTGCCGAGTGTCGTGCTAGTCTTTCCCGTGTACAATAATAGCACTCAGTGAAGAGCTTGATACTCTAGCAGTGTTGGATTGATAGTTAAACTAACTATTCTAAAAGTCCAAACTGATAGGAAGAACTAGGCTATATACGTTATAAGTTATAACCAGCAGGGCAGTGATGGTGTTCTTAGTGCATGCTTGCATAAATTAAAAAGATGGACTGATCAGTATTTTTGGTGCTGCGTAAAGGTTGCAGCTTTTCGGTTGTTTTCTTCTCATTTTATTGACACATTCACGCGAAAGCAGGTGATAAACAGTACAGTACAGTGGTAGTTAACGGGAAATAAAAACAGTAGGGGTAGGCATGCAGCATGCATGCATGGTTTGTTGGATCAGGTATCAATTGCCGGCGAGGATCTGCTGTGCTTGGTCGGCGGGCGCAAACCCATTAGGTTGGGCTCTAAAGGAGTTGTCCGCCGACCAGATGAAGAGCCCGGGCAGCCTCTTCTCACTCCGCAGCTGCCTTGCCGCCTCGAGGGCAACATCCGGCGTGACTCTCATGGGGCCTTCTCCCGTAACGAAGCTGGCCAGCACCTCGGCACCAGGGTAGTTAGCGATCTGTTCATTGTACCTGCTCATGTAGGTGGCGACGTCGGGGATGGGGCCGCAGCCATAGAACTGGAAGTTGACGCAGTCGATCACGCCGTGGTGGCCATTCCACAGCTGCCGGTAGTAATTCTGGACTTGTGGGTCACAGAATGGCGCGATGGATGTGAACATTTTGTTCGGGGGGTAGTGCGTCTTGAGCCGGGCGAAGAGACGGCCGATGCAGCTTGAGAACGTGTGAACATCCGTCCCCTCGGCGAAGTGCTCGTAGTCCACGTCCACGCCGTCGAGGCCGTACTCGTCGATGATATTCCTGAGAGACACGAAGGCGTTGTCCACCCACGAGTCCGCAAGGGCGGCCGTCGGCGTGAAGTAGACCGGATTGCTTTCGCCTAGCACGCTGTCGCCGCCGATGCTGAGCATGACCCTCACGTTGTTGCGGTGCTCAGATTTTATTGCATGCACGGCTGTAGGGGTGAGGTTGGCCGTGTCCCAGAACGGGCTGAACACGCCGTTCGTCGTCCTCCGCGGGCGCTGCCTCTCGACGTCGACGGCGAAGGAGAGGATGAAGTCGGAGGTGACCGAGGGGTTGATGGGTACGTTGGAGAACGTGACCCCACTGAACTGCGCACCGATGTACGCGCGGAACAGTTTGCCATTCGTCATTGGAGCTTGGCTTGAGGACGGACCTGGGTGAGGTTTAGCTAGCTAGCTTCTGTGGCTGCAGGATTCGAGTCGAGGGAGGCAGGGTGAGCTCTAACTTTCTGCTGCTACTGCCGAATATATACTAGCTCTCCGGCTAGTTCATGCTCGATGGATCCATGACGGATTCAATTCGCCAGTCAGCTAGCTAGCTAGCTACTCCAATCGCTACCCCACGACGTGTCTTCCATGATACCGTGCAAGGATGTCTATGCAAACCCGTTCTCCGAATGCATCAACTCGGATATACCTATTGCTAACAATACTCTGTTCGTTGCGTGTTATGTCAAGCAATAGCGATCACTGCCTTATTTTTTAGTTCCTAATCCATCAATGAGAATTGCTAGCTTAGCCCACACACACGAAAAAGAGAATTTCTTAATTTACAACTACACATGGGACTTTTCAATTTCTCCTAAGGGTAATGCTCAGACACCTAATCCACATCTAGGCAAGTTGCTTACTTTACAATTGCAAGGCATCTTGCCTGTTAAAATGATTTGATTGCCCTTGTTGGTCTACCAATGACGGATTAGAACTCCTATTGAGTCTTGTAAGCAGTTGTTATCCTTCAGTTAGCAATCAAGTCATTTCAAACAGTCCGGGATGCCTTAAAAATTAACAAATTTGCCGACGACTGGCTTTGGCGACGACCTTTACCCTCACAACAAATTCTAAAGTTCATCGAGAGACCAAGTCCCATGTACATGTAAATTAGGTTGTTTGCTTACATGGATTATTACAAGATATAAAAGGAAGAAATGTCCACTCTCATTAGACATATAATATAACCAACTAATGAACCTTCTACCTATATATATATGCCGAGTTGATGCATTGTGATATATTTATATTACCCCAATGTCAACTCTCCTTGTGCAATCAAAATATTGGAAGTATTAAATACTTGGTCTGCATTCTGGTTCTGCTGCTGTGGGTCACAGTCTTGTTCGTTTAAGAACTAAATTTAACAACTAAGAGAGTATTGCCTTAAGATCTATAACATGATGTTGAAGACAATTGCCTTTGAGAAAATAAGATCATCCCTTCTGTCACTCGACGGCAAAAAGCACAAGCTTTCATTTAACCCTGGCGAGGTAACCAATGGGAAGGTAAACACCATGGCAACACCTAGAATTTTTGTCACTTTCCTATTCGTACCACCAGATTACTATGTCTAACCCACAAATCCCCAACACGCGTCCTAGCATACATGAATGTGATAACATATACATCTATCGATATACATCAAGAACAACCACCAATTTGCATCTCATAAATCATCTTCCGCCTGTGAGACCTATGTAGACCTCTCTTGCTATAATCATCTCCCACCAAGGGCGGGGCCCCACCCCCGCCCTTGCTGGCTTCCTCTTAGATGCTTTATCCTGGCACAGAATCCATGTGTCGGAGGTGGCATGACCTTGAGAAGATGCGTCATTGCTTACACATCTTCGTTACTCCTGCTTCGAGGGGATCGATCCTAGGTCTTGGCCCGGGGATGACCAGAGTTCACTCTCGAGCGGCCCGGTTTGCCATGGCTCAGACTTGGGAGGATCCTGAGGACCCAGGTTCCGGCGGATCTAACAATATAGTTTCTACTCCAGTAACAAGGCTGCAAGAGGAGGGAAAATGCTAACCATCATGCCACTAATACCAAGGGTAAGTAGGTGCCAAGGACGGGTGCCATCCTACTGGATGATAACATACGACTTGCAGAGCCAAGTCACTAACAAATTGCTATCAAGGACAATAGCAGAAAATGAATAAATTTGCACGAATTTTATAAACATGCATATGATAAATCTTAGGACAAAGGCGGAATAAAGGAGGTGGCTTGCCTTTGTAACGCCCCAATTTTTTTTGGCCTTTTCAAAAAAATTCAAAACCAAAACCATTTAGCCTTAATATCGAATATTTCCAATTGCTTTTATGTGACTTAAATTCTCAATTCTTGGCAAGCTTGTGAATATTTGGAATTTTACCTCTTGCACTTTTGATACCATGACTAGAGGTGATTCACTCTATTTTTCACAGACAGCAAAAACCATTTTTATATTTTATTTTTCTTGCATAAAAGCAAAACCACAAAACCCCACCTTAGAAAGGAGCCCTATTTTCTACACTTCTCAAAATTCACCAAAACGGGGAAGCATCCCTAGTTAATAAAGAATCTATTTCTACAAGAGTACTGCATTACACTATATAGAGGATTTAGATTTGTATTACAAATAAAATAAAAGAACACAGATGCTTCTGAGCAAATTATTGAATACGAGCACATACACATATAGATTGATAGATAGATTCAAAGCACACATATACATAAATTGATAGATACGAATAAAAAATATACTAGATTCTTAAGTACCCTCTGACTCGTACATCAACAAACATTACTTAAATAGCCACTCAAAAGAATGTACTTGTAAACCAGTAGATAAACATGATATCGAGCATGCAGTCCTGGAGTTGCTCTAGCAGAAACTCGTTGTTAGCTAGCTACGGCGCTGTCTAGGTCCGACTCCAGCCACTACTAGGAAAATAGGTTTTCTGTGGTGCACTATGTTTGAATTCTGTGGCACATTTTTAATGCACCACTGTTGTCTCATCACTAAAATATAATTATGTAGCGCATTTTTATATGCCCAGAATTCCAAAATTTATGTGGCGCATCCACACGATATGCTCCACATAATTCTCAAAAAAATCTAAAAATTGTAAAAATCAGGAAAAAAATTAAAACAATCTGGAAAAAACCAAAATATTACGAATAGATCCGCATAGTACTTGTATCTGTTGGGGTTCGAAGTACAAAACAAAATTTTCGTCTTGCATCATGACCTTGGAGTCTCTCCATGCATCATGTACGAGTGAGTACAGGACATGGCCCTCAGCGGAAAAAACACACATGCATGGACGAAGTGTAGGCGTGTAATCCCTCCATCGACAAGTACGTGTACATACTTTTAAACAAAGCACTATGTATGACATGAAATTAATTACTTTTGGCATTGTAAATCTTCCCGCTCCATGGCGCTAGCTCTCCGCATGTACAACACGATGTATCAAAATATCCATGCTCGTCCTTAGTGAGCCTAGAATCCACGCATGCATCCTTATATCCTACTTTGATTTTGAAGCTATTTTTGTTTCGGGAGGCGCAGAAGAGGGAGTCGCATGAGATCATGCCAAAAACATCGAAGAACCTCTTTGCCATCACCTTGTTGGGCGCAACTTTCTTATTTTTGGAGACGCATGTTGCCTATGATTGCATGTCAGGCCTCGATGTTGCACATCATTACTTTATTCATGAGATGACATTTAGTACCCAAGTCATTTTATGTGGTGTCTTAACGTCCCGGGACATAAAGAGGTGTAGCAGAAAATCAATGTTCTCGCATTTCCGTAACCCATATTTTGGGGGCAATGAGGATGAAGTGCACTCTAGCTTGGGGGGACGGTATGGCGGGGCTAGGCCGGCAGTGGTGTGGCGGTGTACGCAAGGTGGGGGCAAATAGCCTCCTAAAATCCGGAAAAGTCTTCAAGCAGGCACTAGTAAAAACTGTCTTCGACATTGCGATGGCCACGCCATGCTCGACGTTGCGATGTGCGTGAGCTTTCTCCTCTATGCGAGGATCTTCGACAGATCTGCGGCGGCATCTAAGCCCCCCGCCCAATCAAGTGGTTTCGTCCCCGGCTAGGATTGGAGCGGCGCCGCCGCTTTTCTGTAAGCCATTGGCGGGATGCAATATTAGTTAGGGTGTTTGTTGCAAATTACAGGAGCCATGTTGTAATTTCTATTTTTTTCTAGGCCTCCATGTAAATCACCCACCGCTGAATGAATATATAAGTCCTTCTGGACCTTACCCGTTTTAAAAAAAAGCATATAGAACATAGCAACATGCTCAAATCTTAATTTTCAAAGGAGTCCCGAGGAACGCTACAAGTTCAGTACCTAGCTAGTAGACAAAAGAAGAAAAGATGAACGAAGCTGACGCTGCAAGTTGGGTACGGAACTGGGTCCTTCTGGACAATAGGCTCGATCGAGGTGGTTGGAATAAATAGTTGAGGTAAAAGCAACTCATCAACGAGGAATTGACTAGTTACTTGGTTCCTCACGTCAGAAGGATGCAATGTGGATGAAACTAATCCCATAGTGTAGAAGAGATCGGATCTACACGCTTAGTTAATTTGTAGGGAGAAAACTGTGCACATTCAAATATTTTTGATGCTTTGTTGATATGCATGCACGAGTGAAATTAGTTGACGGGTGAAGATTTGCGGGCTTCATGTATCCTTCGAGCGGGCTTCTTCCTTGGCAGAAACCAGGTAGGCCAATATCGAGGACCGAGGGGTCATACCCTCGTCAGTAGCCCCCGAGTGCCTGGGATAGTCAAAGACTATGGCAGGGACTCTAATCCGAGATTCTCCTTGACGTCGTAGTCTTGTATGTCGCGTGTGAAGGCACCAAATAAAGTTCTTGCATGTCGTGGTCGGTGGAGTCGCACGGTGGCTGAATCATGATGATGATGTTATCGAATGCTTGTTGTAGGCGATGTCGTTGTTGAATGCTTGCTGTAGGTGATGTCGTTGTCGAATGCTTGCTGTAGGCGATGTCGTTGTCGAATCAGAATATGTCGAACCGAAGTCGACGTAGCAGACGGAGCGCCGTTGATGATTTAGAAGGCCGCTAAAGTTAACAGCGTAGGGCGTAGCTCCCGAGCGTGTTGCTAACGCCGGGCGAATAGATGCTAATGCGAGGCAAAGCCCCCGAGCATGTTGCCAACGCCGGGCGAATAGATGTCAATGCGAGGCGCAGCCCCCGAGCGTGTTGCCAACGCCGGGCGAATAGATGTCAATGCGAGGCGTAGCCCCTGAGCGTGTTGCCAACGCCGGGCGAATAGATGCCAATTCGAGTAGTACTCATTCCGAGCCTCGAAAATGCTTAGTTTGGTTTGCAGGAGGATAGGCATAACCGGCCTGAGACTCACGCCGGGTCTCAGTTAATTGCATAGCCGCAAAAACATTCGGTTAGCTTACTCAGATTCGAGTCCCCCGACTCGAACCCGCGTGGGCTGGCGCTACCCCCACCCGAGCCGCGTTGGACTTACCAGGTCGAAGCCCAGTTCATTGTGAGGCACCCGATGCGTCCATCGGTGCAAACTTCATACCGTAGATATGGAAAATTTCTCGGCAGAGCGCGCTTGATACGAATACCGGGCCATCTGGTATTGCAAACTGTGGACTTACCTTCGTATTTGACATACGGCATCCGAATTAGTATATTGCCACCAGAATTCGGGCATTAAGTGTAACCCCCGAGCGTGTTGCCAATGCCGGGGCGAAGGAGTGTCAATTCGAGGCACAACCCCTGAGCGTGTTGCGAACGCCGGGGCGAATAGATGCCACTATCAGACGCAGCCCCCGAGCGTGTTGCCAACACCGGGGTAAATGAATGCCGATTTGAGGCGCCGAAGTATGTCAGGGTGGAGTGTCGATGACTTTGATCCCTGCAGTCGAGGAGGTAGATACCTCGCACTCGACGGTCATTAGGCAAATAGACATATGTATAATGTGAAGGCAAATAGACACATGTATAATGTAAAAGCAAAGCCCCCGAGTATCGGTTGCTGAAAGTGTCGAAAGCATACAGAAAGTAATGAAAGTAGTCGACTCATAGTTGAGGAAGACTTAGCTTTGGTATTTTCTCCCGGGGTGACCCCTAATATTTCCAATGGCGGTGGTCTCACGTCATTTGGACACTCCTAGCAAAAGTTATTGCAGTTCAGAATCAGGTTGTTTTTACCTGTCAAAAAAATCGTCGAAGTGTCGGCTCCGAGGGGTCAAAGGGTGTCGGGTGAAGTCTTTGGCTCCGCAGGGGTCGAAGGATCTTGATGTGGAGGTCGAATGTCTTTGATGACGGCACGGTCAAATTTGTTGTTGACAGCAGGGTTGAAGATCACGGCGACGACAGGGTCAAAGATCGTGGCGATGAAGGGTCGAAGATCACGTCGGCGGAGTCGAAGACCTTGACGCAGAGGTCGAATTTCCTGTCGATGCAGAGGTTGAATTTCTCAAAGATCTTGATGGCAAACTCAAAGATCATGTCGGTGGCGGCGTCGAAGACCATGTCGGCAGCGTCGAAGACCACGTCGGCGGCGGCATCGAAGACCACGTCGGCGGCGGCGTCGAAGACCACGTCGGCGGCGGCGTCGAAGACCATGTCGGCGGCGTCGAAGACCATGTCGGTGGTGTCGAAGGCCACGTCGGCGGAGGCGTCGAAGACCATGTCGGCGGAGTCGAAGACCTTGACGCTTGATTCGAAGGTCATGGCGATGGTGTCGAAGATCTTGGCGATGGATCTCTTGCAGTGTTGATGGAACCGGCGAACTCGTGGATCTAGCGCCCGTCATCCCCACGGTCGGCGCCAATTGACGAGGTTCTAACTCGGCAATGCCCATGTTTAGGGCTTTCGATTCATGGAGAGTATGTGGGCGCTTGGCGGATTCGCCGGCTTCAGACAGAAGCAGGGGTGCACACGAATTTACCCAGGTTCGGCCCCCCGAAGGGTAAAGACCTACATCCTGCTTGTCTGATCTTGTATTGCTGGTATATGCGGAGCTGTTACTATGGTGCGCAGATGCAATCTGGCAGAGATGGAAGAAGATATGGCATGACTAGCCTATACGCGGGATCTATGCGAGATATGGTGTCTATGCGAGATTGTATTATAGCCTATGCGAGTTCATTGTCTAGGGGCGCCCTTGGTGGCTTTATATATGCAGCCAGTTAGGGTTTACAAGTAGTTCTTGCCTTCTACTCCAAGTCGAGGTGCTGGGCCTTGCGGGCTTCATGTATCCTTCGAGCGGTCTTATTCCTTGGCAGGAACCAGGTAGGCCAATATCGAGGACCGAGGGGTCATACCCTCGTCAGTTGGTGATCGCAAGTCTATCAAAAATCATCGTTGAATTGAATGGAGGCTGAACGAGTGAGGTGTCATCAGTATTTTCTGATGTTGGTGTCAACGAGATTGTGGGATGTACTGTGATGCTTCTTCCATTGCCACAGGTCAGTTGCTTGATTGATTTTACTAGTGGTTGCATTGTCATGATTAGACCATGTCCCTGAGATTTGACAAAAAAGGTGCATTTGCGGTTAATACGTTGTAGTTAGATAAGTTATTTGGAATAGGATGGAACAGAAGACCAAGGAAAGAAAGAATAATGCACCAAAATGTAGGTGCTGCACCAAACGGTGGTGGTTGTTTCTTGTTGTAAGTGTGCGACGAAAAGACCCGGAAATAATGAATCATGAGAAAATTCATTAATAGACATATCATGCTCATTTCCAAATTTTTGCTTAGTTATTCCCATCATCCGGTAACCACAGACTGATCCTGAACATGTCATTGCTAATTGCACTGTGCTATATAGTAGAAATTTTGTTTTTTGATAACTAACCATAACTCTTTATCATTTTTTAAAAATATTTGATAATCATCCTGACTATGAACTTGGACTCTTATCATGTCTTGAAACTAACTTACCATTTAATTTTAATGTCAGCAGCACATGGATAAGTTCAGTGTCTACTGTTGGACCCATGCGCATTTATGTATTAGTTTCTTCAGCTGTGGAGGTGAATCCATCTCGGCTTCTTGACATGCAGGTGATGGATGGCTGAGCTTCTTCAACCAGTGGTAGAGCAGTAGATTGATGTCGCCTTTGTGAAGGACATAAGTGGATGCGGTGATAGGCTCAGCTCCACCCCCGACTTTGACTATCTCCTCTACTCCTTGGCTCCTACTTCTTTGTGACGGCGGCGAGATCACCGTGCCGCAACCACGGTGGTGATGACATTCGTCCTAGGCTATAACTCGCTGGTGAGCTCCTTGGTTCCTCCCTCTGTGCTCTTGCCATCAGACCGATTACCTACTGGTTTAGGTTTAGTGATGTTGGTATCACTAGGATCTGGTCATTATACTCAGTAGAGGTTTGACTCATTTATTATTCGGTGTTTGTCTCAAAATGGTAGTCACAGTTATCACTCTATGTGTGCTTGGGAAAACTACTGATATAAGCCCCTGCCAAATTTTGACGCAAACCCATAAAGTTGAGCCTTCTGCCCCAATTAAGTGTTGTAGGTTAGAATTTAGCTATTGTAACAGTTGGCTCCCATGTTGACCCTAATAGTTGCTTCGCATTTTGATCGCTTGCCTCGTTAATGTGTGGTAATTAAGCATTCACTTTTGTTTTAGTTGTTTCCTTGAGTCATAGAGCTTTTAACACGCGCTATCTAGATTGAGATGTGATTGTGAGATTTTCCAGACCTTTTGGTTGGTTGGCTAGTTAGGGCGTCCATTGATGTGGTGACCTATCTGTGATTTTATCACTTCTTCTGCATATGGAATAATAAGGTTTGAGACACATATTTCAACATTTTGTACATTAGCCACTGCAAGCTGGCACTTGAATTACAAAGCCCACAACAAATTTATGTAGCTAAGGAGACACAACCAAGATTGTGTATTGTAATTTTTGTTCAGATTTTAGGGTATGCCCTATTCCTATATGGTTCAGTGCTCTCTGCTGGTTGTTTTGATGATTACCATTATAGTGCATCCTGAAGCTAGTGGCTAGGTGCTAGAATGCATCTCAATTCCATCTCGTTCTTGTTTGCACTTTTCCAATTTTTAGTTGACCAACTAAGCTAGCTATGGATTGATTTGATGTCTGGTTATGTTATTTGGCTTCTGACATAATGGGGTGCTTGTGACTATCTTGAAGTCAGGAACTTACTGGTCGCATTTTTCATTTTATCCCTTGTGGTGGCTATTAACATGGATTGCCAATGCCTTGTATTGCTTGCATATGTATGTATCCTTCTTTTTAAAGTTCCAGAATGCATTTAGAGAAACAAGTCGAGACTAGGAATTGTTATGAGGAGTTAATGACTTGATGAAATGCTGGCAGGGTAAATGCTGATGCATGCATGTGAGGAAGATGGAAATATTTTTTTCACTTGGTTAGAAACTTGTCAGCTACATGTATAGGGCTTGATTCTTTTATAAACTATTTTCTGCTTATCATGCGTAGGCGGTGATGTAACTGCTATATGTCTAAAAAACTACTACTTACTAGTCATTTCCATGCTCATTTTTCACCAAGGTTTGCTTACTAACGTGTTGCAGATACCCGTGGCCGCGGTTTCTCGCGCTGCCTACCGAAACCTCAGGTGTCTGGCTCGGCATCGACATTGGTGGTGGATGTGGGGCACTGCTGGTATCGCCAGGGAGGACGTGGCTGTCCTCATGTCCTGATTCTCGTCAACGAGGTAATCCCTCAATCTGCAACCCTGCTGGTTTGATATGTATGGTTGCTGCAGTTGGTGATCCGCTGCATGTTCTTGCAAAATACAAGGAATTGGTATTCCATAAGAAAATCTTGCTAAGGAAATTTTGTGAAATGGTAGGCTAAGTGTGGATGTATGAACATGTTTACATAACACAAAAGAAGCATTTGTCCAGAATTTGCACGTGTTTTATCTAGCCTGCTGCTTGCCGTATTTTCATAGACCACGGTGGCCTTTGTGTTGTCACATGTGCCCCTTCATATTTTATTTGTGACGTAATCTGGTAATTCGTAGTTTCCAACATCAAGCGCATCGGGCTTTCTGTTGGAGCTTAATGAGAGCTTGGCACTTTTATGTATTTGATTTTGAAATCATATTAGTCATGTTGAACATCATGTATATGTTGTGTGACCACCTAATCCTAGTCTAGAGGATTATCCAGGTCTCTAGCATCACATACCACCTGCGAGTGCCCCTTTGCATGCAGACCGTTAGGCATCTCACTCTCCTGCATAAATACATGTATGCACTGTATCGTGTGATCAATATCAATACACACAGATATAATAACTTGTATTACTTGTACGTAACTTAAGAAGGCCATTGATATCTTAGCAGAAGTTTAGAACACCCTCTTTGTTTGTTTTGTTAAAGACACTTGAAATCTGCATGCTAAACTGTGAGGTATGGCATGATATGCACTTTTGAATTGTGTGTAAATCATAGCCGTTTTTTAGACTGTTAGATAGGTCGACTTTCATACCATTTTTAAGCATTCTTCCTTGGCTACTTAATCACAAGGTGATTTCTATTTTGGGTGCCATTTTCTTTGCCATATATCTCATCATATGGATGCACTGTATATGGGAAAATTAAATTTGATTAGCCTAGTTGCAAATTAGCTTCTGTACATAATTGTTTGTTGTGTCCAGTTGAAAATAGCTGACATGTGGAATCCTCATGGTTTATGCAGAATGTGTTCCGGTTGTGCATCCACCAGCACCCTCGCAGTTTGTTGCACAGGCGGTTTGTTGCACAGGCGGTTTGTTGTGGGAGACGGAGAGGTTGAGCGGGACGAGCTTTGCGGCTCGCTGTTGGTGGCGTCATGTACAACAGTGCTCTTATGCCGACATCGACGACCAGCGCCGCCGCTACGCGATGTGCTCCTTCTGTCACCTGGACCAACATCCTAGAGGCGCGTCTGCCCCTGCCTAGCTGCAGGATTCCACAAGGATGATGATGTCTGCTGCTCTGTGTGTTCATTGCCGTGTTTCTGTGATACGGAGGTAAAAATCCTTGTCTCCTAGGTCTGTTCCAAGTGCTATTATGTGTGTTCTCTGCTATCTAATTCATATATTGGTGAGATGTTGTTCTTTTCTTTTGCAAAGCAAGTGTTGATGGGGTAGTATAGCAGACGCAAGCATTGATTCATCATGATTTGTTTCATGTAGTTGATCATGTCTTGACGCAATGTGCTATTATTTTATTTGGAGTAGTTTCAAGTGTAGTTTTGTTGGTTTAACATATTTTAATAGCAGTACAACAGCTACAAAGATAATATGTTGATCTGATTTCATCTGCTCTGTAGCAATACATACACAAGTATATTATTTCATAGTAGTACATCAGCCACAGCCACAGGGAGGTAATTAATAGGAAATACCTCATTTCTAAGTCTATTTATAGTGTTTTCTCCGTCGTCTATTAATCAGTTCTTACCTTAATTACATGATGCACTCAAACATTCATGAATTATGTTGGTGAGATTCATTTTTGTTTTAAAATAACCCAATGGATTAGATGTTTGTTTGACATGTAGTTCATCATATCACTTGGCATCCGTTATGCCTATTTTAGCTCTTTGAGAGTAATCTTGCTCTTGTAATAAAGTCACATATATCTATCTTGCACTTTTGAAAATCATTTTCTATAATCCTCGGCTATTTGAGTTTCTTTTTGCACATATATACCTAACCACTTATCATAAATTCTGTTTCAAGACTCCTCGCTGGCCGGATCGAGAGCGGGTAGGCGTCCCAGCACCCCTGCGCCAAGCTAGCTACAGGATGGCCCATGTTTGCTGCACATTTGCCGCCTATCTTCACCAAGGTGGTTCTGCCATTGCCGCATGTCTTCATCAAGGTGGTTCTGCCATTGGGAGGTATAAATTCTTCATAGTAGTGCAAGTTATTGGAATATATTAGTTAAACTTAGCAGCAGCTGCAGCATGGATTTATTCACTCTTACCTTACAAGCATCGCTAGAACCTGGACAGAAGTGGATGATGCACTTGGATGTTGCCTGTGCAACTCAGCCTTAATCTAGTCTGCAAAATTGGTTCGCTGCTCACTGTTGCATGTGCAAGATGTACTTGGTTAGATAGTGACCTAGTTTGGTCTATTAGTTGGAATGTGCACACTTTCAGGTTTTAAGTGAAGTAGCGTGAATTTACTATAAAAAAACTGCTGGAAGTAACGTAATGGTGTCATCTGCAAAGTGAATGCTCTCTTCTACAGCATAATTAATTAGCTTCTAGGATCTGATCACTTTTAGTCATTTGATTGTTTTCTATTGCTGAAGTGAATGCTATATTCTAGTGCATAATTAATTTAGCTCTTGTATCTAGGAGCTGATTGTTAGGATATGCGTGTGCACTGTTGGATCTCTTTACCTACATATTGTTGTTTCTAGTTTACCGCAAAATTAATTATTAGCTGAAACAAATAATAATAAAAAGCAGTATGCCTTGTTTGTATCTTATATTCTATCTACTGTATTGCATTGCTCTGGGGAAATCCTTCACTTCTGCTGATTGTACACTCTTAATATTTCCCAAGTTGTCAAATATCTCCAGTAGTCTAGCATAGCAGCAGCTTTTTTGATCATCAACATTATTCAGTCTTGTGCAAGCCTATCATATCATGTCAGTTGAATTTGTTGTGCTTTAATACCGATCATACCATGATAATGCTTACATATTGCATTTGCACTAGTAGTGTCTGACTTTGATGATGTAAGACGATTTTGCGAGTTGTTCGTCCAGTCATGGTACTCTTGTTACTCCTGCAGTCATCGCATGTATAATATACTAGATCATGATAGGCGTGCGTTGCCGTGCCGGTCTATTTTTCTCAACGAAGGAATTTGTTATATATCAATAATTAAACAAACAATAGTTTTACTCATTATTTAGTATTAACCTTTAATCTAAGATGGGGAGTCAACTATCAAAGAAAAAAGTATTGTAGGGACTGGATTATTTGGTTTAATGGAGTTAGTGGTTAAATCAAGTGCATTGACTATGGCTTATCTAGAGGAAAATAGGAAAAAATGTAAATAAGGAAGTGTAAAAAACAAGTCAACTGTGATGGCCAATTTAATTTCCATAAGATTTTTGTAAACTACAACATAAACATTAGACAATTGAAGAAAAATAGAGCTTTTTAGTTGCACTTTTTGAATGCTTTTCAAAAGCGATAAGCCGATCAAACCATTCTAAAAAATAACTTGCATATAGCATTTGCAAGTACTGGAGTAGTTATGTTGTACCGAAAAAAGGAAAACAATTATAGGGTACATGTTATGATGAACCTTATGTCCTGTAGTTTCATGCACTCTCAGGCGATCCCCTTTGTCGTGCCTAGTGAAAAAACTTCTAGGCCTGTTGACCACCATCAGGTTGCTCTTACTATGTAAGAGTGAAATCATATCCTACAATGATGTGAAAATCACAGCTAAGATTTTATTTACTTCCTTTAACATGAAAAAATTAATGTTTCCAGTCTTAAAAATTCTAATGGCATGGTATTATCTGGTACCAAACAAAGCCATTGGAATTAACATCTTCGTCACCCGGAATATAAGATGACAACCTTGTTGGGAAATGTTGGTGACAGAAAAAAGAGGCTACTTGTAAGTCATTAGAAAGTATGCTGCTTCAGTATATCTCAGTAATTGGCATGATTGCAACTTTTGTAAATGCACCATTTTTCTAGCGGGACAAATGGACAGTAATTTGATAATGTGTATTGAAGTTCTTTAGTTAACACTTGATTCGTCCCCTTTCTACAAAATTAGATTCATGACTGAATATCTGGAGCATTGTACAACTGTGTACTACATACCTTTCCTATGTTTCAGCCTTTGCTTCGGCATTGCCGCTCCTCGCCCGTTCACAAAACCGATTTACATACGAATTAATCATGATTTATGTACAAAAGTGTATGTACTTGTACCGTGTGATGGCATTTGTCGTGTTGCTATTCACTCCATTAAACTACAACCATGGAATGGACAGTCTATGCTACTTGTCAAGAAAGCTATTAAAACAATGCCCCTTATCATGTACTGACTGACCATTCTCTGTGTTCAGGCTTGGCCTAGACTAGTGTGTCTTGTTTGAGTGTTGACTGTTGAGTAATAGGTTCTTGGTTTGCTGTCTTGCAGGTGATGGACGCAGCAAGCTTGTGCAACCAACCAGTGGCCGCCGAACGCGCTGCTAGAGCAGTGCACGATGCAGCAGATTGTCGTGGCATTGGTAAAAGGGAGGCCCTGATTCAACCAGCAGCACCAGGGCTCTGACCCTTATTATGGATCAAGTTTACACGGAGGGAGCTGTACCCGCGGGATCTGCCCAAAGAAGTGTAGAGGGCACGGGGGTTGGCGGTGGCAAGGAACGCATGCACATGATTATTCTGGTGGGCTGGTGGCACCCGGGTCAGCCCCTTGCCTTGACATCCTGACAGCTCTTAAATTTTTTTTGGATACCTTGTCTATTGCAATAAGGGTAGCATGTTTGTTGTGATCTTCTTTGGATCATTCTTGCTTGTTTGGTGGCTACATATTAAGCAAGTCCATTTTTACGCATCTCTCCCTTAATGAATAAAACATAGATACACTTGATCTTTGCTATGCCTCTCCTAAATTGTGGTAATTTACCATGTACCTAGAGACGATGAATTTGCTGATGTTTACATCTACTTTTTCTATTACTCTCATGTTAATTTGTTGAAGGAAGTTTTCACTTTGCTGTAGGTACAATAGATAAGTTGGTGCCCTGCATTTGATATAATCCTCATGATGCATGCATTTTTTAGTACATAATGATTCTCAGTGCACACAAAAAGTGTGGTTGTGCTTCTCAGAGAATATACTCCCTTGTCTTAGTTTTCGTTTCCGATGTGTGCTTTGAGTACTGATGTGCATGTACTACTTTTGTGGTTCCCTGTGATTTGGGCTTGCTGCATGGTCATGGTCATGATCAGGAAGTTGTGCTTTAGAATTTCTTACTGGTAGTAATTTTAATTTGCAGCCTGTAATGCAAACATGTGTCATACTCAAAAATATTGTAAAAACTGAAAGTGAAAGTGACAGTAAAAAGGAAAAACTTGAGAACATCACCTTTCTTTTCATCCCACGGCGATTTTTCGCATGGAAACGTTCAACTATCACCTCGTCAGGAACTTGGTCTAACAATTCCTTCTCTACAAAGCAAATGAGGTGATGTAACAAGAATCCTAAACCCTAAACCCTAAGTGGACATACAACAAAGTAACTCAGAATTTACCTCATTGAATCTGTGATTTAATTCTTCTCCCAACAAATCTAGGACAACAAAGAAACAATCAACTCGATAATGATGCTCATTGTTAATACCGGTCCTCTGCCTTGGCTTTTTTGGAATTACATAGTCTGTTTCCATGTCCATCATTGAAATTTTATTTTTCATATACCAATCGGATTGACAACTAATACAATATACACATAGTTAATCAAGAATTCAGGCTCGCTCATAATGTACAACAAGGAATTACAAAGAGTTAGCAGTTCTGAAATTAGAACAGAGAAAATTAGAAGAGAAATTGGGGATGAACTCACGGCTTACCTTGATGGCTTGATGGCTTGATGGCTTGATGTAGATTGTAGAATCAGAAGAGGTCAAGACTCAGAGGCAGTCGGTAGCCGACGGCGTGCATCACCGCGGAGGACTGCGGACGTCGGAACTTGTCGTCGTGCCAGAGGCGAGGCCGCGAGGGCGCGCCAGAGCAGGACAGGGAAGGCGGCAGAGGCAAGGCCGCGAGGACACCGGGCGGAAGGGCGGCAGGCGGCGAGGCCGAGGCGAGCGTTAAGTTTCTCGGTTTCTGGCTAAACTTCCGCCGCTTCATTTCTTGCTATTTTTATTCTTAATTTCCGATCGCACTAGTTCTATGATGTAGGCGTGTAGCTCGTAGGTGACCAGGCCAGTTAATGGGCTGGGTTCCCATGTTTTCCTTAGACAGGCTTTGAAAAAATACCAGAAAAAATAAGTAGGGGGGGCAACTATTTTAGGCTGAGGGGGGGCAACGCCCTATACTACAGGTCACGTATAAGGAGGCCTAAAAATTGAGTGGGGGCATTTGACCCCCCGGCTTGTACGTGCGTTCGCTATTGCGTGCTTATCTAATTGTTGTTACTTTATCCATCTATTTTGTTTGGAGTCCTGAAAAAGGAAAAATATCCATGTGTTTATGTTGATCCTTCTCGACTTTACCTTAGTCACGCTGGATGCACCTTCGAATTCCGTAATTATTCATGGTCCATATTTTTATCACAACCTGAGACGATCAATGTAGTGTTAATCTAGTGTCCTTCCAAGTTGACATGTCAAGTGCATAAAAACCTTTATAAGTTTTATAAATTACAGAGCATGGAATTACTTTCAGTTCTTTCACATATACATATTCCTTGCATAACCAATAGGAGTGATACTCTTACTTCATTTGCAGTGACACTCTTATTTCACTTGTAACAGATAGAGACACACAAGTATTGCAATATGATGCATAAAAGCTATATTTTTTGGACCCTCATATTGGGAGACACACGAGTATTTCACTCGTAGCCTTCCATTTCGTTGATCATTCACTCTTCTTTTACAGTGGGTTGCCAGTAGCCACCATGGATATGTGATGCTTTTTATTTTTCACTTAGTATAGGATTATTTAAACTAGGTTCTACTGGATCGTGTTTATATGTTATACTTCTACCATTGGTTTCATCTTTCGTTTCCTTCACAGACCATTCGGTTGTGTTTGCAGGTCAATAATCTCCCCTATAAAGCACCTATCTGTGTTGGGCACAGGAGCGATGACATCCTCCACTCGGAACAACGCTTGGGGACAAGACCAGCTACAACTTGTTGTAAGGTGCCTCCCAACATCTTCCCTGATAATTTTGTGCTTTTTTGGCTGCTTCCCGAGCAGTGCGACAGTTGGTGCAAAGAAGGTTTCAAATATTGTGGCATCACAATTGTTCTGTAGTGCTAATGTGGTTGGGCAATGCTGATGAGCTTCTCCAAATTTGTCTCTTACCAATAAATTGCTTGTTTGGAATCACACTATTGTGCATGTTAAGTTGTGGGGATAAACCTGATTGTTTCTCTCATGTGAATTGGTAATATAAGATTGATGTGTTGTGTAAGTAATGCATGCTAGCTTGTATCTACTTCCCTATTACCTCACATGATTAATAAAATGTAGAATTTGTATTAGAGGCAATAGGTTGCAATAGAAGATATAAAGCAATAGGTGTTGTCGTGTATGTGCTTACTAGATTGCAAGAGAAGATATAAAGCAATAGGTGTTGTACCGCTGGAGTTGTGTACTAAGTGATGTATTTGGAGCTTACAATAGAAGACAGTTTCTCTACTTAAGATAAAGATTTACCGTCGCTCATTTTTGTTCTGTTCTCTGTCATGACACATCTGTTGTTATAAACCTTGTTGTGTTGCATAGTGATGCAGATCCTTTATCTCTGGAAAAGATTTGAGTTGACATCTCTATGTATGTGGCATTGCCCAGAACCATGTTTCATTTGTTATGTAAAAGTGGTATATATGGCTCATAGAACAACAGTAGATGTCTGTTATCCTACTGGGTTACTGGAGTTGTTTGTACCAATACAGCAATGTGCCGAGTGTGGTAAATCATGTTTATCATTGGGAAATCTATTGCCCATGAATGTAAATCTTTATCTGAGCCTTGTTTTGGAGGTCCTCTATTTATAAGCCTTAGTTTGGGTTTTGACGTAGAATAACAAACTCTACATTTTGCTTGCATCATGTTTCTGAGATATCTGCTGCATAATTGACATTTGATGCATTGGATTGTTGTGGTTGTTTCTGGTTGTAGGGCGGCGGCGACATGGTTGCGGTGGCGACAGAGGCTTGTTGTGGTTGTTTCTGGTTGTAGGGTGGCGGCGATATGGCTGCGGTGGTGACAGGATGCGGTGACGACAGGGCTATGGCAGCGGCGATGTGTTTTTAGGGTTTTTTGTTTGTTGGATGACGGCTAGAGCGAGGAAGAGGCATGCTCTGATACCATGTCAATGTTTGGGGTACTACTACATTTCGAGAACAGTATCCGGCATTGTATGATATTGTGCGTCATAAGGGTGATACAATTACCCATGTTTTGGAGTCTAATCCTCCAAATGTGGCGTTCAGAAGGAATTTATATGGTCCTAGACTTGTTTCTTGGGAGAACTTGCTTCAACGCTTGACTTATGTCCAATTAACAGATGGTAAAGATGAATTTCAATGGAATCTACGCTTATTTCATCAGAATTACCAGTTCTAGATAATAAGAAAATCTGGAAGATGAAGATCCCACTTAAAAATAATTTTTTTGCATGGTATCTTCGCTGAGGGGTTATTCTTACCTAAGATAATTTTATTAAGCGGAATTGGCATGGGAGTAAAACATGTGTTTTCTATTCTCATGATGAGACAATAAAACACTTGTTTTTCCAATGCAACTTTGCATGTTCTATATGGTCAGTCATCTTGTATCGATAACAAGTATATAATTCTTCTTAGGGTGGGAGCGATGACATTAATTTAGTCGCTTTGGCCAGGGGCGGAGCCAGGATTTGAGCATAGGGGGGCGAGCAGACAATGGTCGTCTAAAAAATATAACATGGAAATATATCGGTTTTTAAAGGCTAGCATTAATACCATGGCCTTTTTAGGCCTATCCTCTAAAAAAATGCTACTCCCTCCGATCACTACCAAAATATGTCTAGATACATCCATACAAAGACATGTATTAGTGGTCGGAGAGAGTAGCATTAATGTAAAACTAGCAACATGTGTTCAGATTTAGAAAAAATGGTACGGTCCATACCCCAAGCCAATTGCTAATAAGTTTTTTACTTATCATCATTTAAACAAAACAAATGCAACAAATATGAACACCACAATATATTATGAAATCATGTTTGTCAATACAAGCAATATGAACACCGCTGAATAAGTTGATAATCTCTCCGGTAGGAGTGTTGGATCTTGAATCAATTGGCTTGTAAAACTAGTTTATTATTGTTGTTGTTTTCCTTGTCATATTTGAAGCATAAAAAATGTAATGAAAAAAACATCAAATTAATAATTTACCTATCATTTTATATGTAAGTATGCTAATTAACCAATACTGGAAGATTGTAGTTCGTCAATTCAAAGAAAAAATAGAAGCTAGTAGCTACAAGAACTCTGGATGGCGACTGGCAAGCGGCGGCGGCGGCTGGCATGCGCCCTAGTAGACAGACTCATAGTAGCAGGGTTCGATTGAAACCAGGCTCGAGGACAATGTTTCGTATGGTAATAGTGTAAAATAACTCTAGGTCGAGGCCACAATGGCTTCAGACGATGGATTATTGGGCTTCTAGTGCGCTCCACCCATGTCCAATTAAGTTTAGACTAATTAATTTGGTAACTATCTCCGGCAAATTAGCATGTATTTTTACCAGTATAGCTACTACTGCCTACTGTACAGTGTTGAGGGGGGCGAACCATTGGGGGGGGGTGTCTAGCCCCTGCTCGCCCCCTGCCTCCGCCCCTGGCTTTGGCTATGTAGAAATGACAAAGTCTTTGATAATAAATCATCTTCTCTCTTGCAGGCTATGTATGGGCACTCTTCAACTATGGTCACAGCTACACCGCTCGGAGGATCACGACCTCTTTTCGGAGGTGTGCACCGCGTCTGGTGGATACGGCGAGGGACTTTTTCTCACGTCATGGATGGCAGCATAATCTGTAGATTGGCCCTTCACCAGCTTAGGCGTTTTACGATTTCTTATTCTGATATGTAACTCACCAACTTTTTTTTTTTAGAACTATCTGAATCTTGTTTGAGTCGGCTGTGTGCATTTTCGCTATGCAGAGACCGGGTGTAATACTTAACTTTTAATAATAAAGCCTATTTTCGGAAAAAATGTTAATGTTTGGGGTAACGATGTCCAACCTTTTCGGGCCATCGGTTGCATATTTATATAGATAGGAAAAAACCCCCTACATGGAAATATATGAGACATACATATACTGTTGGAGTACTACTTCATACACGTACACGTACAGGATATTACATACTCCAACAGCAGGTTCTAATCGGGAGCCAACGCTCGGAGAGGCCATCGGCTGAGCACCCGAGCACGCGTACCAGATCAGCTAGCGGCCCCTCATGCGTGGTTACGTGGGATGCAGTTAGCTTAGCACCGCGCAAAGTAAGGTTTTGTTTATTTCTTCGGTATTTTTATTCCTGAAAGATGTGTGAATATGCGGAGATTTGGTGTTCATTTAATACTCTCAAATCCATTTAAATACTACTCTTCTCTAAAAAAAACTCTTTTATGATAGAGAGTTTTTAATATAGAAAAAAATACACTAGTATAGATAGGATTTGTAGAGATATCCTAAAATTATCCCCTTAAAACCCGATCTAATAAACAACCTATCAAGGAAATATCATAATACGAAATAATCCTCTCAAATGCCCTAGAACTAAACAAGGCCTAAGAGTACATTGGAATACGAATTTACCAAGTAAAGCTAATGGAGAAAGTGTTTGTGCGTAGGACAGTGCAAATTATAATGTTGGCAAGAAATACACAAGATAAAAGGGAATCCGTGTCAATCACTCTGCCTAAATAAAATCGGTACGCATCGATCCATCGGCTGGGCTTTCCCGTTTCGAAAAGAAAAAGTAATGTGACAGACATGGAGACATGGCAGCGGGTTTGCCGAGTGTCGTGCTAGTCTTTCCCGTGTACAATAATAGCACTCAGTGAAGAGCTTGATACTCTAGCAGTGTTGGATTGATAGTTAAACTAACTATTCTAAAAGTCCAAACTGATAGGAAGAACTAGGCTATATACGTTATAAGTTATAACCAGCAGGGCAGTGATGGTGTTCTTAGTGCATGCTTGCATAAATTAAAAAGATGGACTGATCAGTATTTTTGGTGCTGCGTAAAGGTTGCAGCTTTTCGGTTGTTTTCTTCTCATTTTATTGACACATTCACGCGAAAGCAGGTGATAAACAGTACAGTACAGTGGTAGTTAACGGGAAATAAAAACAGTAGGGGTAGGCATGCAGCATGCATGCATGGTTTGTTGGATCAGGTATCAATTGCCGGCGAGGATCTGCTGTGCTTGGTCGGCGGGCGCAAACCCATTAGGTTGGGCTCTAAAGGAGTTGTCCGCCGACCAGATGAAGAGCCCGGGCAGCCTCTTCTCACTCCGCAGCTGCCTTGCCGCCTCGAGGGCAACATCCGGCGTGACTCTCATGGGGCCTTCTCCCGTAACGAAGCTGGCCAGCACCTCGGCACCAGGGTAGTTAGCGATCTGTTCATTGTACCTGCTCATGTAGGTGGCGACGTCGGGGATGGGGCCGCAGCCATAGAACTGGAAGTTGACGCAGTCGATCACGCCGTGGTGGCCATTCCACAGCTGCCGGTAGTAATTCTGGACTTGTGGGTCACAGAATGGCGCGATGGATGTGAACATTTTGTTCGGGGGGTAGTGCGTCTTGAGCCGGGCGAAGAGACGGCCGATGCAGCTTGAGAACGTGTGAACATCCGTCCCCTCGGCGAAGTGCTCGTAGTCCACGTCCACGCCGTCGAGGCCGTACTCGTCGATGATATTCCTGAGAGACACGAAGGCGTTGTCCACCCACGAGTCCGCAAGGGCGGCCGTCGGCGTGAAGTAGACCGGATTGCTTTCGCCTAGCACGCTGTCGCCGCCGATGCTGAGCATGACCCTCACGTTGTTGCGGTGCTCAGATTTTATTGCATGCACGGCTGTAGGGGTGAGGTTGGCCGTGTCCCAGAACGGGCTGAACACGCCGTTCGTCGTCCTCCGCGGGCGCTGCCTCTCGACGTCGACGGCGAAGGAGAGGATGAAGTCGGAGGTGACCGAGGGGTTGATGGGTACGTTGGAGAACGTGACCCCACTGAACTGCGCACCGATGTACGCGCGGAACAGTTTGCCATTCGTCATTGGAGCTTGGCTTGAGGACGGACCTGGGTGAGGTTTAGCTAGCTAGCTTCTGTGGCTGCAGGATTCGAGTCGAGGGAGGCAGGGTGAGCTCTAACTTTCTGCTGCTACTGCCGAATATATACTAGCTCTCCGGCTAGTTCATGCTCGATGGATCCATGACGGATTCAATTCGCCAGTCAGCTAGCTAGCTAGCTACTCCAATCGCTACCCCACGACGTGTCTTCCATGATACCGTGCAAGGATGTCTATGCAAACCCGTTCTCCGAATGCATCAACTCGGATATACCTATTGCTAACAATACTCTGTTCGTTGCGTGTTATGTCAAGCAATAGCGATCACTGCCTTATTTTTTAGTTCCTAATCCATCAATGAGAATTGCTAGCTTAGCCCACACACACGAAAAAGAGAATTTCTTAATTTACAACTACACATGGGACTTTTCAATTTCTCCTAAGGGTAATGCTCAGACACCTAATCCACATCTAGGCAAGTTGCTTACTTTACAATTGCAAGGCATCTTGCCTGTTAAAATGATTTGATTGCCCTTGTTGGTCTACCAATGACGGATTAGAACTCCTATTGAGTCTTGTAAGCAGTTGTTATCCTTCAGTTAGCAATCAAGTCATTTCAAACAGTCCGGGATGCCTTAAAAATTAACAAATTTGCCGACGACTGGCTTTGGCGACGACCTTTACCCTCACAACAAATTCTAAAGTTCATCGAGAGACCAAGTCCCATGTACATGTAAATTAGGTTGTTTGCTTACATGGATTATTACAAGATATAAAAGGAAGAAATGTCCACTCTCATTAGACATATAATATAACCAACTAATGAACCTTCTACCTATATATATATGCCGAGTTGATGCATTGTGATATATTTATATTACCCCAATGTCAACTCTCCTTGTGCAATCAAAATATTGGAAGTATTAAATACTTGGTCTGCATTCTGGTTCTGCTGCTGTGGGTCACAGTCTTGTTCGTTTAAGAACTAAATTTAACAACTAAGAGAGTATTGCCTTAAGATCTATAACATGATGTTGAAGACAATTGCCTTTGAGAAAATAAGATCATCCCTTCTGTCACTCGACGGCAAAAAGCACAAGCTTTCATTTAACCCTGGCGAGGTAACCAATGGGAAGGTAAACACCATGGCAACACCTAGAATTTTTGTCACTTTCCTATTCGTACCACCAGATTACTATGTCTAACCCACAAATCCCCAACACGCGTCCTAGCATACATGAATGTGATAACATATACATCTATCGATATACATCAAGAACAACCACCAATTTGCATCTCATAAATCATCTTCCGCCTGTGAGACCTATGTAGACCTCTCTTGCTATAATCATCTCCCACCAAGGGCGGGGCCCCACCCCCGCCCTTGCTGGCTTCCTCTTAGATGCTTTATCCTGGCACAGAATCCATGTGTCGGAGGTGGCATGACCTTGAGAAGATGCGTCATTGCTTACACATCTTCGTTACTCCTGCTTCGAGGGGATCGATCCTAGGTCTTGGCCCGGGGATGACCAGAGTTCACTCTCGAGCGGCCCGGTTTGCCATGGCTCAGACTTGGGAGGATCCTGAGGACCCAGGTTCCGGCGGATCTAACAATATAGTTTCTACTCCAGTAACAAGGCTGCAAGAGGAGGGAAAATGCTAACCATCATGCCACTAATACCAAGGGTAAGTAGGTGCCAAGGACGGGTGCCATCCTACTGGATGATAACATACGACTTGCAGAGCCAAGTCACTAACAAATTGCTATCAAGGACAATAGCAGAAAATGAATAAATTTGCACGAATTTTATAAACATGCATATGATAAATCTTAGGACAAAGGCGGAATAAAGGAGGTGGCTTGCCTTTGTAACGCCCCAATTTTTTTTGGCCTTTTCAAAAAAATTCAAAACCAAAACCATTTAGCCTTAATATCGAATATTTCCAATTGCTTTTATGTGACTTAAATTCTCAATTCTTGGCAAGCTTGTGAATATTTGGAATTTTACCTCTTGCACTTTTGATACCATGACTAGAGGTGATTCACTCTATTTTTCACAGACAGCAAAAACCATTTTTATATTTTATTTTTCTTGCATAAAAGCAAAACCACAAAACCCCACCTTAGAAAGGAGCCCTATTTTCTACACTTCTCAAAATTCACCAAAACGGGGAAGCATCCCTAGTTAATAAAGAATCTATTTCTACAAGAGTACTGCATTACACTATATAGAGGATTTAGATTTGTATTACAAATAAAATAAAAGAACACAGATGCTTCTGAGCAAATTATTGAATACGAGCACATACACATATAGATTGATAGATAGATTCAAAGCACACATATACATAAATTGATAGATACGAATAAAAAATATACTAGATTCTTAAGTACCCTCTGACTCGTACATCAACAAACATTACTTAAATAGCCACTCAAAAGAATGTACTTGTAAACCAGTAGATAAACATGATATCGAGCATGCAGTCCTGGAGTTGCTCTAGCAGAAACTCGTTGTTAGCTAGCTACGGCGCTGTCTAGGTCCGACTCCAGCCACTACTAGGAAAATAGGTTTTCTGTGGTGCACTATGTTTGAATTCTGTGGCACATTTTTAATGCACCACTGTTGTCTCATCACTAAAATATAATTATGTAGCGCATTTTTATATGCCCAGAATTCCAAAATTTATGTGGCGCATCCACACGATATGCTCCACATAATTCTCAAAAAAATCTAAAAATTGTAAAAATCAGGAAAAAAATTAAAACAATCTGGAAAAAACCAAAATATTACGAATAGATCCGCATAGTACTTGTATCTGTTGGGGTTCGAAGTACAAAACAAAATTTTCGTCTTGCATCATGACCTTGGAGTCTCTCCATGCATCATGTACGAGTGAGTACAGGACATGGCCCTCAGCGGAAAAAACACACATGCATGGACGAAGTGTAGGCGTGTAATCCCTCCATCGACAAGTACGTGTACATACTTTTAAACAAAGCACTATGTATGACATGAAATTAATTACTTTTGGCATTGTAAATCTTCCCGCTCCATGGCGCTAGCTCTCCGCATGTACAACACGATGTATCAAAATATCCATGCTCGTCCTTAGTGAGCCTAGAATCCACGCATGCATCCTTATATCCTACTTTGATTTTGAAGCTATTTTTGTTTCGGGAGGCGCAGAAGAGGGAGTCGCATGAGATCATGCCAAAAACATCGAAGAACCTCTTTGCCATCACCTTGTTGGGCGCAACTTTCTTATTTTTGGAGACGCATGTTGCCTATGATTGCATGTCAGGCCTCGATGTTGCACATCATTACTTTATTCATGAGATGACATTTAGTACCCAAGTCATTTTATGTGGTGTCTTAACGTCCCGGGACATAAAGAGGTGTAGCAGAAAATCAATGTTCTCGCATTTCCGTAACCCATATTTTGGGGGCAATGAGGATGAAGTGCACTCTAGCTTGGGGGGACGGTATGGCGGGGCTAGGCCGGCAGTGGTGTGGCGGTGTACGCAAGGTGGGGGCAAATAGCCTCCTAAAATCCGGAAAAGTCTTCAAGCAGGCACTAGTAAAAACTGTCTTCGACATTGCGATGGCCACGCCATGCTCGACGTTGCGATGTGCGTGAGCTTTCTCCTCTATGCGAGGATCTTCGACAGATCTGCGGCGGCATCTAAGCCCCCCGCCCAATCAAGTGGTTTCGTCCCCGGCTAGGATTGGAGCGGCGCCGCCGCTTTTCTGTAAGCCATTGGCGGGATGCAATATTAGTTAGGGTGTTTGTTGCAAATTACAGGAGCCATGTTGTAATTTCTATTTTTTTCTAGGCCTCCATGTAAATCACCCACCGCTGAATGAATATATAAGTCCTTCTGGACCTTACCCATTTTAAAAAAAAGCATATAGAACATAGCAACATGCTCAAATCTTAATTTTCAAAGGAGTCCCGAGGAACGCTACAAGTTCAGTACCTAGCTAGTAGACAAAAGAAGAAAAGATGAACGAAGCTGACGCTGCAAGTTGGGTACGGAACTGGGTCCTTCTGGACAATAGGCTCGATCGAGGTGGTTGGAATAAATAGTTGAGGTAAAAGCAACTCATCAACGAGGAATTGACTAGTTACTTGGTTCCTCACGTCAGAAGGATGCAATGTGGATGAAACTAATCCCATAGTGTAGAAGAGATCGGATCTACACGCTTAGTTAATTTGTAGGGAGAAAACTGTGCACATTCAAATATTTTTGATGCTTTGTTGATATGCATGCACGAGTGAAATTAGTTGACGGGTGAAGATTTGCGGGCTTCATGTATCCTTCGAGCGGGCTTCTTCCTTGGCAGAAACCAGGTAGGCCAATATCGAGGACCGAGGGGTCATACCCTCGTCAGTAGCCCCCGAGTGCCTGGGATAGTCAAAGACTATGGCAGGGACTCTAATCCGAGATTCTCCTTGACGTCGTAGTCTTGTATGTCGCGTGTGAAGGCACCAAATAAAGTTCTTGCATGTCGTGGTCGGTGGAGTCGCACGGTGGCTGAATCATGATGATGATGTTATCGAATGCTTGTTGTAGGCGATGTCGTTGTTGAATGCTTGCTGTAGGTGATGTCGTTGTCGAATGCTTGCTGTAGGCGATGTCGTTGTCGAATCAGAATATGTCGAACCGAAGTCGACGTAGCAGACGGAGCGCCGTTGATGATTTAGAAGGCCGCTAAAGTTAACAGCGTAGGGCGTAGCTCCCGAGCGTGTTGCTAACGCCGGGCGAATAGATGCTAATGCGAGGCAAAGCCCCCGAGCATGTTGCCAACGCCGGGCGAATAGATGTCAATGCGAGGCGCAGCCCCCGAGCGTGTTGCCAACGCCGGGCGAATAGATGTCAATGCGAGGCGTAGCCCCTGAGCGTGTTGCCAACGCCGGGCGAATAGATGCCAATTCGAGTAGTACTCATTCCGAGCCTCGAAAATGCTTAGTTTGGTTTGCAGGAGGATAGGCATAACCGGCCTGAGACTCACGCCGGGTCTCAGTTAATTGCATAGCCGCAAAAACATTCGGTTAGCTTACTCAGATTCGAGTCCCCCGACTCGAACCCGCGTGGGCTGGCGCTACCCCCACCCGAGCCGCGTTGGACTTACCAGGTCGAAGCCCAGTTCATTGTGAGGCACCCGATGCGTCCATCGGTGCAAACTTCATACCGTAGATATGGAAAATTTCTCGGCAGAGCGCGCTTGATACGAATACCGGGCCATCTGGTATTGCAAACTGTGGACTTACCTTCGTATTTGACATACGGCATCCGAATTAGTATATTGCCACCAGAATTCGGGCATTAAGTGTAACCCCCGAGCGTGTTGCCAATGCCGGGGCGAAGGAGTGTCAATTCGAGGCACAACCCCTGAGCGTGTTGCGAACGCCGGGGCGAATAGATGCCACTATCAGACGCAGCCCCCGAGCGTGTTGCCAACACCGGGGTAAATGAATGCCGATTTGAGGCGCCGAAGTATGTCAGGGTGGAGTGTCGATGACTTTGATCCCTGCAGTCGAGGAGGTAGATACCTCGCACTCGACGGTCATTAGGCAAATAGACATATGTATAATGTGAAGGCAAATAGACACATGTATAATGTAAAAGCAAAGCCCCCGAGTATCGGTTGCTGAAAGTGTCGAAAGCATACAGAAAGTAATGAAAGTAGTCGACTCATAGTTGAGGAAGACTTAGCTTTGGTATTTTCTCCCGGGGTGACCCCTAATATTTCCAATGGCGGTGGTCTCACGTCATTTGGACACTCCTAGCAAAAGTTATTGCAGTTCAGAATCAGGTTGTTTTTACCTGTCAAAAAAATCGTCGAAGTGTCGGCTCCGAGGGGTCAAAGGGTGTCGGGTGAAGTCTTTGGCTCCGCAGGGGTCGAAGGATCTTGATGTGGAGGTCGAATGTCTTTGATGACGGCACGGTCAAATTTGTTGTTGACAGCAGGGTTGAAGATCACGGCGACGACAGGGTCAAAGATCGTGGCGATGAAGGGTCGAAGATCACGTCGGCGGAGTCGAAGACCTTGACGCAGAGGTCGAATTTCCTGTCGATGCAGAGGTTGAATTTCTCAAAGATCTTGATGGCAAACTCAAAGATCATGTCGGTGGCGGCGTCGAAGACCATGTCGGCAGCGTCGAAGACCACGTCGGCGGCGGCATCGAAGACCACGTCGGCGGCGGCGTCGAAGACCACGTCGGCGGCGGCGTCGAAGACCATGTCGGCGGCGTCGAAGACCATGTCGGTGGTGTCGAAGGCCACGTCGGCGGAGGCGTCGAAGACCATGTCGGCGGAGTCGAAGACCTTGACGCTTGATTCGAAGGTCATGGCGATGGTGTCGAAGATCTTGGCGATGGATCTCTTGCAGTGTTGATGGAACCGGCGAACTCGTGGATCTAGCGCCCGTCATCCCCACGGTCGGCGCCAATTGACGAGGTTCTAACTCGGCAATGCCCATGTTTAGGGCTTTCGATTCATGGAGAGTATGTGGGCGCTTGGCGGATTCGCCGGCTTCAGACAGAAGCAGGGGTGCACACGAATTTACCCAGGTTCGGCCCCCCGAAGGGTAAAGACCTACATCCTGCTTGTCTGATCTTGTATTGTTGGTATATGCGGAGCTGTTACTATGGTGCGCAGATGCAATCTGGCAGAGATGGAAGAAGATATGGCATGACTAGCCTATACGCGGGATCTATGCGAGATATGGTGTCTATGCGAGATTGTATTATAGCCTATGCGAGTTCATTGTCTAGGGGCGCCCTTGGTGGCTTTATATATGCAGCCAGTTAGGGTTTACAAGTAGTTCTTGCCTTCTACTCCAAGTCGAGGTGCTGGGCCTTGCGGGCTTCATGTATCCTTCGAGCGGTCTTATTCCTTGGCAGGAACCAGGTAGGCCAATATCGAGGACCGAGGGGTCATACCCTCGTCAGTTGGTGATCGCAAGTCTATCAAAAATCATCGTTGAATTGAATGGAGGCTGAACGAGTGAGGTGTCATCAGTATTTTCTGATGTTGGTGTCAACGAGATTGTGGGATGTACTGTGATGCTTCTTCCATTGCCACAGGTCAGTTGCTTGATTGATTTTACTAGTGGTTGCATTGTCATGATTAGACCATGTCCCTGAGATTTGACAAAAAAGGTGCATTTGCGGTTAATACGTTGTAGTTAGATAAGTTATTTGGAATAGGATGGAACAGAAGACCAAGGAAAGAAAGAATAATGCACCAAAATGTAGGTGCTGCACCAAACGGTGGTGGTTGTTTCTTGTTGTAAGTGTGCGACGAAAAGACCCGGAAATAATGAATCATGAGAAAATTCATTAATAGACATATCATGCTCATTTCCAAATTTTTGCTTAGTTATTCCCATCATCCGGTAACCACAGACTGATCCTGAACATGTCATTGCTAATTGCACTGTGCTATATAGTAGAAATTTTGTTTTTTGATAACTAACCATAACTCTTTATCATTTTTTAAAAATATTTGATAATCATCCTGACTATGAACTTGGACTCTTATCATGTCTTGAAACTAACTTACCATTTAATTTTAATGTCAGTAGCACATGGATAAGTTCAGTGTCTACTGTTGGACCCATGCGCATTTATGTATTAGTTTCTTCAGCTGTGGAGGTGAATCCATCTCGGCTTCTTGACATGCAGGTGATGGATGGCTGAGCTTCTTCAACCAGTGGTAGAGCAGTAGATTGATGTCGCCTTTGTGAAGGACATAAGTGGATGCGGTGATAGGCTCAGCTCCACCCCCGACTTTGACTATCTCCTCTACTCCTTGGCTCCTACTTCTTTGTGACGGCGGCGAGATCACCGTGCCGCAACCACGGTGGTGATGACATTCGTCCTAGGCTATAACTCGCTGGTGAGCTCCTTGGTTCCTCCCTCTGTGCTCTTGCCATCAGACCGATTACCTACTGGTTTAGGTTTAGTGATGTTGGTATCACTAGGATCTGGTCATTATACTCAGTAGAGGTTTGACTCATTTATTATTCGGTGTTTGTCTCAAAATGGTAGTCACAGTTATCACTCTATGTGTGCTTGGGAAAACTACTGATATAAGCCCCTGCCAAATTTTGACGCAAACCCATAAAGTTGAGCCTTCTGCCCCAATTAAGTGTTGTAGGTTAGAATTTAGCTATTGTAACAGTTGGCTCCCATGTTGACCCTAATAGTTGCTTCGCATTTTGATCGCTTGCCTCGTTAATGTGTGGTAATTAAGCATTCACTTTTGTTTTAGTTGTTTCCTTGAGTCATAGAGCTTTTAACACGCGCTATCTAGATTGAGATGTGATTGTGAGATTTTCCAGACCTTTTGGTTGGTTGGCTAGTTAGGGCGTCCATTGATGTGGTGACCTATCTGTGATTTTATCACTTCTTCTGCATATGGAATAATAAGGTTTGAGACACATATTTCAACATTTTGTACATTAGCCACTGCAAGCTGGCACTTGAATTACAAAGCCCACAACAAATTTATGTAGCTAAGGAGACACAACCAAGATTGTGTATTGTAATTTTTGTTCAGATTTTAGGGTATGCCCTATTCCTATATGGTTCAGTGCTCTCTGCTGGTTGTTTTGATGATTACCATTATAGTGCATCCTGAAGCTAGTGGCTAGGTGCTAGAATGCATCTCAATTCCATCTCGTTCTTGTTTGCACTTTTCCAATTTTTAGTTGACCAACTAAGCTAGCTATGGATTGATTTGATGTCTGGTTATGTTATTTGGCTTCTGACATAATGGGGTGCTTGTGACTATCTTGAAGTCAGGAACTTACTGGTCGCATTTTTCATTTTATCCCTTGTGGTGGCTATTAACATGGATTGCCAATGCCTTGTATTGCTTGCATATGTATGTATCCTTCTTTTTAAAGTTCCAGAATGCATTTAGAGAAACAAGTCGAGACTAGGAATTGTTATGAGGAGTTAATGACTTGATGAAATGCTGGCAGGGTAAATGCTGATGCATGCATGTGAGGAAGATGGAAATATTTTTTTCACTTGGTTAGAAACTTGTCAGCTACATGTATAGGGCTTGATTCTTTTATAAACTATTTTCTGCTTATCATGCGTAGGCGGTGATGTAACTGCTATATGTCTAAAAAACTACTACTTACTAGTCATTTCCATGCTCATTTTTCACCAAGGTTTGCTTACTAACGTGTTGCAGATACCCGTGGCCGCGGTTTCTCGCGCTGCCTACCGAAACCTCAGGTGTCTGGCTCGGCATCGACATTGGTGGTGGATGTGGGGCACTGCTGGTATCGCCAGGGAGGACGTGGCTGTCCTCATGTCCTGATTCTCGTCAACGAGGTAATCCCTCAATCTGCAACCCTGCTGGTTTGATATGTATGGTTGCTGCAGTTGGTGATCCGCTGCATGTTCTTGCAAAATACAAGGAATTGGTATTCCATAAGAAAATCTTGCTAAGGAAATTTTGTGAAATGGTAGGCTAAGTGTGGATGTATGAACATGTTTACATAACACAAAAGAAGCATTTGTCCAGAATTTGCACGTGTTTTATCTAGCCTGCTGCTTGCCGTATTTTCATAGACCACGGTGGCCTTTGTGTTGTCACATGTGCCCCTTCATATTTTATTTGTGACGTAATCTGGTAATTCGTAGTTTCCAACATCAAGCGCATCGGGCTTTCTGTTGGAGCTTAATGAGAGCTTGGCACTTTTATGTATTTGATTTTGAAATCATATTAGTCATGTTGAACATCATGTATATGTTGTGTGACCACCTAATCCTAGTCTAGAGGATTATCCAGGTCTCTAGCATCACATACCACCTGCGAGTGCCCCTTTGCATGCAGACCGTTAGGCATCTCACTCTCCTGCATAAATACATGTATGCACTGTATCGTGTGATCAATATCAATACACACAGATATAATAACTTGTATTACTTGTACGTAACTTAAGAAGGCCATTGATATCTTAGCAGAAGTTTAGAACACCCTCTTTGTTTGTTTTGTTAAAGACACTTGAAATCTGCATGCTAAACTGTGAGGTATGGCATGATATGCACTTTTGAATTGTGTGTAAATCATAGCCGTTTTTTAGACTGTTAGATAGGTCGACTTTCATACCATTTTTAAGCATTCTTCCTTGGCTACTTAATCACAAGGTGATTTCTATTTTGGGTGCCATTTTCTTTGCCATATATCTCATCATATGGATGCACTGTATATGGGAAAATTAAATTTGATTAGCCTAGTTGCAAATTAGCTTCTGTACATAATTGTTTGTTGTGTCCAGTTGAAAATAGCTGACATGTGGAATCCTCATGGTTTATGCAGAATGTGTTCCGGTTGTGCATCCACCAGCACCCTCGCAGTTTGTTGCACAGGCGGTTTGTTGCACAGGCGGTTTGTTGTGGGAGACGGAGAGGTTGAGCGGGACGAGCTTTGCGGCTCGCTGTTGGTGGCGTCATGTACAACAGTGCTCTTATGCCGACATCGACGACCAGCGCCGCCGCTACGCGATGTGCTCCTTCTGTCACCTGGACCAACATCCTAGAGGCGCGTCTGCCCCTGCCTAGCTGCAGGATTCCACAAGGATGATGATGTCTGCTGCTCTGTGTGTTCATTGCCGTGTTTCTGTGATACGGAGGTAAAAATCCTTGTCTCCTAGGTCTGTTCCAAGTGCTATTATGTGTGTTCTCTGCTATCTAATTCATATATTGGTGAGATGTTGTTCTTTTCTTTTGCAAAGCAAGTGTTGATGGGGTAGTATAGCAGACGCAAGCATTGATTCATCATGATTTGTTTCATGTAGTTGATCATGTCTTGACGCAATGTGCTATTATTTTATTTGGAGTAGTTTCAAGTGTAGTTTTGTTGGTTTAACATATTTTAATAGCAGTACAACAGCTACAAAGATAATATGTTGATCTGATTTCATCTGCTCTGTAGCAATACATACACAAGTATATTATTTCATAGTAGTACATCAGCCACAGCCACAGGGAGGTAATTAATAGGAAATACCTCATTTCTAAGTCTATTTATAGTGTTTTCTCCGTCGTCTATTAATCAGTTCTTACCTTAATTACATGATGCACTCAAACATTCATGAATTATGTTGGTGAGATTCATTTTTGTTTTAAAATAACCCAATGGATTAGATGTTTGTTTGACATGTAGTTCATCATATCACTTGGCATCCGTTATGCCTATTTTAGCTCTTTGAGAGTAATCTTGCTCTTGTAATAAAGTCACATATATCTATCTTGCACTTTTGAAAATCATTTTCTATAATCCTCGGCTATTTGAGTTTCTTTTTGCACATATATACCTAACCACTTATCATAAATTCTGTTTCAAGACTCCTCGCTGGCCGGATCGAGAGCGGGTAGGCGTCCCAGCACCCCTGCGCCAAGCTAGCTACAGGATGGCCCATGTTTGCTGCACATTTGCCGCCTATCTTCACCAAGGTGGTTCTGCCATTGCCGCATGTCTTCATCAAGGTGGTTCTGCCATTGGGAGGTATAAATTCTTCATAGTAGTGCAAGTTATTGGAATATATTAGTTAAACTTAGCAGCAGCTGCAGCATGGATTTATTCACTCTTACCTTACAAGCATCGCTAGAACCTGGACAGAAGTGGATGATGCACTTGGATGTTGCCTGTGCAACTCAGCCTTAATCTAGTCTGCAAAATTGGTTCGCTGCTCACTGTTGCATGTGCAAGATGTACTTGGTTAGATAGTGACCTAGTTTGGTCTATTAGTTGGAATGTGCACACTTTCAGGTTTTAAGTGAAGTAGCGTGAATTTACTATAAAAAAACTGCTGGAAGTAACGTAATGGTGTCATCTGCAAAGTGAATGCTCTCTTCTACAGCATAATTAATTAGCTTCTAGGATCTGATCACTTTTAGTCATTTGATTGTTTTCTATTGCTGAAGTGAATGCTATATTCTAGTGCATAATTAATTTAGCTCTTGTATCTAGGAGCTGATTGTTAGGATATGCGTGTGCACTGTTGGATCTCTTTACCTACATATTGTTGTTTCTAGTTTACCGCAAAATTAATTATTAGCTGAAACAAATAATAATAAAAAGCAGTATGCCTTGTTTGTATCTTATATTCTATCTACTGTATTGCATTGCTCTGGGGAAATCCTTCACTTCTGCTGATTGTACACTCTTAATATTTCCCAAGTTGTCAAATATCTCCAGTAGTCTAGCATAGCAGCAGCTTTTTTGATCATCAACATTATTCAGTCTTGTGCAAGCCTATCATATCATGTCAGTTGAATTTGTTGTGCTTTAATACCGATCATACCATGATAATGCTTACATATTGCATTTGCACTAGTAGTGTCTGACTTTGATGATGTAAGACGATTTTGCGAGTTGTTCGTCCAGTCATGGTACTCTTGTTACTCCTGCAGTCATCGCATGTATAATATACTAGATCATGATAGGCGTGCGTTGCCGTGCCGGTCTATTTTTCTCAACGAAGGAATTTGTTATATATCAATAATTAAACAAACAATAGTTTTACTCATTATTTAGTATTAACCTTTAATCTAAGATGGGGAGTCAACTATCAAAGAAAAAAGTATTGTAGGGACTGGATTATTTGGTTTAATGGAGTTAGTGGTTAAATCAAGTGCATTGACTATGGCTTATCTAGAGGAAAATAGGAAAAAATGTAAATAAGGAAGTGTAAAAAACAAGTCAACTGTGATGGCCAATTTAATTTCCATAAGATTTTTGTAAACTACAACATAAACATTAGACAATTGAAGAAAAATAGAGCTTTTTAGTTGCACTTTTTGAATGCTTTTCAAAAGCGATAAGCCGATCAAACCATTCTAAAAAATAACTTGCATATAGCATTTGCAAGTACTGGAGTAGTTATGTTGTACCGAAAAAAGGAAAACAATTATAGGGTACATGTTATGATGAACCTTATGTCCTGTAGTTTCATGCACTCTCAGGCGATCCCCTTTGTCGTGCCTAGTGAAAAAACTTCTAGGCCTGTTGACCACCATCAGGTTGCTCTTACTATGTAAGAGTGAAATCATATCCTACAATGATGTGAAAATCACAGCTAAGATTTTATTTACTTCCTTTAACATGAAAAAATTAATGTTTCCAGTCTTAAAAATTCTAATGGCATGGTATTATCTGGTACCAAACAAAGCCATTGGAATTAACATCTTCGTCACCCGGAATATAAGATGACAACCTTGTTGGGAAATGTTGGTGACAGAAAAAAGAGGCTACTTGTAAGTCATTAGAAAGTATGCTGCTTCAGTATATCTCAGTAATTGGCATGATTGCAACTTTTGTAAATGCACCATTTTTCTAGCGGGACAAATGGACAGTAATTTGATAATGTGTATTGAAGTTCTTTAGTTAACACTTGATTCGTCCCCTTTCTACAAAATTAGATTCATGACTGAATATCTGGAGCATTGTACAACTGTGTACTACATACCTTTCCTATGTTTCAGCCTTTGCTTCGGCATTGCCGCTCCTCGCCCGTTCACAAAACCGATTTACATACGAATTAATCATGATTTATGTACAAAAGTGTATGTACTTGTACCGTGTGATGGCATTTGTCGTGTTGCTATTCACTCCATTAAACTACAACCATGGAATGGACAGTCTATGCTACTTGTCAAGAAAGCTATTAAAACAATGCCCCTTATCATGTACTGACTGACCATTCTCTGTGTTCAGGCTTGGCCTAGACTAGTGTGTCTTGTTTGAGTGTTGACTGTTGAGTAATAGGTTCTTGGTTTGCTGTCTTGCAGGTGATGGACGCAGCAAGCTTGTGCAACCAACCAGTGGCCGCCGAACGCGCTGCTAGAGCAGTGCACGATGCAGCAGATTGTCGTGGCATTGGTAAAAGGGAGGCCCTGATTCAACCAGCAGCACCAGGGCTCTGACCCTTATTATGGATCAAGTTTACACGGAGGGAGCTGTACCCGCGGGATCTGCCCAAAGAAGTGTAGAGGGCACGGGGGTTGGCGGTGGCAAGGAACGCATGCACATGATTATTCTGGTGGGCTGGTGGCACCCGGGTCAGCCCCTTGCCTTGACATCCTGACAGCTCTTAAATTTTTTTTGGATACCTTGTCTATTGCAATAAGGGTAGCATGTTTGTTGTGATCTTCTTTGGATCATTCTTGCTTGTTTGGTGGCTACATATTAAGCAAGTCCATTTTTACGCATCTCTCCCTTAATGAATAAAACATAGATACACTTGATCTTTGCTATGCCTCTCCTAAATTGTGGTAATTTACCATGTACCTAGAGACGATGAATTTGCTGATGTTTACATCTACTTTTTCTATTACTCTCATGTTAATTTGTTGAAGGAAGTTTTCACTTTGCTGTAGGTACAATAGATAAGTTGGTGCCCTGCATTTGATATAATCCTCATGATGCATGCATTTTTTAGTACATAATGATTCTCAGTGCACACAAAAAGTGTGGTTGTGCTTCTCAGAGAATATACTCCCTTGTCTTAGTTTTCGTTTCCGATGTGTGCTTTGAGTACTGATGTGCATGTACTACTTTTGTGGTTCCCTGTGATTTGGGCTTGCTGCATGGTCATGGTCATGATCAGGAAGTTGTGCTTTAGAATTTCTTACTGGTAGTAATTTTAATTTGCAGCCTGTAATGCAAACATGTGTCATACTCAAAAATATTGTAAAAACTGAAAGTGAAAGTGACAGTAAAAAGGAAAAACTTGAGAACATCACCTTTCTTTTCATCCCACGGCGATTTTTCGCATGGAAACGTTCAACTATCACCTCGTCAGGAACTTGGTCTAACAATTCCTTCTCTACAAAGCAAATGAGGTGATGTAACAAGAATCCTAAACCCTAAACCCTAAGTGGACATACAACAAAGTAACTCAGAATTTACCTCATTGAATCTGTGATTTAATTCTTCTCCCAACAAATCTAGGACAACAAAGAAACAATCAACTCGATAATGATGCTCATTGTTAATACCGGTCCTCTGCCTTGGCTTTTTTGGAATTACATAGTCTGTTTCCATGTCCATCATTGAAATTTTATTTTTCATATACCAATCGGATTGACAACTAATACAATATACACATAGTTAATCAAGAATTCAGGCTCGCTCATAATGTACAACAAGGAATTACAAAGAGTTAGCAGTTCTGAAATTAGAACAGAGAAAATTAGAAGAGAAATTGGGGATGAACTCACGGCTTACCTTGATGGCTTGATGGCTTGATGGCTTGATGTAGATTGTAGAATCAGAAGAGGTCAAGACTCAGAGGCAGTCGGTAGCCGACGGCGTGCATCACCGCGGAGGACTGCGGACGTCGGAACTTGTCGTCGTGCCAGAGGCGAGGCCGCGAGGGCGCGCCAGAGCAGGACAGGGAAGGCGGCAGAGGCAAGGCCGCGAGGACACCGGGCGGAAGGGCGGCAGGCGGCGAGGCCGAGGCGAGCGTTAAGTTTCTCGGTTTCTGGCTAAACTTCCGCCGCTTCATTTCTTGCTATTTTTATTCTTAATTTCCGATCGCACTAGTTCTATGATGTAGGCGTGTAGCTCGTAGGTGACCAGGCCAGTTAATGGGCTGGGTTCCCATGTTTTCCTTAGACAGGCTTTGAAAAAATACCAGAAAAAATAAGTAGGGGGGGCAACTATTTTAGGCTGAGGGGGGGCAACGCCCTATACTACAGGTCACGTATAAGGAGGCCTAAAAATTGAGTGGGGGCATTTGACCCCCCGGCTTGTACGTGCGTTCGCTATTGCGTGCTTATCTAATTGTTGTTACTTTATCCATCTATTTTGTTTGGAGTCCTGAAAAAGGAAAAATATCCATGTGTTTATGTTGATCCTTCTCGACTTTACCTTAGTCACGCTGGATGCACCTTCGAATTCCGTAATTATTCATGGTCCATATTTTTATCACAACCTGAGACGATCAATGTAGTGTTAATCTAGTGTCCTTCCAAGTTGACATGTCAAGTGCATAAAAACCTTTATAAGTTTTATAAATTACAGAGCATGGAATTACTTTCAGTTCTTTCACATATACATATTCCTTGCATAACCAATAGGAGTGATACTCTTACTTCATTTGCAGTGACACTCTTATTTCACTTGTAACAGATAGAGACACACAAGTATTGCAATATGATGCATAAAAGCTATATTTTTTGGACCCTCATATTGGGAGACACACGAGTATTTCACTCGTAGCCTTCCATTTCGTTGATCATTCACTCTTCTTTTACAGTGGGTTGCCAGTAGCCACCATGGATATGTGATGCTTTTTATTTTTCACTTAGTATAGGATTATTTAAACTAGGTTCTACTGGATCGTGTTTATATGTTATACTTCTACCATTGGTTTCATCTTTCGTTTCCTTCACAGACCATTCGGTTGTGTTTGCAGGTCAATAATCTCCCCTATAAAGCACCTATCTGTGTTGGGCACAGGAGCGATGACATCCTCCACTCGGAACAACGCTTGGGGACAAGACCAGCTACAACTTGTTGTAAGGTGCCTCCCAACATCTTCCCTGATAATTTTGTGCTTTTTTGGCTGCTTCCCGAGCAGTGCGACAGTTGGTGCAAAGAAGGTTTCAAATATTGTGGCATCACAATTGTTCTGTAGTGCTAATGTGGTTGGGCAATGCTGATGAGCTTCTCCAAATTTGTCTCTTACCAATAAATTGCTTGTTTGGAATCACACTATTGTGCATGTTAAGTTGTGGGGATAAACCTGATTGTTTCTCTCATGTGAATTGGTAATATAAGATTGATGTGTTGTGTAAGTAATGCATGCTAGCTTGTATCTACTTCCCTATTACCTCACATGATTAATAAAATGTAGAATTTGTATTAGAGGCAATAGGTTGCAATAGAAGATATAAAGCAATAGGTGTTGTCGTGTATGTGCTTACTAGATTGCAAGAGAAGATATAAAGCAATAGGTGTTGTACCGCTGGAGTTGTGTACTAAGTGATGTATTTGGAGCTTACAATAGAAGACAGTTTCTCTACTTAAGATAAAGATTTACCGTCGCTCATTTTTGTTCTGTTCTCTGTCATGACACATCTGTTGTTATAAACCTTGTTGTGTTGCATAGTGATGCAGATCCTTTATCTCTGGAAAAGATTTGAGTTGACATCTCTATGTATGTGGCATTGCCCAGAACCATGTTTCATTTGTTATGTAAAAGTGGTATATATGGCTCATAGAACAACAGTAGATGTCTGTTATCCTACTGGGTTACTGGAGTTGTTTGTACCAATACAGCAATGTGCCGAGTGTGGTAAATCATGTTTATCATTGGGAAATCTATTGCCCATGAATGTAAATCTTTATCTGAGCCTTGTTTTGGAGGTCCTCTATTTATAAGCCTTAGTTTGGGTTTTGACGTAGAATAACAAACTCTACATTTTGCTTGCATCATGTTTCTGAGATATCTGCTGCATAATTGACATTTGATGCATTGGATTGTTGTGGTTGTTTCTGGTTGTAGGGCGGCGGCGACATGGTTGCGGTGGCGACAGAGGCTTGTTGTGGTTGTTTCTGGTTGTAGGGTGGCGGCGATATGGCTGCGGTGGTGACAGGATGCGGTGACGACAGGGCTATGGCAGCGGCGATGTGTTTTTAGGGTTTTTTGTTTGTTGGATGACGGCTAGAGCGAGGAAGAGGCATGCTCTGATACCATGTCAATGTTTGGGGTACTACTACATTTCGAGAACAGTATCCGGCATTGTATGATATTGTGCGTCATAAGGGTGATACAATTACCCATGTTTTGGAGTCTAATCCTCCAAATGTGGCGTTCAGAAGGAATTTATATGGTCCTAGACTTGTTTCTTGGGAGAACTTGCTTCAACGCTTGACTTATGTCCAATTAACAGATGGTAAAGATGAATTTCAATGGAATCTACGCTTATTTCATCAGAATTACCAGTTCTAGATAATAAGAAAATCTGGAAGATGAAGATCCCACTTAAAAATAATTTTTTTGCATGGTATCTTCGCTGAGGGGTTATTCTTACCTAAGATAATTTTATTAAGCGGAATTGGCATGGGAGTAAAACATGTGTTTTCTATTCTCATGATGAGACAATAAAACACTTGTTTTTCCAATGCAACTTTGCATGTTCTATATGGTCAGTCATCTTGTATCGATAACAAGTATATAATTCTTCTTAGGGTGGGAGCGATGACATTAATTTAGTCGCTTTGGCCAGGGGCGGAGCCAGGATTTGAGCATAGGGGGGCGAGCAGACAATGGTCGTCTAAAAAATATAACATGGAAATATATCGGTTTTTAAAGGCTAGCATTAATACCATGGCCTTTTTAGGCCTATCCTCTAAAAAAATGCTACTCCCTCCGATCACTACCAAAATATGTCTAGATACATCCATACAAAGACATGTATTAGTGGTCGGAGAGAGTAGCATTAATGTAAAACTAGCAACATGTGTTCAGATTTAGAAAAAATGGTACGGTCCATACCCCAAGCCAATTGCTAATAAGTTTTTTACTTATCATCATTTAAACAAAACAAATGCAACAAATATGAACACCACAATATATTATGAAATCATGTTTGTCAATACAAGCAATATGAACACCGCTGAATAAGTTGATAATCTCTCCGGTAGGAGTGTTGGATCTTGAATCAATTGGCTTGTAAAACTAGTTTATTATTGTTGTTGTTTTCCTTGTCATATTTGAAGCATAAAAAATGTAATGAAAAAAACATCAAATTAATAATTTACCTATCATTTTATATGTAAGTATGCTAATTAACCAATACTGGAAGATTGTAGTTCGTCAATTCAAAGAAAAAATAGAAGCTAGTAGCTACAAGAACTCTGGATGGCGACTGGCAAGCGGCGGCGGCGGCTGGCATGCGCCCTAGTAGACAGACTCATAGTAGCAGGGTTCGATTGAAACCAGGCTCGAGGACAATGTTTCGTATGGTAATAGTGTAAAATAACTCTAGGTCGAGGCCACAATGGCTTCAGACGATGGATTATTGGGCTTCTAGTGCGCTCCACCCATGTCCAATTAAGTTTAGACTAATTAATTTGGTAACTATCTCCGGCAAATTAGCATGTATTTTTACCAGTATAGCTACTACTGCCTACTGTACAGTGTTGAGGGGGGCGAACCATTGGGGGGGGGTGTCTAGCCCCTGCTCGCCCCCTGCCTCCGCCCCTGGCTTTGGCTATGTAGAAATGACAAAGTCTTTGATAATAAATCATCTTCTCTCTTGCAGGCTATGTATGGGCACTCTTCAACTATGGTCACAGCTACACCGCTCGGAGGATCACGACCTCTTTTCGGAGGTGTGCACCGCGTCTGGTGGATACGGCGAGGGACTTTTTCTCACGTCATGGATGGCAGCATAATCTGTAGATTGGCCCTTCACCAGCTTAGGCGTTTTACGATTTCTTATTCTGATATGTAACTCACCAACTTTTTTTTTTTAGAACTATCTGAATCTTGTTTGAGTCGGCTGTGTGCATTTTCGCTATGCAGAGACCGGGTGTAATACTTAACTTTTAATAATAAAGCCTATTTTCGGAAAAAATGTTAATGTTTGGGGTAACGATGTCCAACCTTTTCGGGCCATCGGTTGCATATTTATATAGATAGGAAAAAACCCCCTACATGGAAATATATGAGACATACATATACTGTTGGAGTACTACTTCATACACGTACACGTACAGGATATTACATACTCCAACAGCAGGTTCTAATCGGGAGCCAACGCTCGGAGAGGCCATCGGCTGAGCACCCGAGCACGCGTACCAGATCAGCTAGCGGCCCCTCATGCGTGGTTACGTGGGATGCAGTTAGCTTAGCACCGCGCAAAGTAAGGTTTTGTTTATTTCTTCGGTATTTTTATTCCTGAAAGATGTGTGAATATGCGGAGATTTGGTGTTCATTTAATACTCTCAAATCCATTTAAATACTACTCTTCTCTAAAAAAAACTCTTTTATGATAGAGAGTTTTTAATATAGAAAAAAATACACTAGTATAGATAGGATTTGTAGAGATATCCTAAAATTATCCCCTTAAAACCCGATCTAATAAACAACCTATCAAGGAAATATCATAATACGAAATAATCCTCTCAAATGCCCTAGAACTAAACAAGGCCTAAGAGTACATTGGAATACGAATTTACCAAGTAAAGCTAATGGAGAAAGTGTTTGTGCGTAGGACAGTGCAAATTATAATGTTGGCAAGAAATACACAAGATAAAAGGGAATCCGTGTCAATCACTCTGCCTAAATAAAATCGGTACGCATCGATCCATCGGCTGGGCTTTCCCGTTTCGAAAAGAAAAAGTAATGTGACAGACATGGAGACATGGCAGCGGGTTTGCCGAGTGTCGTGCTAGTCTTTCCCGTGTACAATAATAGCACTCAGTGAAGAGCTTGATACTCTAGCAGTGTTGGATTGATAGTTAAACTAACTATTCTAAAAGTCCAAACTGATAGGAAGAACTAGGCTATATACGTTATAAGTTATAACCAGCAGGGCAGTGATGGTGTTCTTAGTGCATGCTTGCATAAATTAAAAAGATGGACTGATCAGTATTTTTGGTGCTGCGTAAAGGTTGCAGCTTTTCGGTTGTTTTCTTCTCATTTTATTGACACATTCACGCGAAAGCAGGTGATAAACAGTACAGTACAGTGGTAGTTAACGGGAAATAAAAACAGTAGGGGTAGGCATGCAGCATGCATGCATGGTTTGTTGGATCAGGTATCAATTGCCGGCGAGGATCTGCTGTGCTTGGTCGGCGGGCGCAAACCCATTAGGTTGGGCTCTAAAGGAGTTGTCCGCCGACCAGATGAAGAGCCCGGGCAGCCTCTTCTCACTCCGCAGCTGCCTTGCCGCCTCGAGGGCAACATCCGGCGTGACTCTCATGGGGCCTTCTCCCGTAACGAAGCTGGCCAGCACCTCGGCACCAGGGTAGTTAGCGATCTGTTCATTGTACCTGCTCATGTAGGTGGCGACGTCGGGGATGGGGCCGCAGCCATAGAACTGGAAGTTGACGCAGTCGATCACGCCGTGGTGGCCATTCCACAGCTGCCGGTAGTAATTCTGGACTTGTGGGTCACAGAATGGCGCGATGGATGTGAACATTTTGTTCGGGGGGTAGTGCGTCTTGAGCCGGGCGAAGAGACGGCCGATGCAGCTTGAGAACGTGTGAACATCCGTCCCCTCGGCGAAGTGCTCGTAGTCCACGTCCACGCCGTCGAGGCCGTACTCGTCGATGATATTCCTGAGAGACACGAAGGCGTTGTCCACCCACGAGTCCGCAAGGGCGGCCGTCGGCGTGAAGTAGACCGGATTGCTTTCGCCTAGCACGCTGTCGCCGCCGATGCTGAGCATGACCCTCACGTTGTTGCGGTGCTCAGATTTTATTGCATGCACGGCTGTAGGGGTGAGGTTGGCCGTGTCCCAGAACGGGCTGAACACGCCGTTCGTCGTCCTCCGCGGGCGCTGCCTCTCGACGTCGACGGCGAAGGAGAGGATGAAGTCGGAGGTGACCGAGGGGTTGATGGGTACGTTGGAGAACGTGACCCCACTGAACTGCGCACCGATGTACGCGCGGAACAGTTTGCCATTCGTCATTGGAGCTTGGCTTGAGGACGGACCTGGGTGAGGTTTAGCTAGCTAGCTTCTGTGGCTGCAGGATTCGAGTCGAGGGAGGCAGGGTGAGCTCTAACTTTCTGCTGCTACTGCCGAATATATACTAGCTCTCCGGCTAGTTCATGCTCGATGGATCCATGACGGATTCAATTCGCCAGTCAGCTAGCTAGCTAGCTACTCCAATCGCTACCCCACGACGTGTCTTCCATGATACCGTGCAAGGATGTCTATGCAAACCCGTTCTCCGAATGCATCAACTCGGATATACCTATTGCTAACAATACTCTGTTCGTTGCGTGTTATGTCAAGCAATAGCGATCACTGCCTTATTTTTTAGTTCCTAATCCATCAATGAGAATTGCTAGCTTAGCCCACACACACGAAAAAGAGAATTTCTTAATTTACAACTACACATGGGACTTTTCAATTTCTCCTAAGGGTAATGCTCAGACACCTAATCCACATCTAGGCAAGTTGCTTACTTTACAATTGCAAGGCATCTTGCCTGTTAAAATGATTTGATTGCCCTTGTTGGTCTACCAATGACGGATTAGAACTCCTATTGAGTCTTGTAAGCAGTTGTTATCCTTCAGTTAGCAATCAAGTCATTTCAAACAGTCCGGGATGCCTTAAAAATTAACAAATTTGCCGACGACTGGCTTTGGCGACGACCTTTACCCTCACAACAAATTCTAAAGTTCATCGAGAGACCAAGTCCCATGTACAGGTAAATTAGGTTGTTTGCTTACATGGATTATTACAAGATATAAAAGGAAGAAATGTCCACTCTCATTAGACATATAATATAACCAACTAATGAACCTTCTACCTATATATATATGCCGAGTTGATGCATTGTGATATATTTATATTACCCCAATGTCAACTCTCCTTGTGCAATCAAAATATTGGAAGTATTAAATACTTGGTCTGCATTCTGGTTCTGCTGCTGTGGGTCACAGTCTTGTTCGTTTAAGAACTAAATTTAACAACTAAGAGAGTATTGCCTTAAGATCTATAACATGATGTTGAAGACAATTGCCTTTGAGAAAATAAGATCATCCCTTCTGTCACTCGACGGCAAAAAGCACAAGCTTTCATTTAACCCTGGCGAGGTAACCAATGGGAAGGTAAACACCATGGCAACACCTAGAATTTTTGTCACTTTCCTATTCGTACCACCAGATTACTACGTCTAACCCACAAATCCCCAACACGCGTCCTAGCATACATGAATGTGATAACATATACATCTATCGATATACATCAAGAACAACCACCAATTTGCATCTCATAAATCATCTTCCGCCCGTGAGACCTATGTAGACCTCTCTTGCTATAATCATCTCCCACCAAGGGCGGGGCCCCACCCCCGCCCTTGCTGGCTTCCTCTTAGATGCTTTATCCTGGCACAGAATCCATGTGTCGGAGGTGGCATGGCCTTGAGAAGATGCGTCATTGCTTACACATCTTCGTTACTCCTGCTTCGAGGGGATCGATCCTAGGTCTTGGCCCGGGGATGACCAGAGTTCACTCTCGAGCGGCCCGGTTTGCCATGGCTCAGACTTGGGAGGATCCTGAGGACCCAGGTTCCGGCGGATCTAACAATATAGTTTCTACTCCAGTAACAAGGCTGCAAGAGGAGGGAAAATGCTAACCATCATGCCACTAATACCAAGGGTAAGTAGGTGCCAAGGACGGGTGCCATCCTACTGGATGATAACATACGACTTGCAGAGCCAAGTCACTAACAAATTGCTATCAAGGACAATAGCAGAAAATGAATAAATTTGCACGAATTTTATAAACATGCATATGATAAATCTTAGGACAAAGGCGGAATAAAGGAGGTGGCTTGCCTTTGTAACGCCCCAATTTTTTTTGGCCTTTTCAAAAAAATTCAAAACCAAAACCATTTAGCCTTAATATCGAATATTTCCAATTGCTTTTATGTGACTTAAATTCTCAATTCTTGGCAAGCTTGTGAATATTTGGAATTTTACCTCTTGCACTTTTGATACCATGACTAGAGGTGATTCACTCTATTTTTCACAGACAGCAAAAACCATTTTTATATTTTATTTTTCTTGCATAAAAGCAAAACCACAAAACCCCACCTTAGAAAGGAGCCCTATTTTCTACACTTCTAAAAATTCACCAAAACGGGGAAGCATCCCTAGTTAATAAAGAATCTATTTCTACAAGAGTACTGCATTACACTATATAGAGGATTTAGATTTGTATTACAAATAAAATAAAAGAACACAGATGCTTCTGAGCAAATTATTGAATACGAGCACATACACATATAGATTGATAGATAGATTCAAAGCACACATATACATAAATTGATAGATACGAATAAAAAATATACTAGGTTCTTAAGTACCCTCTGACTCGTACATCAACCAACATTACTTAAATAGCCACTCAAAGAATGTACTTGTAAACCAGTAGCTAAACATGATATCGAGCATGCAGTCCTGGAGTTGCTTTAGCAGACTCGTTGTTAGCTAGCTACGGCGCTGTCTAGGTCCGACTCCAGCCACTACTAGGAAAATAGGTTTTCTATGGTGCACTATGTTTGAATTCTGTGGCACATTTTTAATGCACCACTGTTGTCTCATCACTAAAATATAATTATGTGGCGCATTTTGATATGCTCCACAGAATTCCAAAATTTATGTGGCGCATCCACACGATATGCTCCACATAGTTCTCAAAAAAATCTAAAAATTGTAAAAATCAGGAAAAAATTAAAACAATCTAGAAAAAACCCAATTATTATGAATAGATCCGCATAGTACTTGTATCTGTTGGGGTTCGAAGTACAAAACAAAATTTTCGTCATGCATCATGACCTTGGAGTCTCTCCATGCATCATGTACGAGTGAGTACAGGACATGGCCCTCAGCGGAAAAAACACAGATGCATGGACGAAGTGTAGGCGTGTAATCCCTCCATCGACAAGTACGTGTACATACTTTTAAACAAAGCACTATGTATGACATGAAATTAATTACTTTTGGCATTGTAAATCTTCCCGCTCCATGGTGCTAGCTCTCCGCATGTACAACACGATGTATCAAAATATCCATGCTCGTCCTTAGTGAGCCTAGAATCCACGCATGCATCCTTGTATCCTACTTTGATTTAGAAGCTATTTTTATTTCGGCAGGCGCAGAAGAGGGAGTCGCATGAGATCATGCCAAAAACATCGAAGAACCTCTTTGCCATCACCTTGTTGGGCGCAACTTTCTTATTTTCGGAGACACATGTTGCCTATGATTGCATGTCAGGCCTCGTTGTTGCACATCATTACTTTATTCATGAGATGACATTTAGTACCCGAGTCATTTCATGTGGTGTCTTAACGTCCCGGGACATAAAGAGGTGTAGCAGAAAATCAATGTTCTCGCATTTGCGTAACCCATATTTTGGGGGCAATGAGGATGAAGTGCACTCTAGCTTGGGGGAACGGTATGGCGGGGCTAGGCCGGCAGTGGTGTGGCGGTGTACGCAAGGTGGGGGCAAATAGCCTCCTAAAATCCGGAAAAGTCTTCAAGCAGGCACTAGTAAAAACTGTCTTGGGCTTTCTGTGGGCTTTTTGGAGGTGACCGTGAATAGAAACCATATGAGGGTGCTGTTGTTTGAGCCAGAAAGATGAGGTGGCTCGCGGGCAGAGACCCTGAATAAATAGTGAGGTGGGGAAGAAACCGAATTAACCACATGGTTCTTAGGATACAGATAAAATGAGTAGCTAGCTAGCTAGCTAGCTTCCTCACATTTAACACGTATTATTACACTAGTCTATATTTGGTTGGAAAAAGAGAGGAACTGATCCATGCTTTTTGTTTTGTTTTGTTTTGTTTGATTTGATGATCGATCCATGCATGGATGCATGGTTGCGTGGGTCCATTGGCATCCGGGATGGAGCAGCTACCTAGCTACTCCCGCGACGCTACGTTTGAGCTCGCGTGATTGATCGATGGAGGCGTCGTCGCATGCATGCAGCTTGAGGAGACACATGCACTTGTGTGGGTAGGTCATAGGTGAGGGTGTGCGAGGGTTGCAACCAAAAGAAAGAAGGAAAAATGATTCGTACGCGCGCGCATGCATGCAGTAGTTGGAGCACTTAATTAGTTTGTGCGCGGGTCGTCGCGGCGTGCTCATACTACATGCATATTTGGTTCACCGATCACGTACGTACGCGAGTCGCGAGCGTCGCCAAGGTTCGATCGAGGCCGTACAGGTTTCCGGGTAGGTTTGGAGCAAAGGCAGTAGCGGCGGTGGTCCTTGGGACGGAGCCCGACCCAAGCGTCCAGCTCGCGGTCGAAGAAGCCCTGGCCAAGGAAAGGCAGCGCCCACCGCCCGTGCGACCTCCACTCGCCGCGGGTGGTGTCGAAAGAGTAGGTGCGCTCGCGCCGCCGGTTGTTCTTGTCTCTGGTGGAGAGGAAGATGGTGCTTTCGTCGGGATGCACGGCATACGCAGCCATGCCTCTTCGCTGCCCCTGAACGGCGCCAGAGGTGGGGGGTCGATGTCCCAGAACCACCTGTGGGTCTTCTCGCTCGAAAGACCTCCACAGCGCACCCATGAAAGCACCTCGAAAGACTTCCCTGTCTGACCGCCGTTCTCATCGATTTGGTCCGACAGCGCATACAGTTTTCGCTTCTGCTTCTCTCCGGCGGCGATAGCAAGGCCGTACAGGTTTCTGAGTAGGTTTGGGCCCGTGGTCATCGCGGCGGTCTCCGTGTTGTAGGCAAGAGTGCAAGCCTGTTCATTGCACGTCACGCCATTTGCAACCAAGATCTTGCTGCCCAGGGAGGCGATGAACATGTCATCGACCCGGCCTGAATGGTCGAGCCGTGCTGCCGGGGGCTCGGGGAGACGTTTGAGCCCCCCCAGCCCCGGAGCCACTGTCCTCCCCTTCGTCGTTGCTGTCGTCAAAAAAGAAGCTGCCGACGTCAAGCTTGTGGATGCTGTACCCCGCTTCCCTGTCATCCAAGACAATGCCGGCGTCAAGCTTGTGGAAGCTGTCCGCTCTGCCGCCGGTTCGCCGGCCCCGGCACCTTGCCGCAGCTGCAGCGGCACAGGTGCTGATTTTGGTCGGCCTGCCGCTGCCGCTTCGCCATGAGAGTTGCTTGTTCCGGGTTACAGAAACTTGATATTTATGCACGCAATTGCTGAATTCCGGTGGACTGCCTCCGTGGGTGCTCGTGGATCCACCTACAATCAGCAGCCGGAGGTATTTTTGTAGAGGTCAGCCGAATCCCAGTTGAAAAGGGAGTGAAATCGAAGGATATGAGGGTCAATCCGAGATCTACATTGATTCGTAGACTTTTTAGCAAAGGGGGGATCAGTGCGTACCAGGCAACAATCCGAGTGGAATCCTTTGGAACCAGCAGGCCGGCGAGGTTACAGACCTGCGCGCGAGGAGGGCTGTCAGGTTCGAGATCGGCGTGGGTTCCATGGCCGCTACCGGGGGAGAGGGTACGGGGAGGGGACGACGGCCGCCGGCGCGCCGATTGACCTGGTGCTGCGGCCTGCGGGCTAGGGTTCGCCGGCTCTCTTTCTTCAGTCTCCCCTGCCTTCAAAGTTTGACTCGAATTTGGAAGTAACAAAAATAATATGGAATATACACAAACATTGTAACGAAATACACCATTCATACCGAAAAAGTTCTACTCGTACATTTTCCTTTTATTTTTAAGGTAAAGTTCTGCATTTTTCAAAATCACATGTATACAAACGTGTTTTAGTATGTCTGTTCACCCATTTCAGATTTTCAGTATGTAGTTATCTTAAAATATAAAAATAGAACTGAGAATATTTACAAAATAAATTGCAAATAACAGTAGTGATTAGTGAACCCTACTCGTGATCAAATTATAGATCTAGACACGGGCGTAAGGCTCGAAGCACACATCCATATTTCTAAAAAAACTTATAACTCATAAATCACATTTTACGATAGATAATTCAGATCGCTTAAAATTTCATGTAAGATTTCAACTCGTATTCAAAAGTTATATATATGATCATATCATACAAAAATAGACAATGTAATCTTTACTAGCTAAATACCCGTGCGTAGCTACGGGTCAAATTTTGCCAAATATTTTTAGATGAGTGAAAAGGAAATCAGTTTTCTTTAACGAGATGAAGATGGGATGGAGCTACCCAAAAAGTAGGATTATTTTATTGTTGGGTCCTGATATGAGAGCATCCGGAAACAAAGCCGGATGGATTGTTTTAGGAACGTTGGTATCCTCGTCCATCCTTTTGGGGGCCTCCCCCATAGCGACTTCCCCGATAGGCTAGCCAAATAGTTTTTTAGCCTAGTTTTGTAAAATCCAAATGGTTCAAATGTTACAAGAGTCAACAAATAGTTCAAATAGTCTGACCATCAACAAACAATCCCAAACACCTCAAAGTTTGACACACCAGCTTGGGCGTCGTCGCGGAGGGCGAGCCAAAGAGTGGAAGGAAATGGCGGTAGGACGGGATTTTGGGGTAAATAGAATTATCACTTTTGGGATGTGACGCTGCAAGACGGGGCCGTCAGGCGTCATGGCTGCGTTTGCCCATGCCCCCGTCCGGCTCATATGGGCCGGGGCCAGTGCTAGGTTGCTCGACATAGTTTTGGCAGTGGCCCAATGCCCACACCGACTATGGGGTGCTGGTGGGAGCCTATTTTTGAGTGGGCGCTCCGGGAGGATATTAGGAGGGCTGGTGACGATTCTCTTATTTGCAAGACTTATATTTTGTTAGTATCTATCTCGAAAATCAAAATCTAAATAAAAATCTATGCCCAATAAACTGCCACATGTCAAACAGTTTAGGGGGCTGGTGACGATGCTCTTATTTGCAAGACTTATATTTAGTTAGTAATTATCTCAAAAATCAAAATCTAAATAAAAATCTATGCCCAATAAACTGCCATATGCCAAACAATGAATAAACTGTTTGACATATGATCTATGTGTGATACCCAAACATATGAGGAATAATTGAAATCTTCTATTTTCCAACGTAGACTATCTATAAGTGCGAAGTGAGACAACGTAGACTATATATAAGTGCCAAGTGAGACAACAAATAAGAAAACAAGCGAATTTTCTACCCATGTGCTAGCTCAGATGTCTGTTAGATCACACCGTGAATTTGCTATGAACAGACAAACCCGTGAAATAAAGGACCTCATGCCCCAATCAATTCAAGGAAATTTCAAATAAAAAATCTGCAAAAAATAAACAATCCGTGCTTGCCTGACTGCCATCTCCGCCACCACTGCCTCCCATCACCGTGACTGCAAAAATTGGAGCTCTGAGAGCTGTACTTGGGTCGACGTCGTTGGTCTCCGCATTGACATGAATGAGTCTGGAAAGATCCCGTCACCCCAGGAAATCCTCCATCTATTGAACGCCACGGATCAGCTCATCAAGATAAACCTCCGCCGACAACGACTGAGACGGCAGCTTCTAGGGCTACGCGGAGCGGCCCATGCCTCCATGGAGAGAATCGCAAGCAAAGTTTCCGGGTTGTAGTTTGTTCATGTTTCCTTCATCCGCGTTTTGAGGAACTAACCAAATTGATCGCTTGGAGGAGTCGACATAGTCTACCAGGTTTCGGTATGGTTTGCGATAAAAACGTCCACACAACGATGACGGACGGACAGAAACGTACTTTTGGTGGACGGAAACGTATTTTGCGACCGCCACGGACCATACCTATAGCAATATTAGAGCATCCACAGCGTTGCTATAGCCAAATCTGACGCAAAGCTGAATTTGGCTTCCCCCTCAAATTTAGCTATATGTCCACAATGTAGTGATTCCATGTATCTGCCACTGTAGGTCCCACTAAAGGATAAAATCACATAGTAAATGGACTGTTCTCTCTCCTCTGCTCATGCATACGAAGGCTTTGGTGTTGGTAGTTGAGCAGATAATATTAGTCTATTGTTTGGCTAAAGATTTGGCATCGGAGCAAGAGGTTGCTCCGGTTCCCTCTTTTTCTTGATTTGGAACTACCCTCACAATGTGAGGAACTAGTTCTAAAAGCTAAAAAGTGAATTTGGAACTACATTTAGCTACACATTGTGGATGCCCTTATTAGTAGAGACTATTGGTTTTGAGTTGGTGGTGAAGCCACCAACTCGACATACATCATTTGACTTCCAAAAATACCCTTTACACATTACAGGGACATCAATACGAGGATATAATCAAGAAAACACCAATCTTTACTATTAAATTACATTACATCATACAAGGTAATAAATCACCCCTAATTCTCTCTAACTAAATATACACCCGGGCGCCGCAGCAATGCGCCCATCGGTATTGCGCCCGGCTCTTCCTTGAGCATCGAACGTTTCCTCTGGACCTATCCCTTTCCCTTCTCCCGTAAAAAAACATTAAATACCAGCGTAGATTCGTAACACATGCCTGCCGTAATCCTTCCTAAGAGTTTCCGGCAAGCTGATGGCGGTCAACAACGTCCTCCTCTCCAGCAAGCTGGTGGAACTCTTCGATGCTCAAGGAAGGGCCGGTGATTTTGGTCGTGCCCTCTAGACAAGGGAAATTTCACTTCTTTGATTAGTGTTTCTCATGGGTGGGGCTTAGGCCATCAGTCCCGATTTATAGAGCAACCGGGACTAATACCTCAGAATATTATGCATGTTTTCCACTAGTGTATGGCTCTAAAGTCAAAATCGTTTTGCTCTAGCTACTTTTTTCTTAGTGCCCTCGCATAGTAATTTGATCAGAAATACCATTGGTTATGGTACACGAGTACACGAGTACATCAGATACCCTTTTCCAATGCCGACAACTCTACTTGACAGGCGAGCGACGAACAATCATCATGAAGTCGCGGCCGCCCCGCTCATTCTTCCGATGCCACCGGAGTACATCTTGCAGATTTGTGATCGTTGCTGTGCGGAATGGAACCTGCGGCTGACTGCTGGCTAGCTGCGCCGCTGCGCAGCACGTCGGCTCGACTCGTTCCGTCTGAAACTGCAACAATACTGTCATAATTCGACGGGCGCCAGGTCACCCAGGTCGCACTACTATAGAAAATAGGGCTTTCGTTTTGAGCTCCAAACGGCATTTGCACCGGTTGGCTTACGAACTCAGACTAAAGGGGTTCTTTAGCACCGGTTCGAGCTGCCAGAGAGCTAAATTGAGCCCGTGGAGCTCTAGCACCGGTTTGTTAGGAACCATTAGCACCGGTTCGTGCCACAAACCGGTGCTAAAGGTGTGGCGTCTGCCGCGTGGCAGACGCCACACCTTTCGAACCGGTTCGTGGCACGAACCGGTGCTAATGGCCACCCTTTTGCACCGGTTTCGGATACGGACCGGTTCTAGAGGTCCTGCCTATAAATACAGCCGCCCACCAGCCTTCTCCTCTGTTTTTTTCCTTTGGAAGGTGTGAGAAGGGGTGTGCTAGTTTGGTTTTTTCCCCTATGCACAAGAGGTGTTTGATGAAATGCCTAAGAGCATGAACCAACTTAAGCTCACACAAAATAAAGATGATATGAGGTGCCCGAGCGATACTTAGGTCTTCTCCTCGTTCTTTCCTCCTCGATCGAGGTTAGCAACTCTATTCTTTTATTATTTGTCATTGATACAAATGCATGTTTCGTCATTTTACTATTTATGATGTTCGGTAATAGTATTAGTAAACATAATTATATGACGCAGATGAACGAACGACAATGGATGTACGGTGACCGACGCACTTCCGAGTTCATTGAAGGTCTTCATAATTTTGGCGATGTGGCTTGGGCAAATATTCAGAATGGTTTTATGTGTTGTCCATGTGTTCACTGTGGGAACAAGAAGGAGTACTCTTCCTGGAAAATCATTCACGCCCACCTGCTTCGGAAAGGTTTCATGCCTAGCTATAATTGTTGGACCAAGCACGGAGAAAGAGGGGTTATAATGGAAGACAATGAAGAAGAGGAGGATGATGATATGTACCCTGAATATGGTGATACTGCAACGGGGGAAGCTGAAGCTGAAGGGACAGGAGAAGCTGAAGATGTAGAGGCATCAGATGAGCCTGATGATGATCTTCGTCGGGCCATCATAGATGCACACAGAGAAGCAGAAAGTGTGAATGAGAAGCGGAAGTTAAAAGGTATGTTAGAGGATCACAAAAAGAAGTTGTACCCAAACTGTGAAGATGGGAACACAAAGCTCGGTACCACACTGGAGTTGCTGCAATGGAAGGCAGAGACTGGTTTATCTGATAAGGGATTTGAGAAATTGCTGAAAATAATGAAGAAGAAGCTTCCAAAGGATAATGAATTGCTTGACAGTACGTACGAAGCAAAGAAGGTTCTCTGCCCTCTAGGATTAGAGGTTCAGAAGATTCATGCATGCATTAATGACTGCATCCTCTACCGCGGTGAGGAGTACGAGAATTTGGAAGCATGCCCGGTATGCACTGCACTGCGATATAAGATCAGACGAGATGACCCTGGTGATGTTGATGGCGAGCCCCCCCAGAAAGAGGGTTCCTGCCAAGGTCATGTGGTATGCTCCTATAATACCACGGTTGAAACGTCTGTTTAGAAACAAAGAGCATGCCAGGTTGTTACGATGGCACAAAGAAGACCGTAAGAAAGACGCGATGTTGAGACACCCGCTGATGGGTCGCAGTGGAGAAAAATTGAGAGAGACTACCCGGACTTTGCAGGCGACGCAAGGAACTTAAGGTTTGGTCTGAGTACAGATGGCATGAATCCTTTTGGGGAGCAGAGCTGCAGTCATAGCACCTGGCCTGTAACTCTATGTATCTATAACCTTCCTCCTTGGTTGTGCATGAAGCGGAAGTTCATTATGATGCTAGTGCTCATCCAAGGTCCGAAGCAACCCGGCAATGACATTGATGTGTATCTAAGACCATTAGTTGATGAACTCTTACAGTTATGGACCAAACCAGGTGTACGTGCATGGGATGAGCACAAACAGGAGCCGTTTGACCTACGAGCGTTGCTTTTCGTAACCATCAATGATTGGCCTGCTCTTAGTAACCTTTCAGGACAAACAAACAAGGGATACAATGCATGCACGCACTGTTTAGATAAGACTGACGCTATATATTTGGAAAAATGCAAGAAGATTGTGTACTTGGGGCATCGTCGATTTCTTACGACCACGCATTCCGTAAGAAAGAAAGGCAAGCATTTTAGAGGTGTGGCAGATCACCGGCAAAAGCCTGATCTCCGTACTGGTGATGATTTATTTGATATGGTCAGGGACCTAGAAGTAATCTTTGGAAAGGGACCTGGCGGTCAATCTGTTCCAAATGACGTCGCTACCGGACACGCACCCATGTGGAAGAAAAAATCTATATTTTGGGAGCTTGAGTATTGGAAACACCTAGAGGTTCGCTCTTCAATCGACGTGATGCACGTTACAAAGAATGTTTGCGTGAACCTGCTAGGCTTTCTGGGCGTGTATGGAAAAACAAAAGATACACCAGAAGCACGGGAGGATCAACAACGTATGAAAGACCCAAACAACATGCATCCACAGAGCAAGACGGATAAAGGGCGTCACTTAAGTCCTGCCAGCTACGCTCTTACAAAAGCAGAGAAGGAAATCTTTTTTGATGTCCTTTCAAGCATTAAAGTGCCCAATGTCTTGTTAGTTTTGAGTTGGTGTTCCCGCCATCCTTCTTTAATATTATGACGCATCTCCTGGTTCACCTTGTCGAAGAGATTGCCATTCTCGGTCCTGTATTTCTACACAACATGTTCCCCTTCGAGAGATTCATGGGAGTCTTAAAGAAATATGTTCATAACCGTGCTAGGCCAGAAGGAAGCATCTCCAAGGGCTACGGAACAGAGGAGGTCATTGAGTTCTGTGTTGACTTTATCCCTGACATTAAGTCGATTGGTGTTCCTGAATCGCGGCATGAAGGGAGACTACGTGGAAAAGGCACGCTAGGAAAGAAATCAATGTATTGTATGGACGGGATTTCTTTCACTCAAGCACACTACACAGTTCTACAAAGTTCCGCCTTGGTGGCCCCGTATATCATTGAACACAAGAATATTGTACGCTCCTAACACCCGGCTCAGTCTGACTCCTGGATTACACATAAACATATGGCGACTTTCGGCGGTTGGTTCCGGACACATCTCATAAATGACAACATTGTTGGAGATCAGCTATACTTGTTGGCCGGGTCACCATCTTCGACTATATTGACTTTCCAAGGGTACGAGATCAATGGGAACACATTCTACACGATCGCCCAAGATAAAAAGAGCACCAACCAAAACAGTGGTGTCCGCATTGATGCAACAAACAACAACGAGCAAAAGGACACCTATTATGGTTACATAGAGGAGATATGGGAACTTGACTATGGACCTTCTTTTAAAGTCCCTTTGTTTCGGTGCAAATGGGTCAAGCTAGATGGAGTAGGGGTAAAGGTTGACCAGCTGTATGGAATGACAACAGTGGATCTCAACAATCTTGGTTACAGAGACGAACCATTCGTCCTAGCCAATGATGTGGCTCAAGTTTTCTATGTGAAAGACATGTCCTCCAAACCAAAAAAAAGAAAAGATAAGACAACAAATACATCATACGACGAGCCAAAGCGTCACATAGTTCTTTCAGGGAAAAGAAACATCGTGGGAGTTGAGGATAAGATAGACATGTCAGAAGATTATAATAAGTTTGATGAAATTCCGCCCTTCAGAGTGAATATTGACCCAATCATCGCGTTAAATGGTGAACATACTCCATGGTTACGACCGAAGCGATCCTAATCAAGGGAGATACGCGAAGGGAGGTTCATGGCCTCCAAGACGAAAAATCAGAAGAAAGGGAAACACAAGAAGAAAACTCAGAAGACTAGATAGGGATCATAACTTGTGTATCTCAATATGGAAATCACTTTCCCATTTTTTTTTTGTGTAATGATGTTATTGTATGAGGGAAATTTTTAGAGGAGATGGAGTCTTTCACTCTCCCTACCTTCTAGGTTGGCTTGTTGAGCTGCTTGCCATGGCGTATCGATGCTCCTTTTATAGGCACGGCACCGCTTCTACTTTGTCTTGTTCCTCCGACAGGGGCATCGTGCGTCCACCCACGCGTCCTTATCTCATCGAGCAGTGCATCCACCCATGCGTCCTTATCCTGCCGATATCTTTAGTCTCGGTTGCACCCACCAACCGGGACTAAAGGTTACCCACACGTCCTTATCCCACCGACAGTTTTGTTAGATGACACAAAAACCACCTTTAGTCCCGGTTGTACCCACCAGCCGGGACTAAAGGTTAGATGGTTCCCCGCGCCACTGTGTTCCCGCCTATTTTCTTCCCGCGCTTTCGACCACTTCCCGCCTCCGTCTTCCCGCCATTTTTCACTATATATATGTAGGCTTGGACTCCATTTACATATCACATCTAGACTCATATCTGCAAACCTTATCACTCTCTTCCATGGCTTCCATCGTATCTCTAACCCCCCAGGAGGCGGAGGCGCTTTGCGCCTCAAACTACCCCTGCCCGCCGGGCTACCGCATCCCCACCGGCTGGATGCTGAGCGTCGGAGGCGTACCGGTCCCTCCTGTCCCTGTAGGTGTGGCGCGCCAGATGGCCATCACAAACCACTACTACTTCGAGCTCACGCCAGAGCAGCGGAGGAATCCTCAGTGGCATCCCGACTACAGCCCGACTTGGGACGCCTTCTTCATCAATCGGCATGAGCGTGCGCTTGCCAGGCACGAGGAGGACGGCTCGCCTCGTTCGAACTTCAACGAGGCCGGCCGTCGGCTATGGTGGCGCGGCCGGACTCTCCAGAGCGTCATGGCCTACCGTGGCCCCTGCCTGCGCTACCCTCACTCTCAGCCCAGGCGTGCTCACCAGTCGAGGTTCGACTACCGCGACCCCGATGCCAGCGACGATGACACCGGCGACTATGACGACTACAGTGGCGACGTTTATAGGGCTAGGCACGACTATGACTGAATCATCCAACATTCGAAAACAAGCTCGGCCGATTGTGACTTAATCTGGCCATGTATCTTAATTTTCAGTTGAGATATGTACTTCTTTTCCTGTTCAATCGTTTTCCCGCCCTTTTTCTTTCCGCCCTTTTCTTCCCGCCCTTTTCCTCTCACGGAAATATAACTAATCAAAAGAAAATAGAAAATCAAATATAACTAATCAAAAAGAAAATCAAATATATCTAATCAAAAGAAAATAGAAAATCAAATATAACTAATCAAAAGAAAATAGAAAATCAAATATAACTAATCAAAAGAAAATAGAAAATCAAATATGTAACACCCCAACTTTTGTAACCATGATTAAGCAAGGTTTAGTAATGCAAAAATGAGGGCCAACAAAAACTTTTTGTGCTTAATCAGATTTACTAGAGTATCTTGCATGTTTTCCTTGTATGATGTGTGATTGTTGCTTTTAAGTTGCTTGATGTATAAGATTGTGTACCAACCCCTCCTATTTCCAATGGTTTGATTTCGTGTGGTGAGTTGACTTTGTATGACTTGTTTGATTTTGATTGAGTTCCTGGTGTGTAGCTATGATCTACAGGTAGCCTATGGCCTAACCTATTTAAAGCACAACAATTTATAAAATGGCCAGTGGGATATTCTTGTAAACTACTTTCAATATATTTTCTATATAAAACCTAATTTTGATGTTTCCCTCTTTGTAAAACCCTACAACTCTATTCCTTATGGAAGGAGTATTCATTTTTAAAACTCAAGTTTATAAAAAAATTAGAAATGAGGTTCCCTCTTTATGAGCACTCATTTCATTTTTTTTTCAATATCTTCTATAAAAGTATTTTCCCAACTACTTTTCCTTTTTACAAAGATAGGAGAAATGGGAAGAATACCTCTTTGGTATTAACCTTTTCTCTGAAAAATTATGGGAATAGCACCCATGGTTTATATATGTTTTTGAGATCTCTCTAATATTCAAAAACCCCACTTGGCTAGAATTAACTCTTGTTTGAAAATCAACCAAAACAAGTTGTAGTCCAACTGAATCCTAAAACCCTAATTAAACTCTAAATGTCCTTACATAAGGCATTAGGAGCTCCTTTTTAGAGAGTAGTGTTATAAATCAAACTCGTACAAAGAGAACACCCTTGTTGTAATGAGAACCCTTCCTATCCAACCCTAAGGGGCTCCTCTCAAATTTCGAAAGTTATCTCTTGCAGACATTTCCTCGAACACCTAGTGTGCAGACTATCTTCGGCTCTGTTAATATATTCAATTTTCAGGCACTTGTCTTAAACTCATATTTCCTATCCATGACAATGCACCTTATTAGATTCCATCATTGTCATGTGGTCTTCCATTCTCTCCATTACCACTTGGTCAATTGAGGCCATCTTCTAATTGTTTCACTCTTGTTTCTGAGGCTAATCAAATCACTGACCATTTGACTATTAGCAACTGCACTTTTGCTCACGCTTTGAAATCTCGAAATAAATTATTCAGAGCCCGTCCTATGACCTATTATTCTTCCTTTTGACCTACTCTAACAAGCTATGCACTTGTTAAAACATTTTGAATCATGTCACCCATTTATCTGACCAAGCTTTGAACCCTAATCAGAACTTCATCTATTTATCACTTTTCACCCCAAACCCATTTTGTTAGCTTGATTTAAGCCTTTGTCCTTCCTCTTAAACTACACCTAACATCACCTCAGCACTATCCTTTATTTCTATCTGTTAGGTCTCATTTATCATCTTGGCTATTTCTTAGAATTTCAAATTTCAATTGAAAAACCCTTCCATTCTCAATCTCAGATATTCTTCCTTTCCCTTCTAACTCTTGAATTTAATTTGAGATGGACTTAGGGGATGGAGTAATTAGTGAAACCAAAATTCTTGAGTTGTTTATCTTCACAACATCATGATCATGGCAACTAATTCATCCTTTCTTATATCTTTCTTTGATCTTATTCCCTTGCAAATGGAGGATTAGTTGTTGACTCAAAAATGCATGCCACTTGGCATAACCCTCCATCTCTCTACATTTCACTCCTATTTATGAGTCATAGCAACACCGCATGCACCTCTCCATCACATCTCAAAAATTCATTTGAATTTAGCTTTCAAACCCAAAGCCCTATCTACACTCTTCTCCTTCTCTCTTTTTAAATTTCGGCCAAGAAGAGGAGCAACATGGCCAGCATCTCTCTCTCTCTCTCTCATGCCTCTGCAAACCACTGCCCTAGCTACAGTACCACATTTGTCCCTTGTAGATGGATCGTTGCATGGCAACCGACTTCAAGATCTTGGAAAGATTTGAGCTGCTCTCTCTCCCTCCTCTCCACTCCACCACCCCAACTAGTGCGCTAGCCTTCTCCATGTCAGCACCCAACCCTACCACGCAGAGAGACGAGCTCCAGGACTCAACACCTTCTCTCTCTCTCACATGTTTCTCCGGTGGCCGAAGCAAAATGGACAACAGCAAGGAGACCAAGCCAGCCCCTGCAACCACGCCACCAAGCACGCCTGAGACCCCTCTGTGCACGCCATTAAAGAAGCGAGACCTAACCTATCCCTACGTCGCCCTGTCGCGTCGCTCCGGCCGGCGCCCTGCTGACAGTTGGACGCGCGTGCGTTCCGAGCTGGCCAGCACCTGCACGTCTCTCCTCTTCATGCAAACGCACGAGGCACGGTACCAGGACTTCAACGCGCCTCACGACGTGGCCGCTCGTCCACCAACCCTCCTATAGTCGGTATCGAACACCTGCAGGTACGAAACTAGCCTCGACGTTTCCAGACGCTCCAGCACGCCATTCCTTCTTATTTCACCTTTGATAGACCAAGTCTACAACGCCGCATCGCAGCACACCGCCATCTCTGGCCAATCGTAACCACGCACGAACCGCCCTTGACCCGTGCCCTATAGTGCTCCCCGACCGGCATCAGTTCGGCTACGCCACCCTGAGTCCCCCCCCCCCCACTTCTCCTACCCACCCCTCCACCACTCTGTCCCCTTTTCCTCTCAGAAACACCCCAGGGCGACGCCTGGCCTCGCCTATCACTCTCTCGAGCCAATGGAGGAAGCGAGGTGGAGCTCGTCCACCCGCAGCGGCGTGGACATGACCGCCACCTCTCTCTGCCTCTCCTCTCCGTTCACTTTTCTTTTATCTCTCTGGAGATTCTAGTACTCACCTCTCCTCTTAACTGTGTCTGGGCAGCATGCGGAGGTCGCCGTCGTTGGAGCTCCGCCCGCGCCGGCGTCGCGCGCGTCTCCGTCAGGTCGACGCCTAGGAGCAAGCCCGCGCGTCGAGGGCACCAAGAGGAGCGGCCTCACGCCGCCTATCCATCTCCCGTGTCCCCTCCGCCGCCTCTCAGACCTCCCTCGGTGAGCTCTCCTCCAAATCCCGTCGTCTCCGATCGAACAGAGAGCTAGACAAGCATCGTGCATGTGATGATATCCTGTAGCACGAATTTTAAAGCATCCATCATGTTTTGTTTTTAGTCAAGTGTCACAGCCAGTATCATAGTGAGCCGGCCTGGCACTATGCAGCCCAATCGGTTGGTTTCGGCCCGTTTTATTTTTTTCCAGCGAAATCTGTAACCAAATCTTTTAATCTGTGAACTTCTAAAATCCATAGAATATTCTCTGAACATGCAAATGGACTGATTCAAATTTCTGTGAGTCCCCTGTTTAAATATCTATCCAATGGAGCTGGTCCCATGACAAAATATGTTCTGTAGATTTATCTATATTTAATCTTGTGAATCTGGTTCCCTTTCAATCCAAAATCCAAATATGAGGATCAGTAGATTTAAATTGTGTGATTCTAATTTTCAGAGATGCTCTGATGTGTTAGCTTACATGTCCTACTGAGTTTGATATTTTAGGAGCTGTATATCTACAGGAGTAATCTTTTTGGCAAATGGTTTATTAAGTCTTGTTTATTTTGTCATTTGAAATAGAATAGGAGTTTTGGCATGAAACCAATTTCTATGGTTTGTGCTTGGTAATAGCTTTCCAGAACACCCTCTGGCACATTTTTATGATGTTCAGAGAATATCTGGGATTTATTCTAGTATTTTAGCTTTTATGGTTGATAGGAAGTTCATTGTTAATCAACCACAAGATGTTTTGTGGTGAATCCAACTTTGTTGGGTTCATAAACTTGTTATCTACCTACTGATATGCTGGGAGTGATTTTTGACCTATTTTAGCACTTGCATGCTTGCTTGGTTTGAAATGGTGTATTGTTGCTAGAAATAACATACCCCTTTGTTTAATAGTTAGCTTGCTATTAGACTCCTATAGAATCTTGCTCAGATTCCTTACTTGTTTGCTTCTGATACTCTCTGGTTGTGTGTTTGAGATGCCTTGCTAAATGTTTGTTCCTTTGCATGCTTGCGTGGTGATTGAATGCTTCTCCTTCATTTTGCGACGCTAGATTCGAATGCCATCGGAGAGGAAGAGGACTACCTCAAGAATGCATAAGGAGTGGAACACATTGAGTACATGTTTTAAGGAAGGAGCCCAGTGACTTAGCTATTCAAGGCAAGCCATCTACTTGATGCATATCTGAATCCTACTATTACACTATGCATTGCTTACTCATGCTCTCTTACTTATGCATTGTTTTCTATATTGCTATTGATCTCTAGAATAGCAATAGTTGGTGACTTAACTCCACAAGTCAACTTGATATCATCCTTTGAGATGACACCCCTTGTGACCTATTCTACACCCCTCATAGTAGAGACTTGATGGTTATCATCCAAGTCTTTGGAAAACTTGTAGTGGAGCCAAAAACTCTAGGATTGGGAATACTCTTGGGAAGCATTTCGAAAATGATTTTGAAAACCTTGGGGTAGTTGCTACTCCATTGAAATGTTTTCAAAAGGTTTTATAAACAAGGAGTTGGACATGGGAGATGAAGGAGTTGGTGGTTTCAGAAAAAGGCATCGGTGTTTCTTTGTAGTCGCTCGAAGCAATTAAACTGTGCAACCACATTACCCGGTATGGGACGGGCTTAGTTTGAAGTTTATTTGCTTTAGTGCGGGGAGCCTCACAACTATATAAGGGTCTGCAGGACCCCTGAATCCGGGTTGACGCTTGATGAAGGTCAACACATATCACGGCATATCCCGAGCCGCCGGAAGACACTTGGGTTCTCCCGCCGTGGCGCCAGAGTTACGCTCTGGAGGAGGTACTGCCGGCACGTGCCGGGGAGGTAAACTCCACAGGGTAGGCACCCGTACTAAGGTAGATAGATGGAGGGCTTCGATCGATTATCCGAACCCCGCATACTGGTGTATGACGGTCCGTGGTGGTATCCCGGCGGATTTATCGGTTGGTGTGGGTAAAGTGTACAACCTCTACAGAGGGTAAAACTATTCGAATAGCCGCGTCCTCGGTTATGGACGGTTGTGGAGATCACTACATTGCCCAATGTCAGGTTTTGGTTTTATAAATGGTTTTCTGGAAAAATGGAGTTTTGTGCCGGACGGAGTACTTGGAGGGTACTGCCGTGGCACGGGAGTGGATCGGAGTACTTGGAGGGTACTACCGAAGCTTTGGGGTGGTCATGTTCGATTGACCACCGATCTATTCTTTAAAAGGAGTTTCCCTCTTTCCTAGAGATTTTACTAAATGTTTCTAAAAGTCTTCTTTAATAAGGATATAGAAATGTCGTGGGACATGCTATATCGACACGAGAAGTTAGCCGCACATAGCCACTGAAACTAAGCCAACCCTTGCTACTGCCATATAGCATGTCTTTGTTCTCTCTCTTAGATGGTTTGTGAGTACAATTCCAAAATGTACTCACGGCTTTGTCCCTGGCTATTAACTTGGCCAGATTATGAAGAAGGTTATGAGGATGATGGTGAGGAGTTTGACGACGCCGGTGCGAACTAGGAACGTCTCCCAGTCAGTTGCCTGTAGGGTAGTAGGCATGACTTGGGTCATCAACGCTGTTTGGTATCCACTGCTTAGTTATAGACTTGCCCTGCGTGGCAATATCATGCTTGGTCATGTGACCAATTGTAAGTATATTATTCGATATTGTAAAGGATGATGTAATTCTGTTATCAACTCGGATATGTGGATTCACGACAAACTGATCATGGGATCGTGAATTGTATGCATATCGGGTATTCCGGATGGGTAATCCGGGGTCCCCACAAAATATATCTAATCAAAAGAAAATAGAAAATCAAATATAACTAATCAAAAGAAAATAGAAAATCAAATATAACTAATCAAAAGAAAATAGAAAATCAAATATAACTAATCAAAAGAAAATAGAAAATCAAATATAACTAATCAAAAGAAAATAGAAAATCAAATATAACTAATCAAAAAGAAAATCAAATATATCTAATCAAAAGAAAATAGAAAATCAAATATAAATAATCAAAAGAAAATAGAAAATCAAATATAACTAATCAAAAGAAAATAGAAAATCAAATATATCTAATCAAAAGAAAATAGAAAATCAAATATAACTAATCAAAAGAAAATAGAAAATCAAATATAACTAATCAAAAGAAAATAGAAAATCAAATATAACTAATCAAAAGAAAATAGAAAATCAAATATAACTAATCAAATATAACTAATCAAAAAGAAAATCAAATATATCTAATCAAAAGAAAATAGAAAATCAAATTTAACTAATCAAAAGAAAATAGAAAATCAAATATAACTAATCAAAAATAAAATCAAATATGTCTAATCAAAAGAAAATAGAAAATCAAATATGGAATGTTGATGATAGCTTCAATATGGAATTTGGCGGGAACAACTGAAAATTTCAAATGGCCCTTTAGCACCGGTTCGTGGCTCAAACCGGTGCTAAAGGGGGTGGCGGTGCAGTTCCCAGAAAACACCCTTTAGCACCGGTTGAAGCCACCAACCGGTGCTAAAGGTCCGAGCTTTAGCACCGGTTGGTGGCTTCAACCGGTGCTAAAGGGTCTTTAGCACCGGTTGAAGCCACCAACCGGTGCTAAAGCCCCTTGCTTTATAAACTCCCATCTCCTTCTTCCCGCGCATCGCCAAAACTGCTAAGTCCCCGCGCGTAGGAGCTCGAGAGACGCCGGCAGGCTGCCGGATTTTTCCACCGCCGCCGCCGTCCGCGCCCGCCGCGCCACCCGCGCCCGCCGTCCGCGCCCGCGCCACCCGCGCCCGCCGCCCGCGCCACCCGCGCCCGCCGTCCGCGCCCGCCGCCCGTGGCAGAGCCTGCAAGATTCTAGGTATTTTTCTAGGTATATTTATTCTAGGTATTTTTCTAGGTATTTTTTTCTAGGTATTTTTCTAGGTATTTTTTTCTAGGTATTTTTATTCCTGCAAGATTTGTTATATTTAGGGTATTTAATTAATTATCTAGTTAATTAATTATTTAGTTATTTAGGGTATTTAATTAATTCTAACATTAGTTAGTTCATTATAGGATTAATTCTAGGTATATTACTTTAGTTATTTTAGGTCTTTTATAACTTTAGTTATTTTAGGTATTAAGGTATTTTTTTTCTAGGTATTTTTATTCCTGCAAGATTTGTTATATTTAGGGTATTTAATTAATTATCTAGTTAATTAATTATTTAGTTATTTAGGGTATTTAATTAATTCTAACATTAGTTAGTTCATTATAGGATTAATTCTAGGTATATTACTTTAGTTATTTTAGGTCTTTTATAACTTTAGTTATTTTAGGTATTTAATTTTTTTAGGTCTTTTATTACTTTAGTTATTTTAGGTCTTTTATTAATTTAGAGTAATACAAATATGATTTTTTAGTTAGGGTTAGGGTTCCGTTATAAAATGGGGGCGTTGGCCGGGCGCCGGCGTGGTGGGGAGGGAAGACCTAATCTTCCCCCACCGCGCCGACGCTCGGCCAACGCCCCCTTTTTTTTGGGTCTCCGTATCATTATAATAATTTGTAATAATTCTTTGCAGAAACTATGGATCTCGGAAGAGACGACTTCCAGGAAAATATTATCGAGGACATCATCCACGATAATGATGACGATGTCACCTCGTTGTTTCTAAACAACTCCGGTGAGGGAGACGAACAAAATTGTAGAGATGGCTTCGATGAGGGAGAAGGTGCCAGAGAGGATGGAGGCACCGGTGAAGGAGAAGGTGCCAGAGAGGGAGAAGGTGCCGGAGTGGATGGAGGCACCGGTGAAGGAGAAGGTGCCAGAGAGGGAGAAGGTGCCGGAGATGAGGGAGAAGGCGCCGGCGAGGTAGATGTGTATTAATAATAAATTAAGCATTTGTTGTATAGTTGGATTATTTGATTTGTGTATATACATATATTAACGCTCCTTCTTCTTTTAGCCCTCTGGATCGAGCCACTCTTCTGTAAATAGAAGAGGTCCGGCCAGAAGGTTGGAAGAACATGAAAGGTACCGAATAGAAGAAATCGGTGAAGATGGCAAACCGATTGCTCCCGCGGCTCACGCAAGTAAATTTATAAGACAATGCGGAGTTCTTGTTAGGGACAACATTCCGATCACCATTCGAGAATGGAAGAAGACAAAGACGGAACCAGTTAAATATGTCCGCAACAGATTGAAGAATATTCTTTGGAAGAAGCTCATGGTTAATTTTACCCTACCAGAGGCGCCACAGGTGGATCGAACTGAGGTGGATCCAAATGAGGAGGATTCAAATGAGGAGGATTCAGATGACGATGATCGTCATCTGAATATCATAGAGCGGAAAGTCAAGAAGTGGACTCTTTCGAGGATGGCAATACAATTCAACAACTGGAAGAAAAGATTGTACAAGGATTTTGTCGACCAAAAAAAGACTCCGGTGTTCACTGGACAATATGAGAAGATAAAAGATCACTGGGACGCATTCGTGGAGTACAAGACTTCAGAGGCAGCTAAGCGAAGGTCAGAAATAAATAAGAAAAATGCTGCTAAAAAGAAGTATCACCATACTATGGGGCAAGGAGGCTACAAGACTGGCAAGCCTAAGTGGAAGAAGATGGAGGACGATCTAATTGCCAAAGGGATCATTCCGGAGACATTGAAATGGAATGATCGGTCAAGGGATTGGTTTTATGGGCATGGAGGGAAGTTGGACTCGGAAGGGAAGTGTGTATATACAAAAAAGCATGACGAAGACCCTCTTCCCATTGATGCCCTTAGAAGCGCATCAAAGGATGTTGAAGAGGGAAGGTTCCATCCCGAAAGAGAGAAGGACGAGCTCACGCGCGCCCTTGGGAATGATGAACACCCAGGACGAACACGAACCACTCCGGGCTCCAAACCGTGGAAACTCGGGTTTCCCGTGGAAATGAAGAAATTTCCCGATAGAAGCCGTCAGAGAAGAAAGGAAAGGGAAGCAGACCGCATGTCTCAGATAGAACAAGAGCTGAAGCGGCAATCAGACTTGTTAAATCGGATAAGCCAGCAAGGAACCGCCGCATCTCAGCCACAGATAGAAGCCGGATATGATGCTACCGGCCCACCATCTCAGTGGAAAAGCAGCGTGGCTTCCACGGACCTCCCAGCGGATGATGATGAACCGGCGATCCGCTACCCAGTGGATGATATCACGGAGTCGACATCTTGCGAGCTACATGTGAAGGTCGTGAACATAACCATGAAGGTGGCGGTCGGCTATGCCTTACCCATTGGACCTGATTCAACTTATCATTGCCGTCCGATTCCACCTGGCTATGCTATTGCCGGGGTGGATGAAGTTATGGGCGGATTTGAGCAGCTGAAGCTTGACCACCCTGCGGGTGAAGGGGATTTGTACGAGCTGGGAGAAGCCAAGAAGACCACCGTTCTATGGCTAAAGGAATTAATCGTGCTTCCAAATTGGACGCCAAGGTCTCCAACACGTCACCCTTCTCCCCCGCCACATCAGCCTTCTCCGCCATCTCCGCGTCAGCCTTCTCCGCCATCTCCGCGTCAGCCTTCTCCAGCATACCAGCCTTCGCCAGCTAGTGAGCCGTCTCCGCCACCTCCACCCACTGAGGCTCAGAGCCAAAAGCAGAAGCGTACCATCGCCGCTCCCAAGAGTAACCGATCACCGATCCGTCGACAGGAGCCCCTTCCAAGAGTACCTAAGGTTCCTCCAAAGAGACCTTACGACTATACTCCGGAGGAAAACGCGGCGAAGGTACAAGAGAAATCAAAGAACTTCTTTGAAAATTTGAAGAGAAAGAAGACCGAGCAGTCCGCCGAGCAGCCTCCTCTAGATCCAAAAGTGTTAAAAATGTTGAAGAACCTTCAGCAACCCGAGCCAAGGCTTGCATCAGATTATGACCGCACTATTCTCAAGTCAGATGCAGCAAAGCGGTCGAAAGGTAAATCAGTTCCTCAGCTCGGAGAACAGATGAACTCTTGCCCCCCGCTCCAAGTGTTTCCCGATGTCCAGTATGATCCAGAGATCATAGCACTATACAAAGAGGAGGCCGAAGCTGCAGGTATGTCTGTTGCTCAATACTTAAGCAGGTGTGATTTCCCCACGGCTGAAGTAGTAGCATACAAATACCGGCACGGGAGCCCTCTCGTCAGACCCGAGGAGATTCCGAATCTACCAACAAGAATGCGAAAATTGCATAAGTGGTACTTGGAAGCCTCACTGCATGGGCAGAATTGGATCGTAATGGGAATTAATGATGAGCATTACTTTCGTGGAACCGACGACATAAACATCGAATTTGCTGAATTATTTCAGTTATACAATCATGATGCCCTCGACAAATCGATGATCAGTGCCTATTGTTTGTAAGTATTATTTTTCCTTGTAACTATAAGTCTTTAGCTCATCTCGTTCATTGCATGCATAATTTTACTCACTATATTATGCAGATTGAAGAAACTCGAATGCAAAAGAGGACAAATCTATGATATTGGGTTCATTGACCCATATACCGTGAACGAGGTAACTCTCCATAACCATATCAAGGACACGGAGGATAACTTGGTACGGGCGTTAAGGAAACAAGAAACCATGACGAAAATACTATTTCCTTACAATTTCAAGTGAGTGTGTTAACTGTCTTATACACATTACTATATATTTTGGTTACTCGATGTTAATTGTGTGTTATGTGTGTGCGCAGCTATCATTTTATTCTGCTAGTTATTGAACTTGATAGAGGACAAGTACTAGTCATGGACTCGAAAAAAAAATCCCTTGAGACATTCGGGGACATGATTGATACACTCCAGCGGTAATTTCAATCATTATGCATGGCACTATATCAGCTACTTTTGTTCATTTCCCGATATCAAGTAATTACTAACTTCTTTATTCATTTTCTTTGCGGGGCAGTGCTTGGAAACGGTTCACGGCTAAGGCACCGGGTCCCTGGAGAAATGAGCTTGAATTTAAACAAGTACCGGTAAGTACTACTAGCTAGGTCCGCGCATCTCTTTGGTTCTAGTTTCAATACCATTATCATCCTTGATTATTATTTTGATTGAACTCTATTCTCATAAAGTGCTTGAAGCAAGAAGACGGGAATAATTTATGTGGATTCTATGTCTGCGAGTTCATGCGAGAGACTTGTCGTGAGAAGAGAAGACTAGAACAACTAGATGTACGTAAACAATATTCACAATTTTATTTTATTACCATCATTTATGTTGAGTTTCTTCATTCATATATATTGATCCCCTTCTTTACATTAGATCGAACTGAAGCGGGATCGTCTTCTAGCAACCGAGCGTATACGAGCAATTCAAGAGGAACTGGCGGGATTCTTACTTGATGAGGTCAGAGCACCAACCGGTGAATACCATCGGCATTACGAGTTTGGAAAATCATAGCCGAAATTATATTGTATATATGCATGAACGTGTACAATGTACCATTATGTAATATGTTCGACCAAGCACGATATAACATGAGACGTACTAGCTTCGATCTCTATATGTATGACGATATTGTGTAATATGATGGTTTCTTTTATATGTGCATCAACGTGTTTCAAATAACCGAAAAAACCGTATTTCAAATGGCTAGGGTTTAGGGTTTTAGCCAAACGCGGCAGGGGCTGCCACATCGCCAACCTTTAGCACCGGTTCATATTACGAACCGATGCTAAAGGTCCATCGGCAGGAGCTCCTCTGAACGCCCACGTGGAGACCCTTTAGCACCGGTTCGTAATGCAACCGGTGCTAAAGAGTTAGGGCTTTAGTCCCGGATGCGTTGCACCGGTTGCAAAACCGGTGCAAAAGGCAGTTAGCAACCGGTGCTAATGCCTTGTTTTCCACTAGTGCACTGATGGACGCAGGCAAGCCCATCCCAATAAACACCATATAAATCATGTTAAATACTCTGCCATAATTCTCGCTAATCATTCTTGCAAGAGAGGGAGCTGCAGCTAGGTTAATCTGGGAATCTTGACCTGACAGTGGTTCACATCCAACATTCCGTTCGTCAACTCCTCCGCCCTCTTATCCCGCATCCACGCCGCTTCCACCTCGTGATCCCTCTTACGATGGAGATTCCTAGCTATCCGAATGGAGGAGGGTGGTGTGTGGTCGATGTGGCCTGGTCGTGGTGCACCGATGCGGGCCATGCACGTGCGTCGGGGAGAGAGGGCCACCAAAGGCCAGGGGCGGAGCTAGGAATTTGACATAGGGGGGGCGAGAAAAAGTTCTAAAGCCTTTTCATACATATTAATGAAATTTTTGTATGTTTGTAGTATATTTAGTGCGAGACGTCTCTGTTTCTCTATATCTGATGTGAGATGTCAACGTCAGTACGGTGAAATGACGAGATCGGTACCCCTAAACTCATATTTTGGGTTATCGACAATCGAAATTTCAGCTGTAATTTAGATTGTTAAAGGAAAGATTATTTTTTTTCAACTATATGCACATGTTTAACAATTATGTAGAATCTAATTCCAAGTTTAGTCGATTGGATGTGCCCCCATGAAAACAAAGCTAGAGGTAAGTCAGGTAATTGAATCCTGGGTATACCGGCGTTACCTCAAAATTGAGCGCTTGAATCTTTGTCATATACAGCAAGGATGGACTGGACGCAATTGCTCCGTGGGATCAACAGAGCGCCCATGTGTGTGCTGATCCGAATGCTTTTCAAGCTCCCGGCGCCCCGGCCTGTAGCTGTCGAGCCAGAGAAGCCAGGCTGCGAGCGGTGCCGCCGCCATAGCAAAGTGTTATTTTAGGGTACGGCATGGTGGAAAGTCGCAGCTAGGATCCATCTGACGGGGGTAGAGAAACGGACGATGAAGTCAGGGCTTTGATCTAGCCATCTAGGCTTCGTGCCAACCCACGATCGATGGTAAACACGTGCAGATGGGCTCAATTTGTTGACGGTTGGGCTATGATATGCCTATACAACGCATAAACTACTATACGTATACTAGTAGCGACATTGAGGGGGGCCGATCGTTGGGGGGGGGGGGGGCGTCTAGCCCCTGCTCGCCCCCTGTCTCCGCCCCTGCCAGAGGCGGAGATGCTTGGCCAGAGACGGGACACTCCTAGGTGTGAGAGACCAAGGGAAGGAGATAGCGAGGCGAGACAGCTAGGTGGTATCCCGTCGAATGCGGGGTCACAGGGGATAGCGCCATTCTAGCCCAGCTAAGAAAGAAACATGACGATCGATGTTTCACATGAGTCATTGAGTTTGTTCAACATGGTGAGCAAATTCAGCTAGCTACATATGCAAAGAAAGTAACCGACATAAACAAGTGTATGTCATCGCCTAGAGGTGCGAACTCAACAATACAACATGATTCTCGTATAGAGGAATTGTTCTTCAGCTGGTACTGAGCTGGACAACCAAAAATCAATCAATATGTTAAACATGTGAGCACTGCTAGCAAGTCAATGTCATCTGATAGAAGGGACAAACATGGCGATCTAAACATGTGTATTTCTGATGAGCACATTTTTGCTATTTCTACAACCAAATACACCAGGATCCTCAAGGGCCACATTAACCTTTGTTTCCGTTTATTCTAAAACTAAATCCTCCGCCAGCTGAAAATTCATAAAATTGGAAGTTCATCTGGCGAAGACACATAGAAACCTCATCGCGATATTGCAAAAAAGATTGGAACCTCTAGCATCCCCAAGTTTTTGCGTTGCTATGGCAAGTAAAATAAAGACCCATCCAAACTTGAGAATGCCATATTCATCTCAATTGGCAGGAACAAATATAGAGAATCTATGGTAAAATATCCATATTCTAATTTTCTTTTCTTGAATAAAGCAAAGCAGAATATGCCACCATTCTGTAAAATTGCAATAAAGAGAAACTATGCGTGTTCCCTCGGTTGGAAGGGGTTTCCGCTAAAATGTTTGTGTTGTCGCTGAAATGTTAGAACATATACTTTCATTGTGTTCATATATGTGGAATCGAGAAAAAAAATTGAGAACCGTAGCAACGTAAGGGCATTTAACTAGTCACAATAAATAAGCAGTTTCGCTAAATAAACTAAAACATCATTTGTGAGCCATATATATTTGTGCTTTAACGATGGGGTTTCTTTAGCGTGGTATCATGGACAATGCTGATGGCCTGATGGGACACCATATTTGTTGATGAAAGAGAATCTTCAGGCTCGGAACGCTATATGTGGAGAAAATCTCATAACACATAAATCACATTTATTAGTTATATGTGATAAACCATTGGTTTATTGCAAAATAAAAAAAATCTGTAGTTTTAAGGACCAATATTTGGTGTGATCATATTTATAATTTGTTGTTAGAAGTTAGTAAAAAAGGATTAAAAGTGTCCAACAAACACTAGTATAAGCAGAATAGAGTGGATGTCTTAGGTATTTCAAGGTATAAATCTTAACAAACAATGACACATCTACCACAAAACAAAGCTAGGCCCAAATGCTTATAATGCATCGCCATAACCTATCACAACATTTATGTGTTTCGGAAGATGAAGCAAACTGGACTAGCAGGCAGCAAGTGTTGAGTGCCTAAAATAGGCGATTTCAGACTAGCAACTTTAACTTTTTGCAAGAGAGCTTTTGAGACAAAATTGTTTTGTTTTCTTTGTTATCTAACTAATTGCAAACTTAGGGTGGCCTAGACATCTCGAGTCAAGGCCGTACGTGGGGAGGAATTTAGAAGTCCATTGTACACTCAATGTCTCGTTTCAAACTATGTTGTGAATCATGACTCGAATACAAAACCGCCTTCTACCGACACAACTCGGAAATAGAACTACCTCCCATCATTCGAAGTTCACTGTAAATGGATCTTTATCTCGTGAAGATGTGTGATCAATGTCACTGAAATGATTTGTTGTGATCACAATTCCCACCAGCACCTAACATTGACTCTTCTGAAGTGGTGTTTCACGTTGGTGTGGACTAAGACGGTCCTAGAAGTTCTTGCCATGAAAAAGTCTGCGATGCCAGCGAATGATTTCATGATCCATCCATTGAAAGTAGCGTCAGATTGCAAAGAAACGGAGAATGACATCTCGGCAATAGCATATGAACGCTACAACAACATCATTCGAGAAATTTGCGATCACTTGTGGACCTTCGCCCACAAATGTCGAAACTCCAATACTAAATCTCAAAACCCAACCAAGTTTGCTATATCCCCCAATCAAGGACGACATATTTGGTCCCTGGCACCCGTTGATGAATATCTTTTCCCTAATAAACATTTTACTAGAGCAATAAAACCTATAAGATTTTCGTAGAAAAACTAATTGTAAACCTATAATTTGCTGGATTTTTTTTTGGTGAAAACAATGAGTTCGCTAAAATTTCTGTCATCAGAACGTTTTTTTCTCTTTTGCCACGTGTTGGGCCCGAGTGAGGCCCACTACCCACACACTTCCTGGTCCAATAAAAATTCAGTTCCCGCTCCCCCTCTTCGTCGGTCGGTCCGTTTCCCCCAAATTTCACATCACTCGAAAAGAAAAAGGAAAGAAACAAGAAACCCCACCGGCGCCGCCGCCTCCGCCGCAGTCCCCGCCCGCCTCTCCTCCTCCTCCGGCCCCCTCCCACCAACCCTGACGCCTCCGGCGGAAGGAGCTCTCCGTCTTCGGCGAGCCCTCCTCTTCTCCATCGGACCCGGGATTCCCAGTCCCTCGCTGGTGAGCAAGCCCTAGCTCTTCTTGGACTGCTCCCCGTCGGGGCAGTCGAGTCAACGCGTGCGTTTCCTCCTCGATGCCGATCTCAGTTTTCCTAGTATAGTCATCGCTGGTGCCCTGAACCAGCGAACTTGCGCTACGAGTCGCTTGTGCTGGAGATTTGGGGAACTGGTGGAGACCAGGGTCTTTTTTTTTTTTTTTTTTGCGGGAAGGAGACCAGGGTCTTGTTGACCCCAAAATCTTTGTTCTTGCACAGGGCGACACGGTTTGCTGGGCACCATGGTGAAAACTGGGGATTCTTTTGGGGAAGTAGTGAGAAATAGGGATTTTACGAAGGAGCTATCACTCTATATCAGTTGTGTGCTGCGATACTTCTGCTCTACATGTATAATATCATGTGCAAGTGCTCATTGAATTATATGGGGCTTTATTGATAAGTTGGAGGTTTTTCTTCATGTGTAGGATGTTTCTCATGATCTGTTTGAACCTTACCCCGGAAGTTTGTTTAGGAAAGGAGAGAGAGATCTTATTGGTTTACCGCTCTACATTTATGCGCCATGGCAAGAACATTTGAAACAGATGTATATGATCATGTTTCAGCTTAGCAGTTAGTTGTGCAGTTCCTCTTATGGATTGTGGAATTTATGCTCTATTTTGTTTGTGCTCTGTATGTATTTGGTAGAACGTTAGTGGTGACCACAAATCAAATGATGTTATTGACCTACTTCCAAAACTGGCTACTGATTTTACTTCTACTCATGGATTTTTTTTGTTTCTTGAATATGTCCAGTGTATGCAATGGGTAGGAGTTTCAGAGCGGGACACCAGGCGGAACTGGAAGATTCTGTGACAGATCCGTTCAACAAAAACCAATCTTTTGGAGGGTTGAAGCAATATGTAAAAGAACTCGACTCGAACACGCTTCCACCATTTCTCGAGCGCCTTTGTGACCCCGACAAGCAAAGCAGATACACTGAGGAGGAGGTCTTATGTGTGTTCGAGACTGCTGCAGAAGTCCATGGCTGCAACATTATACCACATATCAGCCAGATTGTTTCAACCATCATCAGAATCATGTCTTCAGGAACAGGGTCCTCGCATAGTGTTGGTTGCTCCAAGGTGATGTGCACATTATCTCGCTATGTCATTGACCCCCTGGGAACAGAACAGGAGAAAAGTGGGATCATTTGGTCTCTCTGCAGTCCCCTTTCTGGTTGCTTGATGAGCGCTAATGGGAGTGTCTCTTCTGGTTCTGCGCTCTGTGTCACTGCACTTATCCAGTCCAACAATTGGCAGTTTGTGTCTCATGAGTTGGTAAATGATATCTGCTTAAAAGTCTCAGGGGCCCTGGAGGAGGTACACTGCCAGACTATTTCGCACTTAGGCTTGGTGGTTGCTCTGTTGAAACAGAACCGGTTGACACTTGAGCCTTATGGGCGGTCTTTGATAAGATCAGGCTTAAGTATGTTGGATGAGCGTACCAAAGGAAGCAATTCTCAGATGATCATATCATCCATTCAAATGATACACTCCATCATGAAGAATTTGGACTTTAGCATCATATCTTCTGAGATCAGTGGCATTATCCAAGCTATGGGCCAATTGCAGGATGATTCTATGCCAGAGATCAGCACTCCAGCTTTCCAGGCAGCCGAGACTGCTAAGAAACTTAGCAGGCAGGAAGAGTGTGGATATGGCAGAAGAATTAGTCCGCTAGCAAAACATGTTGGAAGACATAGCAGGAAGGGATCATATTCACATTCTGTTATGGATGATGCAGAGATAAGAGACAGCGGGTCAAATGAATCTCTTTCTGATGATGTACAGTCTGTTCAACGTTTTTGGGACCATGATTCCCAACCTTCAGTGGGACAATACTCGGTTGTACCTGGAAGTGCACGGGCAAGGAGGCGACTATGGAGTAATGCATCTGACAAATCACATCAAATTTCTAGTGATGACTTTCCTCACACTGTCATACCTGATTATCGTGATGGTGTTGGTGTGATAGCACAATCTAATTCTGCTGGTTTGCTTAAGTCAGTGAGGAGATCTTCAGATGTGCCAACAAGAATTGCTGATCCATGCCCTACGTGTTTGACACCCCAAACTACTAATCGATTCTCTCAGGTATACCATACACAGCGGATCTTAATTTCTTGATCACTTGGTCACCTTCTCATATGTACGAGTAACTATAGAAATTTGGGGCTTATCCTGTCAAGATTTTGTATATGAGTTAGCTTTTGTACTTTGATCTGGAATAGTATCTTTCAAATGATAGGAACATCAAACCTTTTGATTTTGGTACAAAAGGAATATAATAACTTCATGTGCAAAAAAGATCCTCCACAGATATGGTTATAGATTGCTTATGGTATTTCGTGTGATGCATTGAAGAATTTTCTCTCAGTGGTCCCAGTTTATAAAAAAAATTGGGCTGCAGAACAAACTGCAGAAGGTTGACCTTTTGTGATGCAAATTAATTAACAGCTCTATTTCTGTCTCTCTCATCGACTCTTTTCAGGTATCTAGGCGGGGAACTTTCTCAGAAGACATTAGGATACAATCAACCCCAAGGAAGCAGCTCCAGTTTTACAACTCTTGCAGTGATTCCAAAAAAGATACTCGCAGATTACCTGACAGCCCAGCTTTGAGACAGATACGGCACTGTTCAGGCCAGTGTACACATGGTGAAGTCGAGGAAAGGAATGGCCACTGGGATTCCATTCAGCATGACAACCAATGCCATGTGCAGAATGATGAGACCTTGATAGAAGATCTGAAGTCACCGACCAATGGTGAGTGTTCTGATAGTGCAGGTGAATCTCGAAGTGAAGAATGTAAAGCTGAGAACGAGAAGATGACCAGAGGCAAGAAAGGGAGCACAAACTGCTCTGGCGCTCTACTTATTTTCTTCGTCTGTGCTGTCATGATTGTCGCGTTCCTGCTAGCTTGGTGGAAGGAGGATCAGAGGGAGCTGTATGTTGTACCTACATAGTAGCATCTTTCTGTCTGAAAGGCGGTTGTTCTGTGATATGTGCATTTGCTTTCTGCAATCGTTAGATGGTGTAAATTCCGTGTTAAAGTGGGGTAACTGTTTAGATATTGTGGCAAATCAGTAGAAGTGATAGTGTGATATTTTGCTGGATTGTACATTCTGTAAGAAAATGCTGTAACTAATTCAAGGAAGAAAAATATTGAATTAGTTATAGCATATTCTGACAGTGTACATGTAGCTATTGTGGCAGATACGTGAGTAGCTGTAGTCTACTAGTCTTGATAGTATGTTCGCCCAGCGTCATTATCATCTGAAGATAAATGTTTTTTTTTTTTTTTTGAAACGGGGGGCAAAAGCTTTGCCCCATTCCAATTAATTAAGAAGGAGTTAACAGAGAAGTAACAAAGTTAAAATTACAAGGATTACTCTCCCGGCATCAAATCACCCAAACGCTTTGCCCCGGCAAGCACCCAAAGCCTTGCCTCACATTTGATGCTATCAAAAATTACAAAAGAAGGAGAGGACTTATGACGAAACACTCTAGCATTCCGCTCCTTCCAAATCTCCCAAACGGTGAGCAAGACGAGCGTAGCCAAACCCTTGCAATGCGGCCCCGATCCTTCCACCATGGACGACCACCAGTCGTGAATACCTAGGCCGGACCAAAGCCTAGGGTAGATTCCTTGCAACCCAAGCCACTCTTTAAGGAGCTCCCAAATCCTCACGGTATATCGGCAATGAACAAAAAGATGATCATGGTTTTCCTCGGTTTGCTTGCAAAGTTGACAAAGACCGCAATTCTCCCACCCACGCCGACGCAATCTATCCGCTGTCCAAAGCCTCTTTTGCAAGGCCAACCAAGCATGGTTTTTTGCCTTGGGAGTTGCCCAAACTTTCCACACCAAAGAATTCAAAGAAGACTCAACAAGCCCCAAAAATTGCAATTTGTAAGCGGATGCCGCCGAGTATTGACCATTGCCGGTAAGCTTCCAAGATATATCATCCTCCACATCCACCCGGAGTTGCACCCTTTGAATAGAAACCCAAAGTTGCACAAATTGCGAAAGATGATCGATGGATGATGTTGCGTCAATGGCTAGCTTATTAATCCACTCATCATCATGGAGCGCTTGAGCCACCGACCAATTCTTCCTCTTGCAAATGGCGAACATTTTAGGGGCAATCCCTTTGGGCCTAACCCCGTTTAGCCAAGGCGCATGCCAAAATGAAGTCTTGCGACCGTTGCCAAGAGAAATAGTAGTGGCGGCATAGAAGATATCCATGTCTAGCTCGGAGCAAGGATTCCCGGAGCCCGCCCAAATCTTCGAGTTGTCCTTCCATTCAAGCCACGGCCAACGGAGCCGAAGAGCAGTAGCAAATTTTCCCAAGTGAAGGATGCCAAGACCACCATAAATTTTGGGACGACAAACAACTTCCCAATTAACTTTACATTTAGCCCCGGAGGTAGAGTCCTTGGCCACCCAAACAAAAGCTCTCTCCAACTTGTTGATGAATTTCAAGGTACCCGGTGGGATAGTAAGAGGAGTCAAGTGATGAATAGCTTGGGAAGCCAACACCGACTTGACGAGAGCAACTCTACCGGCCATGTTGACAAGCTTCCCATTCCAAGTAGGCAATCTCCCGGCGCATTTATCTTCAAGATGTTGAAAATCCCTTCTTCTAAGGCTCCACACCGAGAGTGGCAAGCCGAGATACCGCAACGGGAAAGTGGCGCGCGTTGCCGGGATACCCTCAAGCACCCCATCAAGATCAACGTTGATGCAACGAATCGGCACCACATGGCTCTTAGTGAAGTTGGTGCACAAGCCGGTAACCTCCCCAAAGCTACGAAGGATGGTGGCAAGATTTTGGATGTCCTCTCTAATCGGAGCCACAAAGACGGCCGCATCATCCACATAAAGAGATGTGCGTAAAATTGTACCCCGGCCCCGGAGCTTGTGAAGAAGGCCAACTCTTGTTGCCTCCTCAAGGATTTGCGAGATAGTGTCAATGGCAAGCACGAAGAGAAGCGGCGAAAGAGGGTCTCCTTGCCTAAGCCCTCTACCATGCACAATAGGCTCGCCGGCAATACCATTAAGAAGCACCCGGGAGGTGGAAGTGGAGAACAAAGCGGCGACCCAATCCCGAAACCGAGGGGGAAACCCTCTTCTTTGCAAGAGGTCCAACATGTACTCCCACCTAACGGATTCAAACGCCTTGCGGATATCAAGCTTGAATAGGAGAGCCGGGGTTTTTTGTCTTGTTTAACCTTGTGGCAAGGTTCTTGACATACAAGAAATTATCATGAATACTCCTCTTCTTAATAAAGGCACTTTGGGCGTTGGAAACAAGCTCGTTCATGAACGGAGCAAGACGAAGAGCAAGCATCTTGGCAAGGATTTTGGCAATAGCATGAATGAGACTAATAGGCCGGAAATCTGAAACTTCCTCCGCCCCCTCCTTCTTGGGGAGAAGAGCAATGTTGGCGGAGTTTAGCCAATGGAAATCATGCACGTGAAGCGCCCCAAAGCCCACAATGGCATTCATGACATCCACCTTGATTATTTCCCAACATTTTTGGTAAAAAGCCCCCGAGAAGCCATCGGGACCGGGAGCTTTATCATTCGGCATACTATTGATTGCCTTGCGCACCTCCTCCTCGGTAAAAGAATCTCCAAGGGACGACAAGTCCGGCTCCGTGAAGTGTAAAGCGCCCCAATTGAAGTCAAGCGATCTAGGTGGGCCCTTCTTGAGGGTGGACATGAAATGAGAGTGGACAATTTGCTCTTTGGCCCCATGGTCGGTAACCCAACCGTTGTTGTGCTTAAGTCGTTGGATATGATTTTTCCTTCTTCTAGCGTTAACCCTCACATGAAAGAACTTGGTGTTTGCATCCCCTTCCTTAATACTTGCGATGCGGGCGCTTTGCTTTTTTCTCACCCGCTCCAAGGCGGCAAGCGCAATGACTTTCCTTTTAAGCCTTCCCCGGAAGTCTCTCTCGTTTGCACTAAGAAGCCTCTTATGTTCATATGCGACTTGTTCTGGATAAAATTTGGTTAACCGTGCCTGATGGTTATTCTGCACTTTATTTGTTGGTTGCACCAGTATTATCAATTTCTTGTCCCATATGGCCATTCTTTTTAAAATAATTTATATTTGTCGCAAGCTGGTCTGCAAAACAACCATTTTTGTTTGACATGGTTATTTTTGGTCGCTTTTATTATTTTCTAACTAGTATGTTTCTTCCGAAATACCTATCGGTTGTTTTTGGGCAGCACAACATAATCGACAACATTTCTTTTGTTCCGTGTTATACACTGTACACAACCTGTTTCTCAAATTAAATATACAAGTCATAATGTTTTTCCCCTCCAGATGTAGTATTATACTCCCTCACTTCCAAATTACATTGCATATAATTTTTGGTCAAAGGTAAATTTGATCAAATACATTGCAAAATATATCAACTTCTACAAATACCAAATCAATGTTATTAGAATCATCATGTATACTTTTATATTATGTTCATTTGTTATTGTGATTTTTTTTACTACTGTACATACTTGATCAAATTTTATAAGATTTGATTTTAGCAAAAAAATATGCAACATATTTTGGAATGGAGTGAGCAGTAGGCATAATTTTGGGAAGTTAAAGAAAAAACCCAAAACACTCAAACAAATAATCCAAATATCCGGCAGCTCCCGAATCGCCGCCCCCTCCCCTCAAGCCTCCCATCGCCGCCGCCGCCGCAGCAGCAGCGCAAAGGCGGCGAAGCCTCCATATGGCTCCGACGGCCGCCTTCCCCTGCCAGGACCTCGTTTCGATCAGCTCCTCGCGGCAGAACCCTGCGCTCACGGGATGCGCCGGCGGCGCTCGGCGGGCGAGCTCCTCCTCCTCCCTGAGCCCGAGCCAATCCGGTTGCGCGGAAGACCTCCGGTGATTGCTATTCCTTTAGACCATGCTCCCTAGTTTTCAGTGCTGTTCCTAAGCTACTATGCCTCTCCCGCCCAGCTTACCTGCCGCGTCATGGCCGGAGCTACCGGAGGACATGCTGATGTGCGTCTTTGCCACCCTCGAGATCCCTGACCTCGTGCGCGCCGGCGCCGTCTGCGCCTCATGGCGCTCCGCCTACATCTGCATCCGCGCCCACGACAACCACAAGCAGCCCCAGACGCCGTGCCTGCTCTACACCTCTGAATCTGCCAGTGACAATGTTGCCTGCCTCTACAGCCTCGTGGAGAAGAGGGTTTATTTACAGGCTGACTCTCCCGGAGCCGCCGATCCGCAGCCGGTTCCTAATCGGGTCGTCGCTCGGCTTGCTGATCACTGTCAACGAAAGGTCTGAAATGCACCTCGTCAACCCTATCACTGGTGAACAGATTGCTCTCCCTTCGGTGACCACCATCCAGCAGGTGAAACCAATCCTGGACGAGTCGGGTGCCGTCCACAAGTATCAATACTCAATGCACACTGCAAAGATAGTTATCTCCGATCTGCGGATCATTGATCCGGCTGACCTGCGGGAGGGCTTAGACCTCAAGGCTTTCGTGTTTTGTGATACATCCACAGGAAGCTACATTGTGGTGCTCATCCACAGGCCGCGTGGTCAGCTCTCGTTTGCAAGAGTAGGGGGCGATAAGTGGACCTGGATGCCACCTCACATGGACTATATGGACTGCACCAAGGATGGACTATTGTATGCAGCGATGTAAGGGGAGAAGTTTATGTCACGACCCGATTTCTGATGGAGATCGAGATCGGACAGAGAAGAGAAATTTGGGGTGAGGAAGCAAGCAGCGGGGATGAGAGGCTGACAGAGGACGAGAGTTTCAGTTCAGGGTTCTATTTCTTCGATACCTGTCTCATACAACCATTCCGCATTTAACCCCACTCGACCAGCCACAGGCGGCTAACACACACAGACCGTCAGGCCCAATTACATGACACACTGCTAGACTACTGAATCAAGTAACAAGTATGGCAGGTGTGACATTGTCCCCTCCATGAGACGAAGCTCCCTCCCAAATTGCTGCTGCAGGATAGCGACGACGCAGTACATCATAATCTTCCCACGTCGCCGATGAAGCTGGCATGTCCGACCACTGAATCTGTAGCTGCACCGTGGCTTCATTCCCACGTTTCACCATTCTGCGAGCCAAAATAACAGCTGGAACAGCCTCAGTTGCAGTCAAATTTGGAGGTCGAGGCAGTTCGGCAAACACTAGAGAGTAATCAGGTGTATACGGCTTCAACTGGGACACATGAAAAACCGGGTGGATACGACTGTCTTCAGGTAAGTTGAGTTTGTACGCCAGTTTGCCAAATTTCTCGGCAATCACAAACGGCCCAAAGAACTTGTATGCCAGTTTCTGCACGGACGATTTGCCACCGATGATTGGGCATATGGTTGTAACTTGAGCAGAACGTTGTCGCCTACGGCAAATTCTCTTTCTGATCGATTATGATCAGCCTTCTTCTTGAAACGGTCCTGAGCACGAGTCAGTTGTGCGCGCAGCGCTTCAGTATGCGCTCCCCAATCCACGCCGCCGTCGCCGGTCTCCATGCCGGCCCACTGCAACATGCCGCCCAGATTCGGCTCACGCCCAAACAAAGCCTTGAACGGGGAGCATGACAGAGACACATGATGACTGGAGTTGTACCAAAACTCCGCCGCCGGTAACCAGCGCCGCCACTGTTTCGGATTGTCCTGAATGGCGCCCCTTAAGTACATCTCGAGGCATTGATTCACGCGTTCCGTCTGACCATCGGTCTGCGGATGATACGCGGTAGAATACAACAGCTTGGTACCCGCCGTGGCCAGCAATTCGCGCCAGACTGCACTGGTGAAAATTTTGTCACGGCCAGAGACGATTGAGTGCGGCACGCCATGAAGTTTGATGACATTGTCCCAGAGCGCCTTTGCCACTTGAGCCGCTGTGAAGGGATGGCGAAGTGGAATGAAATGAGCAAATTTTGTCAGTCTATCCACCACCACCAACACAACCTCAAAACTCTCTGATTTTGGCAACCCTCCACGAAATCCATAGTAATATCCTGCCAGGGGCCATCAGGGACTGGCAAGAGTTGGAGCTTGCCTGCAATCCTACTGTGCTCGTGCTTAGTATGTTGACAGATTTGACACTGTCGAACAAAATCCTCAACAGCTGACTTGAGGCCACGCCAACCGAAAAGTTTCTTCAGTCTGTGATATGTGGCTGTGGCGCCTGAGTGCCCACCCACTGCACTGTTGTGAAGCGCACTTATAAGTTTGGTGCGCAAAGCAGAATTTGCTCCAATCCACAGCTTCCCACGCACACGAATTAGACCTTGATGCAATTCAAAACCATTTTCATCCGGGCTCTGTATCGCCAACCGGACTAGCAGTTCTTGTGCTTCAGAGTCAGTCTCATAAGAATTAGGCCCCCTTCTTTTCAGCTTATTTTCCAGATTCTCCCAGAAGCTACCCTCCACCAGCTTCTCCCAGAATCTCGTTTCTAAAATTTTCACAACAATCTAGATTAGTCTTCCCAATACTTATCTAGATTGTTGTGCAAATTTTAGAAACGAGATTCTGGGAGAAGCTGGTGGAGGGTAGCTTCTGGGAGAATCTGAAAAATAAGCTGAAAAGAAGGGGGCCTTAGCTACCTCCTGAACCCAGCCTGGTTGACAGAGGGACAAAGCATTGACAGATAGTAGATGACCCACGCGAGATAAAGCATCAGCTGCACCATTTTCTGCCCCACGACATAAAGCATCAGCTGCACCATTTTCTGCCCCACGACGATACTGAAATTTGAACTGAAGTCCAACCAGCTTCGCAATAGCTTTCCGCTGCAGTTCAGTGTCCAGCTGCTGATCACCAAGATTGCACAAACTCTGGTGATCCGTGACAATGGTGAATGGGCCACGTTGCAGGTAAGCACGCCACTTATCGACCGCCATCATTACTGCAAGAAATTCCTTTTCGTACGTGGACAGACGCTGATTCCGCACGCCCAAAGCCTTACTGAAATAAGCCAGGGGGTGACCGTCCTGCACAAGAACTGCACCAATGCCTGTATCACACGCGTCCGTCTCAATTGTAAATGGACGATCGAAATCTGGAAGCGCCAGCACCGGCGTATTCACCATAGCTGTCTTGAGCTGATCGAAAGCCACTTGCACTTGCGCATTCCAGAGAAAGCCTTTCTTGGTGAGCAAATTCGTGAGTGGCTTGGCAATTATTCCATAATGCGGAACAAATTTCTGATAATACCCTGTAAGCCCTAGAAAACCCCACAATTCAGTTGCGTTTGTTGGAACTGGCCAATCATGCATGGCGTCAGTCTTGTTGGTGTCAGTAGCCACTCCATTCTTTGAAATCACATGCCCCAAGTATTCAATTTTGGGCTGCGCAAAAGAACACTTCGACTCCTTGGCGAACAACTGATGCTTGCGTAGGAGCGTTAGCACAATGCGCAAATGGTCTCGATGCTCCTGGAGACTAGAGCTGTATACAAGTATATCATCAAGAAATACAATCACAAACTTACGAATGTGCTCTGCAAAAATTGCGTTCATCAGACAAAGTGGCTGGCGCATTCGTTAGCCCAAACGGCATCACTCTGAAGTGAAAATGGCCGTGATGCGTCTTGAACGCAGTTTTTTCTTCATCCTCCGGCCGCATCCGGATTTGGTGATAGCCCGCCCGCAAATCCAATTTAGAGAAAAGGGCGGCGCCAGCCAGTTCATCGAGAAGTTCGTCGACAATTGGTAACGGAAACTTGTTCTTCACTGTGACCAAATTGAGGCGACGAAAATCAATGCAGAATCTCCAGGTTCCGTCCTTTTTCTTGACCAACAACACTGGAGCCGCAAAAGGACTCATGCTGTGTACAATTGTGCCCGCCCGAAGCATTTCCTGAACCTGACGCTCAATCTCATCCTTCTGCAAAGGAGAGTAGCGATATGGTTTTGAGTTAGGTGGTTTAGCGCCCTCTTCCAAGGTGATGGCATGCTCGTACTGCCGAGAAGGAGGTAATCCCGTTGATTCCATGAATACATCCGAGAATTCAGTCAGTACCACTTGAATGTCCCCAGGTACAGAGTGAGGTGTAGTGACAGGAGAGTCAGATAATTTTTCGACCACTGCCAATGCCCAAATTTCATTTCTCTCCTCCAACTGGTGCAATGTTTGGACATCCATTTGAGATAACTGAGATGGGATTGCACACTCTAGCCCTTGCAGTGTAATCCAATTGCCCTGATGAGTAAAGGAAATGGCCTTTTCTTTCCATTGACAGTTCATGGGACTGTGTGCATCCAACCAATCCATGCCCAACACGCCATCATACGAGCCTAACTCTAGGATGCGCAAATCAGTAGTAAACGACTCGCCTTGACAGTGCCACTCCAACTGAGGAAGCAGTCGATCACACAACAGAAATTGATCATTGGCCACCTTGACAGAGACAGGGGAAATAGAGACAGAACTGTGCTTCAGACGTGCCGCAAAGGAGGCAGACTAGAAACTGTGTGAAGTCCCTGAATCTAATAGAAGCAACATCATCTGATCACCCACTGTTGCTTGAAGACGGATGCATGCAGAGTTTTCAGTGCCACTCAATGCCTGAGCAGATAACAGACAACACTGAACGGCAGGTTGTGCTTCAGGTTCCTCCAAGAGCTCCAAAGCCCTAACTGCCTCCTCATTGAGCAATTCACCAAATTCTCCAACCTCAATAGTTAGCAATTGGGCTCCTTGCTTCTTGCACTGATGGTCTCTGGAGAACGTCTCCCCACATTTAAAACACAGTCCGTTTGCTTTTCGAAAATCACGTAGTTGGCGCTCTCGTCCAAAATCATCTGCAGCAGCTCGGGGAACAGCAGCCTGCCGAGGAGCTGGAGCTGGCACGGTAGGAGGCCGGCCTGCAGGAACTGGCCGCACTCGAGGTCTATTAACTTCCAATTCTTCTTCCTGAATCCTGGCAAACACCGTGGCATGTGTGATGCTTGTAGGAGCTTGCAAACGAACAGCTGCTCTCAGCTCATCCTTCAAACCAAGTAAGAACCGAGTGACAAAAAATCTGGTGCTCAGAGAAGGTTCCATCGCCATCAAATGATACATCAACTGCTCAAACTGTAACCGGTATTCAGCCACTGATCCAGTCTGTCGAAGTTGCAGTAGCTTATGCATTTGAGTTTCATATTCATCGGGTCCAAACTCCTCCTGCAATGCTCGGCCAAACACATCCCAACTGGGTGCACGCTGATTTTGGCGAAACGCCTGCCACCACAGTGCGGCATGGCCCTCCAAGTACAGGGACGCCGTAGTGACCCAAGTGTGAGGCGATGTCTTGTACAGCTCAAAATACGTCAGGCAACGATCCAACCACAAATTTGGAAGGTGACCATCGAACTTTGGGAAGTCATGCTTCGGCGGCTTCACGAATTGCTCACGATTCTCATTATTCTGATGCTCACATTTCGTGGAACACCTTGCTGGTGTGGTGGCTGTTGTTGCCCCAGTTGTACTGCCGGTGTCTCGCGAATGATCGGCGGTCCATCGTTGGCGAGCCGTGCCGATGAAGCACCCAAGCCCGGCCGCGCCTGCACTGGTAAGCCCAACTGCCGCGCCTCCATCGCTTGTGATGATCCCGGCAGACCTGCCGATGAGGTGGCCTTGCGGACTTCATCCACGTCGGTCTGGGTGAGATCCAGCTGCTTGCGGACGGCTTGCAGCTCCTGCAAGACTTGCGTGTTGAAGGTAGCTTGTGCCTCATGGCGCTGATCGCCGACCACGGCCTGATCGTCCAAGCGCTTCAGTATCTGCTCCAACATGGCCTTCGTCGACGCGGCGTTCTCCTCCATGATGGTAAGCACGTGCAGCGTCTGCGCCGAGGGCTTGATCGGCGCCGTCGCACCCACTCCAAGCAGATCGAACCGAGCTAGGGATTTCGCACAATTTCACCCAAGTGAATTCGCACCCGTCGCCCGGAATTACGGATCGATGCCGAGAGGATTTGAGGGTGCGGCGGAGATCGGACGCCTGGCTCTTGATACCAATTTGTCACGACCCGATTTCATGGAGATCGAGATCGGACAGAGAAGAGGAATTTGGGGTGAGGAAGCAAGCAGCGGGGATGAGAGGCTGACAGAGGACGAGAGTTTCAGTTCAGGGTTCTATTTCTTCGATACCTATCTCATACAACCATTCCGCATTTAACCCCACTCGACCAGCCACAGGCGGCTAACACTCACACAGACCGTCAGGCCCAATTACATGACACACTGCTAGACTACTGAATCAAGTAACAAGTATGGCAGGTGTGACAGTTTATGCCTTTGATCTTAGTGGGCCTGCTGTTACAGTGAACATTATTGTGGGGATGGATGAGGATTTGGATATTGATGGCATACACATTCTTCAAGCTCCATGGGGTGGTCTGCTGGTTGTTTGCAGATTTAAAGTCTATCTTGGCAATCCTTATATCCGTAAAACACGTGTGCTGATTACTAAGGCAATTAAAATACATGAGGTTGATGCTGCTGCAAAGAAGCTTGTGGAAATTGATTGCTTGCATGACCACGCGCTGTTTCTTGGTAATAATCAATCACTTTGTCTCAGCACTAAAGAATGCCCTGCTCTCAAGGCAAACTCTGCCTACTTGACTGACGATAACGATTACATAACAACACATATGAACAATCCTCGCGATATAGGAGTACTTGACTTGGGTAATAATGCCAGGAAGGAACTTGTGTTTCCTCAGCTTTGGTCCAACTGGCCTGCTCCTGTGTGGATTACACCCAATCCTACAATGATGAAACTGGCGCTGAAGCCGTAAGACGGGTTCAAGAAGGCTTAATAAGGCGCTCACCTAGGCGCATGTAGGTGAACTGGAGGATGAGCGTGTTTCATAGGCCCTATGCCGTACAAGACTATGTGAAATGTTCCTTTCGATGACGCCAAGACAAGATGGTGACATCCAAGGGATGATGATGCATGGGTCTGTGATGGCATCATGCCGTCAAATTTTCATTTATCAAGTATAAGTTCCATGAACATGTCTGTTTTCTTATGTGTGTTACTATTGAACTTCAATTAATGTCTTCTGACCGTTGTGTGTGCAATTTTGTGTCTGTTGTGACCTGTGAGAGAAGCAAGCGAAATAAGAACTTTGTTATTCTTGTGTTGTTGTGATTTTTCATATCTAAACTTCTGATGATCACTAGAACATTGACAACCTGCTGTTTTGACCTGTTTGCTGTTGTTTAGAGCTGATGTGAATCTGTTCCTATGAGATAAGTTCCTACTCTTCCCTTCTCTTGTTGTTCGTTCATTTTTTTTCATTAATTGACTTCCCACCTCCGATCTCTATGACTAGCTGTTGTATGTAAGACAACAAGAAGCCAAGAAAAAGAAGTGCAGATTCAAGATTCAAGAGTGAGTATGAATCTTCAAGTTGGTGCTAAACATGCTTTAAGGTTCAAGATCACTAGTTCATCATTTTGCTGTACGTTACCTAATTGTTATTTTTGCTCCTAGAAGCCATCATTTTGGCTTCCGGTTGGTGCTGAACCTGCTTTAAGTTTCAAGCTTATTGGTCCATTTTATCACTTTTTTTACCGTAAATTTTAAACAAACAACAGTTTTCTAATGAGTATGCACAACAACACATTTATCTTGTCATTGAGTCTTACTATTCATATGCAAATGCAAAGTGGCTCCAGATTATACATTTTCTCTGGGGGCTGTACAATGAAATTTCAGAAGCTCAACCTTTTGTAGATGTAGATACTTCAATAAATTTTCAGCTCTTCCTTTTTCTCACCCATGGTCTTATTTCAGACATTTAGGCGAGGAGCTTTATCACAAGGTGTTAGGGTGCAGTTAACCTGAAGAATATAGCACCAATTTTTACGACTCCCAGTGCTTCAAAAAGAGATACCCGCAGATTATACCACTACATATTACTTGACAGACCAACTTTGAGATAGAAAAGGCACTCTACAAGACAATGTACATATAGGGTGTAGTTGGGGAACCAGTGTCATGTAGTACCGGACATTTGTACCTTGATAGAATATCTAAAGTTACTGACCAACAGTGAGCATTTTGCGTGTTGTATTGATCGTCGTGGTCTTGTTAGCTTTGTGGAAGAGGATCGCAAGCTAAGGAGCTCTATGGTGTACCCACATAGTACAATCTATGGGTTGTTCAGCGAAGTGCATCGTCCTTTGCAGACTGTTGAACGGTGTAAATTCCAATGTACAAGCTGGTGAAATGTTGGGAGTTATGGTAATTTAGTTGAAGTGATAATGGTTGATGTATGTTCTAAATGTTTTTCAGAACTATACATTAATGTGGCCTGGAAAGATGATTCTTTCGTGTTTAGTATGAAATTTGCAGCATAGCAGATGTGTTGCTGCATTTCTAAAGTACTTGGGAAGTGTGAATTGCATATACCATTTCAGCTATTGTTCCGGTTAAATGAGTGGCATGTACTCCCTCTGTGTCTTAATATAAGACGTTTTAGGATCAACATGTCAAATTTTGTCACGCTAAGAAAATTTGCAGGTTCCCCATTTTCCACCTCACCCGTAATATAAAATAGCTCGTTTTTTCACTTGCTCGTTTTTTGACAGAAAGGACCACCTACTCAAGATCATAGGTCTGGGACCTTCAAGTGTCTAGGGAATGTGTTTACGTGTCTCAGTTCATAGGTCATATAATTAATAGAAATTTCACAGGATTTTTTGAGATTTTATGCCTAATGATTTTCCAAATAGTTTTGATGCAATCTCATTGAGTCTTCATATGGACTCTTTCTAATTATGCTGATCTCTTGAAGTTATTTTTTTGCTTCTATGAAACAATTGCAAACCACCTAACAACAAATCCATTTTTTTTCTATGGTGCAACAAAACAAATGTTGATGTATTACATATTCGTGTTTTTTTCCTCGTAGAGTGTAGACTGTAATGGCACCAAATCTATGTTTGTCCTTCTTTTAAAAAAAATATTATGCGCGTAGGAATCATAGCATTAGCTCAAAATTTACTCTATATTTCTTTGAGAAGTACAATATACTCTCTCAATCTCCCTCTTCACTCTCCTGCAAGACCCATGTGTTTGTTTGCCGTGCACCAAAATAGAATATTTGGCTATGTTTTGACACCATGCAGGAATAAAAAGCATATGGCATCTCAATGCAATGTTTTCTATTCCTAAGTTTTCGAATTCCAGGAACCTAAGATCCTAGAACTATTATCCTTAAAAGATCCATAAAACTCATGTTTAGTAAAAATCTGTGATAAGAGATTTTTGCGAATTACTGTTTTTTTCTTTCTAAAAAGCTACATTGATTCATTTTTTTATCATCATACTTATATGTGTAAAAACACGTGCTAGCCAACTCTTATAAACATGCATGTGTGCCTTCCCAAATGATCATATATCTATTTTCTCTAAGAAACTTTTGTATATTTTAAATTCGATGTGCCTCTTTGGTTTACTGTTTGTTGAGGCACTAGTTTAATCTGATCCCATTTGTTTATGTCAATTTTTAGCATACTTCCTTACCTTGCTGTAAATGTTACTTCCTCCGTTCCGATTTGATTGGTGCATCCCATCCAAGCGGGTTGGTGTGAAAGTTGGTCCAGTCGCGTTGATTAAATGCAAATAGAGGTAGTACATCTTAGTTTATCTGGTCATGGCAGATTGAAGGCCAAAGCCTATTTATATAAATCTCCAGTGTTGAAGTATCATAGCTTTACTTTGATGAATCTACTTCTTCAGTATTCTGTCTATTTTTTTAATATAATCAATATATGCCTGAATCTTTTTAGAAATTTGATTTAATGCTTTCTTTTCTTTATTGAAGAGTTTTTTCATAATAATATTCTATGGACCCAAAGCTGACTTAATTTAATTTGAGTTGAATTAGTGACATGTCATTTTAAATAGGCATACCATTATTTTGTGGAAAGAACAGCAATGCCTCTGGTATTAAAACTCTATACTATATTTTGTTTGTATAGTTTGATACTTTGTTGTTTATATCTTACTTATGTATTTGATATACACTTTTACTTTCTTTCAGATCTTATCATAGAAGGATGAACAAGATTGGCTATTCTCTCTTCAATGATGCAAATTGTACACATGCAACGCTTGTAGTGATTAGTGAACACTTCACAATCTCCACTTGGAATCAAGTGACTTTCTGTGAGGACCCCATAAGAAAAGAAGGAATATTTACAATTGCTGGAGTGCAAGAAGGAGAGCGTCAATGCTTAATGACTGGAAATATAATGTTCCTATCAAATAATTAATTTGACAACCAAAGGTTGTGCTAATTTCTAAGAGTTTTTTTGTCTAATGTTGCTTGTGTAGCACTCCTGATTGCACTGCCTTAAGAGAAGATGCACATTAGTCCGTAACATTTATACTAACCTTTTGAACTTATTGAGCACCTAATTTAGTATATATTTTCTAGTCTGTACTTGGGGTTTCCAAATCTATAGAGATATACTAATGCATCCTTTGTTTTGAAATTAGTCACTCAAATGTTTCTGCATTTGATTAATTTTTATCCTAAAAGAACAAAATACTATAAGCACAATTAACAATGTAATTATGTCCCTAATATAAACATTTATTTTTTTATATTTCAGCCTTGAAGTATGTAGTTGTGGATGGACTTACGACATCATAACTTATTTTTGTACCACAACTATTTACAAAATTTAGTTCAAGATGATGGTTAGAAAACTTATACTTAAGTTGGATCTCTCCTAGAGTACGGAAACTAATCATGACAAAATGGAATTTGAATTAATATGTGTCACTATGTGTGTTAACTGTTATGCATTTTTAATATATGTTCGCCCACATGTTCTTATGAATACCTTGATATAGAGTTCTATTGTGTACTTAATCAATATCTCAACAAATATTTACATAGTGCACTGGTGTATGGGTTATGTGTAGTTAAACACTAGGAATTGCAGGCACGGCGACACGCCGCGCCCTTGCATGTACATTTTGGCGTTGGTGGTAAATGCGTGTTGGTTTACCGTATATGAATTGTGAGTATGTATGAATTAGTGCTCCTTTCGTATTCATTAGATGTCAAATGGGAGGCAACATATAAACATTGGATATTCATGAGATGTCAAATGGGAGTAATTACATTGGATTGCGTAGATGTTAATGTTGCACGAGGCAATACCGATGGAAATTTACATTGGGCTGGCTCTGACGGCATTGGCATATATGTCTACCAGAGCTAATCTAAGAAGCACTTATTCTTGTTGGATTATGCTAGCTAGAACTATCTACACTACTAATAAAAGAGCAAACAAGAATTATTCTAAAGCCACACCGACAACAAAAGAGCAACCAATATTTGCAGGGTTGGAACCCGAGGCATTTCAAAAGCTTCAGGCTACCAAATTAAAAGTACTAAAAAAGATCAAATGGGAGGAACCCGAGGCATTTCAGTAAGAAGAAAGGCACGGGGCTGTGATGGCATCGTGCTGTCAAATTTTCATTTATCAAGTAAAAGTTCCATGAACATGTCTATTTTCTTATGTGTGTTACTATTGAACTTCAATTAATGTCTTCTGACTGTTGTGTGTGCAACTTTGTGTCTGTTGTGACTTATGAGAGAAGCAAGAGAAATAAGAACTTTGTTATTCTTGTTTTGTGATTTTTCATATCTGAACTTCTGATGATCCATAGAACATTGACAACCTGTTGTTTTGACTTTTTTGCTGGTGTTTAGAGCTGACGTGAATCTGTTCCTAGGAGATAAGTTCCTACTCTTCCCTTCTCTTGTTGTTCGTTTATTTTTTCGTTAATTGACTTCCCACCTCTAATCTCTATGACTAGCTGTATGTAAGACAGTAAGAAGCCAAGAAAAAGAAGTGCAGATTCAAGATTCAAGAGTGAGTATGAATCTTCCAGTTGGTGCTGAACGTGCTTTAAGGTTCAAGCTCACTGGTGCATCATTTTGATGTATGTTATAGAATTGTTATTTTTGCCCCTCGAAGCCATCATTTTGGCTTCCGGTTGGTGATGAACCTGCTTTAAGTTTCAATCTCATTGGTCCATTTTATCACTTTTGTTACCATAAATGTTAAACAAACAACAGTTTTCTAAGGAGTCTGCACAACAACACATTTATCTTGTCACTGAGTCTTAGTATTCATATGCAAATGCAAATTGGCTCCAGATTATACATATTCTCTGGGGCTGTACAACGAAATTTTAGAAGCTTGACCTTTTGTAGATGTAGATACTTCAATAAATTTCTAGCTCTTCCTTTTTCTCACCCATTGTCTTATTTCAGATATTTAGGTGAGGAGCTTTATCACAAGGTGTTAGGGTGCAGTTAACCACAAGAATATAGCACTAATTTTTACGACTCTCAGTGCTTCAAAAAGAGATACCCGCAGATTAGACCACTACATATTACTTGATAGGCCAGCTTTGAGACAAAAAAGGCATTCTACAAGACAATGTACATATAGGGTGTAGTTGGGGAAACCAATGTCATGTAGTACCGAAGATTTGTACCTTGATAGAATATCTGGAGTTACATTCTGATAATGCAAGAAAGAAATGGAGCACAAGGTGCTCTGCCTCTCCACATTTTCTCTTCATACGTGCTGTATTGATCGCCGTGGTCTTGTTAGCTTTGTGGAAGAGGATCGCAAGGAGATCTATGGTGTACCCACATAGTACAATCTATGGGTTGTTTAGCAAAGTGTATCGTCCTTTGCAGACTGTTGAACGGTGTAAATTCTGATGTACAAGCCGGTGAAATGTTGGGAGTTATGGTAATTTATTTGAAGTGATAATGGTTGATGTACGTTCTGAATGTTTTTCCGAAATATACATTAATGTGGCCCAAAAACATGATTTTTCCGTGTTTAGTATGAAATTTATAGCATAGCAGATGTGTTGCTGCATTTCTGAAGTACTTGGGAAGTGTGAATTGCATATACCATTTCAGCTATTGTTCCGGTTAAATGAGTGGCATGTACTCCTTCTGTTTATTGCTGCATTTCTGAAGTACTTGGGAATTGTGAATTGCATATATCATTTCAGCTATTGTTCATCTGTTATTATTGGAATATTCGTTTGTTATTGCTCCATTGATATTTCAACTGAAACATTGAATTATCACTATTGTCAAATCCAAAATAATTCAGGATTTTTCCCTACTAATTATGGGGAGTTGGCTCCGCTTTTTCACATTGAATTATCACTAGTGCAAATCCTAAGTACTAATATACAAGCCTTGGGCCAGAAATGCGCCGATTCAGACACGCCCGCCGGTCCACCGTTCGGTGCTGGTTTTGGGTCATGTAGACACATTCAGACATCCGCGGTCCGTATACGCCAGCCCGTTAAAGATGGAACCCCAACTAAAAAAAGAGAGGAAACAACCCCACTTTCGCCGCCGCACGGGTCCTCGCCGCCGCCATAGCTTCTTCCGGTCCCGACGAACTTCCCTTAGCCCTCTCCTTCAGCCGCCTCCCCATTTCCCACCCGTCGTCATCAATAATGCTGAGCTCTTCCCCCCACCTCCCGCCCCCTACCCCAAGTCGGCAGCAAGTACCCGTCGACGACCTCGCAAAATCCCCATCCCGTCGACCTAGAAGAACTACGCCCTCCCTTGAGAAGGTAAGATTACTACTTCTCTAGCATGATCAAGAATTTTTAAATAATTTTGTTATAATCATCTTGAGGAGTACGTCTGTCACAACTTTCAGCTCGCTGGGTCCAGGAACAGTCTTCATTTTTGTGTTTGAGGAATTTAATTTTTTACCTTGTACATGACCATTGTGTTCTCCCACCGTGTACCTTTGTTTGTGATTTGTTTCTCATCTCATTTTACTAAGTGAGAACCTATAAGTCCGTAACATTTGTACTAACCTTTAGTACTTATTGAGCACCTGATTTAGTATATATTTTCTAGTCTGTACTTTGGGATTTCCTAGTCTATAGAGATATACCAATGCATCTTTCATTTTGAAATTAGTCACTCAATTTTTTATGCATTTAATTAATTTGTTATCCCAAAATAACAAAATACTATAAGCACAATTAACCATGTAATTATGTCCCTAATATAAAGATTCATTTATTTTACATTTCAGCCTTGAGGTATGTCGTTGTGGATGGACTTACGACATCATAATTTATATATGTTCGCCCACATGTTCTTATGAATACCTTGATATAGAGTTCTATCGTGTACTTAACAAATATCTCAACATATATTTACATAGTGAACTGGTGTATAGGTTATGTGTAGCTAAACACTAGGAAGTGCAGGCGCGGGCGACACGCCGCGCCCTTGCATGTACATTCTGGCGTTGGTGGTGAATGCGTGTTGTTTTACAGTATATGAATTGTGAGTACGTATGAATTAGTGCTGCTTTGGATATTCAGCAGATGTCAAATGAAAGGCGACATATAAACGTTGATACTTAAGAAGGTACTGATAATTACATTGGATTCGTAGATGTTAATGTTGCACAAGGCAATACCGATGGATATTTATATTGGACTGGCTCTGACGGCATTGGCATACATATCTACCAGAGCTAATCTAAGAAGCACTAATTCTTGTTAGATTATGCGAGGAGGGTGCCCTGCTTGTCACACAACTCGTTGGCGAGGAGGGTGCCCTGCTTGTCAGTAGGCATCATCATTGTCTTCCACGTCGAAAGCTTCATCATGCATCTAGACATATAGATTACTCTGATTAACACTGTAAAAATAACATATTATTGAAACTCAGGTACCTGGTCGGGAAAGGGGCACCACGAGGCGGCAGCGCCGACCTACCGGCCACCGCACTCGGTCACCCAACTCTGTCCGTCCGCCGTGCTGCCATACGACCCCGCCGGGAGGTGTAGCGTGACATCGAACACCGACACCCCTTGCTCATGTCAGCGGAGAGGTTGTCGAGTACGTGCCCCGCAGCCGCAGGCACAAGAGCCACCCTCGCAATGACGCGCCGCTCAGTCGTCTTCCTCGGCACGGTACAGTGCCGCCCCGTCTCGGCCGCACTCGCGGCGAGCTGGATGCACGCGGTACGTGCCGGGCTGAATGCACGCCTTGGCCACGTAGCTGCGCGATCCGACGCCGAGCGTGAGGTTGAAGGAGAGGCCGCCGCTCGTCGGATCGAGGTCGCCTAAGACGGCGTCGATCACCACTTCGTAATGCGCATCAGTCTGATGAAATGCGAGCCAGACAATCACGTACGGGTGACGAGGACATCCTATCTATTGATACACCCGCTGCACCTACAGCGGTATAAATATAAGGACCTTTTACTCGCGCTCGTGCTAAGCAACTTAACTATTAGGTACTTTCGTTCCTTGAAACTCTTTCTTACATATACTAGCTAAATACCCGTGCGTTGCAATGGGTATCAAAAAGAATTATATATAAAACATTTGTTTCAAATTTTTAAAAACGTTTAACGACATAACAACACATGGTTCCTACATTGACACCAAATATCTCTCCAACTTTTTTTTGTTATAGAAATCTCTTTAAAATTTTAGTAGACCATATATCACAAGTCGATGTAAATTCAATCGTCTCGGGAGTGATGTTTTGACTCTTGGGAGCATATGCTCATACATATTTGATATATTTACAAATATTAAAAACCTGAAACAAGAACTTCGCACGTACATCCTCACGTGCTACATGTCTACAAAGTCGTTGCACGATAAATCGACGTGTCATGTGACGTGTGTAAAAAAAATAAAATTTGGTGCTAAAAATAAAACATTTCACATGACAGTTTATATCTTTTTTACATAGATCATAAAATATATCGGTTTAGGGCGAAACATTACAAATGCGCTTAGATTGTGAATATGTAAATACAAAAATTTAGTAATTATTTTTGATATTTTGAAACATATTTTTTAGATAGAGGGAGCATATGCACCCCGGGAGCTGAATTTTTTTATTGAATTTCCGAATCATCTCAAGGTATGTTGATCTATCATGTCAGAATGTCCTCCTATATCTCTGTTGCCCTCTTATGCATCAAGCCAAACCATTATTTTTTTCAGTCACACCCGTTTGGGACTTTGGGTTCCATTCACGTGAAAACAATAGCCCAATTGATCTATTCCCCGAATCAATTTCTCTTGCCATCGATGAGGCCAAGGCCCGTGCTATGCTTCTTTCCATTCTTCACACCTTCCAGCGGATCTCTGTCTTCATGTAGTAGTCTCCTCTTTCAGCTAGACCGGCAGCAGTCTAGTGACCAGACAAATCGTCCATCAGGCGGCCTCCTGTTACCGAGCAGCCCACCGTCTCCTCTCAAATACCGAGCGGCACCTCGGTTTCCTTTCTGCATCGGGGAGGAGATCGACACCGCAGATGGGAAGATGCAGCGGACGACGAGGTCGGCTTCTCTCCTGGCGGCCTCTACTGTGATGGCTCGCTATCTCCTTCAGCCATGGCCGGTTGGGCCTTTCTCTCTTCCTCAAGCAGGCACGCGCCTCTGCGCTAGGAGTCTAGAGCGGCCTGGTATCCAGCCTACCTCGTCCTGCGTCTCCGACCGACCTCGCCGACCAGCTCGCCCAGCCGGCCTCTGCACCCCACCGCAAACAGCCACCGCCGCCTGCAAGCTCCCTTTCCACCAAAGCCGCCCCGGCCCCCGCCGGATTTTCTTCTCTTTTTTGGCTGGAAAGTTAGCGGGCGAATGGGAATTAAGGTCGGGACGAGGCGCGTCTCAGCCTGTAATTGGACATGCCCATGGCTGCCCACCTGCTGCCCGCCTGGTGCCATTCAAAGAAGCGGGATGTCCACTAATGCTCGCTTAATACATGTACATAGTAGCGGCGCCCAGCTGCCCAGTTTAACCCATCGAGCGATGGACGAGTGGCCTGCAGGTCGCTAGCATGGGTGGGCCCCGTGCACCTTATCTTCTCCACGCGTTCCCCATCTTTCTCCTTTCTTTTCTTCCTTCCCGAAGCGGGCAGCCGTGCCTCTTCCTTGGTCGACAGCGACGGCTTAATCCTAGAGTTTTGCAAAATCCTCCCCCGCCGGCGTCTTCTCCACCCACCTCTGCCTCCCGAAGCGGGCAGCCGTGCCTCTTCTCCGTAAAGCAGCGCGGTCCCAAACGCCCAGCCGTTTCTCCTTCATCCCTGGCGTCCAAGCAAAAAAAGGGCGAGCCATCTGGCTGCTTCGCTTTCGGCGGCGGAATTTGAGGATGCGAGCTCACGCTGAAGAGTAGTTTAATACAGCGCCGGCGGCGGTAGCGGGGTCAGGAGGGAAGACTGCAGGCGGCGGAGCGATAAGGTCAGGAGGGAGGACTGCGGGTGAATTTCTCAGTTTTTTAAGGGCCAAACTGCAAAAGTACCCGACGGACGTACCGACGTACGGACCGTCGCATTGCAGTTTTATTGATAGAGATGAGAATATATGATTTTTCTCCTCCCGGGCGGCTCGCGCGAGGGCGGCTCCGGAGGTCCCCTAGAAACCCTAAAAAAAACACCACCAAATTCTCCTCCGACGGCCGCTGGCCACATCTGGCCGTCAAAGGCGGCCAGCGGGGATGGCGTGGCCCGTCGGGCACCCTTCGCGCGGGGAAGATGACGCGGGGCAGCGCAGGTGGAGACCGGGTTGTGGGCTGGCGGCGCTCGCCGTGTGCAGCGCTCGCCGGCGCGTGGCGGGGAGGCGCGGACGGGACAGTGGCGGGCGCGCATGTGCAGGTCAACAGCGGCGGCGCAGACCTGGCGGCGGCGCTCTGGCACCAATATGGGCTTGGGAGCGCTGCAGCCTCCTTGGACCTGCAAGCACGGGCCCAATCTGGGGCTGATCTGGACCAATATGGGCTAAGGCCGGCCTGCTCGATCTGCTCGCCGGAAGCCGGCCGGCGGCGTGGGGGCTACTGGCCCGGTCGAATAAAGGAGGCGTCCTAGGGTTCTACCTCGCATCAAGATGAAGATCTACTGGTTTCCCGTCCTCATCGATCTGGCTCGACTGTCGTGTTTCGGAAGGCTCCGTCAGCAAACTACACTGGGCGCATCATGCCTGGAGTTTGCTAAATCGGATGGAATTCGGTCGCTCGCCCCCGCATTTTTATCTGACCATTTGGTTTCAGAGGGAGCATTGCGAAGCTCTGCTGGCTGTTACCATCATATGGCTCGTTCTCGTCCATGGTGAAGTCAGTTAGCGGAGAATGTCATGGAGGTCGTGATCTGAAGACCGACAATGGTGGTTCGAGTCTTTGTGGTGAGATGGAATTGGCTTGGTGATTTATGACTCTGAGCAGCGGAATCGAAAGTGGGGGCGACAACATAGGTGAAGTCCGAAGTCCTACCTCGCAGGATGAAAATCCAAGGTCTGACCTTAATTGGTTGTGCGTGGCAATGGCCTTGTTGGAGGCATTGTTTTTATGAGTGAGGATGTTCTCCAGGGTGAAGACCTAAGATCTATGATCAGGCGACGACGGCGCTTGTGCACTGTTTCCTTCTTGGAGGCGTCACTTTTGGAGGGTTGGACTTCTGGTGCTGTCTTGGTGGTGTTAGTGCTGCTGTTTCAAGGATTGAATCACTAAAGCGGGACTTTTCTTTTTTGTAATTCTTCTTCTTTTTTGGCTGTGTGCATCCGTATTGCCACTTGGGCACTGCGTTGTTGCAGAGGCTGGGTGTATTGGTATCTTCTTGATAGTAATATAAACTCTTTATCTAAAAAATATATATGAGAATATGATGCTGCCTAAATCAGATGTGTTTGTTACTCTTAGTAATGATGGACCTAGCATGGATCAGAGGGACAAACATTGCGGCATGCAGCTGCTCGCTGCTTTTCGTCTAAAAAACCGTGGCAGGAGCCCTTTTCGTCTAAAAAAACATTGAAGGATGATCATGCATGGAGATGGCAGCAAGTGTTTGAGAATTGAAGAAGATGCCATAAGTGAAGATTTCAGAATTTTGAAGCCATCAAAATGATGAATAAAGACTTGGACAAAATATACAAAGATTTACTTCATAATTTCGTCCATAGAGAGATATAGTGCCGCGTCACTTTTAATTTTGGGCCAGGCCCATGCAATTTTCGCGGCAATTAAGATAACCACTTTTAGGAGTCTGAATTTGAGGAGAAAATACCTGTTAGGGTTTGGTTCGACTGCCGTACCCATGGCTGACCGCACCCCTACCTTTTTCCTCCTCAAATACCCCCATAGTCGTCACTTTAGACTTGGATTTTGTTTAGTTTAAGATTTAGCCATATCTATCTTCCCCATCGGCACGAGTGTCAAACCGACCTCCTATACTACGCACTTGTAGAATCTCACCTCTTTAATCAAGCCTTCATCCATTCGCAATATCTTGATTATATCTATAATTCTTGCTAGTTCTTTTGATTGCTTGCAGGAATTGATCCTTCATGATCAGGTTGATCTAGCCCCGGCGAGATCAATAGCCTCGAAAGTTGGTGTAGTGATTGCTAAGGCGCAACGTCTTGCACGTTCGTAGTTGGATTGTCAACGTCGACCTCCACCATAATCGATAGCTACCTTCTCGTCGAAAGATCAGGCAACTTTACCCTATCAAGTGGTATCATATTTCAGGTTGATCGGTAAGAAATTTATTCCTAGATTAGATTTGTTTTACCTACAATCCACGAAAAAGCCAAAAAAAAATTAGGGTTAGCACTTTCGCCTACAAACACTTCCGCCCTTTGCATCTTTTCTTCACCTGGGATCCCCTCACCGCCCAGGTTGAACGTCGGCGTGTGGTCGTCACCTGGGATCCCCTCACCGGCCAGATGCACCGCGTGCCTTTTCCAACAGGTTTGGTCATGGAGCAAAGGGGCTTCACTTACGGGACGGTGCTTTGCGCTGATGCCCAAGATGTGCAGATGCACAACGATTGCATCTCAATAAGCCCGTTCAAGTTTGTCTTGATCTGCTCCGGAGACACCAAGAAGTCCGCCTGGGTCTACAAATCATCGTCTGGTATGTGGGGAAATATTGTCTCGACAGCGACTAATGAGTAATGATCATGTTCTTGGGTTAAAGCCCGAGATCCTCATTGGGAGCATCCTTGTACTGGTTGCTTATTGAAGGTGCCATCCTTATGTATGATACTGAAAGGCATACCCTTGGCGTGATCGAGAAGCCGGCAAACGCACACCAAACAGACGCTTGGTCCTTCCAGCTGTTGCACGTAGATAATGATACTGATACCGACCTTGGTCTGGCAGTCCTGTCGAATCTGAGCATACAGTTATGGAAGAGAGAATCAAACTGCGACGGTGTTGTCTAATGGGTGATGCTGCAGAAAATCATTCAACTGGAGGGGCTCTTGCCGCAGGGAATGGATAGCTACGACAAATTGGTGTATATGGTGGGGTATGACGAAGACTCTAATGAGGTTGTTCTGGCCACATATGTTGGAGACTTCATGCTCCAACTTGATTCCAGGCGGTTTAGAAGATTTTCGAAAAGCAAAGAGTATCCTCCTATAAATATCACGACCCAGTATCCCTACAGAAACTTCTATACTGCAGGTATGCATTTGTACCTCGTGTGACAAGGTTCAGTCCAATCGCTATTGGTATTTGTTTGCTATATTATTGTTTCTATGATTTTGGGATCTATGTTATCTGACATATAACTTGTGTAGTTCGCTTGTTTATATTAGTCTGGTGCTCTAATGGAAAATTGGCAATGTAACTATGTGTATTTGTATTGGGCTAAATTATATGTAGACTAGAAATATAACTATAGCTCTTCTCGCATGGCCATTTCTGAACTACTTTTTTTTTTTGGCTTGGATTGACCGTTTCATGATATGTTTTTTAACAATTGTAAACGACAACAGCTGTACTAAATGATCATTGCGAAACCAACTAATTTATGAAATAGTTAACTGAATGGGACATTTTGAAGCTTCAAGAGCTTGTTAAGTTTTTCAATGCAATACATTTCCTTCCAAGACGATGCTTATAGTGAAGGGTTTCGCAGCATAGAAAAACAAAAATTTCCTACGAAGTCGAACAAGAACAAGCCAAGATCTGATCTACGAGATGCAAAACAACGAGCGAGAGAGATTAGATCTACATACCCTTGTAGATCGCACAGCGGAAACGTTCATGTGAACGTGGTCGGCGTAGTCGTACTAGCGTCTCCTCCTCGCGATCCGATCCGATCCAAACGCCACAACGGGCGGCGCCTCCGAGCGTTGCACACGTACCGCACAACGACGACTCCTCCTCCTCGGTCCAGCAAGGTGCGGTGGAGTGGTAGATGGGATCAGCAGCACGACGGCGTGGTGCTTATGGTGGAGAGTATTTGCGGGCAGGGCTTCGCCTACGCGCGCGAGGTGGAAGAAGAAAGGCTCAAGATCTAGTCAAACTAGGGCAAGAAAATACTACAAAAGACAGAGACGACGCCGACTGAAACAACTTTCGGTATTAGGTCTCAAATCAGAGCTCCCAAACCGCGTCCGTCGTCTGACCTTTTATAGACGAGTTGCCTTACATTGCAAGAAAAAACTTTGACTTGCCCATCGGCCAAGCTAAGCTAGCTTTCCAAGTAAGGATCGATCGTATCGATCAGAACTTCTCGCGTGAGCGCGTACGACGCGCGCGGCCGGCCGGCCGGCCCGATTGCATGTCACACAGCGCCGGCCCACCTGCCTTCTCTTTTTTTCTTTGCTTTTATTTGTTTTGCCTTTTCTTAGTTTGTCTAAATGGGCTACTAAACTAGTCCATTAGCAAAACTTTCTATGGACTACTTTTTAGCCCTTATTTATTTCCAATAAATAAATATATGTATTAACATTTATTAATTCAACTAATTAATAAATCATTAATCTTCTTCCCGGAACAATTCCGCAACTCTCCGAAACAGTTTCCATAAATCCCGAAACTACCCTAGCGTCGATGAGCGTTAAGTGTGTGACCCTACGGGTTCGAGAATGTATGGACATGATCACTATCAATAATCAATAGCGGGATCTGGAAATCCATATTGACTCCCATATATTCAACAAAGATCATTATCGGTGAACCACAATGTCAGGATTCAAATAATCCCGTATACAAATTCCTTTGTCTCGCGATATTTTACTTGCCCGAGATTCGATCGTCGGTATCGCCATACCTAGTTCAATCTCGTTCGCAGCAAGTACTCTTTACTCGTTCCGCAATCCAATATCACCTTGTGATTAAACTCATTAATCACGTGTTTGCAAACGGTGTATGATATTGATTACCGAGTGGGCCCAGAGTATATCTCTCTGACATAGGAGGGACAAATTCCATCTCGATACATGCAACCCAACAAGTACTTTCTGATTACTTGAGAGACACCTTTATGATCACTCTCTCATAGAGTGACGTTTGATGACCTCAAAGCTCTCTTCCGGTACCAGGGAGTGGCATTATCTCATGGTCTAAGGAATAGGATACTGACATAGGAAAAGCTACGCAATTGTGAACACAATGACACGATCTAATTGCTTTGCATATATTGGGTCTGTCCATCACATCATTCTTCTAATGATATGACCTCATTATTAATTGACAACTCATGTCTATGGTTAGGAAACCTTAACCATCATTAATCAATGAGCTAGTCTAGTAGAGGCATACTAGGGACACAGTGTTGTTCATAAACCACACAAGTATTAATGTTTCTGCTTAATACAATTCTAGCATGGAGTATAAACATTATCATGAACAAGAAATATGATAATAACAATATTATTATTATTGCCTCTAGGGCATATTTCCTTCAGTCTCCCACTTGCACTAGAGTCAATAATCTAGTCATACTTGCGCCTTTAACACCTATGGCATTCCGGTGTTGTTCATGCGCGTTGCACATGGTAAACCTTATCTACGGGTCTGACACTTTCAGGTCCGTTTGTATTTGCATATTCTTTTGCATCATCACGCATTACTCAACTTATATGAGATGGCATCGTATAAACTTGGTCTTCTGGTGAGACCTTTTGTTTCTTGGCCGAGACTATGTTGTCACTATTGTCATACAATAGAACTACATGGTACTAGCACACTTGGAACTACACTTAGTTCTCTTGCTGCTACTCGAGCAATTATACTAAGCCTTCGTTGAAGTATCCGTCACAATGTCTAACTTTGAAACTCATCCAAGTTATCATGGAACTTTCTTCCATCTTATTGTGCCACCTTATAACTCAAAACAAATAGCCTAAAATTGAGATTAAATTTTACCTGTATATGTGACAAAGCCAATGTAACACATTGCAATGAGCTATTTGTCACTTCTGCATACAGAACATATTCTTACTTCTTCAAAAGTACATAAGAATATTTTTACTATTGTCCAACGATCATCATATGAATGCTCGTAACCTTTTAGAGCATCGGACATATCTGGATCTACATATCATGGTGTACAAGATTGACAAGATCATTCTTGTGGTTTCAGTCATCAAGTGTCAAAACAGTTGATTCTTGCTCCAACCTCTTCCATGCAACAAGAACCGTTCTTATTGTTTCCATATTGAACAAATTCAATATTTCATCTATGTACTCTGCAAAACTATATTAGTGCCTCAATCTATCTGTATAGACATTGATGCTCAATACTCTAGTTTTGCCTAAGTCTTTCATCAAAAAAATCTAATTTTAATGAAAACTTAACATATCAAGAAAAACACATTATTTCTAATAAACGATATGTCGTCCACATAAAGTATTAGAAATATGTCTGAGCGCTCCCACTGACTTTCTTGTAATACAAGCATCTTCAAATATCTTGATGAAATTAAACTCTTTAACATTTTCATCATTGAAGATTCCAACTTCGCTATGCTTACTTCTATCATAGAAATTTGCATACATATCTAGCAACCTTTGAATCAACAAAACCCATTGGGTCGTGTCAGGTACACGTCCTTGGTGTGCATTCCGGTAGAGGAACGTTGTTTTATTTATTCAACTATCATATCTCAATATGTAATTGTTGCTAGAATAATCCATATGACGAAGTCAGGGCCCATCACCGCTTCTTTGTATATTGTTGGTTACTATTATCTAATAATATCTCATCCTCAAATCTTGCTATTTGATGATGACCAACTTGGTTAAAATAGGAACTTTGATGTCCGGTACTACAACACATTGTAGACGCGTGAGCCATGAATGCAGTTGCCGCTTCCAGAACATTTTCTGGTGTTGCGCTACTATGATCATCTTGCTCAGGTTCAATAACCTCATCAAGTTCTATTTTCCTCCCACTTAAACCTTTCGCGAAAAACTCCTTCATAAGAAATTCACTTCTTTCAGTGACAATCACTTTTATTTGGGTTTATGGCAGAAGGAACACCCATCGACATTCTTTGGGATAACCTACAAAGACTAACTAATCCGATTTTGGTTGTAAACATTTTACACATATGCCTTGCATACCAAAATTTAAGAAAAGACAACTATAACTTGTACGGTGTCATTTCAGCGGATTATGATGGCACTCTATTCAGCGAAAAGCGGTAGTCTCTAAATCATAATCCACAAATTATATTGGTAGTTTATTTCATCATTGATCTAACCATGTCAAACAAGGTTTGATTACATCCATCGAAAACTCCATACTCCTATGGTGTTTATCATGATGCAAGTTTGTGGAACAATTCCTCTAACTCTTAGATGTTTGCTAAACTTGTAACTCAAATATTCTTCTTTATGATCTAATCATACAACTTGAATATTCTTGTTACAACAATTTTCACTTCATAAATTGAACAATTTCATACTTCTATCTCATCAAATAGATATACTGTACATCTATTCGAGTCATTGATGAAATAGAAAATACACCACGCTCGACTTCACACATGAACTACATACATCAACATGTACGATCTCCATGTAGTTAGTCGCTTGTTCTTTCTATGGCCCACGAACGGAGTTTAATCATCTTTAGGAAAAGTCTCACAAGCGTCAATCAATTCAAAATCAAATGACTCGAAAATCTATCAATATAGAATTTCTTTCATGTTTTGTTTCCAATATGACTTAAACGGCGGTGTCACATATAAGTGAAATTTGTTTTGTCTTGCGACCTTTAGCATTAGTGTTATAAATGTCTATTTTACCAACAAGATAATAATAATCTATCCATCAATTATGGAAGACGGTAATAATTTGAACAACCATTGCTCTCATAATACTAGAACAAAATAACAATTATTAAGTTCTTAACATATCTAGAAGGCTAGGTTTTATGCCGGCGAGAAGCACAATAACACTTTTATTTGTATCTCGACATGCATCATTACCATATTCTTTTACTAGTTACTTAGGCCATTGTACTTCTTGTATTGTGTTGCTTTGTATGACATTTCATACCAACAAATCAGTATCGAATACCCAAGAATTACATTGTTAACGAGCAAAAGAATTCATCTATAACATGTATATCATTTATATACCTGAGCTGGACAATTCCAGTCTTTTACTTTTTCTACCAAATAATTTTGCAGATCCTATTTAGCATTTCCTCTCTTTTTAGAAGAATCTATCGACATCAATAGTGGCGTCAATCATTTGACACATAGTCCAAAGCGCTTTAGTCAAATACTAATAGCTTTAGATCTCGCACTTTTGAGGTGGATCACCATCATCATATGATTGGCGTTCTTCTAGATTCTATTCTTTAGCATTGTTTTGGTATAGCAAAACAATTTAACCGATACCTTATCCTATCATGACAACTTTCATGATGAGACTACTATAGCTCTTTAGGACGAATGCAAGTATAATATTAGTTTCCCAAACTTTTGGGTGATCGGGATGCCTAGTGCTACTCCAAGTTGATGTGGGAGCAAACTATCCTTGTGCGTGGTGATGACCAGCCCGTTGGGAACCCCAAGAGGAAGGTATGATGAGTGTAGCGGCTAGTTTTCCCTCAGTTAAGAAACCAAGGTTTAATGTCGATCTTGAAGAAGAGAGACGGTGACGACTGAAGGTGTTTGTGGAACCTGCACACACACAAACAAATACTTTGTCCCCAACTTGCGATGAGGTTGTCAATCTCACCAGTTTGCTTGAAACAAAGGTTATGAGTGTATCGAGTGGAAAACAGTAGTAAAATGCTAGTAAAGTAAACAGTGCGGGAAAGTAAACAGGTGATTGCAATATGATTAAAATAGGACCGGGGTCCATAGTTCACTAGTGGTGTCTCTCCATAGATAAATAACATGCTGGGTAAACAAATTACAGTTGGGCAATTGATAGAATAAAGATAACGTGATATGTCAAGAAGATCACTATGAGATTCACTCTGGGCATTACAACAAAATACATAGACCGCCATCCAACTGCATCTATGACTAATAATCCACCCCCGGGGATATCATCCGAACACCCTAGAAGTATTAAGTTGCGAACAACAGATAATTGCATTAAGCAAAGTGTGTAATGTAAACAAAGCATATACCCTTGAGCATATGAATGTTGTTTTCTCCCTAGTAGCAATAGCACATCTACCACCTTAGAGGTTTCTGTCACTCCCCCAGGTGAAATAGAGACATGAACCCACTATCGAGCATAAATACCCCCTCTTGGAGTCACTAGCAACTACTCGGCCAAGATAGCCACTAACAACGGAGAGCATGCAAGATCATAAACAACATAGAGATAACAAAAGATATAATTCAGTACAGCAACTTATTCATAAACACCAATATTCATCGGATCCCAACAAACCAACATCATAGTATTACATAACGGTGATCTCAATCATGTAGGGCAGCTCATGAGATCTAAACATGAAGCACATGGTGGAGAAGACAACCATCTAGCTACTGCTATGGACCCATAGTCCAAGGTAGACTACTCACTCATCGCTCCGGAGGCGAGCATGGCGATGAAGAAGACCTCCGGTGGCGATTCCCCTCTCCGGCAGGGTGCCGGGAAGAGCTTCTGGACCCTCCCGATCTTCGGGTCGACGGCGGCGGCGGATCGCGATGTATTCTGGAAAACTGATCGGGGCCTTAGGTTTTTCTCGTCAGGGGGTATATATAGGCGAAAGGACGATGTCAGAGGGGGTCCCACGCCCCCTCACACGGGGCTGGCGCGGCCAGGGGGGTGGCCGCGCCGCCCCTGTGTCTGGGGCCCACGTGGCCCCTCTCCGTCAGGTCTTCGGATGTTTGGGAGCTCCCCGGTGAAATATGACTTCAGGAACTTGTTTCGTCCAATTCCGAGAATATTTCCTGTGTATCACTTCTGAAACACAAAAACAGCAGAAAACAGGAAACTGGCACTGTGGCACTTCGTTAATAGGTTAGTTCCGGAAAATGTATAAAAATGCCACTAAGTGTAACGAAACAATAGGCAAATGGTGTAAAACAAAGCATGGAGCATCAAAAATTATAGATACGTTTGAGACGTATCAAGCATCCCCAAGCTTAACTCCTGCTCGTCCTCGAGTAGGTAAGTGATAACAAAAGAATAATTTTTTAGGTGACATGCACCTACACAATCTTGATCATATATGTAAGCATTGATGAGCTGGGATCAATAGAACTTAAAACATGGGCATGAAAGATATAATCATGACAATAAGAACTTAGCAAACATGTTGTAAACATGCAAATGAACACAAACAAAAGATCATGATAATGAAACAATGAAAGTCAAACGTGTGTTCGAATCATAAGGAAAACATGCAAGTGGTTTTCAGCTTGTCCTTCAAAGAGAGCAAAACATAAATGCATAGGACACCTCAAAGTTTAAGAGGGCGACTAGATACAAATAATTTAAGAACAAGTGAAACCAACAATATGAGTCAATCAATGAACCTTGGGACAATGCATATCACACTAAGAATGACAACTATGCTCTCTTAATGGTGCATAAAGAAAGAAGGTGGTGACTCAACATAAAAGTAAAAGAAAGGCCCTTCGCAGAGGGAAGCAGTGATTTAACATGTGCTAGAGCTTTTCATTTGTAAAACAGAGAGATAAAACTTGATTTTGAGAGGTGGTTGTCTTTGTCAACGACTGGCAATGGGGTTCTTACTATCTTCCATACAAAAATAAAGCAAGTTTTTGAGAGAGAGATTGGCACTTCGTGCTCTTTTTATAAAACTTGGCACTCCTCCCCACCTTTTCCTTTCACATACCATGGCTAACCGATTCCATCGGGTGCCCACCAACATTCACATTCTTGGAGGAGTGCCTTTTTTCTTTTTTTTTCTCTTTTTTTTTCTTTTTGGAATAAACAATATGGAAGATAGCAAATCCGACCACTACGTCCCCATGAGCTGAAAACAGTGTCACAAAACGAGAAGTATTTTGAAGGTTTTTGAAAGGTAGCACACGAAAATTTTACTTTGGAATGGCTTACAAATACCATGCATAGGAATTTATAGTGGACACAATGGCAAACTTGGCTTTTAGGAGTTGGATGCACGAGTAGAGCTCATACTCAGTACAAGGTGAGGGCTAGCAAAAGACTGGGAGCGACCAACTAAGAGAGCAGTAATGGCCATAATCATGCAAAGCGACAAAGCGACATTAAAAGAAGCATACGATGGCATCAAAAGTCAAAAACTAAATGATCATGAAGGCTAATGGCGACTTTGGAAGAGTCTAACATGTGTGAGCATGCGCCAAGTCAACCCAAATAAAGCATCAAGGAGAAAACCAAAATAATGCTTCCATACAATAAAAACAACGCATGATTTTTTTCAAAGGCTCATTAAGCAATCTCAGTTATTTGAGACAAGTCATGCTACAGCAAAACCACTAAGCATACTATCAAAAAGACATCAAGCATGACATGAAAAAGCCTAAGCCGCAGTCTACACAAGCTCCTTCTTGTACCACTATTTTGCACAAAGCTTTTTCTCTTTTCCAACACCATTTGAAATTTTTATAAACACCTCTTTTGATGAAAACCAATAAAGACCAGAGGCAAAAATACACCTTGATGAAAATATATGACAAGATCTGAACGCATATCAAGGCGAAAACGAAAACCAAAAGCAGTAGCAGAAAAAGTAGAATGCTCGATTAATAAGAGTGAAAACTAGAGCATTCTTTGCAAATGAAAACGAGTACATCTCCTCCAAAGGAAATTTGTTGGGGTCCAACCATTTATTGCAGCAAACAAACAAACTAAACAAACTAAGAAAACTAAAACAACTGACGCTCCAAGAAAAACACATAGTGCATGAAGCAATAAAAATATAGTGTTTTGAAAGGTGACCTGATTTTTGCCGATGAAGAAGGGGTGCCTCGGGGGCATCCCCAAGCTTTGACGCTTGTATTTCTTGGATATTTCTCGGGGTGATGCATGGGCATCCCCAAGCTTGAGCTTTTGTCCATTCTTCAACTCATCTCATCATTCTCCAATCCCTACACTTGAAAACTTCCTTCATACAAAACTAAACACAATTCTATTAGCAACATTAGTGTAAGCATAAAATATATTCAACCTCTTTTAGCTTCAGGTTTCAACCCAAAACTACCACATATAAAGTATATACTACTGTAGCAACTTCCACAAGAGTTCCATGATCAAAAAGAACTCAATAGAAAGCGATAAAGTGGCAAAAACAAATATTGGCAGAAATCTGTCAAAACTGGACAGCTGATAATGGACGAATTTTTGAGGGATTTTCCGTTGCTCAAATCAAAAAGTGTTCAACTAAGAAAAGTTTGGATATAACCTGGGGCATATGCACAAGAAATCGCAGGTCCAAAAGATAAACAGAGAATTTTCACGAATTTTTACGGTGCAGCACCGAAAACAGTTTCAGGACAGCAATAACCCCAAATCTTTACCTCACTCAAATTAGAGGCTTCTCTTGGCACAAAAACGAAATAAACAAGATAAGGAGCGGTCATTACAGTAGTAATGACTTCCAAGACTCAAAAAAAAGAAAAAGTACTGAAAAGTAAACAATGGGTTATCTCCCAAGAGTGTTTTTCTTTAACGCCTTTGAGCTAGGCGCAGAAAATTGTGAATCAAGTAATATCAATAGATGAAGCGCTAGGATCAGAGCGTGCCTTACCTCTCCCTTTCTTACCTTTGCTCTTGACTCTAGGAAAGACATGGTTATTGCAAGGTGGAGTAGTAAATGTTATATTGCCTTTTCCCACATCGATAACGGCGCCAAGGAGCTTCAGAATGGATCTTCCAAGTGTGATTTGTCCTTTTCCTACACATTCAATAACAAGATAATCAGTAGATATCATTCTTCCTAGGATTTTTGTAAAAACTCCTTCAGCTATTCCAAGGGGAGATATGGTGGCATTGTTAGTAAGAAAAATTTCTTCTCCTCCCTCAGAAAGCTTCCAAAGGCTCAAAGATTCATAAACATCCTTTGGCATGAGACAAAATTCAGACATAATATCACAACGAGCATGAAAAGTTTCACCACTAATGGTGATCTTTATTGTAGGATACCAGCTCGAAGGTTCAGTATTGGTTGGCACATAATCAAAATGCTGACGCAAAGTATTGTAGCAAGAATGCAAACTAGCAGTGTGAGTCTCAAGAGTATTAAGTCTATTAAAAATGCTCACAAGAGAGGAATCAAAATAGGTTGGCATGCTATAAGTTGTGATCAACTTTTTAATAATGTTGAAGGCTTGATCTCCATCACAATGAAGGAAATCTCCTTCTGCAGTAGCATCCAAAGCATATCTATAACGAAGAGAAAGTCCAAAGTAAAAGCTACTAAGAAGCAAACTCAAAGTCATTTTAGGTTCAGTTTTTCCATGCCATTCATAAATTCTAGACCAAGCTTCTTTAAAGCTTTCCTCATCTTTCTGCTTAAAGGTAAAGATCATGTCCGCGGGGGACATAGTAGTAGCAACTAAACTAGACATGATAAACTAAAAGCAAAGAAATAACAACTACCAAGGATTCTAATTTTTTTGGGTTTTTGATATAAAAAGCAATGCAGGTAAAATAAAATAAAGTAAAGCAAAACAAATAACAAAGTAAAGAATGTGTGTGCGAAGAACTCCCCTCGCAGAAGTCTTCTCTCTTCCCCGGCAACGGCGCCAGAAAATAAGCTGCTACTCCAAGTTGATGTGGGAGCAAACTATCCTTGTGCGTGGTGATGACCAGCCCGTTGGGAACCCCAAGAGGAAGGTATGATGAGTGTAGCGGCTAGTTTTCCCTCAGTTAAGAAACCAAGGTTTAATGTCGATCTTGAAGAAGAGAGACGGTGACGACTGAAGGTGTTTGTGGAACCTGCACACACACAAACAAATACTTTGTCCCCAACTTGCGATGAGGTTGTCAATCTCACCAGTTTGCTTGAAACAAAGGTTATGAGTGTATCGAGTGGAAAACAGTAGTAAAATGCTAGTAAAGTAAACAGTGCGGGAAAGTAAACAGGTGATTGCAATATGATTAAAATAGGACTGGGGTCCACAGTTCACTAGTGGTGTCTCTCCATAGATAAATAACATGCTGGGTAAACAAATTACAGTTGGGCAATTGATAGAATAAAGATAACGTGATATGTCAAGAAGATCACTATGAGATTCACTCTGGGCATTACAACAAAATACATAGACCGCCATCCAACTGCATCTATGACTAATAATCCACCCCCGGGGATATCATCCGAACACCCTAGAAGTATTAAGTTGCGAACAACAGATAATTGCATTAAGCAAAGTGTGTAATGTAAACAAAGCATATGCCCTTGAGCATATGAATGTTGTTTTCTCCCTAGTAGCAACAGCTTATCTACCACCTTAGAGGTTTCTGTCACTCCCCCAGGTGAAATAGAGACATGAACCCACTATCGAGCATAAATACCCCCTCTTGGAGTCACTAGCAACTACTCGGCCAAGATAGCCACTAACAACGGAGAGCATGCAAGATCATAAACAACATAGAGATAACAAAAGATATAATTCAGTACAGCAACTTATTCATAAACACCAATATTCATCGGATCCCAACAAACCAACATCATAGTATTACATAACGGCGATCTCAATCATGTAGGGCAGCTCATGAGATCTAAACATGAAGCACATGGTGGAGAAGACAACCATCTAGCTACTGCTATGGACCCATAGTCCAAGGTAGACTACTCACTCATCGCTCCGGAGGCGAGCATGGCGATGAAGAAGACCTCCGGTGGCGATTCCCCTCTCCGGCAGGGTGCCGGGAAGAGCTTCTGGACCCTCCCGATCTTCGGGTCGACGGCGGCGGCGGATCGCGATGTATTCTAGAAAACTGATCGGGGCCTTAGGTTTTTCTCGTCAGGGGGTATATATAGGCGAAAGGACGATGTCAGAGGGGGTCCCACGCCCCCTCACACGGGGCTGGCGCGGCCAGGGGGGTGGCCGCGCCGCCCCTGTGTCTGGGGCCCACGTGGCCCCTCTCCGTCAGGTCTTCGGATGTTTGGGAGCTCCCCGGTGAAATATGACTTCAGGAACTTGTTTCGTCCAATTCCGAGAATATTTCCTATGTATCACTTCTGAAACACAAAAATAGCAGAAAACAGGAAACTGGCACTGTGGCACTTCGTTAATAGGTTAGTTCCGGAAAATGTATAAAAATGCCACTAAGTGTAACGAAACAATAGGCAAATGGTGTAAAACAAAGCATGGAGCATCAAAAATTATAGATACGTTTGAGACGTATCACCTAGCATCTTCAATCTTCACATATATTCATACAATATGAGCATATGTTCTTTTACTAAATTATACTTCATCATTTTGCAAACAATCAAAGTTTTAGATATCAAATATCTTTCACTTCTTGTTAGTTTCTGAAACAATTCTTTCAACTCCAAGATCACTTTGATTCTCAAACAATTTTGAAGATCAATTTCTCATGGAGGCAAACATGATATTAGATGCTAAACTTGAATCGTTGCTCTTAGATTAATACAACTTATTAAATCGTATGGAGCAAGTGAGATTTGCTAAAATTCGCAATAGGACTTAATCTTTGATCTTGACATTTTAACTAAATGGCACTAGTCCAAAAAGTAATTATCCAAAATTCTATAGTTCTTTTAACTCAATTAAAACTAAGTGTCGGAGGAGAACGGTTGCCAAAGACTACAACGACTTATGCAAATACACTAAGATTTAGTTCATGATAATTAGTTCAAGTTAATCGAATTACTAATGAACTCCCACTAAAATCAACATCCCTTAAAGTTGTTTAGTGAAGCATGATCCAAATTCACTACACCGAGACCGATCATCACGTGAATGATGTAGCTTTAATGGTGAACATCAACATGTTGATCATATCATCTATATGACTCATGCTTGACCTTTCGGTCCGTGTGTTCCGAGGCCATATCTTGTACATGCTAGGCTCGTCAAGTTTAACCCAAGTATTTTGGCGTGTGCAAAAACTGGCTTGCACCCGTTGTATGTGAACGTAGAGTTTATAGCACCCGATCATCACGTGATGCTTCAAAACGACGATCTTTCGCAATGGTGCATACGAGGGGAGAACACAATTTATCTTGAAATTAAGTGTGAGGGATCATCTTATAATGCTACCGTCGCGATCAAAGCAAAATAAGATGCATACATAAAGGATAAACATCACATGCATATACAGTATGTGACATGGTATAGCCAATCTTCGCGCATTGATCTCCATCTCGTGCGCGCCGGCATGATCTCCATCAGTCCACCATGATTGCCTCCACCACGAATAGCAACTACGACTATTGCTAACTACTTAGCGATAAAGTAAAGCTATTACATGGCGTATAAAGAAGTTGACACGCAGGTCATACAAAATTATAAAGACAACCATATGGCTCCTGCCGGTTGTGAACTCATCGACATGCAAGTCGTGAAACATTACAAAACGTGATCATTGCATACATCAAATATATCATCATACACATCACATCTTGTGGCAATACCATATCACAAACACTCCCTGCAAAAACAAGTTAGACGCCTCTAATTTGTTGATTGCATGTTTTACGTGGCTTATGGGAGCTACGCATAAGAACGGTTCTTACCTACGCAAAGCCACAATGGTGATATTATGGTTGCCAACATCCGTTATAGATCTCATGACTACTATAGTGAGAGAAACTGGCATCCACCAGCCGCATGTGTGGAACAAGCCACACGTCAAGTGCGGAGCCGGTCTCGCGAACGAGGTCGCGTAAAGTTGGCCTGGACAGCTTCGATCTCACTATGCCGCGCCATAAGAAATACACAGCATAGAGGTTTGCAACAGAAAACATCAACGCCCGCAACAACATGGTTGCGTTTTACTCGTGTAAAACATCTACGCATAGATCTCGCTCTGATACCACTGAAGGGTTTCGCAACATAGAAAAACAAAAATTTCCTACGAAGTCGAACAAGAACAAGCCAAGATCTGATCTACGAGATGCAAAACAACGAGCGAGAGAGATTAGACCTACATACCCTTGTAGATCGCACAGCGGAAACGTTCATGTGAACGTGGTCGGCGTAGTCGTACTAGCGTCTCCTCCTCGCGATCCGATCCGATCCAAACGCCACAACGGGCGGCGCCTCCGAGCGTTGCACACGTACCGCACAATGACGACTCCTCCTCCTCAGTCCAGCAAGGTGCGGTGGAGTGGTAGATGGGATCAGCAGCACGACGGCGTGGTGCTTATGGTGGAGAGTATTTGCGGGCAGGGCTTCGCCTACGCGCGCGAGGTGGAAGAAGAAAGGCTCAAGATCTAGTCAAACTAGGGCAAGAAAATACTACAAAAGACAGAGACGACGCCGGCTGAAACAACTTTCGGTATTAGGTCTCAAATCAGAGCTCCCAAACCGCGTCCGTCGTCTGACCTTTTATAGACGAGTTGCCTTACATTGCAAGAAAAAACTTTGACTTGCCCATCGGCCAAGCTAAGCTAGCTTTCCAAGTAAGGATCGATCGTATCGATCAGAACTTCTCGCGTGAGCGCGTACGACGCGCGCGGCCGGCCGGCCGGCCCGATTGCATGTCACACAGCGCCGGCCCACCTGCCTTCTCTTTTTTTCTTTGCTTTTATTTGTTTTGCCTTTTCTTAGTTTGTCTAAATGGGCTACTAAACTAGTCCATTAGCAAAACTTTCTATGGACTACTTTTTAGCCCTTATTTATTTCCAATAAATAAATATATGTATTAACATTTATTAATTCAACTAATTAATAAATCATTAATCTTCTTCCCGGAACAATTCCGCAACTCTCCGAAACAGTTTCCATAAATCCCGAAACTACCATAGCGTCGATGAGCGTTAAGTGTGTGACCCTACGGGTTCGAGAATGTATGGACATGATCACTATCAATAATCAATAGCGGGATCTGGAAATCCATATTGACTCCCATATATTCAACAAAGATCATTATCGGTGAACCACGATGTCAGGATTCAAATAATCCCGTATACAAATTCCTTTGTCTCGCGATATTTTACTTGCCCGAGATTTGATCGTCGGTATCGCCATACCTAGTTCAATCTCGTTCGCAGCAAGTACTCTTTACTCGTTCCGCAATCCAATATCACCTTGTGATTAAACTCATTAATCACGTGTTTGCAAACGGTGTATGATATTGATTACCGAGTGGGCCCAGAGTATATCTCTCTGACATAGGAGGGACAAATTCCATCTCGATACATGCAACCCAACAAGTACTTTCTGATTACTTGAGAGACACCTTTATGATCACTCTCTCATAGAGTGACGTTTGATGACCTCAAAGCTCTCTTCCGGTACCAGGGAGTGGCATTATCTCATGGTCTAAGGAATAGGATACTGACATAGGAAAAGCTACGCAATTGTGAACACAATGACACGATCTAATTGCTTTGCATATATTGGGTCTGTCCATCACATCATTCTTCTAATGATATGACCTCATTATTAATTGACAACTCATGTCTATGGTTAGGAAACCTTAACCATCATTAATCAATGAGCTAGTCTAGTAGAGGCATACTAGGGACACAGTGTTGTTCATAAACCACACAAGTATTAATGTTTCCGCTTAATACAATTCTAGCATGGAGTATAAACATTATCATGAACAAGAAATATGATAATAACAATATTATTATTATTGCCTCTAGGGCATATTTCCTTCATATAGATCTTGATTGATCATGATGCTAATCATCTATTTTCATAACAACATTTTTTAATTGAAAAATAGCACTGTTCTTTAATTCGAATGGTAAGAAACAATGCTCATTTTGACTCGTAGATTTCCCAATCTGTGACCCATTGAAGATAACTTGTACATATTGTCTCCTGAATAATTCTGATGAATGGATTGTCTCTGGACAACTAACTAGTCTTAACATGTCTTGGTATATGATTATTACTCCCTCCTTTCATATTATGGAGTTGAGGGAATAGTATTATCTTTTGCACTCATCAATGGATGTTGTACTTGTCACAAAATCATCGCTCCCTTATAATTGATTCAACATCTCTTTGATTTTCTATGGATTTGTTAAGCTTATTTTATACTTGTTGGCAGGGGAATTGGGGGAAATGGTTAGATCCTTGAACCCATGAGATCTGCTAATATGCTATCTTTGTTGAACAAGTGAGGTAATTTTGTCTCCACGGTGTTTATTTCTTTGTCTTGGATATTCAGTTTGTAGGGTGATTTGCGATTTACTTTTGGTTTCTCGTGAATGAATTTGGTTAGTTCCTGAACTGTCTAAAAACAGGCATGCCATATTTTGTCAAACATCACATTGAGTAAATATTATAAGTTTTTTACTTTTCTTTTACCCTAGACAATGAGGCAACATTCCCACAATAAAGATTAGAAAGTTCTTACGTACTTGAAAACAGAAGGAAAATTACCTATGTACCAAGCTACCCTAAGGCAGGGAAGCAATCCAACTTTTAAGACTGAAGTTAAGCCTACTGTTAACACCATCCATAAATTATTTATGCGTATTGATACGTCTCAAATGTATCTATAATTTTTGATGATCCATGCTTGTTTATACACCATTTGCTTTGTATTTTGTTACACTTCGTGGCGTTTTTATGCATTTTCCGGAACTAACCGATTAACAAGATGCCACAGTGTCAATTTCCTGTTTTCTGCTGTTTTTGTGTTTCAAAAAAGCTACATAGGAAATATTCTCGTAATTGGACGAAACAAAAGCCGAAGTTCCTATTTTCTCCGACATGAGACGGAGTCCAAAGAAGAGATGGAGGGGAGCCAGGGGCCAGCCACACCATAGGGTGGCGCGGCCAGCCCCTGGCCCACGCCACCAGGTGGTGGGGCCACCTGGCCCACCTCCTGACGCCGCCCTTCCGCCTATATATTCTCCTCGGCGAGAAAGCCTAAAGGTCCCAATCAATTTTCCTCGAAACATACTGCAAGCCGCCACCATCGTCGATGTGAGATCGAGAGGGTCCAGAAGCTCTTCACGGCACCCTGCCGGAGAGGGGAATCACCACCGGAGGCCTTCTTCATCACCATGCCAACCTCCGGAGTGATGCGTTAGTAGTCTACCGAGTAGTCTACCTTGGACTACGGATCCATAGCAGTAGCTAGATGGATGTCTTCTCCTCCATGTGCTTCATGTTTAGATCTTGTGAGCTGCCTATCATGATCAACATCATCGTTATGTAATTTTACATGTTGTGTTTGTTGGGATCCAATGAATATTGAGTACTTTGTCAAGTTGATTTATTGATTTATCATCTCTATGTTGTTTATGATCTTGCATGCTCTCCGTTGCAAGTAGATATCTTGGCCGAGTAGATGCTAGTGACTCCAAGAGGGAGTATTTATGCTCGATAGTGGGTTCATGCCTCTGGTAACTTGGGGGAGTGACAACAACCTCTAAAGTTGTAGATGTGCTGTTGCTACTAGGGAGAAAATAATAATCTTGTGTTTAAGGACATTCGTATTGTTTACATTACACACTTTGCTTAAGGCGATAATATGTTGCTTGCAACTTAATACACAACGGTTGCTCGGATGACTTCCGGCGGGTGGATTATTAGTCATAGATGCAGTTGGATTATAGTCTATATATTATGTTGTAATGCCCAAGTGAATCTCATAGTGATCCTCATGATATTTGTATGCTTGCTTTATTCTATCAATTGCCCAACTATAATTTGTTTACCCAGCATGTTATTTATCTTATGGAGAGACACCTCTAGTGAACTGTGGACCCCGGTCCATTCTTTTACATTGTTATTGCCGTTTATCAGTTACTCGCATTATTTACATTCTCGCAAACTACTATCTTTTACCACACGATACGTTTAATCCTTTGTTTACATCAAACCGGTGAGATTGACAAGCTCACTGTAAGTTGGGGCAAAGTACTTGGTTGTGTTGTGTGCAGGTTTCACGTTGCTGCTGGTGCAAAGCTACGCCCCAGATAAGGCGCCATATATAAATTGTCTGGAGCTGTCGCTAAGCCAGCGAGCATCAACCTTCGGAAGTTGGTTCGTCCTCCTACTGGTTCGATAATCCTTGGTTTCATACTGAGGGAATACTTGTTGTTGTGCTCATCATACATTTCTCTTGGGGTTCCGAACTGGGCGGTCATCTACACGCCATCAAGGAATTTTTCTAGCGCCGTTGGTGGGGAGAAAGAGGATTTCTGCAAGGGTAGTCTCTCGCTTCCAATCTTTTACTTTGTTATTGTTTTGCTTTATTTTATTTTTGCTTGCATCTTTCTATCAAAAATACAAAAAATAGTTCCTTTTATAGTTGGTACTTTGTTACTTTTAGTTCATTATGTTGTTCCCTAAGTACGCTCTGGAGGATCTTTCAGTAGGTTGTGGTTCTATAATTGGGAAAGGTAACATCAAGGAGTTCTTTAATCATGTTAGTACACATAAAGATATTGAGGATAGATCTTTAGCCGAACTTGCTCCTAGTTATGAAGTTGCAGCTGCTTATTTAGTTCACATGTTGGAGGCTAGGTTTGTTAACCTTAATCCTCTTATGAAGCAAATGTTTCTTAAGCTTCATGATATCAAAGTCTCCGAAAAGAAAGATTTTATTTTGGAGACTTTGCATAGAGAATTTAGAAATGTTGTTATAGAAGCTAGGAAAGTTTTTGAGCATTTTAACATGCTTGGCTCACGTGTAGAAGTTGTTGGTACAACAAGGAAGAAATCAAAGTACCAATACCTTTTAAACTAGTAGGATTGCATAAAGCTTTGGAAAAAAATTGATTGGATTGTTCCTAAAAACCTTTTTGATGAAATTAGTGAACCCAAGAGTGTTCATAAGGGATCTTCAAAACTCATTTGGATACAATACAATTCCTTTTTGAAAAGACTTCTGCAATTGATCTTAATGCTTCATTTGAAAATACTTGATTTCCACTTTCTGTGCCTAGCTCAAAGGCATTAAAGAAAAGCACTCTTGGGAGATAACCCAATGTTTTCTTTTCAGTACTTTTTCTTTTTATTGAGTCTTGGAAGTTATTACTACTCTAATTGGAGGAAGGTAAGATTTGGAGATGTTGTTGTCCTGAAACAGATTTCTGCGCTATACCGTAAAAATTCATTAAAATTCTCAGAACGTATTTTTGATCTGCAATTTCTTGTGCACATGCCCCAGGTTATTTCCAAACTTTTATTAGTTTTTCACTCTTCGATTTGAGCAACAGAAAACCCACTGAAAAATATATCTTTGTCAGCTGTTCTGTTTTGACAGATTTCTGCCACTATTTGTGTTTGCCTCTCGATCGCTTTCTTTTTGAGTTCTTTTGATCACGGAACTTTTGAGGAAGTTGCTACAGTATCTTATACTTTAATGGGTGTTATACTTGAGTTTGAAATTGAACCAAAAGAGTAGATTTACTATTGTGCTTACACTAATGTTGCTAAATTGTGTGAAGTTTTGTAGTTTTCAAGTGTAGGGAAAAGAGAATGATGAGATCAGATGAAGTATGGAAAAAAGCTCAAGCTTGGGGATGCCCATGTCACCCCAAGAAATATTCAAGAGGTACAAGCGTCAAAACTTGGGGATGCCCCGAGGCACCCCATCTTCATTGGCAAAAATCAGGTCATCTTTCAAGACACTATATTTTTATTGTTTCATATTCTATGCATTTTTCTTGGAGTGTCTTTTCTTTCGCTTTCAGTTTTCATTTGTTTTGTTTGCTGCAATAAGTGGTTGGACCCCAATAAATTTATTTTGGAGAAGATGCACTCCTTTTTCATTGCCAAGAACACTCTAGTTTTCACTCTTATCGTTCAACGAGTGTTCTCTTTTTCTAGTACTGCGTTTAGCTTTCATTTTTTGCCTTGATTTTTGTTCAGATCTTGTTATTTCTTTGTATCAAGGTGTATTTAGACCTCTGGTCTATGTTGGTTTCCATCTTTAAAAGTTGATTCAAAAAGGTTGAATGGTGTTGGAAAAGAGAAAAAAGTCATGCCTATAGTGGTACAAATGGGAGTTTGTTTAGACTGTGGCTTATGATACGTCTCCAATGTATCCATAATTTTTTATGCTCCATGCTTGTTTTTACACCATTTGCCTAATGTTTCGTTACACTTCGTGGGACTTTTATGCATTTTCCGGAACTAACCTACTAACAAGTCGCCACAGTGCCAGTTCCCTGTTTTTTGCTGTTTTTGTGTTTCAGAAAAGCTACACAGGAAATATTCTCGGAATTGGACGAAACAAGTTTCTAAAGTCTTATTTTTCCCGGAAGCTTCCAGAGATCCGAAGAGGAGACAGAGTGGGGCCACGAGGGCCCCACACACCAGGGCGGCGCGGCCCAGCCCCTGGTCGCGCCCCCTATGTGTGGGACCGCCTCGGTCCACTCCTGACGATGCTCCTTCACCTATAAAGACCCCCCGACGGGAAAAACCTAAGGGCCCCGATCAATTTTCCAGAAACACATCGCGATCCGCCGCCGTCGTCGACCCGAGATGGGGAGGGTCCAGAAGCTCTTCCCGGCACCCTGCCAGAGAGGGGAATCGCCACCGGAGGTCTTCTTCATCGCCATGCTTGCCTCTGGAGCGATGAGTGAGTAGTCTACCTCGGACTATGGGTCCATAGCAGTAGCTAGATGGTTGTCCTCTCCACCATGTGCTTCATGTTTAGATCTCATGAGCTTCCCTACATGATTGAGATCACCGTTATGTAATTCTACATGTTTGGTTTGTTGGGATCCGATGAATATTGGTGTTATGATTGAGTTGCTATACTAAAATATATCTTATGTTATCTCTATGTTGTTTATGATCTTGCATGCTCTCCGTTGTTAGTAGCTATCTTGGCCGAGTAGTTGCTAGTAACTCCAAGAGGGGGTATTTATGCTCGATAGTGGGTTCATGCCTCTATTTAATCTGGGGGAGTGACAGAAACCTCTAAGGTTGTAGATGTGATGTTGCTACTAGGGAGAAAACAACATTCATATGCTCTAGGGCATATGTTTTGTTTACATTACACACTTTGCTTAATGCAATTATCTGTTGTTCGCAACTTAATACTCATGGGGTGTTCGGATGATATCCCCGCGGGTGGATTATTAGTCATAGATGCAGTTGGATGGCGGTCTATGTATTTTGTTGTAATGCCCAGAGTAAATCGCATAGTGATCTTCTTGACATATCACGTATCTTTATTCTATCAATTGCCCAACTGTAATTTGTTTACCCAGCATGTGTTATTTATCTTATGGAGAGACACCACTAGTGAACTGTGGACCCCGGTCATATTTCCATCATATTGCTATCACCTATTTACTTTACTCGCACTGTTTACTTTACTCGCATACTTCTACTGTTTTCCACTCGATACGCTCATACCCTTTGTTTCAAGCAAACCGGTGAGATTGACAACCTCATCGCAAGTTGGGAATAAAGTACTTGGTTGTGTGTGTGCAGGTTCTGCGTTGCTACTGGCTGAAGACGAGTCAACAAGAATCGTAAACGGCGCCCTTGTTGGAGTGTTATTAAGCCAGTCCGCATCACCTTCAGTCGTACTGTCTGCTCTTCTCCTGACCGACAAACCTTGGTTTCTTACTGAGGGAAAAGACTCGCCGCTGTGCTCATCGTACTTTCCGCTTGGAGTTTTCCAACTGCCTGGCCATAATCATCATCAACTACACGCCAGCCATCAAGCCCCTTTTCTGGCACCGTTGCCGGGGAAGAAGTGAATGACCTCTGCAAGGGGAGTTTTTCGCACGCACATCCTTTACTTTGTTATTTGTTTTGCTTTACTTTATTTTTACCTGCATTGTTTTATATCAAAAACCCAAAAAGAATAGAATCCTTTGTAGTTGTTTATTATGTCTAGTTCAGTTGCTACTACTATGTCGCCCGGGGATATGATTTTCACTTTTAAACAAAAGGATGAGGAAAGTTTTAAAGAAGCTTGGTCTAGAATTTATGATTGGCATGGAAAAACTGAACCTAAAATGACCTTGAGTTTGCTTCTTAGTAGCTTTTACTTTGGACTTGCTCTTCGTTATAGATATGCTTTGGATGCTACTGCAGAAGGATATTTCTTTCATTGTGATGGAGATCAAGCCTTCAATATTATAAAAAAGTTGATTACAATCTATAGCATGCCAACCTATTTTGATTCTTCTCTTGTGTGCATTTTTAATAGACTTGATACTCTTGAGACTCGCACTGCTAGTTTGAATACTTGCTACAATACTTTGCGCCAGCATTTTGATTATGTGCCAACAAATTCTGAACCTTTGAGTTGGTATCCTACGGTAAAAATCATTATTGATGGTAAAAAATTCCATGCTCGATGTGATATTATGTCTGAATTTTGTCTTATGCCAAAGGATGTTTATGAATCTTTGAGTCTTTGGAAGCTCTCTGGGGGGGAGAAGAAATTTCTCTTACTAACAATACCACTGTAATTCCCATTGGAATAGCTGAAGGAGTTTTTACAAAAGTCCTAGGAAGAATGATATCTACTGATTATCTTGTTATTGAATGTGTAGGAAAAGGACAAATCACACTTGGAAGATCTCTACTAAAGCTCCTGGGCGCCGTTATTGATGTGGGAAAAGGCAATATAAGATTTATCTCTCCACCTTGCAATAGCCACGTCTTTCCTAGAGTGGAGAACAAAGGTAAGAAAGGACGACGTAAGGCACGCGCTGATCCTAGCACTTCATCTCTTGATGTTACTTGATTCGCAATTTTCTGCGCCTAGCTCAAAGGCGTTAAAGAAAAGCACTCTTGGGAGATAACCCAATGTTTTATGTTCTGTACTTTTTCTTTTATTTGAGTCTTGGAAGTCATTACTACTGTAATGACCTCTCCTTATCCTTTTTATTTCTTTGTTTTGCCAAGAGAAGCCTCTAATTTGAGTGAGGTAAAGATTTGGAGATGTTGCTGTCCTGAAACTGTTTTCGGTGCTGCACCGTAAAAATTCGTAAAAATTCTCTGTATATCTTTCATACCTGCGATTTCTTGTGCATATGCCCCAGGTTATATCAAAACTTTCATTAGTTGAACACTTTTTGATTTGAGCAACAGAAAACCCCTCAAAAATTCGACCTTTGTCAGCTGTTCTGTTTTGACAGATTTCTGCCAATATTTGTGTTTGCCGCTTTATCGCTTTCTTTTGAGTTCTTTTGATCACGGAACTTTTGGGGAAGTTGCTACAGTAGTATATACTTTATATGTGGTGATTTTGGGTTAAAAACTGAAGCAAAAGAGTTTGATTATATGTTATGCTTACACTAATATTGCTAATAGATTTGTGTTTAGTTTTATATGAAGGAAGTTTTCAAGTGTAGGATTGGAGAATGATGAGATGAGTTGAAGAGTGGACAAAAGCTCAAGCTTGGGGATTCCCATGCATCACCCCAAGAAATATCCAAGAAGTACAAGTGACGAGGGTTAACTCGACAAATGTCCTAGATGAAGGACTTAGGATCGGGGAGATAGGGCGTCGGATGAACTCGAATGTAAAGTTAGTCGAAATAGGTGTGTATCGAAAGTAAACTTGGGTGTTCAACCTGGCTTGCTTTCAATCTGCCCTACACCGTCCCCTCCTGACCCCTATATATAGGTGGCCAGGTCTCGAGGATCGGGTAGGGTTCGATACAGATTACAAATATCGATATACGGTAATAACTCGTATTCGACTATCATTACAATTGGGCCTAGCTTAACGGGCCTCAGGGGTACTCAACTAACGGGCTCTAATAATTATACCCTTGTCAGTAGCCCCTGAGATTCTACCAGAATTGCAGATTCAGGTTGAATCTCAAATCTTCAAATCTTCGACTTGATCAATTCTTCGACTTTATCTTTCAAATCTTCGACTTGGTCTTTCGACTTATATTGATGATATTTTGCTCGCAAGGGGTCTCGATGAACAAGCGTGACAACTCTGACGGATCAAGAGGTCAGTTAACTGCCGGAACAGATACTTGTCACCTACTTCAAATTCAATCCCCTTGGACTTGAATTCGGGATACCGGTCAAACTCACTCTTTTGCCTCATTTAGGACTTACAAAAAATGTGTCCCAGTGGTTCTCAGGGTACCCAGTGCGTCCACCAGGATTTTCTTCGCGTCGTAGACACGGATACATACCAGCAGAGCGCATCCATGTGCGTATACTAGGCCACACAGGACGGATCCTAGGGTCTTACCTTCGTGATAAATCACGGCATTCGAGTTTCGTTGCGATAACGCAACTCGAGAATCTTATGTCGCAGTCAAAGTTTGACTGAAAATATTCGGGTTTCTACAACCATAAAACTCGCTCCCGATGGGAGTAATTTCTCTTCAATTTTGTCGACTACGTAGTCGAAGTTTTGTATGCTTATCCTTCTGCAATTTCAATATTGACTATTTCATCTCTATCGGGTGCGCGCTCAGCGCTCCCGATGGGAGTAGCCCCCGAGGCTATGTTTGGCAACTTGTAGTCAAGCATAGGCTCAAAGTTCAGCTCTTCTTTCTTCTGTAGACCTTTTACTATTTGACGAGCCCCCGAGTCCAAGTCGAGGTTTCCATATCGCACGATCATAGTCTCCTGTTCTTGTTTTTCTTTATTGATATTATCGTCTGCTGTACGCAGAATTTAACTCCTACTTAAAATTTGTTTGTGGGCTGCACTGTAGCACGGGGGCCCAATAATACGCGCTTATAAATAAAGCACCATCTGTTAAGGATAAAAACCCTAATCAGATCCTTTCCTCCGCCGCATCATCTTCTCTCCTCCATCTAGGGTTTTTCTGAGGTTTCTCTCTCGTACTCATGGCAGATGCTGCAGGCTCCCGTTTGAACCTTGGTTCCCCGGCGGCACCGCGAGGTCGGGGTCGCCCTCGCGGCAGCAAGAATAAGAACACCGCGCCGGCCGCCGCAGGGACTTCGTCAGATGCTCCGGCGAAGCGCCGTCCCGGCCGCCCACCTGGTAGCAAGAACAAGCCCAAAGTGACTAACGTCACTCCAGGTCCAACCACTCCTCCATCTGCTGCTCCAGCTGCTCCTTCTGCACCTCCCCGTATCTTTTCTTTCCTTTGCATTGCCATGGCGCAGTGCCGTGAGATTCAGCGCTTGCCGCTAGATTTCACGAAGTTTATGGATGGCCGCGAACTCCGAGAGGCGGTTCTTCGTAAACAGTCTGGCGGTGGCATCCCCTTTGAGGTGGAGGTGTGGTATGATGGCGACGGCGAGCAGTACTTCAGAGGAGGCTGGTCGCAATTTGCTAAAGACCACGACATCCATCAAGGCTTCATCATGGCCTTCGACTTCCACGTCGGTACGTCAAAGTTTGACGTGAAGATCTACAATGGCACTCTTTGCCAGAAGAAGTATGAAGCTTGAAGCCCTCTTTTGTTAGGATCTGTTATCCATGTAATTTCGTCCGACAATGTCCTTCCTGCAATGATATTTGTAATAAACATTCGTACTTTGTCTCGATATCGTTTACTAGTACCATGAGAACAAGTCATGTTCTGAGATACGCTTTCCATATGTCGGGTTCTTTGCGAACCAATAAATGTAAGGATAATATCGGGTTCTTTTTATGAACCAAATTTTCTCTGTCTTTATCGGATTGTGTAAACAACCTTATAGTGAAGGAAAACCCTCCAACTTGCCATAAAAATTCCTTTCGCACGACCCAGGGGGTTGAAGCCCCCGAGCGAAGAAGTAAAAAATAATTCTACAATATTGTCGAGTTCAACCCAAAGAACCCGACCTGTGGCCTTATGTTCTGGGTTCAGAAGGCTAACTCGAATTTATGGATACTATATATTAGTCTACGCATAAAAACGTCGTAGCTGTTCTGCATTCCACGGGTTGCTCTCGTCCTTCCCAGTTTTCTTGTCTTGTAATCGATATGCTCCTCCTGGTATTACTTCAGTGACGATGTAAGGTCCCACCCAAGGGGACTCCAATTTGCCGTGGCTGTCTTGCCTAAGTCGCAAAACAAGGTCTCCCACCATGAAGGATCGTGGACGAACTCGACTACTGTGGTAGTTTCGTAGACTTTGTTGATATTGCGTAGCCCTTTCTAATGCCTTGTCTCTTGCTTCATCTAGCGCATCGACGTCGTCTTGTAATGCTTCTGTTGATGTCGCCTCGTCATATGCTGTCACTCTTGGAGCCTCGTGTGTAACTTCGACTGGAAGCACGGCTTCTGCGCCATGGACCAGGAAGAAAGGAGTTTCTTGAGTTGCTGCATTGGGCGTAGTTCTTAGACTCCAAAGAACGGAGGGCAATTCTTCAACCCAAGCGCTCTTGGCTTTCTCGAGAGGTGCTAAAAGCCTCTTTTTTATTCCACTACTTATCAGGCCATTGGCTTTTTCGACTTGCCTGTTTGTCTTCGGGTGCGCCACAGATGCGAATTTAAGCTTGATTCCCAATCCTTCGCAGTAACTTCTGAATTCTTTTGAAGTAAAATTTGTCCCGTTGTCAGTGATGATGCTGTGTGGTACACCAAAACGAAAAACTATCGACTTGATGAAACTGATTGCTGTTGTAGAGTCTTGTGTTGTTACTGGGGCCGCTTCCACCCATTTGGTGAATTTATCGACTGCCACTAACATATAGACATGCCCTCCTGGCCAAGATTTGTGCAACTTTCCCACCATGTCGAGTCCCCATTGTGCGAAGGGCCAGGATAATGGTATTGTTTGTAACTCCGCTGCTGGTGCATGTGGTCTGGATGCAAACCTTTGACATGCTTCACACTTTCGAACTATATCTTTCGCGTCTTCGATGGCTGTTAGCCAATAGAATCCCGCTCGAAAAGCTTTTGCCGCTATTGCTCTGCTGCTGGCGTGATGGCCACATACTCCGCCGTGTATGTCTTTCAATATTGTTTGCCCTTCCTGGGGTGTGACACAGCGTTGTAAAACGCCTGTAATACTTCTCTTGTATAGTTTTCCTTCAATCACGACAAACGCTTTCGCTCTTCGAGTTATCCTCTTAGCCTCCACTGCATCTTCTGGTAGCTTTTTATTTATCATGTACGCAATATATGGCTGCATCCATGTTTCTTCTATCATCATGACCTCCTCTGGCTCTGTCATAGCCCCCGAGCCTGTCGTGGTAGTCGAGCTTTTAGCACTTTTTATTGACCTTTCCGCTATTTCTTCCCAAAATACTCCAGATGGCACAGGTAAGCATTGTGATCCAATATTTGCTAAAGTGTCGGCTTCCTCGTTGATGTTCCTGCTGACGTGGGAGACTTCGCATCCATCGAAGGTTCCTTCTAGATAATGGTACAAATTCTTGTAGGCCATCATGTTGTCATTGATTGTGTCGCACCTGTTCATAACTTGCTGGACAACAAGGTTAGAGTCTCCAAATATCTTTAGGCGAGTTGCTCCACAAGCTTTAGCCATCTTCATTCCGTGCAACAAAGCCTCGTACTCCGCTTCATTGTTAGAAGCCTGCGGGAAGCTCATTCGTAAGACATACTTTAACTTGTCGCCATGAGGCGATATTAATACCACTCCTGCGCCTGCTCCTTGGACTCGCTTTGAACCATCGAAGTACATTGTCCAAGTACTCGATAAATCTGGTGGTCCCGTGCTTTGCAGCTCGAGCCACTCTGCTGTAAAATCTGGCAAAATTTGTGACTTGATCGCCTTTCTTTTTTCGTACGTGATGTCCATGGGAGATAACTCGATTCCCCACAAAGAGACACGGCCTGTTGCTAAAGGGTTGTTCAATATGTTCGATAGTGGTGCTTCATTGACCACTATAATTGGGTGCACAGTAAAATACTGTCGTAATTTTCGTGCGGTAGTGAAGACACTGTACGCCAGCTTCTGATAATGCGGGTACCTCTGCTTGGTTGGAGATAGCACTTCGCTGATGAAATACACCGGTCTCTGGACGCCATGAGCTTTGCCTTCTTCACTTCTTTCGACTACTAGAACTGTACTTACCACCTGATGGGTTGCGGCGATGTACAATAGTAGTGGCTCTTTTTCTTTAGGTGCGACCAGCACTGGCGGCGTGGAGAGCACTTTTTTCAATTGTGCAAACGCTGCGTCTGCTTCTTCTGTCCACTCAAATTTGTCGTCTGACTTCTTCATAAGTGCATAAAAAGGAAGCGCTTTCTCCCCTAGTCGAGCAACGAAACGACTTAATGCCGCGACTCGTCCTGCTAATTTCTGCACGTCGTGGAGTTTCGTGGGTTTCCCCATTGTTAGAATTGCTTGAATTTTCTCTGGATTTGCCTCTATTCCTCGTGCTGACACCAAGAATCCCAAAAGTTGCCCTGCTGAAACTCCGAAGGAACACTTTGTAGGGTTCAACTTAAGCTTGAACTTGTTCAGGTTGTCGAAGGTTTCTGCCAAGTCGCTGATTAAAGATTTCTCCTCTCTTGTGGTGATCACTACATCATCAATGTAGACTTGTATGTTGCGCCCTATTTGGCTTCCAAGGCAACTTTGCATCATCCTTTGGTAAGTTGCCCCTGCATTTTTTAGGTTGAATGGCATCACTTGGTAGCAAAACACCCCATACGGTGTGATGAAAGCCGTTTTTTCCTCGTCCTCTTTCTTCAGCTTGATCTGGTTGTAGCCAGAATATGCATCCAAAAAGGAAAGCCTTGCGCAGCCCGCTGTTGAATCGATTATTTGATCGATGCGGGGTAAAGGGAAAGGATCCTTTGGACAATGCTTATTGAGAGATGTGTAGTCGACACATACTCTTTGTACGTCTGTGTTCTTCTTTGGTACTATTACTGGGTTCGACACCCAACTCGAAGTTTTGATTTCTCTGATAAATCCAGCATTTTCTAATCTGTGTAATTCTGACGCTATTGCCTTCCTCTTGGGTTCATCGAATCATCGCAATGGTTGCTTGACTGGTTTCGCCTTGGGATCGACATTTAGTGTGTGCTCGACGAGTTCCCTGGGAACCCCTGGCATGTTCGATGGACACCAGGCGAAGATTTCCCAGCGCTCATGGAGGAACTCGACGAGCGCGCCTTCCTATGCGGGATCCAAATTTACCGCAATGGATGTCGTCTTGTTTGGATCCGTAGGGTGGACCTGAATTTTCTTTGAATCTTGCGTTGTGTCGAAAGCCTTATCTGGCAGGGATCGCCCAACATCGGGTAGCACATTATGATCTGTTTCTCCTTTGAGCCTCTCGTATTCCGCTGTCATGCCGAAGGTTTGCGCCATCTTGTTGAATTCTCTGTCGCATGTGTTGGCTACTTCAAAGCTCCCTTGTACTGTTATTGTTCCTTTGGGCCCTGGAATTTTTAACGTGAGATACGCGTAGTGCGGCACTGCCATGAATTTTGCAAATGCTGGGCGCCCCAGGATTGCATGATATTGTGACGGCCAGTCCATAACTTCGAACTCCAGTTTCTCTCTTCTATAATTTTTGCTGCTACCAAAGCAGACATCGAGTTCTATTCTTCCCAAAGGGTAGTTTGCTGCTCCTGGTACTATCCCGTGGAAAGAGCAATCTGTTGGCTTCAGACTCGCTGGTGAGATGCACATAGCCTTCAGTGTTCTAGCATATATTAAGTTTATGCCGCTCCCTGCATCCATGAACACTCTTCCGATGTCGTACCCTCCTATTTGTGCTTTTAGAACCATAGGCGAGTGGCCTGGCCTAGGAACTTTCCGTGGGTGGTCTGCTCTACTGAACTTGACTGGTTGCTCTGACCATCGTAGGTACTTTGTGGTAGCCGGTGGTGATGATATTGCTAGGTTCACTTGCCTGGTTATGCTCTTTCGCTCTTTTTTCGACTTGGGCACCGGTTGAATCATAGCTGATATGTATACTTTTGGCTCTAGGTGCTTTGACAGTCTTTGAGTTTGATATCCTTGACTTCTGCGTTTTTCTCCTTGCCTTCCTTCTTGGCTCGAGCCCATTGCACCTTGCAACCTTAGGAATGTTCTGCAATCCTTCATCTGATGATTTGAGACCCTTTTCCCATCGAGGTACGCGTAGTGGATTCGACAAGGTCCGTATAGCATATCCTCGGCCGAAGGACCAGAGTATCTTGATTTTTCTGTTCCTTTTGCTGGAAACCTCCTACTTTCGTACCCTTCCTCTTCTTCTAGTATATAACCTGCGGCTACCTGATTTCGCCCTCTTTGGTTGCCCCCGCTGCGGTATCGTCTCCTTTGTCGACTTATTCTGTCGACTTCTGGCGAACGTCCTCTTTTGTTGTTATACGCGTCCTCTCCATCAGCGAATTTGTTGGCTGTTCCATTAGCTCAGTTACTGTCGTAGGTCTTGTTCTTCCTATTTCTTCCACAAGATCTGAGCGACGAAGTCCTTCTGAAAAGGCGTCTATTGCTCGTTCATCGGAGACGTCCTTTGCTGAGTTTTTGATTATACTCCAGTGTTGTATATAAGATCGTAGCGCTTCGCCCTTCTTCTGCACACATGCTTTAACTTCTTCCAGTGATGCTGGGCGCTTGTAGGTGGAACGGAAATTTCTTGCGAATTGACTCTCGAGTTCCCCCCAGCTTCCAATGGATTCGTCGGGTAGGGTGTTCAACCAAGACCGGGCAGCGCCGGTGAGGTGTAGCTGCAAACTTTGCATTGCAGTTGCCTTTGTTCCTCCCAATATCTGCACTGCTTGTAGATAATCTGATAGCCATAAGGTGGGTTCCTGCGATCCGTCGTACTTGCTCTGATCATGGGGTAATTTAAATCCTTTGGGTACTCGCGTTTTGCGAACCCTACGGGTAAAGCATAATGCACCCATATCTTTATCATCGTCTTCGTAATTTTCTTCCCTCCAAGCGTGCCGCGATTTATCTACTCGAGCTTGTGCTATTATACTTCTTACATCCTCCTTCCTTTTCTGTCACTTTTTCTCTTCTGATGAATCACTATAGTCATCATTTGAGTACTTGTATCTGAACTTCTCCTTGTCGCCTCCCTTGTATCTTGTCGACTTCATCTCTGGGGCTTGCTCCCTGATTTTGCCTTCTACTATTCCAAGGCTCCGTATCGCGGCTTGGTGCATATTTTCTTGCGGGTCTCCATGTTCTGGCCTTGTAGCTAGCAAATATGCTTGCGCTGCTGCCAATGCTGCCTCTGGCGTTTTTTGTGTCAGGTTACCTTCCTCCTCTTCTATCTGCGGGGTGGGGCTCCTCGAGTACCTTTCTTCTCTGTCGCGTGCTGTTGCCCCCCTGTTGTGCTTTGGATCTCTACGCCTTTCTCTGCTATACTCTGAATCTTCGCTATAGTCTTCCCAGTATTCTTCCCTTGATGTACTGTTATTGTCTTGAAACATCATGTCTCTTTCCTCCCTTAGTTTCTTCTTGTGCTGGTATAGCGCATACTGATATCCCATTAGTACTTCTCTTCTCGATCCTTTGGGGATTTCTGTACCATGATTAATGGCTGACGTAATCATTCTCCATTCACCGGTCGAGACGTGTATTTTCTCTTTTTCCCTTTTTTTGTGGTCTTTCACTTTGTCGACTTGCCTGTCGAACTTTTTGCTTCCTTCGCTGTTGTTTCCATCTTCTGCTTCAGTGATAATAACGCATAACTGATGTACTTTGGAGACGCCGCTGCTTCCTACGGCGAAGTCCCTTGCGTTGTTGTGCGTCTGACACGCTTTTTCTTCTGAGTCGAATTTTTCCTGAATTTCATCGCTTTCTACGATTAATGCTTTTTCTAAGCTGACCGGCGAGTTTACCTCGCTGGAAGAGCCTTCTGATGATTCCAGTGCTTCCTTTGTTTCGGGCTTGCTTGCCGATGGATCTTGATCTTGTTTCGTCGGATCCGAAAGGCGAGAGGAACCCGACGGCCCGATGAAGATGCTCAAACTTCCAATTGTTAGTTCCACCTCTTGACTTCCGTCGACTTCTGGACTGCTGTTGGCTAAAAGCGAAAAAGCCGTCGAATTCATGATTCCAACGCCCAGAGTCCCCACGGTCGGCGCCAATTGACGAGGGTTAACTCGACAAATGTCCTAGATGAAGGACTTAGGATCGGGGAGATAGGGCGTCGGATGAACTCGAAGGTAAAGTTAGTCGAAATAGGTGTGTATCGAAAGTAAACTTGGGTGTTCAACCTGGCTTGCTTTCAATCTGCCCTACACCGTCCCCTCCTGACCCCTATATATAGGTGGCCAGGTCTCGAGGATCGGGTAGGGTTCGATACAGATTACAAATATCGACATACGGTAATAACTCGTATTCGACTATCATTACAATTGGGCCTAGCTTAACGGGCCTCAGGGGTACTCAACTAACGGGCTCTAATAATTATACCCTTGTCAACAAGTGTCAAAGCTTGGGGATGCCCCCGAGGCACCCCTTCTTCATCTGCAAAAATCAGGTCACCTTTCAAGACACAATATTTTTATTGCTTCATGCACTATGTGTTTTTCTTGGAGCGTCAGTTGTTTTAGTTTTCTTTATTAGTTTAGTTTGTTTGCTGCAATAAATGGTTGGACCCCAACAAATTTCTTATAGAGAAGTTGCCTTGCTTTTCATTTGCAAAGAACGCTCTAGTTTTCACTCTTATCAAAAACCGAGTGTTCTTCTTTTTTTGCTACTGCTTTTGGTTTTCGTTTTTGCATTGATTTGCATTCAGATCTTCTTATATTTATTTATCAAGGTGTATTTTTGCCTCTGGACCATGTTGGTTTTCCTCAAATGAGTTGGATTTAAAAAGTTCAAATGGTGTTGGAAAAGAGAAAAAGCTTTATGCAAAAAAGTGGTACAAGAAGGAGCTTGTGTAGACTGCGGCTTAGGCTTTTTCATGTTATGCTTGATGTCTTTTTGATAGTATGCTTAGTGGTTTTGCTGTAGCATGACTTGTCTCAAATAACTGAGATTGCTTAATGAGCCTTTGAAAAAATCATGCGTTATTTTAATTATTTGGAAGCATTATTTTGGTTTTCTCCTTGATGCTTTATTTGGGTTGACTTGGCGCATGCCCACACATGTTAGACTCTTACAAAGTTGCCAATAGCCTCTATGATCATTTAGTTTTTGACTTTTGATGCCATCTTATGCTTCTTTTAATGTCGCTTTGTCGCTTTGCATGATTATGGCCATTATTGCTCTCTTAGTTGGTCACTCTCAGTCTTTTGCTAGCCCTCGCCTTGTACTGAGTATGAGCTCTACTCGTGCATCCAACTCCTAAAAAATCAAGTTTGCCAAAGTGTCCACCATACATACCTATTAGCAATTTGCTATTCCAAGTAAATTTGACTTGCTTTTATTTTCTCTTCAAATTAAACTCTTACTAGTGTTATGCGAAAATTGGTCAGTAAAGCTCTCACGAACCGGAAGGCACACTTTACTTTTTCTTGTTCTAAAAAAATTGACATTGTGGTCTCTTATGTTGAGTTGTTATGCTTGCAAGTTGTAAGTTGGATACCAGCCCAGCCATGCCGTCATGGGGCAAGCTTTCAACATTGCACTTCTTATTTGAGTTGATATCGTGATCTTTTGTTTATGGATGCCCGCGGTGTGAAATGAATTGGGAATCTTGCGGGGATCATGGAGTTTGTATATGTGTTAGGGAAACGCCTGGGCCGCCAATCTAAGCCATGCATAATTTATGGTGGAAATTTGCAGCATGCCCATACTGGACATTCGACGACGCATCTCAAAATAAAAAGCTAAACAAATGGCAAATAAAAGAGATGTCGAGGTGTTCATTGTCTGCTTGTCCTGTCATTTTGATGTGGGCTTGTTCCATGTCATCGGGCACGGAGGTACCCCGTTGGCGGTTCTCGATGATACATATATACTTACAATGACAAGAGCCTTGCTTGGGACTCTAAGTAAAGTAGCATGAGGTTTGGGTACTCGTATTCACAGGGCACGAGGTTTTCGACTTATGATTTGTCAAGCATATGCATCATAATTGTTCTCGCATTAACTTTAGCCATTCAAGATGCTTATGATGGGGGCAATGAGAGCTCAAAGCCGGTAAGTACCATAATTTTTGAAGGTTATAAAACTTGCAATCACTGCTTCCCTCCGCGAAGGGTCTTTCTTTTACTTTTATGTTGAGTCACCACCTTCTATCTTTATGCACCATTAAGAGAGCATAGTTGTCATTCTTAGTATAATATGCATTGTCCCAAAGTATTCATTGATTGATTCATATTGTTGGTTTCACTTGTTCTCAAATTATTTGTATCTAGTCGCCCTCTTAAACTTGAAGGTGTCCTATACATTTATGTTTTTCTCTCCATGAAGGACAAGCTGAAAACCATTTGTATGTTTTTCCTTATGATTTGAACACACATTTGACTTTCATTGTTTCATTTTCATGATCTTTTGTTTGTGTTCATTTTCATGTTATAACATGGTTGCTAAGTTTCTTTTGTCAAGATTATATCTTTCATGCCCATATTTGAAGTTCTTTTGATCCCAGCTAACAACGCTTACATATATGATCAAGATTGTGTAGGTGCATGTCACCTCAAAAATTATTTATTTTGTTATCACTTACCTACTCGAGGACGAGCAGGAGTTAAGCTTGGGGATGCTGATACGTCTCCAACGTATCCATAATTTTTGATGCTCCATGCTTGTTTTTACACCATTTGCCTAATGCTTCGTTACACTTCGTGGCACTTTTATGTATTTTCCGGAACTAACCTACTAACAAGTCGCCACAGTGACAGTTCCCTATTTTCTGCTATTTTTGTGTTTCAGAAAAGCTACACAGGAAATATTCTCGGAATTGGATGAAACAAGTTCCTGAAGTCTTATTTTTCCCGGAAGCTTCCAGAGATCCGAAGAGGAGATGGAGTGGGGCCACGAGGGCCCCACACACCAGGGTGCCGCCTCGGTCCACTCCTGACGATGCCCCTTCGCCTATAAAGACCCCCCGACAGGAAAAACCTAAGGGCCCCGATCAATTTTCCAGAAACACATCGCGATCCGCTGCCGTCGTCGACCCGAGATCGGGAGGGTCCAGAAGCTCTTCCCGGCACCCTGCCGGAGACGGGAATCACTACCGGAGGTCTTCTTCATCGCCATGCTTTCCTCCGGAGCGATGAGTGAGTAGTCTACCTTGGACTATGGGTCCATAGCAGTAGCTAGATGGTTGTCCTCTCCACCATGTGCTTCATGTTTAGATCTCATGAGCTGCCCTACATGATTGAGATCACCGTTATGTAATTCTACATGTTTGGTTTGTTGGGATCTAATGAATATTGGTGTTATGATTGAGTTGCTATACTGAAATATATCTTATGTTATCTCTATGTTGTTTATGATCTTGCATGCTCTCCATTGTTAGTAGCTATCTTGGCCGAGTAGTTGCTAGTGACTCCAAGAGGGGGTATCTATGCTCGATAGTGGGTTCATGCCTCTATTTAATCTGGGGGAGTGACAGAAACCTCTAAGGTTGTAGATATGCTATTGCTACTAGGGAGAAAACAACATTTATATGCTCGAGGGCATATGCTTTGTTTACATTACACACTTTGCTTAATGTAATTATCTATTGTTCGCAACTTAATACTCATAGGGTGTTCGGATGATATCCCCGCGGGTGGATTATTAGTCATAGATGCAGTTGGATGGCGGTCTATGTATTTTGTTGTAATGCCCAGAGTAAATCGCATAGTGATCTTCTTGACATATCACGTATCTTTATTCTATCAATTGCCCAACTATAATTTGTTTACCCAGCATGTGTTATTTATCTTATGGAGAGACACCACTAGTGAACTATGGACCCCGGTCCTATTTCCATCATATTGCTATCACCTATTTACTTTACTCGCACTGTTTACTTTACTCGCATACTTCTACTGTTTTCCACTCGATACGCTCATACCCTTTGTTTCAAGCAAACCGGTGAGATTGACAACCTCATCGCAAGTTGGGAACAAAGTACTTGGTTGTGTGTGTGCAGGTTCCACGTTGCTACTGGCTGAAGACGAGTCAACAAGAATCGTAAACGGCGCCCTTGTTGGAGTGTTATTAAGCCAGTCCGCATCACCTTCAGTCGTACTGTCTGTTCTTCTCCTGACCGACAAATCTTGGTTTCTTACTGAGGGAAAAGAGTTGCCGCTGTGCTCATCATACATTCCGCTTGGAGTTTCCCAACTGCCTGGCCATAATCATCATCAACTACACGACAGCCATCAGCTTAGACTTTTGCATGTCATGCTTGATGTTGTTTTTATAGTATGCTTTGTAGTTTTTGTTGTAGCATGACAAGTATCAAATGACTGAGATTACTTAATGTGCCTTTGAAAGAATCATGCATTGTTTTTATTATATGGGAGCATATTATTGTGGTTTTCTCCTTTGATGTTTTATTTGGGTTAACTTGGCGCATGCTTACACCATGTTTAACTTTAACAATTTGTCATAAGCCTCTATGATCATTTGGTTTTTGACTTGTGATACCACTTTATGCTTTGGTTAATAATATTTTGTCGCTATGCATGATTATGGCCATTATTGCTCTCTTATTTGGTCGCTTCCAGTCTTTTGCTAGCCTTCATTCTGTACTGAGTATGAGATCTAATCGTGCATCCAACTCCCAAAAACCAAGTTATTCCAAAGAGTCCACTATAAATTCCTATGCATGGTATTTGCAAGCCATTCCAAGTAAATTTTCATGTGTTATCTTTCAAAAACCCTTCAAAATACTTATCATTTTGTGACACTGTTTTCAGCTCATGGGGACGTAGTTGTCGGATTTGCTATCTTCCATATTGTTTTATTCCAAAAAAAGAAAAAAAAGGGAAAAAGAAAAGAAAAAAGGCACTCCTCCATGGTATGTGAAAGTTGGTGGGCACCCGATGGAATCGGTTAGCCATGGTTTGTGAAAGGAAAAGTGGGGAGGAGTGCCAAGCTTTATAAAGAGCACTAAAGTGTCAATCTCTCTCTCAAAATTTGCTTAGTATGGAAGAGAGTAAGAACCCCATTGCCAGTCGTTGACAAAAAACAACCACCTCTCAAAACAAATTTTTATCTCTATTTTACATATGAAAAGCTCTAGCACATGTTTAATCACTGCTTCCCTCTGCGAAGGGCCTTTCTTTTACTTTTATGTTGAGTCTTCACCTTCTACCTTTATGCACCGTCTAAGAGAGCATAGTTGTCATTCTGAGTTTAATGTGCATAGTCCCAAAATTTATTATTGATTGATTCATGATTATGGTTTTGCTTGTTCTTAAATTATTTGTATCTAGTCGCCCTCTTAAACTTGAAGGTGTCCTGTGCATTTATGTTTTGCTACTCCATGAAGGATAAGCTAAAAACCACTTTGCTATGTTTCTATATGCTCAAAACACACACTTGACTTTCAATGCATTATTACTCATGATCTTTTGTTTGTGTTACATTTCATGTTATAACATGGTTGCTAAGTTTTATTGTCAAGATTATGTCTTTTATGCCTATGTTTAGAGTATTTTGATCTCAGCACTCAATGCTTTACATCGTTGATCAAGATTGTGTTGGTGCATGTCACCTCAAAAATTATTGTTTTGTTATCACTTACCTACTCGAGGACGAGCGGGAGTTAAGCTTGGGGATGCTTGATACATCTCAAACGTATCTATAATTTTTGATGCTCCATGCTTGTTTATACACCATTTGCTTTGTGTTTTGTTACACTTCGTGGCGGTTTTATGCATTTTCCGCAACTAACCTATTAACATAGATGCCACAGTGCCAGTTCCCTGTTTTCTGCTGTTTTTGTGTTTCAGAAAAGCTACACAGGAAATATTCTCGAAATTGGATGAAACAAAAGCCGAAGTTCCTATTTTTCCCGACATAAGACATAGTCCAAAGAAGAGATGGAGGGGAGCCAGGGGCCAGCCACGCCATAGGGTGGCGTGGCCAGCCCCTAGTCCGCGCCACCAGGTGGCAGGGCCACCTGGCCCACCTCCTGACGCCGCCCTTTCGCCTATATATTCTCCTCGGTGAGAAAACCTAAAGGACCCGATCAATTTTTCTCGAAAAATACTCCAAGCTGATGGCGTGTAGATGACCGCCCAGTTGGGAACCCCAAGAGAAAGGTATGATGAGCACATCAGCAAGTCTTCCCTCAGTATGAAACCAAGGTTTATCAAACCAGTAGGAGAAAGAGCCAACTTCCGAAGGTTGATGCTCGCGGGCTTGGCGACAGCTCCAGACAATTTATATATGGCGCCTTATCTGGGGCGTAGCTTTGCACCAGCAGCAACGTGGAACCTGTACACAACACAACCAAGTACCTTGCCCCAACTTACAGTGAGGTTGTCAATCTCACCGGTTTGCTGTAAATAAAGGATTAAACGTATCGTGTGGTAAAAGATAGTAGTTTGCGACAATATAAATAATGTGGGTAAATGTTAAACGGTAATAACAATGTAAAAGAATGGACCGGGGTCCACAGTTCACTAGAGGTGTCTCTCCATAAGATAAATAACATGCTGGGTAAACAAATTACAGAGAATAAGGCAAGCATGCAAATGTCATGAGGATCACTATGAGATTCACTTTGGCATTACAACATAATACATAGACCGTAATCCAACTGCATCAATGACTAATAATCCACCCGCCGGATATCATCCGAGCAACTATTGGGTATTAAGTTGCAAGAAACAGATTATTACCTTAAGCAAAGTGTGTAAAGTAAACAATATGAATGTCCTTGGACACAAGATTGTTATTTTCTCCCTAGTAGCAACAACACATCTACAACTTTAGAGGTTGTTGTCACTCCCCCAAATTACCAGAGGCATGAACCCACTATCGAGCATAAATACTCCCTCTTGGAGTCACTAGCATCTACTCGGCCAAGATATCTATTAGCAACAGAGAGCGTGCAAGATCATAAACAACATAGAGATGATAAATCAATAAATCAACTTGACAAAGTACTCAATATTCATCGGATCCCAACAAACACAATATGTAGAATTACACAACGATGATCTTGATCATGATAGGCAGCTCACAAGATCTAAACATCAAGCACATGGAGGATAAGACATCCATCTAGCTACTGCGATGGACTCGTAGTCCAAGGTAGACTACTCACGCATCACTCCGGAGGCAGGCATGGTGATGAAGAAGGCCTCCGGTGCTGATTCCCCTCTCTGGCAGGGTGCCGGGAAGAGCTTCTGGACCCTCCCGATCTCGCATCAACGATGGCGGCAGCTTGCAGTATGTTTTGAGGAAAATTGATTGGGGCCCTTAGGTTTTCTCGCCGAGGAGAATATATAGGTGGAAGGGCGGCGTCAGGAGGTGGGCCAGGTGGCCCCACCACCTGGTGGCGTGGGCTAGGGGCTGGCCGCGCCACCCTACGGTGTGGCTGGCCCTGGCTCCCCTCCGTCTCTGCTTTGGACTCTGTCTCGTGCCGGAAAAAATAGGAACTTCGGCTTTTGTTTCGTCCAATTTCGAGAATATCTCCTGTGTAGCTTTTCTGAAACACAAAAATAGCAGAAAATAGGGAACTGGCACTATGGCATCTCGTTAATAGGTTAGTTCTGGAAAATGCATAAAAATACCACGAAGTGTAATAAAATACAAAGCAAATGGTGCATAAACAAGCATGGAGCATCAAAAATTATAGATACGTTTGAGACGTATCAAGCATCCCCAAGCTTAAGTCCTGCTCGTCCTCAAGTAGGTAAGTGATAACAAAACAATAATTTTTGAGGTCACATGCACCAACACAATCTTGATCAAATGATGTAAGGCATTGAGTGCTAAGATCAAAGTACTCTAAACATGGGCATAAAGACATAACCTTGACAATAAAACTTAGCAACCATGTTATAACATGAAAAGTAACACAAACAAAAGATCATGAGTAATAATGCATTGAAAGTCAAGTGTGTGTTTTGAGCATATAGAATAACATAGCAAAGTGGTTTTTAGCTTGTCCTTCATGGAGTAGCGAAACATAAATGCATAGGACACCTTCAAGTTTAAGAGGGCGACTAGATACAAATAATTTATGAACAAGCAAAACCATAATCATGAATTAATCAATAATAAATTTTGGGACTATGCACATTAAACTCAGAATGACAACTATGCTCACTTAGACGATGCATAAAGGTAGAAGGTGAAGACTCAACATAAAAGTAAAAGAAAGGCTCTTCGTAGAGGGAAGCAGTGATTAAACATGTGCTAGAGCTTTTCATTTGTAAAACAAAGATAAAAATTTGTTTTGAGAGGTGGTTGTTCTTGTCAAAGACTGGCAATGGGGTTCGTACTATCTTCCATACTAAGCAAGTTTTTGAGAGAGAGATTGGCACTTTAATGCTCTTTTATAAAGCTTGGCACTCCTCCCCACTTTTGCTTTCACAAACCATGGCTAACCGATTCCATCGGGTGCCCACCAACTTTGACATACCATGGAGGAGTGCCTTTTTTTCTTTTATTTTTTCCCCTTTTTGGAATAAAACAATATGGAAGATAGCAAATCCGATCACTATGTTCCCATGAGCTGAAAACAGTGTCACAAAATGAGAAGTATTTTGAAGGTTTTTTAAAAGGTAGCACATGAAAATTTACTTGGAATGGCTTGCAAATACCATGCATAGGAATTTATAGTTAACTCTTTGGAATAACTTGGTTTTTGGGCGTTAGATGCACGAGTAGAGCTCATACTCAGTGCAGAATGAAGGCTAGCAAAAGATTGGGAGCGACCAACTAAGAGAGCAATAACGGCCATAATCATGCATAGCGATAAAACATTATTAACCAAAGCATAAAGTGGTATCACAAGTCAAAAACCAAATGATCATAGAGGCTTATGGCGACTTGTTAAAGTCAAACATGGTGTAAGCATGCGGCAAGTCAACCCAAATTAAGCATCAAAGGAGAAACCACAATAATATGCTCCCATATAATAAAAACAACGCATGATTCTTTCAAAGGCACATTAAGCAATCTCAGTCATTTGAGACAAGTCATGCTATAGCAAAAACTACTAAGCATACTATCAAAATAACATCAAGCATGACATGCAAAAGTCTAAGCCACAGTCTAAACAAGCTCCCATTTGTACCACTATAGTCATGAAACTTTTTTCTCTTTTCCAACACCATTCAACCTTTTTGAATCAACTTTTAAAGATGAAAACCAACATAGACCAGAGGTATAAATGCAACTTGATACAAAGAAATAACAAGATCTGAACAAAAATCAAAGCGAAAAACGAAAGCTAAATACAGTACTAGAAAAAGAGAACCCTCGTTGAACGATAAGAGTGAAAACTAGAGTGTTCTTGGCAATGAAAAATGGAGTGCATCTTCTCCAAAATAAATTTGTTGGGGTCCTACCATTTATTGCAGAAAACAAAACAAAAGAAAACTGAAAGCGAAAGTAAAGACGCTCCAAGAAAAATGTATAGAATACGAAGCAATAAAAATATTGTGTCTTAGAAGATGACCTGATTTTTGCCGATGAAGAAGGGGTGCCTCGGGTCATCCCCAAGCTTTGACGCTTGTAATTATTCAATATTTCTTGGGGTGACATGGGCATCCCCAAGCTTGAGCTTTTTTCCATACTTCATCTCATCTCATCATTCTCCTTTCCCTACACTTGAAAACTTCCTTCATAAAAAACTTTACACAATTCTATTAGCAACATTAGTGTAAGCACAATAGTAAATCTACTCTTTTGGTTCAGTTTCAAACTCAAGTATAACACCCATTAAAGCATAAGCAACTGTATCAACTTCCTCAAAAGTTCTGTGATCAAAAGAACTAAAAAAGAAAGCGATCGAGAGGCAAACATAAATAGTGGCAGAAATCTGTCAAAACAGAACATCTGACAAAGATCGATTTTTTGGAGGGTTTTCTGTTGCTCAAATCGAAAAGTGCAAAACTAACAAAAGTTTGGAAATAAAAAATTTCACGAATTTTTATGGTGCAGCGCAGAAATCTGTTTCAGGACAGCAACTTCCCCAAATCTTACCTTCCTCCAATTAGAGGTTCTTCTTGGCACAAAAACGAAATAAAAATGATAAGGAGAGGTCATTACAGTAGTAATAACTTCCAAGACTCAACAAAAAGAAAATGTAGTGAAAAGAAAACATTGGGTTATCTCCCAAGAGTGCTTTTCTTTAACGCCTTTGAGCTAGGCGCAGAAAGTGGAAATCTTGTAATATCAAGCGATGAAGCATCAAGTTCATAATTTCCTCTAAGAATAGAGTCAAAAAGTAATTTCTTTCTCTTTCTAGGGAAGTGCTACATACCTTTCTTGAGTGGGAATTGATATTTAATAGTGCCTTCCTTCATATCAATGATGGCACCAACTGTTCTAAGAAAAGGTCTTCCCAAAATAATAGGACTTGAAGCATTGCATTCAACATCCAAAACAAGGAAATCAACGGGAACAAGGTTATTGTTAACCATAATAAGAACATCATTAATACTTCCCAAAGGTTTCTTCTTAGCAACATCAGCAAGAGGAACATCAAAAAAACAATTTTCAAGCGGTGGTAAACCAAGCATATCATAAATCTTTCTAGGCATAATAGAAATACTTGCACCAAGATCACATAAAGCATGGCAATCAAAATCGTTCACATTCATATCAATGATGGGCTCCCAACCATCTTCTAACTTCTTGGGAATAGAAACCTTTTGTTTCAACTTTTCCTCCCTAATTTGCATGAGAGCATTTGTAATAGGGATTTCTATTTTCGTGCCCTCAGGTCGTTAGTTGTACTCAGTTTTCCCCAGCCGCTTAGTTTTTCCTCAGTTTTCCCCTCGCTCTAGTTTGAAACCCCTCGCAGACGCTCGGACGGGAGGTTTGCCGTTTAGTTGACCGTTCCGTGCTGACGTGTGGGGCCGCGTCGTGTGGGGCCGCGTCGCGTGGGGCTGGTAGAACGGGACCGCGTGGGACAGGACGAGACCGCGTTTGGTTGTACATGAGAGCTCGGTTTTGTCTCTCTCGGCCCAAATTGGCATTTTTCAGAGCGCCTTTTTCCCCTCTCTCTCTGTAACAGTTCTCTCTCTTTTCACCAAATTAGTACCAAATCTAGAGAAGCTTCTATTTCTAGCTTTCTTCAATGATTGTTGCCTTTTGGCCCTCGTTTTTTGCCCAATATGGTAACAAATCTAGAAGCTAGTATAGGATGAATTCACAGCAGCATAATAAATCCAGAAAACTAAATATAATACATAAACTGTATACAGCAGCCAATAACAATGTTCTTCATTCTGAATCATATATTTCGTCGTCGAAGAAATATTCACTAAACTCCCTCCGTCTGCAGTGTGCAGCAAATACATCCTCCAAACGGTATGGCCTTTGTTCATTTTTCGGACCATATCCTATTCTATCCGCACGTCGTGGCCACTCATCCCAGGCCTTTCTATCATCATCATACTCTCTGATATAACCCAAATCCGCGTAGTAGATGCAGCCAGGTCGAACTGTCAGGTGCACTCTGGTGTCGACGGAGATACACCGGCTAAAATTGACGAAGAGGGCACGACTGCCAATGTTACTGACGGCATGGAGAGAGCGGCTCTCAGTGTCCACACGGTACACCAATGGTTGACTTTCCTCCAAATGCCGGTTGTCGTCAGTGCTGCCGCCCAACAACACAAGCAGAAGATCACCATCCGACTCCACAAGGTAGAACTTGGAATCATAATCATTTCCAAGTTCTGGAAATGAAAATAGTGTCTTCATGCTGACAGTGCTCGCGCGCTGCTCCAACTGGACATTGTGGGTGCACACTATTCTTTCGAACTCATTCACAGCTATTGCATACAATTCACCATTGAACGGGGTAATGCAACGCAGAGAATGGTCCTCGATCGTAAATCTTCCTTCTCCCCAATCATGTACATCTATATCCTTAGTTGGAGAGCTCTTATCGACCCAAGCAATTTCATTGGGGTAACCTGTGCAAATGAAGACCATAGTCGGGGACTTCATTACAGCGACTGACTGCACAATCATAGATGGCATCTGTGCCTCAAACATAGCGTTCAAAGTCTTTGTGAGTGGGTTCAGAAGCCGTATCTTGTGCGGCTGGTTCCTCTGGGCAAGCACGATGACGCCACGGTAAAAGCCGACGAAGTAGTATCTAAAAGGGAGTTGATGAAGATAACATTCAGCACTAAGATGTTTACGATTGAAAATAAAAATAGATTAACTCTATAGATATGGAGGAATTTGAACCTTGCATGAACTTCCGTTAGATCGATGGTGACGTAGCGGGATGTGCGGAGGTTGAGGAATGAGAACTCAGCGGCGCGTGGAAGGGCGTGTTCTACCACGATCCATTCGTGCAGGTGCACGTCGGGCTCAGGTAGATCTGAGCGCCAATTTGTACAAACTTGCCTCAAAGCAGCGTAGGTGTCCACGTACTCCTCGTTCGCCAGTAAGCAGTCGCCGATCTTGTGAAGTGGTCCGTCACCCTTAAGAGAGGCCCAGTTCACGGAGGCGCCGCGCTTGGATGCGCCGCCCTCGGATGCGACGGGCTCGGCGGCGACGGGCTCGGATGCGACGGGCTCGGAGGCGATGGGCTCGGAGGCGACGGGCTCGGGGGCGACGGCCGCCGGCGCATTCTTCTTCTCCATCGCCGGCAGGTGAGCGCGCGTAGGGCGGCTGGGGTTTTTTGGAGAAGGTGATGGGACGTGAGAGGCGTGGTTGCGTGCGTGAGTTATGATGAGACTGTGTGCAGAGGGAGGGAGAGGGGCTCTGTACTGGCAGTTGACGTTTTGGTCTCAGCACGCGCACCGCGCGGCTAACCGCTGCTCACCGCGACACGCGTCCGTGGGACTGCACGTCAGCACCGTTACGTGTACTCAGTTCTACCCTCGAGTCTTACACTGGAAAAATATCTGTACTCAGTTTTCCCCTCGAGTACTAATACTGGCTAGTGCAATATACTCAGTTTTACCCTCAAGTGGTTGGTCAACAGAGAGTCAACAGATGGGATTAAGCCATCTAATTGAGTCATTTCATGCGCAAAAAAATTCAAAAAAATAAAATCATAGTGCCTCCAACTCATGCGCAAAATAAAATCATAACAATCATATATAAATCAAGTTTTCACACAAATGGCCACTTCTGAAATCACTAGTAGCTATGAAGGTTCATGGCTTTCCACTCAAACCCCTTCTCAAAACATCTATACCCAAAACATAGTTTGTCTGAATGAGGCCACAATTTTTACACTCATGTGTATTTGAATTGCTAATACTTTGAGGTAGGCCAACCTGGGTTTCATTGTACAAAACATGTGTTTTTCTTTTTCTAAATCTCTTATTTGAATTCCTTAGCCTGTTTATTATTTACTTGCCCTTGTATCCTTGATACTACTCAGTTTTACCCTCTCCCTTCTCACAGAAGCCCTAACTTGGCCTGATTGGTCGAGCTGTTGTCACACGGATCGTGCCCACCTACCGTCGATCCTATGATCTAACGGCCAGGATCGTGCCACCCTCTCTCTATCTGTCGGTGGCAAACTACTACCCCTCTATGTATGCTAAATAACGAGTTGGCCACCGGATTCAACAAGTTTGGTAATCACGAATTTCCACTTCTTGTAGGCATTACTTTTCACGGTGAAATGATAAACTATCACGAATTTCCTTTAGGCATTACTTTTCAAGGTAAAATAATAAACTATCACGAATTTCCATTTCTTTTAGGCATTACTTTTCACGAATTTCCTTTAGGCATTACTTTTCACGGTGAAATGATAAACTATCACGAATTTCCTTTAGGCATTACTTTTCATGGTAAAATAATAAACTATCACGAATTTCCTTTAGGCATTACTTTTCACGGTAAAATAATAAACTATCACGAATTTCCATTTCTTTTAGGCATTACTTTTTTGTTGAGATATAAACACCTACAACGGTCATCTCCTCCTTAATTTATTATGTAACCCCACAACGGTCATCTCGCCCTTATAAACCCCCACCTCGGCCATCCCTCATGTCAATAGGTTCTGCCTCTATCTTCTTCGTTTCTGCCTCTCTCTTCTTCGTTCACATACACTTGATCCATTGCCATGGCTTCCACGTCTCGGATGCCGACCGGAAGGGGAAGGGGAAGGGGAAGGGGAAGGGGCGGCCTAGGTGGTGGATCATCATCATTGCCACCACCACCGTCAACACTGCCATTGATCATAGAGGAGTTCTTAATCGTCATCTATGAAGACCCTTTGGCCAAGAAGGTACGTACGCGTTCCCACATATATGATGCATGTGATTAATTATGTGCATGTTCCAAAAAGCCTTTAATTTCAAACGATCGGCGCTCGATCTCTTTGCAGGCACTCCCACAGAAGTTTGCGGACTATCTTGACGGCCAGGAGCCCGCAAAGGTGTATCTGCGAGCAGCTGACTGCGGTCCTCGTCTCTGGACCGTGGAGGTCCTATTTGACGGACAAGGCCGGATGTACCTCGACAAGGGCTGGGAGAATTTCGCCATCGCGCACGGTGTGGATTTCGGCTACATCCTACACTTCAAATATGAAGGCGATGATGTGCTCACAGTGAAGGTGTTCGACGTAAAATTGTGCAGGAAGTACTACTACACGGACGACGAAGATACTGACGATGAAAGCGACGACGACGTGAAGCCATGCATCCATCCCCTTTAGATAAGGGGATTATGACCAAGAATATATATGTAGCTTCATATGCATCGATTTAGAGATCTAGCTATTTTCTATATATTATGCATGTAAAAATAATAGGGAATCGCAATTTCCACCATGATTCGAGCACCACAGCCTCCAAACGATGCCGATGCCGATATCGGCATGGTCAGAACGGCTATGCATGCTCGCCGCCACTGCTAGGTCACCGTCGGGATGCACCCTCAATCCCGTCCCCTCATTCGATCACTGACACACCAGAGATACCGCCGAGGCCAATGACGAACGCACATGCTGATGCCAATGCCGAACATGCACGCCGCTGTGGGCACGGCCACGTCGCCCCGCTATGCTGGACGCCACAGACCGCCGCGAGTTCTTTCCCTTCGCCACCACACTCCCCTAGCACCTATCTATACACGCCAGAAAGGAGAGACACTAGTTTTCTCTACATTGCTCGCGTTCGTGTCCGACACCGTCAGTCAAAGTGTTGAGGTCGTCGTCGATGTCCTCGACCATTTCTTCTCTTCTTTGCATGGTTAAACGCGTCTAGTTCATATCTATCTAATGCGTCTGGTCTCGCCTCATGCAGTTCTTTGTGGACGTCGATCTCATCTCGGCACCCCGCAGGCCACCTCCTCCGTGCCATCGCTGTAGGGCTCCGTTTAAAAATCTAATCCTACCCGTGTATTGCACCTTGTATCAGCGTCATGGCCCCACTTGTCATTCGATATACCGAAGCTCCACTCGTCCGCGTTTTGGTCAGGGATACGGCGATGCTTATGGTCAAACAAAGATGGATGCTCTGACGTGTCTTTGCGGGCTCTACGTGGCCCCACTAGTCAGCAGTTAACGGTCAAAGGTGTTCAACCGTCGGGCAACCAGCCGTTCCAGCACCGGTGACGGTTTCAGCCAAGGGCTTGGACAAAACTGAGGAAAAACTAAGGAGCCGGGGAAAACTGAGTACAACTAAGGACCCGAGGGCACGAAAATAGAAATCCCTTTGTAATATGCTTTGTAAAAGCAACATTCATAGAACTAGCATTAGGACTTAAAGCAAGCTTTTGCAAGAACAAAATAACTTCAGAGATATTGCAACCATCAACATCAAAATCATTAAAAGAAGTAGAGCTATTGTCTCACATACTCTGAAAATTTTTAACACTTTTTTGTAGAAAAAGTTTTTGCAGTTTTGAGCTTTTTTCGCACAAGGAGTAGGAGTTTTCTCTATACCAATCAAAGTAGGAGGAGTGCTAGCATTAGAAACAATATCACTAGTGGTGGTAATAGTACAAACCTTCATATTTCTAGCCATCTCGTCTTCTCTTTCCCACCTAGCATACAATTCTACTAACATCCTAACATTATTATCAATCTTAACCTGGATGGCATTCAAAGTATTGCTCTCTTTCACATCATGAGGCAAAACTTTTAGTTTCAGAAGTTCAACATCAAGAGCACGGCTATCAACTTTAGAAGCAAGAATATCAATTTTACCCAACTTTTCCTCAACTGACTTATTAAAAGCAGTTTGCTTACCAATGAAGTCCTTGAGCATGACTTCAAGCTCAGAGGGCGCGCCACTAGTGTTGTTGGAGGAATTACCATAAGAGTTGCCATAACCATTACCATAGGTAGAAGGATATGGCCTATAATTGTTGCTAGCAAAATTGTTCCTATAAGCGTTGTTGTTGAAATTATTATTTCTAATGAAGTTTACATCAACGTGCTCTTCTTGAGCAACCAAAGAGGCCAAAGGAACATTATTAGGATCAACATGAGCTCCATCATCAGCAAGCATAGCCATAATAGTATCAATCTTATCACTTAAGAAAGAGGTTTCCTCAATAGAATTTACCTTCTTACCTTGTAGAGCTCTCTCGGTATGCCACTCAAAATAATTTACCATCATATTATCAAGAAGCTTTGTTGCGGCGCCCAAGGTGATGAACATAAAGGTACCTCCAGCTGCTGAATCCAATAGATTTCTTGAAGAAAAATTTAGTCCTGCATAAAAGGTTTGGATAATCATCCAAGTAGTTAGTCCATGAGTGGGATAATTCTTTATCATAGATTTCATTCTTTCCCAAGCTTGAGCAACATGTTCATTATCAAACTGTCTAAACTTTATAATATCACTTCGCAAAGCTATAATCTTAGCAGGAGGATAATATTTTCTGATAAAAGCATCCTTACACTTAACCCAAGAATCAATACTATTTCTAGGAAAATATAGACACCAATCCTTAGCTCTTCCTCTTAAAGAGAAAGGAAACAACTTAAGCTTAATAATATCACCATCTACATCCTTATACTTTTGCATCTCACATAGCTCAACAAAATTGTTGAGATAAGCTGCAGCATCATTAGTACTAACACCAGAAAACTGCTCTTTCATAACAAGATTAAACAAAGCAGGCTTAATCTCATAAAAATTTGCCTCGGGAGTAGGTGGCGCAATAGGAGTGCAGATAAAATCATTGTTATTGGTGCTATTAAAATCACACAACTTGGTGTTCTCAGGAGTACCCATTCTAGCAAAACTAAAAGCAGGCAAGTAAAAATAACAACTATAAAGGAACTAATTTTTTTATATTTTCGATAAAAAGATGCAAGAAAAAATAAAATAAAGCAAAACAATAACAAAGTAAAAGATTGGAAGCGAGAGACTCTCCTTGCAGAAATCCTCTTTCTCCCCGGCAACGGCGCCAGAAAAATTGCTTGATCGCGTGTAGATGACCGCCCAGTTGGGAACCACAAGAGGAAGGTATGATGAGCACAGCAGCAAGTCTTCCCTCAGTATGAAACCAAGCTTTATCGAACCAGTAGGAGAAAGAACCAACTTTCGAAGGTCGATGCTCGCGGGCTTGGCGACAGCTCCAGACAATTTATATATGGCGCCTTATCTGGGTCGTAGCTTTGCACCAGCAGCAACGTGGAACCTGCACACAACACAACCAAGTACTTTACCCTAAATTACAGTGAGGTTGTCAATCTCACCAGTTTGATGTAAACAAAGGATTAAACATATCGTGTGGTAAAAGATAGTAGTTTGCGAGAATGTAAATAATACGGGTAAATGGTAAATGGTAATAACAATGTAAAAAATGGACCGGGGTCCATAGTTCACTAGAGGTGTCTCTCCATAAGATAAATAACATGCTGGCTAAACAAATTACAGTTGGGCAATTGATAGAATAAAGCAAGCATACAAATGTCATGAGGATTACTATGAGATTCACTTGGGCATTACAACATAATACATAGACCGTAATCCAACTTCATCTATGACTAATAATCCACCCCCCGGATGTCATCTGAGCAACCGTTGGGTATTAAGTTGCAAGCAACAGATTATTGCCTTAAGCAAAGTGTGTAAAGTAAACAATACGAATGTCCTTGGACACAAGATTGTTGTTTTCTCCCTACTAGCGATAGCACATCTACAACTTTAGAGGTTGTTGTCACTCCCCCAAGTTACCAGAGGCATGAACCCACTATCGAGCATAAATACTCCCTCTTGGAGTTACTAGCATCTACTCGGCCAAGATATCTACTAGCAATGGAAAGCATGCAAGATCATAAACAACATAGAAATGATAAATCAATAAATCAACTTGACAAAGTACTCAATATTCATCGGATCCTAACAAACACAACATGTAGAATTACACAACGATGATCTTGATCATAATAGGCAGCTCACAAGATCTAAACATAAAGCACATGGAGGAGAAGACATCCATCTAGCTACTTCTATGGACCCGTAGTCCAAGGTAGACTACTCACGTATCACTCCGGAGGCAGGCATGGTGATGAAGAAGGCCTCCGGCGGTAATTCTCCTCTTCGGCAAGGTGCCGGGAAGAGCTTCTGGACCCTCCCGATCTCGCGTCGATAACGGTGGCGGCTTGCAGTATGTTTCGAGGAAAATTGATCGGGGCCCTTAGGTTTTCTTGCCGAGGAGAATATATAGGCGGAAGGGTGGCGTCAGGAGGTGGGCCAGGTAGCCCCACCATCTGGTGGCGTGGGCCAGGGGCTGGCCGCGCCACCCTATGGTGTGGCTAGCCCCTGGCTCCCCTCTGTCTCTGCTTTGGACTCCGTCTCATGTCGGAAAAAATAGGAACTTCGGCTTTTGTTTCATCCAATTTTGAAAATATTTCCTGTGTAGCTTTTCTGAAACACTAAAACAGCAAAAAATAGGGAACTGGCACTGTGGCATCTTGTTAATAGGTTAGTTTCAAAAAATGCATAAAAACGCCACGAAGTGTAACAAAACACAAAGCAAATGGTGCATAAACAAGCATGGAGCATCAAAAATTATAGATATATTTAAGACGTATCACAAGTCGCCGCCATCGTCGACGTGAGATCGGGAGGGTCCAAAAGCTCTTCCCAGTATTCCTGTAAGTGGGCGCATTAACGGTTGCCCACCGATTCCCCACTCGTGTCCGATACAAGGCAAACCAAAATTTGCTATCCATCGTATAACAATCCATGGCTAAGCGAGCGTCCGTCTGTCCGTTAACATCCCGTCAGGATCGAACAGCCATCAGGCAGCTCGACGAGCAGATGCATAGCAGCACTCCTCGCGGAGAACACCTCGCTCCGTATCAACCGAGCAAGGCTCCCACCGTCGAGCCCTACGGCCACGTAGCTCTGGCACCCGCCCTCCGCCCTGACGCACTGCAGCAAATCGCCACCCGCGTCATCTGCTCCTCCTCCCTCCCTTCCCGGAGCCTTTACAGGTGGAAGTCCACGCCGCCGATCGCCATGAGGTGCCTCGCCCTCTCCATCTACTCCATACGCTGCACCCGGAGTCGAGCACCTCATCTACGGATGCCATGAATTGGCACCTATCGCTCATCTGGAGAGAACCTTCGCTGAGAAATATAGAGGAAAATGCAATCGGATCAGTAGTTTAGTATATGTCGTCAGGATTGGAAAATTGTTGGGAGCGTGTAGTTGATCGATTGGTACCAGAACTCGAGTGTGAGAAGTTCGATTGCTGACATGTTACGGATTGGTGCTACTCGTGTGATGGCGCCAGAAAAGAGCTGTGGCGTTTAGTTGACGTGGGAGCAGTATGTCCTTGTGCGTGGTGATGACCAGCCCGTTGGGAACCCCAAGAGGAAGGTATGATGAGTGTAGCGGCTAGTTTTCCCTCAGTTAAGAAACCAAGGTTTATCGATCAGGAGAAGAGAGACGATGACGACTGAAGGTGTTTGTGGAACCTGCACACACACAAACAAATACTTTGTCCCCAACTTGCGATGAGGTTGTCAATCTCACCGGTTTGCTTGAAACAAAGGTTATGAGTGTATCGAGTGGAAAACAGTAGTAATATGCTAGTAAAGTAAACAGTGCGGGAAAAGTAAACAGGTGATTGCAATATGATTAAAATAGGACCGGGGTCCACAGTTCACTAGTGGTGTCTCTCCATAGATAAATAACATGCTGGGTAAACAAATTACAGTTGGGCAATTGATAGAATAAAGATAACGTGATATGTCAAGAAGATCACTATGAGATTCACTCTGGGCATTACAACAAAATACATAGACCGCCATCCAACTGCATCTATGACTAATAATCCACCCCCGGGGATATCATCCGAACACCCCAAAAGTATTAAGTTGCGAACAACAGATAATTGCATTAAGCAAAGTGTGTAATGTAAACAAAGCATATGCCCTTGAGCATATGAATGTTGTTTTCTCCCTAGTAGCAACAGCACATCTACCACCTTAGAGGTTTCTGTCACTCCCCCAGGTGAAATAGAGACATGAACCCACTATCGAGCATAAATACCCCCTCTTGGAGTCACTAGCAACTACTCGGCCAAGATAGCTACTAACAACGGAGAGCATGCAAGATCATAAACAACATAGAGATAACAAAAGATATAATTCAGTACAGCAACTTAATCATAAACACCAATATTCATCGGATCCCAACAAACCAACATCATAGTATTACATAACGGTGATCTCAATCATGTAGGGCAGCTCATGAGATCTAAACATGAAGCACATGGTGGAGAAGACAACCATCTAGCTACTGCTATGGACCCATAGTCCAAGGTAGACTACTCACTCATCGCTCCGGAGGCGAGCATGGCGATGAAGAAGACCTCCGGTGGCGATTCCCCTCTCCGGCAGGGTGCCGGGAAGAGCTCCTGGACCCTCCCGATCTTCGGGTCGACGGCGGCGGCGGATCGCGATGTATTCTGGAAAACTGATCGGGCACTTAGGTTTTTCTCGTCAGGGGGTATATATAGGCGAAAGGACGATGTCAGAGGAGGGACCACGGCCCCTCACGTGGGCCCGGTGCGGCCAGGGGGGTGGCCGTGCCGCCCCTGTGTGTGGGGGCCACGTGGCCCCCCTCCGTCAGGTCTTCGGATGTTTGGGAGCTTCCCCGTAAAATATGACTTCAGGAACTTGTTTCGTCCAATTCCGAGAATATTTCCTGTGTATCACTTCTGAAACACAAAAACAGCAGAAAACAGGAAACTGGCACTGTGGCACTTCGTTAATAGGTTAGTTCCGGAAAATGTATAAAAATGCCACTAAGTGTAACAAAACAATATGCAAATGGTGTAAAAACAAGCATGGAGCATCAAAAATTATAGATACGTTTGAGACGTATCAATTGGCAGGTACCAGAACTCGAGATAGATTGGTTCTAGAACTCAAGATCGATTGGTTCCAGAACTCGAGATCGATTGGTGCCAAAACTCGTTGACTCGCCTGCTCCATTGCTCCATCCATTTTTGATCTAAGATAGTGTTTGATTGTATCAGAAATCTTGGTATAGTTTACCAGAATTCAGTAGAAGTTTGCCTCTTACCTGTGGTTTGAATGCCTCATTGGTCAGCATAGTAGGCACGAGCTCCTTTTATTCTATCTGCGATGTCAGAAGGGAACGCGGGGGGAGCAGGAGAACGGAGGTGAGGAGCAGGGGAACGGAGGTGAGGAACAGGGGAACGGAGGAAGCGAGCGGGGGAACGGAGCGGCGACAGCGGGGAGGTTCCTCCGGGCATGGCGCCTGCCGTCATTGCCATGGAAAGCTCTCGATCTGAGCGGTCGTGGCGGCGGTAGTGGGCAGGTGACTTCTTTCCATGAAGGATTCCTTCGATCTAGTGGGCGTTCGTTTACGGAAAAAATCTTAACGGGCCACGGGACGCCGTGGGCGGCCCGTTACCACTTACAGGAATACTTCTCGGCACCCTGCCGGAGAGGGAAATCACCGTCGGAGGCCTTCTTCATCACCATGCCTGCCTCCGGAGTGATGCATGAGTAGTCTACCTTGGACTACGAGTCCATAGCAGTAGCTAGATGGATGTCTTCTCCTCCATGTGCTTCATGTTTAGATCTTGTAAGCTGCCTATCATGATCAAGATCATCGTTATGTAATTTTACATGTTGTGTTTGTTGGGATCCGATGAATATTGAGTACTTTGTCAAGTTAATTTATTGATTTATCATCTCTATGTTGTTTATGATCTTGTATGCTCTCCGTTGCTAGTAGATATATTGGCCGCCTAGTAGATGCTAGTGACTCCAAGAGGGAGTATTTATGCTCGATAGTGGGTTCATGCCTCTGGTAACTTGGGGGAGTGACAACAACCTCTAAAGTTGTAGATGTAATGTTGCTACTCGGGAGAAAACAACAATCTTTTGTTCAAGGACATTCGTATTGTTTACATTACACACTTTGCTTAAGGCGATAATCTGTTGCTTGCAACTTAACATCCAACGGTTGCTCGGATGACATCCGGCGGGTGGATTATTAGTCATAGATGCAGTTGGATTACGGTCTATGTATTATGTTGTAATGCCCAAGTGAATCTCATAGTGATCCTCATCACATTTGTATGCTTGCTTTATTCTATCAATTGCCCAACTGTAATTTGTTTACCCAGCATGTTATTTATCTTATGGAGAGACACCTCTAGTGAATTGTGGACCCCGGTCCATTCTTTTATATTGTTATTACCGTTTATCATTTACTCACATTATTTACATTCTCGCGAACTACTATCTTTTACCACACGATACGTTTAATCCTTTGTTTACAGCAAACCGGTGAGATTGACAACCTCACTGTAAGTTGGGGCAAAGTACTTGGTTGTGTTGTGTGCAGGTTTCACGTTGCTGCTGGTGCAAAGCTATGCCCCAGATAAGACGCCACATATAAATTGTCTGGATCTGTCGCCAAGCCAGCGAGCATCAACCTTCGAAAGTTGGTTCTTTCTCCTACTGGTTCGATAAACCTTGATTTCCTACTGAGGAAAGACTTGCTGCTGTGCTCATCATACCTTCCTCTTGGGGTTCTCAACTAGGCGGTCATCTACATGCCATCACGTATCCAGTATCGGTTTCCGACCCTACAGATATTGGTTTGGAAAATGGCCCATCCGCCTCGACCTTATTGCACTACATGATGGCAAGGCCACCGCCGGGCCAACTGTAGCACTCCGGGGACTGAAAATGGAGACCGTCGTCCTCATCTTATCCGACGTGGAAGATAATGATGATGCCTACTGACAAGCAGGGCACCCTCCTCGCCACCGAGTTGTGTGACTACCATGTAATATAGTTCTAGCTAGCATAATCCAACAAGAATCAGTGTTTCTTAGATTAGCTCTGGTAGATATGTATGCCAATGCCGTCGGAGCCAGCCAAATGTAAATATCCATCGGTATTACCTCGTGCAATATTAACATCTACGCAATCCAATGTAATTACTCTCATTTGACATCTGAGGAATATGCAACAACGTTTATATGTCGCCTCCCATTTGACATCTGATGAATTTCCAAAGCAGCACTGATTCATACGTACTCACAGTTCATATACGGTAAACCAACACGCATTCACCACCAACGCCAAAATGTACATGCAAGGGCGTGGTGTGTCGTGCCTGCACTTCCTAGTGTTTAGCTACACATAACCCATAAACCAGTTCATTATGTAAATATCTGTTGAGATATTTGTTAAGTACACGATAAAACTCTATATCAAGGTATTTCTGAGAATATGCGGGCGAACATATATTTAAAAAATGCCATAACAGTTAACACACATAGTGACACATATTATTTCAAATGCCATTTTGTCACGATTAGTTTCCGTACTCTAGGAGAGATCCAACTTAACTATAAGTTTTGTAGCCATAATCTTGAACTAAATTTTGTAAATACTTGTGGTACAAAAATAAGTTATAATGTCGTAAGTCCATCCACAACTACATACTTTAAGGCTGAAATGTATAAAATGAATCTTTATATTAGCGACATAATTACATGGTTAATTATCCTTATAGTATTTTGTTATTTTGGGACAACAAATTAATTAAATGCAGAAACATTTGAGTGACTAATTCAAAATGAAGGATGCATTGGTATATCTCTATAGACTTAGAAACCCCAAAGTACAGACTAGAAAACATATATTTAATTAGGTGCTCAATAAGTACAAAAGGTTAGTATAAATGGTACGGACTAATGTGCCATCTTCTCTTAAGGAAGTGTAATTAGGAGTGATACACAAACAACATTAGACAAAAAAAAATCTTTAGAAATTAGCATAAGCTTTGGTTGTAAAATTAATTATTTGATATGCACATTATATTTCCAGTCATTAAGCCTGGACGTTCTCCGTCTTGCACTGCAGCAATTGTAAATATTCATTCTTTTCTGATGGGGTTATCGCAAAAAAGTCACTTGATTCCAAGTGGAGATTGTGGAAGTGTTCACTACAAGCGCTGCATGTGTACAGTTTGCATCATTGAAGAAGACACATACTCCGTGCATTGAGTTATCATTAAAAATAACACTTAAACTTCCCCTTCTTTTAGAATTGATGGGGAACACATATTACAGTGTTTTTATTATCATAGAAAATAATAAATCATATCCCAAAATCTTCATTTTTTGTTTTTCTCGTTGAACAATAACAACAGAAGGTGAGCAAAGAAAGAATAGACAATCTTGTTCATCCATCTATGATAAGATCTGAAAGAAAGTAAAAGTGTATATCAAATACATAAGTAAGATATAAACAACAATGTATCAAACTATACAAAGAAAAGATAGTATAGAGTTTTAATAACCGAAGCATTGTTGTTCTTTCCACAAAATAATGGTCTGCCTATTTAAAATGACATGTCACTAATTCAAATCAAATGAAATTAAGTCAGCTTTGGGTCCATAGAATATTATTATGAAAAAAATCTCTTCAATAAAGAAAAGAAAGCATTACATCAAATTTCTAAAAAAAAATCAGGCATATATTGATTATATTAAAAAAGAGTCAGAATACTGAAGAAATAGATTCATCAAAGTAAAGCTATGATACTTCAACAGTGGAGATTTATATAAATGGGCTTTGGCCTTCAATCTAACATGACCATATAAACTAAGATGCACTACCTCTGTTTGCATTTAATCGACGCGACTGGACCGACTTTCACTCCAGCCCGCTTGGATGGGATGAGTCGGTTAAATCGGAACAGAGGAAGTAACTTTTACAGCAAAGTAAGGAAGTATGCTAAAAATAGACATAAATAAATGGGATCAGAATAAACTAGTACCTCAACAAATAGTAACCCAAAGAGGCACATCGAATTTAAAATATACAAAAGTTTCCTAGTAACTTTTACGGCAAAGTAAGGAAGTATGCTAAAAATAAACATAAATAAATGGGATCAGATTAAACTAGTACCTCGGTCAGTCTTGCGAACACAAGAGATCGCTGCAATACATTGATGTCATTGTGTGTTCCCGCTATTCCAAAGAAAGAATGCCAAATCCACATGTCGTGATCAGCAACAACTTCAAGGATCACACTGCATTCCCCATTGCGGCCTTTGTATAGCCCCTGCCAAGCAAACGGGTAATTCTTCCAAGCCCAATGCATGCAATCGATGCTACCAAGCATACCTGGAAATCCTCTCGCTGTATTTTGTGCAAGGATTCGGGTTGTGTCTTCTTCAGTTGGTTGTCTCAGATAGGTTGGACCAAACACAACGATAACTGCCCGACAAAACTTGAAGATACCATTCATAGATGTCGACTCAGCCATTCGTAGATAGTCCACTGAAGTATCCGGCGGAGTTCCATATGCAATGCACCATAGGGCGGCCGTGCATTTCTGAACAGACGTGAACCCCTACTTTTTGGTGCAATCTTTCTTGTACTTGAAGTAGTCGTCATACTCTCTCACGCCTTGCACAATCTTCATGAACAAATCCTTGTTCATCCTAAACCGTCAGCGAAATTCCTTCGGTTTATTTATTGCATTGTCTGCAAAATGGTCATAGTACAGCAGCAGGGCGCTGGCATTCCTATTGTGATCCTTGTTCGGCGCCTTCCCACGGACCGAGCCGCCCCGACGGGGAACGGCGTTCTCCATCTGCTGCTGTCGGAGGAGGAGTAGGAACGCGAAACCCATATTCCAGCGTTGTAGGTGGGCGGCGGCTTCAGATTCATTCTCTTGCATCACCTCCATCATGAGCTCGTTGTCGCTGTCTATAGCGGTCGACGAGGCAAATGGACGAACACCTTGCGGGCGGGGTGGGGCGTCGCCGCCGCCGGTACCCGCGGCGTAGGCAGCGGAAACCTAGCCAGGCGGTGGTGGGGAAGCGCCGGAGGGCTGGAGAGAATTTTTTTGGGCCGGTGGAGGGAAGGGGAGCTAGAAAGGGGCGCGGCGTCGCCGGCGGTGGCTACTCCGAAGGGTGGGAGGAGGGGCGACAGGAGATTTTTTGGGGGTTTATTTTGCCTGACACGTGGGCCCGAGGCTATTTTTCCATCGTGCCGCACGCTGCCGGCGCTCCCGATAGGGTCCTGCCGCGCAGGGCCGATGCGGGAGCGTCGGCTGTTTATTTAGGATCCAACGCGTGCCGGTATGTTTTTGGGCTCGCCGATGGTACACAAATTTGAGCCTCGAGCCCAAAATCCACGACGACCGCATTTTGGAAGACGTTTTGGGAGCGCCGGTGGAGATGCTCTAACTTCCATGTCATAACAACCACTAGCAGGTTTCTAGGGTCTAAATTCCATGCTCAAATATACAGTATATATCATCTCAAGTCTTTATATCACTTCTCGTGTCTCCTGTATTCTTTTCTTCTAGCTGTACACGATACATATAGAGAAATATAGGATTAGAAGAGGGAGAGGGAGGGAGAGCGAGAGAGGGAGAGGGAGGGGGAGGAAGGGAGAGAGAGGGGGAAAGTGAGGGGGAGGGGGAGAGAGAGAGAGAGAGAGAGAGAGAGAGAGAGAGGGAGGGAGAGAGAGAGGGAGGGAGAGGGAGAGAGGAAGAGGGAGAGAGGGGGAGAGAGAGAGAGAGAGAGAGAGAGAGAGAGAGAGAGAGAGAGAGAGAGAGAGAGAGGGAGGGAGGGAGAGGGATTTCAGCACAACGATGTGTGCTACCAAGAAAAACAAGCGGATCGATTTAGCTAGCTAGCTTTGCAATCACGCACGATGCTGCCGGCCAGCGCTTGCTTTGCGGTCTGCGTGTCCGCGCGCCCGGCTGGCTTCGGCGACGCACGCCTAGCTGCCGCCGCCGCACCGCAGATCGAGCTGCTTGCCTAGCTACAGTCGCCGGCATGGCGGGGATTGACTTGCCTGCTCCGTGCGACCGGTGCACAGCGGGAGATAGTGTGGAGAGAGAGGGTAGGGCGGGGATTGACTTGCTTGCTCCAGTGATGCTTGCCGCCAGCGTTTCCCGAAGCTCGACGCAGTTATCCTCAACCGGCGATTTGCTGGAGCAGTCCAACCAGTTTTTAGAGGGGAATAGTGAAAATCTGGCTACCCTTATCCGTCCTATACTACTGACTAATCACATAATAGCCAACTAAAAAATAGTTACCATTAATTAATTAAAGGATAACTACACAACTAAACACATCCATAATCACCAGGTGAGTGGAAAACACTGCGAGCATTCAGTCGCATCGTCAGCAGCAGGATCACACATAAGGTATGCTCCAGGAGTCTTTCCATGAATAATTTTCACGTTGCGGAACCGGTTCAAAAAGTTGGTTTAAATTCATACCGTTTCTCTTTCTCTAATATCGTGGCTAAGAAAAATTGTTAATATGTGCCATTTATCTAAAAATATGTGCAAATTCATTAACACAATGTTTCATAATTATTTAAGTTCAATAAGTATTAACAATTTAGTTTAGAGTAAACTCCCACTAAAACCAATATCTCTCATAATTTATTATTAGTCCAGGGGTTCCTCCTTGGACTTGGAATGACCCGCAGGTCGTTCTTGTGACTCGAGACGGCCTCCTCCGACAGCAATTGCTCGCCGGAGTTCATGTGCCGCGAGATGGTCATCCGGTGTGGCGGGACACGGTGCGGCGGCCTCGAGGTGCGGCGGTGATTAGGGGGATGCGCGACGGCAGGTAGGGGACATGACGGTCACGAGGCTCTCATGTGAGTAGGTGAGCAGTGGTGGCGGTGGGTCGGTTGACTAGAAGTGGGTGGGCACGGTAGAAGACGGCCCTTCTTTTTTATTTTATTTTTTATTTTTTATTATGCTGACAAGTTGGACCCATTCCCTGCTCTGTCCTCCCATGTCCACATCAGTCCTCCTATGGGCCCTGCGTGTCAGATTTAGTGTCAATTCGTTGTTAACCGGTGATTTGCTCGAATTGCAAAAAAACACCGCTGAACTGGTAGATTTACATTTTGAAACTATAAAGTACTCCCTCCGTCCACTTTTATAAGACCTTATAGAAATTTTAATATAGTTTAGATATAAACTAAAATGAGTGAACTTACATATAAAATATATCTATATACATGCATTTTGGTATGTATCTAGTTCACTTCGTATAAGGTCTTATAAAAGTGGACACAGAGAGTAGTAGTTTTTGGTATATTTAACCACTAAAGTGGTAGTTCTATGCTATTAACTTCATATTTTAGAAGCAAGGGAGTATGTTAATAAGAATGGGACAACTAAAGCTCAAACGCGATTGGCCGGCAGAAGAAAAATGCAAGACAAATCCTTTTTTGTTGGCAATTGCTTGAACTACGAGATACTACCGGTATCTATCAATCGCGACAAACGCATGCCATCACGTATCGAAAAAACATTATCTACTTCCCGCGGTTTTGAAATAATCAGGCGATCAATCAGTTACGATTCTGTATATCCATCTATGAACCGACGTCTCCTAGCTTTGGCCATATAAACCTACAAAAACATGCTGCCATGTCAAGCTATCCGAACCGCTCAACAAACTTCCAAAAGAATAAAAAGATCAAACCCCTCAACTCAACAGATGGGCAGGCAGCTGGCCGGGATGGACGACGTCGAGAGGCGGACACCCCACGGGGATCAGGAGATCATGGAACAGAAGAGGAAGGCCAAGATACGCCGCGACGGCTGCTGCATCACCGGGATCTTCATCCTCGTCCCCACATGCGTGCTTGTCTGGCTCGCGTTTCATCAGACTGATGCGCAGTACAAAGTCGCGATCGACGCCGTCTCCGGCGGCCTCGATCCGACGAGGGGAGGCCTCTCCTTCAACCTCACGCTCGGCGTCGGCTCGCGCAGCTACGTGGCCAAGGCGTGCATCCAGCCCGGCACGTACGTAGAGGTCGCCTACCGCGGCGTCCAGCTCGCCGCGAGTGCGGCCGAGACGGGGCGGCGCTGTGCCGGGCCGAGGAAGACGGCTGAGCGGCGCGTCGTCGCGAGGGTGACTGGTGTGCCGGCGGGGCACGTACTCGACAGCCTCTCCGCTGACATGAAGCAAGGGGTGGCGGTGTTCAATGTCACGCTACACCTCCCAGCGGGGTCGTATGGCGGCGCGGCGGACGGACAGAGTTGGGTGACGGAGTGCGGTGGCCGGCAGATCGGCGCTGCCGCCTCGTGGTGCCCCTTCCCCGACCAGGAACCTGAGTTTCAGTAATGTTTTATTTATATAGTGTTAATCAGAGTAATCTATATGCCTAGATGGATGATGATGCTTTCGACTCATTGATCATTTACCGTGTGATTCAACACCGAAACAACACAAATATGTCTCCAGTGTCGCGTGTGCCTTTCAATAATACTACCCATGATACCTTCACGGTGGGTAGTCTAAGAGGAGCCCTGATAATGGGAGAGGCATTTTGGCTCTCAGGTGCAAATGCTCCCTTTATTATAAATACAATTTAAATATATTTTGAATTGTTAAAAAAATTGAAAAAAATGTTGCATGTACATCTTCACAATCTATGCATGAGCCAAGTTGTTTCACGAAAATCCAATTCTTCCCGTGGGCTAGGCAAAAAAGACAAAATTTGGTAGTAAAATAAGGGTTTGCACGAGATATTTTTTTTGTCTTTTTACTCATAACACTACAAATATCAATTTACCGCGAAACTTGGTCATGTACACGTAGTCTATTGAGATGTACACGCGAAATTTTTATTCAAAAAAAAATCACATTTTTAAATGTGTTTTTTGAATAAAGAGAGCATACACACCCTAGATCAAATATGCATTTCGCTTTGTTTTTCGAAATTACATTCCCAATCATATTGTCTTTTAGTACATTTAGTTTCGATGGTGTCCTGGCCGTATCCCTGGGTGCCGATGCAAACGGCCAAGGGAAGAGGACAACACCTCGTTCGTGTCCACAACCCGACGCAAACGGTTCAAATTGGCCACGATTTAGAACTAAAATGCGTCGGGCATTGGAGATAGAGTAAAATACATCATCGAACTTGTACCCCTTACTCACCTTGGTCCTCATACTTAGGAATACGTAAGTTACGGTCACCAAATACGTAACCGAGGTTCATCGAAGGTCACCGGAGCCCTTAGAGCTTCGTATTTGCCTATGTGGCTTGTTGTGGACCCCACCTGTCAGGCTCAACTAAATTATAGTTTACAAATAACCCCAAAAATTTTCTTTTCTTCCCCACTAAAGTCCCCCCTCTATTTGCAATTGGAACCCTAGGGCAAGTGCAGCCCGTCCTGCCTGCTGCCTCGCGCCGGCGACGCACCTCCCCGCCCCTGCCTCGCGTTCGGGCGACAGCACCCTGCTCCACTTGCTGCCTCGCGCCGACGCCACCCCTCCCCGCCCCTGCCTCGCCGGCGGTGCCCCTTTCTGCCCGTACCTCACGTCGGGCCGGCGGCGCCCTGCCATGCCTGCTGACTCGCAACGGCGGCGCCCCATCCCACCCCTGACTCAAATCGGGTCGGCGGCGCCCTGCCTTGCCTGTTGCCTCGCGTCGGGCCGGGCGGCGCCCCTCCCCGCTCCTATCGCATGTCTGGCCGACGGCGCCCCGCCCCGCCCCGTCCCTCGCGCGTGGCCAGACGTAGGGGAAGCCAGACGGGAGTCCGGCGATGGGAGGATGGCGGGACGGCGGCGGAGCTGGCATAGAGGCGACGGAGCCTTTTTTTTTCTTTTTTAATCCTGTTTCGCAACCTTTGCAGTTTAGCCCTTCTTAGTTTTTCTTTCTACAAAATAGTCTCTGCAAAGGGGTGAGGGTCTGACAGGTGGGGTCCATAACATGCCACATCAGCAAATATGGGGCTATATGTACTCCAGTGACCTCCAATGAACCTATGATATGTATTCGGTGACCGTAACTTACGTATTCCTAAGTACAAGGACCAAGGCGCGTAAGTGGTACAAGTTCGATGGTGTATGGTGTATTTTACTCTTGGAGATATCCTAAGGACGTGTTTGGATGGTGCCTGCGTCCGGCCTACCAAAACCAGGGCTGCCAATTATTTGGCACTCGTTTCTGCCGCCTCCGATTTGGCCAGCCGTTGGCGGAAAAGAAGAATGTGCGACCAAAATTTTGGCTCAGATCTGAAAATTTGGCCTTGATCCAAACAAACGCCTAGGCCCTCAGTCAGCGCCCAAAATTCGGCAGGGCAATAATCGGCTACAATCCAAACAGGCTGTTTGAAACAGCCCCTAAATCTTGTACACACCTATTGAAAACAATCACCATAACAGAGAGCGAGGAATCTAAGGCATTTGCAGTTGAGATTTTCAGCTTGTGTTGGTACCATTTGTAACACAAACTCATAGGACATCCTATAACACGCTCAACAGAAACAAGAAAACAATCACCATCAACAAACAAAAAACTTTTATGAGGAATCTACGGCAGGCACAAAGCAACAGCCTGAACTATTTTCATTTAGTTTTAGACGGAAAAACAACTATACAAAAACATTACATCAAGCTGAGACTGTAGGGAAGAAAAAGAAAAATTAGAGTTACAAAAACTGCCATGTAAAAAAAACTACACCCCAAACATAAAGGTTTCATCCTTGCAACAGGAGGACTACAGCACATTCTATCATTGGCAGCTCGGTGTTGGAGAACATGCAAGTCATACTCTTAATTCCTTAATACCATGGCATTTCAAAGTTTCCAGATGCACTAAAGAAGAACATTACTCACATTCCTCCGCATACAAACATGAGCATAGAAACATCGCCAGGAGAGCATACAGTTACAAGGAAGGTTTACAAGTACAGTCTCTTTCAGCTACCACAACCCAAACATTCCACCCCGCGGCACTTACTAAGCACAAACTAGTGATACCAGTCCAAAACAACCAAACAAAAAAGTGTCGAACTGGAGCATTTAGGTTGGTTTCCTCATGTTGCGGCCTGCCCTGATCACTTCGTCCACAAGCAACAGCTGCGAGGCGATGATCGGTCTGCACCAGAACAGAAATTGTCAGGTTAACACAAAACACAAAGGAATACTCTTCATATTGGAGAATGGGTCGGTTGAGAAAAAAGCTTTATCCCATACCCAGAATTGATGATTTGGCGCTTCACAATGTAGTTGTCATAGATGCCTTCCATCTCTGGATCGACTGGTTCCCCAGAGTTATGGTTCAGTCCCACGACCAATCCACGATCATGCTCGTTCTGTTGGAAACATCACATACGGTTGAACCTTTCTGACTCGGGATAGAGTGCCAGGGAGAGACAATAAGATACAAGAAACTGCATACCTCAAGAGCGACAATGACATCTTGGGTATCTAAACCTGAATTCTCTGCTAGCGTCTTGGGTATAACAAGTAGAGCATCAGCAAATGCCTTCACTCCAAGTTGGGCTCGCTGTTGTCATTAAGATTCCAGGTTAGAAGCATACTCTGGTGTTTCTTCTTTCTATAGTAGGAAAGAGCATGTCAGTGGCAGTGCACTTACTCCTTTAACGGTTTTCTTCACATTGTCCATAAGGTGCTTCCTTGCAGCCATCTCAAATGCCCCAGCACCCTGCAGTTCACAAATTAAATAGAATATATAAGATGAGAAAAGTGTACTCAACAAGCCGCCTGTCAACCAAGATCCAAAGCAAATAAGCAAGAACCAGAAGCATAATAAGACAACCCGCAATAACAAAAGCACATATGCCCACAAGAAAATAAATTAGGAGTAACCAAAAATAATTCAATTAACATGAACACTTCCTCTATATAAGTTGAATGGACAACATAAGATAAGTTGAATGCACTAGGATAACAAACAATACAGGAATCCCTCAACATAAGATAAGTTGAATGCACTAGGATAACACCCAAGGTGCATATATAATTAGAAAAACTACTATGATCAAGTAGATGATGAAGTTCCATGCGCCTCGTGAGAACTAAGAAATCCTAATAAGAGGAAATCCGGGCCCATCTTTAGTATAACGCCCGCTAAATGGCACTCAGATGTGCATATTTGGACAAACATTCGTTTTGATGATGTATTAGGGGAATTTACAAATCATACCAGCACAACAGCTTCATCCTCAACTGTATTCTTAACAGATCTTAGACCATCTCGAACGGCATCCTTAATTTGTGCAATGGTGTGGTCATTAGGTCCTGCAAATGTTGATGTATAGTGAGTTTACAACACAGGTATTATTGGAGATGATCTTACTGTTTGTAGAGAATGAGCTAACCTTTAATCAATATAGTACAAGAGTGGGGATTTTTCACATTCTCCACAAATGTGTACTTCTCTTCTCCAAGAACATGCTCATAGACAAGCCCAGCCCAGCCAAGACAGTCTTCAGTCAAATCATCAACTGAATTGATGGCTTCGCCACCACACGCTAGCACAAGTCTCTCCATGTTCCTCCTCTTCGCTCTTCGGAGAGCAATAATCTGCAGCATGCAAATTCTTGAGCTTAAAATGTAACAAGGCTACCATGCAAAATTGTCAGATCAAGATTAGCATACTCCATCCGAGCTATCACTTGCCGCTAAAACAGATGTATCTAGACATATTTCAGTTCTAGATACATCAATAGTAGAGACAAGTAATAGGGGTCGGAGGAAGTACATGAATTCAAAGCTGCATGCATTACTATCACTTGAAATATTGTTTTTCTTGGGCTTGATTAACCGAGTGTCTTATGGCTTGTAGAGTAGCTATGTAGAATGTCTATCAAATTTCATATCCCAAGTTCAGCTGGTGACATCATGACACACACATTCCTAACTAAACTGGAACCCCAAACAAATCAAGGTTGAATGTAAGTGAATTAGAACCATCATGTCAAAACAAGTCAGAATTGGTTACCCCTGCTCTAGCTAGGAGATCAAGGGATGGAGGATCAATGCCCTTTTGGTTGATCACCACAAAATTCTTGTCACTTCCTGCGCAAACCTGCATGCCATGGAAACACGTGAACAACACTTTCCAAACAACAGAGGATGGGAGAGGGGGGGGGGGTGGGGGGGGTAAGCAAATACCTTATTTTTCAATTCAATAATCTTCTTGACACGCTCATCAACTTGACGCCGCTCTGCAGAAACCATCTTTTCTCTCTGTTCTGCGTTTGAGTAGAAGAATCCTGCATTTATTTCACTGAGAACCGCATGTGTCAGTAAAACAGTTCTCTTCAGTGATGCACGAAAAATTAAGTAGGTTGAAAGTCAGTCTGTGCTACTGTGCAGTGTGCACTACTACGACATGCCAGAAAATAACACATGCTGACTATAATCAAGAGTAATTGTAGGCAAGTTTCCACATATTTGTGACAAATATTAAATTACGGATCATCTTATGTATTTGGTACAGTCAAATAAAAAATATCCAGTGATTAATGAAACAGTATGCACAAAGCAATTTATGCAGAAGTATGCACCTTTTCTCATACTCCAGTGATACATTAGCGGTCAGGATGTAACAATTCTCTGCCCTGCGCTTCATATCAGGATGCCGAGAACCATGGTCAAGGACCAGCCCCTCAATCTACAAGAAAAAGGCAACAAAGTGTCCTAATGTTACATCACGACTAAGGTTTGTTACCTTATGTGGCAGGGAAAACATGAATAAATATGTAGGAGACTTATTTATCCAAAGGTCTATGAAATTCAGAAGGATGTTATATTGTGCAACAATAACAAAAATATTACATACCAGACGTGTGTCCACATCGAATTTGTGGCGCATATGCATTATTTCCACCATAAAAAGATCAATTGGTTCATCGCTTTGGCGGACGCACAGGACCTGTAGCAGGGAACATACAGAAAAATACAGATATGCTAAGCAATTTTGCAGAATAAAAAAACCTTCAAAGGAAGCACTATAAAGAAACCTAATATTACCGCGTTTACAACAATATCAGTCAACTGATCAGCCAGTCCTTCATACAGCTACAAAAGAAGCGAAAAATTGTGTAAGACTTCACACTTGAGAGAGTATGGTGTATGTGTCCATTCATTTGAAGAGGAAAATGATGAGATGGAGTGCAACCACCTTTGTCCTCAGAGTTGTTCTTGCCACCATTTTCAAGATCTCCCTGTCAGGCTGATCACCCATAACAACAGGTGTCTTGAATGTCTCGAGAAATTCAAGAGTTGCTTTCTTGGCAACCTCAAAACCATCAACCAAAAATCGTGGATGAGTCCCTGCAAAAAAATAACAATCAGTTACAATGAACTTATAGCAAGGAGCCAGGTACCATATGAACACAAAGGTTGTCCCCTAAGAAACAGCACTGCAATTAGAGGTAATATATTCTTCCAAGCTTAGAGCAGAAGGACCATACTTTTGAGGTTAATTTTTTGGCTGTGTTGTGCAGCAACCAACTGGGAAATGCATTTTCAAGAGCACATTAATGTCCACCACATGCACGTAGTCATGCTACAAGAGTTATCTCTATCTTAATAATACTCAAACAATACCACAATATCCACCATCTTCCAGTTGGCTACTGATACAGCCAATTAGTTCTGATACAGCCAACTTCAGATATCTCTGGGATGGCACACCCATAAACCATTAGCAGTGGCACCGATATACAATTATTTATCTTTTACTTGCTGTGTAGGCACTTCTGTTTATATGTGAAGATTGAACAACAATATAAAGCAGTGTTAAAGTAAGCGCACCTAAGCGCTGAGTGGAGGCAAAACGCATAGAGCCTAATTGAGCTTAAGTGTGTGCTTAATTGCGCTTGGCGCTTTAATCCTTCAGAAAAGGGAAAAGCGGAGGCAAAATGCTCGCTCAGTGCTTAGCTCATAATATAACCTTGTGTAAAATACTCATTCTTAATTTTAATTGACTGAATAAACGCGAAAAGTCAGAATACCAGCCCATGATACCCAGCAGAACAATACTGTTCAGAAAGATTAACACCAAGGATTGTGCAAGAGAATAGCCATTTACATATTTTGCCAAAAAGAGGTCCCCATATGAAAAGAATAATCACATCTAACTGTATAGTGTTCATAAGTTTCTCCTAGATGCCAAACATATATTTCAGACGGAAAGAGCAAATTTCATGCAACAAAATCATATCAATGGTTCAATTCAACAAAGCAGATACTAGGAAAGGAATCCCATAACCAGACCTTCCTCGATGCATCGCTCAGACTGCTTCATAAGTTCCCCAATGAAAAGCACGGTGGATGTGGTGCCATCGCCGCTCGTGTCATCCTGCGCCACCGCTGTCCTCGCAATCATGATTGCCGTCGGGTTCTGGATTTGCTGCGGAAAGAAACAAAGAGCTTCAGAAACCAGACAGGAGAGCATCGAGCGGCCGTGACAGGTACCACTGTGAGCATATACAATACCATTTCTTTCAAGAGGGTGTTCCCGTCCTTGGTCAGCTTGATGTCGCCAGCTCCACCAACAAGCCTGCGCATCACAGATCAAAGAGAATCATATACTACTTCAACATCTATCCATGAAGCGATGATTAATATACTTCAACAGCCGAAGAGATTGGCAGCGACTGCCTAATTAGCGACTCCGACTTCTCTAATCAGCCAAAACCGAAAGCATTGCTGAAGGCATATCGCATTGACATGATAATTACTTCTAAACCCTGAAGGATTAACGACACAACCCGCAACGTCCCGAACAGTGTAGCACCAAGCGGAGATCGAAATGGGACCGAAGTGAAACGCGCACTCGAGTGAGAGATCGCGGGGCCCCGGGAAGGAAACGCGCAGATCACGCAACCCTCGCCCGCCATTTCGAGTCTGCAGCGAGATCCTACGGGACGAAGTGAACTCTGCCCCTCACAAAGCTAGCCAAGCACAGGGCACGCGAAACCTAGGGGCCTAGGGGTCCAGTGCTAGCGGGGGGAAGGGGGAGAGAGACTTACATCTTGATGGTGCCCTTGGGGCCGAGGTTGGTGCAGAGCACCTCCTGGAGGCCCTTGGCGGCGTTGATGTTCATGTGCAGCGCGGCGGACTTGTTGAGCACCTCCGCGTTCTGGTTGAGCATGCGGATCGACATGGCGGCTGGCCGGCGGCGGGGATCGCGGCGGCGCCGGGGGGAGGCGGATCGGAGCGAGCGGCAGAGGCAGAGGGAAAGAGAACGGAGTTAGGGTTTTGGAACTTGGCTTCTTCCTTCCAAGTAGGGAGTCGATTCCAGGCCCATCGTGGGCTGGGCCGGCCCACCCCTTTTTGCGCAGCTTCGGCCACGTTCCAACCACAGATTGGTTTTTTCAAATTAGTGACAAGAGGGGGTGAATAGGTGCTAATTAATCTTTAGATCTTTTTCAAATTAAGCTTGACAATGTAACATCCCACTTTTGGTGATCAAGAATTTGCACTTGCTTAAGTATCTGTTAGGGTAAATTAAAACTTTTGTTAAGCATTGTGTTTGTTTTTCCATGAAATGCATGATTTTATGTGTGGACTAGCTTGTGTGATTTCATGTGAATGCAAAGGCATGATTTTATGTGAGCATATGTGTGGATGATTTCATGTCTTTGATTTCAAACTTTCCAATACTTGAACTCTATGAACTAGAGTTAGTGTTGTGATTCTTTGCATGAAATATTAAGCCTAGACTAGCTTGTGCTTACCATAAAAACCTAGCATGGGATTCTTGCTTGATTAAAACTCTTTTTTCTTTTATTTCTTTTTCTTTTGCTTCTTTGTTGGAAAATAGGGACTTCTCTAAAACCCTAGTTTAACTATTCTATTAATCCTCAAATTTTGGGCTTTGACTTGTTGCTTGATTTAAAACCCTTGGAAACCAATTTGGGGTGTTTTCAAAACTATTTCTTCAAGATTCAAATTTGGATTCAAATTTCGACCACACAACCCTAGCCTTGCCCTTTTCTTCCTTCTCTCTTTTTCTTTCAATGCAAACCGACCAAGGGGATTCACCAGCAGGTCTTTTCTAAGCCCAGCAAGAAAATCTTGGCAGAGATCGACCTTGTCGTTTTTCAGTTGGCATCGAGGGAGAGGAGTAGCCCGAGGCCCTGTTAGACCGTTTCCCTCTCCTTCTCTCTTCGATCATTACTCTCTCTCTCTTTCCAACCCCCAGTGATCGTGCGCCACCCTGCAGACCACCCTCCACGACCCCACCTCGCAGCCACACACCAGCAGCAACTCACGCCACCTGCGCTATCGCCATTGCCACCGATGGGCGCCATGGCCGGCCAGAGCGCCACCGACACCGCCTCGTGCTGTCACTTCGCCACCCGCCTCGCCTTCACCCCAGCAACCAATTCCACGAGACGCCTAGGTCTTAGACTCCACGTGCGCGCCGCACTAACCACTCCGAGCCGACCCGAACTGGCCGCCCGGGACGTCCAGAGCGTGCTTGGCGTTCTGACGCGCCCACGTACACAACCGCGCCGCGCCGCACCCCAGCCAGCACGGCATCAAGTCGTCAACATCACCCTGCCCTCGCCCTGCACCGCCACGCACTGACACGCCCTCGCCATGCTCCGTTTGGCAAGCAACGTGACTGAACCCGACCCATCTCCGCGCGACACAGCCAGCCACCGACCCCAATTGCTTGCTCCCTGGACTCAGTGCATCGTGCTGCTCCGCCCAGCCGCCCACGACGGCCAATCGTCTCCGACGAGGTGCACGCTAGACCGGGTGCACCCCCGTCAGTTATAAGCCGAGGCTTCCTCTAGAAACCTCTCCTTCCTGCCATTTGCCCCCTCTCCGCTCCTCATCCACCTCCCAGAGCTCACCGACACCTTGCCGTGCCGAGAAATCCAGCGGAGAGCTCGAGGTCGCCGGGTAGACCAACGCCGGCGAAGGAGAAGGTTGCCGTCACCCCGGCTGTCTTCTTCACCCTCTCTCTCTGGTCTCGTGGAACACCGTAGCATCGCCCAGATCTCACTCGCCCTCGTCTGCTTGCAGGGAAGCAGAGGCCGACGATGCCGTTGCCCTAGATCACCGAGCACCGGAGGAAACCACGTTGTTTGACACGAGAAATAATAAAAGATAGACAAGTATTATCTCTCTACGCGCCAGGGGAAATGTAAATATGCGGGCGTGCCAGTGTACATAAGTACACAAATAAAAGATAGGGAAACGTGCATTTTATTAATCTCTCAACGGAGAAACAAAATTACATGATCCCTTTACATATACGCTCCGTGGCCTGCTAGCGCGGCCAATACAACTTGGGCGATTGTGAAGTTCTGGTTCACGGGGCCTCGGAAGGCTCCCGATTAATTACGTCCGCAAGTTAAGATCGCGAACCACCTCCGATTAAGCTGCTGCAATGGTCGCCGTCTTCAAGTCTCGTCTTCTCCACCCGCTTGGTGTAGACGATGGTGATGTGGAAGGTAGAGCGGTGAATCCGTCGCTCCGGCGATGCTCAGCCGTATACCTCCGTCTTGTCGATGTCCGATGATGAAGATGCCTGGCCTCGTCAGCTCAGACAAGTGGGCGGCCTTCGCCTCGTCGGTGCCCGGCCTGGTGGTGTCCGCCTCGTCGGTGTCGGACTTGATGGCTTGCCTTCGCCTCGTCGGTGCCCGGCAAGAGATGATTATCTCCATCGGAAAAGGACATGTCAGTGGAGTGGCTTTGCATCGTCAGTGCTAGGACGATGTTGAGGTATGGTGTTGATGTAGAGTCGAAGTAGACTTGAATATCATCACAAAATGGCGCAGCTTGATGATGATGAACTTGGCGATGTAGATCTTGTGGCGTCATAGGCGCGCATGAGCCTATCGAGGCTTGATGTGTCGTGATTGAAAGAACATTTGCCCCCATGTGTGGTTTTGGTAATTAATGACAATCCCTATGGACTAATGTTTGCATCGAGTTATATTTGTAGGACATGTCCATAGATAATGTTTGAGCCATATGTTGGCTTCAAGGTTGTAATTTGAAGAATGAAGTCATGTTTGATCAACACATCTAGAAGACTATGAAGTGCAAGTTCAATATGATCCATCTCGGAAGATATCATTTGATTGAAGCTTGAAATGGATTATTGAAGATTGAGCTAAGAAGGCTCTCCCATATTGGTGTATGGGGGAGTATTTTGAGATGTCTTCATGAAGCTCGTGCAAGCAAGCATGATCAAGAAAGGTGTTCAATCTTGAGGGTGTCAAGACCGTCATCATCTAGCTCAAGTGGATTGCTCAAGGCAAAGGTTTGTTCTTGATAGGTTTTCTCTTCTACCGGTCTTGTGTGTTAGTTTGGAGACCGGGTTATAGGATTGGTAGCCGTACTATCAAGAGGGGCTCTCGAGTGAGTAACTTAATCGTATCGTTCGGAGAGAGCTCAAACCTTTGCATACTTGGCATTATCTTTCTTGGTTCTTATTTGGCTTTTATCCATGTGAGGTTCTAGAGCTTGTGGTTATTTCCATGACAAGCTCTAGCTCATCAAAAACGGATTTCGTATGGAACTCTAATTGCATTTTTGGTGTTTGGAGGTTTTACCGGTTCATCTTTATAGCTAAGTCAAACCTTTTATCATTTGGTTTCATCCTCCTTTGTTGGACTATGATGTTTCTATGGATGATGTTGTAGAGCTCATTATGGTGATTCCAACGAGCCCAAGATCATCGAAAACAGAGTCCGGATGCAAAAGTTATCGCTGTTTTCGTGTTGCTCATTTTTCCTGGGCGGATTATCCGGCCCAGTTTTGGAAATATCCGGCCGAAATATCTGGCCTTAAATCTGGGTGACGCGCACTTTGCCAACTTCTGGTCCTTAGCCATTTTCAGGGGTGGCCGGATTATCCGGCCCAGTTTTGGAAATATCCGGCCGAAATATCCGGCCCTGGATCTGGACGACGCGCGCGAAGTCCTTAGCAGTTTTTTTGGGGGGGGGCGGATTATCCGGTCCAAACTTGGACCAGAATATCCGGCCCCTGCAGTTCTGCAACGGCTACAACCCCGGGTGGGGTATAAATACCCCTCCCCTTCTTCAAGCTTGGGTTAGCTCGTTTTCCCCTCTCTCTCCCTCCATTGTTGACCTTGGAAAGCTTGCCCATCTCTCAATTCCTCCCATGATTCTTGCATATCTTTGAGGGAAAAGAGAGAGGAGATCTAGATCTATATTTCCACCAATCACTTCCTCCTCTTTGTGAGGGGAACCCATTGGATCTAGATCTTGGAGTTCTTTGTGGATTTCTTCCTTTGTTCTTCCTCTCATATCCCTCCATAGCATTTGTTGCTTTGGTAGGATTTGGGAGAGAAGGATTTGAGCACTTTGTGTGTTCTTGCCATTGCATCGGTTGCATCGGTTTGAGTTCTCCTCGGAGATTCGGTAGTGAAAGTTCGTTGAGCTTTTTACTCTTGGGTTCTTGGAACCCTAGACGGCTTAGTGGCTTAGTGGTTACTTGGGGACCTCCAATTGAGTTGTGGAGATCTTCCCAAGCTTTGTGGTGCCTCCGTGGCAATTACTTGGGGACCTCCAATTAAGTTGTGGAGATCTTCCCAAGCTTTGTGGTGCCTCAGTGGCAATTCTTGGGAGCCTCCAATTGAGTTGTGGAGATTGCCCCAAGCTTGTACGGGTTCGGTGACCGCCCTCAAGTGTCCCATAGTGGTCGGGTCTTCCATCTTGGTGGGAGGGCTCGAGGAGATTACGGTGAGCCTCCATGGCGTTTGGGGAGCCTTGTGCCTCCACACCGCTCCAACGGAGATTAGCACTCGCAAGGGTGTGAACTTCGGGATACATCATTGTCTCCGCGTCCCTCGGTTATTTCTATACCCGAGCTCCTTTACTTATGCAATTTACTTTGTGATAGCCTTCGTGCTTGAAGTTATATATATCTTTCTATCTCATAGTTGCTTATCTTGTCTAGCATAAGTTATTGGTGCACATAGGTGAACCTAGTTTGTTTAGGTTTTGTATGCTTGGCAAATTAAACATTAGTTTTATTCCGCATTTGTCAAGCCACTCGTAAAAGTTTTAAATCGCCTATTCACCCCCCTCTAGGCGACATCCTTGTACTTTCATTTGGTATCAGAGCAAGGTCTCTCATTTTAGGGCTTCACCGCCTTGAGAGCAAAGATGTCGGCTAGGGGATTAGTGCACAATGACACCTTTATATTTGATGGCACTAATTATGATATATGGAAAATTTGCATGCTTAATCATTTTTGTGATATGGACCCAAATATAGAGAGAATTCTAGATATGGGTTTCTCTCCTCCTAAGGATTCCCAAAGTCTATCTTTAGAGGAGAAGAGAAACTCTTATCTTAATTCTCGAGCTACTAATGTGCTTGTTGATTTTGTGAGCAATGCAGTTATTCTTGCAATCATGCCTTTCTGTAGCGCTCATGAGTTTTGGACAAAGATTCAAGACAAATATGACATGTCCAACAAGATTGAGGATCATTGTATTCCCTCCACTTCCGGTCGTGATGAACTCTCTTCCACTTCACCAAAGTGTAGCAAGACACAAGGTAACTCTATGGTGAATGGTGATGGAAATTGCAATGTTGATAGTAAGCTTACTTGTGATGATCATTCATCTCTATCTCATTGCCATGCTTCATCTTTGGACTTAAACACTTCTAGCACCATAAATGCTTTACATGCTTGTGTTGATAGTCCTTGCATATCATGTGTATGCTCCTTGAACACATCTCATAATGATATGCTTACTTCGTCTTGTTGCCATGATATAAATGCCTCTAGTTGTTGTGTGTCTAACAATGTAGATGAAACCGGAAATTCTATTGGCCAAGACATGATCTCGCTTGGTGCTTCAAGTATTTATTCATCATCATCAATTGCTTCCCACATTTGCCTTATGGCTAGGGCTTCAAAGGTAACTCCTTCTTTGGAACCCAATATATCTAGTGATGATGAGAATGAGGATAATGAAGAAGAATTTGATGATCTTGCTTCTTTATTTGAGAAGAGTGAAATATTTTTTCATGCTATTCGTAAGAATAAAATTGCTTGCTCTTACTTCTATAAGATTTTGGCTATTGCCACCGAGAGTAATAAAATTATTGAGGAGCATGAGAATACCATTTTTAAAATGCAAGGTCATGCCCGTGATTACGCGGATGAGATTGCGGATCTAAAAGAAGCTCTAGAAGAAGAAAAAACCACCATGAATGAAGATCTACATGTAATATATAGTTTGACTCGGAGAGTACCACTATGCTACATGTAATAGATAGTATGCCTCGGAGAGTACCACTATGCATGAAGATCGATCTTCATGCATGTACTACTTAATTTGCGATCTTATGCAATTACATGTGTTATATTATATGCACCAAGTTGATATGCATTACCTTGATCTTCATGAACTCCTAAATCGAAACACGTTTCTGGTGCATCGACGCGATCCTCGTACGATGAAATGGTCCGATACCCCTAAAAACCCCTCCTAATTAAAACCCTAAACCCTAAATTCCTTTGGTACCGGTTCGTGTTACAAACCGGTACCAAAGGTCCCTAGCCTGCACTCCCCTGGGAGCCAACATGGAGGCCCCTTTAATACCGGTTTGTAATGAACCGGTACCAAAGAGGGGGGGCCTTTTGTCCCGAATCTTTTGTACCGGTTTGTTTTCCGGTACAAAAGGGCCTCTGGAACCGGTACTAAATCCCTTTTTCCTACCAGTGTCCGAGGACCGAGGTCGCAGCCGGCGTCATTGACATGATGGCCTCTCGTCATCGGCGTCGCAGCGAGCTCCGTCGGTCACGCATGCGGCATCCTCGACGGTCGGCTTGGCGACATCCATCTTCAAGTTGCGGGGCGCGCTCTGCACGGCGGCACCCTCGCGTGTGCTCGGCGCTACGCGTAGCTGCCATCACCCGATGCTTGAAGGGAGTATATATCCACGCGTTTGGGCTGCAGGCATATCGATCTGCATTTGACATATACATGAAACTACTATTTGATGCAAGTATACAAATATTAGATGAAGGAGGAAGTGAGTTTTCAGTCGCATGGCTTGTATGCCCGCGGCGGCCGGCATCTCTTGTGGGCTACGAATGGCTAGCCCTAGCATCTTGGCGAAGAAGACGAGCTTGCCGACGACGGTGTCGTGTGCTCCGGTTGAATGCTGAAGACAGCCGAGGCCGGCGTCATGGTCGAGCCGTGCCCGTCGTCCTCGATGCCGAAGCTTGGTGACGGCACCTTATTGTATGTGTATGTGTTCGGCGCGTCGGCGCCGCCCGCAACTGCTGCCGCTAAGTTGGGCGCGCCGTCCGCCGCCCCCGGCTTACTTCCCCCGTCCTCTCCTGGTTCGCCTCTCTCCCTTTTATAGACGAGAGCGTCAAGCGCGAACGAATTGCCACGCGATGCGCGGGCGTCGCTGCAGAGTTGTTAGGCTGTTGCTCCTTCTGCGGCTTGGATTGGAGCGTGCTTATCCTATCCCGGCACATCAGCTGGGCCGATGCCGATCGAGCGGCCGAGTATACCGCAGGGTCATTAGACGACGCCTGATTGATGGACGCGAGCCCAGCGCTCGATCACGTACTAGCTTGTTGGCCCGGCCAATCGAGAGACAACTCCAATGCTTCAGGCTCACGTCCAGTCCAACCTGCATGCATGGAGAGCCAGCTAACAAGCGTTTGTGTTAGAACTCAGAGGATTGAGAGTGAAACTTCTGTTTATTGCTTGTGGGCAATGCCCTATTTATACAAGGATTTTGGGGTGCCTCCGAAGAGGTGCCTATTACAAGAGACATGACTGTTTACAAGAGATGCAACTGCTGAGAGAGAGAGAGAAGAGGTGTCTATACACAAGAGACATGTCTGTACAGAAAGGGTGCTTTGGGCATACTAGTAACCGCCTAGAGCGGTTGTAATTTATTCCTAACACTCCCCCTTGCACAAAGATTCTTCTTGTATGTCTTGTATTCCTTGTATAATCTTGAATGTAATGGCCTTGATCACAAGCGATAAATTTTCTTGAATAAACTCCCCCAAAAACCCTGTGGGAAAAATATGAGGAGACTAGAATTTGATATGTTGTCAAAAACTCCTTTAAAACCCAGTGGGAAAAGTAAGGAGAAAATAGTACAACATATAATGATTATTGTCTCTTTGATAACTTATATGAGAAAACCTTGGAAGGATAAAATTCATTGGTAAGTTTAGAGAACAATTAATATGTCTTGTATACATCCGTTAAAAACCCCGGTGGGGAAAATAGGAGGTATGACATATATTCTTGTGTTGATATTACCTCATTAAAAACCTCAATGAGAACCATGAGAGTAAACTCATAAAGGAAAAAGAGTGTAATATAATGTTTGAATGGGTTATGGTTCAGAGGGATACTCCCCCTGATCCTTTCAAATCTCGAAGTCGTCTCATACCAATTCCATGAACATACTTTTCAAATGTTGAAGTTGGTAGTGACTTCGTGAATAGATCAGCAAGATTATCACATGATTTGACTTGCAAAATGTTTATATCTCCACTTTTCTGTAATTCATGGGGATAAAACAATTTGTGTGCAATATGTTTAGTGATATTGCTCTTTATGTAACCCGTTTGCATTTGAGCAACACAAGCAACATTATCTTCATAAATAATGGTCGGAGATTCGATAGAACCTTTTCCACATGATTGTTGTATGTGGTTTATCATTCTGCGAAGCCATACACATTCACGTGATGCCTCATATAATGCAATTATTTCAGAATGATTGGTGGATGTAGCCACTAAGGTTTGCTTAGAAGACTTCCATGAGATGGCTGTCCCACCATGTAGGAACACAAAACCGGTTTGCGATCTGGCATTATGGGGGTCTGATAAGTAGCCAGCATCGGTATACCCAATCATATCAATGTCCAGATTTCTCTGAAATTGAAAGAATAGGCCAAGATCCTTTGTGCCTTGGAGATATCGAAAGATATTCTTAGCTCCCGTCCAATGTCGTTTAGTAGGAGCTGCGCTATGTCTAGCTAGTAAATTTACTGCAAATGCAATATCAGGCCTGGTGCAATTTGCAAGATACATAAGCGCTCCAATAGCACTGAGATATGGAACTTCGGATCCCAGTATCTCTTCTCCATTATCCCTTGGTCTGAATTGATCTTTCTCTACGTCTAGAGATCGAACAACCATGGGAGTTTTGGATGGATAGGATTTGTCCATATTGAATTTCTCTAATATTTTTTGGATATAGGCAGTTTGATGAACCAAAATACCTGAGGGAAGGTGCTCAAGTTGTAATCCTAAGCAAAATTTGGTTTTACCCAAATCCTTCATCTCAAATTCCGTCTTTAGGTGATTGCGTGCTTCATCAATATCTTGTGTGTTGCCAATGATATTAAGGTCATCAACATACACTGAAATAATGCAAAATCCTGTTTCAGACTTTTTGATGAAGACACATGGACAATCATCATTGTTGGAGTATCCCTTTTTCAATAGGAACTCACTAAGTCGGTTGTACCACATGCGTCCCGACTGTTTTAAGCCATATAAAGACTTATTTAGTTTTACACAATATACGTTGCGTTTTGCATTTGGATTCGGAATTGGGATTCCATCAGGAACCTTCATATAGATGTCCGAATCAAGTGATCCGTAAAGGTAAGCGGTCACTACGTCCATCAACTGCATAGATTGACGATTTTGTACTGCCATAGATATGAGGTATCGGAATGTAATACCACTCATTACCGGAGAATAAGTTTCATTGAAATCAATGCCTGGTCTCTGCGTGAAACCTTGGGCTACAAGCCTTGCTTTATATCTCACCACCTCATTGTTTTCGTTCCGCTTACGAACGAAAACCCATTTAAATCCCACAGGGAAAACTTTGGGAGGTGTAGGTATTGCTTCAGTGAATACCTTTCGTTTATTGAGCGAGGCTAATTCTACTTGGATTGCATCCTTCCATTTAGGCCAGTCGGAGCGTTTCTCACACTCCGCTATGGTCTTTGGATCATGATCATTTAGAAGGTTGTTTGCAATTGTAGTTGAGAAATTTATGTCGACAATTGTAGACTTACGATTGTAAGATTCTCCAGAGTCTATATAGTTTGTGGAAATTTCATTTACCCTTGTTGACTCGTCGTGATTTCCCAATACGGTTGAGTCTGAGTTTTCCGATGTCCCAGTCATTGAGTGCACAACTGAGCTGGGTTGTGGAGGTTGTCCTTCCACTGGATTATCAATGCTAGGTTGATTTACATTTACTTCTTCAGAGGGTTTCTTCCTCTGTTTCCTTTGTTGCTTGCGAGGAGCTGAATCCTGTTTTACATTTACTTGTTCAGAGGGTTTCTTCCCCTGTTTCCTTTGTTGCTTGCGAGGAGCTGAATCCTGTTTTATGGTCGTACTTCTCCCCCTCTTATTTTGAATAGGGGGTTGAGTGGTTTTTGTTGGTACCTCCACTCTTTCAGGCGCATTTATTGCAGGATTGTAGGATTTAGTGACACCTTTATAGTCAGTAAATGAATCTGGCAGATTATTTGCTATATGTTGCAAATTAATTATCTTCCAAACTTGAAGTTCAGTTTCTTGAGTACGTGGGTCAGAGGAGGAAATGCCTTGGGCATTCCAATCGATTTCCGGGCATTCCTTTTGGTACTTGATATCTCCCCCTAATGCCGGGAAATGGTCCTCATTAAAGATGCAATCAGCGTGACGGGCTGTGAATAGATCCCCTGTGAGGGGTTCAAGGTACTTGATTATTGACGGTGATTTGTACCCCACATAGATCCCCAGTTTCCTGTGTGGGCCCATGGATGTACGCTGCGGTGGTGAGATTGGCACATATGTGGCGCATCCAAATTTACGCAGATGGGAAATATTAGGTAGATTTCCACGTACTAATTGCAGAGGGGAAGTGCTGTGATATGCAGTTGGTCGCAATTGAATTAAGTCAGCAGCATGTAAAACTGCATGACCCCAACATGAAGTTGATAAGTTGCAATTCATTAGCAAAGGTCGTGCTATGAGCTTAGTTCTCTTAATTAGAGATTCGGCCAAACCATTTTGAGTGTGGACATATGGGACCGAGTGCTGAACTTCAATTCCTAGTGCCATGCAATAATCATTGAAGGCTCGCCAGGAAAACTCAGCAGCGTTGTCCATTCGAATTGATTTGATTCGATTCTCGGGATAATGAGCTTGTAATTTAATAACTTGTCTCATTATTTTAGCAAATGCATGGTTTCGTGTGGATAATAGACACACATGGGACCATCGTGTAGATGCATCTATAAGAACCATGAAATACCTAAAAGGTCCAGACAATGGTTGGATAGGACCACAAATATCGCCTTGAATTCTTTCAAGGAATTGGAGTGGTTCCGCTTGGATTTTAAGACGAGAAGGTCTTAAAATAAGTTTCCCAGTAGCACATGCAGTGCACATGAAATCCGAAGATTGTGGGAATTTAGCTTCATTTAAGTCATGACCATTGGAATTGCAGATAATTTTTCTCATCATCCCGATACCAGGATGACCTAGGCGATCCTGCCAAGTTTGAAATGCATTGACATTTTGAAAAATTACCTTATACGCAACATGTGCTACGGGTTTTATGTATGTGTAGTACAATCCTGATGATAAAGAAGGAATTTTCTCAAATATTTGTTTGCCATATCCGTTGTCTTTGGTAAAGAGGAGATATTCCTCTTTGTTGTCCTCATGGGTTTCAATGTGAAATCCATTTTTGCGGATATCTCTGTAGCCGATGAGGGTACGAGTTGAATCGGGATATAATAAAGCATCCTCAATTATAATCTGCGTACCCATAGGGAGGGTAAATATGGCACGTCATGTGCCAACAATTACCGCATCGCGTCCAGCGATTGTTAAAATATTTCCATTCAACTTTTTGAGAGTTTGAAAATATTTTATTTCCCTAAGTATAGAGTTTGTGGTACCACTGTCCACAAGGCATATTTCCTCCTCCATTTGGATTGACTCCCGTAGAAATCTATATATTAAAATGTAGAATTTTCAGTGATGAAAAGACTTCTATTGAATATATAGAATACATACAACTTTCTTAATATCAAAGTGCTAATACAATACATATTGTGCTTTACAATATAGGGTGATGATACCAACAACACTAATAATATGTTTGATACAATACATATTGTGCTTTACATATTATTATTATTAATTTATTACAACAATCCAATGGATGTAAATAAATATATTATTTAATGGAGTTGATTGACTAGTCAAAGTCCCCGAACATGTCGTTTGAGGCGTATTCTATCATCATATTCTCCTTGTCCATGGAGTCCTGTGGTTGATGGAATTCTTTGGTGTTGCTTGGTGTTCCTTGAACATCTTGCGAACATCCCGCTTCCATGTTATTATCAGGTTGAAGATTGAAGTGAGATTCATATCTTGCTCCTTGGGCATGTCTGTTACGTCCCATGGATTGCAGGTAGAGGTTTACCAGATGTCTTGGGGTGCGGCATTTCTTGGTGACATGCTTGTAGCATCCACATTTCTGGCAAAGAATTGTCTTATCAAACTTATTCTTTGCTTTGCCCTTCCCCTTATCTGAATTATGTGGCTTGTTCTTCTTGTTGCGGTTGCGGTTGAATTTACCCTTGAAGTTCTTAGTTTGGCCTTTAAATGAGCCATTGAACTTATTGTTTTTCTGAAAATTTGCATGTACTTCAGGGAGAGGTGCAGCCCCAACCGGGCGTTGATGACTATTCTTTAAAAGAAGTTCATCATGTTTCTCAGCCTGGAGGAGTACATGTATAAGTTCAGAATAAACTTGGTAATTCCTGGCATGATATTGTTGCTGTAGGATCCTGTCAGCGGGGATCATAGTTGATAGAGTCTTTTCTATCTTCTCCAGTTCTGAAGGTTCCTTCTCACAAAACCGCAATTTAGAACAAATCTTATGGACTTCATGGTTATAAGCTCCAACGGATTTGAAATCCTGGAGTCTTAAATGGGTCCATTCATGACTAGCTTCAGGCAGTATGATGACCTTTTGTTGTTCATATCTTGTTTTAAGTGATTGCCACATATTGCTTGGAGATTCCTCCATCAAATATTCAGATTTCAAATCTGGGTGAATATGTTGCCTTATAAGGGATAAGGCAGTATATTTCTGTTGCCCAGTTACTTGTGCATCTCCCTCTTGAGGAGGATTCTCAGGTGGTATGAGTGCACCTGCAATGCCACGGGATGAAAGACTAATCTTAACATCCATTGCCCATGTAGGGTAGTTATGCCCATCGAGCGCAAGCTCTTCAAAATCTTTAGCGGCCATGTTGTCCTACATGAACGAGAACCATAGATTTGATTAATTTACATGTATGTAAATTAAAGTCATCTTGGTTGTGTTGTAATAAAATTTGCAAAATCTTGTAAACTCAAGTGAACACTTGGGTTTTAGTGTAGGCCTCAAATCATCTATCATAACACATTGTAGATAATCACCATTTTATGGAGTACATCTCTCAGCACCAAGAAGCATAGTCTGACCCAAGTCAGTAGATGCTTTTTTTTTTCTTAGTACCTTATGTTATGATTTGATTTAAATATATGAGAGAGCACATTGAAGGTAGTCATTGTGTCAATTTTGACAAAATGTAGACCTCACAATATTGTGGATAATCTGCACACCATGCAGTAGATGCCACATTACCTTGTGATCCCATATATAAATTTGAAGTAGTCACTTTTTTTTTTGATTTTGCATATCAATTCAGTTCGAATTAAGTCAATTTTGTGCTTTTAAGGCATTTTAGACTTAATTGATGGTAAATTGATATTTAATTTTGCATATCAATTCTTGCTCGTATTGAACCAAAATAGCTCAATTAAGATGAATCAATTTATTTGCAAGAAATTAAAATCTCAATTGCAAATAATGAACGTAATCTATTTCAACATGTGCACACATGGAAATATATTACATCACATATATTTTCAGGAATACTTAGTACTCTAACTGAAATAAATTACAGAAACTAATAAGCTATAATTTACAGAATCTAAAACAGAGTTAAAACTACTGCTAGATCACTGGTAAGCTAAAACTGAATTACGTAATGTAATCTAGTTAGCCAGTAATGTAATCTAGTTAGCTAGTGCACATGGACGGAGAGTTAGGCAGTAAGCGGTCCAACAGGCTTCTAGGCCATACGAGAGGATAAGGGAGGAGTGGACAACATATATTTCATTGCGTCAGTTCCTTATCCCCAAATCAACTCCCCCGTATCGACCATGGTAGAGCACCCGATTCCACGAAACACAGCCCAAGCGCCTCTGCGAGCTGCATCGGCTGCCTTCACCTGCGGACGGAGATGTTTCCGTCGCGGATGAACTCGCCGGAGGAGTCACCACGGGGGCGGGCGCCGGGCGCAACGCCGTCCGCGCGGTCGTTCGGGAGCTCGAGCGCGGCCGGGCTCCATGTCCCCGAGCGACGTGCCGCCGTCTGCGAGCCCCAGCGCGGCCGGGCTCCAACTGCCGGCGTGACGTTCGCTGCCGCTCGACGGCGGGATGCGAAGCGGCAGCCCGAGGGCGACGAGGTCGGCGACGAGAGCCGCGGGGCGTGAGGGAGTCGGCGACCGCGGACTTTTATTGAAGAAGGCTAAGATGTTGCTTACCTTCTTAGTCGAGGCCTTCGATTCTATAATGTTCTTACCGATTAGCAATAGGGTGTATGCCTTGTTCTTCCAAGGATGGAGGCAGACGCCCGTGCGCTTCCTCTTTTGTTCTTTGATCTCGTTGTTCTCGAAATCGCTCAGATTGTCGAGCGTGCTGATAACGTGTTAGAACTCAGAGGATTGAGAGTGAAACTTCTATTTATTGCTTGTGGGCAATGCCCTATTTATACAAGGATTTTGGGGTGCCTCCGAAGAGGTGCCTATTACAAGAGACATGACTGTTTACAAGAGATACAACTGCTGAGAGAGAGAGAGAAGAGGTGTCTATACACAAGAGACATGTCTGTACAGAAAGGGTGCTTTGGGCATACTAGTAACCGCCTAGAGCGGTTGTAATTTATTCCTAACAGTTTGATCAAGGAGATTAGTGTAGAAAAACAAGTGCTTGTGTGGCTACTTGACCCCATTTTCTTTAGAAACAATATTCATCTTTAAATAAAGCCGAATGTGCGTCATGTATTTATACGTGTGTACACACCAATATACCACGTGATTTTTTTATATAGTAAGTACAAAATCACGTCGAACACACGCACACTTCCCGCCCCTGCATGCACGATCTGTCGCCACCATTGTCTTCCCCGACCTCGACTTGGCCGCCTCCGACCCACGCCTAACTCCGGCGACCTCGGTAAGCAGCCGCCCGCGAAACCCTAGCCCCGGGCTGAGCCCCTCCTGCGCATGCACAGCCCGACGGGGACGACGGCCCCTGGCCGTAGATCTTCGTCTAATCGGGCGGCCAGGAGGACGTACCGGTTCGGCGTTCCGCCCGGGCTGGCCGGCCGGTCAGCTGGGCTGGATCCCGCACGGATCTGGCTCAGCCCGGCCAGATCTGGCCTGCCCCGTCTTTTCTTCTTTTTCTTTTTCTCTGTTAAATCCATTACTGAATATGTGCTGAGTTTTAATTCGTTTTAAAAATGTTTTAGGCCTCAGAAAATTGTGAGATAAATTTTGTAGGATGCAGTAATAAGTTATTAATCATCTGGTGCTGCATGTTTGATTTTTAGGATCTTAAATAATATCTGAGGTTTATTATTGCTAGATCTATTGTTTATTACCATTATCTGCAAATATGTTGTTTTATCTGTTAAAAATTAGTGAAACCAATTTTCACTATTAGCTCACTGTTTCTCTGATTTATAGAAACTAGTTTTACTATTTTAGGATCTGTGATTTGCTTGCAGTAATTGTTTTGGTATTAATAATGTCCTGCAGTAATTGTTTTATTGTGCACAAAATAATTAATATTTTGGAGTGATTCCACTTCTGGTGTGTTATGCATTTGTTTAGCGTTTCAGATTGACCTCTGTTAAATTTTTTGGACTTGCAGATTAATTTTTGGAATTATCTTGCTATTCTATTGATTCCTAGAATTAACAAATCCTTACTAAATCACACTTATAGTATTTTAGTGTATTTACAAATGTGTTGCTACTGAAATGTTATCCACTACCTGTAAGTGTGCTGATGCCATGCTTTGATATGTTTGACGCATGAGAGTGTTTGCTTGTAATTGAGTGGCACCAAGTGACTAGAAATTGCTTGCTATTAAGTGTTGATTCTTTTCTTTTATAAGATAGGTATATGTTCAGAAATCTAAACTTGTTTGCTTCTGATACTCAAAATGCTTGAGTTGTTTGGTGTGGTTGAATGAAACTACTTGTATGCATGAATGCTTATTGCATGTATGTTCTTTTCTGTTTCCGGCGATAGAATTGAACGACGACTGAGCCGAGGAGGGAGAGGTATTTGAGTATCAGGAGGAAGGTGACCAGGGACAAGCAAGTCAAGGCAAGCCATCTACTTGACTCATATCTGAAACCCTATCACAGCACTATGCATTATTCTACTATTACTCTTACATATGCATTGTTTTTCTTATATTGCTAATTATCTCTAGTTAGCAATAGTTGGTGACTTAGCTCCACGGGTCACATTGACATCATCCAAATGAGGATGACTCATTTACCACCTATCATTACCCCTGATTGTAGAGGCTCGATGATTAGCATCGAAGTCTTTGGGAAACACTTGTAGTGGAGCCAAAAACTCTAGGATGGGATAACTTTCGGAAATGGTTTCGAAAATGCTTACGAAAACCTTGGAGTAGTACCTACTCCACTGAAATGTTTTCTAAATGGTTTTGGAACAAGTGGACACTTGGGTTATGGAGGAAAGGAGTTGGTGGATTTAGAAAAAGGCATCGGTGTTTCTTTGTAGTCGCTCGAAGCAATTAAACAGTGCAACCACATTACCCGGTATGGGACGGGCTTAGTTTGAAGTTTATTTGCCTTAGTGCGGGGAGCCTCATACTATATAGGGGTCTACAGGACTCCGGAATCCGGGTTGCCGCTAGGTTACGGGCAATAGTAAATCGGGATCCTTCGGGATTTATTCGGCCGGAAGACACTTGGGTTCTCCCGCCGTGGCGCCGGAGTGACACTCTGAAGGAGGTACTGCCGGGACGTGCCGGGGAGGTAAACTCCACAGGGTAGGCACCCGTATTAAGGGAGATAGATGGAGGCTTCGATCGATTATCCGAACCCCGCATACTTTTGTATGACGGTCCGTGGTGGTATCCTGGCAGATTTATCGATTTGTGTGGGTAAAGTGTACAACCTCTGCAGAGTGTAAAACTATTCGAATAGCCGCGTCCTCGGTCATGGACGGTTGTGGAGATCACTACATTGCCCAATGTCAGGTTTTGTGTTATAAAAGGTTTTCTAGAAAAATGGAGTTTGTGCCGGACGGAGTACTTGGAGGGTACTGCCGTGGCACAGAGGTGGATCGGAGTACTTGGGGGGTACTGCCGATGTTTGGAGGTGGTCATGTTCGATTGACCACCGATCTATTTCTTTAATGGAGTTTCCCCCTTCCCTAGAGAATTTACTAAATGTTTCTAAAAATCTTCTTTAATAAGGATATAGAAATGTCGTGGGACATGCTATATCAACACGAGAAGTTAGTAGCACATAGAAGCTGAAACTAAGCCAACCCTTGCTACAGCCATATAGCCTGTGAATCCATTTTCTCTCTTAGATGGTTTGCGAGTACAATTCCAAAATGTACTCACGGCTTTGTCCCTGGCTATTAACTTGGCTAGACTTCGGAGATGATTATGAAGAAGACGATGAGGAGTATGACGACGTCGGTGCGAATTAGGACTCGTTTCCTGGTCAGTCGCCTGTAGGGTAGTAGGACTGACTTGGTCCACTACGCTACATGTATCCGCTGTTATTATGATAGTTGTGTCTATTGAACTTGCCCTGTGAGGCGTTTGTATTCAGCCAAGAGGCTATGTAAGACTTAACGACTTATTTATGTAATGGATGATGTATCTGTAATGCCAACTCTGTTATGTGGATTCACGACGGTTGATACGTCTCAAACGTATCTATAATTTTTGATGCTCCATGCTTGTTTTTACACCATTTGCCTATTGTTTCGTTACACTTAGTGGCACTTTTATGCATTTTCCGGAACTAACCTATTAACAAGTGCCACAGTGCCAGTTTCCTGTTTTCTGCTGTTTTTGTGTTTCAGAAGTGATACACAGGAAATATTCTCGGAATTGGACGAAACAAGTTTCTGAAGTCTTATTTTACCCGGAAGCTTCCAGAGATCCGAAGAGAAGTAGGAGGGAGGCCACCAGGGCCCCACACATAGGGGCGGCGCGGCCAGGCCCTGGCCCGCGCCACCCCTGTGTGAGGGCGCCTAGCCCCTCCTCTGACATCGACCCTTCGCCTATAAAGACCCCCCGACGGAAAAACCCTAAGTACCCGATCAGATTTCCAGAACACATCGCGATCCGCCGCCACCGTCGACCCGAAGATCGGGAGGGTCCAGAAGCTCTTCCCGGCACCCTGCCGGAGAGGGGAATCGCCACCGGAGGTCTTCTTCATCACCATGCTTGCCTCCGGAGCGATGAGTGAGTAGTCTACCTTGGACTATGGGTCCATAGCAGTAGCTAGATGGTTGTCTTCTCCACCATGTGCTTCATGTTTAGATCTCATGAGCTGCCCTACATGATTGAGATCACCGTTATGTAATTCTACATGTTTGGTTTGTTGGGATCCGATGAATATTGGTGTTCATGATTAAGTTGCTGTACTGAATATTATCTTTTGTTATCTCTATGTTGTTTATGATCTTGCATGCTCTCCGTTGTTAGTGGCTATCTTGGCCGAGTAGTTGCTAGTGACTCCAACAGGGGGTATTTAAGCTCGATAGTGGGTTCATGCCTCTATTTCACCTGGGAGAGTGACAGAAACCTCTAAGGTGGTAGATGTGCTGTTGCTACTAGGGAGAAAACAACATTCATATGCTCAAGGGCATATGCTTTGTTTACATTACACACTTTGCTTAATGCAATTATCTGTTGTTCGCAACTTAATACTTCTAGGGTGTTTGGATTGATATCCCCGAGGGTGGATTATTAGTCATAGATGCAGTTGGATGGCGGTCTATGTATTTTGTTGTAATGCCCAGAGTAAATCTCATAGTGATCTTCTTGACATATCACGTTATCTTTATTCTATCAATTGCCCAACTGTAATTTGTTTACCCAGCATGTGTTATTTTATCTATGGAGAGACACCACTAGTGAACTGTGGACCCCGGTCCTATTTACATCATATTGCTATCACCTGTTTACTTTACTCGCACTGTTTACTTTACTCGCATATTATTACTGTTTTCCACTCGATACACTCATAACCTTTGTTTCAAGCAAACCGGTGAGATTGACAACCTCATCGTAAGTTGGGAGCAAAGTATTTGTTTGTGTGTGTGCAGGTTCCACGTTGCCGCTAGCAAGCAAAGCTTGGACGAGGCGCCATATATAAATTGTCCGCTGCTGTCGCAAACTAGCAAGCATCACCTTCAATCGTCATTGTCTCTCCTCTCCAAGATCGACATACCTTGGTTTCTTAACTGAGGGAAAATCTTGCTGCTGTATTCATCATACCTTCCTCTTGGGGTTCCCAACGGGCTGGACATTCAACTAGGCACCAACTCTTTTCTGGCGCCATCATCCCAGCAATCAAGCTCTTTTCTGGCGCCGTTGCCGGGGACTAAAGAAGAATACCTCCAAAGAAAGAAGAAGAAGCTCCCACATCAACTACATGCCAGCAGCTCTTTTCTGGCGCCGTTGCCGGGGAGGAAGAGAAGACTTCTGCGAGGGGAGTTTTTCGCACACACATCCTTTACTTTGTTATTGCTTTGCTTTACTTTATTTATTTTACCTGCATCGTTTTTATATCAAAAACCCAAAAAAATTAGAATCCTTGGTAGTTGTTTTTACTTGTTTACTTTCGTTTTGCTGAAATGGCCAATCCTGAAAACACTAAGTTGTGTGACTTTACTAGCACAAACAATGGTGATTTTATCTGCACTCCTATTGCACCACCTGCTACTGCTGCAAACTTTTATGAGATTAAGCCTGCTTTGTTGAACCTTGTTATGAAAGAGCAATTTTCTGGTGCTAGTACTGAAGATGCTGCAGCTCATCTCAACAATTTTGTTGAGCTATGTGAGATGCAAAAATATAAGGATGTTGATAGTGATATTATTAAGCTCAAGTTGTTTCCTTTTTCTTTGAGAGGAAAAGCTAAAGATTGGTTGCTGTCTTTGACTAAGAATAGTATTGATTCATGGGCTAAGTGTAAGGATGCTTTTATTGGTAGATACTATCCTCCTGCTAAGATTATATCTCTGCGTAGCAATATTATGAAGTTTACTCAGTTTGATAATGAACATGTTGCTCAAGCTTGGGAAAGAATGAAATCTATGATAAAGAATTGCCCCACTCATGGACTTACTACTTGGATGATTATCCAAACTTTTTATGCAGGACTGAATTTTTCTTCAAGGAACCTACTTGATTCAGCTGCTGGAGGCACTTTTATGACCCTTACCTTGGGCGCCGCATCAAAGTTACTCGACAACATGATGGTAAATTATTCTGAATGGCACACCGAGAGAGCTCCACAAGGTAAGAAGGTAAATTCTGTTGAGGAAACCTCTTTCTTAAGTGATAAGATTGATACCATTATGGCTATACTTGCTAATGATAGGACTCATGTTGATCCTAATAATGTTCCTTTGGCCTCTCTGGTTGCTCAAGAAGAGCAAGTTGATGTGAATTTCATTAGAAACAATAATTTTAACAACAATGCTTATAGGAACAATTTTGCTAGTAACAATTATAGGCCATATCCTTCTACCAATGGTAATGGTTATGGTAACTCTTATGGTAATTCCTACAACAACACTAGGGCCGCGCCCTCCGAGCTTGAGGTAATGCTCAAGGACTTCATCGGTAAGCAAACTGTTTTTAACAAGTCTGTTGAGGAAAAGTTAGGCAAAATTGATATTCTTGCTTCTAAAGTTGATAGCCTTGCTCATGATGTTGAACTTCTAAAACTAAAAGTGTTGCCTAATGATGTGAAAGGGAACAATGTTTTTGCTACCGCTAATGCTATCCAAGTTGAAATTGATGAAAATATTAGATTGTTAGCGGAATTGCATGCCAGGTGGGAAAGAGAAGATGAGATGGCTAGAGAGATGAAGGTATGTACCATTACTACCTCTAATGATGTTGCTCCTACTGGTAGTAATCCTCTTACTTTGATTGGTGTAGAGAAAACTCCCACTCCTTGTGTTAAAAAGCCTAAAACTGCCAAAACTTTTTCTCAAAAGAGTGCTGAAATTTTTCGGAGTATGGGAGATGATAGCTCTATTTCTTTTAATGATTTTGATGTTGATGGCTGCAATATATCTGAAGTTATTTTGTTCTTGCAAAAGCTTGCTTTGACTCCTAATGCTAGTTCTTTAAATATTGCTTTTACTAAGCATATTACCAATGCTCTCATAAAGATTAGGGATGAAAAGTTGAAGCAAAAAGCCTCTGTTCCCAAGAAGTTAGACGATGGTTGGGAACCCATCATTGATATGCATGTTAATGGTTATGATTGCCATGCTTTATGTGATCTAGGTGCTAGTATTTCTATCATGCCTAGAAAGATTTATGACATGCTTGATTTACCACCGCTTGAAAAGTGTTATTTTGATGTTCCTATTGCTGATGTTGCTAAGAAGAAACCTTTGGGAAGGATTAATGATGTTCTTATTGTGGTTAACAATAACCTTGTTCCCATTGATTTTCTTGTTATGGACGTTGAATGCCATGCTTCATGTCCTATTATTTTGGAAAGACCCTTTCTTCGAACTGTAGGTGCTATCATTGATATGAGGGAAGGCACTATCAAGTATCAATTCCCACTAAAGAAAGGTATGGAACACTTCCCTAGGAAAAGAAATAAATTGCTTTTTGACTCTATTCTTAGAGCAAATTATGAGCTTGATGCTTCATCACTTGATATTACTTGATTCGCAATTTTCTGCGCCTAGCTCAAAGGCGTTAAAGAAAAGCACTCTTGGGAGATAACCCAATATTTTCTTTTCAGTACTTTTTCTTTTATTTGAGTCTTGGAAGTCATTACTACTGTAATGACCGCTCCTTATCTTGTTTATTTCGTTTTTGTGCCAAGAGAAGCCACTAATTTGAGTGAGGTAAAGATTTGGGGATGTTGCTGTCCTGAAACTGTTTTCGGTGCTGCACCGTAAAAATTCGTGAAAATTCTCTGTTTATCTTTTGGACCTGCGATTTCTTGTACATATGCCCCAGGTTATATCCAAACTTTTCTTAGTTGAACACTTTTTGATTTGAGCAACAGAAAATCCCTCAAAAATTCGACCTTTGTCAGCTGTTCAGTTTTGACAGATTTCTGCCAATATTTGTGTTTGCCACTTTATCGCTTTCTTTTGAGTTCTTTTGATCACGGAACTTTTTGGGGAGTTGCTACAGTAGTATTTGCTATATATGTGGTGGTTTTGAGTTGAAACCTGAAGCAAAAAGAGGGTTGATTATATGTTATGCTTGCACTAATGTTGCTAATAGATTTGTGTTTAGTTTTGTATGAAGGAAGTTTTCAAGTGTAGGGATTGGAGAATGATGAGATGAGTTGAAGAATGGACAAAAGCTCAAGCTTGGGGATGCCCATGCATCACCCCAAGAAATATCCAAGAAGTACAAGCGTCAAAGCTTGGGGATGCCCCCGAGGCACCCCTTCTTCATCGGCAAAAATCAGGTTACCTTTCAAGACACTATATTTTTATTGCTTCATGCACTATGTGTTTTTCTTGGAGCGTCAGTTGTTTTAGTTTTCTTAGTTGGTTTAGTTTGTTTGTTTGCTGCAATAAATGGTTGGACCCCAACAAATTTCCTTTGGAGGAGATGTACTCGTTTTCATTTGCAAAGAACGCTCCAGTTTTCACTCTTATTAAAAATCGAGCGTTCTACCTTTTCTACTACTGCTTTTGGTTTTCGTTTTTGCCTTGATATGTGTTCAGATCTTGCCATATCTTTTCATCAAGGTGTATTTTTGCCTCTGATCTTTATTGGTTTTCATCAAAAGAGGTGTTTATAAAAATTTCAAATGGTGTTGGAAAAGAGAAAAAGCTTTGTGCAAAATAGTGGTACAAGAAGGAGCTTGTGTAGACTGCGGCTTAGGCTTTTTCATGTCATGCTTGATGTCTTTTTGATAGTATGCTTAGTGGTTTTGCTGTAGCATGACTTGTCTCAAATAACTGAGATTGCTTAATGAGCCTTTGAAAAAATCATACGTTGTTTTTATTGTATGGAAGCATTATTTTGGTTTTCTCCTTGATGCTTTATTTGGGTTGACTTGGTGCATGCTCACACATGTTAGACTCTTACAAAGTTGCCAATAGCCTTCATGATCATTTAGTTTTTGACTTTTGATGCCATCTTATGCTTCTTTTAATGTCGCTTTGTCGCTTTGCATGATTATGGCCATTATTGCTCTCTTAGTTGGTCGCTCCCAGTCTTTTGCTAGCCCTCGCCTTGTACTGAGTATCAGCTCTACTCATGCATCCAACTCCTAAAAGCCAAAGTTTTCCAAAGTGTCCACCATACATACCTACTAGCAATTTGCTATTCCAAGTAAATTTGACTTGCTTTTATTTTCTCTTCAAATTAAATTCTTACCAGTGTTATGCGAAATTCAGTCAGTAAAGCTCTCACGAACCGGAAGGCACACTTTACTCTTTCCTGTTCTTAAAAATTTGACATTGTGGTCTCTTATGTTGAGTTGTTATGCTTGCAAGTTGTAAGTTGGATTCTAGCCCATCCATGCTGTCATGGGGCAAACTTTCAACATTGCACTTCTTATTTGAGTTGATATCATGATCTTTTGTTTATGGATGCCCGCGGTGTGAAATGAATTGGGAATCTTGTGGGGATCATGGAGTTTGTATATGTGTTAGGGAAACGCCGGGCCGCCAATCTAAGCCATGCATAATTCATGGTGGAAATTTGCAGCATACCCATGGTGAACATTCGACGACGCATCTCACAATAAAAAGCTAAACAAAAGGCAAATAAAAGAGACGTCGAGGTGTTCATTGTCTGCTTGTCCTGTCATTTTGGTGTGGGCTTGTTCCATGCCATCGGGCACGGAGGTACCCCATTGGCGGTTCTCAATGATATGCATATACTTACAATGACAAGAGCCTTGCTTGAGACTCTAAGTAAAGTAGCATGAGGTTTGGGTACTCGTATTCACGGGGCACGAGGTTTTCAACTTATGATTTGTCAAGCATATGCATCATAATTGTTCTCGCATTAACTTTAACCATTCAAGATGCTTATGATGGGGGCAATGAGAGCTCAAAGCCGGTAAGTACCATAATTTTTGAAGGTTATAAAACTTGCAATCACTGCTTCCCTCTGCGAAGGGCCTTTCTTTTACTTTTATGTTGAGTCACCACCTTCTTTCTTTATGCACCATTAAGAGAGCATAGTTGTCATTCTTAGTGTGATATGCATTGTCCCAAAGTTCATTGATTGATTCATGATGATTGGTTTGACTTGTTCTTAAATTATTTGTATCTAGTCGCCCTCTTAAACTTTGAGGTGTCCTATGCATTTATGTTTTGCTCTCTTTGAAGGACAAGCTGAAAACCATTTGTATGTTTTTCCTTATGATTTGAACACATGTTTGACTTTCATTGTTTCATTATCATGATCTTTTGTTTGTGTTCATTTGCATGTTTACAACATGGTTGCTAAGTTTCTTATTGTCAAGATTATATCTTTCATGCCCATGTTTTAAGTTCTTATGATCCCAGCTCACAAATGCTTACATATATGATCAAGATTATGTAGGTGCATGTCACCTCAAAAATTATTCTTTTGTTATCACTTACCTACTTGAGGACGAGCAGGAGTTAAGCTTGGGGATGCTTGATACGTCTCAAACGTATCTATAATTTTTGATGCTCCATGCTTGTTTTTACACCATTTGCCTATTGTTTCGTTACACTTAGTGGCACTTTTATGCATTTTCCGGAACTAACCTATTAACAAGTGCCACAGTGCCAGTTTCCTGTTTTCTGCTGTTTTTGTGTTTCAGAAGTGATACACAGGAAATATTCTCGGAATTGGACGAAACAAGTCCTGAAGTCTTATTTTACCCGGAAGCTTCCAGAGATCCGAAGAGAAGTAGGAGGGGGGCCACCAGGGCCCCACACATAGGGGTGGCGCGGCTAGGCCCTGGCCCGCGCCACCCCCGTGTGAGGGCACCTGGCCCCTCCTCTGACATCGACCCTTCGCCTATAAAGACCCCCCGACGGAAAAACCCTAAGTACCCGATCAGATTTCCAGAACACATCGCGATCCGCCGTCACCGTCGACCCGAAGATCGGGAGGGTCCAGAAGCTCTTCCCGGCACCCTGCCGGAGAGGGGAATCGCCACCGGAGGTCTTCTTCATCACCATGCTTGCCTCCGGAGCGATGAGTGAGTAGTCTACCTTGGACTATGGGTCCATAGCAGTAGCTAGATGGTTGTCTTCTCCACCATGTGCTTCATGTTTAGATCTCATGAGCTGCCCTACATGATTGAGATCACCGTTATGTAATTCTACATGTTTGGTTTGTTGGGATCCGATGAATATTGGTGTTTATGATTAAGTTGCTGTACTGAATATTATCTTTTGTTATCTCTATGTTGTTTATGATCTTGCATGCTCTCCGTTGTTAGTGGCTATCTTGGCCGAGTAGTTGCTAGTGACTCCAAGAGGGGGTATTTATGCTCGATAGTGGGTTCATGCCTCTATTTCACCTGGGGGAGTGACAGAAACCTCTAAGGTGGTAGATGTGCTGTTGCTACTAGGGAGAAAACAACATTCATATGCTCAAGGGCATATGCTTTGTTTACATTACACACTTTGCTTAATGTAATTATCTGTTGTTCGCAACTTAATACTTCTAGGGTGTTCGGATTGATATCCCCGGGGGTGGATTATTAGTCATAGATGCAGTTGGATGGCGGTCTATGTATTTTGTTGTAATGCCCAGAGTAAATCTCATAGTGATCTTCTTGACATATCACGTTATCTTTATTCTATCAATTGCCCAACTGTAATTTGTTTACCCAGCATGTGTTATTTTATCTATGGAGAGACACCACTAGTGAACTGTGGACCCCGGTCCTATTTACATCATATTGCTATCACCTGTTTACTTTACTCGCACTGTTTACTTTACTCGCATATTATTACTGTTTTCCACTCGATACACTCATAACCTTTGTTTCAAGCAAACCGGTGAGATTGACAACCTCATCGTAAGTTGGGAGCAAAGTATTTGTTTGTGTGTGTGCAGGTTCCACGTTGCAGCTAGCAAGCAAAGCTTGGACGAGGCGCCATATATAAATTGTCCGCTGCTGTCGCAAACTAGCAAGCATCACCTTCAATCGTCATTGTCTCTCCTCTCCAAGATCGACATACCTTGGTTTCTTAACTGAGGGAAAATCTTGCTGCTGTATTCATCATACCTTCCTCTTGGGGTTCCCAACGGGCTGGACATTCAACTAGGCACCAACTCTTTTCTGGCGCCATCATCCCAGCAATCAAGCTCTTTTCTGGCGCCGTTGCCGGGGACTAAAGAAGAATACCTCCAAAGAAAGAAGAAGAAGCTCCCACGTCAACTACACGCCAGCAACAGTCTCCTGGGATCGTGAATTGTATGCATAACGGGAATCCCGGATGGTAAGCCGGGGTCCCCACAGACAAGGAAGCTGAATTCTCTAGATGTGAAACTAAGTGAATTTACCTAGGTGATAAGCAAGCATGCAAGCAATGCAAAAAAAGTAAAGAAACAATGGTAAAAGATAGAAATAACCGCAATAGAGACACCGGAGACATGGTGATGTATTCTCGTAACTCCTTTCTTGTCACGGAAAGTATATCTATGTGTGGAGAAGTGTGGAACCACAAGGACACCAACACCACAAAGGCTTCACATTATTCTCTGGTGAACCAACCAAAAAGGCTAGCTCACGCTCCACTAAGTGGTTCTTTTGAATGGAGGTAATCGAGACCTTTACATGATGGTTGGGGCAATCTCACCGCTAGAATTTCGAGAAACCAGGAGTAATAAGTTCCTCTGTGGAATGGATGGAAATATCAAATCCACTCACTAGAAGTGTAGAGCTAGATTTCCTCACTCGAATCCCAAAAGGGCTTGAAGTTCTAGTGGCTAGAATGGAAGACCTATGGATTTTGAGCTTATCGTTAATGGAGGAGAGAGAGTGGAAGTTGCACCTCCCACCAAAGGTTGAAGACGACTATTTATAGGTCTCTAGGAAAATGGAGCCGTTGCAGCATCATAACAACGAAGTATCCGGTTTGGACACCGGAGTCTCTGGCTCCAAGACCGGAGTCTTCGCTCGTCTAGAATTCCAAGCTGGATTCTTCGGCGATCCTCCATACCTAGTCTGGTATCTTGCAAAGAAATGGCACGGAAGGAGGCCAGGGGCTTTGGCCGAAGTCTTTGACTCCTCATGTCGGAGTCTCTAGTGTTACACACTAGCTCCAATTTTGGGAAAACTCCTCATGCCGGCATAATTATGTGTCACGCTGTATCTCTTGATGACACCAATTGTTTGTCTCTTTTTTAATCTACTACGATACAGTAAAACAGATTTCCGATGTCCTCAAATTGCTTTTATTGTACCTGAGTTTTCCGAAATATGCAAGCGATATCTCTTCTCTACTAATAAACCAGTGATCGGACGGTGCGTCGTCCGTCCAAGAAAAAAAAGTGTCCTCAATTAAGTTTCCTCAATCCCCACTTGATTCCCTCGCCCGAGGACCTCGTGCCTAGCTTTCAAAGGAGCACACGAGTGTCATTCCTCCGCCGCGGGCGGGCCTCGATCCAGCGAGGAACAACCGCCTTGCGCCGCCGTGACCAGGTCCTGACCGGCACCGCTCCGGCAGCCATCGTCATTCTTATCGGTCACGCCAACTTTTGTCTGCAATTGCCTTGCTCGACAGCTGCCTCACGGCCGCGGCCAGGCCGCCCCACAGCCTACCATCATGCGGCTCTGCCTAGACTCCTATATTCGCAGTCGTCTACTTCGTTGACACGCGATGAACCTCACGTTTGTTGACCGGCCTTGCTTGATTGCATCGCAGCCTGTGAGCACGCCGGTATAGATAGTTCACACACACACTTTTGTTTGTAAGATAGGAGTCCTACGATTCTTGTAAGAATAAGCTGCTCCACTCATGCCGCAACGAACACGTCTGACACCAAGTGCTCACCATTAAGGGCTTGTTCGTTTTCATGGGATTAAATCCAGACATGGAACCTATCCAGGCATGGATTGGGTGAATCCCCACCCTCCACCCAAACCCCAATTAACCCTGTAAATCCCTTCTTTTAATCCCTTGCTTTTTTCCAACTGTTCGGTTAATCCATCGCCCTCGTTGTGTGAACCCTTCTCTCAGCTCGCTCTGTCTCTGCGCGAAGTGGAAATTCGTCCAGACGTCTGCTGGGAAGAATTTTTTTCCAGAGAGGTTCAGTAGAAATTGCCGGGATGAGCTGGGCAGAAATTCCCGTCCTGGAGTAAACGAAGACAACAAATTTATCGATCTGGAAAAAATACATCGCGGGGCTAGGAAACCAAGAGCAGGCCTCAATCCAGGGCAATCCCTGCCTTTGAGGGATTAAATGAACAAGCCCTAATGGAGCCTGTGGGAGGCATGCATCGAGTGGTGATGGTGATGGTTGATCCATCATGCCACCAAAACCGTTGAATCAAAAGATAGGGACCAAAAAAATAATTCCGCCTAACCTATTCTTTTTTAAAACACAGGTACTTAGACGGTGAAAATAATTTCTAACAACGCCACTCAGATCAGTACAGATTAAAAAAAGGCCAACTACACATTAGTGTTACTGGGCGTGATAAAAGAAAGGGATACTATCGGATCGTCCATCAAGCATATGATCGGTCTCACTTGACGACATAAAAAAGATGCATTCGTGCAAGGTTGTGACATCACACTGATTTTTAGGAAGATCGACGTGAAGGTGTCTCTATATGGGGAAAAATATGTTTCCTAGAGAAACAATGTTTTATTTTTTTATAAAAAATAAAAATTATTTATTATGTGTTGACCCGTTGCAGCGCATGGGTATTGTGCTAGTTACAGTAAAAATAAGTTTCGAGGGCGCTTGCAGCTAGGGTTTATCTCCTTTGTTCTCTGGAGGGTGACCGAGGGAGGCGAGGAGGAACGACTATCGGGCTTCGAGTCCCGTGTCTAGGTCTATGGTCTAACTCTACATGCAGGGATCACTATATTTAGGAGATCTATTTATTTATTTATTTATTTTGATTACAATTTTGACCGGTGAGAAAATATAGTACTCCCTCTGATCGAAAATAACTGTCGGATACTTAGTACAAACTTTATACTACGCTAGTACAAAATTGCCGACAGTTATTTCCGATCGGAGGGAGTACTACATTCCTCGCCCTCCTGTGCGGCGCTTCGTGATTGGAGAAAAGGCATCGCTGCTTTGCTTAGGTACCGATCACCACATCTTATCCCCTCAGTGCTTTATCGGCTATTTAAAATAAGAGTACTTTGTACCAAGTTACCGACAGTCATACCCACGCTATTTTCGAAACAAGCAAGCTGGCGGACTTACCTTTGATCAAGAATTAATCTATGTACAAACGTTATATTTTAGAAAACTTTTCAATTACAAATATAGAACGGTCTTAATAATGATTGAAATAATGTTGCTCAATTCTTCTTCTGGTCAAAGTACAATCTTAAACTACTACTATTGCGCCGCCTTATTCATAGGAAGCCAGGGAGGGAGTACGATTATATTTGTCTCCACTACTAATAAAAGAGCAAACAAGAACTTCTCTAAGTACACACTGTTAAACGTACACAGACGTCTCAGCGCTGTAGGATCGGCTCCCCCTATCAAATCTAACCGCACGCAGCGTCAAAAAGTGCACGTAGCATTTAACAAGGCGAAGTGCAGATGAAAACGCTTCGCACGGATAGTCAGCCCAAGAGAAAAGAATCCTAGAAAAAGCCCGACAGAAAAGTAAAATTCCTGACCGGCATCGACGACCAGCCCTGAGGTCTAAGCTCGCCGCGATCTCCTGGCTCACGGCCTCCTCCTCTACCGCCGACTCTCGGCCTCCTCCTCTACCGCCGCCTCTTCGACTCCCCGCTCCGCCGCCGGCTCGCTGTCCTTGACCGGCTGACATCGAGAAGGATGGCCTCCACTGAGATCTGACTTGGGAACCACCGTTCTTGAGGATGACGAGTGTAGTAGCAGCCCCAGATCCACTCACTACCAGTCCGCACCGTCGGCATGCATCACCGGCGTCCGGCTCATACATCAACCAGTCTGGTAGGTAACCTGCACGTGCTATGCCTTTGGGATTTAATAGATATAATTTCCTCCCATGTTTATACATTCTTATACAGATTTTTAATTGATTGGTCCCCTTTGTACTACAATCTGTATACTCTAAGTCATATACAACGATTATTGATTTACTGCTATTTTGTATTAATTGTAAGTTTTCAACTTGTGATAGCACACTATAACCTGAAGAAGGTATAACTTGTTGAGTATCTCTTATTGATATACCTGCAAGTTTGCAAAATTGAAAGTTCCATTCTACAAGCATGCTGTTAGGAATAGACAAGTTGTATTTCCTAGGGGCCAAAGGCCACAACATATAGTTACATGTACAGGTGAGAATATGCAGGAAACCCCCTAACAGGTGGGGAAAATACAGATATACAAATATACATCTAACACCCCCCCCCCTTCTCAAACTTATGGTGGATCCACAACACTGAGTTTGGAGAGTAAGAAGTCATGCTGCGCTCTAGTTTGTGCCTTTGTAAAGAAATCCGCCAACTGCAAATCGGAAGGCACATACTGAAGCGCAACAACCTGAGCCTGCACCTAAGCACGTGTATAAAAAGCATCAACACCAATATGCTTGGTAAGCTCATGCTTGACCGGATCACGTGCAATACTGATAGCACCTGTACTGTCAGACAAAAGTGGAGTGAGTGTCGTAACAGACACCCCAAAATCTGCAAGCAACCACCGTAACCATGTCACCTCAGCAATAAACAAGGCCATAGCTCGCAACTCAGCCTCTACACTCGAACGGGAAACTGCAACCTGTTTCTTGATTTTCCAAGCAACAAGCGAACCACCAAGAAACACACAGTAAGCAGAAAGTGAACGACGATCCGAAGGATCACTCGCCCAAGTAGCATCCGAGTAGCACTGGAGCTGGAGAGAGCTGGAACGAGGAAAGAAAAGGTGACGAGTAATCGTGCCACGAAGATAACGAAGAACACGGAGGAGATGACTATAGTGGACAGTGGTAGGAGCTGAGACAAACTGACTCAGAATATGAACAGGATAAGATATATCAGGATGAGTGACAACAAGATAAACAAGACTCCCAACAAGATGGCGATAACGCGTCGGATCAGAAAGAGGATCACCATCAGTAGGACGAAGCTTAACATTAAGCTCCATAGGAGTCTCAACAGTGCGCTCATCCCCAAGAGCAGCACGAGCAAGAAGATCCTGAATATACTTTTCCTGCGAGATAGAAAAGCCATCAGGAGTGGAAGAGACCTCGATCCCAAGAAAATAGCGGAGAGCACCAAGATCGGTCATAAGAAACTGCTCACGAAGACGAGCCTTAACAAAGGCAATATACTCAGGATCATCACCAGTAATGATCATATCATCAACATAGAGAAGGAGAAGAGTGCGTCCACGAGGCAAAGTGTGGACGAACATCGCTGGATCATGAGCGCTGGGAGAGAAACCAGCAGCAGTCACCACAGAGGCAAAACGCTCAAACCAGGCACGGGGGGCCTGTTTCAGGCCATAAAGAGAACGCCGAAGGCGATAGACCATCCCATCAGGGACATAATACCCGGGAGGAGGCTGCATGTAAACCTCCTCACTCAACTCGCCATTAAGAAAAGCATTCTGAACATCAAGCTGAGATACAGACACACTGGTATGATAGGGAAGGTGAATCTGTTTGCCTAACCTACAACCCTGACAGTTCAAAGACACATTTCCTGAGACAGACCCCAGAAGACCACGATGGACTAAAGACGATAAACGGGAGCCACAAAGGTGACCCAGCCGATGATGCCACTGCTGGAAAGAGCCAGTGATGAAAGCAGCGACCGCAGGAGAACTGGCCGATGAAGAGGCATCGGATGGAACACGAAGCCAGTCTAACTCCCAGAGCCCTGGAGACTCACGGCTATGAGGGCCAGCTCCAACCAGGGCCTGTGTGCGGCGGTCCTGAACAGCACAAGAATCAGCGTCAAGAATGACGCGACAGCCAGAATCAGTAAGCTGACTAGCAGAAAAAAGATTCATCTTAAGGCTAGGAACATGAGAAACATCAGGAACAGAGAAAGAGGAAGTAGAGAGGGCGCCTCGACTGGAAACAGGAAGAGAGGTACCATCAGCCGTGATAACACGGACAGGAGAAACGAGAGAACGAAGAGCAGAAAGAATAGAAGACGCAGAAGTCATATGAAAGGAAGCTCCAGAATCCAGATACCACGGGGACATACCTGACTGTGCAGAAGGTGGTGGTCGCACGGTGCCAGAAGAGGTAGACACAGGACCAGCAGCGCCTAACGAGGAAGAGCCTGTAGTAGCGAGCAGACTACGAATACCCCGAAGAATGTCCTGCTCAGAGAGTGCAACTGCAGAAGATCCAGAAGAACCAGCCTGCTGACGAGCGTGGAACTGCTGATGTAAACTGGGATCCCTCCTCCAGCAGCTAGAGAAATCGTGGCCAGTCTTGCCACAGTAGGAGCAGGGAGGACGAGGAGTGCGGTTCTGACCGTGAGGCTGCTGAGACTGACTCTGGCCCTGGACCGGAGGAGTAGAGAGTATCGGCGGCACTGGAGACCGCAACGGAGCCGACGGCACAGGAGGACCACGAGCAGCAAGTACAGAGGGAACCTCAAGAAGACCAGCACCACGAAGATGAGTCTCCTCAGCACGAAGCTCAGACAACACCTCAGAGAGCGGGACACGACCACAAGCAAGTAGCTGGGCACGACGAGGCTCGAACTCCTTGCGGAGCCGAGACAAGAACTCATATACACGCTGAAACTCCAGATCAGCGCGCACAGTCAGACAGCAGGGATAAGTGGCACACACAGCTGTACGAAGAGAATCAAGCTGGCGCCAGATAGCAGCACTCTGAGTGTAGAACTCATCAATAGTAGAATCGCCCTGCTGAAGAGCATGCTCCTGGCGAACCACAGACAGGTAAAGAGCATCCCTAGACGGCTGATAGTGATGGCGTTTGAAGGCCCTCAGTTGATTCCTTGTGCGTGGTGAATAACCAGCCCGTTGGGAACCCCAAGAGGAAGGTATGATGAGTATAGCAGCTAGTTTTCCCTCAGTTATGAAACCAAGGTTTAATATCATTCTTGGAGAGGAGAGACAATGACGACTGAAGGTGATGCAGACTGGCTTAATAACACTCCAACAAGGGCGCCGTTAACGATACTTGTTGACTCGTCTTTGGCCAGTAGCAATGCGGAACCTGCACACAACACAACCAAGTACTTTGTTCCCAACTTACGATGAGGTTGTCAATCTCACCGGTTTGCTTGAAACAAAGATTATGAGTGTATCGAGTGGAAAGCAATATAGTATGCGAGTAAAGTAAACAGTGCGAGTAAAGTAAACAGGTGATAGCAATATGATGTAAATAGGACCGGGGTCCACAGTTCACTAGTGGTGTCTCTCCATAGATAAAATAACACATGCTGGGTAAACAAATTATAGTTGGGCAATTGATAGAATAAAGATAAACATGATATGTCAAGAAGATCACTATGAGATTTACTCTGGGCATTACAACAAAATACATAGACCGCCATCCAACTGCATCTATAACTAATAATCCACTCCCGGGGATATCTATCCGAACACCCTAGAAGTATTAAGTTGCGAACAACAGATAATTGCATTAAGCAAAGTATGTAATGTAAACAAAGCATATGCCCTTGAGCATATGAATGTTGTTTTCTCCCTAGTAGCAACATGCTACTCGTGTGATGGCGCCAGAAAAGAGCTGTGGCGTTTAGTTGACGTGGGAGCAGTATGTCCTTGTGCGTGGTGATGACCAGCCCGTTGGGAACCCCAAGCGGAAGGTATGATGAGTATAGCGGCTAGTTTTCCCTCAGTTAAGAAACCAAGGTTTATCGATCAGGAGAAGAGAGACGATGACGACTGAAGGTGTTTGTGGAACCTGCACACACACAAACAAATACTTTGTCCCCAACTTGCGATGAGGTTGTCAATCTCACCGGTTTGCTTGAAACAAAGGTTATGAGTGTATCGAGTGGAAAACAGTAGTAAAATGCTAGTAAAGTAAACAGTGCGGGAATAGTAAACAGGTGATTGCAATATGATTAAAATAGGACCGGGGTCCACAGTTCACTAGTGGTGTCTCTCCATAGATAAATAACATGCTGGGTAAACAAATTACAGTTGGGCAATTGATAGAATAAAGATAACGTGATATGTCAAGAAGATCACTATGAGATTCACTCTGGGCATTACAACAAAATACATAGACCGCCATCCAACTGCATCTATGACTAATAATCCACCCTCGGGGATATCATCCGAACACCCCAAAAGTATTAAGTTGCGAACAACAGATAATTGCATTAAGCAAAGTGTGTAATGTAAACAAAGCATATGCCCTTGAGCATATGAATGTTGTTTTCTCCCTAGTAGCAACAACACATCTACCACCTTAGAGGTTTCTGTCACTCCCCCAGGTGAAATAGAGACATGAACCCACTATCGAGCATAAATACCCCCTCTTGGAGTCACTAGTAACTACTCGGCCAAGATAGCTACTAACAACGGAGAGCATGCAAGATCATAAACAACATAGAGATAACAAAAGATATAATTCAGTACAGCAACTTAATCATAAACACCAATATTCATCGGATCCCAACAAACCAACATCATAGTATTACATAACGGTGATCTCAATCATGTAGGGCAGCTCATGAGATCTAAACATGAAGCACATGTTGGAGAAGATAACCATCTAGCTACTGCTATGGACCCATAGTCCAAGGTAGACTACTCACTCATCGCTCCGGAGGCAAGCATGGCGATGAAGAAGACCTCCGGTGGCGATTCCCCTCTCCGGCAGGGTGCCGGGAAGAGCTTCTGGACCCTCCCGATCTTCGGGTCGACGGCGGCGGCGGATCGCGATGTATTCTGGAAAACTGATCGGGGCCTTAGGTTTTTCTCGTCAGGGGGTATATATAGGCGAAAGGGGGCTGTCGGAGGTGGAGCCACGCGGCCTCACACGGGGCTGGCGCGGCCAGGGGCCAGGCCGCGCCGCCCCTGTGTGTGGGGGCCACGTGGCCCCCCTCCGTCATGTCTTCGGATGTTTGGGAGCTTCCCCGCGAAATATGACTTCAGGAACTTGTTTCGTCTAATTCTGAGAATATTTCCTGTGTATCACTTCTGAAACACAAAAACAGCAGAAAACAGGAAACTGGCACTGTGGCACTTCGTTAATAGGTTAGTTCCAGAAAATGTATAAAAGTACCACTAAGTGTAACGAAACAATAGGCAAATGGTGTAAAAACAAGCATGGAGCATCAAAAATTATAGATACGTTTGAGACGTATCAAGCATCCCCAAGCTTAACTCCTGCTCGTCCTCGAGTAGGTAAGTGATAACAAAAGAATAATTTTTGAGGTGACATGCACCTACACAATCTTGATCATATATGTAAGCATTGGTGAGCTGGGATCAATAGAACTTAAAACATGGGCATGAAAGATATAATCATGACAATAAGAACTTAGCAACCATGTTGTAAACATGCAAATGAACACAAACAAAAGATCATGATAATGAAACAATGAAAGTCAAACGTGTGTTCAAATCATAAGGAAAAACATACAAATGGTTTTCAGCTTGTCCTTCAAAGAGAGCAAAACATAAATGCATAGGACACATCAAAGTTTAAGAGGGCGACTAGATACAAGTAATTTAAGAACAAGTGAAACCAATCAATATGAGTCAATCAATGAACCTTGGGACAATGCATATCACACTAAGAATGACCACTATGCTCTCTTAATGGTGCATAAAGAAAGAAGGTGGTGACTCAACATAAAAGTAAAAGAAAGGCCCTTCGCAGAGGGAAGCAGTGATTGCAAGTTTTATAACCTTCAAAAATTATGGTACTTACCGGCTTTGAGCTCTCATTGCCCCCATCATAAGCATCTTGAATGGTTAAAGTTAATGCGAGAACAATTATGATGCATATGCTTGACAAATCATAAGTTGAAAACCTCGTGTCCCGTGAATACAAGTACCCAAACCATGCTAGTTTACTTAGAGTCCCAAGCAAGGCTCTTGTCATTGTAAGTATATGCATATCATTGAGAACCGCCAATGGGGTACCTCCGTGCCCGATGACATGGAACAAGCCCACACCAAAATGACAGGACAAGTAGACAATGAACACCTCGACATCTCTTTTATTTGCTATATTGTTTAGCTTTTTATTGTGAGATGCGTTGTCGAATGTTCACCATGGGTATGCTGCAAATTTCCACCATGAATTATGCATGGCTTAGATTGGCGGCCCGGCGTTTCCCTAACACATATAAAAACTCCATGATCCTCACAAGATTCCCAATTCATTTCACACAGCGGGCATCCATAAACAAAAGATCACGATATCAACTCAAAAAGAAGTGCAATGTTGAAAGCTTGCCCCATGACAGCATGGCTGGGCTAGAATCCAACTTACAACTTGCAAGCATAACAACTCAGCATAAAAGACCACAATGTCAAAAAATTTAAAGAACAGGAAAAAGTAAAGTGTGCCTTCCGGTTCGTGAGAGCTTTACTGACTGAATTTCGCATAACACTGGTAAGAGTTTAATTTGAAGAGAATATAAAAGCAAGTCAAATTTACTTGGAATAGCAAATTGCTAGTAGGTATGTATGGTGGACACAATGTTAAACTTGGCTTTTAGGAGTTGGATGCACGAGTAGAGCTCATACTCAGTACAAGGCGAGGGCTAGCAAAAGACTTGGAGCGACCAACTAAGAGAGCAATAATGGCCATAATCATGCAAAGCGACAAAGCGACATTAAAAGAAGCATACGATGGCATCAAAAGTCAAAAACTAAATGATCATGAAGGCTAATGGCGACTTTGAAAGAGTCTAACATGTGTGAGCATGCGCCAAGTCAACCCAAATAAAGCATCAAGGAGAAAACCAAAATAATGCTTCCATACAATAAAAACAACGCATGATTTTTTCAAAGGCTCATTAAGCAATCTCAGTTATTTGAGACAAGTCATGCTACAGCAAAACCACTAAGCATACTATCAAAAAGACATCAAGCATGACATGAAAAAGCCTAAGCCGCAGTCTACACAAGCTCCTTCTTGTACCACTATTTTGCACAAAGCTTTTTCTCTTTTCCAACACCATTTGAAATTTTTATAAAAACCTCTTTTGATGAAAACCAATAAAGATCAGAGGCAAAAATACACCTTGATGAAAAAATATGACAAGATCTGAACGCAAATCAAGGCGAAAACGAAAACCAAAAGCAGTAGCAGAAAAAGTAGAATGCTCGATTAATAAGAGTGAAAACTAGAGCATTCTTTGCAAATGAAAACGAGTACATCTCCTCCAAAGAAAATTTGTTGGGGTCCAACCATTTATTGCAGCAAACAAACAAACTAAACAACCTAAGAAAACTAAAACAACTGACGCTCCAAGAAAAACACATAGTGCATGAAGCAATAAAAATATAGTGTTTTGAAAGGTGACCTGATTTTTGCCGATGAAGAAGGGGTGCCTCGGGGGCATCCCCAAGCTTTGACGCTTGTACTTCTTGGATATTTCTTGGGGTGATGCATGGGCATCCCCAAGCTTGAGCTTTTGTCCATTCTTCAACTCATCTCATCATTCTCCAATCCCTACACTTGAAAACTTCCTTCATACAAAACTAAACACAATTCTATTAGCAACATTAGTGCAAGCATAAAATATATTCAACCTCTTTTAGCTTCAGGTTTCAACCCAAAACCACCACATATAAAGTATATACTACTGTAGCAACTTCCACAAGAGTTCCATGATCAAAAAGAACTCAAAAGAAAGCGATAAAGTGGCAAAAACAAATATTGGCAGAAATCTGTCAAAACTGGACAGCTGATAATGGACGAATTTTTGAGGGATTTTCTGTTGCTCAAATCAAAAAGTGTTCAACTAAGAAAAGTTTGGATATAACCTGGGGCCTATGCACAAGAAATCGCAGGTCCAAAAGATATACAGAGAATTTTCACGAATTTTTACGGTGCAGAACCGAAAACAGTTTCAGGACAGCAATAACCCCAAATCTTTACCTCACTTAAATTAGAGGCTTCTCTTGGCACAAAAACGAAATAAACAAGATAAGGAGCGGTCATTACAGTAGTAATGACTTCCAAGACTCAAATAAAAGAAAAAGTACTGAAAAGTAAACAATGGGTTATCTCCCAAGAGTGCTTTTCTTTAACGCCTTTGAGCTAGGCGCAGAAAATTGCGAATCAAGTAATATCAAGTGATGAAGCATTAAGATCAACAGCAGAGATCTTTTCAACATTGAAGGAAAATGTGTTCAACTGAGTTTTTGAAACTCCTTTACGATCACGCTTTGGCACACTACTTTCATCGAAAAGATTTTCAGGGCAAATCCAACTAGAATTCTTTTCCCAAGCATCATGAATTCCTATAAGTTCATAAGGTATTGGTGTTTTAAAATCATCAGGCGTACCAACAACCTTAACAGGCAAGCCAAGCTTATTAAACTTCTTAAAAACTTTCCTAGCCTCAATTGCAACATCTCTAAATTCTGTGCGCAAGGTTTCTAAGATGAAAGCTTTCTTTTCGGGATCCTCAATTTCATGAAGCCTAAGGAACATGTATTGCATAGAAGAATTAAGACTAGCAAACCTAGCTTCTAACATGTGAACTAAATGAGCAGAAGCAACTTCATAACTAGGAGCAAGCTCAACCAAAGACTTTTCCTCAACTTCCTTATGCATACTAATGTGATTAAAGAACTCCTCAATATTACTTTTGCCAATAATCGAACCACTACCTACTGAGAGGTCCTCCAGAACGAACTTAGGAAACGACATGATAAACTAAAGTAAAGAAATAACAACTACCAAGGATTCTAATTTTTTTGGGTTTTTGATATAAAAAGCAATGCAGGTAAAATAAAGTAAAGTAAAGCAAAACAAATAACAAAGTAAAGAATGTGTGTGCGAAGAACTCCCCTCGCAGAAGTCTTCTCTCTTCCCCGGCAACGGCGCCAGAAAAGAAGCTGCTACTCGTGTGATGGCGCCAGAAAAGAGCTGTGGCGTTTAGTTGACATGGGAGCAGTATGTCCTTGTGCGTGGTGATGACCAGCCCGTTGGGAACCCCTAGAGGAAGGTATGATGAGTGTAGCGGCTAGTTTTCCCTCAGTTAAGAAACCAAGGTTTATCGATCAGGAGAAGAGAGACGATGACAACTGAAGGTGTTTGTGGAACCTGCACACACACAAACAAATACTTTGTCCCCAACTTGCGATGAGGTTGTCAATCTCACCGGTTTGCTTGAAACAAAGGTTATAAGTGTATCGAGTGGAAAACAGTAGTAAAATGCTAGTAAAGTAAACAGTGCGGGAATAGTAAACAGGTGATTGCAATATGATTAAAATAGGACCGGGGTCCACAGTTCACTAGTGGTGTCTCTCCATAGATAAATAACATGCTGGGTAAACAAATTACAGTTGGGCAATTGATAGAATAAAGATAAACGTGATATGTCAAGAAGATCACTATGAGATTCACTCTGGGCATTACAACAAAATACATAGACCGCCATCCAACTGCATCTATGACTAATAATCCACCCTCGGGGATATCATCCGAACACCCCAAAAGTATTAAGTTGCGAACAACAGATAATTGCATTAAGCAAAGTGTGTAATGTAAACAAAGCATATGCCCTTGAGCATATGAATGTTGTTTTCTCCCTAGTAGCAACAGCACATCTACCACCTTAGAGGTTTCTGTCACTCCCCCAGGTGAAATAGAGACATGAACCCACTATCGAGCATAAATACCCCCTCTTGGAGTCACTAGCAACTACTCGGCCAAGATAGCTACTAACAACGGAGAGCATGCAAGATCATAAACAACATAGAGATAACAAAAGATATAATTCAGTACAGCAACTTAATCATAAACACCAATATTCATCGGATCCCAACAAACCAACATCATAGTATTACATAACGGTGATCTCAATCATGTAGGGCAGCTCATGAGATCTAAACATGAAGCACATGGTGGAGAAGACAACCATCTAGCTACTGCTATGGACCCATAGTCCAAGGTAGACTACTCACTCATCGCTCTGGAGGCAAGCATGGCGATGAAGAAGACCTCCGGTGGCGATTCCCCTCTCCGGCAGGGTGCCGGGAAGAGCTTCTGGACCCTCCCGATCTTCGGGTCGATGGCGGCGGCGGATCGCGATGTATTCTGGAAAACTGATCGGGGCCTTAGGTTTTTCTCGTCAGGGGGTATATATAGGCGAAAGGGGGCTGTCAGAGGTGGAGCCACGCGGCCTCACACGGGGCTGGCGCGACCAGGGGCCAGGCCGCGCCGCCCCTGTGTGTGGGGGCCACGTGGCCCCCCTCCGTCAGGTCTTCGGATGTTTGGGAGCTTCCCCGTGAAATATGACTTCAGGAACTTGTTTCGTCTAATTCCGAGAATATTTCCTGTGTATCACTTCTGAAACACAAAAACAGCAGAAAACAGGAAACTGGCACTGTGGCACTTCGTTAATAGGTTAGTTCCGGAAAATGTATAAAAGTACCACTAAGTGTAATGAAACAATAGGCAAATGGTGTAAAAACAAGCATGGAGCATCAAAAATTATAGATACGTTTGAGACGTATCACAATAGCACATCTACCACCTTAGAGGTTTCTGTCACTCCCCCAGGTGAAATAGAGGCATGAACCCACTATCGAGCATAAATACCCCCTCTTGGAGTCACTAGCAACTACTCGGCCAAGATAGCCACTAACAACGGAGAGCATGCAAGATCATAAACAACATAGAGATAACAAAAGATATAATTCAGTACAACAACTTAATCATAAACACCAATATTCATCGGATCCCAACAAACCAAACATGTAGAATTACATAACGGTGATCTCAATCATGTAGGCAGCTCATGAGATCTAAACATGAAGCACATGGTGGAGAAGACAACCATCTAGCTACTGCTATGGACCCATAGTCCAAGGTAGACTACTCACTCATCGCTCCGGAGGCAAGCATGGCGATGAAGAAGACCTCTGGTGGCGATTCCCCTCTCCGGCAGGGTGCCGGGAAGAGCTTCTAGACCCTCCCGATCTTCAGGTCGACGGTGGCGGCGGATCGCGATGTGTTCTGGAAATCTGATCGGGTACTTAGGTTTTCTCCGTCGGGGGGTCTTTATAGGCGAAGGGGCGATGTCAGAGGAGGGGCCAGGCGCCCTCACACGGGGGTGGCGCGGGCCAGGCCCTGGCCACGCCGCCCCTGTGTGTGGGGCCCTGGTGGCCCCCCTCCTACTTCTCTTCAGATCTCTGGAAGCTTCTGGGTAAAATAAGACTTCAGGAACTTGTTTCGTCCAATTCCGTGAATATTTCATGTGTATCACTTCTGAAACACAAAAACAGCAGAAAACTGGAAACTGGCACTGTGGCTCTTGTTAATAGGTTAGTTCCAGAAAATGCATAAAAGTGCCACTAAGTATAACGAAACAATAGGCAAATGGTGTAAAAACAAGCATGGAGCATCAAAAATTATAGATACGTTTGAGACGTATCAAGCATCCCCAAGCTTAACTCCTGCTCGTCCTCGAGTAGGTAAGTGATAACAAAAGAATAATTTTTGAGGTGACATGCACCTACACAATCTTGATCATATATGTAAGCATTGGTGAGCTGGGATCATAAGAACTTAAAACATGGGCATGAAGATATAATCATGACAATAAGAACTTAGCAACCATGTTGTAAACATGCAAATGAACACAAACAAAAGATCATGATAATGAAACAATGAAAGTCAAACGTGTGTTCAAATCATAAGGAAAAACATACAGATGGTTTTCAGCTTGTCCTTCAAAGAGAGCAAAACATAAATGCATAGGACACCTTCAAGTTTAAGAGGGCGACTAGATACAAATAATTTAAGAACAAGTGAAACCAATCATCATGAATCAATCAATGAACTTTGGGACAATGCATATCACACTAAGAATGACAACTATGCTCTCTTAATGGTGCATAAAGAAAGAAGGTGGTGACTTAACATAAAAGTAAAAGAAAGGCCCTTCGCAGAGGGAAGCAGTGATTGCAAGTTTTATAACCTTCAAAAATTATGGTACTTACCGGCTTTGAGCTCTCATTGCCCCCATCATAAGCATCTTGAATGGTTAAAGTTAATGCGAGAACAATTATGGTGCATATGCTTGACAAATCATAAGTTGAAAACCTCGTGCCCCGTGAATACGAGTACCCAAACCTCATGCTACTTTACTTAGAGTCCCAAGCAAGGCTCTTGTCATTGTAAGTATATGCATATCATTGAGAACCGCCAATGGGGTACCTCCGTGCCCGATGACATGGAACAAGCCCACACCAAAATAACAGGACAAGCAGACAATGAACACCTCGACATCTCTTTTATTTGCCTTTTGTTTAGCTTTTTATTGTGAGATGCGTCGTCGAATGTTCACCATGGGTATGCTAGAAATTTCCACCATGAATTATGTATGGCTTAGATTGGCGGCCCAGTGTTTCCCTAACACATATACAAACTCCATGATCCCTACAAGATTCCCAATTCATTTCACACCGCGGGCATCCATAAACAAAAGATCATGATATCAACTCAATTAAGAAGTGCAATGTTGAAAGCTTGCCCCATGACAGCATGGCTGGGCTAGAATCCAACTTACAACATGCAAGCATAACAACTCAACATAAGAGACCACAATGTCAAATTTTTAAGAAGAGGAAAAAGTAAAGTGTGCCTTCCGGTTCGTGAGAGCTTTACTGACCGAATTTCGCATAACACTGGTAAGAGTTTAATTTGAAGAGAAAATAAAAGCAAGTCAAATTTACTTGGAATAGCAAATTGCTAGTAGGTATGTATGGTGGACACTTTGGAAAACTTTGGCTTTTAGGAGTTGGATGCACGAGTAGAGCTCATACTCAGTACAAGGCGAGGGCTAGCAAAAGACTGGGAGCGACCAACTAAGAGAGCAATAATGGCCATAATCATGCAAAGCGACAAAGTGACACTAAAAGAAGCATAAGATGGCATCAAAAGTCAAAAACTAAATGATCATGAAGGCTATTGGCAACTTTGTAAGAGTCTAACATGTGTGAGCATGCGCCAAGTCAACCCAAATAAAGCATCAAGGAGAAAACCAAAATAATGCTTTCATACAATAAAAACAACGCATGATTTTTCAAAGGCTCATTAAGCAATCTCAGTTATTTGAGACAAGTCATGCTATAGCAAAACTACTAAGAATACTATCAAAAAGACATCAAGCATGACATGAAAAAGCCTAAGCCGCAGTCTACACAAGCTCCTTCTTGTACCACTATTTTGCACAAAGCTTTTTCTCTTTTCCAACACCATTTGAAATTTTTAAAGACACCTCTTTTGATGAAAACCAACAAAGATCAGAGGCAAAAATACACCTTGATGAAAAGATATGACAAGATCTGAACGCAAATCAAGGCGAAAACGAAAACCAAAAGCAGTAGCAGAAAAAGTAGAACACTCGATTTTTAATAAGAGTGAAAACTGGAGCGTTCTTTGCAAATGAAAACAAGGTAACTTCTCCAAAAGAAATTTGTTGGGGTCCAACCATTTATTGCAGCAAACAAACAAACTAAACCAACTAAGAAAACTAAAACAACTGACGCTCCAAGAAAAACACATAGTGCATGAAGCAATAAAAATATAGTGTCTTGAAAGGTGACCTGATTTTTGCCGATGAAGAAGGGGTGCCTCGGGGGCATCCCCAAGCTTTGACGCTTGTATTTCTTGGATATTTCTTGGGGTGATGCATGGGCATCCCCAAGCTTGAGATTTTGTCCATTCTTCAACTCATCTCATCATTCTCCAATCCCTACACTTGAAAACTTCCTTCATACAAAACTAAACACAATTCTATTAGCAACATTAGTGCAAGCATAACATATAATCAATCCTCTATTTGCTTCAGGTTTCAACTCAAAACCACCTCATATATAGCATATACTACTGTAGCAACCTCCCCAAAAGTTCCATGATCAAAAGAACTCAAAAGAAAGCGATAAAGTGGCAAACACAAATATTGGCAGAAATCTGTCAAAATTGAATAGCTGACAAAGGTCGAATTTTTGAGGGATTTTCTGTTGCTCAAATCAAAAAGTCTTCAACTAAGAAAAGTTTGGATATAACCTGGGGCATATGCACAAGAAATCGCAGGTCCAAAAGATAAACAGAGAATTTTCACGAATTTTTACGGTGCAGCACCAAAAACAGTTTCAGGACAGCAACATCCCCAAATCTTTACCTCACTCAAATTAGAGGCTTCTCTTGGCACAAAAACGAAATAAACAAGATAAAGAGCGGTCATTACAGTAGTAATGACTTCCAAGACTCAAATAAAAGAAAAAGTACTGAAAAGAAAACATTGGGTTATCTCCCAAGAGTGCTTTTCTTTAACGCCTTTGAGCTAGGCGCAGAAAATTGCGAATCAAGTAATATCAAGTGATGACGCATCAAGCTCAACAAGAACAAAGAAATGAATACTATCCAAATGAGGTTTTGAGTACCCCTTGTAGTCACGCCTTGGTACACTATTTTCATCAAAAAGATTTTCAGGACAAATCCAACTAAAATTAGTTTCCAAGGCATCATGAATTCCTACAAGTTTACATGGTATTGGCATCCTAGAATCTTTATTGGGCGTACCAACAACCTTAACAGGTGAGCCAAGCTTATTAAACTTCTTAAAAACTTTCCTAGCCTCAATTGCAACATCTCTAAATTCTGTGCGCAAGGTTTCTAAAATAAAAGCTTTCTTTTCGGGATCCTCAATTTCATGAAGCTCAAGGAACATGTATTGCATAGAAGGATTAAGACTAGCAAACCTAGCTTCTAACATGTGAACTAAATGAGCAGAAGCAGCTTCATAACTAGGAGCTAACTCAACCAAAGACTTTTCCTCAACTTCCTTATTTATACTAATGTGATTAAAGAACTCCTCAATGTTACTTTTTCCAATAATCGAACCACTACCTACTGAGAGGTCCTCCAGAACGAACTTAGGGAACAGCATGATAAACTAAAATAAAGAAATAACAACTACCAAGGATTCTAATTTTTTTGGGTTTTTGATAAAAAACAATGCAAGTAAAATAAAGATAGTAAAGCAAAGCAATAACAAAGTAAAGGATGTGTGTGCGAAAAACTCCCCTCGCAGAAGTCTTCTCTTCCTCCCCGGCAACGGCGCCAGAAAACTGGCTGATGGCGTTTGAAGGCCCTCAGTTGATTCCTTGTGCATGGTGAATAACCAGCTCGTTGGGAACCCCAAGAGGAAGGTATGATGAGTATAGCAGCTAGTTTTCCCTCAGTTATGAAACCAAGGTTTAATATCGTTCTTGGAGAGGAGAGACAATGACGACTGAAGGTGATGCAGACTGGCTTAATAACACTCCAACAAGGGCGCCGTTAACGATACTTGTTGACTCGTCTTTGGCCAGTAGCAACGCGGAACCTGCACACAACACAACCAAGTACTTTGTTCCCAACTTACGATGAGGTTGTCAATCTCACCGGTTTGCTTGAAACAAAGATTATGAGTGTATCGAGTGGAAAGCAATATAGTATGCGAGTAAAGTAAACAGTGCGAGTAAAGTAAACAGGTGATAGCAATATGATGTAAATAGGACCGGGGTCCACAGTTCACTAGTGGTGTCTCTCCATAGATAAAATAACACATGCTGGGTAAACAAATTACAGTTGGGTAATTGATAGAATAAAGATTAACGTGATATGTCAAAAAGATCACTATGAGATTTACTCTAGGCATTACAACAAAATACATAGACCGCCATCCAACTACATCTATGACTAATAATCCACTCCCGGGGATATCTATCCGAACACCCCAGAAGTATTAAGTTGCGAACAACAGATAATTGCATTAAGCAAAGTGTGTAATGTAAACAAAGCATATGCCCTTGAGCATATGAATGTTGTTTTCTCCCTAGTAGCAACAGCACATCTACCACCTTAGAGGTTTCTGTCACTCCCCCAGATGAAATAGAGGCATGAACCCACTATCGAGCATAAATACCCCCTCTTGGAGTCACTAGCAACTACTCGACCAAGATAGCCACTAACAACGGAGAGCATGCAAGATCATAAACAACATAGAGATAACAAAAGATATAATTCAGTACAGGAACTTAATCATAAACACAAATATTCATCGGATCCCAACAAACCAAACATGTAGAATTACATAACGGTGATCTCAATCATGTAGGGCAGCTCATGAGATCTAAACATGAACCACATTGTAACAACTCAGAAATTGTAATCCACTTCTTATTAAATAAAGTACCAAATTTTGGACCCAGATAAAACTTTTTATTCATTATTTCATGCATACATGTATTTTCTATTATATGTATTCTATGATTTCATGTGTGTTATTTTTGAGTGTGCATGGGTTAGTTAATTCTAAGCTAACCAACAGAAACAAATGAGAAAGATTATAAGAATCAAAGAAACCAGAAATAAAAATAAGAAAGAAAAAGAGAAGATTGAGATGATCTAGAAATTGTTATTGACTACACCACTTTGAGCCCTTAGATTAAGAAATCTACAGCTCACCTTCATGTTTGGCCAGTGAGTTGAGCTTAACCAAGTTATGGACTAACTCAACCAACAAAGATTTACCAAAAATTCAAACTAGAGCATCACTCAAACTTGAGCCAAAGTTTGAATCCGAAACAGTGACCATACCCACTTTTTAAATATAAATTTCTGCAAAACTCAACCTTTCTCCACAACAAAAATATGACTGGATACCTTGGCCAATATGATGATCACTCAAACTGGAAAATTTCAAAAATTTGAATTTCAAACTCTTGCGGGCATTTCGTCGAACATTGGCAGAAGAAATCAAACCGAATCTTGAGTTACTGTGAAGATCACTGTTCGAGCTCGCCTAAGCACTGTGGCCATGCTGCTGGACGACGCCACGGTCGAGCCCAGCACCCTTAGCCCCGACCCAAGCCGTGAGAAGAGGAGGGAGGAGGAGAAACGCGCCCAGGGCCCCCTCCCAGTTCTTCCTCTTCCTGCGCGATGCCGACCGCCCTGCCCTCGCCAGAGCAGACCCACAGCACCCCGCGGCCAAGCCATAACCCTCCCAGCACGCGAGCGTGGCCGCCGTGACCGGGGAGAGCTTCAAACGCAGCCAGGACCCCCGAGCCGGCAAGCTTCTGGTCGCCTTGTTCCTCGACGCTCCGGCCTATAAAAGGCCCCGCCGATCAAACGAAGCAACTCACCCAGTCCCCAGCTACCTCCCAGACACTCTCGCTTAGCCCCGTTTGCTCTAGTTCGTCGACACCTGCACCGCCGGCGTGGTACTGGACGAGCGGAGCACCGCCGCGTTCGACCACCCCGGAGCAAGCTGCTGCAGGGAATCGGTGGAGGAGACGCAACGCAGCCGATCCCGCACGTCGCCGTCAAGATCTTCTTCCCCTACGCACGTCGCCGTCGCCGCCGTCGTCTTCACTGCACGCAGGTGAGCTTCCCTCGTCTCCGTCGAGACGATGACTGAGGGCCGTTGGATCTTGATCGGACGCTAGCTTACCGATTCGGGGAGGTTAAGTGAGCTGACACCCCGACCCCACCTGTCAGCATCGTTTTTATTTCTTTTCCCGCCTCGCGCGAAACGGTATCGGGCCGGCCCGTTCGGGTTTGATTCGAATTGGGCCCAGCCAGTTAGATTCGGTCCGTTTCGATTTTATTTATTTTCCCGCCTTTTCGAATTAATTCAAAACTGTTTCAGATGTGATTTTCAAACTTAATTTCCAAGAGATTTACAAATCCATTTGTAGCAAATAAATATGCGTTGAAAAGCTTATAAAATACTCTACACAATAGAACTGGTTAGAATTCAAAATAAGTTAAGAATTAAATTAGATGTGAATAGTGTGACTCTAGCTTTATTAACCATAGAAGATTTCTAGAAAATAGATTAAGCCTCTATAAATCATGAAATCTAATCTATAAACTCACCCATGATCTATCTTATTTCTAGTCAACCCTAAGCAACTCCAAATCTTGATAGTGATATCAATTAGACCCTAACCCAATCCTATTTGTAGCATAAAATGATAGATCCCTATTTGCACACTTAGAATTAAATTGCCATTCCTACCAACTCACTGAGTTAATCCCTCCCACTTGAAACAGTACTAGTACCCCTAAACCAATACCAATGCTTAGAAAGTAAACAACCTATGACACCTAGTAGAGAACTTAACTTGCACACTTGAAGAAAACTTAGAAGAAAAACTTACCATCCAACACCATAAAATGCAACATGAATGCTATTGTTAACAAACAAAGATGTGTGCTTGGTGTGTGGTTAAGCATTGTGTAGTGATTGTGTGCTTTGTGTTTATTCGTTATTAGACGCTAGTGTTGCCGAGGAGGATATTGCAGGGGATTATTATTATCAAGAAGAAGAAGAATACCCCGGACACTTTGCCAACCAAGGCAAGCCATCTTTTGATTCATACTCCCCATGCCCAGTTTTAATATTGCATTCTACTTGTTTTAAGTAAATTGCATGATTGAATTGCTAGAGTAGAATGATAGAAGAATAGTGATATCTTGCTTAACAAGAGCATCAAGTTGAGTTTATCCAACTCTATTTAGTGTTCATCACTCAATGTAGTTGCTTAGTCGCTAATAATATTGAGGCCATCTATAAGGGGAACTCTAGTTGAAATTGGTGATTTGAACTTGAAACTTGAATTGGAGATTGCTCCTACATAATGGCTTTATGAAAGAAATTAATCTTGACTAAGAACTATGAAATATATTTCTCAATGACAACAAGTGATGTACATGGAAGCCAACCCTACCGTACGACCACATTACCCCTATATGGGAAGGGGCTTAATCCGTAGCTTGTTTATCTTAGTATGGGAGGCCTTGTATCAAATCTTCATGGGAGGAACCATGAGCGGTTACTTCTGGACCAAGTGGATTCCACTAACCCGGCTTCCGGGATGGGCAGAACTAGAGGCGCCGGAGCGGGGATTCCGTATCCCGGGCTCTAGGGAAGGATCCTATACTAGGGTGAGCAAGTGAAAGGTTTTGTTTGATTATCTGAACCCCGCATACTTTTGTATGACGAACCGTGGATTTCTCCCGGCAGATGTATCGAATCTTGTGGGTAAAGTGTACCCCTCTGCAGAGGTTTTCAAACTATTCGAATAGCCGCGTCCACGGTCATGGACAGTTGGCTAACTCTACTTGGCTTTTGTCAATAATGAAAACAACTTAAGGTAAATTTGGTGAATGACATGAAGTGAATTGACTTGACTTGACCATGATGTTGACATACTTGAAATTCCCTCTTAGATTGCACTTAGAGAACTAAACTTCTTTTCTACCAATGAACATTCTTGGGAAATAAAACTAGCTTTTGCAAATAAACTTAGTGCTTAGTCCACCATATCCACCTTGCATATCTACTTCATCATTTCATTTATAAGATGGTTTGCGAGTGCATCCAATGTACTCATGGCTGTGTCCCTGGCTATCAACTTGGCCAGACTATGGGGAAGAATATCCGGAGGAAGGATATGAGGAAGAGTACCAGAACTAAGCTCGTCTCCGTGAGTCGCCATTTGCCTGTAGGGAGAAGGCATGGGCCAAAGACGTTATTTCCGCTGCTATATTGTGTTGTAATATGACTTGGTCTATATGACCATTGTATTTGAATCATCGTATTGTAATGTCTATGGAACTGGTTACCAACTATGTTATGTATATCGCAACAACGGTTCTGGGATTGCGGTGGAATACATAACGGGCACTTCGAATTTGTATCAAATTTGAGGTTGTCACACACATGGTCGAGAAGACAACCATCTAGCTACTGCTATGGACCCATAGTCCAAGGTAGACTACTCACTCATCGCTCCGGAGGCAAGCATAGCGATGAAGAAGACCTCCGGTGGCGATTCCCCTCTCCGGCAGGGTGCCGGGAAGAGCTTCTGGACCCTCCCGATCTTCGGGTCGACGGTGGTGGCGGATCGCGATGTGTTCTGGAAATCTGATCGGGTACTTAGGTTTTCTCCGTCGGGGGGTCTTTATAGGCGAAGGGGCGATGTCAGAGGAGGGGCCAGGCGCCCTCACACGGGGGTGGCGCGGGCCAGGGCCTGGTCGCGCCGCCCCTGTGTGTGGGGCCCTGGTGGCCCCCCTCCTACTTCTCTTCGGATCTCTGGAAGCTTCCGGGTAAAATAAGACTTCAGGAACTTGTTTCGTCCAATTCCGAGAATATTTCCTGTGTATCACTTCTGAAACACAAAAACAGCAGAAAACTAGAAACTGGCACTGTGGCTCTTGTTAATAGGTTAGTTCCGGAAAATGCATAAAAGTGCCACTAAGTGTAACGAAACAATAGGCAAATGGTGTAAAAACAAGCATGGAGCATCAAAAATTATAGATATGTTTGAGACGTATCAAGCATCCCCAAGCTTAACTCCTGCTCGTCCTCGAGTAGGTAAGTGATAACAAAAGAATAATTTTTGAGGTGACATGCACTTACACAATCTTGATCATATATGTAAGTATTGGTGAGCTGGGATCATAAGAACTTAAAACATGGGCATGAAGATATAATCATGACAATAAGAACTTAGCAACCATGTTGTAAACATGCAAATGAACACAAACAAAAGATCATGATAATGAAACAATGAAAGTCAAACGTGTGTTCAAATCATAAGGAAAAACATACAAATGGTTTTCAGCTTGTCCTTCAAAGAGAGCAAAACATAAATGCATAGGACACTGCTACTCGTGTGATGGTGACGCAAGAAAAGAGCTGTGGCGTTTAGTTGACGTGGGAGCAGTAAGTCCTTGTGCGTGGTGATGACCAGCCCGTTGGGAACCCCAAGAGGAAGGTATGATGAGTGTAGCAGCAAGTTTTCCCTTAGTTAAGAAACCAAGGTTTAATGTCGATCTTGAAGAAGAGAGACGGTGACGACTGAAGGTGATGCAGACTGGCTTAGTAACACTTCAACAAGGCCGCCGTTAACGATACTTGTTGACTCGTCTTCGGCCAGCAGCAACGCGGAACCTGCACACACACAAACAAATACTTTGTTCCCAACTTGCGATGAGGTTGTCAATCTCACCGGTTTGCTTGAAACAAAGGTTATGAGTGTATCGAGTGGAAAACAGTAGTAATATGCTAGTAAAGTAAACAGTGCGGGAAAAGTAAACAGGTGATTGCAATATGATTAAAATAGGACCGGGGTCCACAGTTCACTAGTGGTGTCTCTCCATAGATAAAATAACATGCTGGGTAAACAAATTACAGTTGGGCAATTGATAGAATAAAGATAACGTGATATGTCAAGAAGATCACTATGAGATTTACTCTGGGCATTACAACAAAATACATAGACCGCCATCCAACTGCATCTATGACTAATAATCCACCCTCGGGGATATCATCCGAACACCCCAAAAGTATTAATTTGCGAACAACAGATAATTGCATTAAGCAAAGTGTGTAATGTAAACAAAGCATATGCCCTTGAGCATATGAATGTTGTTTTCTCCCTAGTAGCAACAGCACATCTACCACCTTAGAGGTTTCTGTCACTCCCCCAGGTGAAATAGAGACATGAACCCACTATCGAGCATAAATACCCCCTCTTGGAGTCACTAGCAACTACTCGGCCAAGATAGCTACTAACAACGGAGAGCATGCAAGATCATAAACAACATAGAGATAACAAAAGATATAATTCAGTACAACAACTTAATCATAAACACCAATATTCATCGGATCCCAACAAACCAACATCATAGAATTACATAACGGTGATCTCAATCATGTAGGGCAGCTCATGAGATCTAAACATGAAGCACATGGTGGAGAAGACAACCATCTAGCTACTGCTATGGACCCATAGTCCAAGGTAGACTACTCACTCATCGCTCCGGAGGCAAGCATGGCGATGAAGAAGACCTCCGGTGGTGATTCCCCTCTCCGGCAGGGTGCCAGGAAGAGCTTCTGGACCCTCCCGATCTTCGGGTCGACGGCGGCGGCGGATCGCGATGTATTCTGGAAAACTGATCGGGCCCTTAGGTTTTTCTCGTCAGGGGGTATATATAGGCGAAGGGGCGATGTCAGAGGAGAGACCACGACCGCTCACGTGGGCCCGGCGCGGCCAGGGGGTGGCCGCACCGCCCCTGTGTGTGGGGGCCACGTGGCCCCCCTCCGTCAGGTCTTCGGATGTTTGGGAGCTTCCCCGTAAAATATGACTTCAGGAACTTGTTTCGTCCAATTCCGAGAATATTTCCTGTGTATCACTTCTGAAACACAAAAACAGCAGAAAACTGGAAACTGACACTGTGGCACTTCGTTAATAGGTTAGTTCTGGAAAATGTATAAAAATGCCACTAAGTGTAACGAAACAATGGGCAAATGGTGTAAAAACAAGCATGGAGCATCAAAAATTATAGATACGTTTGAGACATATCAAGCATCCCCAAGCTTAACTCCTGCTCGTCCTCGAGTAGGTAAGTGATAACAAAAGAATAATTTTTGAGGTGACATGCACCTACACAATCTTGATCATATATGTAAGCATTGGTGAGCTGGGATCATAAGAACTTAAAACATGGGCATGAAGATATAATCATGACAATAAGAACTTAGCAACCATGTTGTAAACATGCAAATGAACACAAACAAAAGATCATGATAATGAAACAATGAAAGTCAAACGTGTGTTCAAATCATAAGGAAAGACATACAAAAGGTTTTCAGCTTGTCCTTCAAAGAGAGCAAAACATAAATGCATAGGACACCTCAAAGTTTAAGAGGGTGACTAGATACAAATAATTTAAGAACAAGTGAAACCAACAATATGAGTCAATCAATGAACTTTGGGACAATGCATATCACACTAAGAATGACAATTATGCTCTCTTAATGGTGCATAAAGAAAGAAGGTGGTGACTCAACATAAAAGTAAAAGAAAGGCCCTTCGCAGAGGGAAGCAGTGATTGCAAGTTTTATAACCTTAAAAAATTATGGTACTTACCGGCTTTGAGCTCTCATTGCCCCCATCATAAGCATCTTGAATGGTTAAAGTTAATGCGAGAACAATTATGATGCATATGCTTGACAAATCATAAGTTGAAAACCTCGTGTCCCGTGAATACGAGTACCCAAACCATGCTAATTTACTTAGAGTCCCAAGCAAGGCTCTTGTCATTGTAAGTATATGCATATCATTGAGAACCACCAATGGGGTACCTCCGTGCCCGATGACATGGAACAAGCCCACACCAAAATGACAGGACAAGCAGACAATGAACACCTCGACATCTCTTTTATTTGCTATATTGTTTAGCTTTTTATTGTGAGATGCGTCGTCGAATGTTCACCATGGGTATGCTGCAAATTTCCACCATGAATTATGCATGGCTTAGATTGGTGGCCCGGCGTTTCCCTAACACATATAAAAACTCCATAATCCTCACAAGATTCCCAATTCATTTCACACAGCGGGCATCCATAAACAAAAGATCACGATATCAACTCAAAAGAAGTGCAATGTTGAAAGCTTGCCCCATGACAGCATGGCTGGGCTAGAATCCAACTTGCAACTTGCAATCATAACAACTCAGCATAAAAGACCACAATGTCAAATTTTAAGAACAGGAAAAAGTAAAGTGTGCCTTCCGGTTCGTGAGAGCTTTACTAACCGAGTTTCGCATAACACTGGTAAGAGTTTAATTTGAAGAGAATATAAAAGCAAGTCAAATTTACTTGGAATAGCAAATTGCTAGTAGGTATGTATGGTGGACACTATGGAAAACTTTGGCTTTTAGGAGTTGGATGCACGAGTAGAGCTCATACTCAGTACAAGGTGAGGGCTAGCAAAAGACTGGGAGCGACCAACTAAGAGAGCAATAATGGCCATAATCATGCAAAGCGACAAAGCGACATTAAAAGAAGCATACGATGGCATCAAAAGTCAAAAACTAAATGATCATGAAGGCTAATGGCGACTTTGGAAGAGTCTAACATGTGTGAGCATGCGCCAAGTCAACCCAAATAAAGCATCAAGGAGAAAACCAAAATAATGCTTCCATACAATAAAAACAACGCATGATTTTTTCAAAGCGTCATTAAGCAATCTCAGTTATTTGAGACAAGTCATGCTACAGCAAAACCACTAAGCATACTATCAAAAAGACATCAAGCATGACATGAAAAAGCCTAAGCTGCAGTCTACACAAGCTCCTTCTTGTACCACTATTTTGCACAAAGCTTTTTTCTCTTTTCCAACACCATTTGAAATTTTTATAAACACCTCTTTTGATGAAAACCAATAAAGATCAGAAGAAAAAATACACCTTGATGAAAAGATATAACAAGATCTGAACGCATATCAAGGCGAAAACGAAAACCAAAAGCAGTAGCAGAAAAAGATGAACGCTCGATTTTTAATAAGAGTGAAAACTAGAGCGTTCTTTGCAAATGAAAACGAGTATATCTCCTCCAAAGGAAATTTGTTGGGGTCCAACCATTTATTGCAGCCAACAAACAAACTAAACAACCTAAGAAAACTAAAACAACTGACGCTCCAAGAAAAACACATAGTGCATGAAGCAATAAAAATATAGTGTTTTGAAAGGTGACCTGATTTTTGCCGATGAAGAAGGGGTGCCTCGGGGGCATCCCCAAGCTTTGACGCTTGTACTTCTTGGATTCTTGGGGTGATGCATGGGCATCCCCAAGCTTGAGCTTTTGTCCATTCTTCAACTCATCTCATCATTCTCCAATCCCTACACTTGAAAACTTCCTTCATACAAAACTAAACATAATTCTATTAGCAACATTAGTGTAAGCATAAAATATATTCAACCTCTTTTAGCTTCAGGTTTCAACCCAAAACCACCACATATAAAGTATATACTACTGTAGCAACTTCCACAAGAGTTCCATGATAAAAAAGAACTCAAAAGAAAGCGATAAAGTGGCAAAAACAAATATTGGCCGAAATCTGTCAAAACTGGACAGCTGATAATGGACGAATTTTTGAGGGATTTTCCGTTGATCAAATCAAAAAGTGTTCAACTAAGAAACGTTTGGATATAACCTGGGGCATATGCACAAGAAATCGCAGGTCCAAAAGATAAACAGAGAATTTCCACGAATTTTTACGGTGCAGCACCGAAAACAGTTTCAGGACAGCAATAACCCCAAATCTTTACCTCACTCAAATTAGAGGCTTCTCTTGGCACAAAAACGAAATAAACAAGATAAGGAGCGGTCATTACAGTAGTAATGACTTCCAAGACTCAAATAAAAGAAAAAGTACTGAAAAGAAAACATTGGGTTATCTCCCAAGAGTGCTTTTCTTTAACGCCTTTGAGCTAGGCGCAGAAAATTGCGAATCAAGTAATATCAGATGAAGCATTAAGATCAACAAAAGAGGTCTTATCAATAAGGCATTGTATTTCATCCACATAAGTATTTGAAGACCCTTTGTGATCATGCTTTGGTACACTATTCTCATCAAAAAGATTTTCAGGACAGATCCAGGCAAAATTATTTTCGAAAGCATCATTCAATCCCAAAAGCTTGCAAGGTATAGGTATCTCGGCCTCCCCATCATGTGTATCAATAACCGTTATAGGTGAACCGAGTTTATTAAAACGTTTAAGAACTTTCCTAGCTTCAACAACGACATCCTTAAATTCTAGGCGCAAAGTTTCCAAGATAAAAGCCTTCTTTTCGGGATCCTTAATTTCATGAAGCTTAAGGAACATATATTGCATAAAAGGATTAAGACTAGCAAACCTAGTTTCCAACATGTCAATTAAATAAATGGAAGCAACTTCAATACTAGGAGCAAGCTCAACCCAAGACTTTTCCTCATCTTCATCATGCATACTAATGTGATTAAAGAACTCCTCAATGTTACTTTTGCCAATAATCGAACCACTCCCTACAGAGAGGTCCTCCAAAACGAACTCAGGGAACAACATGATAAACTAAAGTAAAGAAATAACAACTACCAAGGATTCTAATTTTTTTGGGTTTTTGATAAAAAGCAATGCAAGTAAAATAAAATAAAGTAAAGCAAAACAAATAACAAAGTAAAGAATGTGTGTGCGAAGAACTCCCCTCGCAGAAGTCTTCTCTCTTCCCCGGCAACGGCGCCAGAAAAGAGGCTGCTACTCGTGTGATGGTGACGCCAGAAAAGAGCTGTGGTGTTTAGTTGATGTGGGAGCAGTAAGTCCTTGTGCGTGGTGATGACCAGCCCGTTGGGAACCCCAAGAGGAAGGTATGATGAGTGTAGCAGCAAGTTTTCCCTCAGTTAAGAAACCAAGGTTTAATGTCGATCTTGAAGAAGAGAGACGGTGACGACTGAAGGTGATGCAGACTGGCTTAGTAACACTTCAACAAGGGCGCCGTTAACGATACTTGTTGACTCGTCTTCGGCCAGCAGCAACGCGGAACCTGCACACACACAAACAAATACTTTGTTCCCAACTTGCGATGAGGTTGTCAATCTCACCGGTTTGCTTGAAACAAAGGTTATGAGTGTATCGAGTGGAAAACAGTAGTAATATGCTAGTAAAGTAAACAGTGCGGGAAAAGTAAACAGGTGATTGCAATATGATTAAAATAGGACCGGGGTCCACAGTTCACTAGTGGTGTCTCTCCAAAGATAAAATAACATGCTGGGTAAACAAATTACAGTTGGGCAATTGATAGAATAAAGATAACGTGATATGTCAAGAAGATTGATACGTCTCAAACGTATCTATAATTTTTGATGCTCCATGCTTGTTTTTACACCATTTGCCTATTATTTCGTTACACTTAGTGGTACTTTTATGCATTTTCCGGAACTAACCTATTAACGAAGTGCCACAGTGCCAGTTTCCTGTTTTCTGCTGTTTTTGTGTTTCAGAAGTGATACACAGGAAATATTCTCGGAATTGGACGAAACAAGTTCCTGAAGTCCTATTTTTCTCGGGAGCATCCAGACATCCGAAGAGAGGAAGGAGAGGGGCCAGAGGCCACCCTCACAAGGGGCTGGCGCGGCCTAGGCCCTGGCCGCGCCACCCCTATGTGAGGAGCCCCTGGCTGCCCTCTCGCGACGCCCCTTCGCCTATAAGAAGCCTCGGGACGGAAATACCTAAGTCCCCGATCAGATTTCCAGAAAGAGTTCCGTAGCTCCGTCGCCGCCACCGACGAATTTCGGGGGACAGAAGTCTCTGTTCCGGCACCCTGCTAGGACGGGGAAGTGCCCCCGGAGCCATCTCCATCGGTCTCCATCGCCGTCTCCGCCGTCTCCATTGACCTCACCGCCATCTCCATCAACCTTGCTGTCTCCTATGATGAGGAGGGAGTAGTTCATCCCCGGGGCTAAGGGCTTTACCGGTAGCTATGTGGTTCACCTCTCTCTCCCATGATGTGATCTTTATGTGATCGTGAGCTTTGTATCATGTTGAACAAGTACATGTTATTATTCAGATATTTTGTGTACTCTAGTGATATTATTAAAGTAATCTATTCCTCCTGTTATGGTGTAACGGTGACAGTGCGTGCATCATGGTGGTACTTGGTTTAGGCTATGATTGTGATCCCTTGTGGATTATGAGAATAATTATTGCTATGATAGTTTGAGTGATTTATTCCTCCTTTCATGGTGTAAAGGTGAGAGTGTGTGCACCGTGTTAGTACTTGGTTTAAGTTGCAATGATTTCTATCTTGAGTTGTGATCTGATTTGGGTATCGCTATGAGTGGTGTTTGTCAAGTACTTGATGAACTTTAAGGGGTGCTCCCGTAGCCACTACGCAATGATTAGTGTTATTCAATAGGAGAGTAATTCAGAGTACCTTAGCAAGAGAAGTTACTTGTTCAGTCATGTTATATTGTTGGGAGTGTGTCCACTAGTGAAAGTATGATCCCTAGGCCTTGTTTCCAAGCATTGCACACCGTTTACTTGCTATTTTATTACTTGTTTGCTCGCAGCGATATTTATTTTATACCACAGTTACTACTTATAATCATCTATACCACTTGTATTTCACTATCTCTTCGCCGAACTAGTGCACCTATACATTTGACAAGTGTATTGGGTGTGTTGGAGATACAAGAGACTTTCTGTATCGTAATTGCAGGGTTGCTTGAGAGGGATAGCTTTGACCTCTAACCTCCCTGAGTTCGATAAACCTTGGGTGATCCACTTAAGGGAAACTTGCTGCTGCTCTACAAACCTCTGCACTTGGAGGCCCAACAAGTGTCTACAAGAATAGAAGTGCGTAGACATCAAGCTCTTTTCTGGCGCCGTTGCCGGGGAGGTAAGGTAAAAGGTACTCGCATCCTCCTGTGTGAGTGCTCGAAGTTATTTCCTTTAGATTCTGCAGTTACATCGTTTTGTTTCTTGTTTTTATTTTCACTAGTTAGGCTTAATGGAAAACAAAGAGTTCTTTAGTCTTTTTCCTGATTTTAGATTTGAAGAGAAAATTGAAAATCCTTTGGAGCTTATTTCGCATAGCAATGTTATTAGTACGAATGCTTTGAATACTGTTAATGCTAATGCTATAGAAAAGTCTAAGCTTGGGGAAGCTGGTTTGGTTGAGTATGATATCTTTAGTCCCCTAGCTTTAGTGCAGAAAGGTTGCTCTGATGATATTTTATCTCCCATATGTGATGTTTCTAATGATGCTGGTGCTCCTCATCCTTTTAAAATACCTACGAAGATTGTTGAACGTGTTAGGGATAACTGCTATTTAGGTGATGGAACTGTCCATCCTGGTGATCATTTGCTTTTTATACATGAATTATGCGAGTTGTTCCAGTGTGCAGGTATTTCAATGAACCAAGTTAAGAAGAAGTTATTCTCTTTGTCTCTGAAAGGCAGAGCTGAGGAATGGTATCGGCTGCTTGAAGATGGTCCATCTATTGACTGGGAGGAAATTGTGCATCTCTTTTATTCTAAATTATATCCTTCTAGTCAGGTTTATAAAGATAGAAATTACATTTATAATTTTCATCCGCACGAGGGAGAAAGCATTGCCCAAGCTTGGGGAAGATTGAAGTTACTAATGCATAAATGTCCTATTCATGATCTTCCCCGTAATATTGTTATTGATAATTTTTATGCACGGCTTACTCTTCCTGATAAGGATTATTTGGATGCTTCTTGCTTTGGATCATTCACTCATATGAAGGAAGATGCTAAGTGGAAACTTCTTGACCGTATACAAGAGAATGCTGAAGAATGGGAAAACGACAAAGGTAAAGGATCAGGTATGAATTACGAGTTTGATTGCATTAAGTCTTTCGCTGAAACTGCTGATTTTCAAGAGCTTAGTGCTAAATATGGTCTTGATCCTCAAGTTATGGTTGATTGCTTTAAAGCCTTTGCTTCCCATATAAATGTTCCTAAAGGAAATGGGGACGTGTATCATGAACCTTTTAAGGACACTTGCATAGAAAGTGATATTGTTGTTGATGATTGCAATAAACATGCTCAAACTTCTAAAAGTCCTATTTCTTATAAGCATGTTAATTTTTGTGGAGTACATAGACCTTGTGAACAGAGTTACAACAAGGAAGATTATTGCATCACCCACGCAAATGAAGAAACCAGCATGTGGCTCAAGGATCTAGATGTGCTTGGTGAATGGGTTTGTGAGCTTTATCCTTTTCTTTGTGAATATTGCGGTGAAAAAGGTCACTTTAATTTTCAATGTCCAATTAATCGAACGAGTACCGCAGATTTGTATTGTGATGATAAGATTACTCTCAATCAGCATGATGAGCTTACTTTGTTTTTGAATTGTGAAGAGATATCTAGAAAGCTTGCTTTGATAGACATGAATGATGTTGATATTAATAGCACCCTTGTTGGTTGTCATCTCTATTGTGCTAAAGATTGCCTCGCAAATACTTATTTACAAGATCTTATTAAACATGATGTTTTGCCAAGCTATGACAGGACTAATAGATGTTTCGATATTATTAATAGAGAGGAGGAATCCTCCAAAGTTTCTTCTGTTGTTTCTGTCAGCAAACCAGATTATGTGGAGAAGATGCCTTTCCCTCCTAGAGAATATGTGGAGAAGATGCCCTTCAAGTCTCTCCCTCCTAAAGGAGAGAGTAAGGAGAAGAAGAAGAAGAAGAAGAAGAGGATTAAAAGGCGAGAGGACACGGTATCTTCCCCTAAGCGTTATGATCCTGCTATAGATTATGATAATTCTGATTGGGATGATGTTCCTATGCCTATTACTTATGTTAGTGATCATGATTGGGAAAAGCACTCTACTTTTGATATTGAAAATCTTTTTGGTACCAATTCTAAGGTTAATAATTGTTGTACCATTAGTGCTATCCATGTTCCTTCTTATGATGATATGTTTGATGAGTATGCTTTGCGACATAGTAGTTCTCTAGCTTGTGATGATGGGTATAATATTTTCAGTTCACCTACTATTGAGGATAAAATTAGTTATGATTACAATATGCCTCCTGTCTTTGATGATTATGGTGATGAGAATAATTTTTCTGTTAAATCTGCTCCTACTACGATTGTTCATGTGGGGAGTATTAATCCTTTTATGCATATGGCTCATGATAGGGATGCTTTATATGATAGTTATATTGTTAGTTCTATTTATGATGCTACTGAAAGTTATTATGAGAGAGGGAAACATGGTTTGATGGATCTCAACAATATTGAGTTTCCCCTCTTTATGTTGCAATTCTTGAAGTTATACTTGTTTTGCCTTCCTATGCTTTTTGCTTTGCGCTTTTATGACTTGTCTCTTTTCAAGACTATTTTTCATAGGAAGTGGTTTAGATTTAAATGTGGTCCATACTTGCTTTTTGATGCTCTCTATTGCTTTAAATTCCTATATGGCGCCTTTGCCTCAAGCGCGCCCACATGAGCATCTTTGCAAATTACTGCGCCTAGCTCAAAGGCGTTAAAGAAAAGCACTCTTGGGAGATAACCCAATGTTTTATTTTCAGTACTTTTTCTTTTATTTGAGTCTTGGAAGTCATTACTACTGTAATGACCGCTCCTTTTCCTTTTATTTTGTTGTTGTGCCAAGAGAAGCCTCTAATTTGAGTGAGGTAAAGATTTGGGGATGTTGCTGTCCTGAAACTGTTTTCGGTGCTGCACCGTAAAAATTTGTGAAAATTCTCTGTATATATTTTGGACCTGCGATTTCTTGTGCATATGCCCCAGGTTATATCCAAACTTTTCTTAGTTGAACACTTTTTGATTTGAGCAACAGAAAATCCCTCAAAAATTCGACCTTTGTCAGCTGTTCAGTTTTGACAGATTTCTGCCAATATTTGTTTTTGCCACTTTATCGCTTTCTTTTGAGTTCTTTTTTATCATAGAACTCTTGTGGAAGTTGCTACAGTAGTATATACTTTATATGTGGTGGTTTTGGGTTGAAACCTGAAGCTAAAAGAGGTTGAATATATTTTATGCTTACACTAATGTTGCTAATAGAATTGTGTTTAGTTTTGTATGAAGGAAGTTTTCAAGTGTAGGGATTGGAGAATGATGAGATGAGATGAAGAATGGAAAAAAGATCAAGCTTGGGGATGCCCATGCATCACCCCAAGAAATATCCAAGAAGTACAAGCGTCAAAGCTTGGGGATGCCCCCGAGGCACCCCTTCTTCATCGGCAAAAATCAGGTCACCTTTCAAGACACTATATTTTTATTGCTTCATGCACTATGTGTTTTTCTTGGAGCGTCAGTTGTTTTAGTTTTCTTAGTTAGTTTAGTTTTGTTTGCTGCAATAAATGGTTAGATCACATCATGTTTCTTTTGGAGGAGATGAACTCGTTTTCATTTGCTAAGAACACTCAGTTTTTCACTCTTATCGTTCACCGAGTGTTCTTCTTTTTCTGCTACTGCTTTTGGTTTTCGTTTTCGCCTTGATTTGCGTTTAGATCTTGCCATATCTTTTCATCAAGGTGTATTTTTGCCTCTGGTCTTCATTGGTTTTCATCAAAAGAGGTGTTTATAAAAATTTCAAATGGTGTTGGAAAAGAGAAAAAGCTTTGTGCAAAATAGTGGTACAAGAAGGAGCTTGTGTAGACTGCGGCTTAGGATTTTTCATGTCATGCTTGATGTCTTTTTGATAGTATGCTTAGTAGTTTTGTTGTAGCATGACTTGTCTCAAATAACTGAGATTGCTTAATGAGCCTTTGAAAAAATCATGCGTTGTTTTTATTATATGGAAGCATTATTTTGGTTTTCTCCTTGATGCTTTATTTGGGTTGACTTGGCGCATGCTCACACATGTTAGACTCTTCCAAAGTCGCCATTAGCCTTCATGATCATTTAGTTTTTGACTCTTGATGCCATCGTATGCTTCTTTTAATGTCGCTTTGTCGCTTTGCATGATTATGGCCATTATTGCTCTCTTAGTTGGTCGCTCCCAGTCTTTTGCTAGCCCTCACCTTGTACTGAGTATGAGCTCTACTCGTGCATCCAACTCCTAAAAGCCAAGTTTACCATTGTGTCCACCATACATACCTACTAGCAATTTGCTATTCCAAGTAAATTTGACTTGCTTTTATTTTCTCTTCAAATTAAACTCTTACCAGTGTTATGCGAAATTCGGTCAGTAAAGCTCTCACGAACCGGAAGGCACACTTTACTTTTTCCTGTTCTAAAAATTTGAAATTGTGGTCTTTTATGTTGAGTTGTTATGCTTGCAAGCTGTAAGTTGGATTCTAGCCCAACCATGCCGTCATGGGGCAAGCTTTCAACATTGCACTTCCTATTTGAGTTGATATCGTGATCTTTTGTTTATGGATGCCCGCTGTGTGAAATGAATTGGGAATCTTGTAAGGATCATGGAGTTTTTATGTGTGTTAGGGAAACGCCGGGCCGCCAATCTAAGCCATGCATAATTCATGGTCGAAATTTGCAGCATACCCATGGTGAACATTCGACGACGCATCTCACAATAAAAAGCTAAACAATATAGCAAATAAAAGAGATGTCGAGGTGTTCATCGTCTGCTTGTCCTGTCATTTTGGTGTGGGTTTGTTCCATGTCATCGGGCACGGAGGTACCCCATTGGCGGTTCTCAATGATATGCATATACTTACAATGACAAGAGCCTTGCTTGGGACTCTAAGTAAACTAGCATGGTTTGGGTACTCGTATTCACGGGACACGAGGTTTTCAACTTATGATTTGTCAAGCATATGCATCATAATTGTTCTCGCATTAACTTTAACCATTCAAGATGCTTATGATGGGGGCAATGAGAGCTCAAAGCCGGTAAGTACCATAATTTTTGAAGGTTATAAAACTTGCAATCACTGCTTCCCTCTGCGAAGGGCCTTTCTTTTACTTTTATGTTGAGTCACCACCTTCTTTCTTTATGCACCGTTAAGAGAGCATAGTTGTCATTCTTAGTGTGATATGCATTGTCCCAAGGTTCATTGATTGACTCATATTGTTGGTTTCACTTGTTCTTAAATTATTTGTATCTAGTCGCCCTCTTAAACTTGAAGGTGTCCTATGCATTTATGTTTTGCTCTCTTTGAAGGACAAGCTGAAAACCATTTGTATGTTTTTCCTTATGATTTGAACACACGTTTGACTTTCATTGTTTCATTTTCATGATCTTTTGTTTGTGTTCATTTTCATGTTTACAACATGGTTGCTAAGTTCTTATTGTCATGATTATATCTTTCATGCCCATGTTTTAAGTTCTATTGATCCCAGCTCATCAATGCTTACATATATGATCAAGATTGTGTAGGTGCATGTCACCTCAAAAATTATTCTTTTGTTATCACTTACCTACTCGAGGACGAGCAGGAGTTAAGCTTGGGGATGCTTGATACGTCTCAAACGTATCTATAATTTTTGATGCTCCATGCTTGTTTTTACACCATTTGCCTATTGTTTCGTTACACTTAGTGGTACTTTTATGCATTTTCCGGAACTAACCTATTAACGAAGTGCCATAGTGCCAGTTTCCTGTTTTCTGCTATTTTTGTGTTTCAGAAGTGATACACAGGAAATATTCTCGGAATTGGACGAAACAAGTTCCTGAAGTCCTATTTTTCTCGGGAGCATCCAGACATCCGAAGAGAGGAAGGAGAGGGGCCAGAGGCCACCCTCACAAGGGGCTGGCGCGGCCCAGGCCCTGGCCGCGCCACCCCTATGTGAGGAGCCCCTGGCTGCCCTCTCGCGACGCCCCTTCGCCTATAAGAAGCCTCGGGACGGAAAAACCTAAGTCCCCGATCAGATTTCCAGAAAGAGTTCCGTAGCTCCGCCGCCGCCACCGACGAATTTCGGGGGACAGAAGTCTCTGTTCCGGCACCCTGCCGGGACGGGGAAGTGCCCCCGGAGCCATCTCCATCGGTCTCCATCGCCGTCTCCGCCGTCTCCATTGACCTCACCGCCATCTCCATCAACCTTGCTGTCTCCTATGATGAGGAGGGAGTAGTTCATCCCCGGGGCTAAGGGCTTTACCGGTAGCTATGTGGTTCACCTCTCTCTCCCATGATGTGATCTTTATGTGATCGTGAGCTTTGTATCATGTTGAACAAGTACATGTTATTATTCAGATATTTTGTGTACTCTAGTGATATTATTAAAGTAATCTATTCCTCCTGTTATGGTGTAACGGTGACAGTGCGTGCATCATGGTGGTACTTGGTTTAGGCTATGATTGTGATCCCTTGTGGATTATGAGAATAATTATTGCTATGATAGTTTGAGTGATTTATTCCTCCTTTCATGGTGTAAAGGTGAGAGTGTGTGCACCGTGTTAGTACTTGGTTTAAGTTGCAATGATTTCTATCTTGAGTTGTGATCTGATTTGGGTATCGCTATGAGTGGTGTTTGTCAAGTACTTGATGAACTTTAAGGGGTGCTCCCGTAGCCACTACGCAATGATTAGTGTTATTCAATAGGAGAGTAATTCAGAGTACCTTAGCAAGAGAAGTTACTTGTTCAGTCATGTTATATTGTTGGGAGTGTGTCCACTAGTGAAAGTATGATCCCTAGGCCTTGTTTCCAAGCATTGCACACCGTTTACTTGCTATTTTATTACTTGTTTGCTCGCAGCGATATTTATTTTATACCACAGTTACTACTTATAATCATCTATACCACTTGTATTTCACTATCTCTTCGCCGAACTAGTGCACCTATACATTTGACAAGTGTATTGGGTGTGTTGGGGACACAAGAGACTTTCTGTATCGTAATTGCAGGGTTGCTTGAGAGGGATAGCTTTGACCTCTAACCTCCCTGAGTTCGATAAACCTTGGGTGATCCACTTAAGGGAAACTTGCTGCTGCTCTACAAACCTCTGCACTTGGAGGCCCAACAAGTGTCTACAAGAATAGAAGTGCGTAGACATCAAAGATCACTATGAGATTTACTCTGGGCATTACAACAAAATACATAGACCGCCATCCAACTGCATCTATGACTAATAATCCACCCTCGGGGATATCATCCGAACACCCCAAAAGTATTAAGTTGCGAACAACAGATAATTGCATTAAGCAAAGTGTGTAATGTAAACAAAGCATATGCCCTTGAGCATATGAATGTTGTTTTCTCCCTAGTAGCAACAGCACATCTACCACCTTAGAGGTTTCTGTCACTCCCCCAGGTGAAATAGAGACATGAACCCACTATCGAGCATAAATACCCCCTCTTGGAGTCACTAGCAACTACTCGGCCAAGATAGCTACTAACAACGGAGAGCATGCAAGATCATAAACAACATAGAGATAACAAAAGATATAATTTAGTACAGCAACTTAATCATAAACACCAATATTCATCGGATCCCAACAAACCAACATCATAGAATTACATAACGGTGATCTCAATCATGTAGGGCAGCTCATGAGATCTAAACATGAAGCACATGGTGGAGAAGACAACCATCTAGCTACTGCTATGGACCCATAGTCCAAGGTAGACTACTCAATCATCGCTCCGGAGGCAAGCATGGCGATGAAGAAGACCTCCGGTGGCGATTCCCCTCTCCGGCAGGGTGCCGGGAAGAGCTTCTGGACCCTCCCGATCTTCGGGTCGACGGCGGCGGCGGATCGCGATGTATTCTAGAAAACTGATCGGGCCCTTAGGTTTTTCTCGACTTCTCTTCGGATCTCTGGAAGCTTCCGGGTAAAATAAGACTTCAGGAACTTGTTTCGTCCAATTCCGAGAATATTTCCTGTGTATCACTTCTGAAACACAAAAACAGCAGAAAACAGGAAACTGGCACTGTGGCTCTTGTTAATAGGTTAGTTCCGGAAAATGCATAAAAGTGCCACTAAGTGTAACGAAACAATAGGCAAATGGTGTAAAAACAAGCATGGAGCATCAAAAATTATAGATACGTTTGAGACGTATCAAGCATCCCCAAGCTTAACTCCTGCTCGTCCTCGAGTAGGTAAGTGATAACAAAAGAATAATTTTTGAGGTGACATGCACCTACACAATCTTGATCATATATGTAACAATTGGTGAGCTGGGATCATAAGAACTTAAAACATGGGCATGAAGATATAATCATGACAATAAGAACTTAGCAACCATGTTGTAAACATGCAAATGAACACAAACAAAAGATCATGATAATGAAACAATGAAAGTCAAACGTGTGTTCAAATCATAAGGAAAAACATACAAATGGTTTTCAGCTTGTCCTTCAAAGAGAGCGAAACATAAATGCATAGGACACCTTCAAGTTTAAGAGGGCGACTAGATACAAATAATTTAAGAACAAGTGAAACCAATCATCATGAATCAATCAATGAACTTTGGGACAATGCATATCACACTAAGAATGACAACTATGCTCTCTTAATGGTGCATAAAGAAAGAAGGTGGTGACTTAACATAAAAGTAAAAGAAAGGCCCTTCGCAGAGGGAAGCAGTGATTGCAAGTTTTATAACCTTCAAAAATTACGGTACTTACCGGCTTTGAGCTCTCATTGCCCCCATCATAAGCATCTTGAATGGTTAAAGTTAATGCGAGAACAATTATGGTGTATATGCTTGACAAATCATAAGTTGAAAACCTCGTGCCCCGTGAATACGAATACCCAAACCTCATGCTACTTTACTTAGAGTCCCAAGCAACGCTCTTGTCATTGTAAGTATATGCATATCATTGAGAACCGCCAATGGGGTACCTCCATGCTCGATGACATGGAATAAGCCCACACCAAAATGACAGGACAAGCAGACAATGAACACCTCGACATCTCTTTTATTTGCCTTTTGTTTAGCTTTTTATTGTGAGATGCGTCGTCGAATGTTCACCATGGGTATGCTACAAATTTCCACCATGAATTATGCATGGCTTAGATTGGCAGCCCGGCGTTTCCCTAACACATATACAAACTCCATGATCCCTACAAGATTCCCAATTCATTTCACACCGCGGGCATCCATAAACAAAAGATCACGATATCAACTCAATTAAGAAGTGCAATGTTGAAAGCTTGCCCCATGACAGCATGGCTGGGCTAGAATCCAACTTACAACTTGCAAGCATAACAACTCAATATAAGAGACCACAATGTCAAATTTTTAAGAACAGGAAAAAGTAAAGTGTGCCTTCCGGTTCGTGAGAGCTTTACTGACAGAATTTCGCATAACACTGGTAAGAGTTTAATTTGAAGAGAAAATAAAAGCAAGTCAACTTTACTTGGAATAGCAAATTGCTAGTAGGTATGTATGGTGGACACTTTGGAAAACTTTGGCTTTTAGGAGTTGGATGCACGAGTAGAGCTCATACTCAGTACAAGTCGAGGGCTAGCAAAAGACTGGGAGCGACCAACTAAGAGAGCAATAATGGCCATAATCATGCAAAGCGACAAAGCGACACTAAAAGAAGCATAAGATGGCATCAAAAGTCAAAAACTAAATGATCATGAAGGCTATTGGCAACTTTGTAAGAGTCTAACATGTGTGAGCATGCGCCAAGTCAACTCAAATAAAGCATCAAGGAGAAAACCAAAATAATGCTTCCATACAATAAAAACAACGCATGATTTTTTCAAAGACTCATTAAGCAATCTCAGTTATTTGAGACAAGTCATGCTACAGCAAAACCACTAAGCATACTATCAAAAAGACATCAAGCATGACATGAAAAAGCCTAAGCTGCAGTCTACACAAGCTCCTTCTTGTACCACTATTTTGCACAAAGCTTTTTCTCTTTTCCAACACCATTTGAAATTTTTAAAGACACCTCTTTTGATGAAAACCAATAAAGATCAGAGGCAAAAATACACCTTGATAAAAAGATATGACAAGATCTGAACGCAAATCAAGGTGAAAACGAAAACCAAAAGCATTAGCAGAAAAAGTAGAACGCTCGATTTTTAATAAGAGTGAAAACTAGAGCGTTCTTTGCAAATGAAAACGAGTACATCTCCTCCAAAGGAAATTTGTTGGGGTCCAACCATTTATTGCAGCAAAAAAACAAACTAAACCAACTAAGAAAACTAAAATAACTGACGCTCCAAGAAAAACACACAGTGCATGAAGCAATAAAAATATAGTGTTTTGAAAGGTGACCTGATTTTTGCCGATGAAGAGGGGTGCCTCGGGGGCATCCCCAAGCTTTGAAGCTTGTACTTCTTGGATATTTCTTGGGGTGATGCATGGGCATCCCCAAGCTTGAGCTTTTGTCCATTCTTCAACTCATCTCATCATTCTCCAATCCCTACACTTGAAAAATTCCTTCATACAAAACTAAACACAAATCTATTAGCAGCATTAGTGCAAGCATAACATATATTCAACCGTCTATTTGCTTCAGATTTCAACTCAAAACCACCACATATATAGCAAATACTACTGTAGCAACTCCCCAAAAAGTTCCATGATCAAAAGAACTCTAAAGAAAGCGATAAAGTGGCAAACACAAATATTGGCAGAAATCTGTCAAAACTGAACAGCTGACAAAGGTCGATTTTTTTAGGGATTTTCTATTGCTCAAATCAAAAAGTGTTCAACTAAGACAAGTTTGGATATAACCTGGGGCATATGCACAAGAAATCGCAGGTCCAAAAGATAAACAGAGAATTTTCACGAATTTTTACGGTGCAGCACCGAAAACAGTTTCAGGACAGCAACATCCCCAAATCTTTACCTCACTCAAATTAGAGGCTTCTCTTGGCACAAAAACGAAATAAACAAGACAAAGAGCGGTCATTACAGTAGTAATTACTTCCAAGACTCAAATAAAAGAAAAAGTACTGAAAAGAAAACATTGGGTTATCTCCCAAGAGTGCTTTTCTTTAACGCCTTTGAGCTAGGCGCAGAAAATTGCGAATCAAGTAATATCAAGTGATGAAGCATCAAGCTCAACAGGAACAAAGAAATGAATACTATCCAAATGAGGTTTTGAGTACCCCTTGTAGTCACGCCTTGGTACACTATTTTCATCAAAAAGATTTTCAGGACAAATCCAACTAAAATTAGTTTCCAAGGCATCATGAATTCCTACAAGTTTACAAGGTATTGGCATCCTAGAATCTTCATTGGGCGTACCAACAACCTTAACAGGTGAGCCAAGCTTATTAAACTTCTTAAAAACTTTCCTAGCCTCAATTGCAACATCTCTAAATTCTGTGCGCAAGGTTTCTAAAATAAAAGCTTTCTTTTCGGGATCCTCAATTTCATGAAGCTTAAGGAACATGTATTGCATAGAAGGATTAAGACTAGCAAACCTAGCTTCTAACATGTGAACTAAATGAGCAGAAGCAGCTTCATAACTAGGAGCTAACTCAACCAAAGACTTTTCCTCAACTTCCTTATGCATACTAATGTGATTAAAGAACTCCTCAATGTTACTTTTTCCAATAATCGAACCACTACCTACTGAGAGGTCCTCCAGAACGAACTTAGGGAACAGCATGATAAACTAAAGTAAAGAAATAACAACTACCAAGGATTCTAATTTGTTTTGGGTTTTTGATAAAAAGCAATGCAAGTAAAATAAAGATAGTAAAGCAAAGCAATAACAAAGTAAAGGATGTGTGTGCGAAAAACTCCCCTCGCAGAAGTCTTCTCTTCCTCCCCGGCAACGGCGCTAGAAAACTGGCTGATGGCGTTTGAAGGCCCTCAGTTGATTCCTTGTGCGTGGTGAATAACCAGCCCGTTGGGAACCCCAAGTGGAAGGTATGATGAGTATAGCAGCTAGTTTTCCCTTAGTTATGAAACCAAGGTTTAATATCGTTCTTGGAGAGGAGAGACAATGACGACTGAAGGTGATGCAGACTGGCTTAATAACACTCCAACAAGGGCGCTGTTAACGATACTTGTTGACTCGTCTTTGGCCAGTAGCAACGCGGAACCTGCACACAACACAACCAAATACTTTGTTCCCAACTTACGATGAGGTTGTCAATCTCACCGGTTTGCTTGAAACAAAGATTATGAGTGTATCGAGTGGAAAGCAATATAGTATGCGAGTAAAGTAAATAGTGCGAGTAAAGTAAACAGGTGATAGCAATATGATGTAAATAGGACCGGGGTCCACAGTTCACTAGTGGTGTCTCTCCATAGATAAAATAACACATGCTGGGTAAACAAATTACAGTTGGGCAATTGATAGAATAAAGATAAACGTGATATGTCAAGAAGATCACTATGAGATTTACTCTGGGCATTACAACAAAATACATAGACCGCCATCCAACTGCATCTATGACTAATAATCCACTCCCAGGGATATCTATCCGAACATCCCAGAAGTATTAAGTTGCGAACAACGGATAATTGCATTAAGCAAAGTGTGTAATGTAAACAAAGCATATGCCCTTGAGCATATGAATGTTGTTTTCTCCCTAGTAGCAATAGCACATCTACCACCTTAGAGGTTTCTGTCACTCCCCCAGGTGAAATAGAGGCATGAACCCACTATCGAGCATAAATACCCCCTCTTGGAGTCACTAGCAACTACTCGGCCAAGATAGCCACTAACAACGGAGAGCATGCAAGATCATAAACAACATAGAGATAATAAAAGATATAATTCAGTACAGCAACTTAATCATAAACACCAATATTCATCGGATCCCAACAAACCAAACATGTAGAATTACATAACGGTGATCTCAATCATGTAGGGCAGCTCATGAGATCTAAACATGAAGCACATGGTGGAGAAGACAACCATCTAGCTACTGCTATGGACCCATAGTCCAAGGTAGACTACTCACTCATCGCTCCGGAGGCAAGCATGGCGATGAAGAAGACCTCCGGTGGCAATTCCCCTCTCCGGCAGGGTGCCGGGAAGAGCTTCTGGACCCTCCCGATCTTCAGGTCGACGGTGGCGGCGGATCGCGATGTGTTCTGGAAATCTGATCGGGTACTTAGGTTTTCTCCGTCGGGGGGTCTTTATAGGCAAAGGGGCGATGTCAGAGGAGGGGCCAGGCGCCCTCACACGGGGGTGGCGCGGGCCAGGGCCTGGCCGCGCCACCCCTGTGTGTGGGGCCCTGGTGGCCCCCCTCCTACTTCTCTTCGGATCTCTGGAAGCTTCCGGGTAAAATAAGACTTCAGGAACTTGTTTCGTCCAATTCCGAGAATATTTCCTGTGTATCACTTCTGAAACACAAAAACAGCAGAAAACAGGAAACTGACACTGTGGCTCTTGTTAATAGGTTAGTTCCGGAAAATGCATAAAAGTGCCACTAAGTGTAACGAAACAATAGGCAAATGGTGTAAAAACAAGCATGGAGCATCAAAAATTATAGATACGTTTGAGACGTATCAGATAGCGCTGACGAAGAAAAGCCCACTGAGCAGCAACAGTAGGAAGACCCATGAACTCAGCAGCATACTGAGGCAGAACACTGGAAGTAAGTACAGCAGCAGCACGAGCATCCTCATCTATCCACTGAGTGTAGTCAGTCAGATTGAGCCGGTAAGTTGCAAGAGCGTCAGAATACTCCTGGACCTGCCGGTCATACTCAGCCAGAGCAGTAGCATCAGTACTCTTTGCTGCATCCTTGGCCTCCTGAGTAGCATCGGGGGCAAGGGCAACGGGCGTCGGTGCAATCGGCGCCGTAGGAGCAGTGGGGCGTGGCGGACAGGGGACCTCGCCGGAAAGCACATCCCAAAGACGAATACCGTGAATGTGGACGCGCATAAAGGCAGCGAAATTAGGATAATTCGCGCCATCAAAGATCACCGGGCAGCGAGGAATCGCAACATAGCCCGATGAGGAAGACATATCTCTCTCTCTCTTTTTTTTACTCTCACACAGATCTCACGTTGACTGCAAAGAACAGATGGCAGATGAGATGAAACCCGGCCGATTCAAAGCAATTTCGCAGCCGATTGAGGACAATGGCGGCCGGATCAAGTAGATCAGGAGCCAATCAACCAATTCCCGGCAGATCAGGTGGCAGAAGAACTGGCGGAGCTGCAGATCAAGCTGGAGCACATCGGGGACGTCTGCAGGCGAGCCGACCTCGAGACCTCGGGAACGCCAGGGGCGGGAGCGGGGCGGGATCGGGAAGGACCGCTTGCTGGCGGTCGACTTGCTGGCGGTCGCTGGCGGTCGACTTGCTGGCGGGGCCAGTCGCGGGTGAAGTCGATCTGATCGAGGAGTCCCGTGGTCCCGTGCTGGCTGAGGTCGACTTGCTGGCGGGGCCCATCGCGGGTGAAGTCGATCTGATCGAGGAGTCCCGTGCTGGCCGGCCGGTCGATCTGAGAGAGCGGAGGGCGGACGGGGCGAGGACAGAGCGCGTGGTCTCGGACTGGAGGCCGAGCCGCACGAAATCGAGGAGGCCGAGGGAGCGGAGGGCGTCCTCGTGGAGCGATGCAGAGGGGAGTCCAGGGAGATCGAAGATGAGGCCGGCGTGACGAGGCTGGCGTGCGGATCGAAGACGAGGCGGATCGATCTCGATCCAGAAAACAGCGGCCAGTCGGGAACCGGCAACGGAGACCGGGGCGAGGTGGCGGCTGCGACGAGGAGCTAAACCTATTGCTCTGATACCATGTTAGGAATAGACAAGTTGTATTCTCTGAGGGCCAAAGGCCACAACATATAGTTACATGTACAGGTGAGAATATGCAGGAAACCCCCTAACAGGTGGGGAAAATACAGATATACAAATATACATCTAACACATGCCACCTCTAATTAATGTCAAAAAAATAGTTGTTGTCTTGGCGGTTATGATGCATTTCCAATACTTTTATCACACTTATAACACAGAGGACGACTACCCTTCCGTTGTGTTCTCGAGATGGTCAGCACCTGAGCATCACGTTGTGAGCTGCCGACGTCATGCGCTGAGGCCCGAGCACATCGTGGCAGGGGAGCGATTCAGCCCACGTCATGCTAGCCCATAATACATCCTCAGGGATGCAATGTCTAGATCATACGGGCTATCAGTCTCACCTTTTTAAAGATACAACACTGTCACACTGCACAGCGATGCCGGTTAGACAATGTGATGGATTTGAATTGATGATTATTCAGTGTCTTGGTTTGTGATTTACTGCTTGACAATAATTAACTTGTTGTGAAGTAGTGAGAAATTGAGTGTTAGTCTTATACTCTTATGGCCATAGTACGAGTCAAGATGCTCTTGAAGAACCTGACAAATGGGCATGCACATTTCAACTATCTAATCAAATGCAGATTTATCCATATCTGAAACCCGCGCTTAAGTTGGATGATGGTTGCAGGTTATGTGTTGCGCTGTGCTTGAAACCGAGTCACAAGCTCCATTCCCTGAATAGCCGAATCATTTCATTCTTCTGTATGAATTGATACTTATGACCATCTCCTTATTTAAACCTCTTACTACTACTTTTAGGGGATACTTCACTGTGCGTAGAGTTATTCCTTCGAGATAATTAATTGTTTGTTCTGCTGCAGCATTTTCCAAAACCTTGAAGCGTACCCATCATGGAGAGCCAGATGAGAGATAAATGCTATATAGGTAGCTGCTTCCGAAATGTGCAACTATGGAATCGTTGGTTCATGCTCCCAACAGTTTTTATCGAGGCTTCCTAGAGTTTGTATTTTAAGACATAACTAACTTCATCCCAAGCTTAAGTCTCTACGTGTTATCTCTTCTGAGACAAGTGCCACTTATATTTTAGCAATGCCACTTTCCTTGCTGATGCTATTGCTCATGTTATATATATGGTTGCAAATTGTTTCCATTGTCAGGCATATGACATGTATATTTTTCTTAGTGGGAATAAGTGTCCTTTGTTTTACCACTCAAGATGTATGTGCACAAGCCATTTTACATGTTACATTGTTTGCAAGACACAACACGAGTAAGTCTTTAGTTGATTCCATGGGAATTGTATTCTGATATGTTTTATGTGACTACAAGACCTTTGTATTTGTACTGATAGTACTTTCAGAAATGTGTAAATAGACCTTAGAAATTAATAACATGTTTGGTGTTACATCCATTTTTACTGATAGTGCTGATTATATATATATTCAACGATCGAACAACTAGGGTGAAATTCTACTGAATTCTGTAATATTGAGAGTCTATTGAATTCAGTAATATATCGTGATCCTTTTTGCAGTTCCTTATAACTTGCAATTGTTTCTCACTTTGTTGATAGACAGAACTGCATTTCACCAAAATGCATTAGGCCGTTAACTTGAATCTGGTAATGGTACAAACTAACTAAAGGGACCAACGCTTGTTAATCAGAGCTTGCAACTATATATGGAGCCTTTCCTAGGAAAAGTTTGATGCTGACGAGCATTTTCCTCTTTGACTATTACATGCAACTAAAAAAAATCAATGGCAGCTCAAGTCAGGAATGACGCCCAGGGAGCATGTGCGGATACAGAAAACATAATACTACAAGATTTTGTCAAGCATATAGTTATAGAGTTTTTTTGGACATCTTTTGAATTTATTTGATTCACCTGGAGTTTGAGCACAAGTCATGTGATTGTTTATGAAGTACTGTACATTATTAGACCTTATTAAACCATTATGTGTTTTTAATATGTGTTATCTAACTAAAATAAACAAAGAAATTCATAAAATTATACGTGCGTTGTACGTGCACATTTACTAGTTCAGTAGTAATTTTCAAATTCGAGTCAAACTTTTACATAATTTTACTGGAAGAGAGAGTGGGACGGGGACAGAGCTGTCGAACCCTAGCCCGTATCACGTGGTCTGGTCAGTCGGAGCGCCGGCGGCCGTCGTCCCCTCGGACGATCTCGGATCTCGGATCTGAAGGCTCTCCCCGCGCGTCTGGCGGCGACCTCGACGGCGCCCGCCGGCTCTCCCCGCGCGTCTGGCGGCGACCACGACGGCGCCCGCCGGCTTGCTTGTTCCGAATGATTCCATTCGGACTGTTGCCTGGTACGCACTGATCTCCCTTGCTAGCAAGCTTACGACTTAGTGTCGATCTCGGATTGACCCTGATACTTGGATTTCACTTCCTTTCCAACTCGGATTCGGCACTGGACCTCAATAAAAATACCTCCGGCTGCTGATTGTAGGTGGATCCACGAGCACCCACGGAGGCTGTCCACTGGAATTCAACAATTGTGTGCATAAATTTCAAGTTTCTGTGACTCGGACCAGGCCACTACCATGTCGAAGCGGCAGCGGCAGGCCGACCAGAATCACCACCTGTGCCGCTGCAGCTGCGGCAAGGTGCCGGAGCCGGAGCCGGCGAGCCGGCGGCAGAGCAAGCACCTCTACATTGTCTTGGATGACTGGGAGGAGGGGTACAGCATCCACAAGTTTGACGCCCATAACTTCTTCTTCAGCGACAGTGAAGACAGTGGAACTGGGGCTGGGCTCAAGCGTCTCCCTGAGCCCCCGGCAGCACGGCTAGACCGTTCAGGCCGGGCCGATGACATGTTCATCGCCTCACTGGGCAGCAAGATCTTGGTTGCAAATGGTGTGACGTACAATGAACAGGCGTGCACTCTTGCCTACGACATGAAAACCTACCCGAAAACCTGTACGGCCTTGCTGTCGCCGCCGGAGAGAAGCAGGAGCGGAAGCTGTATGCGCTGTCGGACCAACTCGATGAGAACGGCGGCCAGACAGGGGTTTCTTTCGAGGTGCTTTCATGGATGCGCTGTGGAGGGCCTTCGAGCGGCAAGGCCAACATGTGGTCCTGGGACATTGACGCCCCATCTCCGGCGCCGTTCAATGGCAGCGAAGAGGCCGTGGCTGCCTATGTCGTGCATCCGGACGAAAGCACCATCTTCCTCTCCACCAGGGACAAGAAGAACCGGCGTCGCGAGCGCACCTACACTTTCGACACCACCCACTGCGAGTGGAGGTCACACGGGCGGTGGGCGCTGCCTTTCCTTGGCCAGGGCTTCTTCGACCGCGAGCTGGACGCTTGGGTCGGGCTCCATCGCAACGACCACCGCGGCTACTGCCTTTGCTCCTGCCAGGTCCCCTCCCGCAGCGGCAGGGAGGAGCCAGAATGGACCACGGCGAAAGGCAAGCTGTTCCAGGAGGTGCCGCCAGAGAGGCACCTCGGGGCCACTCTCACTTACATGGGCGACAGCAAGTTCTGCCTTGTCGAGAGGGTGATACACGAAGATGTGGAGCTGGAACTGGAAGACGCCTCTCCCGATGGCTGCGCGCTTCATATTACCTTCTTTGGCCTCAAGTACAATCGTAAGGGGGAGCTGCAAATTATGAATCGCCGTGCCACCAGCTCCTACGCGGTGCCCAGGCATCTGCGGTCATTTTCTCATGTAGCATTCTGGATGTAGGAGCTAGTTGTTTGAGTAGGCACACACATGTAACATACTTAGCCAAGAAAAGGAGGGGATTCCTATGCTAATTGTTTTTTCCTACATAATGAATCTTCTCTGATTCCCTGGAAAACTGTATAGTTAGCAGTAACTTGAGTATATGCTTTTTTCTAGAGTAGATGGCTAGAATCTGGCTGCCTGGACATCATGTAGTTGTTTGGGTAAACACAGGCGCACACATGGAACAGATTTAGCTTAGAAAAACAAGTGAATGCGATGCTAATGTTAATGTGCTGTATAATGAATGTAATTGTTGGAAACTTTGTTAAGAAAGAACTACTGCTAGCAAACTGAGTACTATTTCTTTTATAAGAACTCTTGATCTCGCTGCCTGTGTTCAGGGATGTCTGTTTATGTACATGGAGTTATTGTCTGATGGAGTTTGTATTCTTTGTGCCAAACTGCTAATATGCTGTGAATCTCCTTTTGAGTTTGTTTAAGGTGTAGCTCTTTCACATCAACAGTATAGTTTGTGTACTCTGACACTGCTTCTTTAGCACAAGAACGAGCGAGCTGCCGTCCTGTTCAAAAAATTCAGTTCCAAGACCTGATGTATCTCAACAAGGATCGGCCAGCCTTCTCATACATCAAGGATTGATCATGAGGAATTAAACCGGAATCTCCAAAAGAAGCATCGGATAAAATATTTATCGGTTTTGACTGGATGTGATAGGGATGTTATTAGATTGCTAAAGTCAAGAAGGATTCATGTAGCCAAGGTGTGTGCCTCCTTTTCGCACCATTTATTTCACCTATTCATCCACTTTAACTCTCCTTGTGTTGTATGTATCTACACTGATGGTATTGGCCTGGAGAATCAGGCTGAAACTAACGCCATCCTCTGAGGACATTGTTGTGGCATTGAGCTGAGGTTAGTTACATTTTGAGACATCATTATGCAATAATTAAACTGAAACAATCATCAGTTCTACATGTGCTGTTTCCTGAATGGCTCTTGTTTTGGCCTTAATTTACCCCAGCTGTACAATTGTCATTTGCTATAGTCCAATGCACTTCACCCATGCAGATTTACACCAGATCTTCAAATTTAAGAAAAAGGCATCTCCTGCTAGAAGTGCAGTCTTGCTTTATTTGTTTGCATTCTAAATTTCCCTAAAAGTTAAAACGGCTCTTAGTTAGTCTCAGCTTGCGAATTGACACTGCAGGCAGGCAGGCTACACACGAGCCAGACAAGAGGATGCCTGCTGGCTGCTGATCTTAGCACCATTACAAGTGATCAAGAGATGAGAAACACACACACTTGGCGAGGGCAGTGCAAAAAAGCCATACTCTTGCTAGGTATGCTGGCATTGCTCCCTTACAGCCGGTGGTGATTCAGTCCCTGTAGACCGAAGCTGCTCGCCCTCCTCAAGAGAACACAATTAAGTCTGATAGTATTATAATCTCAGGGAAACACAGGTACGGTCACCACATGAATTGGAGTTCTCTGCCAATTCAAAGTTTGCGATATCAGCAGCAATATCTTCATTCAGGCTCCAACAGCTACGCCCCAGACCTCTCCAGGCTGAAGCTTCAGTCAGCTCTTCTGGCAGCTCAAGTCTGTCGTCTCCTTCATCTGCAGCAAGTCACCTTCCTCACTGATAACATTGCCATCGCCAAGGCAGTCGCATCCAGGGATGTCAATGCAACTCAAGTCCGTTGGGCGATTTACCAGATTATTTCCGTTTTCACTGAATCTTTGGCCAACGGTGTACCACATCTCTCAAGACTTTGATTGCGTTGCGGACAGCCGTGCTCATCAGGTCCTTAGACAAAATGTGTCTGAGCCTGTCATAGCTGTGTCAATTGTTACAGCTCATAGAATTAGCATCTGTCCTGTAGGTTTTTTTTTTCGAAAATAGAGGGCTATGTACTGCACGCTGTAATGTGCTCCCTGAGCTGAATGAAATTGGACGTTGGCAGTGGAGACCTTGCTATCTCCGGAGACGGCACTGGCGGTGACATCAAGAAGATGTCCAAGTTTTAGAACAAGAAGAATTTGTGCACTTGTGTTTACGAAAACATGTCAACATGTTCGGTTGAGGGGGTTGTGAAGAGGGAATGGGAGTTTGAGAGACTCTGGCTGTTAAATCCCTTGTTTCTTTTTTGGGGAAAATCCCTTTGTTTGTTTGAGGGTATTGGGAATTTAGATGAGATGGGAAAGGTAGTTGTGGTCTCTAATTTCCACGATCTATTCCCTGGGAGTGAACTGTTAAGTAATGAGATTGGCTATAATTATGGATGGAAAAGCTGCTTTCATGCTAAACTCCCACAAACACAAGGGTTGCATTCTTATACTGAAACAACAAGAAAAACATTTCTTTTAGTCACTGTGCATGTTATGGTGCAGATGGATGATAGGACAATATATTTCTTATCATGCAGTAGCTAGTAGCCGCAACAAAATTGCAGTGCATCTTCATGGTGGGAGCTAGATCTCTGGCATCTCCAACACTGAACGTTTGGTTGGTCTGCTTCAGAAATTCAGTTCTCTCTCAAAGAGAGCAGCATAGATAATTGAAAGAAAAAGAGTATTAGATTACATCAATTCAGAAGCACCCATCCATGGGGAAACTAAACTGTGGAACTAGTTGCACCACATCTCATTCTGCATATTCCATCAATGTCTGAAAAGAACACTGAAATACTTATTATACAGTTGTGCAGAAGTCGGAACTGTAGCAGTACAGTAGACTATCCAATTCCATTATCCAAGGAAAGTATGCGAACAAGAGCAGTGTATTACGAATCTATATCACTGCTATTCACGCAAGGAAATTATTCCAGTCTTGATACAATAAATTGGCAAAATTACACAAAAAAATCAATTGTTCCCTTCGCTAAAGAATTTCCTGTCTGCAACGAAGAACTGGTTGGCGAGATGAACCCGTTTGCTCGGCAACTGGCAGGCTGATTCGAAGCGCGCGACCCTGAGCGGCTGAGGGTATTCGAAGCAGCTACGGCTTGGTGGGATCCGGGTGGGGCTGCGGGAGGGATTCTCCCCCTCCGGCGGCGGCGGCGGCGCGCTTCCGGGCGATGAACGCCTCCAGGACCTTGCGCCGCTCGGCTGCCTTGGCTCGCTGGGGCTCGACGTTGGCATAGGAGAGGCGGGCGGCGGCGGCGATGAGGGCGGCGCCGGTGAGGAAGAGGCAGGCCGGTGAGGATGAGGGCGTACTGCAGCCACACCATCTCGCCTCACGACTCTGGAATGTAGAAGACGGAGTTGAATTTTTTGGCGCAAAAGGGCGGTCAAGACGGAATTAGCTAAATACGTCTTCGTGTGTATCGAGAGAAGAGCAGAGTTTCAGGTTAAAGCTTATGAGCAGAGCATGGCTGCATGAGTACTCAGAGTACTGCCAGAGTGCCAGTGCCAGCAATGGACGGAATCTTCCTTGCAGATGACTAGTTAGAGACAAGCAATTGGTGATCGACACGGAAGCATGTGCAGATCGCAGCAAATTAACTCATTTATCAATGTGCAGATCCCAACGGAGGCGGAGGCGGTGCATGCGCAGGACGCTGGAGCTGGTGTACGTACTTGGGCGAGCCGGCGGCAGTGACGTCGTTGACATCGGAGTCGTCATCCTCCTCGGCGATGGGGTCGAGGCAGCCCGCGGCGGCCCGGCGGAGGCGATGCAGGCGGAGGACGCGGAGGTTGTCTGTGGGCGCCAACTCGTCGGCGCTGGAGAAGGAGCAGCAGACGGCGCAGGTTATGGACGAGGCCATGGACATGCGACAGCGCCTAGCTCGTCCGAAAGATCGAGGTTGACATGACTCAGAATCTGCTTGCGGCAGCAGATAGGTTCGACCTTGGGAGGCACAAGTCGATCTGCGCGGAGAAGCTACGCAGACACATTGACACGAGCACGGTGACTACTACTCTGTTGCTGGCTCAGAGGCATCGTTGTCACGAGCTCAAGGACGCATGCTGTGATTTCCTTGCTCCGCATAGAGGCAATCTCAAAGAAATTCTCGACAGCGACGACTTTGAGAATCGCTTTGGGCAACTCATGATCGAGTACCCATCGGTTGTAGTGGAGCTGTTAGCCAGGGTTTCCCCCTCGCCTCGCTGACTTCAAACTTAGGCAATATATATGGATAGGAGTAATTTTCATATGTGTACTATGCCACACATACCAGATCATCTATATTTCTTTTATGTAAGAGTTAGTGTGGCACTTTTTTTCTTCAAGTAGCAACAAGTATTTTTCACTCTACAATTACATTTCACGTGAAGCATGACATGAATCCAACGAGCCACTATGACATTTTGTCATCCGCTAATATTCTATTCTATCGATACAAAAATCTTTTCAAATCTACCTAGTACTAAACATTAGTTCTAAAATATGTAACTGCAGGTAAAGCTGAAATATTCAATGGCTGGACCGGTAAAGTCAGAGATACATCTGTCAGAATCTTCATCCAGACTACTTTGCAGGACAGAAATAAAAAGAAATATCAGCTATGAATATACTCCCTTCGTTTCTAAATATAAGATGTTTTAGCTTTGTGAAGCTAGTGTATCTAGACATCTTTTAGTGTATAGATTCGAGTGAATCTACACACTAAAATACATCTAAATACATTAGCTTTACAAAGCTAAAACATCTTATATTTAAAAACGGAGGGAGTAGTGTATAAAGAAAGTACTAGTAGAAACTTTCTTTTGCAAAATCTGGTGTTTGTGTCATCAGCAATAATTATCCTTCAACGATACAAGTCGAAAGAGAACTTTTATTTCCATATCAGGTGTCTAAATAGGGGGGATTAAACACTCAACAATTCAATATGTTACAAATGGTTCCTGGAGGGATAAAATTATATGAAACCACATGATAATATACCAACAAAAGATGAATCCACAAACACAAAGGCAACTACACTAGGTTGGAGGAAGTCACAGTCACATGATAGTTCAACATCACAAAGTAAATAAACAGGCACACTAAGCTGCAATAACAAGTCAGATGATAGTTTAACACTAGATGAAGACTATACTAGGCTGAAATGACAGTCAACTGCAATGCGTATGCAGCTATCTGAGGAAGTTGATGCTATCCATATGATGCTGACATGCACCTGCTATCTCCTGCCCTGTATAATAGTCAACAATTTGGATTAAAGAATTGAAGTCTTCAGACTAAAGAATTTGTTAGCAGCAAGTAAACTGGAATAAGTAATGTTTTCCCTATCAAACTGAATATTCAAGTACTTACAGCCTGAATCTAGACGGGCGGGACTGTTCCAGCCAGAGTCGTGCCTTCGGGTGGAATTGGGTTTCCATTCAGTACATAGGAAACCCTACCAAGTACACTAGAGACAAGAAGAAGAAGAAATCTGTAAGCACAAGTTGTTGCCAGATATTATAACCAAGAGTAGAACTATCTATATGACTATATAACTATGCATAAAATGCTCATTTTGTACTGGTATAGTATGAATATAGGGACTGCTTTATAAAAGGCATGGCTATTGTTACCCATTCCAATTTCAGTACTTTGGGTAAGCAGGATGACACATTTGTAACACTATCTGAACTTCGTAATAAACCAGGCTGCATGCATCAGTTGATGCAGAGGCCCGAGTGCTCATCCGCCATTTCAAAAAATAAAAATTGAATCACATAGTACCTCGTGATATCTCGTTCCCACTCCCAGTATAGAACTCGTTGCTGTATGAAACTCACGGACCAAGCATACATAGGAGCATGAGATATCCCAAGAAGATGACCTCTTCCGTTGAATATAGGTGCTCCAAAATGAGCAACCGAATGAAAAGGAATACCAAAATGGAATTTGCCGTGTAGACCCTTTTCTCCATGGCTGATCATAGCAAACAGGAATTGCAAGAGAAAACATTAGAGATATGTAGGCAAACATAATACATTATTTTAATTAATTTCTCCATGGCTGATCATAGCAAACAGGAATTGCAAGAGAAAACATTAGAGATATGTAGGCAAACATAAAACATTAGAGCTTACGCGACGTATCCTGGCACATAGCCCGTTGGCGTGAAATAATCCTCTCTCGGGAATACAAAGGCATTCACATCATCTAATGTCTGAACGGCTGTAGTCTCGAGTGTAACAGGCTGTACGTAGTCATTTGCAGGCAGAACCAATACACAGAAGCACTGTCCCAAGAACTTGGCCGACGGAGCCACCGGAGCGGCATCATACCCCGTGGCAGTAGGTAAATTAACAACGAAGGGGCAGTTCTCCTGTCGGAAAAAGATGGGATCGGCGATGACGAAGCAGGATCCGCCGTCCTTAATCGAGAGAATGACGCCGCAGATCACGACAGTCTTGGTCTTCTTCTTGCTGTTCCGAGTCGCCGTCGGCCAATTGAAAGAGATCCGAACGATGGACTTGCGGACAGCTTCACGCTGAAGACACAAAGAATACTACAAGTTTGGATCCGCGCAATAAATGAATCGGAGAGAAAAAGAACTCGATGTAGTAGATGGGCATTGCTGACCTGATCCTGCAAGAGATCCATCAACGGAGAAGGCGGCCCGCTGGTGAGGAGGGGGAAAATTGACGTTTTTTTACAGAGTTCTGGAGAGGGAGCGAGCGCACGGGGTTATGGTGCAGGGCGAGGGGAAACAGGAGGGATCGAAGCGGGAGGAGAAATTGACTCACCGTCGTTAACCGATTGGCAGGGTTGCACCGGGAGGGACGGGGAGGCGCCGGTGGAGCTCGATGGAGGGACGCACTCGACGGTGGATTGAGGTGGCGGCGGAGGAGCGGAGGAGCCTTAGGTCGCCCCTCTGCGCTCTCGCTCTGTGTCAGCGTGGGGAGGTGTCTCATACCGAGGTGCCAGACTGACAGTGATGCTTCTGCCTCTATCTAAGCAAGGTTAGTGGCGGGTTTTTGGCTGCTTGGCGCCAAAAAGAAGAGATGATTTTGACAATTCTTTGTTTGCTTGGCATCTCGCTCTAAGCGAAGTAGCATGACTGTCGGTAGAACGTCAAGCAATACATGTTGTATCCGTCCAATATGCTAAGATTTCGTTAAGATGGTGGCTTTTAGTAGAAAAAATATGGCGCCTTGGTTAATGACGCTGTATCCCCTAGCTTGGTACCTTGTCCAAGGCTCCATACTTTTTTTTTCTATCCAGCAACTTATATAATTTATTTCCAATATTTTTGGCCACTATTTTTAAAAGCAATTATTTGAATTCCTCTAGTATTTATTCATTTTATATCTCATTATTTTGTAAACTTTTATTTTACAAATATTTGATAAGTGCTTTTTAAACATCTTTGAGAGGCTTCAAAATATATAAGATGTACATGCCTTAACGATTTTGGGGAAAACTTATAAAACTGTGCTCCCTTATCTAAGACCTTATCTTTGGCATGATCATTAATTTATCACTTGTTCAACACTTGATTCTTTGAGTGTTTGATAGTTGCTTGTATTGACTTTACTGACTATGTGTGATGAGTTGACTATGCACTACTCTATTAATTTAACTTTGATTGAACTGATTTTTTGACTTATATTTAGCTATGATTATCTAAACCACATCTTATTATATTATGGTCAGTGGAGATTTATTTACAAATCATTTTCTACCCTTTCCTCCAAATAAAATCCTTTTTTAAATAGTTTTAATCATCCTCTAGCTTTGATTCAACTTAGTTTGGTAGCATGAGAGTGATTCGCCATCTTCTTGTGTGACTTGTTAGCTTGCACTAAATAAATTGTCTTGTGTTAATTCTTTTAAAGCAAATGATCTACAAATAAATATCAAGACCATTAACCACTTAATTCAATTCTCAACATTGAACTTTTTCCAAAGAGCTTAGCATCTTTATTCTCTGTATTCATATTTCTTTCCCCCTAGCCCTTCTCCCGCCCCCGTGAGGCGCCGCCGCGCCCACACCAGGGCGCCCCCACCCTCGCTCACCCCAACCTCCCCCGCCTCCACACCCTTTCCGCCGCCACCGGCGATGTCGCTAGGGCAAAGCCCGGGCAACACGGCGGTGGCGGCTCTTCTCCTCAAACATCCAGGTGGTCCGAGGCAGCGGTGGCTTGATCTGGATGCAGGCGGCGATGGGGGCGGACGGACAGAGGCGAATCTTCTTTTCCCGATGGTGGCTGGCTAGAGGTGGCGGTGGCGGTGCCGATCCTATGGGGTCTGGCCCGATCCTGTGGGGTCTGGCCCAGAAACAGCCGTTCTCTCGGACGGTGGTCTTCATAGAGGAGGTCATGGATCTGGCTCTACATCACGAGGATGCCCAGGGTGGCAACTCTGGGCTTGGCGGTGGTGGTCACTTTCTTCACCAAAGGTGGTCGGCCGGTCATGGCTGGTTGGCGGATCTCGATCTGGCATCCAGTCTCAAGTGCGAGTCGAGGAGACATAGTTATCGGTGAAAAACCTAGTCGTTTGGCGCGCGATGGTGGCAGTCTACATTGTTACTTTGATGAAGGCATCACTTGTGCAACGACTGTCGAATCGCTCCTGCTGCCCCGGGGGAAACTCTAAGATCTGGTTCTAGATTGGACAATGACGACACTGTGGTGCCGTTTCTCTCGGGGGAGCATCGTTTGTGGAGTAGCGCTGGATGTTGAGACTGGAGGATGAGAGTTCAAGTCATGCCTGTCGGACTGGTGCTACGCACGACAGATCTTCCATGGTGGCGTTGACAACAGTTTTGACGAGGGTTATGCGGATCTCTATCTTGAAGGTGGACCCAACAGATTGATGGTGGTGATGAGTTCTGAAGCAAGGGCACAAGGCGCTCGCCAATGGACTGCTACACCGGATGTGTGCTCCTCTTTTTGCCATAGGCTGACACAGTGATGCCCCTGGTATTTAGCTGGTGGAGCGCTGTTTCTGTTTTTTTAGGGTAGATGCCCTGACGATAGTTTACTTCCCCCATTGCCGGGTTTCTAGGTGCTAAGTGGTGGCTTAGATATTGTGATGTACTGCTTTTGACATCTTCTTGTTTAATTTTAATAAAGAAAGATGTATGCATCTTTTCGATGCAGAGGTTGGGCCCTCCCCATTTTAAAAAAAGAAACACCATTTTTTTCATTTGAATGGGAATTTCATCAACAAATCTACATATTCTTTTAATTTTTTTTCAAAAATAAATAAATACTAGAGTAACTCAAAAATTGTTCTAATAAAAATAGTGACAAAAAATATTAAAAACATATTATCTCAGCTGCTAGATAAAAAAGCATGGAGCCTTAGTCAATGGTGCCAAGCTAGTGGGTACGGTGCTGCTGACCAAGGCGACATGCTTTTTTCCTTGTAGAACGTTGATACGTTGTAAACGTATCTATAATTTTTGATGCTCCATGCTTGTTTTACACCAATTGCTTTATGTTTTGTTTGTACTTCGTGGCATTTTTATGCATTTTCTGGAACTAACCTATTAACAAGATGCCACTGTGCCAGTTCCTGTTTTATACTGTTTTTGTATTTCAGAATAGTTATACAGGAAATATTATCGGAATTGGATGAAACAAAAGCCAAAGTTCCTATTTTGCTGACACGAAGACGGAGTCCAAAGGAGACACGGAGAAGGGCCAGGAGGCGGCCACAACAGGTGGTGGCGCGGGCCCCCTAGCCACGCCACCCTGTGATGTCGCGGTTGCTCCCATACCTAACAGGCCCCCATGCACCACCACATGATGAGGCGGTATGTACTCTGAGGTCCGATCCGTATGAGTCAAAGATGAGCAGGAGAAAGGAACCGTCAATGCCGTCGGCAGGGGTGAGCACGACGTACTTGGGGTCGTAGGGATTGATCCGGATCTCCGATGGATTGGGAAAGAACATCTGGGAGCCACTCATAGGATCATACACACATAGGTCGGAGCAGCGGTCGGCCTTTGTTTATCGGTTTTCGATGTTGAGGCGGCGGAGGACGACAAGGCCACGACGACATGCCACGGTTTTGTAGTTGCAGAGGAGAGTCGCAACCTTGCGTGCCATGAAGTGCAGGAGGTGTTTGTGGCAGAAGGACAAGGCTGCGGGGGTGGCCGGGTGGACCGGGGCGAGCGGTTTCTTGGCGTCGTTACACAGTTAGGCGAGGATGTACGGAGCCGCTTGGGTAACGCGGGGATGGAAAGACGGGGCGAGGATCTCACGCCGGAAGAGATTGCAGGTGGCGGCGCAGCGAACAAGCGTGCGTGGTTGGAGCGCGTGATGATCTCGAGCAGGAGATCCGTCGGCAGCTTCCACGTCGTCGGAGTCTCGGGCTTTTCTTGTCGGCTCTTCCTTGAAGGCGCCATGGCGTGCCCGTGACCTGATGTGCTTGTAGATGTAGATCGATCTGCTGGTGCTGATCTGCCTTTCGTTTCGCCACAGCACTTCTCCACCGTGCGCCTGAAACTTCCCTGTCGCCACCTATCCATCACCCCTGACCGTCGAAGAACTTAGGTATGCCGCTGACCGAACCCACTGATTCCAGCCGTTTCTCGCCCCGCCACCATTGCGGCACGCCGCATCACTGTTGTAGCCCATTGCCATCAATTGGCGGCCACCGAGACCCCATGCGACCGTCTATGAGCGCTGCTCCTTGCCGATAGATGGACGTGCGGTCAGCATGGCTCCGCAAGATCCGGCGCATACCCCCCTCTTTGCCCCGCCCTCGCCTCCTCCTCCTTCCTCCCCCCGGCGAGCTCCGCTGGCCAATCAAGCTTGGTGCCCGACGGCCGACAACTGTTAGATCCGCCTCTCTCTCCCTCCCAATAGTCAGAGGTGCTCTACTTTGCATCATCTTAAAATTTTGTTGCTGTCCTATTTAACATCATCTTATGCCGTAATGCGGATGCCCTAAATTTTGTAAAACCAAAAACCGATGCCCTAAAACAGTTTTGAGGTGCCATATTTTACATCTATGCTCTCTAGCAGGCATTGAACAACACGTATCGTTAAAAGAACTGCTATTTTACACGGAACAAAAACCTACTATAGCAGATATTGAAAACGTTCCCATATTGTAATATTCTGTAATATTCTGGTACATCCTGGAGCTAGTTGTGCTGAGTCCGACTAGAAATTGCTGTTAGATTTCGTGTACATAGAGTTGTCATCATATACGGGACGGCCCAGGTTATATTTGTACGAGCCGGAGTCAGGCCGATGTTGCCCTTTATAAAAGCAGGGGAGAAAATAAAGAAACCCCTTGCGACGATTGCTGGGGATTCCGACGATTTTAGGCCTGGTATATATAGGCGTCCGATGTCATCCGCCGGCGGCATGCTGTCGCGCACTGCGTCTGCTATAGCCGCAACGACCGTGCCGGTCTCGCACGATTTGACGATTACCGGGTACTCCGCCACCAAGGAAAACTACGCCTACATCAAGTCAGAAAAATTCCTTGCCGGAGGCCGTCGCTGGTACCTGCGGTACTACCCTAACGGCTACAGCTCCAACGGATCTGTAACATTCTTACTATACCATGATCTCGACAAGGCCGCCGACGAAGACAAAGTGAAAGTGAGCTACCAGGTATCCTTGCTCGGCCCGAACGGAAATCCTGTACCAAGGTACAAAACCGACTTCATCAAGTTGATCTACGACGAGCCATCAATCTACCAAAAGGGACTCATTGACAACAAGATCCTGGAGCGGTCAGGGTACCTCAAGGACGACGCCTTCAGCGTCAGGTGTGAGTTCTCGGTGCCCATGACCGTCACGAAGACCGTCGTCGTGGCGCCGACTGAGGAGCAACCACCGACTCATGTACCTGCCGATGTGTACGAGCGTCTTGTCCGCTTCGTCTCAGAGGCCCCGACGGACGTGGTCCTCGAGGTCGGCGACAAAACCTTCCCGGCGCACAGGCACTTCCTCGCTGCTCAGTCGCCGGTGTTCGCGGCGTATTTCACCGGGCACATGCGAGAGAACACCGCCCCATCGGTTCGGATCGAGGAGGTGGAGCCTCAGGTGTTTAAGGCCATGCTCGACTTCATCTACAGGGGCAACTTGCAGCTGCCACCTGTCGACAACGGCATGACTCCGCATCTGCTCGCAGCGGCAGATAGGTTCGACCTCGGCAGGCTCAAGTCCATCTGCGCGGAGAAGCTACACAGACAGATCGACACCAACACGGTGGCTACTAATCTTGAGCTGGCTCTGCGGTATGGCTGTCAAGCGCTCAAGGAAGCATGCCTCGATTTCCTTGCTCCGCATAAGGGCAATCTTAAAGCAATTCTCAAGAGTGGGGCCTTGGAGTTGGAGCAACTCGTCACCGATTACCCCGCGATTGCAGTGGAGCTATTAGCTAGGGTTTAACCCTGACCTAGTTGACTTCTAGTAACTTTCATATGTTATTTTATCTTTAATTTATTGTCCTCAAACTTATGCAATATTGTTTTTTCTATAACTAGCATTGCGAGCATCATATTACGTTGCAATTCTTATTATGTACTTATTTTTTATGAATTATGCAAACAGTCTTTCCTCCCGTTTATCTTCTTGATTCTAAAGTACAAGTAGTATATACAAAAGTTTTGTTACAAAAATATAATCATGTCGATTGGAATATTTATATGTTCATCCCTGCAGTTTCTACGCACTGACAAAAATAACATGTTTGTATCATGACTGAAAATATCAATTGTCTTGTATTCGGCTTGCGTATGTCTATACCTCTATGCATCTCTGTGAGCAGTCTATTGCGTTTGTCACTATCCTCATTCAAGGATGCATGCTTCGATTTTCTTGCTCCGCATCTTGGCAATCTCAAAGCAATTCTCAGGAGCTCTCCACACAGCCAGCAACCGCCCGGCGGCTCTCGGCATAGCAGCAGCTGCGTCAGGCCTGACCTCGCCGCATCTCAAAACGCCACCACCGCCACTACAAGCTGCTATGGTGTGAGATGATGCTGCTTAAAGTATAGTAGATTGTGAGAAACAAAATTATTAAAAAGTGAATAATTGCAAACTATTTATAAAGAAAACTTTTTGCGGTTGGGAAGAACATCACAACGCAAACATATTTGAAAATGTGCACATCTTAATCGTGCGATAGTAAAACGTCAGGGGCAGTGATCCCATAGTGAGAATCATGTGCAATGTATATCATTGCCTCCACAAACTCGAGCAGTGTGCGATGTTTTGGCACCACGCGCCGGTGGAGACCGGCAGACTTTTGTATTTTCGATCCTGCTCCCTCCGTGTATGATGGGGCCTTAAAAGACATGATTTGTATAGCTGTATACTATACTGCCTGACGCTTCGCCCTCTGGTGACATTTGGAGCAGAGGGCACTGCCAACCTTGGGCGGCCCTTCGACGCTGATCGGAATCATCAGCCTGCGCCCTGGGCCAAAGATGCGACCAGCTTCAGCATCTGAAAACCAACTGCAGGCGAATCAAGCCAACGGAAATGACTTGGTGGATGCTTTGGACAGAATGCAACGTCTCAAATTTCCCCCGACGAAGCGAGACCATTAGCAGAACATTTCTATTGCAAACATGAATAATTTGTAAGAGAGAAACATCGTTTTCCGCAAGTGGCAACCTCAATTTTCTACTAGCTACCTTTTCTGTCATCTATAACAATACGATCTTCAGTTTCAAAATTAAGTTTGATGTGGAAAATTGGAATATTAAAATTTTATTAATGACATAAAGGTGTAGTGCTTCAAGTCCAGTGCAAGGCAGAAAGAAGGAACGAAAATCAGACATCGACATAAGAATATAGTGCTTCAGGCTCTAAAATCCGACCGCAAGCGATTCAGACGAACTGAAATTAAAGTGAATCGGTATCGGTGGACGCTGTGGAAGGAGCACACAGCCGGAATATTCTCCACCGAAGCAAGAGCAGTGGCAGAACATTATGTTGCAAACATAAACAGTCTGCAAGAGTGTAACATTGTTTTTCTACATCAGTAGTAACCTACATTCTGCAAGCTAAAAGAACATTAAAGCGTCATCTGGTACTCTACGCTATATGAATTTTCCAATTTATTTACTAAAGTCCCTTCAAGAATAAGTATTGATATGGAAAATGGATTATCCAAACCCTAGATGACATAAAGATGTAGTCCACCCATTGAATCAGTTGACCTTCAAATCCAATATATACTAGATTTTTCTTCCTATTGCAAGAACTGGTGCGTTGGTCATGAGCAACAATAGCCTTCAAAAGGATTTTTTTTCATCACATTCTGAGATAGACTACATAGTGGAACACTCACAGACTCAATAGGCAATACAAATGGTTCCTCCAAGGTAAAATGCCAGCAGCCACAGAAACTAAATTCAGGAGAACATTATGCTGCAATACAGCAAGTCAATCTGTAGCCCAGCAACAGACACTAAGTCGACAGTTACACTAGGCTGCTACAAGTCAGAGTCACGGGACAGTTAAACAATTAGAAACTAAGTCAAGAAGCATCTCTAGGCTACAATAAAGGTGATAATTGAACAACAGAAACTAACTTGACAGCTACATTAGCTGCAGCAACAGTCAACTCTAATATGCGTGTAGCTGCCTGAGGGTATTGATGGTTTCCAACTGCTGGCTGCTGCTGAGATGCTATCTCCTGCCCTGTTAATCAACTCCTGAGATTAAGGACTTGATAGCAATGCAAATGACAAACTGAAACAAGTAATGTGTTTCCCTATCAAACTGAATATTCCAAAAAAATAGTATTCCCTCCGTCTATAAAAGGATGTCTTAGATTTGTCTAAATTTAGAGGTATCTATATACTAAATATTGTCTACATACATCCAACTTTAGACAAATCTAAAACATCCTTTTAGAGCATCTCCAGCCATTTGCGTCCCCCACGGCCGAATCCGGCGGTAATTCTCGCCGGATTGGACGAAAATCAGGCGTGGGGAGCGCCGAACTTCCAGCCGGCGCCCCAGCTATACGCCCGGACATCGGCGATTTTGACTTATTTTTACAAATAGACGTTCCAGTTCGGCGAATTTCATACAGTTTGCCAACATTCGGCTCAAATAAACATCAGTTCGGCGAATCTCATACAGTTAAACAAAACAAGCAAATAAATTGACAAGTTTTCAAACAAATCAAATGGAAACTAGTGGGTGTTGCCTCGAAACCTCCATATGTGCTCCACCAGATCATCCTGCAGTAGTTGATGCATAGTGGAGTCTCGAATCTCCTAACGCATAGCGATGAACGCAGCCCACGATGCCGGCACCTGGTGATTAGGCTGTGCAAGAGGACCCTCTCTCTCATATGGTAGAGCTTGTTCGCTCTCCGGGATGGGATGCTTCCGCTCATCCTCAACAATCATATTGTGTAAGTACACACAACAGTTCATCACCTCCCATATCTGATCTTTGGACCAACTCATTGCGGGGAACCGGACTACAGCAAATCTCTGCTGGAGGACACCAAACGCACGCTCGACATCCTTTCGATAACCTTCTTGTGCCTTCACAAACTCCATCTCCTTCGGGAGGATGGGACTCGAGATAGTCTTCACAAATGTTGCCCACTTTGGATAGATACCGTCTGCAAGATAGTATCCCTTGTTGTAGTGTCGGCCATTGATCACAAAGTCAACCGGGGGAGCATGACCCTCAACAAGCTTGGAGAAGATCGGCAAGCACTGCAAAACGTTGATGTCATTGTTGGATCCCGGCATACCAAAGAAGGAGTGCCAAATCCAGAGATCATGGGTAGCCACTGCCTCAAGTATCACAGTGCAGCCTTTTTTGTGACCCTTGTACATTCCCTGCCAGGAGAACGGACAGTTCTTCCATTTCCAATGCATGCAGTCAATGCTTCCAAGCATCCCCGGAAATCCTCGAGCTTCATTGAAAGCGAGGATCCGAGCAGTGTCTTGAACAGTGGGTGATCTCAAGTAGGTGTCCCCAAAAACTGCAATCACCGCCCTGCAGAACCGGTTGACGAGGGTTAACTCGGCAAATGTCCTAGATGAAGGACTTAGGATCGGGGAGATAGGGCGTCGGATGAACTCGAAGGTAAGGTTAGTTGAAATAGGTGTGTGTCGAAAGTAAACTTGGGTGTTCAACCTGGCTTGCTTTCAATCTGCCCTACACCATCCCCTCCCGGCCCCTATATATAGGTGGCCAGGTCTCGAGGATCGGGTAGGGTCCGATACATATTACAATATCGACATACGGCAGGAACTCGTATTCGACTATCATTACAATTGGGCCTAGCTTAACGGGCCTCAGGGGTACTCAACTAACGGGCTCTATTAGCTATACCCTTGTCAGTAGCCCCTGAGATTCTACCAGAATTATAGATTTGGGTTGAATCTCTAATCTTTAAATCTTCGACTTGATCAATTCTTCGACTTTATCTTCAAATCTTCGACTTGGTCTTTCAACTTATATTTATTATAATTTGTTCGCAAGGGGTCTTGATGAACAAGAATGACAACTCTGATGGATCAAGAGGTCAGTTAACTGCCGGAACAGATACTTGTCACCTACTTCAAATTCAATCCCCTTGGACTTGAATTCGGGATACCGGTCAAACTCACTCTTTTGCCGCATTTAGGACTTACAAAGAATGAATCCCAGTGGTTCTCAGGGTACCCAGTGCGTCCACCAGGATTTTCTCCGCGTCGTAGACACGGATACATACCAGCAGAGCGCATCCATGTGCGTATACCAGGCCACACAGGACGGATCCCGGGGTCTTACCTTCGTGACAAGTCACGGCATTCGAGTTGTGTTGCGATAACGTAACTCGAGAATCTCATGTCGCAGTCAAATTTTGACTGAAAATATTTGGGTTTCTTCAACCATAAAACTCGCTCCCGATGGGAGTAACACTCCTGCACTTTTCCAATTATAATGCTTTGCCAAGAAATATCATCGGGTGCGCGCTCAGCGCTCCCGATGGGAGTAGCCCCCGAGGCTATAGTCGAAAAAGGCTTTTTTCGAGTATAGGCTCAAAATGTAGTGTAGTCCATCATACTTCAACTCGAGATACTTTAACTGCTAGATACGTCATCTTCAAGATACTTCAAGGACATACTGTCGTCGAATACTAATCCACCACTTCAGAGAGAAGTTGTATTTACCATCTTTGAAAATAGTAGCCCCCATGGCTATAATCGAAACTCTTTCATATATAATCTTGTGCACCTATTTTGCACTTGTCGGCGCCATCTTATCTTCTTTCTTATATTATCTTCTTTATGATATCAATGGATACGTCATTCTATACCATTGCGAACCGTTGCATGGGCAATACTGTAAATTCTTCATTTTTTGACCATTAGTGGGCTTACCATTTCCTATCTTTGCGCCACGTTTCAGCCCATGTTCCTTCTCCCAGAAGATATATAAAGGGGATCGTGGGGAGTCTTACTGTTTACCAGTTCTTTCTCTCCACCGCCTCCATTGCTGATCTCCTCTGTCTCCTCCTCTCGTGCATAGCCCCCGAGCGCACTTCGTACTAGATGCGCGTGAAACATCTGGCCACTAAGAACACCATGGCCAAGACTTTTGCCACCAACTGGGTGTGCTCCACCATCACCAAGAAGGAAGTGGAAAAGGCCAGGGCGGACGGCCTCATCGCCGCCGAGGATTCCATCAAATTTCCTAGCACTGAGCGGATCCCGAAGCCCCCGAGCGGTTATCGGGTAATGTTTCTTGCTTTCCTCCTCCGCGGTTTCTCTCTTCCTGCCCACGAGTTTCTCCGTGGGCTTCTATTTGTCTACGGTGTGCAGCTCCATTAGCTCACACCGAATTCCCTTCTGCACATCGCCTGTTTCGTGACTCTTTGCGAGTCCTTCTTAGGCATTGAGCCCCACTTTCTTCTGTGGAGATCAATCTTTCGGCTCCGCCCCAACGTTGCTTTGGCTAGGAAACCTGAACTGGGTGGAGCCGTTATTTCTGTGCGCCCTGAGGCGCAATACCTTAAATTTTCCATGGCCGCATCTGTCAAAGGGTGGAGAACAAAGTGGTTCTATATCAAGGACCGCAAATCCTCTCCTGAAAATGAATACGGCCTTCCTCCCTTTGACGCTTCCCAGGAGGTAAAGAAATTGGCATCGTGGGATATGCTCCCCTCCGATGCAGAAGTCGAAGAAATTCTTCCTCTTCTTTCCCGTATCAAGGCATTAAAAGGAGGTCAAGGAGGTGCTCTGTCGGGTATGCAACTCATGGCATTTTTTATTCAACGTCGAGTTCAACCCCTACAACACCGCCTTACCAGACTTTGGAATTACTCTGGCTTGGAAGATCCTACCCGCGTATCAGAAGATTTGATATCGAAAGAAGATGTCGACAAACGAGTCAGGAATCTCACCAAGCTCACCAAAGATCACGCAGTTGCGGATTTAACCGCTGATTATTTCGACTCCGTGCACCCTCTGCCTGAGGTATGCATCTTCGCGTTCACTTGTTGTCAAATTTTGCTTGGTTCGACTTGTGTTATTCTATGCCTTTGCACTCTTCTGACTTATTTATATGTAGGATCACCAATTCCTTGTTTCTCGTCCTCCTCTTCCAGAGGCAGGGCCCCTACCGGCTGATCTAGCCTCTCCTGCATCTGAAGCCCCCGAGGCTGACGAAAGTCAGGACGGAGATGATGTCGAAGAATCAGAAGAGGAAACTAGCTCGTCGACATCGCCTCCTCCGGGACTTGCTGAAGATGTTGATGTCGACAAGAAAAGGAAGCGTGTCGACGAAATTGCTTCATCAAGTTCTGCAGCGGCTGGTAAAGCCCCCGTTCTTGCAGAAGATATAGAGTACTTCGACATGCTAGCATCGTAAGTATTTTATTCGAGTTCTTCAATTGCATTGTTATTGCCTAGTTTCTCTAATTTGTATTCTTTCATGCAGTGATGATGAAGAGCCACCAACATATGCGACAGCTGCTCCCCCAACTTCTCCTGCGGCCACTGATGAGCCTCCTGAGCCAGATGTTGCGCCGAGGGCTACCAGGTCTTCTGTGAAGAAAGTTCCTCAAGCCCGATATCCCAAACGCTCAAAGAAGGCCAAAGAACCCGAAGTTTCTCTAGAAGCCCATGAATCCTCGGCTTCCCCCCATGATGTGAGTAATTTCTCTTGACTTATCTCCCTTGCATATACTCGTACATCTTTTCCACTCTTTTTCCTTTTCTTCTTTAGGCTTTATTGAAGAGATTCGTCGCCTTGGGTACTGAATGCGCTGAGTACCTAAAGGTTGCGAAAGCTTCCGAAGGTATGTTCGACATCCATTCATGGTTTTTCCTCCTTGCATATCTTGTGCTATTTTTCTGACTTCCTTTCTTCTTTCCTTGTAGCTGCTCTAGCAACAGCCAATGCCCGGATTACGTCGCTTGAAGCGGAGCTCCGTGCTTCTCAGAAAGCTTATGATGCTCCGGCCACTGCCAAAGCAAATGCTGAAAAGTCGCAGAAATCTGCGCTTGGTAAGGCGAAGAAAGCTGAAAAAGCTTTAGCTGATGCCAACAAAGAGCATGCTCAACGAGAGCAAGCCATGGCGGAGCGTCTCCACACAATGTCCACTGCTGCTGAGAGTACATTTTTTTGCCTTGTCTCCTATTTCCGACTTCTGTTGCACTGTTGCATGTGCTGACATCTTCCTCCTTCTTTTCTTTTCTTCCTTCTTTGTGTCGTGCAAGTTTTACTGGGGTATCTTCATCGGCCCTGCAACCGGACGGTGACTCTCTGATGACTGCGGTTAACTTACTCGAGGAAAACTGGATATCTATCCAAAAAACTTTCGAGTTAGTTAGCCGCGTTCTTTCACGACTCTTTGTCGGGTTGTGGCCGAAGAGAAGGGCAGCAGTTCCGAAGGAGAACTTGAGTGATCTTGCCAAGTCCTTTGATACAACTGAAGACCCCACTCTTCAGCTAAAAGGACTTTCAATTAAGCGTGACGCCGAGGGTGCTATTGCACTTTCTCTTGCGCACGGGACGAATTTTGACTGGGAGAGGGTTAGCTCCCCTCATGGCCACACCCATGATGAGATGAAGGCTTTTTTTGAGAAGGCGAAGTTGGCACCTGCGTTGTTGACAACTATTTCTCCTTCGGCAGCTTCTGCGGTGCCTGCCGCACCATCTCCAGCAACGGAAGGTCCAGTGCCACCGTCGACTTCCGGCGAGGAAGTTGCTGTGCCCTCTTCTGCCACGAAACACAATGCTGAGGTGGCGTAGACTCGGCTTTCTTTGTAGCTTTTTGTTTTCTCCTTTTGGATGCAAAAACTTTAGTTGGGTGCAACCCGAGAACCTTAGTCATAGGGTGTTGCACTTATGTAAATATATTTCTGGCGTATGAAGTATTATGCTATCTCTCTGAGATGTTTCTCCATTCTTTCCCCTTTGGCTTGCAGTCGATGCACGCCAATGATCCTTTGACTCACGGTCCTGCTCCTTCTTCTACCCGCGTGTTCGGTTCTCAGATTTCGTCGACTCCTAGTCGATGCAATCAGTGCGCAGAATATTCGTCAAGGATTTCTGACCTTGAGGTTCGCTTGACTTCAGCCAAACGCCAAGCTCAGATGGCGTTTGATAAGGCTAGCAAAACTTCTGCCCTGACGAAGCAGGTATCGATTCTTAGTGATGAAGTGTCCAGCTTGATGGCAAAGATTTTGCATCACGAAGAATGCAATTCTTTCATTCTTGGTATCATCGAATCCGCCTGCGAAATGTTGTGATGTGAGCTTCCTCTCGACTTATTTTCTTCTCTTTCTGCTGTTACTTTTGTGATATCCTCTTTCCTTGTAGGCACTTACTTGGATTTCACTGCTGAAGATCGTCGGGTTACCGAACGAAGCGCAGCTCTGGAGAAGATGTCCGTAGGTGTTGAAAATTTATGGTATGATCCTCGATGCCGAAGCGCTATTGTATTGCTGCAGGACCGTGCCCAGCATATTGGCGAGGCAGTAGATGGCTGTAGGAAAGCTCTCGTAACTATGCACTCAGTGATGCTTCCTCGCAATCCCCTGCCTGCTACTTTTCCACTGCTCCTTGATGTTTTTAAATCCAGCCAGCGAGTCCACTGGTTGATAGAACTGAACCTAGTAGCGGGTGCCAACTTCGCTCTTGGGTGGATATGCAAGTGGCAGCCAAGACTCAATTATAGTTCTATGTCGCTGAGCTATCCTCCTGGTGGGGCAAGCCTTCGAGTACACTTAGAGAGTACCTTGCAGCCTGCCCGACGAATTATAGCCAGGTTGTTGCAAGAAGACTTCGCGTTTTTCCGCAAGTTTCACTACTTAGACCCTTTAGGTGTAGATGATTCTGACAACCCGATGTTGTAATATGTTTTTGTATGTGTGTAACACGAGAGTACTTTATTTCATGGCTTGTATGTCGAAAAAGTTTATCCTCAAAGCGTTTTTGTGCGTTTACCGCATTTCTTCCTTCGAAAGACTCGTAGACTCGAATATGAGGAACATTTCATCTTTATTATACTTGTGATGTAAGATACATGGGGTGACCCAAGAGATCCGGCCTGTGACCTGTGTTCTGGATCTAGAGGGCATTGCCCCTGGTATAACTCGTGGCTTTTACAGTCTTATTGTTCTACTTTACTCTATTGTCTTATGATGCTTATGCCGTCATGGCTTTCCCTTTTTCCTCTGCGTCTGTGTCTTCTCCTGATGCTTCTACTCGTGGTTTCTTCATTTCGGGCTCCGCGACGCGTCCTTCGAGTAGCTTGACGCCCTCTGTAGTCGCGCTTTTTGCCTTTTCTGCATGGTTGGCTATGACGCCAAAATTTTGCGCCATCTTGTGGAACTCCCTGTCGCAGAGGTCTGAAACTTTAAAACTCCCTTTCACTGTAATTATTCCTCTTAGTCCTGGCATTTTAGGTACCAAGTATGTATAGTGAGGCACTGCCATGAATCGCGAAAACGCGGGTCGCCCGAGGATCGCGTGATATTGAGATGGCCAGTCCATGACTTCAAAATCTAGCTTTTCTCTTCTGTAATTTTGTCGGTTGCCGAAGCAAACGTTGAGTGCTATTCGACCCAATGGGTAATTGGCACTTCCTGGCACGATCCCATGGAAGGAACAATCTGTTGGCTTCAGGAACTCTAGTGATATATGCATTGCTCAGAGTGTTTTCGCGTATATCAGGTTAATTCCACTCCCTGCATCCATGAATATTCTGTCGACATCATACGCGCCGATTTGAGCTTTGAGTACCAAAGGCGCGTTTCCCGGCCGAGGTACTGTTATAGGGTGATCTTCTCTGTTGAACTCTATTGGTTGTTCGGACCAGTGCAGATACTCTGTTGTAGCTGGAGGTGAGATGACTGCTAGGTTGACTTGTCGAGTTATGCTCTTCTCTTCTTTGTTTGACTTGGGTACAGGCTGTATCATTGCTGTGATGTGTCCTTTTGATGGAACGTACCCTTCGTCATCGTCGTGTCCCTGGTTTTGCTGGTCTTGTCCCTGAGGAGCTCCATTGTTCCCTTGCTGATTTGCCGGAAGGTTGTTGCTTCCTTTGAATCCTTGTCGCCTTGCTTCGATTTGCTTGTTTAGTGCCTCCTCTTGAAGTTTTAGGAATGTTGTGCAATCTTTCATTGTGTGCCTTGATACTCGCTTCCCATCGACGAACGCTGAGTGTATATGACAAGGTCCGTTGAGCATGTCTTCTGGAGAGGGGTTGTATTCTCTGGATTCTCTTACGGGAAATTTTTTATAGTCCTCTTTTCCGTAACTTTGATATCCTGAACTTCTTCGATCACTTCCTTGGTAGCTGTTGTCTTTGTACCCTGCGGTGACTTGGCTATGAGGGCCATAGTTATCGAAATTTCTGGACCGTCTCCTTTGACTTCCATATCTATTTCTTCTATCGTCTTCTGGAGATCGCATCTTCTTGTTGTTGCACGCGTCTTCTCCATCTGCGAATCTGTTTGCTATGTCCATGAGGTCTGACACCGTTTTCGGCTTGATTCTACCCATCTCCTCGACTAGGTCTCTTCGTCTTAATCCAATGATGAACGCATCTATTGCTCTTTCGTCTGAAACTTCAACTGCTAAATTTTTGATAAGGGTCCATCTTTGGATGTATGCTCGTAATGTTTTGTCGCGTTGTTGCACACATGCTTTGACTTCTTCTATTGATGTTGGTCGTTTGTATGTCGACCTGAAGTTGCTTGTAAATTGCTTTGTGAGGTCTTCCCAGCTTCCAATAGATTCTTTCTCTAGTTTGCTCAACCATGACCTTGCTGCGCCGGTGAGGTGTAGTTGTAAACTTTGCATTGCTGTTTTCTTGGTTCCTCCTAATATTTGAACTGCTTGTAAGTAATCTGCGAGCCATGATTATGGTTCCTGTGATCCGTCGTATTTTTGCTGATCATGAGGTAGCTTGAATCCCTTGGGAACTGGAGTGGTGCGAATCCTGCGGGTAAAGCATGATGCCCCCATCTCTTTTTCGTTGTCTTCATAGTCGCGTTTTTCATTTGGGGATCGTGATCTTTGATTTCCACCGTGCTGCTTTGGTGATGGCGATCGAGATCGGTGTTTGCTACTTCTGCGCCGAGGACTATTGTGACGGCGAGGTGACCTTGCTTTGTGTACTTCCTTGTGATGATATGCTTCTTCTCCTTTTGCTGATAGCTTGTGGCCCACCATGTTGAGTCCGTTCAGTGCTGCTCTATGCATATGTTCTCTAGGATCTCTTGGACTTGGTCGAGTTGTAAGTAGATATGCTTGTGCTGCCACTAGTGCTGCTTCAGGAGTTTTTGGCAGGATGTTTCCCTGCTCGTCGACCGATAGGAAGAACGAGTCGAGGTTTTTAAAAATACTTTGCCTGTCGGAGTACTCGAGGTTATCGTACCTTGAACCGTGTCGATGATTTTTTCCTTGCGTTGCTGTATGATGCGTCGCTTCGTGCTTTTCGAGCAGCTTCGCTAGCTGCAATGGCTGAATCTTTTCTTTTTTGTATCTCTGTTCTCTCCTTTGCTAATTGCTTGGCCTGCTGCCTTAGGGCGTAGTGATACCCCAAAAGCATATTTTTGCTAGAATTTGGTGGTATTGGAGTGCCGTGTTCTACGGCTTCTCTTATTATCCTCCATTCGTCGACTGATAGTCGATTTTTTTCCCTGGTTCTGAGGGACTCTGGTGTTTGCCCTTCTGCTAGGTGATTTGCTCCTCTGTCGATATTTGCTGGGTTTAGTACTGGATTGTCGTTTTCGTCGAATTCTTCTGAGTTATCTCCTATGATGGCGAACACCTGGCATTGTTTGCCGATGTCACCCTTGAAGCTTGAGAGGATCGAGTTACTATCCTCAGAAAGCTCTAATCCTGTTTTCCATGTATCTGTTGACTTGCCCGCAATATCATCGAGGCAGATTATGAGATCTTCGAGTTGGACTTCTATGTCAAAATTTTCCTTTTCTTCGTTGTCCTATGCGATCTTTCCTTTTTGCACTTCCTCTGGGCTGACCGGCGAGTTTACCTCGCTGGAAGAGCCTTCAGAATATTCCATCATTGCTGTTGTTTTGGGCTCCCTTGCCGATGGATCTTGTTTCGTCGGATCTGAGAGGCGAGATGAACCCGTCGGTCCGATGATAATGTTTAAGCTTCCGATTGTCAACTCAATCTCTTGATTTTCGTCGATTTCTGTACTGCTGTTGGCTAAAAGCGAAAAAGCCGTCGAATTCATGATTCCAACGCCCAAAATCCCCACGGTCGGCGCCAATTGACGAGGGTTAACTCGGCAAATGTCCTAGATGAAGGACTTAGGATCGGGGAGATAGGGCATCGGATGAACTCGAAGGTAAGGTTAGTTGAAATAGGTGTGTGTCGAAAGTAAACTTGGGTGTTCAACCTGACTTGCTTTCAATCTGCCCTACACCGTCCCCTCCTGGCCCCTATATATAGGTGGCCAGGTCTCGAGGATCGGGTAGGGTCTGATACATATTACAATATCGACATATGGCAGGAACTCGTATTCGACTATCATTACAATTGGGCCTAGCTTAACGGGCCTCAGGGGTACTCAACTAACGGGCTCTATTAGCTATACCCTTGTCACCGGTAGAAACAATCAAAGGCGGTGGACTCCGCCATCCGAAGATAGTCATCGGTAGTATCACCAGGAGCTCCATATGCCAGCATCCGCATAGCCACCGTGCATTTTTTGGAGGGCAGAAAACCCTGCCATACCGGTGCAATCTAACTTGCATCTAAAATAGGAGTCGTAGTCTCGAAGGGCATAGACAATTTTTAGGAAAAGCTTCCGGCTCATCCTAAAACGACGCCTAAAAACAGCCTCACCGTGCAATGGATTGTCGGCGAAATAGTCAGCATAGAGTATGCAGTAGCCCTCTATTCGCTGCCTCGGCTTGCACTTCTTGCGACCTGGTGCCGACCCACCACGGCGACCGGTGGCCACCTCCGCGTACAAGACCGACAAGCAAGCTAAAATAAGCATATGCTCCTCGTCTTGGGCGGCGGCTGCCATCTCTTTTTCAAACATCTCGGCGAACATCTGCTCTTCCTCGTCGTCGGAGTCCATTTTTGGCCAAGCAAATAGACGAACACCTGCCGGGCGTGTCGACGAGGCGCGACGGGAGGAGTTCCCCGACGGTGGAATATGGCCAGATGGCACGCCGGACGGCGGAATATAGGCTGGTGGGGGCAGGTGGGAGGAGGGACGGCGAAGTTCAGGCAACCGGCCGGCGGATTGGCGAGGGGTGGTGCCGGCGGCGACAAAGCAACGACGGGAGGGAGAGGGGGATTTGCGGCCAAATTGTAGGGTTTGCGCGTTCTCTCGCCGACAGAGCGGGCCCGTTTCCGCTTTTCTCTCGTCCGGAGTCCCCGAGCGCGCCCCGGGGGACCGGGGTTGCCTGGGCTCGCCGGATGGATTTAGGCCTAAATCCGGGGGAAAACGAGGAACCGGGGGCGCGACTGGGCCGAATACCGCCGTCCGGATGTAAAAAACGGCTGCCGGGGGCCAAGTCGGGGGGACGGCTAGAGATGCTCTTATGGACAGAGGGAGTAGTACTTACAACATGCTCCAAGATGGGCTGGACTGGTCGGTCAAGCAGAACGTACTGGGACCTCGGCCGGGATTGGGTTTCCTTTCAGTACATAGGAAACACTACCGAGAAGACTAGAGAAAAGGAAAGAAAAAAGTGTAAGCCAAATTTCTTGCCAAATTATTTAAAACCAAGACTAATCTATGAGACTATACCAGATATACTGACATATTTTTAAAAGAAATGGCTAAGCGATCATTCAAATTTCATTAAGTATTACGACACAATTGTAACCCTATATTGTATACTAGTCTGTTCCGATTTAATCGACGCCAGACACCCGGCCATGCTCATGTCGTCTGGGTCAATTAAAGCTGTACAGAGGGAGTACATGAACGCATAGTACCTCCTGATTTCTGCTCCCCTAAACAGAACATCTTGTATGAGACTCACAGACCAAGCATCCCCATCATCATAAGATATCCCAACAAGATGACCAACACCGTTGAATATAGGCGCTCCTAAATAACCATATGAATCGAAAACAGCTTCAAATTTGAACGATGCCCACTCGTCTCCATATCTGGTCACAACAGACAGAAATTGCAACATGAAAACAAGGTTAGAGCTATCTAAAATGCGATGTTGAATGCTTCGATGGCACTGACAGATGCTTACCGGATGTGTCCTGGATTGTAAGCAGTTGGCGTGAAGAAATCCTTGTTCGGAAACGTAAAAACACTGACGCGATCCGATGTCTGAACACCTCCGGTCTCGAACGTAACGGGCCTTACGTAGTCGTTCCCTCCCACATGGAGAACCAATGCGCAGAAGTCTCGATCCAAAATCCTGGTAGATGGAGCCACTGGCACGGCATCGTACCCCTCGGGAATCGGCAGGTTCAGGACGACGGAGCGTTCCTCATGGCGGAACAAGGAGGGATTCGCGATCACGAGGCAGGATCCGTCGTCTTTGATGGAGACGATGACTCCACAGATAACAGCGGTGAGTTTCTCCTTCTTCTTGGCCGGGTTCTGCCACTTGAAACAGATCCGCACGATCGACCTGCGGACGACTTCATCCTAGACAGAGAAACAGAGGAAATGCGCCGTACAAATCAGAGCACGAAATTAATTGGGGATCGATAAAGAAGGGAAATGGCAAGCACGTAGTAGATGGACAGCGTCACACGCACTGACCCGTCCATCCATCTAGGCAGAATAGGTCGCGCGAACCAGGGAGTGCTGGATCTGGAGAGTGAGCGCGCGCGGGCGCGGGTTAGGAAATGCTGCAGGCGAAAGGGGGAACGAACGACGGTCGACATTGATTGGAATTGTGATCGAAACCGGAGGAGAAATCAACTCACCGTTCAAATTGTTAGCTAATCTCCTGCACATAGTAGACAGGGTTTTAGTTTCATTCAGTTTCAGAATAAGCTGTCAGTCAGCATGCACCTGTCCACGCACTGTGAGTGTTAGCATTTTTACAGTTTCAGTTAGCTGTAGTCTCCCGCTAGACTCGTTCCATGGGATGACATGGATCACGCGATTGTAGCGGGCATTAGTGGAGTTCGTGTAACGGGCGTCGTGGGATGGCGCGGCAGTAGGCTCGGAGCATGACTCGTTCCCCTTGTAATTCGGCGTCACGTTCAGGTGATCGGCCCCTTAATAACAGAAAGCAAAAAAGGCTGCAAGCAGTTGAGCAGCGCAAAAGATTGTCTCACACTCTCTCTGAATTCCAGTTAGTTTTTCTTCACCACAGTTAGATCTTGCAACAACAAGTGGTATCAGAGCATCCAGGTGCTGTGGTGATCATGGTGGGAACTCCACCGGCGGCATCGGACGCCGGCAAGGCGGCGGCAGGCGCGTCAAGGAATCCAGGGTCGCGTGTGCGGTCGCAGAGCCGCGGACGACCCAGATCAAGGACTGGCGGTGAGCTCGTGGTCCGTGAGGTGGTGCGGGAGAGCGGCGGCGGCTCCGTGAACTAACCCACCCTCACGAAGACGAACTACTCGGAGTGGGCAATCATAATGCGTGTCCAGCTGCAGGGCACGGGACCGTGGGACGCCGTCGAGCACGACGACGCCACCAAGCGGCAGGAGCGGCTGGCGCTCGGAGCCATTCTGCGCTCCGTGTCGTCGGACATGGTACCTGTCCTCGCCGCGAAGGACAATGCAAAGGCGGCGTGGGATGCGATCAAGATCATGCGCGTCGGCGTGGACCGTGTCCGCGAGGCGCGCCGCCAGAAGCTGCGGAAGGACTTCGAGAATCTCGCTTTCAAGAGCGGAGAGTCGATCGAAGATTTCTCTCTGCGCATCTCGGGCATCATCAACGAGCTGCAATCACTTGGCGACACAACCTACAACGAGCTCGCGGCAGTGCAGAAGTTTCTGCGCATCGTCCTGGCGCAGTACGGGCAGATGGCATGCTCGATCGAGACCCTTCTCGATCTGAAGGACATGACGATCGATGAGCTCTGCGGTCGTCTCTCTGCATCAGAGGGGCGCGGTGAACCGGAGGTGGATGCCACTGGGCGTCTGCTCCTTACTGAAGAGGAGTGGACCGCTCGCATGACCGGGCGCGACCAGGGAGGAGGGTCGTCAAGCGGTGACAAGACACGAGACAAGGGCAAGACCAAAACCTTCCAAGGTGGGTCAGATCGTGGCAATGGAGGTGGCGATCGGGGTCCTGGTGGTGCTGGTGGCGGCAGGAACAACACGTCTGCGCCGAGGCGGAAAGGTGACTGCCATTACTGCGGCATCGCCGGACACTGGGACAAGGAGTGCCGCAAGAAGGCGCGAGACGCGGCGCAGCGTGAAAAGCAAGGGCCACAGGCCAATTTGGTGCAAGCCGAGGTGGAACAGCCTGCGTTGCTGCTGGCAGCTTGCCGCGTCGAACCTGCAGTCCATGGCGAACAAGGTGAGGAACCACTTCCTCAGGTGTTCCTTCATGAGGAGCGTGTGGTGCCGGTTGCGACTGACGATGACCGCTGGTACCTGGACACCGGCGCCAGCAACCACATGACGGGGCGCCACGACATGCTCTCCCACATCGACGAGACGGTGCGCGGCACTGTCAAGTTCGGCGACGGCTCCGTTGTCCAGATCTGTGGGCGCGGATCCGTGGTGTTCTCGTGCAGGACAGGTGAGCACCGGGCGCTCTCTGACGTCTACTACATCCCGCAGCTGCGCATGAGCATCATCAGCCTGGGCCAGCTCGACGAGAACGGGTGCAAGTCCGTGTTCTAGAATGGCGAGCTCTGCCTCTATGACAGGCAGCGGCTGCTACTCGCACGGGTGCGGCGAACGAGTAACCGGCTCTATGCCGTGACTCTGAACTTGGCCACACCTGTGTGTCTCCTGGCTGGCAGCGTGGATGAGCAATGGCGGTGGCATACCAGGTATGGCCATCTCCATTTTCGCGCTCTGCATGACCTGGGCATGAAAGGCATGGTGCGCGGGATGCCCGTCATCCAGCACACGGAACAGTTCTGCCAAGGGTGCACCATCGGCAAGATGCATCGCACCCCGTTCCCACGCCCGTCGGCGTACCGCGCCGAGCACATCCTTGACCTCGTCCACGGCGACCTCTGCGGCCCGATCACGCCCGCAACCATGTCTGGTAACAAATATTTTCTGTTGATTGTTGATGACAACAGTAGATATATGTGGATTGAGGTTCTCAGGACCAAGGACGAGGCGTTTCATTTCTTCCGCAAGATCAAAGCACACGCCGAGCTCCAGAGCGGCGCCAAGCTCAGGGCGTTTCGCTCGGACAGAGGCGGGGAGTTTAACTCGAGGGAGTTCACCTTGTACTGCGAGGAGCTAGGCATCCAGAGGTGCACGACGGCGCCGTACTCACCCCAGCAAAACGGGGTGGTCAAACGGCGAAACCAGTCCATCGTCGAGATGGCTCGCAGCCTGCTGAAAGGCATGGGCGTGCCAAGCATGTTCTGGGGCGAGGCGGTGCGCACAGCAGTGCACATCCTGAACCGCTCGCCGACGAGGAGCCTGGACGGGATCACTCCCTATGAGGCGTGGAGGAAGAAGAAACCGGCGGTCGACTACCTGCGCACTTTTGGGTGTGTAGCACACGTCAAGATCGTCGGGCCTGGCGTGACCAAGCTCTCTGACAGGTCATGCGCCGGCGTGTTCCTGGGCTATGAGCCAGGGACAAAAGGCTATTGAGTCTATGACCTGATCGGCAAACGCCTCTACGTCACCCGCGACGTGCGGTTTGAAGAGGATCGACGCTGGGACTGGAACGCTAACGTCGATGGGGGTGTGCACCACTCCTTCCGCGAGTTCACAGTGGTATATTCAGATATCCCTGTGTCGGAATCAAGCACACCTTCTGCTGAACCGGCTACACCTGAGTTTTCTGAAACTGCTCAAGCTTCATCAAGTGATGCGTCCCCAGGCTATGTCACACCGACACCTGGATCGCCGAGGCAATTCTCGAACACACCGGCGACACCTAACGAACCTGATGATGGGTGGGCGTCGCCACCTGACAGAGGAAGCAGAGATACAGAAGGTGTGCCTCTCAGGTACAAGACCATGGAGTATCTGATGGATCGTGCACCAGCATGCAGGCTAGAGTATAGCGGGCTCTGCCTCTCTGCAGCAGAAGAACCCACGTCCGTGGAAGCAGCATTGGCTGAACCAGCATGGCGCAGCGCCATGGAATCGGAGATGAGCTCAATTCTGGAGAACAACACTTGGGTTTTCTCCTCTCTTCCTGCTGGACACCGAGCAATCGGTCTGAAGTGGGTGTTCAAGGTGAAAAGGGACCCTGCTGGCAACATTGTAAAGCACAAGGCCAGACTTGTCGCTAAAGGATATGCACAAAGATAGGGAGTCGATTTCGATGAGGTTTTTGCACCTGTAGCTCGTCTAGAAATGGTGCGTTTGATGCTTGCAGTGGTAGCTCATCAGAAGTGGATGGTGCATCACATGGATGTGCGCTCAGCTTTCCTGAATGGAGATCTGAAAGAAGAAGTGTATGTTCATCAACCAGCGGGTTTTGTGGACGATGAAAATCCAGACAAGGTGCTGAAACTAAGGAAGGCACTGTATGGCCTGCGTCAGGCTCCGCATGCTTGGAACGCCAAGCTGGATTCCTCTCTGGTTTCCCGTGGGTTTAAGCGGTGCCAGCTTGATCATGCACTGTATCGGCGCGGCAGTGGCGACAGTTATCTGCTGGTGGGGGTGTATGTTGATGACCTGATCATCACAGGCGCGACTGGAGACGCAATCAGTCAGTTCAAAGCACAGATGCAGGAGCTCTTTCAGATGAGTGACCTTGGCTTGCTAAGCTATTACCTGGGCATAGAGGTGCAACAAGCAGAAGGTGAGATCAGAGTTAGTCAGTCCAGCTATGCAGCAAAAATCCTGGAATATGCTGGCATGACTCAGTGCAATCCTTGCTGTGTACAATGGGAAGGTGATAGATGCAACCAGGTATCGAAGCATGATTGGGAGTCTGAGGTATTTGGTCAATACTCGACCTAATCTTGCCTATGCTGTGGGGGTGCTGAGCAGATTCATGGAAGCCCCAGGGAAGCAACACTGGGCGGCTATGAAACAAGTTCTGAGATATGTGCAGGGAACTCATGGTTTTGGCTGCACATACAGAGAAGGAAGCAAGAATGCAGCTCTCACTGGTTTTAGTGACAGTGATCATGCAGGTGATCTTGATGACAGGAAAAGTACCACGGGATTGGTGTTCTTCTTCGGCTCCAGCGTGGTCACTTGGGCCTCACAGAAGCAGAGAATTGTGGCAATGTTTTCGTGTGAGGCTGAATACATAGCAGCAGCAACTGCAGCCAGTCGAGCTGTGTGGCTGAGCAGGTTGCTGTCAGAGATGATCGGAGGTGAAGCTCAGAAGGTCAAGCTGAGAATCGATAACCAGTCTGCAATCGAGCTCAGCAATAATCCAGTTCACCACGAAAGAACCAAACACATTGATCTCAGGTATCATTTTATCCGAGAATGTGTTGAGGAAGGCAAGGTGGACGTCGAGCACGTCAGGACCAGCAATCAACTTGCAGACATTCTTACGAAGCCGCTTGGAAGAGCTCAGTTCACTGAGCTACAAGACAAGCTGGGGATCAACCTTGTGCAGCAGATTAGGGGGTGATTTGTTAGCTAATCTCCTGCACATAGTAGACAAGGTTTTAGTTTCATCCAGTTTCAGAATAAGCTGTCAGTCAGGGTGCACCTGTCCACGCACTGTCAGTGTTAGCATTTTTACAGTTTCAGTTAGCTGTAGTCTCCCGCTATACTCGCTCCATGGGATGGCATGGATCACACGATTGTAGCGGGCATTAGTGGAGTTTGTGTAACGGGCGTCGTGGGATGGCGCGGCAGTAGGCTCGGAGCATGACTCATTCCCCTTGTAATTCGGTGTCACGTTCAGGTGATCGGCCCCTTAATAACAGAAAGCAGAAAAGGCTGCAAGCAGTTGAGCAGCGCAAAAGATTGTCTCACACTCTCTCTGAATTCCAGTTAGTTTTTCTTCACCACAGTTAGATCTTGCAACAACACAAATATCGCCGTTGCGGTTCTGGTTGGGGAGCCTGCTGGATTGTGTCGGAAGGGGAGGAGGCGCCGGTGGAGCTCAGGGAGATGCGTGGGGGGGGGGGGGAGGTCGTCGTTGACGTTACCTTGCGGGAGGCCCTACACTCGCTTCCGGCCAGCGGCGGCGCGCGGGGAAGACCTATAGGTAGTGGCGGCGGTGGAGGAACCCTAGCCGGTAGCACCTCGATATGTATGTCGAGCAGAGGGGAAGGTGATGGAGCGAGGGGTGCGGGAGCAGTGATTGTCCGACCACTCCAATATAAGCAAGGTTTAGTGGCGGTTTTTGGCTGCATGGCAGCAAAATCAAGAACAAGAAGACGATCAGAGAAAAGAAGATTAAGGTGGTCCCGAGATCTACTTAACCTTTTATTTTATTTTTACGGATTTGCTAAATCTTAGTTGCCTCAGTTAAATCTCAGTCCATTGAATATTTACATCAACTAGTTGAATGCCCGTGCGTTGCTACCACTGGTAGGAAAAAGGGCTTTAGTACCGGTTCCAGAGGCCCATTTGTACCGGAAAACAAACCGGTACAAAAGATTCGGGACAAAAGGCCCCCCCCTCTTTGGTACCGGTTCCTTACAAACCGGTATTAAAGGGGCCTCCACGTTGGCTCCAGGAGAGTGCAGGGCTAGGGACCTTTGGTACCGGTTTGTAACATGAACCGGTACCAAAGGAATTCAGGGTTTAGGGTTTTAGGAGGGGTTTAGGGGTATCGGACCATTTCATCGTACGAGGATCGCGTCGATGCGCCAGAAACGTGTTTCGATTTAGGAGTACATGAAGATCAAGGTAATGCATATCAACTTGGTGCATATAATATAACACATGTAATTGCATAAGATCGCAAATTAAGTAGTACATGCATGAAGATCGATCTTCATGCATAGTGGTACTCTCCGAGGCATACTATCTATTACATGTAGCATAGTGGTACTCTCCGAGTCAAACTATATATTACATGTAGATCTTCATTAATAGTGGTACTCTGCGAAGTTAGGTATGACGTCCCGAAGGAAAAATCCCGCCAATTCCTCGCCAATTGCTTTGAAGCGGTGCTCGATTGGGAGCCTGTCACGCTTTCTTGCCAACTGTAAAAGAATGAGATTCAAATGAATACATGAGCTATGTATATATATATATATATATATATATATATCAAATCACAATCAAACAATTATGACTGAAACTTAGCACAAGTTATGGTAACAAAATAAATTTGTCAATATTGTTTTCGTACCTCTCTATTCCTTTGATTATTCGTTCTCTCGCTGACAATCTTATGGATGTTCTCGCAAACATAGTATCCACATAGATTAGTCCCCTCAGGTTGTTTCGCGCATTTCTGTACAAGAATATAATTCAATCAAATAATAATCAAGTATGATAAAGGTGTGTGGACCTAGGTAGCACTACTTACTTTGTTCGCACGCCATATCAGCTTCGGTTTCCATCCACCGGTCGGATCTTCCTGGATGAACGTTTGCCATACGCTGCCCGACAAAAGAAAATGCATAAAAGAGTTATTAATTTGTTGATATCAAGAAATTAAAGAAAAAACCGATAAGAATTAAAATTACCTTTTGAGCATATCAAAAGCCGACTTGTATAGTATAGGCTCTTTGTTTAGTGAGTCAAAGACTTCAACCTCTCCATCATACATTTTAATGACGATAAGAATAAAGTGGAACCTGCGCACGTTTAAATATGCAGTGTCATAGATATAAGTCATGAGTTAAAATTTTAACATATGGTGAGCAAAATAGAATGTGTTATAAGACAGTTACACTTGCTTGAAGTTGTAAGGCCAAAGTATTTTCTTTTTGTCACGTTGTCGCTTCAAAAACCTTAGCAAAGTCTCTGGTGTATCCTTGTTATAGATGGGATCTTCTATGGTTTTTTCATGCATTGTATCTGGGTCAATGAACCCAATGTCCGTGATTTCATCCCTTTTGCATTCGAGCTTCTTCGATCTGCATAATATAGCGCACAAAAGATTAAATTGAGGATAATTTGCAGACAATGAATGAGCTGAGCTAAAGACTTCTCAAATTATATTAATAAATCACTTACAGACAATAGCAACTGTTGATAGATTTGTCGATGGCCCGGAGATTGTATAACTGAAAAAGTTCGAGGAAGTCAACGCTCACAGAGTATTCTTGGAAGTAGTGCTCATCCTTAACTCGCACCATGATACAATCAATCCCTCTCTTTGTGGCATTAGTGTACCACACATTCAAATTACGCATACATGTTGGTAGCGACCTGATATTCTCGACCAGATCTTTCTCTTGAACAAATTGATATACTACTTCAGCGATGGGGTAATCAAATGTGTTTTGTCGAGAACTTTCAACGGCCTTCTCGTCAAACACCTTGAGAGGGGGGACCGATTGAACGGGTTGTTCTCCGAGCTAGTACACTTGTTTCCTAGTTTTCGCCGAGACCACCGATTGATCGGGTTTTTTCACCTCCACCATAGCGTCATACGACTTTTCAATAGAACGCCTATAGTCAGATGGCGGCGATGGTGGAGGGTCATATAGATTCTCAACGGTACGAATAACTTTCACTGGATCTAGAGTCTTCTCAAAAGGTATCTCTGGCACTTTCTTAGCAAAATGTTTTGCCACCTCGGACTTAGAGATTTCGCTGCATTCCTCGATAGTTCTTTCCCAAGGTAACTTCTCGATAGGCGGCAGTGGTTTCTCCTTTCTAGGTCTCTTCCTAGGCGGCGTACCGTTCCGCTTAAAAAATGCAGTCTTAGGCGGAGGATCTCGAGATGGTGGACTCGCGCTGGGGTCCCTCTCTGGTAGGTGTGGACTTTGCTGCTCATGTGGACTGCTACCAGGCGGAATCGATGGCCATTGCTGCTCATGTGGAATTTGCTGCTCATGTGGACTGCTACGAGGAGGAGTTAGTGGCCTTGGCAAAAGGACGATGTATTTCTTGGACCATATGGCGAAACCGCGCTTGACATCGGCCAGTGTCTTCTCTTCGTCACCTCCAGGAAAATCAAGCTCCATTGTTTCAAAACCTGGAACAACATCATCCACCCCGACACGAACATAGCCAGCTGGAATGGGCATATGATGGTGCGTTGCTCCATCTTCATTTGGGTAAACATAGCCGACCGCCACCTTAACAGACACGTTCCTCATTTGCACATGTAGCTCGCAATCTGTCTTCTCCGTGACATAATCCACGGGGTAGCTTCCTGCACATTCAAGATGCGAGGAACCCACACTGCTTCTTCACTGAGATGGGGCGGCATCGGCTCGAGGATCTTGTAGAAACAACGGCTGATCAGGTGCCCTCTGATTTTTCTCAAGCACCTCCACCCTATTTATCAATTCCGCTAACCTGTCTAAGTCCTGCTTCTTCTTTCTCGAACGGCTTCTATAAGTGTCAGCGCACTCCGGCCATGCTTCCTTCATGGTGACACCTGGGAGGGCTCGTATCCGTCCAACGTGTTCTGCATTCCCAAGAGCGAGTGTCAGCTCGCCATTCTCTTTATTGGGAATGTACTCTCCCTTTCTAACTTTTTCAATTGCATCTCTAAGCTGCGTCGTGATTGCATTAACTTTTTCCTTCCATTTTCCCTTTGCAACGATCTATCCTGTCTTTGGGTCCAACCCTGCCCCATGCGCGAACAACCAGAACTTGGACCGGTCGGGCCAGTCCCATGTCTGTGGAGTGATTCCTGCCTCCATCAGTTTAGCTTCAAATGCTCTCCACTTCGGAATGGCAGTCTTGTAGCCACCTGACCCCAAATGATGGAAATGTTCCTTCTTTGAAGCATTTTTCGTATTTGTGACTGATCGGGACACAGCAGTAGAAGATTTCTTATAGCTCTTAAATGCGGGCTAGCGATCTTTTATCTTCACTAGACTTCCAGTGAATACTGGATCTTTATCTGCATATCTGGCCCATAAATTTTTCTTCCAGGTCTGAAATTGTGTGGCCATCCTCTTAAGAGTCCATTCCTTGACTTTCTTCTTCTGGCCTTCCGTCATGTCTTCCGGTAGGCTAAAGTGTGTCAGTAGACTGTCCCAAAGAAAAAGTTTTAGAGTATCATTGACATAACTAGCTTCAGCCCCCGCGTTCTTCGGCTTATGCCACTCTGCAATGCTGATCGGTACATGGTCCCTAACAAGAACTCCAGCTTGGTTTATAAATTTACGGCAGTGCTCTTTGGGCTCCACTGGTTGACCACTAGCATTAAATGCGGTGAGGGCTAACCTACCCTCGCCCTTTAGACGTTGCGTCGGGCCTCGTTGCTTTTTAACAGATTTGCTCAATGATCCAGAAGGCTAAAAGAAAAATGATTCGTTAATAAGTGTAATACAAATAAATCAATGCATCTAGTGATGAACATATAGCCTTGATATACACCTCGCCGGAGTTTGTTAAGGTCACTTCGTTGTATCTTCTTTCTTCAGACTCAAGTCCCTCACCGACATCGTTCAAAAATTGTGAGCCGAAATCATCGTCATCTCCATCGGATTCTCCATTGGGTTCCGGTCCACGGGCACTCTCAAATATCATTTTCTGCACCATTTCTTCTCGCTCCTCATCTCGGATGAAGGTGTCGTCCTCCATAGCTCAATGTCACTGCAAAATTAAGTGCAATTAGAACCCAGGACACTAGAAGCCTTCCTGCCTTATCATGTGCATCAAAAGAAGTGCAAGATCAGCAAGCATTAAGCTAAGTTGGACAACAAATCGATGGGTCGTGTTTCATGAAAACCACAAATAGCTAAGTTCATACATGTCTATCCTGAAATTATTGTTTGAATCTCCTTCATAGAGATTAGATATAGGCATGCTAATGTACAGTGATTACTATAGGAATGACAACTACATCTGCATCCATTCCTTGAAATAAATGCAGGAATGTTTGTTTGCTCAGCAAGAAAAAATTACAACTATTGATCGCAGCTTCATATCACATTTGCAAATTTGACGAAGATCCTCGTAAGCTATTCAGTCGTTTTCTTTTTTGGCCATCATATAGCTATGTGACACCATTACTCTTTTTTTTGAACCTTTCTTATCTATTTTGTCTGCGTGTTCACAATCCTCACATACATAGACTATAATGACTAAGTTTGATTTAGTATTTTCAGAGGTACGCTAGAAATAATTATGCTCAAGTGGATGCAACATCAAGTGAACTCACTAGGTGTCTCAGAGAGTGACTACCGAAATAATTCGCTCTTCCTTGCACCATTTTATTGTTATTGATATATTTCAAGTACCAGATGTTATAGTAATCAGAAATTGAAGACCAGGTGTACAATTAGGAGTGTATATAAATAACATATCACAAAATACACACATTGAATATTTCCCCTGTTTCTGTATGTTGAAAATCTCTGCAGCAAGCAAAAAATCATCTATAAAACTACCAAACATGTATCTACATATACCCTCAATTGATCAATGCATCACTCGACTTGGACTCTCAAAATTGAAATATCTTGAATGGTTAACTCTTCATACACATTTCATCACATGATTTGTTTTGCGGGGGAATGTGACTCTGAAGCATAGTAGGGGAGCACACCATGCACACATTTTTCTTATCACCATAAAAATATGCAGCCATACTAGAGGGACACATTCACAATAGCATGAAACATTCACAAGTAGTTTAAAAAATCACTCTACAAGTAGTTATAATGTATCTCCCTCCATTGATAAAATATGACATAAAATCTAACATTATTCTATTACTACATAAAATATGATATAAAATCTAACATAAAATCTAACTAATAGTAATTGCATTTTACTATTACTATATTTTTCTAACATAAAATCTAACTATTTTTCTAACATAAAGTCTAATATAAAATCTAACTAATAGTAATTACATTTTACTACTACTACATTTCTATAACATAAAATCTAACTATTTATCTTTAAAAAAAAATCTAACATTATTTTGTATTTTTTTTTGCAGGGGCCGGCCGGGGTGCAGATAGTAGCTTCACCTGCGCGCGGGGGCGGCGTCGGCGTCTCGGGCGGCGGCGAGGGCGGCATCCCGGGGCGGCGGCGGCGCGGTGTTCGGCGGCGTCCGGCGGCGGCGGCGTGGTCTTGGGCGGGGGCGGCGTCTCGCGGGCGGGGGCGGGGGCGGCGCGGGGGCGGCGTATCGGGCGGCGGCGGTGGCTACGCGGGGGCGGCATCCCGGGGCGGCGACGGCGCGGTCTTGGGCGGGGGCGGCGTCTCGCGGGCGGGGGCGGGGGCGGCGCGGGGGCGGCGTATCGGGCGGCGGCGGGGGCGGCTAGGGCGGCGGCGTCTCGCGGCGGGGGCGGGGGCGGCGTATCGGTCGACGGCGCGGGAACGAAATATTTGCTGTGAGTGTTTGATCTCCGGCGGTGCGCGCGTGGAAGGAGAAGGTCCTTAGGCCTTTAGTACCGGTTCGTAATAACAACCGGTACCAAAGGTATTTACCGCAATTCTTTTTCGTGCTTTTACTTTTCGTACCGGTTGTATCCACCAACCGGTACCAATGATTTTTTTCTTTTTCTTTTTATTTTTCTGTTGCTGTTTCTTTTGATTTTTCTGTTGCTTTTTCTGTTGTTGTTTCTTTTGATTTTTCTTTTGCTGTTTCTTTTGATTTTCTATTGATTTTTATTTTGCCGTTTCTATTGATTTTTATTTTGCCATTTCTATTGATTTTTATTTTGCCGTTTCTTTTGATTTTTATTTCGCCGTTTCTATTGATTTTCCATTTTCTTTTTATTAGTTATATTTGATTTTTTATTTTCTTTTGATTAGTTATATTTGATTTTCTATTTTCTTTTGATTAGTTTCTTTTGATTTTCATTTGATTAATTATATTTGATTAGATATAATTGATTTTCTATTTTCTTTTGATTAGATATATTTGATTTTATTTTTGATTAGTTATATTTGATTTTCTATTTTTTTTGATTAGTTATGTTTGATTTTCTTTTTGATTAGTTATATTTGATTTTTCTGTTGCAGTTTCTATTGATCATATGTTCGCTTAATAATTAAGTGTCGGTTGGCGCGGCGGCACGCTGCGTCCGTGAGTGAAAAAGGGCGGGAAGAAAAGGGCGGAAAGAAAAAGGCGGAAAGAAAAAGGGCGGGAAAACAATTGAACAGGAAAAGTAGTACATATCTCAACTGAAAATTAAGATATATGGCCAGATTAAGTCACAATCGGCCGAGCTTGTTTTCGAATGTTGGAGTGATTCAGTCATAGTCGTGCCTAGCCCTATAAACGTCGCCACTGTAGTCGTCATACTCACCGGTGTCATCGTCGCTGGCATCGGGGTCGCGGTAGTCGAACCTCGACTGGTGAGCACGCGTGGGCTGAGACTGAGGGTAGCGCAGGCGGGGCCCACGGTAGGCCATGACGCTCTGGAGAGTCCGGTCGCGCCACCATAGCCGACGGCCGGCCTCGTTGAAGTTCGAACGAGGCGAGCCGTCCTCCTCGTGCCTGGCAAGCGCACTCTCACGCCGATTGATGAAGAAGGCGTCCCAAGTCGGGCTGTAGTCGGGATGCCACTGAGGATTCCTCCGCTGCTCTGGCGTGAGCTCGAAGTAGTAGTGGTTCGTGATGGCCATCTGGCGCGCCACACCTACAGGGACATGAGGGACCGGTATGCCTCCGACGCTCAGCATCCAGCCGGTGGGGACGCGGTAGCCCGGCGGGCAGGGGTAGTTTGAGGCGCAAAGCGCCTCCGCCTCCCCGGGGGTTAGAGATACGATGGAAGCCATGGAAGAGAGTAATGAGGTTTGCATATATGAGTCTAGATGTGATATGTAAATAGAGGCCAAGCCTACATATATATAGTGAAAAATGGCGGGAAGACGGAGGCGGGAAGCGGTGGAAAGCGCGGGAAGAAAATAGGCGGTGGGATAAGGACGTGTGGGTAACCTTTAGTCCCGGTTGGTGGGTGCAACCGAGACTAAAGATGTCGGCAGGATAAGGACGCGTGGGTGGATGCACTGCTCGATGAGATAAGGACGCGTGGGTGGACACATGATGCCCCTGTCAGAGGAACAAGATAAAGTAGAAGCGGTGGAAAGCGCGAGAAGAAAATAGGCAGAAACGCAGTGGCGCGGGGAACCATCTAACCTTTAGTCCCGGCTGGTGGGTACAACTGGGACTAAAGGTGGTTTTTGTGTCATCTAACAAAACTGTCGGTGGGATAAGAATGTGTGGGTAACCTTTAGTCCCGGTTGGTGGGTGCAACCGAGACTAAAGATGTCCGCAGGATAAGGACGCGTGGGTGGATGCACTGCTCGATGAGATAAGAACGCGTGGGTGGACGCACGATGTCCCTGTCGGAGGAACAAGACAAAGTAGAAGCGGTGCCGTGCCTATAAAAGGAGCATCGATACGCCATGGCAAGCAGCTCAACAAGCCAACCTAGAAGGTAGGGAGAGTTTCATCCCCATGGATGGAGGACAGGGTTGGGAAATCTCCCGTGGCGGAGTTTCTCGAAGATGTCGTTGGTGCTCACGCCCTAAGGCATCTTCGGAAACTCCGCCTCGGAAAAATTTCCCTCATACACAAAAATAAATGGGAAAGTGATTTCCATATTGAGATACACAAGTTATGATCCCTATCTAGTCTTCTGAGTTTTCTTCTTGTGTTTCCCTTTCTTCTGATTGCGACGCAGACATGGACAATCTTCATTATTTAAAATGATGCTTGGGTCAGTTTTCACCTTGAAGGGTGGAATATCATCAAACTTATTATAATCTTCTGACATGTCTGTCTTGTCCTCTACTCCCACGATGTTTCTTTTTCCTGAAAGAACTATGTGGCACTTTGGCTCATCGTATGATGTGTCCTCTTGCCTTTCTTTTCTTTTTTTTGGTTTGGTAGACATGTGCTTCACATAAAAAACCTGAGCCACTTCACTGGCTAGGACAAATGGTTCGGTGTCGTACCCTAGATTCTTGAGATCCACTGTAGTCATTCCGTACTGCGGGTTTACCTGTACCCCGTTTTTCAGGTTGAACCATTTGCACCGAAACAAAGGGACCTTGAAATTAGGTCCATAGTCAAGTTCCCATATCTCCTCTATGTACCCATAGTATGTGACCTTCTTCCCATTGTCCTCTGCTGCATCAAAGTGGACACCACTATTTTGGTTGGTGCTCTTTTTATCTTGGGCGAATGTGTAAAATGTATTCCCATTTATCTCGTACCCTTAAAATGTCGATATAGTCGAAGATGGTTGCTTGGCCAACAAGTATAGCTGTTCTTCATCAGTGACATTCATGAGACGTGTTTGCAACCAACCGCCGAAAGTCTTCATGTGTTCTCCATCAATCCAATCTTCACGTTGCTCCGGGTATTCAGAGAGTAAAATATTCTTGTGTTCCACTTTGTACGGAGCCACCAAGCTGGAATTATGTAGAATTGTGTAGTGTGCTTGAGTGAAAGAATGTCCGTCCATACACATTGTTGCTTTCTTTCCTAGCGTGCATTTTCCACGCAGTCTCCCCTCATAGCGCGATTCAGGAACACCGATCGGCTTAAGGTCAGGAATAAAGTCAACACAAAACTCAATGACCTCCTCTGTTCCATAGCCCTTGGAGATGCTTCCTTCTGGCCTAGCATGGTTATGAACGTATTTCTTTAAGACTCCCATGAATCTCTCAAAGGGGAACATGTTGTGTAGAAATACAGGACCGCGAACACTAATCTCTTCGACCAGGTGAACGAGGAGATCCGTCATAATATTGAAGAAGGATGGTGGGAACACCAACTCGAAGCTGACTAGACATTGCACCACATCCTTCTGTAAATTTTGTAGAGTTAGTGGATTGATCACCTTCTGAGAAATTGCATTGAGGAACGCACATAGCTTCACAATGGGTACTCGAACATTTTCCGATAGAAGCCCCCTCAATGCAACCGGAAGTAATTGTGTCATAATCACGTGGCAGTCATGAGACTTTAGGTTTTGAAACTTTTTCTCTGACATGTTTATTATTCCCTTTATATTCGATGAGAAGCCAGACGGGACCTTGATGCTACTCAGGACTTCAAAAAAGATCTCCTTCTCTTCTTTGGTAAGAGCGTAGCTGGCAGTACCTTGATACTTCTCTGGATTCAGGTTGTTTCCTTCGTGGATACATTGCTGGTCATGCCGTGCATCTGGTGTATCTTTTGTCTTCCCATACACGCCCAAGAAGTTTAGCAGGTTCACGCAAAGATTTTTCGTCACGTGCATCACGTCGATTGCAGAGTGAACCTCTAGGATTTTCCAGTAGGGTAGCTCCCAAAATATAGACATCTTCTTCCACATGGGTACATGTCCGTCAACATCATGCGGAACAGATTGTCCGCCAGGACCCTTTCCAAAGATCACTTTTAAATCCTTGACCATATCATATATAACATCCCCAGTAGGGCGGGTAGGATTCATTCGGTCTTCTGCCTCACCTCTGAAATGCTTTCCTCTCTTTCTTACTTAATGTTGTTTTGGAAGAAATCGACGATGCCCCATGTACACATTCTTGTTTCTCAAATATATACTGTCAGTCTCACCTAAACAGTGTGTGCATGCATTGTATCCCCTGTTTGACTGTCCTGAAATGTTACTAAGAGCAGGCCAATCATTGATGGTTACAAACAACAACGCTCGTAGGTTAAATTCCTTTTGTTCATGCTCATCCCAAATAGGTACACCTTCTTCACGCCACAACTGTAAAAGTTCTTCAACCAATGGCCTCAGGTACACATCAATGTCGTTGCCGGGTTGCCTTGGGCCTTGGATGAGCACTGGCATCATAATGAACTTCCGCTTCATGCACAACCAAGGAGGAAGGTTATAGATACATAGAGTCACTGGCCAGGTGCTATGACTGGAGCTCTGCTCCCCGAAAGGATTAAAGCCATCTGTACTTAGACCAAATCTTAAGTTCCTTGCGTCATCTGAAAATGACTTGTACTGTCTATCGATTTTTCTCCACTACGACCCATCAGCGGGGTGTCTCAGCATCACATCTTTCTTACGGTCCTCTTTGTGCCATCGCAACAACTTGGCATGCTCTTTGTTTTGGAACAAACGTTTCAACCGTGGTATTATAGGAGCATACCACATCACCTTCGCAGGAACCTTCTTCCTGTGGGTGGACTCGCCCTCAACATCGCCAGGGTCATCTCGCCTGATCTTATACCTCAATGCACCACATACCGGGCATGCATTCAAATTCTCGTACTCCCCGCGGTAGAGGATGCAGTCATTGATGCATGCATGTATCTTCTGCACCTCTAATCCTAGAGGGCAGACAACCTTCTTTGCTTCGTACGTACTAGAGGGCAATACGTTCTCCCCTGGAAGCATCTTCTTTATTATTTTCAGCAACTTTTCAAATCCCTTGTCAGAAGTACCATTCTCTGCCTTCCATTGCAGCAATTCCAGTGTGGTACCCAGTTTTTTCTGGCCATCTTCGCAATTTGGGTACAACAGTTTGTTGTGATCCTCTAACATTTTCTCCAACTTCAGCCTCTCCTTTTCACTTCCGCAGTTTATCTTTGCATCAAGAATGGCCCGACCCAAATCGTCATCGGGGTCATAAAAAATGGGCTCATAAAAAATGGGCTCTTCTTCAGCTTCGTCTTCCCCCATACTACTATCACCGTCTTCAGTGAACATAGGATAGTTTTCACTATCCTCTTCTTCTTCGTTGCCTTCCATTATAACCCCTCTTTCTCCGTGCTTGGTCCAATAATTATAGCCGGGCATGAAACCATTCTCAAGCAGGTGGAAGTGAAGGGTCTTTGAGTTAGAGTAATCCTTCGTATTTCTACAGGAACTACATGGACAATAAATGAAACCATTCGACCGCCTGTTTGCCTCCGCCACGTTGAGAAAATAATGCATGCCAGTAATGAAGTCGGGATGGCATCGGTCACCGTACATCCATTGTCGATTCATCTGCATTATATAAGTATATCAAAAATCATTAATTACACAACATCATGGATATATGAGTGACCAACTTAATTAATATTCAAGTTCATCACATAAAACTAAGTTTTTTTATTAAAAAAAAGAGGCTCACCGAGGTGGTACAGTGCTGGCTAGGGGAAGACGCTGGCGATCGACGGCGGTGAGGACGGGGACGATACTAAAACCTACAAATCATACTTTAATTTGAGCTCAATTGCATACAAAAAGAATGAAATTCCTAACTTAGGCATTTCATCAAACACCTTGCTAGCACTAGAAAAATAATACAAGTTAAACTAGCAAAGAAATGAGCTAAATTAGGAACGCCGGAAAAAAGGATGATATTGCTAACCCTTGGATAGATGGGTGCCGTCAATCTTGATAAAATGGTGGAGAAAAATAGAGATTTTTTGGAGTGTGAGAGGTGCCAAATATTTGGAAATGTGAGAGGAGAAGGAGGAGAGAAAATGAGATGCAGGGATCGGGCTTGCTGAAGAAATAGGGCAGGGACCCTTTAGTACCGGTTCTTCTGATGAACCGGTACTAAAGGTCTTTCGTACCGGTTCGTAATATGAACCGGTACAAAAGGCCCTCAACGAGCCGGTATTAATGTTCCTCGGCCGGCTGGGCTAGGGAACCAGTACTAATGTATCCTTTAGTACCGGTTCATACGGAAACCGGTACTAAAGGCACAGACGGATGCCCATTTTTCTACTAGTGTACGGTCTTTTGAAATTGATTTTTTACCATACAATTAACATAAAACTAAGAGAACACATGTATTTGCTCGAGAATTCTCTTCATCCACTGGAATGTCTCTCTTGGCAAGCCTTCAGTCGAGACACATACAAAATAACACAGAAATCAAAATCAAATCTACCAAGCTAGGTATGTCGGGGTTGTCCCTATTTTGAAAAAGCAAGGTAGGTATGATCAGATCTTCGCTCAAAGTAGGAGCATCTATTATTACGTAAGACAATGTTACGACATTAAGTTTCTCAAAATATATTGCTGCAAACTTAATTTCCAGATTGCAACAATAAAGAAGATGAATACGTTGTACTGATATGCGTATTCTGTTGGTGCTGCAAAAATTAATCTACAGAGGCTCCAATAGAGGAACTAAACCATTTGTAACATTGTTCATGTTGGTAAATTTAACACCTCAGTGTAATCCCCAAACCGAACAATATCGCAGATAGCCTTCGAATACATGCGCCAGTATTCTCACCCTTATATATATGAATGCCGACAAAAGTACACCTTAAGCACCAAATAAGATGTGAAAAAAATGCAATTCCAATCCAAGCTAGCTACAACCAAGCTTAACACGTAACAAGAAATATCTCCAAATCAAGATAGGTGCAAGTAAGGCTTAAAACCTTAAAAAATCAGGAAATGCAAAAGAAAGAAAGTCACATGGCTAAACTATTTCTCCAAGCATATAGAGAACTGTATTTTAAGGCATTCCCACATTAGTCTTCTAGAGGGCTTGTGAAATGGAATGACAATGTACATAAGGGATAAGAGTTTTAGTGTCTTCAAATATATATACACTCGGAAATTAATTCTTTGGAGTTGCAACACACTGAAAGAGGATGAATGTATTTTCCTCTTGGTGCCTGTAAAAAAAAAGATATTACTCTTTAATCTTGCGAACTACATGATACTTCTTTACAGGAAGTAAAATTTGTCATGTAGCTCTTACTAAGACATATATCTTATTTGTTTCAGAAACTTCATAAGCATTTATCTTACCATCCATATCCGAATCATTAGACAGAATTAAATCCTTGCTGCCGCTTCCTTACTTTTGCCATCACAACCATCATCCGTGGCACCTTATTTTCCTCTTCTGACTCTACAAAACAACATTAGCTTGGTATACCACAATTTTTTGGGTTGCCCGGCCACTTTGGAGCGACGAACAACTTTAAAAACATGCAAAAAAGCAAAGTGAAAACAAATTACAATAGTGCAGTCTAGATCTGGCAAATACTGGAGAAGGCAGTAGGTATATGATCTCCAACTTTAAAAACATCCAAAAAAGCAAAGGGAAAATAGAGCTATCAGTTATCCGCAGTCATATTCACAATGTAGTGATGATGTAGAGGCAAGTAAATTGAACACCCTACAATATATATGATCAAAATCTACTATGCTGAACCTCTCGGGTAGCAACTGAATCTGTAATCCTTGATAAAAATACAAATTAGTGGAATATGTGAATCGAGCTTTCGGCTAATGCAAACTAAGTATGTAGAATCACAAAAAACAAAGTGAGGCTTACTTGGTTCATTGGCATATGATTTTTCATGGAGTTACCTATAATATTTTAAGAAAGAATAAGTTGATTACTTCCTCCATGCATATCACTTGCTCAGCAATAATCTCCAGATAAATTGGACTTGTCTTTTTTTTGCGAACTAATTTTATTGATTGTACTAAGATGACCAATCATGAAAACTATTATAAATGGTAGCTGCAGATTAACTAATTTTATTGATGTAGAATTGATGCATCACAACTGACTCTTGCAGAACCTTACCTGTTAATTTTACTGAATCTGTTGGCTCTGGCTTGATGGTATAGAGTCGCTATATGCTTATGAACAACAACAAAATTTAGTTTAAACCTATGTTCTCAATGCTGCAATGTGAGCCTCTGCACCTTGTCATCCTTGCACGGTCCCTTTTTCAACCTAAATAAAAACACACACGAATTAGACAATTTCTTTAGCCCAAATCGCCAATTTTATCTTGCAGCTGAGAAGATTTGTTTGGGAGACAAGCAACAAAATAAAATGTTAAGATTGGTGTACGTTGGCAGCACACGCTTCTTGTCCTTGATAACTTAGACACCAGATCCCCTCCTTCTCGATGTGGAAGAAGCCGGATTTCCCCTTCAAAAGCGCGAAGTTCAGCAACTTCCACCATATTTGTTGCATGAGCATCGCGGGTCGCCGGCGTCGGGGGAGAGAACGTCCAGGAGCTCATTGTTGCGATTTGCAAGCTCGTTGGCAAACTCCAAGGGTAGGTGGATGGCGTCATCAAACTTGCAGGCGAGGTGGCGGCGCCTGGGAGCGCCTGATTCAGGGATGGGCTAGGTCATGGCCATCGCATGCGATGGGGCGGCGTTCACAAGAGAGAGAGGACATGGAGTATGCAGATATGTAGATTCTGGCTACACCGTGGCGGTGGAGGTTGTACTCTACTGGGAGGCGGAGGCGATGGCGAGAGCGAGAGACAATGCATGCAGACTTTTTCCTTTTTGCTCGAGATAAAAAGGGCAGAGGCATTTATTCTCTGTGATTTACAAACGCCAATTAATTCCTTCCATGTTTTAGCGATTTGGTTCTCCGGGGGAGTAGTAAAGATTGATGGTTAGCGCTAAATTAGGATGGGGTGATCGGGTCCCATATGTGTGATTTTCATATTAATTTCGTATTAATTATGGTAATTGGCTGCTTGTATTTCAATTATTCGTATTAATTATGGGATTGTTGCAGTTTGCTGTTTGGAAAGATAATTAATTTGCCCATAATTCTAGTGATTGGGATTGTTGTGGTTTACTATTTGCAGTTTTTTTTGTTAGGGGTAATTTCAGAAATCAAATGATGTATTTGCAAAGTGCCTTCACCAACTCAAAACCAATAGTAAAGATATATGTGCATTTTTTTCCGTCTACTTTATGTATTGCGCGAAACTGTGTATGTGTGTGCATGTTTATGCTGCCAGGTTCAGCTTGTCGTTCTGGGCCGCACGCTTGCTTGGTTGTGCCCTTTTTTTGGGGCTGTTTTATTTTGTACTCATAGAGTGTTATCCGACGTCTCTATCCGTTTTCCTTCCCACACCGAGTGAGCTGTTGTTTGAAACAGTAGAATCAAGGAGGGACTCAGCAGAAAAGGAGGAGGGGTGTTGTGGGGGGGGGGGGGGGGGGGGGGAGGGAGGCTCGCTCAGGTTGTCAGCTTGTTGAGGCCTCTCACTGAGAACGTCCGGGTTGTCGGCCGGTCCGTAGGGTAAGGAGCTTGGAAGTTGGGACAAATTTTGCTTTATGGATTTGGTTCCATCAAAATCTGTAATTTTGAAAATGTGCATCGTTCACTATACTCAGGTCCATAATTTTCATTTTGTCTAGCTCAGAATACAAAGTAACGTGGTTGTCTTGAAAAAGTTCATTATGGTAGTAAGATAAGGCACACAACCTACATTTATTAGAGTCCACTAAAAAAGACTACATAGATTGTCACCCCACGTGCAGTTCAGGGTAAATAAGCAGACGAACAACTAGACACGAGAGGAATTCAGATAATGGTACGTTGTAGCATTAGGTTATTTCCTCCGTTTCATAGAACTTGTCGTTAAAATAGATGTATCTAGATAAATTTAGTGTCTAGATACATCTATATTAACGATAAGTTTTATGAACCAGAGGAAATACTTGACTCGAACACATAAACAGTTCAAAAATATCCATTTCATTTTGTAAAGCTTTATTGGATCCTTTCTTGGAGTTCAAGCCCAAGATAAAAGTGAAATAAACTTATAACTTAAATAAATTACATACAAAAAATAACAAAACATTCATCAGAAGCCATTGATCCTCATTGCCCGACTGCCATGCTTGTGCTTGGCTTTGAGCTTGTAGGTATGGACTTGCCTATGAGGAACTTAGGGCGTTTATCATGTTGACTGACCTGACCTTGCAGAATCTTCATCAGGTTCTCCTTCTCGCCGCATTTCTTCAGAAGAAGCTCATCCAAGTTCTCCAGATCAGGCACTCCAGATAAGCCATCACTATTGTCACACAGTTCTTTGCAATTGTTCACCCAAAGTTGTTCAAGCTCAGACATCGCACCTTTTTTGATCGTCACCTTCTCAATATTCTCTAGCCCATCAATGTCAAGGAATTTAAGCTTTGGGAATTTGCCAGTACTAAAAATCAATGAGTCCTCTTTGTAGGATTTCTCCCACAAGCCAAGGTAAGCCACACTACGCAAGCCCCCGAGGATGTCAACATGTCCTTGCTCTAGGTTTGTCCCTAGCAGCTTCACCTTGCTCAGATCATTGAGCGAAGTGATCCATGTTATGGGAAACAAGGATAGATCACCTAATAGCTTCAATGAAGATAGATGCTTTGTTGTTGTTGCATCCATTTTGGCAAGAAACTCAAGAGAACGAGATCGCACCTCGAGTTTTTGCAATCTCCCGAGCTTCCCCATAGACTCACATAGCTCTTGTCTTCCTTTCTCATTGAGACCTGTTACTGTTACTCCTAGCCTTTGCAGGTCTGTCAGTTGCTCGAGCCTCCTTGCCACACCATGTCCCTGACCAACATTGAATGCACCCAACATATGCAAATCCGTCAGCTTATCAATACCTTTGGGGGCCTTTATACTGAGTTTATACATCTTGGAAGCCCTGCGATACTGAATATAGTTGCAACTTAGCAAGGAGGTCATGTTTCCCATCATGTTCTTCTTTTTATCCATATCTAGTTGCGCCACCTTTTGAAGTAGATCTCTTGAGAACTTGACCCCGGTCAGAAGATAGCGTAGCTTCTCAAGTTTGAAAATTCCATGAGGGAGTCGTGTCACCTGTGTGCCTTGGATGTCCAGTGTTTCTAGGCACCGAAGGTTTTGCAGAGAAGCTGGAAGCCTCGAAATCCTTGTTCCTCTCAAAGAAAGATACCTTAGATGAGGCAGATCCCCTATATGCCTAAGGTCTTCATTCTTCACATTGGTTGTGTCTTCCAGGTCAAGAACTCGTAGCAGTCGTAGCTTAGGGGAGATAAGAGAAATAGGACAATCTCCAAAAATTGTCAATGATCGAATATATGACAAATTTATATTTTTTAGCTTCTTCTCCCTATTCCATCTGGATATTACCAGATGACGAATCTTGCTTCGTGGAATCTCCTTGCATTGCTTCTCGATGAGAAAGAGTTGGTTTTCCTCAATAGCTTTGGACAAGATTATCTTCCGCACCATGCTGTGAATGCGGCAGTGATCTACTCTTGAGCCAGGTATAATCTTCTTCTTGCAGGGTTGGATCATGCTTCTATTGATAAGATCATTGTACAAACGCTCTCCTACATCCTCTACAGGCATATCAATGTTCTTTGCAGTGTAGCCCTCTGCGATCCATCGCCTTAATAGGCGTGTGCCTCTGATTTCATGGTTCTCTGGAAAGATACTGAGGTACAAGAAGATAGATTTCAAGTGATATGGCAAGCCATCATAACTTGAGGCAATCACTTTCCCAATGTCTCGAAGATCATACTCTAACTCTGCACCAAGGTGTTCATGCAGCTTTCTCCATTCCATCCTTGTCTTGGGCCTGTTGGCTAGGAGACCTCCTATTGTGGATATGGCAAGCGGAAGGCCCCAACATCTCTTCAAAATAAGGCTTGCTTGCTCCTCCATTTCTTTTGGCAAGGTAGTTGTTTTATAGACCTACGTAAGATCAAAACATAATAGATTATTGATCTTCTAAAAAAAATGATAAAAAGCTAGAGTAGGCAACGGCATGGTATCTAGTCAAACATGCTTTAGGATGTTGGGGGAATGGGGACATATATATCCCATTACTTTCAACCATCGTTGCATGTGACAATACTTAATTGGGATGTTCAAATGGTTCTTGTTCTTATGCTATAGGCAAACGAATTTGCAGAAATTTATGTTGCAGTAGGTCAAAGGTAATAGAAACTCATGCTTTGCATTAATCAGCTTAAATCCCATGATTTCATCAAAACTGCCTTGGAAGTTACAACTCAGTTTCAATTTTGTAACTTTGTTAGGCTGGTCATAGTGGGGAGTATCATGTAGTAGTATCATGCATATGATACTTGAGTATGATACTACATCCATAATGCATGATATCATAAAGTAGTATCATATACTCATTGTATTTATTGTTTTGTAGTATCTCAATATAAATGTGTGTACAAGATTTATTTAAGCTTAATGTTTCTCGTAATGTACGCTATGATATAGTATCTACCTATGATACTCTAACCTCCTCTCTTTTCATTAATTAACTGCCACATAAGCAAATTTGTGGGCCTAGTTTGCATGATACTACCTATGATACTACCACTATGGCTAGCCTTGACCATACTATGGCCGGGTTATACTTATATTGGATAGTGGAGGACTTAATGCTACATGGACATTTCACCACAAGCACTCTCTCTCTCTCTCTCTCTCTCTCTCTCTCTCTCTCTCTCTCATAAAATTAACACGTTCAGGGTTCTTTATTTGCAAAATAAGACAAGGCACCCTCATACACATTGTCTGTTTAAATTGAATCTGAAAGCTTGGAACAAAGTGTAGCAGAATAGTGTACGAAATGTAATTTTGTGGTACAATAATGCACTGAAACGGCAACTTGGATAGTAAAATTTACTGTTACATAATTTTGTACTATTTTGTACATAATTTATCTTGTACGCCATTTTACTAGGGTGCAGAAGCTGTTCTACAATGCCTATTATAATTCTCAACATATATACCTCGTCAATTATACTGTGATACCTCAGCATGAGCATTATGGAGAAAATCTCATTGAGTCTCTGAGAATTAAAATATCCCATTTTATGTATAGAAAAATATAATATGCACATTATATAAAATGTGTGAAAATCATATGATATTTTATCATAGAACTCACTAGTCACTATTGAGCAGTACAGTATCTTAAAAATGATGAAGTGACATAATTATTTCGTGTATGTGGTATATGAGGAGCCGGAGCACATATTCCTAGAAGTGTACTTCCTCCGATCCAAGAAGCCGCTGGTTTAGTACAATTTGGTACTAAGCTGTACTAAATTATTTGACACTTACTATGGATTAAAGGTAGTAGAATATTTCAGTGATATATATGGCCTGTGCCTTCTAAGAATTGGACCCACTGTGAACTGCTTCTACAAAATATGATGCTTCACATAAAAGAGCAAAATAGCACTCCATGTATATGTATGATGCAAAATGTAGAAGTATCGGGCCTGATATGGCTAGTATTTTTTTAATTATAGACTATCTACCAAATACATTTCACTCTTATCAACCCTAAACTAAACTGTGTAAATTAATTCAAAGTCAAAGCCTAAAAGTATGGTAAAATTTGCTACAGTCTACATAGCATCATTATCTTCTGGCGATGTCGAAATAGACTGCTCAGTTATGGCTTTGCCATGTACTCACAATTTGATGTCATGTTTGTGAGGATACACCGCATTGCTCAAAACAGAAAATTTGACATTTTGCTTAGGAAAATCATCCTACGACTGGTTTGAACAGCTTTTCCATTTTAGCCCATAAGTGTTCTGGCAAAGGCACAAACGGGCGGTGTGTAGAATTTTTTTCCAAAAAATTATAGAAGAAAATGTCAATATCTACAATATTAAATAAATACACTATGAAAATAAATGTTATGATAGATCTATTTGTATTGATTTGGTATGATAGATGTTCTTATTTGCATTTACAAAATTGGCCAAACTTAGGAATTTTTAAATTTTGACTAAATTGATGTGCCTTATTTGTTAAATAGAGAGAATATTGCATGCAGAAGACATGTCACAAATGCGAAATAAGAAAAAAAAAGATCAATCTGAACCGATGTGGGGTTACGTGCTTCAGACGATACTAGTCAGGTAGTACTTTGGATCTAACTAGCATATTGCCCGTGCTTCGCTACGAAAACACACAAATATATTAAACATATTTTATTCTTTGTGATTTTTTCTAAAAACATACCAAAACGTGCTAAAAGCCTTTTGTTGTTCATTAGATTAGGTTTGACTGTTAACTATACTGTTGTAACTGCTGATGGTACTTTTAAGAGCTATTTTTGCTGAAGATTACTAATCATAAGCTGTGAGATAACAACACGGTTTGGTTTTGGTAAATATCATACTATAGTATATATGGTCTTGGTATATATCAAACAATTCGAGTATGGCCTCGCTAAATTACACCATAGACTTAAATTCTAGGTGGCTGGACCACTAAATATCACACAATTATACACAACCGAATTTAGAATCCAATTTTTGAGTACTCAACAACCATTTTTCAGTAAAAGCAAACAAAGCACTGCACAATAATACCGCACAAACCGGTAGCACGCAAGTACATGAGGTCTTCTAAATTTGCACACACACGAAGCATCAACGCTAAGCAAATGAACTTCAGAACTTGCTAGAGTCACGTATGCAAGCATGGATCAGGGAAAAAAAATTACACGCGCAAGCAATCAGTGCCGTGATGGTGGCTTCGCCTCGCTATGCTCTGTTACGTAGACCGTGGCCTGAAGGTGGTCTCACGCGGTCAAAACGTTCTTCCAGAGAGTGGTAGTGCCGGCCGGGAAAGTGGTGCTGCGGCGACCAAATTCAGAGGAGCGCGAGACCACGGGCTCAGTTCTCCTGCTCGGTGCCCGAGCGCCGCTCGTCCTGTGCATGTCTGCCGCTCGCTATGCCGGTTGTGCAAGCACGCTGCGCAAGCTTGCTGCAGGTGTTCCTCCTGGGTCACCGTGCGGAACAGCCCGCCATCACTGCCCTCAAGCGTAGGTCAGCCGACACCTCCGACGTGGCCAGCCAGATGATGTTCAGGCGAGCTGTTGGCGTCCTTGCAGCTCTACAAGGGCGCCGCGATTGATGCTCTAGGCTACCAACTGCGCGTTCGAGGGCCCTTGCCGCATAGACCTGCTGCGTCCTTCTCGCCAGAAAGCAGGGAAGCAATGAACGATGGTCCCGGGAGCTCGGAAGCCTTTTGGGGTTTGGGGCCGCGGAGAATCCGTTCCATCCCGGAGGACGGCGGCGGCGCCGGTGTATGAGGATTGAGGGGTGGCCGTGGTGTGTAGCAGGGAGGAAGAACGAATGGATCAGAGAATAAAGAAACAAGATATTTTCCCTCTACTGAATGGATAAGGATATCTCATGGGCCCACCTGTCACCGCAATGCGTAATAGCCATTGGATTGGATTGGGGGGGGGGGGGGGGGGGGGGCTAAAATCCCAACTTCTAGTAATTGTTTAGCCGTTTCGTGTTGGAAGTTGCCAGATTCAATATTTGCTTTTTATATAAAATATTTTATGAGCAAAACATGAATTGAAAAACAAAGCTAGCTAGACCCAAAAGATCCAACCTAACCGTGCCCCTTCCCTCTCCCGGGTCCCGGTAAGACTGATTCACTATGAATTTGCTGAACTTTAGGTCGAAAGGATCAAAGGCTGGAATTTATTAGGTTGCTATTGCGTTCACTAGAAATTCTTTGGGGCACCCATCGATCTTCCCTAAGATGAAAAACAAAAAGAGCTTATACCCTACGGAATCCATCCACAGAAGTACATTTATATTAGTACTATGAGAACTTCAATTGTGATAGATTTTCTAGAACTGGAAAGTACGAAAACCACAAATGTAGCTCGAGCTACATGTAGCTTGTTTTTTGAAAAATTTGAAAATACTATTTTGATGTTTCAAAAAAATCTGAAATTAAATCTATAAGTAGACAATGTTGTGATCTACAATAGTGCAAATTTTCAAGTCAAAATAGCTTATAGTTTGAGCTATGCAAAAATAACAAATTCTGAGATCTAAACAGTGCAGATTTTCGAAATCTCACAATCTGTCAGAGTTTGTCATTTTTGTACAGCCCAAAATATTAGAAATCTCGAGTTCAAATTTTGCACGTTGGTAGATCATACCATTGTCAAACATCTAGAATTTTTTTCGGAATTTTTTGAAACTTTACAATATCAGTTTCGATTTTTTCAAAAAACCGAGCTGCATACAAAAATCCACTCTCCTGGAAAATATTACTACTTAGGTTGTTTGTGCTACTATCAATAGATTGGACTTTCCAGAAAAGATAAACTTTAGAGTTAGTACTATGCAATGTTAAATGACTGATTAAAAAGGAAATGAGTATATAATTTAGGGGTTCACCTTGCTGCATAAAAGAACCTTGGACTCGTCATCCCCAAGTGGCTCGAGCTCGTACACATGGCGATGCTCCTCCTGGACGCTTCCGGCGCAGCACCGGGCGACGTCCTCCCGTCGAGTCGTGACGATGACACGGCTTCCCTTGGTGTTCCCGTAGTGGAACAATTTTGACCATACTTGATCCCACTCCTCCTTGTTCAGCAGGTCGTCCACTACGATCATGTACCGCTTGTCCTTGAGGTAGTCCCTGATGTCGTGGTCGTCGTCGTGTGCCGCCGCCGCTCCGAGCACGAGCCCCTTCCTCAGCCGCCGCATGAACTCATCGGTGTTGTCGAGCGGGTGCGACACGGTCACCCACGCGCCACAGTCGTAGGCGTCGAGGAGCTCCGGGTCGTTGCGTACCATGCTCACCAGCGATGACTTGCCCATGCCGCCCATCCCCCACACCGCCACCACGCCCAGCTGCCCATCGCCGGCGGGCATCAACTTCTTGATCAGCGCTTTCTTCTGGCTGCTCCGCCCGATGATGTCCCACTCCTGGGACGCGAGCTGGGCAGCCGAGAGCACGTCGTTGTAGGGCAGGAGCTGCTGCTGCTGCTGCTGCTGCACGTCGACCTCGCGGGGCGGGTCGACGACGACGTGGTACCGCTGGTTGCGCCGGTTGAGATCCTCGACGCTGGCCTTGAGATCACGGATCCGCTGGGCGATGCTGTGGCGCTCGGCCAGGTCGCGCGGGAGGCACGAGGACCACCGGGAAGCTGCCGTGGCGGAGTAGAGGGAGAAGTCAAAGAGGCAGTCCTCGACGTCGTAGGCGAGGTCGCGCACCTGCTTCACCCACGTCCGCACCGTGTCGTTGCGTGCGGCGGCGTCGGGGCGCGTCGAGGTCACCAGGAGGAACGACTGCATCATCTCCAGCTCGTTGCGGATGAACTCCACCTCCCTCGGCACGCCCAGGAGACTCGCGACCTCGTCGGCGACGGCGGAACCAGCGCTGCTCAGCACGCCTTGCAGCACGGACCTCGCCAAGCTCACCGCCGTGGCTTCAATCATTCTCCCTCTCACTGAATACTTCTGGAGCTTAATCAGTGTTTGGCACGACAGAGTGATATCAAGTTTGGCGCTTATATAACTTGGGTGGGCACATCTGACATCACTGTCGATCGTACACCAATGATCAATCTCGATAAAAAAGAAACATCACCTAAACCAATAGAAGGTAGATGACATTTCTATAGACGTATACCACCCAATAGAAGGTAGATGACATTTCTACTTTGGCTAGCAAAAGTGGGCTTCTCTTCTCTAGTTGAGAACGACTATAGAAAATTTCCGCATGTATATACACCAGCCAATCGAGCGTAGCTGCAAGCCACTTTATCGCACGGTGCAATGTATGCAACCAAACCTTCAACCACCGCAGTTAAAAAATCCTTCAACCACCGCACGGTGCAATGTCACAGCCGATTCCTGCTGGTATAATGGTAGGCAGACATTTGGTACGAGTACATTATGTACATACTTGTATGTAAGTATGTTAATAAGGAGAAAAACGATCTAACTGGTTCAACCGGTACTCCTCCCAGGCGCCGCCAGAGGGGGGGGACCCCAGATCCCGCCGCCGTCTAGCCCCCTCTCGATCCCCTCTCCTCCCCTCGCCGCCGCCACGGGGCGTGGCCTGGCAAAGCCGGGGCGTTGCCGGCGGCGGCGGGGACGCCTCCTCCCCGTGCGAGCCCCTGCGCTGTACGGGCGCGGTGCTGGGCCGGGCACCCCGGTGTCTCAGCTATCCTCGTGGCGGCGCGAGGAGATGCTGCGGTGCGATGGGCGGCGCCCCTTCGTCGTCCGCGGCGGAGGTCGGATCCCAGGGCGGCGGCCCTGGACATGGTGGCGGTGGCGCGCCTCCTAGCGAGGCTGGTCGCCCTCCTCGACCACGTCGTCAAGCTCTTCGCAGGAGGTGAAGACATGGGCGGCGCTGGACTTGGTGGATCGGATCCCGGTCTTGCGCAAAGATCAGCCTCCGGGGGAAACCCTAGATCTTCGGATCAATCGAGGGTGGCGTTCAGCGTCATTTCCTCCTTGGAGGCATCGGTTTGGAGCTTCTTTGTGGTGATCGATTCCTGTCTACTAGTCCGGGCAACTCCGGGGGAAACCCTAAATCTGGGCCTCCCGGATTGGATGACGGTGGCGTTCAGCGTCGCTCTCCTACTTGTGGGCGTCGTTTTTGGAGTTGATACTGGTTGGAGGATCCCTGAGGCGGTGCGGTGTTCTTCTACTTCGTCGACAACACTGGGTCTCGGCAGCGTGGTGCAGCGGGGTCTTGGTGTCGAACGAATGTTGATGGATTCGCGCAGGGCGGAGGCGCTGCCTGGCGTCATGGTGGCGTCGACGGGAGGTCTGTCAAGATCATTGCGGAGATCTATGCTTTGAAGAAGATGCGTGGAAGACGGTGGCGGCGACTCCTGTAGCGTGTACATAGGTGCACACTGTCTGTGGTGCCGAATTGAATGATGTGCGTAGGTGTGCGGTTAGGGCATAGGTTCTAACCATGGCCATCCCCTTCATTTCCGTTGGTATTGCAATCTGTCGCAAAGCAGGTGGCTTCAGGCTGATCGATGTGTAATCTTGTAAGGCTCTTGCGATTGTTTTATTGAAATAAAAAGGCTGTGTGCATCCTTTGGATGCAGAGGCCGGGATACCCCATTTCTATAAAAAAAAGTATGTTAATAAAATCTCGACCTCCACCCGAAGCCTAATTGAGGTGGTGTTTTGACTCCAAGTGCATATGACCTTATTATAAAAATTGCATAAAAATAAATTTTAAAATTCCAAAAAGTTCTAAATAAAAGAAATTGTATACATCCAGACATTCTATGTTAGAACCCAAGTTTTCGGGGGGAAAAGAATATTTTATGTGGCCTTTGTATAAAAATAAAATGTTTCATTTTATACGAAACACAAAAAATGATTTTTTTCCCTTGCAAACTTACACATGAACACATAATGTCCGGATGTGCATGTGTATTTTTTTCCTATTTTTAAATTTTAAATATTTTTTAAACAGTGGGTTCATATGCACCGGAGGCCGAATCTATTCCCACAAATACATTGTTTATATAAGTTTGATGGTCACATCACATAGATATACCACTCAATCGAGCATCACAGACATAGCTTGATGGGCGCAACACAATGTCTAGCAATATCGGGCTACAGTAGGTCCACGGGCCTTTTTATGCTCAAAAGCCTAAGGGCCCTCGATATCGCTATCAGCCATATTTCCTAGAGCAATTTGTCATCTATACATATATAAAAGTTGGAAGAAATAGTGAGTTCTTAGGCATGCATTATACCAAAAACTCCTGAAGCGTCACACGCACTGACCCGTCCATCCATCTAGGCATAATAGGTCGCACGAACCAAGGAGTGCTGGATATGGAGAGTGAGCGCGCGCGGGCGCGGGTTAGGAAATGATGCAGGCGAAAGAGGGAACGAACGACGGTCGACATTGATTGGAAGTGTGATCGAAACCGGAGGAGAAAGCAACTCACCATTCAAAGATCCCCGTTGCGGTTCTGGTTGGGGAGCCTGCTGGATTGTGTCGGAAGGGGAGGAGGCGTCGGTGGAGCTCAGGGAGACGCATGGGGGGGGAGGTCGTCATTGACGTTACCTTGCGGGGGGCTCTACACTCGCTTCCGGCCAGCGGCGGTGCGCGGGGAAGACCTATAGGTAGTGGCAGCGGTGGAGGAACCCTAGCCGATAGCACCTCGATCTGTATGTCGAGCAGAGGGGAAGGTGATCGAGCGAGGGGTGCGGGAGCAGTGATTGTCCGACCACTCCAATATAAGCAAGGTTTAGTGGCGGTTTTTGGCTGCATGGCGGCAAAATCAAGAACAAGAAGACGATCAGAGAAAAGAAGATTTAGTTAAATCTCAGTCCATTGGATATTTACATCAAGATATGTGCATTTTTTTCTGTCTACTTTATGTATTGCGCGAAATTGTGCATGTGTGTGCATGTTTATGCTGCCAGGTTCAGCTTGTCGTTCTGGGCCGCACGCTTGCTTGGTTGTGGCCTTTTTTGGGGGCTCTTTTATTTTATACTCATAGAGTGTTATCCGACGCCTCTATCCGTTTTCCTTCCCCCACCGACTGAGCTGTTGTTTGAAATAGTAGAATCAAGGGGGGACTCAGCAGAGAAGGAGAGGGGTCTCAGTGTAGGGGAGGGGGGGGGGGGGGGGGGGGGGGAGGGAGGCTCGCTCAGGTTGTCGGGTTGTTGAGGCCTCTCACTGAGAACGTCTGGGTTGTCGGCCGGTCCGTAGGGTAAGGAGCTTGGAAGTTGGGACAAATTTTGCTTTATGGATTTGGTTCCATCAAAATCTGTAATTTTGAAAATGTGCATCGTTCACTATACTCAGGTCCATAATTTTCATTTTGTCTAGCTCAGAATACAAAGTAACGTGGTTGTCTTGAAAAAGTTCATTATGATAGTAAGATAAGGCACACAACCTACATTTATTAGAGTCCACTAAAAAAGACTACATAGATTGTCACCCCACTTGCAGTTCAGGGTAAATAAGCAGACGAACAACTAGACATGAGAGGAATTCAGATGATGGTACGTTGTAGCATTACGTTATTTCCTCCGTTTCATAGAACTTGTCGTTAAAATAGATGTATCTAGATACATCTATATTAGCGATAAGTTTTATGAACCGGAGGAAATACTTGACTCGAACACATAAACAGTTCAAAAATATCCATTTCATTTTGTAAAGCTTTATTGGATCCTTTCTTGGAGTTCAAGCCCAAGATAAAAGTTAATGGTATAATGGTAGAGGACTTTTACAGTACCTTGAAATAAATAGGGACCGTTTATTCATCTCAATCTAATGGTTACTATTCACCCGTACTCCAAAACGGGGCTTAAGGAGTACCACGTCCAAAATCTGGGGAGTACCTTAGTGTTAGGGGTAAAATAGTAATCGATAACACAGATTCTTCTCTGTCCTCTTTCCTCATGTTTTTTGACGCCATTTCCTTTGTATACAGAAGCGCGTCACGCCGCGAGTTCCTTGCTGCCGCTGTCCAGCGACCACGTCCGGCGAAGCTGCTTGCTATTGATATGCAGTGCAAGCCGTCACCATTCTTGTGCTTTTATTCCTCAACTCATGCGCACCAAAAAACATGAGTATTGCCGCGGCAGCGCCGCCCTCACATGCGCGCAGCTCCATATGTTGCGCTAGCCGGTGTTGTATGCGAGCATTGTCCCGTTCAAGACTGTAGTTCCTAGAAAACGTCCCTGTGTCCACACCAATTGCAGCCCCCTTTGCCTCTAATTTCAGAATTTTGGATCAATTGGTCGTTGTGAGTTCGTATATGAAATTGAGGATTAAAATGGAATCTCTACAACTATACAAAGTGGGTGGCGCGCTCGATCGGCAATAGGGAGGGATGATTGGCGTGCTCGATCGGGTTCAGAGTTCCCCGCTTGCGTCGGAGGAGATGGGGTCTAGGCGCTCCATCAGGACGAGAGGGGACTGGGCAGTTAGATCGAGAAATTACAGGGGAAAACAATAACTACCATGTATTAGCAGAGATAAAAGTCTAAATTACCCCTAAAAATGGACGCTTAGATTTGACTGGTACTCCGATCCCCTCTGGTGGAGTACCGGGTACCGTAAAAGTTCTCTAATGGTAGGCAGCCGATTCCTGCTGGTATAATGGTAGGCAGACATTTGGTACGAGTACATTATTTACATCCTTGTATGTAAGTATGTTAATAAAATCTCGACCTCCACCCGAAGCCTTATTGAGGTGGTGTTTTGACTCCAAGTGCATATGATCTTATTATAAAAATTGCATAAAAACAAATTTTAAAATTCCAAAAAGTTCTAAATGAAAGAAATTGTATACATCCAGACATTCTATGTTAGAACCCAAGTTTTCGGGGGAAAAAGAATATTTTATGTGGCCTTTGTATAAAAATAAAAAGTTTCATTTTATACAAAAACAAAAAATGATTTTTTTCCCTTGCAAACTTACACATGAACACATAATGTCCGGACGTGCATGTGTATTTTTTTTCCTATTTTTAAATTTTAAATATTTTTTAAACAATGGGTTCATATGTACCGGAGGCCGAATCTATTCCCACAAATACATTGTTTATATAAGTTTGATGGTCACATCACATAGATATACCACCCAATCGAGCATCACAGACATAGCTTGATGGGCGCAACACAATGTCTAGCAATATCGGGCTAGAGTAGGTCCATGGGCCTTTTATGCTCAAAAGCCTAAGGGCCCTCGATATCGCTATCAGCCATATTTCCTAGAGCAACTTGTCATCTATATATATATAAAAGTTGGAAGAAATAGTGAGTTCTTAGGCATGCATTATACCAAAAACTCCTGAAGCAGCATTGGTGGCAGCTCAAGCATACCTGCATACAACATGACCAATTCCAGGAGACCCGAGAAAACATTTCGATTACACCTTGTTTGGATGTAAGGAATTGGGCCCAGAATTCGGAATTCCGGAATTTGGCCCCGAATTCCGCCGTTTGGAGGGGCGTGGGAATTTGGCCCAGAATTCGGTCCGAATTCCAGCAGGCGCTCCCGAATTCCAGCCATAGCGTGGCTCGATTCCGACCCCCTACGGCCCGAAATCGAGCGGAAACGAACGAAGGGTTCTCTCTCACCTTTGACTCGCTGTGAGCCACGGCGACAGCAGGAGCAGGTGAGCTCCCTTGCGCCGTCCTCCTCTCCCCTTCGCGTTGTCCTTCCTCCCCATCCCGCCGTCCTCCCTCCCCATCCCTGCCATCTCCAGCCTGCCGCCGTCCCTACCCATCCCGTCCCCGTCACTGTCCCCCACCTGTACGCATAAGTAATCCTATGGCGGCTATCCTGCGGCGGTCGGGGGCGCCGGCGGTTGTTGAGCGGCGGTGGTAGGAGGCACCGGCGGTCGTTGAGCAATCAATAGGTGTACAGAGTACCTAAAGATCTTATTCCGCTCGTTCGATTCCGCTCTGGTGTGTGTGCGTCATGCCCGATACCTAAAATCGGCGGAGCTAGCATTCAATCAATCTAGCGGAACATTAGTCTCTGGTGTGTGCGCGCCATGTCCGATATTCTTGTGCCATGGTAGTTTTCTTCCTAGTCTCTGGTGTGTGTACGTGTCCCAGCTAAGCACTGATCTTTATGTTGGTTCAGAACAGACATTAAACCTACACAAGAAAATTCGTCCCTGTTCCCCGTGACTATATGTTCTTATTTCTATTTTGTTTTTGTTTTTGACATTGGTGCTATTTATAACGTGTAGATTACAAAGAAAAAGCAGCAGAATAAGAGGCAAGTAAAAATATAATTTTATACTCAATACTCAATTCCATGATTTCTACATCCAAACATGAATTGGAAATGGGTACCACTATATGATTTCGACAGCAAATTCTAGCCACCCAAACAACAGAATTTAAATTGTAAGCCATTTCCTTTTCATTCTGTATTTGGAATTCCCACTCAATTCAATTCCAGAAATCATTTCTATGCATCCAAACAAAGCCTTAGAATATTTTTATGTTCATCCCTGCAGTTTCTACGCATTGACAAAAATATATGTTTGTATCATGACTGAAATATCAATTGTCTTGTACTCGCTTGCGTATGTCTATACCTCTATGCATCTCTGTGAGCAGTCTATTGCGTTTGTCCCTATCCTCATTCAAGGATGCATGCTTCGATTGTCTTTCTCCACATATAGGCAATCTCAAATCAATTCTCAAGAGCTCTCCACTTCAAATTATTTAGCTAAATAGGTGTGCATAACAAGTTTGAAATTTCAGTTGCATTGGACAAACAACATATCTCGTTGTGGGATATGCTGATATGATGGAACATACATGAACAAACTTATATCAAGCAAATGCCGTGTCACAGTAAATATGCTGAGAATGTATTTGTTTTTCAGCTTTGTACTCAATATATATTCTCACCAGTTTGCACAGTTAACAGAATCGAGAAAACAAATTGGCAACAATATTGCTAAGGCCAAAACTTGCTTGATTAACAGAATCCAAGTTACAAGATACAAAATTCGCAGTTAAAATAAAAGTCTACTGCAGGACCAAATTCAAGCAAGAAATAATGAAGGTAAAGCCAGGGAGTTAACGGTGCATGGGAATATATATATCAACGCGGATTTGCTACCACCGGTGGTAGCTATGTATGCATGTATCATCCTTGGATTATGGGAGCATACTATTCCCACCGCATGCGATGTAGAGAGCATGATCATGTTGGTGTTAACGGATGAAAAGATTCCGTTTGTTGCATGCATATATTGCTTTAGAAAGGATACTTGGAAAGGCAACCGCGGATGGCTAGTGCACGTGGTGATCTCGGACATGCCATGCCAAGTTGGCTACCCAAGTAACCTAGTGCGCGTGGCGATCTCGGACATACCATGCCAAGTTGCCATGCCAAGTTGCCTACCCAAGTAACCTAGTAGACATGCCGTGCCAAGTTGCCTACCCAAGTAACCTAGTAGACATGCCATGCCAAGTTGCCTACCCTAAACGCTGACCCAGCACACACATAAAAATGATCCGATTCTTTTTCCCTATTATCTAGTCTGTCGCATTGCTGCCAAGTTGCCTACCCAAGTAACCTAGTGCGCGTGGTGATCTCGGACCTGCCATGCCAAGTTGCCTACCCAAGTAACCTAGTAGACATACCATGCCAAGTTGCCTATCCAAGTAACCTAGTAGACATGCCATGCCAAGTTGCCTACCCTAAACGCAGACCCAGCACACACATAATTTTTTTAGCCGATCCCAACGATGGAGGAAGCAAAACCCTAGTCGCCCTGGCAGACGCCAGAGCCCTAGGTCAAAAACGATTCAACCGGATGTACTGACTCGGGAGTAGGGTTTGGTTGGGTATGAGAGGGGATCGAGTCGAGGGTTGATTACTCTACTTGCTACTAGTATTATTTTTGTTGGTTCGGGCGTTGGATCTGATTGCACGGCTCAGATCAGGTTTCGAAGGGTTGTTCGCGTGATCTGAATATCTGATGCAGCGAACGAAGCGTCTGGCACGCGACGCGAAGGATTGGATTCATCGATTGCACCATTAATTAAGAACGACGTGATTAATGGCCCGCGCTCCCATATGTGTAAGGGGTATTTCTTCGCATGCACCATTAATGGATTCCTCGTCAGTCGTCGAGGATTGGGATTGTTTGGCCCTTATTCCTCGAGGTGCACCATTAATCCAACGACGCGCTAGAACGTAGAGGCTTTGCTTCCGCGGAGTTTTTCTTGTTGTGAAAAACATGTGTCTTTGTGCAATTCGTGTAACATGGTTCACACATGCGAAACAAATAGCTCGCCGCGACAATTTGTGCGGCAATCCCTATTTGTCGCCCGTTGCGTCTGTAATGGGCGCAATGCTTACCCTCCTCCTTTTGTCGATGTCAACTAGGTCGGTCGACTTCTCCTTCACGGGTCGTCAGCATGAAGAAGAGGACGCAAAGGTAGGAAGAAGACAAATGCATTGACGACCTCGCTGGAGCCAAGGACAACGCCGCTGCCCGCTGGTCGTTTCGTCGCCGACGGAGGAGAGGCAGAAAACTTAGGGTGTGGGAGCTCGCGGGCGACGTGCTTAGGGTTCAACGGGTGTGGATTTTGTCAAACTTGGGGAAGGTGGGTTGGTTTAGAGGAAGGGCCGAGGTGGCGACGGATGGAGGAGCGCAGTTCGGCGAGGCGTCGCGGGTGGCGGAAGAAGGCGGCCCGACCATCGGCGGTGACTGGGGAACAGATTTTCTTCGCCCGTGAGATGTTGAGGAAGAAGACGACTGCGTTTGTTGGGGCCGTGGACACGATGTGTGATACGTCTCAAACGTATCTATAATTTTGATGCTCCATGCTTTGTTTTACACCATTTGCCTATTGTTTCGTTACACTTAGTGGCACTTTTATACATTTTCCGGAACTAACCTATTAACGAAGTGCCACAGTGCCAGTTTCCTGTTTTCTGCTGTTTTTGTGTTTCAGAAGTGATACACAAGAAATATTCTCGGAATTGGACGAAACAAGTTCCTGAAGTCATATTTCACCGGGGAGCTCCCAAAGATCAGAAGACCTGACGGAGGGGGGGCCACGTGGCCCCCACACACAGGGGTGGCGCGGCCAGGCCCCTGGCCGCGCCGGGCCCGTGTGAGGGAGCGTGGGACCTCCTCTGACATCGCCCTTTCGCCTATATATACCCCCTGACGAGAAAAACCTAAGGGCCCGATCAGTTTTCCAGAATACATCGCGATCCGCCGCCGCCGTCGACCCGAAGATCGGGAGGGTCCAGAAGCTCTTCCCGGCACCCTGCCGGAGAGGGGAATCGCCACCGGAGGTCTTCTTCATCGCCATGCTTGCCTCCGGAGCGATGAGTGAGTAGTCTACCTTGGACTATGGGTCCATAGCAGTAGCTAGATGGTTGTCTTCTCCACCATGTGCTTCATGTTTAGATCTCATGAGCTGCCCTACATGATTGAGATCACCGTTATGTAATTACTATAATGTTGGTTTGTTGGGATCCGATGAATATTGGTGTTTATGATTAAGTTGCTGTACTGAATTATATCTTTTGTTATCTCTATGTTGTTTATGATCTTGCATGCTCTCCGTTGTTAGTAGCTATCTTGGCCGAGTAGTTGCTAGTGACTCCAAGAGGGGGTATTTATGCTCGATAGTGGGTTCATGCCTCTATTTCACCTGGGGCAGTGACAGAAACCTCTAAGGTGGTAGATGTGCTGTTGCTACTAGGGAGAAAACAACATTCATATGCTCAAGGGCATATGCTTTGTTTACATTACACACTTTGCTTAATGCAATTATCTGTTGTTCGCAACTTAATACTTTTGGGGTGTTCGGATGATATCCCCGAGGGTGGATTATTAGTCATAGATGCAGTTGGATGGCGGTCTATGTATTTTGTTGTAATGCCCAGAGTGAATCTCATAGTGATCTTCTTGACATATCACGTTATCTTTATTCTATCAATTGCCCAACTGTAATTTGTTTACCCAGCATGTTATTTTATCTATGGAGAGACACCACTAGTGAACTGTGGACCCCGGTCCTATTTTAATCATATTGCAATCACCTGTTTACTTTTCCCGCACTGTTTACTTTACTAGCATATTACTACTGTTTTCCACTCGATACACTCATAACCTTTGTTTCAAGCAAACCGGTGAGATTGACAACCTCATCACAAGTTGGGAACAAAGTATTTGTCTGTGTGTGTGCAGGTTCCACAAACACCTTCAGTCGTCACCGTCTCCCTTCTCCTGATCGATAAACCTTGGTTTCTTAACTGAGGGAAAACTAGCCGCTACACTCATCATACCTTCCTCTTGGGGTTCCCAACGGGCTGGTCATTCACCACGCACAAGGACTTACTGCTCCCACGTCAACAAACGCCACAGCACTTTTCTGGCGCCATCACCAAGCAGCAGCTAATTTTCTGGCGCCGTTGCCGGGGAAGGAAGAGAAGACTTCTGCGAGGGGAGTTCTTCGCACACACATACTTTGCTTTGTTATTTGTTTTGCTTTACTTTATTTTATTTTACCTGCATTGCTTTTTATATCAAAAACCCAAAAAAATTAGAATCCTTGGTAGTTGTTATTTCTTTACTTTAGTTTATCATGTTGTTCCCTGAGTTCGTTCTGGAGGACCTCTCTGTAGGGAGTGGTTCGATTATTGGCAAAAGTAACATTGAGGAGTTCTTTAATCACATTAGTATGCATAAGGAAGTTGAGGAAAAGTCTTGGGTTGAGCTTGCTCCTAGTATTGAAGTTGCTTCTATTTATTTAATTGACATGTTGGAAACTAGGTTTGCTAGTCTTAATCCTTTTATGCAATATATGTTCCTTAAGCTTCATGAAATTGAGAACCCCGAAAAGAAAGCTTTTATCTTGGAAACTTTGCGTTTAGAATTTAAGGATGTCGTTATTGAAGCTAGGAAGGTTCTTAAACGTTTTAATAAACTCGGTTCACCTATAACGGTTATTGATACACATGATGGGGAGGCCGAGATACCTATACCTTGCAAGCTTTTGGGATTGAATGAAGCTTTCGAAAATAATTTTGCCTGGATTTGTCCTGAAAATCTTTTTGATGAGAATAGTGTACCAAAGCATGATCACCAAGGGTCTTCAAAAACTTATGTGGATGAAATACAATGCCTTATTGACAAGACCTCTTCTGTTGATCTTAATGCTTCTTCTGAAGTTACTTGATTCGCAATTTTCTGCGCCTAGCTCAAAGGCGTTAAAGAAAAGCACTCTTGGGAGATAACCCATTGTTTACTTTTCAGTAATTTTTCTTTTTCTTGAGTCTTGGAAGTCATTACTACTGTAATGACCGCTCCTTATCTTGTTTATTTCGTTTTTGTGCCAAGAGAAGCCTCTAATTTGAGTGAGGTAAAGATTTGGGGTTATTGCTGTCCTGAAACTGTTTTCGGTGCTGCACCGTAAAAATTCGTGAAAATTCTCTGTATATCTTTTGGACCTGAAATTCCTTGTGCTTATGCCCCAGGTTATATCCAAACTTTTCTTAGTTGAACACTTTTTGATTTGAGCAACGGAAAATCCCTCAAAAATTCGTCCATTATCAGCTGTCCAGTTTTGACAGATTTCTGCCAATATTTGTTTTTGCCGCTTTATCGCTTTCTTTTGAGTTCTTTTTGATCATGGAACTCTTGTGGAAGTTGCTACAATAGTATATACTTTATATGTGGTGGTTTTGAGTTGAAACCTGAAGCTAAAAGAGGATGAATATATTTTATGCTTGCACTAATGTTGCTAATAGAATTGTGTTTAGTTTTGTATGAAGGAAGTTTTCAAGTGTAGGGATTGGAGAATGATGAGATGAGTTGAAGAATGGACAAAAGCTCAAGCTTGGGGATGCCCATGCATCACCCCAAGAAATATCCAAGAAGTACAAGCGTCAAAGCTTGGGGATGCCCCCGAGGCACCCCTTCTTCATCGGCAAAAATCAGGTCACCTTTCAAAACACTATATTTTTATTGCTTCATGCACTATGTGTTTTTCTTGGAGCGTCAGTTGTTTTAGTTTTCTTAGTTTGTTTAGTTTGTTTGTTTGCTGCAATAAATGGTTGGACCCCAACAAATTTCCTTTGGAGGAGATGTACTCGTTTTCATTTGCAAAGAATGCTCTAGTTTTCACTCTTATTAATCGAGCATTCTAGTTTTTCTGCTACTGCTTTTGGTTTTCGTTTTCGCCTTGATATGCATTCAGATCTTGTCATATATTTTCATCAAGGTGTATTTTTGCCTCTGGTCTTTATTGGTTTTCATCAAAAGAGGTTGTTATAAAAATTTCAAATGGTGTTGGAAAAGAGAAAAAGCTTTGTGCAAAATAGTGGTACAAGAAGGAGCTTGTGTAGACTGCGGCTTAGGCTTTTTCATGTCATGCTTGATGTCTTTTTGATAGTATGCTTAGTGGTTTTGCTGTAGCATGACTTGTCTCAAATAACTGAGATTGCTTAATGAGCCTTTGAAAAAATCATGCGTTGTTTTTATTGTATGGAAGCATTATTTTGGTTTTCTCCTTGATGCTTTATTTGGGTTGACTTGGCGCATGCTCACACATGTTAGACTCTTCCAAAGTCGCCATTAGCCTTCATGATCATTTAGTTTTTGACTTTTGATGCCATCGTATGCTTCTTTTAATGTCGCTTTGTCGCTTTGCATGATTATGGCCATTATTGCTCTCTTAGTTGGTCGCTCCCAGTCTTTTGCTAGCCCTCACCTTGTACTGAGTATGAGCTCTACTCGTGCATCCAACTCCTAAAAGCCAAGTTTGCCATTGTGTCCACTATAAATTCCTATGCATGGTATTTGTAAGCCATTCCAAAGTAAAATTTTCGTGTGCTACCTTTCAAAAACCTTCAAAATACTTCTCGTTTTGTGACACTGTTTTCAGCTCATGGGGACGTAGTGGTCGGATTTTCTATCTTCCATATTGTTTATTCCAAAAAGAAAAAAAAAAGAGAAAAAAAAAGGCACTCCTCCAATGAATGTGAATGTTGGTGGGCACCCGATGGAATCGGTTAGCCATGGTATGTGAAAGGAAAAGGTGGGGAGGAGTGCCAAGTTTTATAAAAAGAGCACGAAGTGCCAATCTCTCTCTCAAAAACTTGCTTTATTTTTGTATGGAAGATAGTAAGAACCCCATTGCCAGTCGTTGACAAAGACAACCACCTCTCAAAATCAAGTTTTATCTCTGTTTTACAAATGAAAAGCTCTAGCACATGTTTAAATCACTGCTTCCCTCTGCGAAGGGCCTTTCTTTTACTTTTATGTTGAGTCACCACCTTCTTTCTTTATGCACCATTAAGAGAGCATAGTTGTCATTCTTAGTGTGATATGCATTGTCCCAAGGTTCATTGATTGACTCATATTGTTGGTTTCACTTGTTCTTAAATTATTTTTATCTAGTCGCCCTCTTAAACTTTGAGGTGTCCTATGCATTTATGTTTTGCTCTCTTTGAAGGACAAGCTGAAAACCTTTTGTATGTTTTTCCTTATGATTTGAACACACATTTGACTTTCATTGTTTCATTTTCATGATCTTTTGTTTGTGTTCATTTGCATGTTTACAACATGGTTGCTAAGTTCTTATTGTCATGATTATATCTTTCATGCCCATGTTTTAAGTTCTATTGATCCCAGCTCATCAATGCTTACATATATGATCAAGATTGTGTAGGTGCATGTCACCTCAAAAATTATTCTTTTGTTATCACTTACCTACTCGAGGACGAGCAGGAGTTAAGCTTGGGGATGCTTGATACGTCTCAAACGTATCTATAATTTTTGATGCTCCATGCTTTGTTTTACACCATTTGCCTATTGTTTCGTTACACTTAGTGGCACTTTTATACATTTTCCGGAACTAACCTATTAACGAAGTGCCACAGTGCCAGTTTCCTGTTTTCTGCTATTTTTGTGTTTCAGAAGTGATACACAGGAAATATTCTCGGAATTGGACGAAACAAGTTCCTGAAGTCATATTTCACCGGGGAGCTCCCAAAGATCAGAAGACCTGACGGAGGGGGCGCCACGTGGCCCCCACACACAGGGGCCCGTGTGAGGGAGCGTGGGACCTCCTCTGACATCGCCCTTTCGCCTATATATACCCCCTGACGAGAAAAACCTAAGGGCCCAATCAGTTTTCCAGAATACATCGCGATCCGCCGCCGCCGTCGACCCGAAGATCGGGAGGGTCCAGAAGCTCTTCCCGGCACCCTGCCGGAGAGGGGAATCGCCACCGGAGGTCTTCTTCATCGCCATGCTTGCCTCCGGAGCGATGAGTGAGTAGTCTACCTTGGACTATGGGTCCATAGCAGTAGCTAGATGGTTGTCTTCTCCACCATATGCTTCATGTTTAGATCTCATGAGCTGCCCTACATGATTGAGATCACCGTTATGTAATTACTATAATGTTGGTTTGTTGGGATCCGATGAATATTGGTGTTTATGATTAAGTTGCTATACTGAATTATATCTTTTGTTATCTCTATGTTGTTTATGATCTTGCATGCTCTCCGTTGTTAGTAGCTATCTTGGCCGAGTAGTTGCTAGTGACTCCAAGAGGGGGTATTTATGCTCGATAGTGGGTTCATGCCTCTATTTCACCTGGGGGAGTGACAGAAACCTCTAAGGTGGTAGATGTGCTGTTGCTACTAGGGAGAAAACAACATTCATATGCTCAAGGGCATATGCTTTGTTTACATTACACACTTTGCTTAATGCAATTATCTGTTGTTCGCAACTTAATACTTTTGGGGTGTTCGGATGATATCCCCGAGGGTGGATTATTAGTCATAGATGCAGTTGGATGGCGGTCTATGTATTTTGTTGTAATGCCCAGAGTGAATCTCATAGTGATCTTCTTGACATATCACGTTATCTTTATTCTATCAATTGCCCAACTGTAATTTGTTTACCCAGCATGTTATTTTATCTATGGAGAGACACCACTAGTGAACTGTGGACCCCGGTCCTATTTTAATCATATTGCAATCACCTGTTTACTTTTCCCGCACTGTTTACTTTACTAGCATATTACTACTGTTTTCCACTCGATACACTCATAACCTTTGTTTCAAGCAAACCGGTGAGATTGACAACCTCATCGCAAGTTGGGAACAAAGTATTTGTCTGTGTGTGTGCAGGTTCCACAAACACCTTCAGTCGTCACCGTCTCCCTTCTCCTGATCGATAAACCTTGGTTTCTTAATTGAGGGAAAACTAGCCGCTACACTCATCATACCTTCCTCTTGGGGTTCCCAACAGGCTGGTCATTCACCACGCACAAGGACTTACTGCTCCCACGTCAACAAACGCCACAGCACTTTTCTGGCGCCATCACCAAGCAGCAATGTGGTCCTGCGTGCGTCCATGCGTTCGCTAAAACTGAACGTGTTGAATAGGGTAACGGGAGCTCCTACGGTCCACTGAAGGCGTGGCCCTGGGTCGGCCTGCCCATTTGGTCGTCCGATCGCGGGCCTCTTCTTTTCTTGTTTGTACAGGTTCGTTTCGCTCTGTTTTTATTGATAATGTTCAGTTTCAGATTGAAAAATGTTTGCATTTGAAAATTGTTCAAAAATAGAAAAATACATTGAAATCAAAAAAATGGTTCAAATTGTTGAGGTTTTTCAAAAAAAAAATCAAACTTGGAAATCGTTCAAATATATATAAGAATTGTTCAAACTTTAAAAGGTTCAAATTTGAAAAAGGAAACAGAATATAAAAACTTTAGAAAAACCAAACCGTCCAAACTAAAAAAAACAACAAATGGAAAATAAACCAGAACCAGTGAGATTAGCCTAGCGGAACGTACGGGCTCGTGGATGCATTTCGTCTCGTACGACCGAGCGGAAGGGCAAATCGATCTCGGACGCGCACGCAGTGATTCGTTCGGCCCAGGTTATACTTGTTAGATTTCGTACGAGCCAAAGTCAGACCGATCGATGTTGCCCTGCATAAGCACGACACATAACTCGCAGAGGCAGCTAGCTTCCGTACGTGGAGTTGAGATTGCTGGGGATTCTCTAGGAAGCCAAAAGGTTAATGCGCTGATTTTATCTGGCCTGCTATATATAGGCGTCATCCGCCGGCCGCCGGCGTGCCGTCGCGTACTGCGTCGCGGACTTTGTTGTAGCTGAGTCCGGCTAGAAGTGCTAGTTGTCAGATTCCCTGTACGTAGTCGTAGAGAGGTCATAGACGAGTACGAGTCGGACTCAGGCCGATGCTGCCGTTTATAAACAGGATAGATTGCTAGGGATTCTCGTGGTGTGATTGAGGAAAGCCAACGTCCCGCTGATTTTAGCTGGTACCCCGTGCTTTCAAGACTTTCTCGAATAAGTGAAAAAACAAAGAAGAGAGAAAACGCTAGCGCATCTCGAATAAGTGGAGAAGCAAAGAAGAGAGAGGTGGGGCAAAATGACCATGTCGTTCTAGATGATAATCTTGTGGACCGCTTCGGATCGCTTTGTCCATAGAGACGAATATCGAAATCTATAAGTTAATTGTGAAAATAACTATTTATGCACCGGTAAAAAATTAACGCGAGGGAGTTACACATGGTCGAAGAATTATTGGAGGGTAATTACTGTGGAAGAATTGTCGTAGAGATTTATTACCGGGAAACCACCGCTTGGAAATAACCGTTAGCGGTCAAAACTTTTGGTCATTGCTGAAAATAACTATTCGTGCACCGATGAGAAATTACCGCTGGAGAGTTTAAGGTTAACTAACATCGAAGAATTGTCGCAGAGATTTATTACTGGGAAACCATCCTTTGGAAATAACCGTTAGCGGTGAAAACTTCTGCTAAAAATTACTATTCGTAAATCGGTGAGAAATTACCGTTGGAGAGTTACGTATAATCATCGAAGAAATAACGTAAGATATCTACCGCAGGAGAATTGCCGCATCGATTTACTACTGAGAAGTTACAACTGACAAATTACCGTTGCGTCACGGGTAGAAGCGACTTATTCGTGCATAAGTGAGAAATTACCGTTGAAAAGTTACGTATCATCGTCACGGCTAGAAACGACTTGTCATGCACTAGAATAAATTATCATTGAAAAGTTACGCAATATTAAAAATTACCTAAAATAATTACCATTAGAAAATTACCTAAAATAATTATCACCAGAAAAAATAATTTTTTTTGGGAAAAAAAATAAAAAAGCGGGCCCAGAACACTGTTCATACGTACACGTGAACACTGTCCATACGTACACGTGAACGCTGTTCATACGTACACGTGAAACACTGTTCATATACTAAACGTGTCGCTCATCGATTGGTCATGATGAACAGTAGCAGGGCACCTCACAGCTCTCTAAATCCCATCAACTTTATATATATATATATATATATCTAATATCTATATTCCGATGTCACCCGCCGACGGCATGCCGTCGCACACTGTGTCTTCTATAGCCATAGAGACCGTGCAGTTCTCCCACGACCTGACGATAAACGGGCACTCCGAGACCAACTGCTACATCTTTGGCAGCGGCACGTTCTTGAAATCAGACAAGTTCGTTGCCGGAGGCCGTCGCTGGTACCTGCGGTACTACCCTAATGGCTGCAACTCAGATCACTGGGGACATGTAACATTCTTACTGTACCATGATCGCGGGGCGGACGAAGACGAAGTGCCAGAGGTGTCATACAATGTCTCGCTGCTCGGCCCGGACGGCAATCCGTTGCAAGGGTACCCAAGATTTTCTCGAAACTACCAGGTGACCTACGACGGCGAGCCATCGTTAGGCGGACTCATCAACAGATCTGAGCTGGAGCGGTCGGCTTGCCTCAGGGATGATGCCTTCAGCGTCAGGTGCGAATTCCGCGTGCCCACGGTCGTCACCAAGACTGTCCTGCTGCCGACCGAGGAGCCACCGCCAAGCAGTCCGCCTCCGACTCATGTACCTGCTGACGTGCATGAGCGTCTCATCCGCGTCTTCTTCGACGATATGCCCACGGATGTTGTTGGAATTGGCCCGATACGCCGACGTAGCTCGTCGAGTACTTTCCGACGATACACGACGCGTAACAAAGCTGGCACGATATTCTTCGGCAGAACACACGTACACGCCACTACGCACGTACGAACTAGCGATCGTTACTGGTGGATACACACGTAGCTAGCTTGGCCAGATTGCTTCCTAGCTAGTAGCTCACGTACACACAAATCGCTGGACACAGATTGGATTGCTAGAGGTGCGTATCGCACCCCTGATAACACCTCTTATTTCTTGCTTTGATCTGGTGCAGATTACATAGCCTTAGGTGCACATATATACACGTATAGGCAGAGGTACTAGTCCTAGTCCTAGTCAGTTTACAAGACCTACCCGGACACAACACCAATCCTACTTGTATACGTGTACAATACGCACGTGTTGCCGTTCCGGCATCGGATCGTGCTTAATCCTAACAATCACCCCCCTAAGCACGACCGCTTCACTTCGACCTGGGTCCCAAATACGCCACTTGCTTCGCGTAGGTGTTACCCTCGGCACTGCTTTCGCCAATTTGGCTTTTATCGTCGACATTGCTTTTGTCGCTCTTTGTAGCATCCGTGTCACCGCCTTTACTTTCGCCGGCTTCTCCATGGCTTGACGTTGATCATCCATCTTGTCCACCTCTTCGGTCTTCACCAATTCCTCGATGAACATGCCTTGCTTTTTATAGATCATCTTCATCGGATTATGTACTGTCCGAAGCACGTCCTTCGGATAGTTGTCCAACACTCGTCGCATATGTGGTCGCGTGCTCTGTAGTCGTCTCGGCTCCATTACTGTCGAAGTTGATATGACATATACTTCTGCACCTGACATGGCGCTCCTCTCTTCACTTGCGGATCCTTCCTTTGCTGGTTGAGATCCCACGTCGCTCCCCGACGTGTCGTCTATATGCTCTTGCCGAAGTACTCTATTACTAGCAAATTTAGCTAGCTCCTTTTCTGATGGATGCAATTTTACCCGATGCTTTTGGCTGTAATGCATCCACGTACAGGGTAGTTCACGTTTAGCTAGATTGAGTAGCTCCATGCATGCATACTTCAGATTTCTTGCTGGGACGTCTGCTTCCATCCCGTGTAGTGCAACTGATGGTGAGATCTCTCTTTCTTTTCCTGTTTCTTCTGGGACATGAGTCCCTAATGCTTCTGACTTAGTCTTCTTACTTGAAACACTTCCTAAGCCTTGGAATTTTTCTGGCCACAAACCACACGAGCTGGTTAGCCACTTTGCTAGGTTGCACGAGGAATCACCAAGTGCACCCCATGACGCTACTTCTGGCCGAGCGCTGCCTCTAGTGCATGCATGTTTTGGATCGCTGGGTTCGTTCAACATCCTAATGCTGCTCGCTTGATTGTCTCCAAGCATAGCGTTGCTTTCTGGTTCTTCACCTCCACCTGATTCAGCTGATTCACTCCTCTCTTCTGGTCCGGTTAAAGCAGCACAAGGGCTTCCGTCATCCGGCCTGCTTGCTGGACTAGCTTCATGTAGACCTTCTATTTCTGGACCTCTTGGCGGATCCTCTTCTGGCGAGCCTTTTTCTTTCAGTTCACCTCCTTCTGGCCATGGTGGCCTACTGTTTTCTGGGCTCTCTTCTGGCTGGCCCGATTTTTCTCCCTCGCAACTTATGTCTTGCGTGACATGCGTGGATTCAACTGGGAACGGGGCACTCCGTTGCTCCTCGACTAGAATTCCATCGCATATTGGATCCACCCGATCCAAGTCAAGGTAGTAGAGTCTGTTCTTTGATCCACTCGAGCACAATCTTGTATCCACACTCTGTGAGCTGTCCAAGACTGATAATATTTCTCTCCAACTTGGGAACATAGTACACACTAGTGAGTACCTTATGACCGCTTTGCAACTCAAGTAGGACATTGCCTCGTCCTGCGATGCTGACCGTCGCCCCGTCACCAAAGCGAACGGTGCCTCCCACCGAGAGATTTAATTCGGAGAATAGGGCCATGTCGCCGGTCATGTGATTGCTAGCGCCCGTGTCGAGGCACCAGACGTTGTCACCCGTCTTTGTTCCCCGCTTGTCGAGCTTCACAATCTCCATAGTTGGCGTCGGAAGAGCTAACTCCTCCGTGTCATGCTCACACTCCTCGAGCATCATCATCATGGGTCCATCATCTCCTTTCTGGGCCATGAGAGCCCTCTCCTTCGGTGGTTCTCGGCAATCAGACTTGAAGTGACCAAGCTTGCCGCAGTTATGACACCTTATTTTCTTTATGTCAAACTTCCTCCGCGGCGGAGCTTCATCATCATCCTCCTGCTCTGCGATGTACTTTCTCGCTGAGCGTTCCTTCTCCTTCTTCTTATCGCCGCTCGTGGATCCTCCTTGCGCTTCTTTTGAAAGAGTCATCCACTGCTGCTTCGTGAGCATCAAGTGCTCACTCTCTTCCGGGTCGCCGAAGCTAAGCCGGATTCTCTCGTCATGGGCCTTGAACCTTCCGACGAGATCCTCAACCGTCAGTGTATTCAGGTCGAGACATTGTTCGATCGATGTAACGATCTGCATATAGCGCGCCGGTGCGGCACGCAAGAATCTTCTGACGTTCTTGACCTCATCCAACTTCTCGCCATATCCCCTGATTCCATTGATGAGGGTGACGAAACGGGCGGCAAACTGATCAACCGTCTCGCTTTCCTCCATCTTCAGATCTTCATAGCTTTTTGTCAAACTTTGAAGATGCGCTTCCTTCACGCGGGCATGACCTTGGTGCAAGATCTCGATCGTCTCCCAAGCATCCTTTGCCGATTTCTTTCCGACAAGGTGCTGTAACACGTCCTTCGGTACAACGGAATAGAGCGCCGTTAACGCTTGGCGATCCTTCCGGTACTTCGCGCCTCCCTTGGCGTATTCACCACCGCCTGGATCGATGGCTTCCCAAATCTCCTGAGCTTCCATGGCCACCTCCATGTTGACGGCCCAAAGCCCGTAGTCCTTGCGATCGAGGCGCGGATACAAAGCCGCCCCCACCGTCTCCACCACCGATGCCGATCCCGAGTTCTCGCCAACCTTGACCATCGCCATAATCTTCTAGTACATTCAGAAAATCACGGACGACGAACCTCCGGCTCTGATACCAATTGTTGGAATTGGCCCGATACACCGACGTAGATTACATAGCCTTAGGTGCACATATATACACGCATAGGCAGAGGTACTAGTCCTAGTCAGTTTACAAGACCTACCCGGACACAACACCAATCCTACTTGTATACGTGTACAATACGCACGTGTTGCCGTTCCGGCATCGGATCGTGCTTAATCCTAACAGATGTGGTCCTCGAGGTTGGCGATGAAACCTTCCCGGCACACAAGCGTTTGCTTGCCGCCCAGTCACCGGTGCTCGCGGCACACTTCACCGGGCCGATGAGGGAGACTACTGCGCCTTCAGTTCGCATCCATGACATGGAGCCTCGGGTGTTCAAGGCCGTCATCGACTTCATCTACAAAGGCAACCTGCACCTACCACCAGTCGATAACGACGACGACGAGGTCAACATGACTCGGCATCTGCTTGCGGCGGCGGACAGGTTCGACCTTGAAAGGCTCAAGTCGATCTGCGCAGAGAAGCTACGCACACACATTAACAGGAGCACGGTGGCTACTACTCTGCTGCTGGCTCAGCGGCATCTTTGTCACGCGCTCAAGGACGCATGCTTAGATTTCCTTGCTCCCAATCTCAAAGCAGTTCTCAAGAGCGAGGGATTTGAGAATTGCTTTGGGCAACTCATGATCGAGTACCCATCGGTTGTAGTGGAGCTGTTAGCCAGGGTTTCCCCCTCGCCTCGCTGACTTCGAACTTACGGAATATATATGGATAGGAGTAATTTTCATATGTGTGCTATGCCACACATACCAGATCATCTATATGGATCAGTAGTGTTTGAAAATATTTTGTTTTTTATGTATGTAATTTATGCAAATTAGGTGTTTGCTTCCGTTCATCTTGGGCCAGAAACTCCAAGAAATAATCTAGTAAAGCTTTAGGAAATGAAGTGAAAAAAGTACAGATGTTTATATGTTGTAGTCAAGTACCATATTGTTATTCGGGCAAATGCTACTGCGTGCCAAGTTGGCGTTCCTCTCGTGTAGTAAATTCTTTGTTTGCTTATTATTTGATTTGGAAGTTGGGGGTGACAATCATTAATAACTCGAGTTGTTTTTTTTTAAATTTAGAATGGACCCTGCTCCTTGAAAAACTCTCATTGGCGCATGAGGTCCAGTGATATCTTTATCTATAACTAATTTAAAATCCTATTTATAATTTTCTAAGAACTGAATTTCTTGGTATATGCAACACTACTGTGTACTACTAACATCATGCAAAATGAAAACGCTGAATTATGTACTTTTTAAGTTTTTTCTAGGTCAGAATACAAAGTCTTTCAAAATATGTGCATCAATAATTTTTTATAAATTTAAAACTTATATACTCCCACATGACTAGCTGAATGTCCGTGCGTTGCTACGGCCTACTCAAGTATTTTTTACTGCAAATATAGATATATGCATCAGAATCCATGTCAAGATGGCCTCATGAAATCCTAGCTGAATATTAGTACAGTTTTCAAAACTGTATTTCAACAAACACTTTGTGGATCCTAGCTGAATATTTTTTAAAACGGAAGGCTCGAAATGTGATCGGCTTTAAATTAATGAAGTCATCAACCAGTTAAAAGTTACACCAATAGTTACAACACCAGCAATGTTGCGTTACTTTTTCGAAGACATGCCAATGGAATAATGGTCCTCCATGTATTCACTACATATATCTATCTTGCATCTCAATATTAAAGACAAAGCTAGATAAGATTAATTAAGGATAAAGTTTGTTTTCTTCCCTAGTGTCCCCCGGGTTTCTGCAAGCAAGAATGTTAGCTTAAGTACACAAATAATGGCGGATAAGCATGCTCTGGGTACTATGACCAATGTAGGAATAGTGTATCCCCACATGCATAAACTATTGATGCATAGTCCATTACTCCATTCAGTACGCCCGAACTATGTTCTAGCGAAGCAATAGAAGTAAGTTTAAGCGGTAAAAAGTGCAGAATATCATTATGCTGGACAAACCAGAAGATTTTGAACAACTGACGACTTATGCTTAGCTTTTTTAACAATGACCAGCTCACAATTAACCTACCCACTTCAGTTATATGGTTATCAGCCAATATACAACCACTACCTAAATTTTAGTATACTAACATTTCAGATAATCCGATTTGCTGCATCCGCACATGTTGTACACACTAATGTATCATTGAAGAAAGAGCAGATGGTCAGAAATCAGAACGAGTAAAAAATGTCCATATACCATCAAGGAACATGTCATCAGGTTCTACATTGTTAAGGTATGATATAATGATAGAAGGATATAAACCTAGAATAAAACATAATTTCGCATTGAGCTACCATCATCAGTGTCCTCTAGGCACAACATCCGCATTCTCTACAGCGCTTGGCTCTGCGGTGGCAGGCTGGTAGCCATTGCGTTGCTCCTCGGCTAGGAATTTCAGCTCAGGTTCCCCTGAATCAATGAGTAAAGGAGTATGATCCGAACCAGTACGTGTCAAGGCACGCACCGTGACCAAGGGAAACTTCTGCTCCCACTCAACATTAGTTAGAACTCTATCTAACTTCTCATATGTAGGAACCTCACGCCTACTCGCCCAAGTATGTTGTCTACCAGACATAATGATCTCCCTTAGATCAAGTGTCTCAATAATCGCATTAAAGAGAAAAGGCCAACGTGCATTAAAATTATCATTGTTTTTCTCTTCTTGTCTCCTGATGATATTGAAATCACCTCCGACCAACATAGGAAGTGTTTCAGATTCACCGATTCTCACCATCTCTGCTAGGAAGTCTGGTTTTTGTGCATCCTGGGCTGCCCCATACACTCCAACAAGGATCCACTCAAACCCATCCGGTTTAGACTTAACAAAAAGTTTAACACAGAAATCACCTGTCTCCACTCTTTGGATTAAGGTGGTCTCCATATTAATCCCAACTAAAATACCCCCAGACCTTCCCCGGGGAGGTAAACAAAACCACATAAAGTGTAACCCCCCAGATAAATGTTTGAGGAATGGTGTAGCAAAATTAGCCCTCCCTGTCTCTAATAGAACAATGAAGTCTAATTTATGATCCCTAACCGTTTCATGAATAAAACAAATTTTGGCAGGATCGGCTAAACCCTCGCAGTTCCACCAAATTCCTTTCATCAAAATAAGTTTTTAAGCTTTTTAATCCTAGAACTGCGTCGAACTGAGACTCGACTACCCTTCGTCCTAACTTTTTTTCGAAAATTAATTAATGGAACGTGCATGAGATCCTCTTGATCATCACATTCTTCATTTACCAAATCCTCTGATAAGTTAGAAGCATTTTTCAAAACGAAGCTACCCTCACCTTCCTCGGCTAAGAAAGATTTCTTTAGGAAAATTAAATTTCTACTCTTCTCTAAATCTTTAATAGAACTCAAAATTTGATCCGATGAATCTCCTAATGAAATCCCTAGCACATTTGGCCTATGCTCTATTTCAGAATCAGGAAGATCAACAAAATTTAATAATTTTTTAATACAATTCATACCTTGCTGAGAGGAAGGCGTCCGGCGCTCGGCAAGTTCCATATATAGCACGCTCCAGCTGCGACGCGTCCGCATTAGGCTGCGCTTGAATCCTCGAGCTTGATCGCAAGCCAGCCTTAGAGCAGTCCGGAATGCCTCCGAAAGCGACGACCGCCTCGTACGACGGCGAACCGGCCGGCATGAAGAGGCGTTGACGGAGAACGCGCCGGAGACTGACTGACCCGCATGCGGAGATCCTCCTGATCTCGACCGCAACGCAAAGGACGAGCGGCCGACACATGCCGACGTACCGACCGAGGCTGCACCATGAGCCGGTACAAGACCCGGCCTACATGGAGAGGACAGAGAGCCGCCTAGCTGGGAAGCCCCGTTTGCACTAGACGCATGCTCCCTCGAGGCAGCCTCCACCAGCACATGCATGTGCATGTCCGCTGCTTGTGCAGCCGGTGGGAGCCTCCACCGATCGATCCTTGAAGGCCACGCGCAGCACTGGACGTAGCAGCAGCACCACCAGCTGGGTGCGCATCCCCAACAGCAAACTCACGCTGTGACCGAGGCGAGGTGACTGCAGCCCCGCGTGGGCATGCATGCAGCCTTGACCTGGCCCTCCATCTCCCGCTCAGACGAAGCTAGCTCCACCTCCACTGAAAAGTGAGACCTCGTGCAATGCAAGCATGTACAGTACTCCTCGCAGCTGAAGGAACTGAGGCAGCAGCCCACTCACGCTTGGCATCAGCAAACATCGCCTTAAGATTTGGTGAGAACACAACACCTGTAGCGAATTTAGCTGTGTTCATTGGCACATCACAAGGACCTTGCGGTGCACCCCCTTGGTTGCCACTATTATCATTAGCCCCATTTAAATTTTGATGTGGTTCATGTGAAGGCCTCCATCCAAATTACCAGCGTTGCCATTCTCATCATTTTGATCACCTCCATTCCCGTTCACATCATGCATATCCGCATCAGCTTGCGGCACCACAGGCATGTCCTCAACATCAAAGGATATATAGCTCATAAAGGCCATCTTTTATGAATACATGCTTGCTCGCTGGAATTCTGTTAATATCCATGCACCCAATACGAATACGGACAACCCCATGTTGCCGCGTAAAAGGCATGTCCACCTGCAGAGTCTTCCCAAATAAAGTACCAAGAGCCCACATATATAGCTAGGTAATCACCCCTGTGCCTCGAAGGAACATCAGAAACCCGTATCCACGTCTCTTGAAGCATATACAAAGGATGAAGCCGAGCCCCCCAACTCTGAACTGTACGTCATCTTACAAGAAGTATTAGGGACCTTGAATTCACCAAAAACCTTCAAACGCTCTAATTCTAATTCCTTGCTAGGAAAAAGTACTCTAAAGGAATTGTCCTCAGTGGGCTGGACATCCCAATGATATTCCTCCACCGGAACCAAACGTTGCAGCTGTGACACAATAATTTGTTGTGCCGATCGAAAGGACTCCTCCATTCACAGTGACTCTCCCGTTCCTAGAGTTTTCCATCTTTGGCTTGTAAGAACCAGTGAGAGGCAACTCAAAAAACAACAACTCCTCATCAGCAAGTCCATACAGCAACACCTGAGGTTTAGGTGCGGTATGAAGCGGACAGTCGTCATTTGCATGCCCAGCACGCCCACAGTAATCACATAGGACTCAGGGTGCAAGTGGAAGCGGCTCTCCGCGGCACCGCGAAACCAATCCCTCATAATCCGGTATGTGGGGGCCCGCGTCGGACGTACAGAAATTTTGCGGGAATATGCGGTTATTCCGCGGAGGCCGCTTTATCCCGCTTAACCACTCAGCTAAAGGCCCCGCTATGCTGCTCATCGACGGGAGTCGCTCGGCCATGTCCTCTGCCACAGCCGCATGGCAGGGGAGAGCGAGGCTGTTGCTGGCGCCGGTGCGGGCGCCGGAGAGACAAGACATCCGTCGTGCTGGGCTCGCAGGTCCTTATACCCGCCCATGACCCCAACGTGCTCGACGTAATGTCCAGCGCGGCCGCCAAGGTGCTGCGGCCGGGCTCGGCTTTCGCAACGGCGAGCGGAGGTGGCCAGCTACCGGCCGGAGGCGTTGACGCCATACGGGTGCCCATGCTCAAGGTCTACAATATCGGAGAACTCCCGAGGCAAGCTCATTTGCCATGGTGTGCTGGTTCTGCCTGACACCGATGGCTCGCGATGATGGAGAGCCAGGCGACAAAGGGCAAGGACGCTGGAGTTAATAGGGAGGGCCAAACAGTAAATTTTACTAGTTTTAGGGTGTTTTCTGCCTAAAAATCTGGGGATATATGAGCAATTTTTCCATCTTAGGGGGGGCCAGGGCCCCTGCTGGTCCCCCCTGTCTCCGCCACTGATGCCACGCCGACGTCCCGGACTACGGCGGCCTCCGTGCCGCGTTCCAGGGATGCCACTGCGTCTTCCACGTCGCCTCCCCGGTGTCCAACAGCCCCGTCAGTTAGCCGTCGCGCTCACCCACGCGGTGGTTCTTGAGGAGTGGCCGGCTCAAGACGATGCGACGGCGTCAAGCTGCTGCAGCGGCAGCGCGGAGGCGTCCAACCTGCTACCCTGGCGGCGTGGCGGCAGCGGCGGCCCGCTAGTGCGCCCGGCAAAAGAGTAGGGTGTGGGAGAAGCACGGCACCGTCCGCGACAGGCTCGCTGAACAGCCCATGGCGCTGGTTTCCGCGAAGGGACAGAGGCCATGGCTGAGCGCCTGCGGGCCCCCGCATAAGTTGGATTCGATTAATTTTTGCGGACTGGGGCGGCGTCCCGTTCATTCATTTGATTTTCTCCGGATTCTTCCCTTTTTTCAAAGCCTGGCCATCCATAATTAACCGCAGTGTTCAGAGCTGCCACCATCTGCGGCAGAACATGTGTGGGAACTTGCTGTCCAGCGCGTTGGGCCCCGACCTGGGCTACCACAGCAGCACCCTGTGGCTGATCGGCACCCGCTGGTAGCACAGCTTGTGCTAATCCCAGTGCGGGTACCTCGGCAGCTTGCGCCGGAGGATTGCCGCGCCCACGTCCACGACCACGCGCAGCCTCCACCGCGCCATTCCGCTTCCTCCGACTAGCATTGCCACGGGCAGCACCATCAAAGCCCGATCCGGCCGGCGTTGAAATCGAACTGCTGCGCAGGATAACCGGCATAAGGCTGAAAAACTGGCGGCGCATACATGCCTGGGAAGTTGCCGACGAAACCCGGCGCTCCAGGATATATATATAGCTCCGCCGGGGAACATCGGACCGGCCTGGAACCCTGGCAGACCACCTTGAAAACCCATGCCGGTGGGGAAGGCTCCATTGTAGATGTTTGGAGGACCTCCACCACCGGCTGTCCCGCTTGGACCACCGACGGCATAGTAATTTTGTTGCCCCGGGAACGCATCCCCTCCTCGACCTCCAATCGCGCCGCGCTCAGCGCCAGCCTCCCCTCATCCTCTACCATCACCACGGCCACCTCCACGCCCTGCCATGGATGCAGCCGCCACCACCGGTAGAAAAAAAGGGCTTTAGTACCGGTTCCAGAGGCCCATTTGTACCAGAAATCAAACCGGTACAAAAGATTCGGGACAAAAGCCACCCCCTCTTTGGTACCGGTTCCTTACAAACCGGTATTAAAGGGGCCTCCACGTTGGCTCCCAGGAGAGTGCAGGGCTAGGGACCTTTGGTACCGGTTTGTAACACGAACCGGTACCAAAGGAATTCAGGGTTTAGGGTTTTAGGAGGGGTTTAGGGGTATCGGACCATTTCATCGTACGAGGATCGCGTCGATGTGCCAGAAACGTGTTTCGATTTAGGAGTACATGAAGATCAAGGTAATGCATATCAACTTGGTACATATAATATAACACATGTAATTGCATAAGATCGCAAATTAGGTAGTACATGCATGAAGATCGATCTTCATGCATAGTGTGGTACTCTCCGAGGCATACTATCTATTATATGTAGCATAGTGGTACTCTCCGAGTCAAACTATATATTACATGTAGATCTTCATTAATAGTGGTACTCTGCGAAGTTAGGTATGACGTCCCGAAGGAAAAATCCCGCCAATTCCTCGCCAATTGCTTTGAAGCGGTGCTCGATTGGAAGCCTGTCACGCTTTCTTGCCAACTGTAAAAGAATGTGATTCAAATGAATACATGAGCTATATATATATATATATATATATATATATATATATATATATATATATATATATATATATCAAATCACAATCAAACAATTATGACTGAAACTTAGCACAAGTTATGGTAACAAAATAAATTTGTGAATATTGTTTTCGTACCTCTCTATTCCTTTGATTATTCGTTCTCTCGCTGACAATCTTTTGGATGTTCTCGCAAACATAGTATCCACATAGATTAGTCCCCTCAGGTTGTTTCGCGCATTTCTGTATAAGAATATAATTCAATCAAATAATAATCAAGTATGATAAAGGTGTGTGGACCTAGGTAGTACTACTTACTTTGTTCGCACGCCATATCAGCTTCGGTTTCCATCCACCGGTTGGATCTTCCTGGATGAACGTTTGCCATACGCTGCCCGACAAAAGAAAATGCATAAAAGAGTTATTAATTTGTTGATATCAGGAAATTAACGAAAAAACCGATAAGAATTAAAATTACCTTTTGAGCATATCAAAAGCCGACTTGTATAATATAGGCTCTTTGGTTAGTGAGTCATAGACTTCAACATCTCCATCATACATTTTAATGATGATAAGAATAAAGTGGAACCTGCGCACGTTTAAATATACAGTGTCATAGATATAAGTCATCAGTTAAAATTTTAACATATGGTGAGCAAAATAGAATGTGTTATAAGACAGTTACACTTACTTGAAGTTGTAAGGCCAAAGTATTATCTTTTTGTCATGTTGTCGCTTCAAAAACCTTAGCAAAGTCTCTGGTGTATCCTTGTTATAGATGGGATCTTCTATGGTTTTTTCATGCATTGTATCTGGGTCAATAAACCCAATGTCCGTGATTTCATCCCTTTTGCATTCGAGCTTCTTCGATCTGCATAATATAGTGCACAAAAGATTAAATTGAGGATAATTTGCAGAAAATGAATGAGCTGAGCTAAAGACTTCTCAAATTATATTAATAAATCACTTACAGACAATAGCAACTGATGATAGATTTGTCGATGGCCCGGAGATTGTATAACTGAAAAAGTTCGAGGAAGTCAACGCTGATAGAGTATTCTTGGAAGTAGTGCTCATCCTTAACTCGCACCATGATACAATCAATCCCTCTCTTTGTGGCATTAGTGTACCACGCATTCAAATTACGCATACATGTTTGTAGCGACCTGATATTCTCGACCAGATCTTTCCCTTGAACAAATTGATATACTACTTCAGCTATGGGGTAATCAATTGTGTTTTGTCGAGAACTTTCAACGGCCTTCTCGTCAAACACCTTGAGAGGGGGGACCGATTGAACGGGTTGTTCTCCGAGCTGGTACACTTGTTTCCTAGTTTTCGCCGAGACCACCGATTGATCGGGTTTTTTCACCTCCACCATAGCGTCATACGACTTTTCAATAGAACGCCTATAGTCAGATGGCGGCGATGGTGGAGGGTCATATAGATTCTCAACGGTACGAATAACTTTCACCGGATCTAGAGTCTTCTCAAAAGGTATCTCTGGCACTTTCTTAGCAAAATGTTTTGCCACCTCGGACTTAGAGATTTCGCTGCATTCCTCGATAGTTCTTTCCCAAGGTAACTTCTCGATAGGCGGCAGTAGTTTCTCCTTTCTAGGTCTCTTCCTAGGCGGCGTACCGTTCTGCTTAAAAAACACAGTCTTAGGCGGAGGATCTCGAGATGGTGGACTCGCGCTGGGGTCCCTCTCCGGTAGGTGTGGACTTTGCTGCTCATGTGGACTGCTACCAGGTGGAGTCGATGGCCATTGCTGCTCATGTGGAATTTGCTGCTCATGTGGACTGCTACGAGGAGGAGTCGGTGGCCTTGGCAAAAGGACGATGTATTTCTTGGACCATATGGCGAAACCGCGCTTGACATCGGCCAGTGTCTTCTCTTCGTCACCTCCAGGAAAACCAAGCTCCATTGTTTCAAAACCTGGAACAACATCATCCACCCCGACACGAACACAGCCAGCTGGAATGGGCATATGATGGTGCGTTGCTCCATCTTCATTTGGGTAAACATAGCCGACCGCCACCTTAACGGACACGTTCCTCATTTGCACATGTAGCTCGCAATCTGTCTTCTCCGTGACATAATCCACGGGGTAGCTTCCTGCACATTCAAGATGCGAGGAACCCACACTGCTTCTTCGCTGAGATGGGGCGGCATCGGCTCGAGGATCTTGTAGAAACAGCGGCTGATCAGGTGCCCTCTGATTTTTCTCAAGCACCTCCACCCTATTTATCAATTCCGCTAACCTGTCTAAGTCCTGCTTCTTCTTTCTCGAATGGCTTCTATAAGTGTCAGCGCACTCCGGCCATGCTTCCTTCATGGTGACACCTGGGAGGGCTCGTATCCGTCCAACGTGTTCCGCATTCCCAAGAGCGAGTGTCAGCTCGTCATTCTCTCTATCGGGAATGTACTCTCCCTTTCTAACTTTTTCAATTGCATCTATAAGCTGCGTCGTGATTGCATTAACTTTTTCCTTCCATTTTCCCTTTGCAACGATCTGTCCTGTCTTTGGGTCCAACCCTGCCCCATGCGCGAACAACCAGAACTTGGACCGGCCGGGCCAGTCCCATGTCTGTGGAGTGATTCCTGCCTCCATCAGTTTAGCTTCAAATGCTCTCCACTTCGGAATGGCAGTCTTGTAGCCACCTGACCCCAAATGATAGAAATGTTCCTTCTTTGAAGCATTTTTCGTATTTGTGACTGATCGGGACACAGCAGTAGAAGATTTCTTATAGCTCTTAAATGCGGGCCAGTGATCTTTTATCTTCACTAGACTTCCAGTGAATACTGGATCTTTATCTGCATATCTGGCCCATAAATTTTTCTTCCAGGTCTGAAATTGTGTGGCCATCCTCTTAAGAGTCCATTCCTTGACTTTCTTCTTCTGGCCTTCCGTCATGTCTTCCGGTAGGCTAAAGTGTGTCAGTAGACTGTCCCAAAGAAAAAGTTTTAGAGTATCATTGACATAACTAGCTTCAGCCCCCGCGTTCTTCGGCTTATGCCACTCTGCAATGCTGATCGGTACATGGTCCCTAACAAGAACTCCAGCTTGGTTTATAAATTTACGGCAGTGCTCTTTGGGCTCCACTGGTTGACCACTAGCATTAAATGCGGTGAGGGCTAACCTACCCTCGCCCTTTAGACGTTGCGTCGGGCCTCGTTGCTTTTTAACAGATTTGCTCGATGATCCAGAAGGCTAAAAGAAAAATGAGTCGTTAATAAGTGTAATACAAATAAATCAATGCATCAAGTGATGAACATATAGCCTTGATATACACCTTGCCGGAGTTTGTTAAGGTCACTTCGTTGTCTCTTCTTTCTTCAGACTCAAGTCCCTCACCGACATCGTTCAAAAATTGTGAGCCGAAATCATCGTCATCTCCATCGGATTCTCCATTGGGTTCCGGTCCACGGGCACTCTCAAATATCATTTTCTGCACCATTTCTTCTCGCTCCTCATCTCGGATGAAGGTGTCGTCCTCCATAGCTCAATGTCACTGCAAAATTAAGTGCAATTAGAACCCAGGACACTAGAAGCCTTCCTGCCTTATCATGTGCATCAAAAGAAGTGCAAGATCAGCAAGCATTAAGATAAGTTGGACAACAAATCGATGGGTCGTGTTTCATGAAAACCACAAATAGCTAAGTTCATCCATGTCTATCCTGAAATTATTGTTTGAATCTCCTTCATAGAGATTAGATATAGGCATGCTAATGTACAGTGATTACTATAGGAATGACAACTACATCTGCATCCATTCCTTGAAATAAATGCAGGAATGTTTGTTTGCTCAGAAAGAAAAAATTACAACTATTGATCGTAGCTTCATATCACATTTGCAAATTTGATGAAGATCCTCGTAAGCTATTCAGTCGTTTTCTTTTTTGGCTATCATATAGCTATGTGACACCATTACTCACCTTTCTTATCTATTTTGTCTGCGTGTTCACAATCCTCACATACATAGACTATAATGACTAAGTTTGATTTAGTATTTTCAGAGGTACGCTAGAAATAATTATGCTCAAGTGGATGCAACATTGGACATAATCGCTAGGATTTGTCTTTAGTTATTAATGATATTTGAAACAAGTGATAAATATTGTCCATACAAAAGTGGTTGTAAAGATGCTGCGTAAGAGTAAAGATGACCATACAAAAGTTTGCAAGAATGGAAGATATTCAGCTGTATTATAGCAACCAGATATATGGTACATATTGATCCCTGAACTAGGAATTCACATTAGTGTATTGCTAATGAAAAATAATATTTCATCTGGAGTGATTCTTGTCAATGTACAAATATCAAGTGGACTCACTAGGTGTCTCAGAGAGTGACTACCGAAATAATTCGCTCTTCCTTGCACCATTTTATTGTTATTGATATATTTCAAGTACCAGATGTTATAGTAATCGGAAATTGAAGACCAGGTGTACAATTAGGAGTGTATATAAATAACATATCACAAAATACACACATTGAATATTTCCCCTGTTTCTGTATGTTGAAAATCTCTGCAGCAAGCAAAAAATCATCTATAAAACTACCAAACATGTATCTACATACCCTCAACTGATTAAGCATTTAATCGCGGTTCTTAGCCAAGCTGGAGAAAAGTATCCCTATTTTCTAAAATACTATTAATTCATCATGTACACTTTTGTATTACTTGACATAAGTAGAATTCAATGCATCACTCGACTTGGACTCTCAAAATTGAAATATCTTGAATGGTTAACTCTTCATACACATTTCATCACATGATTTGTTTTACGGGGGAATGTGACTCTGAAGCATAGTAGGGGAGCACACCATGCTCTCTTCTTGTAAGATGGGGTAAAAAGGAGGCATGAAGTAAAACTTGGCGAGCATACAGATTGTTTAGATCGTATCTAATGAAAGGTATGCGACTATTTTTACTCGCATATACACTGAGTCTACTGTTTGATGCATTCTTATTACTTCATGTGTACACAACAACCACAATAGTAGCAAAACACTAGAAAATTCATCAAACCAGTCACCCTATGTTCTAATGAAAAAGTAGAGTGTCTGCCTTTATCCAAACACAAGAAAACAAACTATTTGGACACATTTTTCTTATCACCATAAAAATATGCAGCCATACTAGAGGGACACATTCACAATAGCATGAAACATTCACAAGTAGTTTAAAAAATCACTCTACAAGTAGTTATAATGTATCTCCCTCCATTGATAAAATATGACATAAAATCTAACATTATTCTATTACTACATAAAATATGACATAAAATCTAACATAAAATCTAATATAAAATCTAATATAAAATCTAACTAATAGTAATTAAATTTTACTACTACTACATTTCTCTAACATAAAATCTAACTATTTATCTAAAAAAAATCTAACATTATTTTGTAATTTTTTTTGCTGCAGGGGCCGGTCGGGGTGAGATCGTAGCTCACCTGCGCGCGGGGGCGGCGCCGGTGTCTCGGGCGGCGGCGGGGGCGGCGTCTCGGGCGGCGGCGGCGCGGTCTTGGGTGGCGGCGCGGTCTTGGGCGGCGGCGCGGGCGGCGTCTCGCGGGCGGCGCGGGGGCGGCGTCTCGGGTGGCGCGGGGGCGGCATCTCGGGCGGCGCGGGGGGGGGGGGGGGGCGTATCGGGCGGCGTCCGACGGCGGCAGCGCGGTCTTGGGTGGCGGCGCGGTCTTGGGCGGCGGCGGGGGCGGCGTCTCGCGGGCAGCTCGGGGGCGGCGTCTCTGGCGGCGCGGGGGCGGCGGCGGGGGCGGCGTCTCGCGGCGGCTAGGGCGGCGACGTCTCGCGGCGGCTAGCTCGGTCGATGGTGCGGGAACGAATTTGCTGTGCGTGTTTGATCTCCGGCGGTGCGCGCGTGGAAGGAAAAGGCCCTTAGGCCTTTGGTACCGGTTGGTCCCCTTTAGTACCGGTTCGTAACACAAACCGGTACCAAAGGTATTTACCGAAATTCTTTTTCGCGCTTTTACCTTTCATACCGGTTGTTTCCACCAACCGGTACCAATGATTTTTTTATTTTCTTTTTAGTTTTCTGTTGCTGTTTCTTTTGCTTTTCGTTGGATTTTTCTTTTTCTTTTGATTTTTCTGTTGCTTTTTCTGTTGCTGTTTCTTTTGATTTTTCTTTTGCTGTTTCTTTTCATTTTCGTTTCATTTTTATTTTGCCATTTCTATTGATTTTTATTTTGCCGTTTCTATTGATTTTTATTTTGCCGTTTCTATTGATTTTTATTTTGCCATTTCTATTGATTTTTATTTTGCAGTTTCTTTTGATTTTCATTTGATTTTTCTTTGATTAGTTATATTTGATTAGATATATTTGATTTTCTATTTTCTTTTGATTAGATATATTTGATTTTATTTTTGATTAGTTATATTTGATTTTCTATTTTCTTTTGATTAGTTATATTTGATTTTCTTTTTGATTAGTTATATTTGATTTTTCTGTTGCAGTTTCTATTGATCATATGTTCGTTTAATAATTAAGTGTCGGTTGGCGCGGCGGCACGCTGCGTCCGTGAGTGAAAAAGGGCGGGAAGAAAAGGGCGGAAAGAAAAAGGCGGAAAGAAAAAGGGCGAGAAAACAATTGAACAGGAAAAGTAGTACATATCTCAACTGAAAATTAAGATACATGGCCAGATTAAGTCACAATCGGCCGAGCTTGTTTTCGAATGTTGGAGTGATTCAGTCATAGTCGTGCCTAGCCCTATAAACGTCGCCACTGTAGTCGTCGTACTTGCCGGTGTCATCGTCGCTGGCATCGGGGTCGCGGTAGTCGAACCTCGACTGGTGAGCACGCGTGGGCTGAGACTGAGGGTAGCGCAGGCGGGGCCCACGGTAGGCCATGACGCTCTGGAGAGTCCGGCCGCGCCACCATAGCCGACGGCCGGCCTCGTTGAAGTTCGAACGAGGCGAGCCGTCCTCCTCGTGCCTGGCAAGCGCACTCTCACGCCGATTGATGAAGAAGGCGTCCCAAGTCGGGCTGTAGTCGGGATGCCACTGAGGATTCCTCCGCTGCTCTGGCGTGAGCTCGAAGTAGTAGTGGTTCGTGATGGCCATCTGGCGCGCCACACCTACAGGGACAGGAGGGACCGGTACGCCTCCGACGCTCAGCATCCAGCCGGTGGGGACGCGGTAGCCCGGCGGGCAGGGGTAGTTTGAGGCGCAAAGCGCCTCCGCCTCCCCGGGGGTTAGAGATACGATGGAAGCCATGGAAGAGAGTGATGAGGTTTGCAGATATGAGTCTAGATGTGATATGTAAATGGAGGCCAAGCCTACATATATATAGTGAAAAATGGCGGGAAGACGGAGGCGGGAAGCGGTGGAAAGCGCGGGAAGAAAATAGGCGGTGGTAACCTTTAGTCCCGGTTGGTGGGTGCAACCGAGACTAAAGATGTCGGCAGGATAAGGACGCGTGGGTGGATGCACTGCTCGATGAGATAAGGACGCGTGGGTGGACACATGATGCCCCTGTCGGAGGAACAAGACAAAGTAGAAGCGGTGGAAAGCGCGGGAAGAAAATAGGCGGAAACGCAGTGGCGCGGGGAACCATCTAACCTTTAGTCCCGGCTGGTGGGTACAACCGGGACTAAAGGTGGTTTTTGTGTCATCTAACAAAACTATCGGTGGGATAAGGTGAAGGGAATATGCCCGAGAGGCAATAATAAAGTGGTTATTATCATATTCCATGTTTATGATAAATGTTTATTTCTCATGCTAGAATTGTATTAATCGGAAACATTAATACATGTGTGATTAATAAACCGAAAAGGTTCCTAGTAAAGCCTCTCTTTTATACTAGCTCGTTGATTAACTGATGATCAAGGTTTCCTGATCATGAACATTGGATGTTGTTAATAACGGGGTCATATCATTAGAAGACTGATATGATGAACACTCACACCCATAGTATGAATAGCAAAATTATCAAGTCATCAAGTTCATTGCTATATCAAACTCATGCGAAGTAGTTCTAATCCTTAGACCATGAGATCATGTTAATCACTGATACCGGAAGGGTACTTTGATGATATCAAACGTCACACCGTAATAGGGTGATTATAAAGGTTGATTTGGGTACTCTGAAAGTATTAGTTGAGGCTCATGGATCAAGAGTGGGATTTGTCCATCCGGATGACGGAAAGATATTCTCTGGGCCCTTCTCGGTGATATTGCATTGGAATCGCTTGCAAGCATGTGACTAGGTCACAGGAATGCATTATCACGGAACGAGTAAAGAGACTTGTCGGGAACGAGATCGAACTAGGTATGGTTGATACCAAATGATCGGATCTCGGACAAGTAATAATATCGCGAGACAAAAGGAATTAACTATGTTCGTTACTGGTTCACACGATCACTAGTTCATCGTTGAGTAAGTGGGAGTCATCATGGATTTCCAGATCCCGCTGTTGATTATTGATCGGAGAGGAGTCTCGATCATGTCCACGTTATTCACGAACCGTAGGGTGACACACTTAAGGTTCGCCGTCATTTTTGAGTGGATACGATACTCCGATTGAATTACAGGACAACATGAGGATTATTTCTGAAAAGCACCGAAACTGTTTCGGATATCGAAATAACTCGAGGGTGTATTTGTTAATGTTTGTTAATTGAATGAATTAACAAATATTAAAGAAATAAAAATGTTTTATTAAATCAATAAGTGTGAATTTTAATTAGCATGAATGTCATGCATTAAAATGGGGGTTACCTCATGTTGATGAGGGAGTTATCACCATAATGGGAATGAAGAGGGGACAATGAAGAGGAGGAGACCCATTGGCCGGCCACCCCTTGGCTGCCCCTCCTCCTCTTTATAAACCCCCCCTCTTCTTCCTCTTCACACACTTCTTGATCATCCCCTCCCGTGCATAGCTGCTGCCCAATTTCTGTCTGAGCTTAGCGAAGCTCTGCCGGAATTGTAGTTCGTAGTTCATACACTTAGAGAAGTGTGTGGAGGAGTGTCCGGCGGATCCCTTCTTCCGCTGCCCCGCTGGACCGAGGGCGTGGAGGAGTCGACGTCGAGCTGTACGTGTGACCGAGCATGGGGGCGCTGCCACTTGTGGCGCCGTGTACACGATCTTGCGATCGTCAAGTGAACCACTACGTCGACTACGTCAAGTGAACAACTACGTCGACAACGTGCGTCTACATCGACTCTCCATCGTCAACGTTTGTGCGGGAACGTAATCCCCGCTTACGGTCGTCGAGGGTTAGTCTCCGTTGCTGCCATCTCGTAGAGTTTTCTTAGCTAGTTTTGTGTTCATGTGTAGGAAATTTTTTGTTTTCTATGCTACGAACCCATCAGTGGTATCAGAGCCATCTCTATGCGTAGTTGGTATGCACGGTTAGAACACATATGGATGTGGGCGTTGATGATCATGTTATTGCAATTTTTTTGGTATTTTGGATCATAGTGGCATAGTGGGATTGAAGCTGCCCGAGACTAACCTTACGTGACCGCGTTCACGAGACTTGTCCCACACTTGACATGCTTCGGCATATGTGGCTTTGCGGGTGCACGTTTCTCCCACTATAGTTATGATCTATTTTACAAAGAGTTGTTAATAATATTTTTATCACCGTTGTGGTTCTTGTTTGTAGGTAAGAACGGTTCTTCCTAGAAAGCCTCAAACCACGTAAAATATGCAAGACAAATTAGAAACGTCTAACTTGTTTTTGCAGGGCATGTGATGTGATATGGTCAAATTGTTTATGTTACAAATTGTATGCGATGATCCTTTTTGTAAAGTTATAAACAACCGGCAGAAGCCATATGGTTGTCTTTACATTTAAATGGTCTGCGTGCCGTATATATATATCCAAGTGATATATTGTAATGGAGGAAGACAACCAAGGTGGCGCGCCATGGACCTTGGTGCTACGCCGGTGGAATGATGGAGATCATGCCATGACGCACAAGATGGAGATCGAATGCGTGAAGGACCATATCATATCACATTATATATGCATGTGATGTTTATCCTTTTATGCATCTTATTCTGCTTAGATTTGATCGCGCGGTAGCATTATAAGATGATCCCTCTCACATAAATATCAAGATAAAAATGTGTTCTTCCATAGCATGCACCGTCAAGAAAGTTCGTCGTTTCGAGACACCACGTGATGATCGGGTGTGACAGACTCTACGTTCACATACGACGGGTGTAAGACAGTTTTACACACGCGAGTGCTATGGTTCTACTTGACGAGCCTAGCATGTACAGACATGGCCTCGGAACACGAACCGAAAGGTTAAGCATGAGTCATATGGTTGATATGATGAACATGGTGATGTTCGCCTTTGAAACTATGCCGTTGCACGTGATGATCGGTTGCGGTATAGTGAATTTGGTTCATGTAATCACTTAAGAAAACTAAGAGGGATGTTGTTTTTAAGTGGGAGTTCATTTAGTAATTTTGAATTATAGAACTCAATTTATCATGAACTAAATCAAAGTGAATTTGCATAGTTTGTTGTAGTTATTGGCATCCGTTTACTACCTTGCGATTAGCTATAATTGAGATAATAGAACTACAGAATTTTTGGATGTTAACTTTACGAACTGGTATCGTATTGTTTGAATGTCAATCTAAAGTTTAAAGTCCTATTGCAAACTTTTAGCAAACCTTGGTTACACGATAAAATTTAATAAGTAGTATTAAATCGAGAGTAACAATTCCAGTGTTAGTATCTAAGTATCACACTTGCCTCCATGATCCTTGATATTCAAAAGTTGTTTTTAGTATCAAGGTTATCTAGGAGTTGAAAGAATTGTTTCATAAACTATCATGTGTGGAAGATATTTTGATATCTGAAACAATGTTTGGTTGCAATGTGATAGAGTATAATTTAGTAAGACACATGTTCTCATATTGTATGAGAATTTGTGAAGATTGGAGACGCTAGGCATCCAGATCTCCTAAAAAGGTTTTGGGAGCTAACATTATACTCACAATTCGTCCTCATGAGCTATAGTAGCTTGATCATGAAAGTTGTCATGATAGGATGAATAAAAGATGTAGGTAAAATGTTTACTACACTAAAAGATTACTAAAGAATGGAATTTGGAAGAATGCCAAATCTTTGATTATGGTGATCTACTTCAAAGTGTGAGTCCAAGGGTATTAGTGTTTGACTAATCATGCCTTGAACTATGTGCCATGTGAATGGCGCCACTATTGATGTTGATAGATTCTTCTAGATGAAAAAGAATTGCTAAAAGAGAATCCGAAATTTATTCTGGCGGAAAAGAAAAGACTGGAAATGTCCAGCTCAGGTATATAGAAGATATACATGTTATGGGTGTATTCATTGCTTGTTAAAACAATGTGGTTCTTGGGTATTTGATACTAAATTGGTTGGTATGAACTGTCATACAGAACAACGCAATACAAGAACTACAATGGCCTAATTAACTAGCAAATGAATATGGGATGATTCTCATCGAAAACAAATAAAGTGTTATTGTGTTTCATTGGAATTAAACCTAGCCTTCAAGATTTGTTTGAATAATTATTATTTTGTTCTGGTATTATGAGAACAATGGTTGTTCAAATTATTACCGCATTCATAAAAGATGAATGAACACTTATCTTGTTGGAGAAATCACATCCATAACACTGATGCTAAAAATGTCTTAAGACAAATGATTAGAAGGTCACTTATGAGTGACACCACCGTTTAAATCATATTGGAAAGAAAACGTGAAGGAACTCCATATTGATGGAATTCTAGAGCCTTTTGATTTTGAATCAATTGACACTTGTGAGAATTTCCTAGATATGATTAAAACTCCGTTCATAGGCCAAAGAAGAACAGACGACTAACTTATTGGATATTGTACATGTTGATGTATATAGTCCATTATGTGTAGCCGTGTATGGTGAATTCTTGAACTTCATTTACTTTAACCGATGATTTGAGTAGATATATGTGTATATTTACTTGATAAGGAAGAAGCATGAAATATTTGAATATTGTTCAAAGTATTTCTAGTTGAAGTTGAAAATCATTGTAACAAGAGAATAAAGAATTTATGATTTGATCATAAAGGAAGATATTTGAGTTACAAGTTTAGCAAACACCTAAAAGTTGAGGAATCGTTCCATAGACTTGTATTTCCCGAAACACCATAGGAGTATGGAGTGTTCGAGAGATAAAATCAAACTTTGTTTGACATTGTTAGATCAAAGGTGTCGTCTATAAAACTGCCATTATATTTTAAGGATAAAGCTTTAGAGACTACCGCTTTTTACACTGAAAAGAGCGCCATCATGATCCGTTGAAATGACACCATATGAGTTATGGCATGGGATAAAACCCAAGTTATCTTTTCTGAAATTTTGGTATGCTAGGCATATGTAAAATGTTTACAACCAAAGTCGGATAAATACGTCTTTGTAGGTTATCCCAAAATAAATGTTGGGTATTCCTCCAGAACACTGAAGACAAAAGTGTTTGTCGCTGAAAAACGTCAAGTTTCTTGAGAAGGAATTTTTCGCAAAAAGTCAAGTGGGAGGACAATAGAACTTTGATTAGGTTGTTGAACCTAAGCTATATGTGCTGAGTAGCGCAGTGCCAGGAAGTGTCCCAGAGGCGGCCACAATGCGCATGGATATAGTACCTCAAAAGTTGTGGTCACAGATATCTAAGGTCCTATTGAACCGTGTGAGTCGGGTAACAATCAAATAGTTAGATTTGAGAATAGATCATTATTGTTTGACAATGATGAACTGACTACATGCAAAGAAGCGATGATGGGCCCTGACTCCGTCAAATGGCTAGAAGCCATAAAATCCGTGATAGTTCCATACACGAGAAATCAAGTTTCCGAACTTGGAAGATCCTCAAAAGGCATGAAGCCTAATGAACGTGTTAGGATCTATAAAGACAGACATGGATGTTTGACATTTTTGAAATAGTCGACACATCGTTAAAAGAGTTTACGATTGTGTTCAATGAGTTGACTATGACAAGATTTGATCTTTCATAGCGATATTTTGTCTGGACGGATTACTGTAGCAACCACTACATATGCCAAGTTTGGTATATGTTAGTTGAACAAACAAGACAACATTCTTCTAATAGAATGGTTACCTAGGACATGTACATGACATGGTCCAATGGGTTTTGTAAATTCAAAGGATGCTAAAAGGCATGCAAACTTCAATGGTTGAAGTAAGCATCGCGGAGTTGGAATATTCACCGTGATGAAATAATTAAAAGGTTTAGTTTCATCAGATACGATGAATATGCTTGCATTTGCAAGAAATTAAGTGGGAGTGTTGAGACATATTTTCAGTACATTATGTAGAAGACATATTGTTAATTGGAAATGATGTATCTTTCATTGACATAGGTTAAGAATTTCATTAAAATTAGATTTTAATGAAAGACTTAGGCAAAACCAAAATATTGAGTCTCAATGTCTATATAGATAGATCGAGGTACCAATATGGTTGTGCCAAATTACATAGATGAAATATTGAATGAAGTTCAATATGGAAACGACAATAAAAGTTCTTGTCGCATGGAAGAGGTTGAAACAAGATTCAGGTGTTTTTGACACTTGATGAGTGAAGCCACATGAATGATTTGATCGATCATGTATACCATGATATGTACATATCCAGATGTGTCCTATGCTCTAAATGTTATGAGCATATACCAGAGTGATAAAAGTCATAAGATGATCACTGGACAATAGTAGAGATATTCTTATGTGCTTTGGAAGGACTAAGGATATATATTATGTATGACAAAGTGACATATAATTCATTATAAAGTGTTACATTGATACTAAGTTTGTCACAGGATACAAATTAAGTTTATCTCAATTTTAGCTATACGTTTAGGTGGCACAATGTAATGGAAGGAAGTTCCATGATGGATTTGGATGAGTTCCAAAGTTAAGACATTGTGATGGATTCTACAACAAAGGTTGAGTATATGGCTGCTTTAGAAGTAGCAAAAGAGGGCATTTGTGTCAAGAAGTTTGTTATCAAACTAGGTGTAGTTCCAAGATGGCTATTACTGTGAAGATCTATTGTGCGACAATAGTGACAACATGATTTTAGCTAAAGGAACTAAGATCTCACCTAAGGACCAAATTTATACCCAACTATCTCATTTGAGAATGAGTGATGCGTAGAGACGCAAAGACATGCAAATACACACAGAGCTGAAAGTGTCAGATCTGGAGATCAGGTTTACCACATGCAACGCGTACATATAACACGTGAATGCCATAAGTGTTATATACACAAGTATCAACTAGATTATTGACTCTAGTGCAAGTGGGAGACTGAAGGGAATATGCCCGAGAGGCAATAATAAAGTGGTTATTATCATATTCCATGTTTATGATAAATGTTTATTTCTCATGCTAGAATTGTATTAATCGGAAACATTAATACATGTGTGATTAATAAACCAAAAAGGTTCCTAGTAAAGCCTCTCTTTTATACTAGCTCGTTGATTAACTGATGATCAGGGTTTCCTGATCATGAACATTGGATGTTGTTAATAACGGGGTCATATCATTAGAAGACTGATATGATGAACACTCACACCCATAGTATGAATAGAAAAATGATCAAGTCATCAAGTTCATTGCTATATCAAACTCATGCGAAGTAGTTCTAATCCTTAGACCATGAGATCATGTTAATCACTGATACCGGAAGGGTACTTTGATGATATCAAACGTCACACCGTAATAGGGTGATTATAAAGGTTGATTTGGGTACTCTGAAAGTATTAGTTGAGGCTCATGGATCAAGAGTGGGATTTGTCCATCCGGATGACGGAAATATATTCTCTGGGCCCTTCTCGGTGATATTGCATTGGAATCGCTTGCAAGCATGTGACTAGGTCACAGGAATGCATTATCACGGAACGAGTAAAGAGACTTGTCGGGAACGAGATTGAACTAGGTATGGTTGATACCAAATGATCGGATCTCGGACAAGTAATAATATCGCGAGACAAAAGGAATTAACTATGTTCGTTACTGGTTCACACGATCACTATTTCATCGTTGAGTAAGTGGGAGTCATCATGGATTTCCAGATCCCGCTGTTGATTATTGATCGGAGAGGAGTCTCGATCATGTCCACGTTATTCACGAACCGTAGGGTGACACACTTAAGGTTCGCCGTCATTTTTGAGTGGATACGATACTCCGATTGAATTACAGGACAGCATGAGGGTTATTTCTGAAAAGCACCGAAACTATTTCGGATATCGAAATAACTCGAGGGTGTATTTGTTAATGTTTGTTAATTGAATGAATTAACAAATATTAAAGAAATAAAAATGTTTTATTAAATCAATAAGTGTGAATTTTAATTAGCATGAATGTCATGCATTAAAATGGGGGTTACCTCATGTTGATGAGGGAGTTATCACCATAATGGGAATGAAGAGGGGACAATGAAGAGGAGGAGACCCATTGGCCGGCCACCCCTTGGCTGCCCCTCCTCCTCTATATAAACCCCCCTCTTCTTCCTGTTCACACACTTCTTGATCATCCCCTCCCGCGCATAGCTGCTGCCCAATTTCTGTCTGAGCTTAGCGAAGCTCTGCCGGAATTGTAGTTCGTAGTTCATACACTTAGAGAAGTGTGTGGAGGAGTGTCCGGCGGATCCCTTCTTCCGCTGCCCCGCTGGACCGAGGGCGTGGAGGAGTCGATGTCGAGCTGTACGTGTGACCGAGCACGGGGGCGCTGCCACTTGTGGCGCCGTGTACACGATCTTGTGATCGTCAAGTGAACCACTACGTCGACTACGTCAAGTGAACAACTACGTCGACTACGTGCGTCTACATCGACTCTCCATCGTCAACGTTTGTGCGGGAACGTAATCCCCGCTTACGGTCGTCGAGGGTTAGTCTCCGTTGCTACCATCTCGTAGAGTTTTCTTGGCTAGTTTTGTGTTCATGTGTAGGAAAATTTTTGTTTTCTATGCTACGAACCCATCATAAGGACGTGTGGGTAACCTTTAGTCCCGGTTGGTGGGTACAACCGAGACTAAAGATGTCGGCAGGATAAGGATGCGTGGGTGGATGCACTGCTCGATGAGATAAGGACGCGTGGGTGGACGCACAATGCCCCTGTCGGAGGAACAAGACAAAGTAGAAGCGGTGCCATGCCTATAAAAGGAGCATCGACACGCCATGGCAAGCAGCTCAACAAGCCAACCTAGAAGGTAGGGAGAGTTTCACCCCCATGGATGGAGGACAGGGTTGGGAAATCTCCCGTGGCGGAGTTTCTCGAAGATGTCGTTGGTGCTCACGCCCTACGGCATCTTCGGAAGCTCCGCCTCGGAAAAATTTCCCTCATACACAAAAATAAATGGGAAAGTGATTTCCATATTGAGATACACAAGTTATGATCCCTATCTAGTCTTCTGAGTTTTCTTCTTGTGTTTCCCTTTCTTCTGATTGCGACGCAGCCATGGACAATCTTCATTATTTAAAATAATGCTTGGGTCAGTTTTCACCTTGAAGGGTGGAATATCATCAAACTTATTATAATCTTCTGACATGTCTGTCTTGTCCTCTACTCCCACGATGTTTCTTTTTCCTGAAAGAACTATGTGGCGCTTTGGCTCATCGTATGATGTGTCCTCTTGCCTTTTTTTTGGTTTGGTAGATATGTCCTTCACATAAAAAACCTGAGCCACTTCACTTGTTAGGACGAATGGTTCGGTGTCGTACCCTAGATTCTTGAGATCCACTGTAGTCATTCCGTACTGCGGGTCTACCTGTACCCCATTTTTCAGGTTGAACCATTTGCACCGGAACAAAGGGACCTTGAAATTAGGTCCATAGTCAAGTTCCCATATCTCCTCTATGTACCCATAGTATGTGACCTTCTTCCCATTGTCCTCTGCTGCATCAAAGCGGACACCACTGTTTTGGTTGGTGCTCTTTTTATCTTGGGCGAATGTGTAAAATGTATTCCCATTTATCTCGTACCCTTGAAATGTCGATATAGTCGAAGATGGTTGCTTGGCCAACAAGTATAGCTGTTCTTCATCAGTGACATTCATGAGACGTGTTTGCAACCAACCGCCGAAAGTCTTCATGTGTTCTCCATCAATCCAATCTTCACGTTGCTCCGGGTATTCAGAGCGTAAAATATTCTTGTGTTCCACTTTGTACGGAGCCACCAAGCTGGAATTATGTAGAATTGTGTAGTGTGCTTGAGTGAAAGAATGTCCGTCCATACACATTATTGCTTTCTTTCCTAGCGTGCCTTTTCCACGCAGTCTCCCCTCATAGCGCGATTCAGGAACACCGATCGGCTTAAGGTCAGGAATAAAGTCAACACAAAAATCAATGACCTCCTCTGTTCCATAGCCCTTGGAGATGCTTCCTTCTGGCCTAGCACGGTTATGAACGTATTTCTTTAAGACTCCCATGAATCTCTCAAAGGGGAACATGTTGTGTAGAAATACAGGACCGAGAACACTAATCTCTTCGACCAGGTGAACGAGGAGATGCGTCATAATATTGAAGAAGGATGGTGGGAACACCAACTCGAAGCTGACTAGACATTGCACCACATCCTTCTGTAAATTTTGTAGAGTTAGTGGATTGATCACCTTCTGAGAAATTGCATTGAGGAACGCACATAGCTTCACAATGGGTACTCGAATATTTTCCGATAGAAGCCCCCTCAATGCAACCGGAAGTAATTGTGTCATAATCACGTGGCAGTCATGAGACTTTAGGTTTTGAAACTTTTTCTCTAACATGTTTATTATTCCCTTTATATTCGATGAGAAGCCAGACGGGACCTTGATGCTACTCAGGACTTCAAAAAAGATCTCCTTCTCTTCTTTGGTAAGAGCGTAGCTGGCAGTACCTTGATACTTCTCTGGATTCAGGTTGTTTCCTTCATGGATACATTGCTGGTCATGCCGTGCATCCGGTGTATCTTTTGTCTTCCCATACACGCCCAAGAAGTTTAGCAGGTTCACGCAAAGATTTTTCGTCACGTGCATCACGTCGATTGCAGAGTGAACCTCTAGGATTTTCCAGTAGGGTAGCTCCCAAAATATAGACATCTTCTTCCACATGGGTACATGTCCGTCAACATCATGCGGAACAGATTGTCCGCCAGGACCCTTTCCAAAGATCACTTTTAAATCCTTGACCATATCATATATAACATCCCCAGTAGGGCGGGTAGGATTCATTCGGTCTTCTGCCTCACCTCTGAAATGCTTTCCTCTCTTTCTTACTTGATGTTGTTTTGGAAGAAATCGACGATGCCCCATGTACACATTCTTGTTTCTCAAATATATACTGTCAGTCTCACCTAAACAGTGTGTGCATGCATTGTATCCCTTGTTTGACTGTCTTGAAATGTTACTAAGAGCAGGCCAATCATTGATGGTTACAAACAACAACGCTCGTAGGTTAAATTCCTTTTGTTCGTGCTCATCCCAAATAGGTACACCTTCTTCATGTCACAACTGTAAAAGTTCTTCAACCAATGGCCTCAGGTACACATCAATGTCGTTGCCGGGTTGCCTCGGGCCTTGGATGAGCACTGGCATCATAATGAATTTCCGCTTCATGCACAACCAAGGAGGAAGGTTATAGATACATAGAGTCACTGGCCAGGTGCTATGACTGGAGCTCTGCTCCCCGAAAGGATTAAAGCCATCTGTACTTAGACCAAATCTTAAGTTCCTTGCGTCATCTGAAAATGACTTGTACTTTCTATCGATTTTTCTCCACTGCGACCCGTCAGCGGGGTGTCTCAGCATCACATCTTTCTTGCGGTCCTCTTTGTGCCATCGCAACAACTTGGCATGCTCTTTGTTTTGGAACAAACGTTTCAACCGTGGTATTATAGGAGCATACCACATCACCTTCGCAGGAACCTTCTTCCTGTGGGTGGACTCGCCCTCAACATCGCCAGGGTCATCTCGCCTAATCTTATACCTCAATGCACCACATACCGGGCATGCATTCAAATTCTCGTACTCCCCGCGGTAGAGGATGCAGTCATTGATGCATGCATGTATCTTCTGCATCTCTAATTCTAGAGGGCAGACAACCTTCTTTGCTTCGTACGTACTAGAGGGCAATACGTTCTCCCCTGGAAACATCTTCTTTATTATTTTCAATAACTTTTCAAATCCCTTGTCAGAAGTACCATTCTCTGCCTTCCATTGCAGCAATTCCAGTGTGGTACCCAGTTTTTTCTGGCCATCTTCGCAATTTGGGTACAATAGTTTGTTGTGATCCTGTAACATTTTCTCCAACTTCAGCCTCTCCTTTTCACTTCCGCAGTTTATCTTCGCATCAAGAATGGCCCGACCCAAATCGTCATCGGGGTCATCAAAAATGGGCTTATCAAATATGGGCTCTTCTTCAGCTTCGTCTTCCCCCATACTACTATCACCATCTTCAGTGAACATAGGATAGTTGTCACTATCCTCTTCTTCTTCGTTGCCTTCCATTATAACCCCTCTTTCTCCGTGCTTGGTCCAACAATTATAGCCAGGCATGAAACCATTCTCAAGCAGGTGAAAGTGAAGAGTCTTTGAGGTAGAGTAATCCTTCGTATTTCTGCAGGAACTACATGGACAATAAATGAAACCATTCGACCGCCTGTTTGCCTCCACCACGTTGAGAAAATAATGCATGCCAGTAATGAAGTCGGGATGGCATCGATCACCGTACATCCATTGTCGATTCATCTGCATAATATAAGTATATCAAAAATCATTAATTACACAACATCATGGATATATGAGTGACCAACTTAATTAATATTCAAGTTCATCACATAAAACTAAGTTTTTTTATTAAAAAAAGAGGCTCACCGAGGTGGTACAGTGCCGGCTAGGGGAAGACGCTGGCGATCGACGGCGGTGAGGACGGGGATGATACTAAAACCAACAAATCATACTTTAATTTGAGCTCAATTGCATACAAAAAGAATGAAATTCCTAACTTAGGCATTTCATCAAACACCTTGCTAGCACTAGAAAAATAATACGAGTTAAACTAGCAAAGAAATGAGCTAAATTAGGAACGCCGAAAAAAAGGATGATATTGCTAACCCTTGGATAGATGGGTGCCGTCAATCTTGATAAAATGGTGGAGAAAAATAGAGATTTGTTGGAGTGTGAGAGGTGCCAAATATTTGGAAATGTGAGAGGAGAAGGAGGAGAGAAAATGAGATGCAGGGATCGGGCTGAAGAAATAGGGCAGGGACCCTTTAGTACCGGTTCTTCTGATGAACCGGTACTAAAGGTCTTTCATACCGGTTCGTAATACGAACCGGTACAAAAGGCCCTCAACGAGCCGGTATTAATGTTCCTCGGCCGGCTGGGCTAGGGAACCGGTACTAATGTATCCTTTAGTACCGGTTCATACGGAAACCGGTACTAAAGGCTTAGACGGATGCCCATTTTTCTACTAGTGCACGCGAGGAGCCCGTGATATGTTCTGTCTCCACGAAAACCCTAACAACGAGCGAAGACCGCGCCCGGCTGAATAATACTCGCGCTCCGAGTATGGTTGGGCTTTGTGAATTTGCCTCGGTAGATCCGCTTGATCTACCGATTCTGGGCCTCGAATGGGTGCAGTTGAGCCCGAGGTACAACTGGACCGAGTCATGATCCGTTGATCACGATAAAGGCGAAATTTCTGCAAACTACTAAAGCTACCTAGATTTTGAAATTTTACCATCGATGTTCGTCGCCGTTGAGAACTCCGGCGACGTCCTCGCAGATCGAGCTTCTTCCGACGCTCGACTAACGTCCAAGTCGCCGCATCCATCTCTTCCTCGAGGCAGAAAGTCGATGGTTCGAATGGCGGCCTCCTCGCCCAAACTTCAGTCGCCGATGACCGCCCTTGCAGCTGCCCTGCGAAAGGAATGAAAGACGGAGAGAACCGCGGAGAATGAACCTTGATGGAGACCGCCGCCGCCCTCTGATCTAGACGCCGTTGAATTCGTTTCTGAATTCTGGAGGACGGCTCTTCCACAATCTGCCTCGGATTGACAGACGAAGGCGACCGGCAAGCATCTAGCAGGTAGCTGGATGTCGATGCAACATCCTCGTCGATATCTTCTGAGACCTCCTGACGATCCCCGTCAGATTCTTCACCGTCGCCGGCGCTATCGCGGAGCGACCAGAATCGCCCTCGCGTCGCCCCAAACGGCTCTCCGCCAAACGCGGTCATCCACCTGCAATTGCTTCGTCGTCTCTGGAAGTAGTACATAACGTGATGGACCTAACCTAGATTGCTTTTTGTTTTTTTACATTAGCCATGTGCATGTGAATTTGGACTCTAGGCCTACAACCCCTGTGTACGTGACGCGATGGACCCAATCTATGTTGCTTTTTGTTTTTTACATCAACGCTAGACATGAATTGGACTATATATTTGTATGTATGTAACTTTTAGATCTTTTAATCTCACCCATTAATTATAGATCTAACTATCTAAATAATTACAGTGATGTGGATTAACGTGGTGTCTCTATTTTAGAACCCCGTATTGTGCTTTTAGTATATAGTAGATTCACACAGTTTATTTTATGGTTTATATGAGTGAAATGTATTTGGTTGACAGTATATAAATAAGGTACGATACTTCTACATTTTGCATCATGCATATACATGGAGTGCTATTTTGCTCTTTTATGTGAAGCACCATATTTTGTAGAAAGTTCACAGTGAGTCCAATTCTTAGAAGGCGTAGACCCCAACTACGTCGTGCTAACCGTTGCCGACGGCATCGACAACTCCTTTCTCTCGCTTGTCTTTGATTCCTACGGATCGGACATCAGAGTACATACCGCCTCATCATGTGGTACATGGGGCCTGTTAGGAATGGGAGCAACTGCGACATCACACGGGGGCTGCGACGACATCATATGGGGGCTGCCCAAAAAGCACGGTGAGCCTGCTATCCTCAGCAATGGCGCCATCCACTGGCTACCATCTTATGGGAAGGAAATACTAAGCTATGATTTGGGCACGGGGAAGACGGGCTCGTTGAAGCTTCCGCCCACCAACTGTGACGTTAAACGCGACGGTAAGCAACTCTACTTGGCATGTCGTAAGACAGGAAACTGTTGAAACTGCTCAGCATTCAAGGATTCATGATGTTTGTGTGGCTACAACTCCCAGCCTCAGCAGTTGGTGGTTGGTTGTTGGAGACTGTGATTGACATGGAGAAGAAGCTACGGTTCTTAGACCCTCATATCACCGGTGATCCAGGTAAACGTATCGAGTTTGAAGGCTCCGGGAAGACCACAGGTGAGGAGGGGATATTTCTTTTTATTTCTGTCCTGCAAAGTAGTTTGGATGAAGATTTTGACAAATGTATCTCTGACTTTACCGGTTCATCCATTGAATATTTCAGCTTTACCAGATACATATTTTAGAACTAATTTTTAGTACTAGGTAGATTTGAAAAGATTTTTGTATCGATAGAATAAAATATTAGCTTATACAAAATGTTATAGTGGCTCGTTTGATTCATGTCATGCTTCACGTGAAATGTAATTGTAGAGTGAAAAATACTTGTTGCTACTTGAAGAAAAAAAATGCCACACTAACTCTTACATAAAAGAAATATAGGTGATCTGGTATGTGTGGCATAGCAGATAGCACACATATGAAAACTACTCCTATCCATATATATTGTGTAAGTTTGAAGTCAGCGAGGCGAGGGAAAAACCCTGGCCAACAGCTCCACTACAACCGATGGGTACTCGATCATGAGTTGCCCAAAGCAATTCTCAAATCCCTCGCTCTTGAGAACTGCTTTGAGATTGCCTTTAGGCGGAGCAAAGAAATCTAAGCATGCGTCCTTGAGCGCGTGACAATAATAACGCTGAGCCAGCAGCAGAGTGGTAACCACCGTGCTCCTGTCAATGTGTGTGCGTAGCTTCTCCGTGCAGATCGACTTGAGCCTCCCTAGGTCGAACCTGTCCGCCGTCGCAAGCAGATCCCGAGTCATGACAATTCCGTCGCCCTCATCGTGGCTGCCGTCGACATGTGGTAGCTGCAGGTTGCCTGTGTAGATAAAGTCGAGCATGGCCTTGAACACCCACTACGTCACGGTAGGGATTTAGGGGCACTCCAAAGTGCCCTTAAATGTTAAAAAAGTGCTCTCAAAAGGTTTTTGGGCACTTTAGCAAAGTGCTAAATTTACTCGTGTCTCTAAAAGTTTTTAGGGCACTTTGATCCTAGTGCCCCGAAAAGTTTTTAGGGCATTTGTTTAAAGTGCCCTGAAAAGTCTTTAAAGCATTTGTTCAAAGTGCTCCGAAAGGTATTTAGGGTATTTATTCAAAGTGACCCGAAAATTTTTGAGGACATTAAATCAAAGTGCCCCAAAAAGTATTTAGGGCATTCAATCCAATTCCTAATAATTTTGAAAAAATGCTGTACTTCATTTCGCTGGGATGGGCTTCGATGGCGGCCCATCAAATCTGTTGGTTCGCGCCACATTTAATATCGAGCGGGCCGCTGCTTCCTGCATGTGTCCGAGAGCGTGACCGGCAAATCTGGCCATTGGCCAACCTATATTCCTTGTGCTTCGCGTGATGCATCTTTGGCTAGGCCTTTAACTTTTGTTTAAGTAGCTTGTACCAAGTTCGAGGTTGGAAGGTATTTAACCTGGTGGTATTTTTCCTGGCGCGGCGAGGTGGGACTAAAAATATAGATGTCTGTTGCCTTCCCGCATGCTTTGTGTACACAGGATGACGCTGTTCCCGCATGCTGCTGATGTCAGGCGCTGCTCCTGCATGCTGCTACTGAGTTAGAACGATGGGGGCAAAAAAACATGCACTTGTACGTGGACATCATACCTAAAAAGTAATGCGGAAAAAAATAGTTTACATGGAACAAATGATAAATACTTCCTCCGACCTATATTAATGTTCACTAATACGGATGTATCTATCACTAAAATATGTCTAGATACATCTACATTAGCGAAGAGTATTATGAATCGGAGGGAGTAATTTTTTTTAGTAAGTGAAAAAAGAGAGTTTCTAAATCTACCATAACTACAACGAAAAAGTTTGTGAAACAAATCACGACCAAAAATAAGGAACAATTTTTTTTGCATTCGTAGAACAAATCATGACTATAGAGGGAACAAAAAGTTAGACCGCGGAAATAATTAAGAATACATGAAGAAAAAAATTTAGTCCACGGAACAAATCACGACTACAAAAAAAGAAGAAACAAAATTTACTATCCGCTGAGTACATCAAGGAAACAAAATTTAGGACGCGAAACAAATCAAGATTACATGGGGAACAAAAAATTAGTCCGGGAAACAAATCATGACCACAAAAAGGAACAAATTTTATAGTCCAAAAATAAATCGTGACTACAAAGGGAACAAAAATATAGTCCGTGGGAACAAATCAAGATTACATGTGGAACAAAAAGTAGTCCGAAGAGCAAATCATGACCACAAAAGGAAAAACTTTTTATAGTCCGCAAAATAAATCGTGACTAGAGAGGGAACAAAAATTTAGTCCGCGGGAACAATCAAGATTACATGGGTAACAAATCATGACCACAAAAAGGAACAAATTTTTATAGTCCGCAAAATAAATCGTTACTACAAAGGGAACAAAAAATATAGTCCGCGAGGAAAATCAAGATTACATGGGGAACAAAAATTAGTCCGGGGAACAAATCATGACCACAAAAGGAACAAATTTTTATAGTCCGCAAAATACGTGACTACAAAGGGAACAAAAATATAGTCTGTGGAACAAATCAAGATTACATGGGGAACAAAAAAATAGTTCGGAGAACAAATCTTGTCCACAAAAAGGAACAACTTTTTATTGTCTGCAAATAAATCGTGACAACAAAGGGAACAAAATTATAGTTTGTGGAACAAATCAAGATTACATGGGGAACAAAAAATTAGTCCTGGGAACAAATCTTGTCCACAAAAAGGAACAAATTTCTATAAGCCACAAAATAAATCGTGACTTCAAAGGGAACAAAAGTATAGTCCGTGAAACAAATCAAGATTACATGAGGAACAGAAACTTAGTCCGGGGAACAAATTGCGTCCTAGGAAAAACTAAAAAATGGAATCGTGTGAAAGAAGAAACGAAAAAGTTAGAAAATAATAGAAATAAATAAATTTTCATACTTTTAAAATGAACATTGTAGTTCTAAGCCTTTTTAAATTTGAACATTTTAAAATTTGAATAATTGTAAATTTGAACAGTTTTAGTCTGACTGGTTTTACATTTGAACAGTTTTAGTCTGAATGGTTTAAAATTTGATATTTTAAGAACACTTTTGAACTTGCACATTTTCAAAACTTTTTTATTTAACCTTTTAACTTGACCAAATTGACCACGGTTCATTTCACTCAAACCTTTTTTATTTTAACCTTTTAACTTGAAGTTTAATGTAATTTTGAGAGCACTTTTGAACTTGAACATTTTCAAACCTTTTTTATTTTAACCTTTTAACTTGAAGTTTAATGTAATTTTGAGAGCACTTTTGAACTTGAACATTTTCAAACCTTTTTTATTTTAACCTTTTAACTTGACGTTTGTGTTGGGCCAGGCCCATTAAAGCCGAGACGACTTGTTACTGCATGTTTCTTTCGCTTTTTTTCCTTTTTACTGTATTATTTTAGAAAATAAAATCAGATTTTGGAATTACTGTTTAAATTAGAAAAAAATTTAATTTTTAAAATTTTGAATTCGTTTAAATCTAAAATTGTTCAAATTGTAAATTTGTTCAAATCATAAATTGTTCAAATCGTATTTTTGTTCAAATCTAAATCGCTATTTTTTTTCCTTGGCGAAATGTCGAAATGCTGCTTGCGATGAACAACACGGATCAAAGGGCGGAGAATTGGCAAACTGAAAATTGACAAATTGCAACGCTACAACTTATAAAATTGAACGACAGATGACGCCTATTTCTGTTACAGTTCTAGTTACATCAAGTTATCAATAGGAGGAGCACTAAAAACCCAATTCTGTAATTTGCTAAACAATTACTCCAATTGTGGTTTATATTGTGATTTGACTGTAACAATCACATACTCCAGGAAAAAATACCTTTTCTTCTCAACATCTAGTAGCTGAAATATATTTTTGGGACATTGCAGGTGTCAGTTATTTGGTTTGAGATTTTGTAATAGGATCAGAAACACCAGATGCATCAATAAAATATCTTCGATTCTGCAACCGCTCTTTGTTGCTCCCGTTCCTTTAGCATTAGCTCGAGCTCCTCAATCTAGAACAAGAAAAGGCATATCAAGGAATCAATCTGAGTCTATTCTCAGCTACGAAACTCCAGGAAGGCTACAAAGTTCAGTAGGTGGCGATCAAAGACCACCAATCAACACTTATAAATAGCAGTCATGATCTGATAAACTAGGTGTTTCTACTGACAGATTACATATAGCTTATAATGGATGGAACAACACTTAAAAATTATCCCATAGTGAATGGGGGTGGGATTTAAATAGGATAAGCACTCACAATATCTTGTGAGTGTTGCCTTAATAATCACAAGCCCTATATGATCACCACCACCAACAGAACAAGGATGACATCACCCAAATCACATGGATAAATAAACAAGACATGTCTTAGAAGAATCTGTTCATGTTTATACAGTCTTCTTGTGGACAACGTTTTCTATGGATTAGGCTTCACTTCATTTTCTTCTTGTGGACCATGTGTTAAATCATGCAAGTATTGTTATTGGATCCATTGCCCATGGCGCCACATGCCAGTGTACCAAAATGCAGAGGATCTGCCAGATCATCTGTAAACTAGACAAGATGGAAAGTTCATGTTCACCTTTGGACTGCTAGCAGTCTGTATTAACGAAGCCACTGACAGAGATCGACAAATTCAGAGAAATTAGTTCACCGATTTTACAACCAGATAAATAAGCATGCCTTGCATCATCGTGCCAAAGTATGACACCAAAACAGAGCCTTATCTAGCCAGCCAGGAGTAGTAACTCTAAGTCAATCAAATACATCGGATTGGACTAACTTGCATTTGACGTAACTTGACAATTGACAGTGCTACTCATGCATATGAAAATAATCGACATCAAGATTCAATTTATTTGGGCCTGCTGGTAGCGGTCAAAGAGCAACAAGACGAAGATGCTTAGCTCTGATAGGTAATTAAGCAAGCAGCGATTGAACTTATTAACAAGCAGAAATGTATGGATGGATGCAGTTGGTACGTACTCGGAGCAAGAGCTGATGAGCTCATGGTACTTGCCGGCGGAGAGCATGAGGATGGCGACCTGCGCGTCGCAGAGCACGGTGAGCTCCTTGGCCTTCCTTGGATCAATACTGTGTGTGCGTTAATGGTGGGACTTGTCGAATTACATTAAATAAACTTGCAACATTCTGAATGTTGCAATTTAGCTCGACAGTGCTAGCTTGACAGTATCAATATCTACTGTAATTTATCAATTATGGCCAGTGATTTCTGCACTAGAGGAACTTGATCACCACAAATATTAAAGGAAATTGGTCAGGTGCAGTACAATAGACAGGAGTACATAACAGTAATACAAATGTTCAAAAATCTGAACTGATTTGTTTTAAGTAAATCATGCAGACTGTTACTTAGAATACCAGGGAGTATTGAAAGGTTTCATCATGTGAAATTTCTCTTTAATACTGTATGTAGATACACACTTCGGTGATGGGGACTCCATCGTTGAAACCAACCTGCAGGGAGATTCAGAAACCGGGCCAAATTAAGCCAGGATGGCCTCCATCGGCGTGAGCTTCTGCAGATTCCTGGTGCATGCGGATTCAGGAGTTCAGATAGGATACACGCAAGCAAGAGGGGGAAATACAGAGGACCGGCAAAGCAACATTCATCCAAGGAAACAGAAGGAGATATAAAGCCGACCTGTCGCTTGCAGCCGATGTCCGCTGCTACTAGGGCGCGACCCTTCTCTGGTGGGCGCGCACGATGTGGTTCTTGCATCCGCTGAATCAGACGCTGATTTCCTTGCTGCTGCTGTAAGGCGAGAATGGTAGAGAGTGGTCGACGGGAGGGGAGGCGAGGTGAGCAGAGACGGGGGATACGCGTGGATGTGGACTGCCCGCGGAGGCGTACATGGGTAGCTCCAGACCACGACCACCACGATTGGAGCTCCTTCGATGACCTTGTCTCTAAAGATTGAGCACCCCGACTGCAGATCCCGCCGTCGGAGGAGGAAAAACACGAATTTTAACTCGACTTCAGATGTGGCCGGCGAGGGAGGATGAGAGTGAGATTGAGCGAGGCGTGGGAAGCGGCGACATTGGGCGCGTCGTGTGGGGAGCCTGACGGTGGCGTGGGGCACAGGGGAGGAGAGGGGGCGGCGTACGGCGCGCCGTCGGTGGAGAAACGCTGCGCCATGGTGGAGGGAGTGGACGGAGGACTCTGGAGTCTGGACCGTGGGCGATGCGAGTGGAGGGGCAAAATGGGAAACTCCAAAAGTTTTGTAGCCTGGAAAAAGTTAGCCGTAAAACCTTAAACGTCTTATATTAAAAAATAGAGGGAGTATATAGTTTCTGGGGCATTTCCGAAAAGTGCCCTAAATGCTATATAGATTTAAGGGCATTTGATCAAAGTGCCCTGAATACTATATACTTTTTAGGGCACTTTCAAAAAAGTGCCATGAATGCATAAGATTTCAGGGCATTTGATCAAAGTGCCCTGAAATGATGTCAATTAAGGACAGTTCGTAAAAAAGTGCCCTAGATTGAAGCTTTTAAGGGCATTTTGAAACGTGCCCATAACAAAGTGCCCTAAAATGACTACCGTGGCCTAGTGACCCGAGGCTCCATGTCGTGGATGCGAACTGAAGGCACGGTAGTCTCCCTCATCGGTCCGGTGAAGTGCGCTGCAAGCACCGGCGACTGATCGGCGAGGAAACGCCTATGAGCCGGGAAGGTTTGGTCGCCGACCTCGAGGACCACGTCCATCTGCACCTCCTCAGACAAGAAGCGGATCAGGTCGGCAGGTACATGAGCCAGAGTCAAAGTCGGACTGCTTGGCGGTGGTGGCTCCTCGGTGTGCGGCAGGACGACGGTCTCCGTGACGATCATGGGCACGCTGAATTCGCATCTGACGCTGAAGGCATCGTCCCTGTGGTAACCCGACTGCTCCAGGGCCGTGTTGCTGATGAGTCCGTATGGATTGATTGATGGTTCATCGTCGTAAATCACCTTGTGGTTGTTTTCGTACCCTTGTACTGGATTGCCGTCCGGGCCGAGCAAGCGTACCTTGTAGTCCTACAGAAAACGAGAGGCTCCTGGGTCGTCCCCCGCGGGCGACTAGGGGCGAACCCTAATCCGCAGCTCCCGTCCCCTCCCTCTCCCCTCCACCCGCCGCCGCCGCCGGCGTGCGCCGCCGGGCAAAGCCCGTGCGGTGTCGGCGGCGGCGGATTTCCTGGTTCACGTCAGTGGGGGCGAGCTGCGCGGGGCGGTGATGTTCTGCGGTGGTGATCTGCAGCGACAGACCGACGATTCCTCGCGCGGTGGGCCGGCGCGCCGCGGCCGAGGCGGTTCCTCGTGGTGGAGGCGGTGGCGCTCGTCGGCCCTGGCGTCTTCCTCTCGTGGGCAACGGCAGCGGCGGCGGGAGTTCCTGTGCGGCTCGGCTCGGTGGCCGGCGACGGGCATGGCGGTGGTGGAGCGCGGCGCCAGGGCTCTGCAGTTCGGTGCTGCCGGTTGGGTGCAGCGGCATGGTGCCTGCACCGCTGCGGGCTGCACGGGCCCCATCTGGGCTAGTTTGGGCCCCGATCTGGGTGCTGTGCGCCTTGGCCGTCATGGCTGTGCTGCTCTCGAGCGGCAGTCCCCTCTGTGACCCTGCACGGCGGCGCTCCAGGTGGTGCGGCGGGGGTATGTAGGCGGAGGCGGCGGCCTTGGTGTTGCAGCGTGGCGGTGGGAGCTTTACGGGCCTAATGTGGGGCCCGGCCGGGCCAGTTGGGCCTGGTGTGCTCCTACTGCCACGTCCGGTCGGCAACCGTCTCCGGCGGTGGAGGGCGGACCCCTCCGATAGGCTGTTGCACGCTTGACTGCCTCATCCAATCTGTCAGCCCCGTGGTGTTGGTTTCTTGCTCCTCGGGTTTGAGCTTGCGGATGCCGGGGCGGCGGCCCTGGGTGGCGGGTCACATCGGTTGCTCTTCGGCGAGCACCATGGCGACGGTGGTGGCTACATCCTTTGGTCGTGCGGGCGATAATGGATGGAGTGGCGGGTGGCTCGGGCGCGGTTCTTCCAAAGGCGGTGCCCAGATCTGGAATTGGATGCCTTGTATCGCCACATCTGCCCTACGACCCTCCTCGTGTTACTGGAAAGTTACCAAGCGAAAGCTTCGTGCTTTGGCACTGACGGCGGCGACGCCTGCGGGTGCCGCTTTCCTCTTGAGGACGTCGTCGAGGTGTTCTTCCCCGTGACAGGGTTCTAGGTGAAAACCTTAGTCCTCCTGGACTTGGCGGCGGCGACGCTTTGCGCCGTTACCCTGCTGGGGGCGTCGTCACGGAGCTCAGGTGTCCTAGGGTATGACGTGGTGTGTACAGGCTTCCCGGAGTGCTTGTTTGGCTTCGGAGTCGTGTTGTTTTTTCGCCTTTTGGTGTTTTCAGTGTGACTTCTGTAGTCCTTTTTTCCTGAGATCTGCTTTGTAAGAGGGCAACCTCACTACCTTGTATCGTTCGGCTGTGTTGGTTTTATTTATAAAGCGGGGTGAAAGCCTGTTTCGAGGAGAAGCGTACCTTGTAGAATACTAACACTTTATCTTCGTCCGCGCCGATGTCGCGATCATGGTATAGCATGAACGTTACACGTCCGTTGTGCTGTGAGCTGTAGCCATTAGGGTAGTACCGCAGGTGCCAGCGACGGCCTCCGGCGACGAATTTGTGTGATTTGATGTACCTAAACAAGCCGCCGCCGGTATAGCAGTTTATGGTCGCGTAGTACCCGTTTATCGTTAGGTCGTGGGAGACCGGCACGGTCTTTGCGACCATAGCAGACGCACTGTGCGACGGCATGGGACGCTAGCTTATACCAGCTAGAATCAGCGGAAATTTGGCTTTCCTTAGTTAGACCACCAGAATCGATATCTCCCTCCCGTGCTTATAAAGGGCAACATCGGCATGAGTCCGATCGACTCGTACAGGTACAACCTGGGCCGTCTATGACCTCTCTACCTAGACGCCACGGATTCTGCTAACAAACTAGCAGTTCTGGCCGGACTCTTCTACAGCAAACTCCATCATATGCACTACTAGGCACACATCTCTGAAAGACGTTTGAGGGTATTATTGTATCGCTCGCATATCCCAGAAAACTCAGGTACAGTAAAAGCCGTACGTTTGAGGACACCGAATACCGCGGTAGATTAAAAAAGACAGAGACAATTTGGTGTCATCGAGAGATAAGGCGTGATACACAATAATGCAGTGTTAGGTAAATCAATTACGGCACATAAATTAATCACAATCAAATATTGAAAATGGTCTATTCCTTCATTCAGATAGTAATTCTACCAGTACCTGATGGTACAAAACTCCAATTTATTACATTATATTAACTGGAACCACTTTCTAAAATGGTTGGTAGTTGACTAGGAGCCCCATACAACTCTAGAAGAAAGGAAAGTGGAAAATCAGAGGATCCCTTAGTGTTTTAATGGGATTAAAAATACTTTCTTATCACCAGCGATTGACATGCTAGCCATCAATCCAATAACTCCATGCTGCCTCTTCGCTGATCGGCGTTCTGAAGGAAAAGCACGTTTGTGCCAAAGAACTATATATTAAGAACATGCATATGGTGCATCAACTGTAAGTGTTACAAGAGCGCAGGGTGAGATGGCTAGGGCTTCCATCGGGTGCTTTTGTCGACACAGGGCTTGCTCTCAGATCACAAGATTAGGATGACTTTTCTCCTCGCCCACCCAGCGGTCAAAATGTGGCCGCTGCCCATGGGCCTTTTTGCGTGCCGGAGTAGGTCTTTTATCGTGGCAGACGGGTCTTTTCACCTAAGATGGGGGCGACAATACTTATTCTAAATTATAATTCTATTGATACTAGCTAAATGCCCGCGCGTTGCAGCGGATCCCTGTCTCTTACTTGTTTTGCTTCTATCCTTCACTCTCGTATTAATCCCCCCTTCTCATTTAGCTCCCTTTGGACTTGGTCCATATCAGGTAAGCAAGGCCTGACCACCCACGTAAAAGTGTGCTAATGCAACAACTTGATCAGTATCTTTTTGTCGTGGAGGGATACCAGAAGTCACATCTCTCCCTCCCTCACTCTCTATCCCTCTCTCCCTCCCTCCCTATCTCTCTCTCATTCCCTCTCTTTCTCTATAATCACTACCTCTCCCCATAGTTCCTTTCATCTGGATTGTCCCCTGGTCCAAACCACTCCTACTGGATCTGAGGTTGAAATAGGTTACAACTTTGGTATATTGCATATTTTCTACATGTCCATTCCTCCCATATTTCTCTTCGTCTCTCTCTATCGGTGTTCCTAGAAACAAGTGTAAGTGTCTGTGGTTGCTACGCATGTGTGCAAGGCGTAAAAGTATTAAAAATCATATTTCAAAACAATCGTGCATACAGTTTTCAATCTTCATTTTCATTGGAAGAAGTTTCAAAAATAATGTCGATAATTGCATGAGGAAGAGCAACATGGATAAAATAAGGAAATTCCAAAATTGTAAAAATACGGCCAAATGTCTAATCTTATCATAGGTCTCATTATTTTGTAATACATACTTTCCGAAATATAAGCCTTTTTACAAAACTAAAATTTGAAAAGGAAGTAATATTATTCTATGCAAATTTATCAGTCCAACAAACATTAAGAATATCACGTGTATGTAATATTTGGTGATTTTTTTGACAAACATATAAATTTGAATTATTTTCTTCGACATGCAACCGAAAGAAAGGTTTAGTAGTATAGTATCTAAGGCTCTTTGCAATATTTGGTCAGCAGGGATTTTAGTAGTACAATGTCAAGCTACTAAACTAATCAATTAGAGTGATCAAACATCATATGTAACAGTGCAAATTCGCTTTTGATTTTGGGTGCATATGTCCCCTTTATCCAAAAAGAAACATATTTTAAAATATAAAAAATTTATGCACAAAATTTCGCCGCCAGAGAGGGGGAGAGGAGCCGGGTAAAGCTGCGCCGCTCTCAAGGAAAAGGGGGGAGGAGAGAGGTACAATTTATTTTCCATACTTTATCGAATGTCCCCGTAGGGACTATTTTCCATATTTGAAAACAAGATGTATGATTGGCTTGCAAGCTTGCATGTGTAAGGCTGCTGCTTTTGTAGAATATCAAGGAGGTCCGTGCCTGCATGTAATGTATGGAATGGAAATGAGGTGAGACCACGAGAGGAGGATACCGAGGAGATGGAGCGAACTGCGGTGAAGAAGATTTTTTCTAAACAAAATATAAATGTAGCGAACTGCGGTGAAGAAGATATTTTCTAAACAAAATAATCCACAGTAACCAGCCGGAGGTCATACGAGTATATACGACGTTAACCAAACTTGCTCGTAGTTATTTGCATCGGCGGGTGTGGAGAAATAAGGCTGCTCATAGTGGGGAGTAACTTCATGCAAGATGTCATTTATTAGGTTATAGACTCATATTACTAGGGAGATGACGTCACCCCCTGAAAACCCACCTCCCCCTCTATCATGCACCTCGCCGCCGGCGTCCCCCCGATCACCGTCGCCGACGAACCACCATGGACGTGAGCGATGGTTGGCTCGTATCTCGCGGATCGATGGTGGTTTCTTGCGGCATGAGATCAGTTTTCTTTCGAGACAATCCGATGAAATCTCGTTATCAAGAGTTTCGGGTGAGATTCTTGGATCAAAGTCCGGTGGTTCAAATTTGGACCTGAAATTTGGAGCAAGTTTGCATGAGTTCGGATTCCGAATTTGTTTGAGACCGAGTCGTCCTGCTCAATCTTTGATTTTGTCACACCATGTACCGCCTTTGCTGCATGTTTGTGGTGTGATTCACTCCGACCGGGCCTCTTCCAACTTGGTGAGTCCGTCTCGGTCGCTACAGGATCGAGACTGGTTTTCTTTGGATCGCGACAGCCAGTTTCCAACCGCTCCAGTCAGAATCAACCCTAGATCGAGAGATCTTGCCCGTGTAATCTTCGTCCCCACCCTCTTGCCGCCAAGATCCAGATCGCCACCCCCTTCCACTCCCCAGATCTGGCAAGGAACCTTCTGTGGCGATGTAAGATCGTTCACGCAGGTTCTTGCTTCCCCCCCCCCCCAGGATGGATCGTCGATTTGGTCCGAGGCGATCTCCAGGCAGGCGATCCCCTCCTCGCAACTACTTTGGGCCACGCCCTAGAGTTGGATCTGATGCCGACCATCGTGATGAGCAGCGGAGATGGGAAGATGAGAGGCGTCATCAAGAGGAATGGCAGCGAGAAGAAGACCGTCGCCGAGAAGATGAGCGGCGCCGTCAAGATCAAGAAAGAATCAGATCGAAAGAACGCCGCCGCCTTGAGGAGCGCAATCGCCTGGATGAAGATCGGCGCAAGGAAGCGCTCAGGAACACTGAGCGTCTTGCGCGTGAGCGTGCTCTTCTGGAGAAGAGGAGACGCGAGGAAGAAGAATTCCGCAACAGAGATCGTTGGGCTCATCGTCAGGAGATGCAGACGCGACAAACTATGACAGTTTCTTCGACCAGAGCGCCAGATGTAAGTGTTAATATGAACCCAGCTCATGATTCATCTAATATGGTTATTTCTGCTGCTCCTTCCATTCTGACGATCCCTCAAAATATGGAAAGAACTACCCAAATTCCTCCTGCTGCACCGGAACAGGCGGGGTCTTTTGTACCTCCGGTTGTTTCGGTTAATCTTAGAAATAGAAATGAAGATCTGTTTGAGATAGCGGGCTGCTTCAGATGTGGAGGCAATCATCATGAAGTAGTCTGTCAACAGAAAGATCCTTGGGAGTACATTGCCCCCTATTATGGCAGTTCTGATTTTGGGCAAGGTTTCTTTTCTATTCCTGTTGTTGAATCTGATTCCCAGCCCATTGAACAAATGAAATATGCTCATATTACTGTTGAAAGTGGTAATGTTACCTGTAAAGACATTGAACATGAGTTTAATGTCTAGGCTGAATCAATGCAAATCAATTGGAAATTCTTTGCCAAACCTGTCTCTGCTACTGAATTTCGAACCAGGTTCCCTAATGCAAAATCAATTGATGAATTAGCTCACTTTGGTAAGCTGTTCATGAAGATTGTTCCAGGTGCTATTATCAGGCTGGTAAAGTGGAATGGTGATATTGCCCCAATTTTCTACATGGAGGAAGCTTGGTTTAGAGTTACTGGAATTCCTATGAAATATAGGTGTAAGTCAACTGCCTACTATGTTGCCAGTATGGTTGGTAAACCCCTTGCTTTGGACAAGAACTACCTCAGGAACTTCTCCTACATCAGGGTGAAAATTGGCTGCCAGGACATTACTTTGGTGCCAGAGAAAAGAATTGGAGAAATCACAAAGGCTTTCTATGAATTTCACTTTACTAGGGAAATGCCTGAACCAGTTGCTCAACCTAACAATCAGATAGGTGTTGTGAATGAAAATCAAGGTGAAGGTGAATAGGGGACTCCCAAAAGGCAGAGGCTGCTAAATTCTGACATTGGTTCTCATTCTGCTCCTCCCAGGGTGCCAGGTGATCTCAATTCTAATCATGGTAGGCATCATTCAGGTGATTATGTTGCTGCTGATGATAGGAGGCGTCTACTGGGGAAAAATGTCATCTCTGAAAACATTTCTCCTAGGGTTTCTGAATCTAACACTGCCACGGTTACTCCTTCTTCCATTGATAACTGCAATCCATGTCCTACTTTGCTGCCAGTCCATAGAGAAGTGGTTGATGCATTAGCAGCCAATGCTCCTAGTGGATCGTCTACTCCCAGCACTCCTGTTGAAGATTTATCTTTCACTAAATTTGTTTAGAAACTGGCTAAGAGTGGAAGCGACAAAGGCTTGTTCATTCAGAAGCAATATGCTCAACTCATGGAACCCATTGCTGAAAATGAAGAAGCAGAGCAAGAAAATTCTGAAGGGGAAAGAGTTGACCTGGAAGGCAGTGATTCAGAAGAGGACAGTGCAAATCAATCTTCTGAAGGAAGTGGTCAACAATATGTGATGGGAGTGCTTGCTCTTGCAGCTCCCTCCTTGGAGAATGAGAGAACTGCAGTAGTTATTCCAATAGAAGGGCCTCCAGTGGATGTTGATATGTCACAGGAGGGATTAGGCTCTCAAGTCATTGATGAAATGGAAACAGATGTGCCTGTGGTCATGCCAAGGGATCAAACTCAGAGGATGCCATCAAGGAATAGCACAAGACTTGCTACTCAGACCAATATAAATGATAGAGTGGAGGACAGAGCCATTTCACTTGCTTCCACCAGAAACCTCTCAGGTACTAATTTGAACTTTGAAAATTCCTTTGCTGTTCTTGATAATGACAATACCTATTCTAGGGTGCTAGAAATGGGTGTCGACCCAAATACTTTTCATCTTGATAATATTGATTGTATGAAAGATTTAGAAATTGCTAGACACTCTATTAATCAGAAACTAGCAGAAAATGTTGTTACCCATGTGGCTGAGAAACCTCGAAGCCCTCTGCTGCTTGGGTTTGGTGAAGATGAATCTGACAATGATGACTTTACTCTGGTTATATCCAAGAGAACCAAGAAGAGAATCAGGTCTTCTGTTAAGATTAGTCTGAACAATCAGCAGAAGAGGGAAAGTGCCAAATCTGGAGGAGCACAAGACAAATCATGTGCTGCCTCGGTGAAAGCTCACAGATATCATCCTGAAAGTGATATTGTGGCTGGATCCAGAGTGAGGAAAAGAAATCCAAAATATCTATGATAGGAGCCAGCTTGAATTGCAGAGGTGTGGGGAAAAAAGAGCACTTTTTTGCAGGATTTAATCAGAGAACAATCTTTGGATTTTATTGGGCTGCAGGAGACAATTAAGAAAGATTATTCTTAGGCTTTCTTCAGAAGGATTGACCCTCTTAATCAATTTTGTTGGAAATGGTCTGCTTCTATTGGAAGATCAGGAGGTATTTTGGGAGAGTTCAGGTTCTCTAGATTCACTGTTTGTTCAGCTGTTACAAGCAGGTTTTTCATCAAAGTTACTTTGATGGACCTGAAAATCCAACAAAACTAGTGTCTGGTCATCGTATATGGTGCTGCCCAGGATGATGAGAAAGAGGATTTCTTAATTGACCTGGGAGATATTTGCAGAGATTAGAGTTTGCCTCTTCTAATTGGAGGTGATTTCAATCTTCTAAGAGGTGCCAGTGAGAAGAATAAAAGTCTTAAACCTAGTAGATGGAATGATATGTTCAATTATATCATAAATACTTGTGAATTGAGGGAAATTGATATGTCTAGAGGGCAATTCACTTGGTCAAATAATCAGTCTGTTCCTACTTTGGAAAAGCTGGATAGGTTTCTTGTCACACTACTAGAGAAATGGTTTTTAACGAAGGAATATGTGGTCGTTAAAAGTCTAAATATTGTCGTTAAAAGTCTAAATATTGTCATTAAAAGTCAATAACGACCACAAATGGGTTGTCGTTAGTTGTCGTTATAGGCTCCGTCGTTAAAAGAATAACGACCAAATACTCTTGCCCATCGTTATTTTTCTAACGACGGAATGGTGTGTAGTCGTTAATTGTGACAAAATAACGACCACAATTTTGGTATTAACCACCACTTTTGTCATTGTTAATTAAAAGAAATTGCATTGCCATTACAGGAGTAATACCGGCCATTTCATATTATTAATAACCTCTTTTTTATCAATATAGTCTTTGATAGCCACGTTCAATAGCTGCAATTACCAAATTAATGGTGACATGAATTTTAGCAACACAAGGATTTGAAGAATTAGTGGATCATAGCCACTTTTGTTGATCAAATACACAAACTGAACACGAACCTCGCATACAATTCTGGAACTAAGATAAAAAACACAAGTATAAATGAACCAAACTCTAGACATAACTATTGAAGCTGCTGATCTAAAGGGAAATGCAGAAAAAACTGAAAATATATTTCTTCTTAGCGACACCATCATCACTATTTGTGTTTGAAACTTTGAATGGACGTCATCTCCATCCACGAAAATGATGTTCGCCATGATCCTACTATGTTGCACCATCAGTCCTGCAGAAGCATGAATTCGTTTCTAACAGTCAGTACATATTTGTAAATGAAGTTGACATAAAAAAGAGCATATATCTCACAGACACGAAACTGTACTGCAGCAAACTATCGCAAACAGCCTCCTGGTGTCCTTCACTCCTTCTCAATTGTTTCTGTCAACATAAATTACCATACATAGCAAGGGTCAGTTGATAAATCAATCCGGTGGTAATATAATATGCAATGAAAGGTCCGGTCAGAATTGGTACAAACCAAATCAAAGAGAACATTACCTCGAACAGGCAGACGAACAGTCCTGGCAGCACAATGACGTCCCCTTGCTCGATCTGATTTGCTTACTTTTGTTGTGGCCTATGGCCGCTGCCAGAGATTAAACAAATTCGGCCGTACAGACAGCGATCGCAACTATATCCACAGAATTGGGTGTTCTGGCGCACGGTGAAAAACAATCGGCAGCACATTAGAACAGAAAAGAGCCCTGACGAACCGAGAGAAAAAACAAGAATCAAGGAACAATTAGGAACTCATCTAGATATCCATGCGACGTGGTCTTCCCGCTGCTTGTCAGGCGCCCTCTCGAAGACCAGTCCGGCTGGCCATGGATCCAATCCAAGTGAGATCTGGGTAGTCCGCCGCCTGTGACCATGTTGGCTCCATGGCGCCTTAGATCCACAAATGCCCCTACATATCTACGCAAATGATAGCAAAGTGAAATCATGTAGAGTAGCAGTCTAGATGGGTTTGCGCCGCCATGGTTATCCTGGACGCGCAAGTATAAGAAAACCTAGACTTAGTTATTGTTATTTATCCTACTTTGCCCAATCCAAAGAGATAAGGCCAAGCTAACTTACTCCGAGAGACAAGCTGCTGCTATTATCTCAGAAACAACGACCGCCCCACAAAGTAATTTAACGACGGGTTGAATCTCTGGTCGTCTCGCAGGATCCGCAGGCCAAAGCTGGACGCGGGACTATCTGATTGTACAAATAACGACCACATATTATTTAGGATTGGTCGTTGATAGGCTCATTTCTAGTAGTGTCAGCAGGGAGTGGGAGTTACTTTTCCCACTAACTACTATTTATAAATTGTCCAGAGAAATTTCTGATCATAATCCAATAATTCTGGATACAATGGAAGAAAGATAGAATCAAAGCAGAGAGTTCAGATTTGATAAGAGATGGTTGAATGATGAGTCCTTCCTAACAAAAGTTGATAGAATTTGGGCTCAGCCTGTCAGAGCAAGAGATAGTTTGTCTCTTTTTCAAATGAAGTTAAAGAATGTTAAAAAATCTCTAAGAGGTTGGGGGCAAATATCAGAGGAAGAGATATTAAGAGAAAGAAAGAGTTGAATCAAGAGCTGGTAGATTTGGAGAATATTGAGGAAACAATGTTTCTTTCGTTTGATCAGGCAAACAGGAAGAGCAAGATTTAGGAAGAGCTTATGAATTTGTATGAAAATGAAGAAGCTTTTTGGAGTCAGAGAAGCAGAGAATAATGGCTGTTGAAAGGAGATAACAATACTGAGTTTTTCCACAGATGTGGAAATGGTCAAGAAAGGAAGAGAACTATTTTTTCACTCCAAAAAGGTACAGACACTATCCAAGGTACTCTAGATTTACTTGCTCATGCTACTGCTTTCTACAAGGAGTTCTTTGGCCCTCAGCAGATGTCTCTGGCCAGGTTAAGAAATGATTCATGGTTAGAATCTGAATGCTTGAGTGAAGCTGACAGAATTGAGTTGGACTTGCCTTTCACAGAAGAGGAGGTGAAAGGTATAATTGATCAAATGGAGAAAAATAAAGCTGCAGGACTAGATGGTTTCCCAATCGAATTTTACCAGGCTTGCTGGGAAATAATCAAGTCTGACCTGATGAAATTTTTTGATGACTTCTATCATCATAGACTGGATCTTAGGAAAATCAATTATGGTGTTATCACCTTGATTCCAAAAGGAGAGAATGCTAATATTATTCAGAAATACAGACCAATTTGCTTGTTGCAAGTGTTGTTTAAGATCTTCACCAAAACTTTAACTGTCAGATCAGAGCCATACATGTTGAAAATCATCCACCACTGCCAGACAACTTTTATAAGAGGGAGATATATTACTGATGGGGTGATGCTGCTCCAGGAAATCTTGAGAGAAACCAAAGTAAAGAAACAATAGGGGGTAATTCTGAAAATTGACTTTGAAAAGGCCTATGACAAGGTGAACTAGAATTTTCTTCTGGACTGTTGCAAGCAAAAAGTTTTAGTGAAAAATGGCTAACTTGGATCAGTAATGCCATGACTGGGGGGACTCTTAGTGTGAAAGTAAATGATTGTATTGGCCCTTATTTTGCCAGCTACAAAGGAGTCAGACAAGGTGATCCTTTTGCTCCAACCCTATTCAATGTTGCTGTTAACTGTTTGGCCAAAATGATTCATACTGCCTAGCAGAATGGTCTAATCTCTGGCCTGGCAGATAATGTGATTGAGGGTGGATGTTCTATCCTGCAGTATGCTGATGACACAATCTTGCTTATCAAAGATGATGTTGAAAGTGTTAGGAATTTGAAGCTCCTTTTGTATACTTTTGAAAGCATGTCTGGTCTCAAAATTAACTTTGAAAAAAGTGAAGTTCTTTTAATCCAAGAGGATGATGAGAAGATGTTGTTCTATTCCAATCTTTTTAACTGTCAGGCTGGATCTTGGACTATCAAATACCTGGGTACTCCTGTTTGTGCTAGAAGAACCACAGTAGCTGAAATGAAATTTGTGGAAGAAAAAGTCCAGCAAGGAATGGAAGGATGGATGGGTGGTGCAATGTCAATTGGTGGGAGAGTAACTAAAATTGATGCTTGTTTGTCAAATAGTGCAGTCTATCAGATGTCCATGTGCTTGCTTCATAAATCAAACATTGATGGTATGGAGAGACCAATCAGAGCTTTTCTGTGGGCCAGTTATAGAGGAAAGAGAAGATACCATCTGGTGAAATGGAAGTTGATCTGTACCCCTAGAAGCAAAGGGGGCCTAGGTATCAAAAACCTTCATAGATTCAATATAAGTTTAATGTGTAAATGGTGGTGGAAATTAGAGCATGACACTGGTCCTTGGCAAGATTTCATGAGGAAGAAATATTTGATCAATTCCTGTGTTTTTTCTGCCAAACATAAAGCTCATGACTCTGCACTTTGGACTGATATGCTAAAAGTTAAAGACATTTATCTTAGTGGGAGATCTATGAGAGTTCATAATGGGGAGAGAACTCACTTTTGGGGAGATGCCTGGTGTGGTTCTACTCCTTTGAAGGATAAATATCCTCTGTTCTACAATTTGTGCAATGAGGTTGATATCACTGTGGCTGCTGCTGCTGCCAGAAATTGGTTTTTCACATACAGAAGGTGGCTTTCTGCTGAACTCTTGGTTCAAGATGGTGAAATGAGAGACAATCTGAGCAGAGTTGGGTTAACACAGGAGGTTGATGTGCCAATGTGGGATTGGACCAAAAATGGTCAATTCACAGTCAAATCTGTTTATAAAGATCTTTCCAAGGCCGGAATTGATAGATCTTTCAAGCACTTGTGGAAAGCCAAAATCCCTCTAAAAATTAAGGTGTGGTTGTGGCTCATCTGGCATAATGCCATTGCAACAAAAGATACAATGCTGGAGAGTGGTTGGACTGGTAATCCGTTTTGTCAGTTCTGTAGGCAAAAAGAGTCAATTCTTCATCTTTTCTTTTCCTGCCCTGCGGCTAAATTTGTCTGGAGTTGTGTAGCCAAATCCATTGGTGCTAATACCAGACCTGGGAATTTTTCCCAGTTTTTCTGGTGGTTTCCTAAGCATGTCCCTGCCAGCAGGAATGTTCAAATTCCCGGGGTCACAGCAATCTGTTGGGCTATTTGGAAGCTTCGCAATAGATCTTGCTTTGAAGGGAAGTTGATAAAAACTCCAATTGAACTAATTCAGTATGCTACTGTTTTCATGAACTATTGGGCAGGTCTTAACTCTGATGCAGATCAAGATAATATTAGGCGTGGTGCAGGGAATCTGATCAACGCTGCACAGTCCGTGCAAGGTGATGGGAGAGGAAACAATCTCAGAATTGAATCTGGTGCTGCCAATCAAAATCCTGACGATGGTAACTCTGGAGCTGATCAAGATGCGGGCGCTGGAGATGATGTTGACGCCGCTCGCTGATTCTACCTCGTTGGAAGACCGGTTGCTTCGTCTTGCTTTGTCTTACTGGGAGTGGTCTGTTTCACCCTCTCTGGTCATTTTGGCTGTAACTAAGGCTCCTTTGGTTTCGATCTGTAAAACCTTAAGCTGTAGATATGCTAGCAGTAGGCGGCGTTTTCCTTTCCTAGCTCAGACTAAGCGATACTGCTAAAGACTCGCGCTTTTCTTTTGTTGGAACCTTTGTAGCTCTGGTTTCCGTTTATCAATGGAAATTCGAGCCCCCTGGGGGGTTATCGCGGTTAATTTTTTTTTGCTTTGGGGTGTGTGATGTTATGGTAACCTGCCATGTCACCATTTTATCTTAAAAAGTGTGATGTTACCACCTATGATACTCCCACTATGGCTAGTCTAAGCGCACAATGGCTGCCGCTCTTTCCGACATGGGAGCAATAGATAATGTAGTAGATTGTGAGAACACCTTTTGCGGTTGGGGCTTTAAAATTAAGGCCTGATTTGTATAGCTGTATAGAGCCTGACTCTTTTCCGTTAAACTACAGTTGTACTTTTCTCGTAAAAAAATGCAATTGCATTTTTCTGTTAGAAAAGTGCAACTCGTTGCAATTGCACTTTTCCTTTAAAACTACGGTTGCACTTTTCTGAGTGACTGAGAAATAACAATTTCTCAGGCGACTGACATATAGTCAAACCCTTAGTAAATTGCACCAAGCGGGTAGTGTACCGTATTGAATTCGTCGAGAAAGATACACAATGCACTAGCATTTCAGCATATACAAATTCAGCACGCCCAAACTGGAATAAAATTTTGAAATCCTACACTTTTCCTCGAAGGCAATACCACCACACTCATGCCAATTGGTGGACTGGAATGTTGGTAAAGTAAAACGAAATTCCTGTCGCGGGAGACGAAACCAATCTGCAGAGCCATGAAAGAAACGAATCATGTCCTTGATTGCTTGCCCAAGCAAAAGAGCTCATTCTACGCAATCTCCATCCATGCATCAAGCGACCTCGATTCTTTGATCCCACATCCGTCCCTTCGTAATTTTGTTTTAGAATACGTATATCTGTATATAAAAACATACCTTGGCCATTAGCAAATGCACGTTTGCCCCGTCGACCGGCGGCAGGCAAGCATGGATAAAATGGACGTCGCCGGCGGCCGGGCTTACGAGGAGGAGGAGGGGGAGGAGCTGGACCCGGCGGTGGAGTGGAAGCAGGCCGGCGAGGAGCAGGACGTGGTGGAGATCCGGCTGCCGGGGTTCAGGAAGGAGCACGTGCGGGTGCAGGTGGACAACTACGGCGTGCTCCGCGTTGCCGGCGCCCGGCCGGCTAGGGGCGGCAGGTGGGTCCGCTTCACCAAGGACCTCCGCCTCCCCGACGGCTGCGACGCCGACGGCGTCAGGGCCAGGTTCGAGGAAGACAAGCTCCTCATCACCCTCCCCATCGTCGCCGCCGATGACGCGCTCTCGCCGAGGACACCGTCGCCGGAGCCGTTGCCGAGATCGTCGTCGTTCCAGCCACCGTCTTCAGTGCCTCCTCCTCCTCCACCTTTACCTCCGCCTCCGGGGAAGCCGAACTTCTTCGAGCCGATGCTCCGGCCGCCACGTCCACCTCCTCCACCACCGCCGGTGAAGCCTACTGGTTTCGATCAGCCAAAGTTCAGGCCCTCCCTTCCTTCATTTTCGGCTAAGCCCCCAACTGTTTTCGACCCAAAGCCACAGCCGCCACCGCCACCTCCTCCACCACCGCAGGCGAGGCCTACTGCTTTCGAGCCAAAGCTCCAGCCGCCGCTGCCTCCACTGCGGGAGCCATCATCACGCAGACTTCCTCCGTTTCCGGCAAAGCCCTCCACTGCATTCGAGCCACCGCCGCCGCCGTCTCCACCAAGGGAGCCAGCACCGGCATCATTATTCCCATCGCGTCCACCGCCATCTCGGGCGACGTCCACTTCTTTCGTGCCAAAGCAGCCTCCGCCACCGCCGCCACCACCTCCACCACGGGCACCTTCACGATTACCGTCATTTCCACCACCACCACCACCACCACCACCTCCACCACGGGCACCTTCACGATTACCGTCATTTCCACCACCACCGGGGAAGCCCACTTTTTTCGATTCAAAGCCCTGGCTGCCTGGGCGCCATTCGGATCAAGCTCCACCCACTGCTCCCGAGCCAACAAACCCCGCTGCCGCCGTCGAGAGGAAGCCGTGGGTACCTCCGGCCATCGTTCCTCGTCCAAAGACGGCCGAGCCGGAGCCCAGGCCATCGCCACCGTCATTGCCACCTTGGAAGCAGAGTACAGCCAATGTCCCTGAGCCAAAGTCTCGCACGCTGTCAGACATACCAAAGTCGCCCATGCTGTCAGACATACCAATCGCCATGGCATCTCCATCTCCGCCACCACCACCGCCGCCGCCTCCAACTCGTTGGCGTTTCCCTGATGCAGCGGAGAGGACGAAGAAGCACGGTAAGGCACAAGAGGGGGGCGGCAAGGTCAGGATACCGTTGCTGGAGGAGATGAAGAAGAAAGAGAAGCAGAAGATGGAGGGCAGGAAAGCGAGGGAGGCGGCTAACGTTGGAAGTGAAACACCACCGGCAGTGGACAAGAAGAGGGAAGTGGCATCTAAGCTGCTGCCGCCGGCGAGCAAGGATCAGACGATGACGACGACGGATTTGGTGGCGAACATGGCAGCCGCGGCAGCGGTGCTGGTGGGGATTGCGCTGTCGGTGTGGCGCTCCGTGAGCAGCAGCTAGCAGCTCCGGGTGGTGCCGTGAGTCGTGACTGATGAGACCACTGTTGATTTATTTGTTGAAGCTAAACAGCTAACTACTGATTGCATATATATATATGTATACTGTGAATAACACATGCAATTGTTTATAATAGACATTATTTGATCTGCGGCACATTTAGTGTTTAACAAGGCATGATCAGGACATTAGCAAAGAGTATGCCCAACTAAACATATTTTGTGTTAGTTTAGGACTAAGCCTAGCTACCAGCGTGGAGATCAGTGCAGTGCACTGACAGCTTGTGCTCAATTCAGTCCCACCATCTTACCAACACAACAAAGCCAAGTTGACGAAGACAGATGAAAAGGGTTTTCAGCAGCATAACCTATGCAACATGAAAACAGCTCCAACAGCAAAGCAACTGGTTGATTTCTATGTCAGGAAATCAGAGGCAGTTGCCCAGGCTAGGCAAGGCACCACAGGAATTCATCATTGAGACATGTGAAAGAAAGACATGTCCTAGAAAATATAAGACACTTGTTTGGCAGCTAAGACAGAACAATTAGGAAAATTTACTGCAACTCGCCACTCAGTTTACAATACAGGTATACTGAAAACCGCCTCAAGACCATCAAATTCATGTGTAGTAAAAATTATAGACCGAGAAACAACTAACCTAACCCACATGCAATTACTAACCAAACCCACAATTCACGTTTCATTAACTAGCAAGGTGGCCCTCGCAAATGCGAGGGCATTGTTGTAGTTTTTGTTTGAAAAATAGGTTTATGTTATATGTATCATCTTTAATGTGTTAAATTTGTTTAAAGAGGAATGGCTTTCTGAATAGAATAGCAAAGTAATTTGTTCGTGATGCAATTAATAGAAAATAACTCATTTGTTTATAGGTAGGACAACTAAGTAAGGAGAATTTTATTACTTTGTGTGGAATTTTCTTTGGCTCATATGCTAAACCCATTTAAAATTCATGGCACTCTTCTAAAATATGGTATATTCTACATATGAATGGTGTGCTCCAACTCTCAATTGGTGTGTAGTTTTGGATACAAATATTTTGCTTATAATGAAAGTAATAAACACAAATAGAAGTAGAGCATATCCCCAGCTTAATTTTATATATTTCTTTATATTCATTGTCAAATTATATACCGATGGTTAATTTTTTAGAAAAAATGGATACCACACCAAGGCAGAACTCTTCATCGGCAAAATGGAATGTCTCGGTCCAAGTTGAGACGCACCGACAAAAAATGATATGTTATTGGTATTTTGTTATAACGGCACCAATTCTTCAATACGTGAATGTGCATCCTTCAGCAAAATATCTTAGAAAATATATTTTCGAAATATTGGTATCTCTTTGCATGTTTCGTACTGAAATTAAAAAATGTGTTTTCTCATGACAATATATTGTATACTCAACCATAAATATTAATAGGTCTGTAATGAATATATTCAACTTCATACAGATATTCAATATTTTATTCTTGAAACCGTACCATATAATTTCCACCCGTTCAAGCTAGGTAGCTATTTTTTTCTTGGGCGCAGCTAGAGTAGGCCAATAGCATGGGAGCTTTTCTACTGTGGTAGCTAGCATTGACTAAATGAATATATGGTTTACATTGATCGAATATTTCTTTCAAGATATGATATGCTATGGAGTTCTATCAGTGTACGATCAGTAGTCTTTTTTTATTTGGTTCACTAATATGAATTTAATTATAACCACAATTTTTTCAAATAATTTTATTACAAAAAAGGAGATGGTAGAGTAGTTGATATCAGGTACAGATGGGTAACCAAATTTAAATTGTATATATTACCTAGAATGATGCCCAAGGTGAGTTCTAATATGGTCAGAGCATATTATGAGATGATCGCATCTTTGTCGTGTAACAATGGTCTAGCTAAGCTAGCTATCATGCCTTTTTTTGAACGGATGCATGTAAGTCTAGGACCTTTGAAAATATTTCCTTTTTTCCTTGCGTTGAACGGATAATAATCAGCTGTTTTTTCCTAATTGAACAGACGTACCAGCACGCTCTCTATGAAAATAAATCAGCCGGCTTATTTTTTCTTATAGGAAAAATAATATGTATACATACATGCCAGAAGTTTATTTTTCTTTATATTGAACAGACGTACACTTATGTGATGGAAATTTATTTTTGTACACATACATGCTTTTACGTAACACTTCTTATTTTTTAATCTTAGACGTTAAGATTAATATCATTGGTTGATATTTTTATATTTTACGTTTAACTAAGATTACGTATAAAAGACATATTGATGAGCACGTTGCATAATATGGAAAGACTTTTTTTTTTAGGAAGTGTCCAGTTAACTCACGTCATTCACATGGACGTGATAAGGTTTTTTTTTTCTAATCACCTCATTCATGCACAACACGTTTAACTCTAATACATGACATGTTGACTCTTTTTTTGTACCAACTACAGTTTAACGTAACATTTTTAACTTTAAATCGTAGCCATATATTTTAGATCTAACTATCAAAATTAATTTAGATGATGTGGACTAACGTGGTGGCTCTATTTTAAAACCCCGTATTGTGCTTTTAGTATATAGTAGATTGCTCAATGGGAAATACAAGATTCGATAACAGCTAAACAACCATTACAAAAGGAGAGAAAAGGGAAGCTAAGTTGGGGCACTAATAGGAAACCCGCTGCTGAGTGTTCGCCCACGAACACCCACTACGGGGCAAAAACCTTGTAGAACCGACACCAGAAAAACAAGCTTAATATCGTAATCATATTACATAACCAGAAAAGGACTCAAAAGAAAGAATTGCATACAGCATGAGACATCCAGAGTAAGCAGACATAGGTATCACTGGCTAAGGACCATCGATCATCAGGTGGCAGCACAATCATCTCCCTGAGAATGAGCAGCAGTTCAGCCGCCTTTGGCACCAGTTTTTTTGTTCCAGCCTTCAGCTTCTAGCAGTCTCCAGTATAGACCTGTCCAATTAGTGATAAAATATCAGTGTGTAAAGACTATTGTCAAAGGTTGCTTTGTTCTTGGTCGTCATAACAAGCAGCAGGTACAAAAATCACCAGAGGGGAAAAAAGCATATAACCATGAGAAGTTTTGCGAGGGGAATCAGTTCATAGGATTAAAGTTATGTTCCATATGTAGGGAACCAGGAATATGTCATGGATTCCGTAAAAAGAAGTTTTATGTGTCACTTTCAGAACTTATGATTTATATGTCTAAAACATGGCAAAAGAAAAATTGATAAACATCGCAGTATGAAGTTTATAACTCCAAATTTGCAGCCAAAAATATGATCATACGCACATGGTACAAAAAAATACAAGACAGAATGCAATTTGTTTTTCAACAAACATAATTTATTTTTCAATAAAGGGTGTTTTATTATTTGAAAGTTTGTATCTCGATGATACAGTTAGAAGAGCTTACACACATAATGCATGGTACAGAACAAATTACTAGATAAGTAATGTTGCAAGATTCATCTTTTTGTTTCTACAACACACATGACTGATTTTTGGCTGAAAAATTGCAGGTGGGTATTTCATCATGCAATGGAGTATATCTGCAATCACTTCAGCCTTATATTGTAAAACTAATGCCAGAGAACTCTTTATGCCATTAGAATATTTTTCCGATGAGAAGTACTCCTGTAATTAAAGAGTTGATGACCAAAACAACTAGAATCAGAATAAATATAAAACTCCCAAATATAGTACATCCAAACTCTGAAGTAGCACATTTGGATAAACAACATAGTCAACAATCAGAAAATTAAAACAAGAAGTACTACAAGAGTATGGAAGTTTTATCATACCATTTTGACATGTCTCCCCCTTTTGATCTGGCCATGCGCTTTTATGTAGATTGAACAGTAACCTCGAGACAACCCGGATGCTTGTTTATTGCTTGCCTGACCGCATGCCCAAGAGTCTGGATGTCCCACCTATCTGCTGGCCTTGGTCCCCCACCGCCACCACGCTCCGTCCGCATGAAGTTATCTCGCTCGTAGATATTCACCTTGCATCTATTGAGGCTTCCCAGGTGCTCGATGCCTTCAAGTACACCAACCGCCAGTCGCACTGCTTGTGAGTAACACTCTACAGTGAGGTTCTCAAGCCTGGGCATGGCCCCTGCCTCGAACACGAGACAGAGCACTTTACATTGGAAGACCAAGTCCTTAAGTTTCGGGAATGCCGCACCACCAGGGATGATGATACCTCCGCTGGGAAGATATCTCCTAACATGCAGTCTGAGGTTCACCAATGAGGCCAACTGGGCAAGAATCTGGATACAATCCCTTGTTATCGAACTAACTTGAATTTCCAAGCTTCTCATGTTTGCGAGTTGGGTGATCCAATCTGGGACGGAGGAGAAGGGGCAGTCCCACACATGTAACCTACGGAGATGGTATGGAGGAGGAGACCAACAAGTCAACACGTCATAAGGGAGCCCCCCGCGCTGATGACTAGGGACTGAAGGCTGCCGAGCCTGCTGAGGGAGGATAGTAGAGGTTCACAAATGGCAACTCCATCTAGATATGGAACATAGTGGTATTCGTCTACTGCTCGTCCCAGTCCCGCACCCATGGGATATTGTAGGCCCTCATCCTCTGTGATCCATTTGCGCTCATCTTCTGTGATCCATCTAAAATTTCTCACATATAGCTTCAGCTCCCTTAGCTCGGTCAGATTACCAAGCCTCCTCATTCTCTCCATACCTTCGATATCATCTATAAACAAGGAATCTACAGAAATGAGGGATCTCATCCTGCTTATGTCACCAAGAAACCTTACAAACCTGGGAAGAATCAGATGCCACAGCGCCGATGGTAAGTCACCATCGTCTAGGCGAAACTTACCATATCCATTGGGAATCTCCAATGTCTGCAAGTGTTGCAATTTCTGTAATTGTTTCGGCCACCCCGTACACTCAATGCCTATAATCCTCAAGTATTTCAGTTGGAACAAGTGGCAAATGCAAGACAGATCAAACTTCTCATACACACCCTTTTCAACATTAATATGAAGAACTCGCAGAAGTTGGAACATGCAAACAGAAGGAATGCATTCAGCAGGACCCCGAAAGGTAAATGACCTAGCTTGGGTGAGAGACATTGTATCCAGCAGATGATTGCATTCGGAATTTTTAACTTCGAGGAATAATCGACGAACTTCAAAACAGCCTTTCGTCCTCCGCACATCATTCATTATAGTGACAAAGTTTTCCTCGGTGGACTTCAGTAAGATAAAATCAAGCATTATGTCATGCACTCTACAGGATAACACATGCCCGCAGTCATCAAACTTAGCTATTTGGATCATATTTCTATTAATCAGCTCACTCAAGTAACTTTCTGCAATCTCATGTGGACCATAACCATGCTTTTCAGTAACAAAACCCTCGGCTAACCATCTCTTCACCAAATCATTCTTCATTGTTTCAGAACCTTCTGGAAATATACAAAAATATAGCAAACAGGTCTTAAGGTCTAGAGATAAATCATTGTAGCCAAGATTAAGCACGTGCCTTATCCACCCTAGCTCACGGTGACCTTTCAGATGGAAACCTAAATCTTTATGTATCTTCTCCCAGATTTCATTTGAGTCTAGCTCTTCATGACTGGCCAGAATGCTGGCTACACTAAGTATGACTAATGGCACCCCTTCACATCTGTTCAAGATTTCATCACGTACATTCTCTAGTTTCTTAGGACAAGTATCTTCCAAATGGAAAACCCTTCTGTCAAATAATCTTCTGGAGTCAAGACCATTAAGAGGTTTGATCCTGTAGACGTTGCCATGGAAACAAGAACAACATGCTTGAGCTATATCTTCAAATCGTGTAGTTGTTATAACTCTACTACCAAGACTGTTCTCCAAGAAGGAACCTTTAATAGCATTCCATGCTTCCATTGTCCATATGTCATCAATCACAATAAGGTATCTGTCGAATAATAAAACAGAATTTTTTATACGATAAGAGTATAAAATTACATAAGGCTACTTTTTGTTATTAGTACTAAAAAGGTCGAAAGTATATAGCCTACTTGTCTAAGGCCTATTGGTTTCACAAACTTCTTTAAGAAAAGTTTATGAATCATAAATAAAAATAATTCGTATTAGACGTGCACATATGTATTAATAACCTAAATAGTAATTGGACATGGTACTGCCAACTTTTCAGATTCGTACATATATCTGATTTTAATTTGAATTAACGTAGGCATATATCTGTCACTAAATTACTTGGTGATAATACCTTTGATCTCGGAGCCAGTTCCTGAGTTCGTCGAATATTAGACGCTGATCAGGATAACGGGGCATGTGGCCACTAATTCCAAAGAATATATCTGACAAAATCTTGACCATATCTGGATTCCGAGACACCGACACAAAAGCCACGCAATCAAATTGGCCTTTGATCTTTGTATAGATTTGGTTTGCCAATGTTGTCTTGCCCATACCTCCAAATCCAACAATTGCTACCACTTCAAGTTGTTGTGTATCAGCATCCTTCCTCAGCAACTCGATGAGCTTCTCCTTTTGGACATGAATGCCAACAAGTCTGTCAGGGTTTACATAGAGTGCCTGTAGACGGGGGTCAATATCCACAAGGCCCCTAGAACTAGAAGGACAACTAATGCACTCATCAAGCTTATATCTCTTCTGGCTTTTGCCTAATTCCACAACCTGAGCCCTCAGTTCTTCAATCCGGTGGCCTATCTTGTAGCGCGCCTTGAGCTTCCTAATCCTGAGCCTGAGTCCTCCTCTCTTGGCTTCATTGCTATCGAGCTCATTGGTGAAGATGTCGATGCAGTCTTCTATATCATAGGAAAGTTCACGCACCTTGTCACGCCAGTCCTTTTGTTGCTCATTGAGATCCTCCAGCGCAGCTAGCCTCACGAGCAAAGCACTCATGCTGCTCATTTCATGCCTCAAGGAGGAGATCTGCCTCCTCAGTCCTCACCCCTCTGGACAGCTTGTACTTTTCTCTCCAGCAATGAGGCGAGCTTGGGCAGGAGCGATTTTATGGCTCCAGTCACGGCGCTCGCCGCCATCGCCACCTCCATCGGAAGCGGCAGGATTTTCTTTCCTACAGCAAAGTCGCTATACTTGATATGAGGTTCGTTAGAGGAGGAAGAAGCTAGCTTCTAGTAGTGTCGCGTGCTCACTCAGGCTGGTTCACAGTTATTACAACGCACATGAACAATCGACTAATGTTTCCGCGTAGCCTTCACAAAAAGTGATCATCTCGTTTACACTTGGTATGTCTGGCCCCACCCCCACCACGCTGCTGCTTGATCTGATCTGACGCGGTTAATAAGAATCAAAGACAACCCTGTACTGCTTTGGCGTTTATTTATCTCCTCGTCCAGTAGGAGGTTTGTGATGCGTTAACTTTTAAAAGTAGTACTAGTAACATGGGAGGGACAACTTTCTCGATTAGGTTGCCCTTGCTAAAGTAATGAGGCCACATTAAGATCAGTGCTCGCTAGTAATTTTTTACATTTAGGCGGATCTTTTTAACAAGTTATTATGTGCATGAAAGTAACGCGTAATCAACCCACAAAAGAAAGGAATGTCTTAATCTGTAATTTGTTTTATAAATCTAACATTGGAAGTCAGCATCTGGGTCAGGGAGCACATGGAGATCTGCGTAAAGGATGGATTTGACTGTCTTGGAGTGCGTTTTTTTCCAACTTCCATGCACCTTCCAAGCATTGTTTGATTATGTATGGTCCAACATGTGAGCCAACGTTACTCCTTCACCTTACTTGTCACCTCAGCGGCTCAGGCCTCAAGTCAAGGATATGGCAACTAAGCAAACTACTGAGGGCGTGTTCGGCAATCGCCTAGCTTCCCAAAACTCCTGCCTTCCAGCTTCCCAACCTGTCGCCAGCTTCCCAACTGGAGCGAAAAACGTTCGGCACGCTCCTCCCTTTTTTCCCCATCGATTTTAGCTGAAACATGTACGCATGTGTATGTGCTGGGAAGGAATCAATCGGGAAGGAATCAATCGATCCAATGATTCTCTGGCCCAACTACAATCAGCTAGCTATCCTAGCTCACAGTACATACCAAGCTCAGTGTGTGGGGCGGAGATGCATGGATGGCGCGTGGGAGTACACATAGGGGCGCTCGGCAACGGACGGATAGAGCGCGAGGCGGCTACTGCGTGCTCGCTGGAGGAGAGGTCTCCGGGCGGTGGCGGTGGGGTGGAGCACGCGTAAGCTGGCGGCGGCGGCGGCTAGGTCATAGGAGAGACGGAACTCGATTGGGGATTTGTCGAAGACGAGGGAAAAGAGCGTGGACAAGCACCAGCGAAACGTTACTTTTCACTTTGCGGTGGCAGTCTTCCGTAATTTATTGCTGCTCTGTCCTTTTGCTGCTCCGGGGATTTGCAGATGAGCTGCTTCGCGTTTTGTACATAGTTTTTGGCCAGCTTCTCGAATCTAGCTCCGCGGAGTTTATGTGTTCGGTGCTGCTCCTCCGCGGATTTTGGAGAAGCTGGAAGCCGAAGAGTTACCAAACACGCCCTGAGTGAACGTCTAACCAAGATCACTATGTCTACTTTATTGGTGTCACCAGTTCAAATCAGGTTCCTGGCACGAAAAAAGGCGCCCTCGGCAAAGCAAAGCAGACAAGGGCTCCTAGATTCGAAATCCAGTTTGTGCTAGTGGTTCGATTTATTTCCAAATAGTGAAAACTGTATAAAAGAACTGGGTTGTATGCATATTTGATGCATAGGCTAAGGTCAAATCAAATGAAGCCATAATCCCAACAATGCATCCAATAAAGGTGTGCTACCTCCGTTCCTAAATATAAAACATTCTAGGGTTTAAATTGAATGGCTGGGATGTCATATCTTTAGGAACAGAGGTAATGTATATAGCAATGGTAGAAGATAAGATATGCAATGCTGACATCCAAAGTAAATGGTAACATTTCGCAAATATGACACTATCCATTATATGGAAACAAGCACTGAATCAATCATTCAACCGTGTGAACAGGATGCACCCCATATCCTACACAAGCACCATGAAGAAACTTGTAGTGATTTCCTTAAAAAGTAGGTAGTCTTGTCAACTTGCAGCCTCAAGTTATTTCACTATTTTTCCTAATAGCATGGGTTGCCGTTCTTAAGTGGGCCATAGTACCAGTAGCTTCGTTCATGGTGGTGGGTATCTTTGAGCCCTGAATCATGGTGAAAGAGGCCATGGTGTTGTGGCGTGAGTCGGTGAGTGGTGCAACGGAAGTGCGCCCTGAAGAGTTCGAAGAGATACAGGTATATACAGGAAATCTGTAGATATTTTTTCTGGTTCCTTCAGAGATAACTTCCATCTTTAAATTAGAATTATACAATTCAATATCTACTACAACACCAAAAAGATTAACTAGCTAAACATGAAACCAGTGAAATATGTAGATGTGTTTATTCTTCTCCTCCATATAACTTATATTGAGATATAAGTAAATATCTTATCGCTAAGGCTAAGAGGATTTAGGTGTTCTGGTAATGATAAAGTTCCAAATCATATCTCATTTCTCATGCATGGTAAGATCTTATAGATGTTCTCAAGAATATGTGTACCATTATTACCTTGAAGTTATAAATTTATAATAAGTGGAACTGTCATTTGATTCATTATGTTGAAATAACAAATGCATTCCACTAAACTAGAAAACATTATCTTTGTTTGGATGTGGATATAACTCTTGGAACTTAAATGGGGGTCCAGTATCAAACCTGGGTAGAAATGGATATGGGCCTCAGGTGCAATTTAGTTGTTTGGATACTCATGGAAATGGCAGCTGGAATCAAAGAGAAGAGGCCATTCCAATTTCTGTTTGGAGCAAGGTTCAAAAAAGCGTTGAGCGCTAAGCGAGCGGTGAGGCTCAGCCTAGAGGAATTACTGCTTAGGCGAGCTTAAGCGTCGCTTAAGCGTTCAGGATAAAAGCAAACGGACAGGAGCAGGGAAGGCTATCCAAGCATAAAATATACCATAATATGTTGTAATTTTGTACCATGTGCATGCATGTAATGCTACATTTGCAAGAAAAATAAAGAATATGGATTATATACCTCGATTTCACCCGGTTTTTCTCCACTTTCTTGTTCTCCAAGTCCTTTGTCCAGAAGCTATATGCATGCACCAAGAAAATGTCAAAAGATGCAAGCAATAATATTCAATTATCAAACAAAAAAAACTAACAAGCAATATTATAAGACCCACACGGCCACAGAACATATTGGTAGCCTTCCGCTACGCTTGCTTTCACGCTTAAGCGCGACAAAGCGTACGCCTTTTTGAACGTTGGTTTGGAGGTACCAAAACTTGGATTGCAAATTTCAAGAGTAAGATGGTAAGCATTGTACATGTATGAAACTGAATTCTTTACAGAAGTGCATAGATTGTAATGACTATGTATTAGTTTGTAACAAAAATTATGGAACATATTCACAAAAGTCCATAAAACTCACGATATTACTAAAAACATATTTACCATAAAATGTGCATAGCAGCAGCAAAGTTTATAGGCCATGCCAGCAGCCATTAGCATATCGACGGCAAGCCTTCACTAGTGGAAAAACGGGCTTCCATTCGTCCCATTTGTCTCGGACCAAATTCGATCCGCGGCTAAAGGGTCCATCAGTCCCGGTTCATTTGAAAATGTGGGCCAGAGGGCATTAGTCCCGGTTCAAAAGGTATCTTCAGTCCCGGTTTCATCTAACAGCCGGGACTAATGCCCCATGGGCCTTTAGTCCTGGCTCGTGGCACAAACCGGGACTAAAGGTCATCCTTTAGTCCCGGTTCGTTCCACGAGCCGGGACCAATGACCCGTTTAAACGAACCGCCCACTTCGCGCCAGTTATCGATCGACGACGCTTTGGATATCGATCGACATTACGAGCGACGATCGGGAACCGGCGCCGGCGACCTTGAAACTCGCCTGCATTCACACAACGCCGGTGTGCTCCTCATCTTCCCTCTTTCACTATATAAAGAACTCATATTTGATCATCTTCTTCCCCCAAAACATCTCCCTAGCCTCTTCTTCCCCAAAAACTCTCCCACACATCACCACATACCGCCGGCGCCCGCGAGATCTCTCTCCCTCGACGACAATGGAGGAGCAACTTTGGCCCCGGTCTCGGATCTACTACGTGGTCATTGAAGAGATGAACTTCACCATCACGGAGACTCTCCGTGCTTCGAGGGTGGAGAAGTGGATCCGCATGGTCAAGCGTCGGTTCCTCGACGACGCACCGGTCAAGTGCGTGGGCTTGGACTGTGAGTTCACCACTCACGCGTGCCCTCAACGTGCCGCCGTCCTTCAACTCTTGGTGGAGTCCGAGATATTGGTCTTTCAAATTTAAAAGGCCAATGGCGTGCCGCAACTACTCAAGGACTTCTTGAAGGACACCACCATCAAGTTTTGTGGTGCGGCTATCGACAACGATCTGCGCAAGCTAAGGCCATATGGAATTGTTATTCCGTCCGCGTATGATCTTCAACAAGTTGTCCCAAACCCCACTAGCAAGCCAACGCCGAGTCTCTATGATTTGGCCAATGCTACTATTGTGACACATCTTGAGAAGAAGAGGGACAACAAGAAGAAGAAGGAGAAGAAGTACAAGAAGAAGGAAGAAGAAGAAGAAGATGATGATGATGAAGAAGATGAACTAATTTTTGGTTGGGAAAAAGTTCCATTGAGCTTCAACCAACTAAAATATGCCGCTTTAGACGCTCGCCTAGGCTTTGAGATAGCTAGGAGATTCTGGAAGCTAAAGGGCTACAATAGCCATGTTGATCGTCTTAACCTTAATAATTAGGTGGATGATTATGTATGGAAAAATGTTGGATGAGCTTGCTTGGAAAATGTACTTCATTTGAGCCATGTTGGATGAGTATGTTTGCTAAAATGTACTCCCTTTGTTTTGGTTAACAAAGTCTATTAATTTTCGAATTTGTGATTTTTCAAGTATTTTGGCTTTTTTGAATATTTGAATCATCTAAAAATTAATAATTAAATTATATATAAAGATTATTTGAAATTCATTGTTGCTTATTATTCGTAATCATTGTTTCTTATTTTGTGAATTTATTTGGAATTTAAAAAAGTAATATTATATATTACCAAAGTGTATAGGTTAATAGAATTGGTAGCATACAACTATCAAGAAGTTGCGAGCGCAGTCTTGGAAGCTAGTAGGGAAGGAATGGAGAAGTTAAGCGTGCTAAGGGTGGAGCAGTGTGAGGATGGGTGACCGACCGGGAAGTGAGGACCACAAGTACTTGTAATTGATTTGAGATATAGAGTGAGAGCTATAAGTATCTAATTTGATATGAGATATGAGTATAGAGATGATTAGATAATAGAGAAATAGAGAAATAAAGAAATAAAGATAATACAGAAATTCTGAAACAGAAAATACAATTTTATTCCGAATGGACCTTTAGTCCCGGTCCCTGTTACGAACCGGGACCAAAGGTCCTCCAGCCGCTGCACATGCCCCGGGCCACGTGGAGGACCATTGGTCCCGGCTCGTAAGCAACTGGGACTAAAGGCTGGAGCCTTTAGTCCCGCATGGTTAGTCCCGGTTGCGGAAACTGGGATTAATGGGTTTTACAAACCAGGATTGAAGGCCTTTTTTCCACCAGTGCTTACGTAACAAAAATAACAGAGTTTCCAAGTCTACCAAACCATAATGGCAGTGAGCCTGGTTTCCATCGCCAGTAGAGCTAACACAGCACTAACCGAAGAAAATTGCAGTAACATGGTAAATCTTGGTTTCATTATTGGGAATTTAGGCAGAAAAACAAGAATTCTAGCTCTTGCAGAGGTAAAATTTGATTCAATCCCTTTGTGCACTGCAATCAGTGCAGTTTTTGGTCTGAAAACATTTATCTGCTTCTACTACAAGACAATATCTCATAGCAGACACAGGACAAACAGATGGCGCATCGATCCACTAGTGGAAAACGGGTCTTTAGCACCGGTCCGTAATGATTTTTAGCACCGGTTGTGCAATCGGCGCTAATTATCCGGTGCTAAAGGTTGCTTTACGAACCGGTGCTAAAGGGGTACCACGTGGCCGCTCCCAGGCGCTTCTGGGCAGGGACCTTTAGTCCCGGTTCGTAACATCGACCGGGACTAAAGAGTCCCAGTCGATTTTGTATTATTCATTTATTTTTGTTTATTTCAAAGAAGTTTTCGCATATTGTACGGACTACATACTGTAATAAGATAACTTGTACGTTCATACATGCATCTATAACATAATTTGTCTTATGAGCGAACAAATATATACAATTGTGTTAGTTACTTGGATATCACAATTACCGATACTAGATCTGTCTATTCGATAACACAGAGGCTATGATCTCTATTACATGAAGATCATTGCAATTACAAGTTATTCGTCTGCCTATTTATATGAAATCTTCTATGTTTTTTGTCTATGACCTCTTTCAGCAAAAATCTCGCCAATTCCTCTTGAATTGCTAGTAGGCGTTGATGTGGTAGGAGCTTCTCCCGCATGTGATCATTCTACAGTAAAAGAGAGATCAATATAAATTTATTAATCATCATATCAAAAGTTATGAATAAAACTCAACATAACTGATAAATTGCTCACAGCTAATATCCTGCGCTCAGTGGTAAATATGCGAATGAACTCACAAACATAGTATCCACATAGGTTGGTCCCCTGTAGCTGCTGCGCACACTTTACAAGAATATAACTCAATCAAAATAATAATCAAGCATCATAATTGTATTGAAACTAGAAGTAAACAGATGTGCGGAACTAGCTCGTACTACTTACATTGACCCTAGTAAAAATTAGCCAATCACGCCATGGTCCCGTTACCACCCCTTTGAACTATTCCCAAACACTGCCCGGCAAAGACAAATAAATGAATGAGTTATGAATTAAATGATATCTCAGCTTATCAATGAAAGAGACCGATATAGTGCTAAAATGATTGAAAATTACTCTTGGAGCATATCCTGCATGTCGCGGAACTGTTCCATGTCTCTCCTTAATGGGTCGAGTACTTCAACTCTTCCATTGTCAACTTGAATATTAAACAGAATTTAGTGGAACCTGCACATGTTTATATATATGTCAGTAACTCATCAATTGCACTTAATATCGAGAGTAAGATTCTCACCCGAAGTTGTAAGGAAACAGTATGCTATTACAGAAATGTTGCTCCTTTAAAAACTTTAGAATGTTACACGCCGTTTCCTTTGGTTTCGTCTGTAGCGTATGTATATGAACTTTATCTGGATCAATGAATCCAACATTGATTGCGGTCATCATTGTACATTCCAGGATCTTCATTCTGCAAAATAGAATACATAATGATATAATAATGATTATTATAGATCAATGAACTGAAAGAATTGAACAACTTAGAAACAATGAATTGATCAAGTTACAGACAATAGCAACTCATAAGAGATTTGTCGAGGGCATCTAGATTCATGAACTGAAAGAATTCTAAAAAAACAATATGGATCTCGTCTTCATGGAAGTAATACTCCGGTCCAACTTTTGCCACGAGCATTGTTTGCTCACCACGCTTTGACGTCCTCAGGTACCAAACATGGAATCCCCGCATCATTGTTGGCATTTCATGCAACTTCTCGGCGTCGACCAACGGCTGCCCATAGACATGTTGCTGTGCTATAGGAGCCTTGGGTAATTCTGCGCCACCTAGCAATTCAACCACAGTGATATTCATTTGGGCCGCTAGTCTCATGGCTCCATCCATGTCTAACCCCTGGGAAACTTCTGAAGATACCTGGATGGGGGCATTGATTGTTTTGCCTGCTGTCTAAGCTGGGGAACGTCTCTTTTCTCATATTGCTTCTTGAGTGTGCATGAATAGTCATCTGGCGCATTCAACATATATTGGGGTGGCTGATTCAGCATGCTTTTAGCCCAATAGACGATCTCTGGAGTGTGTTTTTTTGGGAGGGGCTCTTGTCGGGTTCCTGATGATTGTGTACCTGAGGTGGTGGTACGCTTCCGCTTTTGGCCCTGAAGCTTAGTGGGCGCTAGCGGTGGCGCCGATGGCTTAGTGGGCGCTAGCGGTGGCGACAATGGCTGACCCGACGGTGGAGATCGAGATGGACTCGCGTTGTGGTGGTCGTCGTAGTCACGGGGTGGACTCGGAGGTGATGGTGACCTGCGACGACACAGTGGCGGTGGCGCCAAGCCCGGGAACTTGATGTCTTTCTTCTTCCATAGAATGATACCACCCAAGATTTCTCCGAGTGTCGCTTCATCTTCAGGTCCAGCCATGTCAAGCTCTAGTGACTCATATCTGCGTAGAACTTCATCCACCCCGACACGAGCATAGCCATCTGGAATCTGACAGGAATGCCAAGTAACTCCAGGTTCACAAGGTAAAGCATAGCCAACCGCCACCTTCATGGAGATGTTTTTCATCGACTGATAGAGCTCACAATGTGTGTTGCCCTTGATTTCATCCACGGGGTAGCGACCCGTCGGTGCCTCATCAGCCCCAATCCCCATGGAAGCCACACTACTTCTCTGCTGAGATGGGCCGTCGTTACTGTCAAATGCAGGACCTTCCAGCTGTAGTTGATGACTTGGCCCAGCTTGAGTTTGGCGCAGTTCTTGGATCTGCTTCTGCATGGCCATGAACATTCCATCATATTTTTCTTCCAACTTCTTTATCCGCTCTTTCTCCTCCTCCTTCCGCTTCTTTCCTCTCTCCCTTTTTCTATAAGAATCTACATCCTCGGCAAACCCGATGCTCCATGGATAATTAGGTCCTAGTCCTCATGTTCACCCTGTGTATTCGGCATTCCCGAGGGCCTTTGTCAACACGTCCCTCTCTCTGTCAGGAATGACCTTGCCCTCTTCAACCTCTTGGAGTGTGATGGCAGGCGTGCAGCCCGTTGGGAACCTCAAGAGGAAGGTTTGATGAATATAGCAGCAAGATTTTCCCTTAGTTAGAAACCAAGGTATGTCGATCTTGGAGAGGAGAGACAAACGACTGAAGGTGATGCTTGATAACCTAATGACACTCCAACAAGGGCGCCATTTCATGATAAAACAAGTTAGCGCATCTTCAGCTAGTAGCAACATGGAACCTACACACAACACAACCAAATACTTTGTTCCCAACTTGCGATGAGGTTGTCAATCTCACCGGTTTGCTTAAAACCAAGGGTATGAGCGTATCGAGTGGAAAACAGTAAAGTATGTGAGTAAAGTAAACAGTGTGAGTAAAGTAAACAGGTGATAGCAATATGATGGAAATAGGACCGGGGTCCACAGTTCACTAGTGGTGTCTCTCCATAAGATAAATAACACATGCTGGGTAAACAAATTACAATTGGGCAATTGATAGAATAAAGATAAACATGATATGCCAAGAAGATCACTATGTGGTTTACTCTGGGCATTACAACAAAATACATAGACCGCCATCCAACTGCATCTATGACTAATAATCCACTCCCGGGGATATCATCCGAACACCCCAAGAGTATTAAGTTGCGAACAACAGATAATTGCATTAAGCAAAGTGTGTAATGTAAACAAAGCATATGCCCTCGAGCATATGAATGTTGTTTTCTCCCTAATAGCAATAGTACATCTACAACCTTAGAGGTTTCTGTCACTCCTCGAGGTTAAATAGAGACATGAACCCACCATCGAGCATAAATACCCCCTCTTGGAGTCACTAGCAACTACTCGGCCGAGATAGCTACTAACAACGGAGAGCATGCAAGATCATAAACAACATAGAGATAACATAAGATATATTTCAGTATTGCAACTCAATCATAACACCAATGTTCATCGGATCCCAACAAACCAAACATGTAGAATTACATAACGGTGATCTCAATCATGTAGGGCAGCTCATGAGATCTAAACATGAAGCACATGGTGGAGAAGACAACCATCTAGCTACTGCTATGGACCCATAGTCCAAAGTAGACTACTCACTGATCGCTCCGGAGGCAAGCATGGCGATGAAGAAGATCTCCGGTGGCGATTCCCCTCTCCGGCAGGGTGCCAGGAAGAGCTTCTGGACCCTCCTGATCTCGGGTCGACGACGGCGCGGATCGCGATGTGTTTCTGGAAAATTGATCGGGTACTTAGGTTTTTCCCGTTGGGGGGTCTTTATAGGCGAAGGGGCGATGTCAGAGGTGGCCCTAGGCCTCCTAACACTAGGGCGGCGCGGGCCAGGGGCTGGCCGCGCTGGCCTGGCGTGAGGGCGGCCTGTGGCCCCTCTCCTACTCCTCTTTGGATCACTTGAAGCTTCCGGGAAAAATAAGACTTCAGGAACTTGTTTCGTCCAATTCCTAGAATATTTCCTGTGTAGCTTTTCTGAAACACAAAAATAGCAGAAAACAGGGAACTGGCACTGTGGCGACTTGTTAATAGGTTAGTTCCGGAAAATGCATAAAAGTACCACGAAGTGTAACGAAACATTAGGCAAATGGTGTAAAAACAAGCATGGAGCATCAAAAATTAAAGATACGTTGGAGACGTATCAAGCATCCCCAAGCTTAACTCCTGCTCGTCCTTGAGTAGGTAAGTGATAAAAGAAATAATTTTTGAGGTGACATGCACCTACACAATCTTGATCATATATGTAAGCATTTGTGAGCTGGGATCATAAGAACTTAAAACATGGGCATGAAAGATATAATCTTGACAATAAGAACTTAGCAACCATGTTGTAAACATGCAAATGAACACAAACAAAAGATCATGAAAATGAAACAATGAAAGTCAAACGTGTGTTCAAATCATATGGAAAAACATACACATGGTTTTGAGCTTGTCCTTCAAAGAGAGCAAAACATAAATGCATAGGACACCTTCAAGTTTAAGAGGGCGACTAGATACAAATAATTTGAGAACAAGCGAAACCAACAATATGAATCAATCAATGAAAACTTTGGGACAATGCATATTATACTAAGAATGACGACTATGCTCTCTTAATGGTGCATAAATATAGAAGGTGGTGACTCAACGTAAAAGTAGAAGAAAGGCCCTTCGCAGAGGGAAGCAGTGATTGCAAGTTTTATAACCTTCAAAAATTATGTTACTTACCGGCTTTGAGCTCTCATTGCCCCCATAATAAGCATTTTGAATGGTTAAAGTTAATGCGAGAACAATTATGATGCATATGCTTGACAAATCATAAGTTAAAAACCTCGTGTCTCGTGAATACGAGTACCCAAACCTCATGCTACTTAACTTAGAGTCCCAAGCAAGGCTCTTGTCATTGTAAATATACGCCTATCATCGAGAACCGCCAATGGGGTACCTCCGTGCCCGATGACATGGACAAGCCCACATCAAAATGACAGGACAAGCAGACAATGAACACCTCGACATCTCTTTTATTTTCCATTTGTTTAGCTTTTTATTTTGAGATGCGTCATCGAATGTCCACTATGGGCATGCTGCAAATTTCCACCATGAATTATGCATGGCTTAGATTGGCGGCCCAGGCGTTTCTCTAACACATATAAAAACTCCATGATCCCCACAAGATTCCTAATTCATTTCACACCGCGGGCATCCATAAACAAAAGATCACGATATGAACTCAAATAGAAGTGCAATGTTGAAAGCTTGCCCCATGACAGCATGGATGGGCTAGTCTCCAAACTTACAACTTGTAAGCATAACAACTCAACATAAGAGATCACAATGTCAAAAAATTTAAGAACAGGAAAAAGTAAAGTGTGCCTTCCGGTTCGTGAGAGCTTTACTGACCGAATTTTCGCATAACACTGGTAAGAGTTTAATTTGAAGAGTAGATAAAAACAAGTCAAATTTACTTGGAATAGCAAATTGCTAGTAGGTATGTATGGTGGACACTTTGGAATAACTTGGTTTTTAGGAGTTGGATGCACTAGTAGAGCTCATACTCAGTACAAGGCGAGGGCTAGCAAAAGACTGGGAGTGACCAACTAAGAGAGCAGTAATGGCCATAATCATGCAAAGCGACATTAAAAGAAGCATAAGATGGCATCAAAAGTCAAAAACTAGATGATCATAGAGGCTATTCGCGACTTTGTATGAGTCTAACAAGTGTGAGCATGCGCCAAGTCAACGCAAATAAAGCATCAAGGAGAAAACCAAAATAATGCTTCCAAACAATTTAAAACAACGCATGATTTTTTCAAAGGCTCATTTAGCAATCTCAGTTATTTGAGATAAGTCATGCTACAGAAAAACCACTAAGCATACTATCAAAAAGATATCAAGCATCACATGAAAAAGCCTAAGCCGCAGTCTACACAAGCTCCTTCTTGTACCACTTTTTTGCATAAAGCTTTTTCTCTTTTCCAACACCATTCAAACTTTTTATAAACACCTCTTTTGATGAATACCAATAAAGATCAGAGGCAAAAATACACCTTGATAAACAAATATAAGAAGATCTGAATGCAAATCAAGGCGAAAACGAATACCAAAAACAGTAGCGGAAAAAGAAGAACACTCGGTGAAATGAATAGAGTGAAAAACGGTGTGTTCTTGGCAAATAAAAACGAGTACATCTCCTCCAAAAGAAATTTTTTGGGGTCCAACCATTTATTGCAGCAAACAAAACTAAACTAACAAATAAAACTAAAACAACTGACGCTCCAAGAAAAACGCATAGTGCATGAAGCAATAAAAATATAGTGTTTTGAAAGGTGACCTGATTTTTGCCGATGAAAAGTTGTGACTCGGGGGCATCCCCAAGCTTTGACGCTTGTACTTCTTGGATATTTCTTGGGGTGATGCATGGGCATTCCCAATCTTGAGCTTTTGTCCATTCCTCAACTCATCTCATCATTCTCCAATCACTACACTTGAAAACTTCCTTCATACAAAACTAAACACAAATCTATTAGCAACATTAGTATAACATAACATATAATCAATCTCTTTTTGCTTTAGGTTTCAACCCAAAACCACCACATATATAGCATATACTACTGTAGAAACTTCCCCAAAAGTTCTATGATAAAAAAAACTCGCAAAAAAAGCGATAAAGCGGCAAACATGAATAGTGGCAGAAATCTGTCAAAACAGAACAGCTGACAAAGGCCGATTTTTTAAAGGGTTTTCTGTTGCTCAAATCAAAAAGTGTTTGACTAACGAAAGTTTGGATATAACCTGGGGCATATGTACAAGAAATCGCAGGTCCAAAAGATATACAGAGAATTTATACAAATTTTTACGGTGCAGCATCGAAAACAGTTTCAGGACAGCAACATCCCCAAATCTTTACCTCACTCGAATTAGAGGCTTCTCTTGGCACAACAATGAAATAAACAAGATAAGGAGAGGTCATTACAGTAGTAATGACTTCCAAGACTAGAATAAAAGAAAAAGTACTGAATGTAAACATTGGGTTATCTCCCAAGAGTGCTTTTCTTTAACGCCTTTGAGCTAGGCGCAGAAAATTATGAATCAAGTAACATCAAGAGATGAAGTAATTGTGAAAGAAGCATTAGGATCCACAATAGGAGTTTTTTCAACAATGAAAGGAATTATGTCCAAATGAGTTTTTGAAGATCCTTTATGATCACGCTTTGGTACGCTACTTTCATCGAAAGGATTTTCAGGACAAATCCAACTAGAATTATTTTCCCAAACATCATGTATTCCTGAAAGTTTATAAGGTATTGGCACTCTAAAATCATTGGGTGTGCCAACAATAGTTACAGGTGAGCCAAGCTTATTGAATTTCTTAAAAACTTTTCTAGCCTCATTGGCAACATCTTTAAATTCTAAGCGCATAGTTTCCAAAATGAAAGCTTTCTTTTCAGGATCTTCAATTTCATGAAGCTTAAGGAAGATGTATTGCAAAAAGGGATTAAGGTTAGCAAACCTAGCTTCTAACATATGAACTAAATAAGCAGAAGCAACTTCAATACTAGGAGCTAGCTCAACCAAAGACTTTTCCTCAACTTCTTTATGCATACTAATGTGATTAAAGAACTCCTCAATGTTATCTTTCCCAATAATTGAACCACTACCTACTGAGAGATCCTCCAAAACATACTTAGGGAACAACATAATGAACTAAAGTAAATAAATAACAACTATCAAGGATTCTAATTTTTTTTTGGGTTTTTGATAAAAACGATGCAGGTAAAATAAATAAAGTAAAGCAAAACAATAAATAAAGTAAAGGATGTGTGTGCGAAAAACTCCCCTCGCAGAAGTCTTCTACTTCCTCCCCAGCAACGGCGCCAAAAAATCTTTGATGGCAGGTGTGCAGCCCGTTGGGAACCTCAAGAGGAAGGTTTGATGAATATAGTAGCAAGATTTTCCCTCAGTTAGAAACCAAGGTATGTCAATCTTGGAGAGGAGAGACAAACGACTGAAGGTGATGCTTGATAGCCTAATGACACTCCAACAAGGGCGCCGTTTCACGATAAAACGAGTTAGCGCGTCTTCAGCTAGTAGCAACATGGAACCTGCACACAACACGACCAAATACTTTGTTCCCAACTTGCGATGAGGTTGTCAATCTCACCGGTTTGCTTGAAACAAAGGGTATGAGCGTATCGAGTGGAAAACAGTAAAGTATGCGAGTAAAGTAAACAGTGCGAGTAAAGTAAACAGGTGATAGCAATATGATGGAAATAGGACCGGGGTCCATAGTTCACTAGTGGTGTCTCTCCATAAGATAAATAACACATGCTGGGTAAACAAATTACAATTGGGCAATTGATAGAATAAAGATAAACGTGATATGTCAAGAAGATCACTATGTGGTTTACTCTGGGCATTACAACAAAATACATAGACCGCCATCCAACTGCATCTATGACTAATAATCCACTCCCGAGGATATCATCCGAACACCCCAAGAGTATTAAGTTGCGAACAACAGATAATTGCATTAAGCAAAGTGTGTAATGTAAACAAAGCATATGCCCTCAAGCATATGAATGTTGTTTTCTCCCTAATAATGGCAACAGTACATCTACAACCTTAGAGGTTTCTGTCACTCCTCGAGGTTAAATAGAGACATGAACCCACCATCGAGCATAAATACCCCCTCTTGGAGTCACTAGCAACTACTCGGCCAAGATAACTACTAACAACGGAGAGCATGCAAGATCATAAACAACATAGAGATAAACATAAGATATATTTCAGTATAGCAACTCAATCATAACACCAATATTCATCGGATCCCAACAAACCAAACATGTAGAATTACATAACGATGATCTCAATCATGTAGGGCAGCTCATGAGATCTAAACATGAAGTACATGGTGGAGAAGACAACCATCTAGCTACTGCTATGGACCCATAGTCCAAGGTAGACTACTCACTCATCGCTCCGGAGGCAAGCATGCCGATGAAGAAGACCTCCGGTGGCGATTCCCCTCTCCGGCAGGGTGCCGGGAAGAGCTTATGGACCCTCCCGATCTCGGGTCGACGACGGCGGTGGATCGCGATGTGTTTTTGGAAAATTGATCGAGTACTTTGGTTTTTCCTGTTGGGGGGTCTTTATAGGCGAAGGGGTGATGTCAGAGGTGTTCTCAGGCCTCCTCACACTATGGCGGCGTGGGCCAGGGGCTGGCCGCGCCGGCCTGGCATGAGGGCGGCCTGTGGCCCCTCACCTACTCCTCTTCGGCTCACTGGAAGCTTCCGGGAAAAATAAGACTTCAGGAACTTGTTTCGTCCAATTCTGAGAATATTTCCTGTGTAGCTTTTCTATAACACAAAAACAGCAGAAAACAGGGAACTGGCACTGTGGCAACTTGTTAATAGGTTAGTTCCAGAAAATTCATGAAAGTGCCACGAAGTGTAACGAAACATTAGGCAAATGGTGTAAAAACAAGCATGGAGCATCAAAAATTATAGATACGTTGGAGACGTATCAGAGTGCTTTCACAAGTTTGTTCTTGGGAGTAACAATAGCAGGAGGTGCAATTAACTCCCCTGTTTGTTCGTCAACGTATCCGCCATGACCATAAAACCAATTTCTTGCCCTTGGGGGCAATTATTGTGTAGCTGGAATGATCCCTCGAGCAATCAAGTCGGCGTCCTTTTTATCCTACTCCGACACGGAAGTCCTGTAGCCACCTGAGCCCATTTTATGGTGATAAATCTTCTTGGCAGCATTTGCCTTATTCTTTCGCGATCTTTCCAAAGCTAGTGTTGATTCCTTGTATTCCAGAAATGCTTCCCAGTGATCCCGTTGCTTCTCTAGTGGGCCAGTAAATTCTGGAGGTGTCTTCTTCTTGATGTAGTAATTGTATAACTTTTTCTTGTGATTATTGAATTGTTGGTCCATCTTCTTAAGAGACCACTTCTTCACTTTCAACTTGAAGGCCTCTGTTTCCGCAGCAGTTGCCAACATCAGCAGGGTGAATTTTGAACTCAGGCGAGTCCAAAGATCATCTTTCTCTGCGTCGATGACAAAACTAGCTCCCTTGACCTTTTTTGGCTCATGCCATTCCTGAGTGCTGATCGGGATATGGTCCCTAACAAGAACTGCGCATTCATTAACAAATTTCGTTGCGTTCGCTTTGGGATGCATTGGTTCGCCCAATGTAGAGACGTCCTCAATTACAAGATGCACTTCAGCAGGCAACCCTTTGGCATGGCCTCGTTTCCCTCTAGAAGATTGGGTCGATGTGGAGGTCTAAAAGAAGAAACATTCATAAGAAGCACTTCATTAGTACATATATATATATATACAAAATAATTATTGCATCGTGCAGTGATTCACCAGAGGCTTAATATACCTCTGGCGGTCCAACATCTTCTGAGCCGCCGTCATCGCCATCTACGCTTGTTTGCGCACCCTCACTTTGTTCCGGCTCCATTCCCGGACCGGAGTCATTCAAAAACTGAGAGCCATCTTTCGCTCCACCGTCTTCTGCTCCACCGGCGTCTGTACGAATAAAGCCGAATAGTTCCTCCTCACCCTCTCTTCCGGCATGGAAGGGATCCATTGCTTAACTAATTCAAAAGATAGACAAAAACTATGTAAATATGAGCAATATCCAAAAAAGGGGCGTTGGCTGGGCGCCGACGCGGTGGGGGGGGTTCTTCCTCCACCGTGTCGTCACTCGGCCAACGCCCCCATATGTACATATGAGCAATGTGCAAATAAAAAAGGGGGCGTTGGCCGGGCGCCGACACGGTGGGGGCTTCCCCCACTGTCTCGGTGCTCGGCCAACGCCCCATATGTACAAATGAGCAATGTGCAAAAAAAGGGGGCGTTGGCCGGGCGGCGACACGGTGGGGGAAGCCCCCCACCGTGTCGGTGGCCGGCCAACGCCCCCATATGTAGCAATGTGCAACAAAGGGGGTGTTGGTCGGGCGCCGACACGGTGGGGGAAGAAACCCCCCACCGCGTCGGCGCCCGGCCAATGCCCCATATGTACTAACAAATATCTACTAACCCTAATTCTATCTAACAAATTTAACTAACAAAATTTGCTAACTAATTTTGCTACCAAATTTGCTAACTAAATTTGCTAACTAAATTTGCTAACAAAATTTGCTAATTAAATTTGCTAACTAAATAACTAACAAAATTTCATCTAACCTAACCCTAAATTCATCTAACCCTAAATTCAACTAACCCTAAATTCATCTAACCCTAAATTCATCTAACCCTAAAATCAACTAACCTCGATCTAGCCGGAGGAAGGGGCGGCACGGAGGCAGAGAGGCGGCACGGTGGTGGAACGGGGTCGGGCGGCACGGGGTCGGGTGGAGCTTCTCTGAACAGCGGCGGGGTGGCGGCGGAGCTTCTCTGAACAGCGGCGCGGACGACGGGGTCGGTCGGCAGGGCATCGGCGGGCGACACAGCATCGTCGGGCGGCACGACATCGTCGGGCAGCACTTCACCTCTATGGAGAAAGAAGGCGCTCCGGTTTGTGTCTGAGACCGGGGAAGAAGACAGGGGTATTTATACCCCGGGATCTTTAGTCTCGGTTGGTGGCACCAACCGGGAGTAAAGAGTCTCCTTTAGTCCCGGTTGGTGCCACCAACCGGGACTAAAGACACTTTGGTGGCCGCTTCTGTTCGTGCCAAATCCCAGACCTTTAGTCCTGGTTGGTAGATTCAACCGGGACTAATGGTCTTTTTCTGGCGCCAGTTTAGAATTTTTTTCAGATTTCTGAGACAAATTTTTGAATATGAATTTCAAATATTTTTGAATATGCATTTGAATAACTTTTGCATACTTTTAAATCTGAAAAAACTTACAGCATGAAAAGTGTTTGAATTTGAATAAATAATCCAATTTTTTTTCTATTTTCTAAAATAATTATTCTAACTATTCAAACTATTAACCATTATGCCATTTTTATTTAAAAATGCATTTATCTAATATTTTTTTGCATATTTTTGAATCTAAAAAAACTTACAACATGAAAAGTGTTTGAATTTGAATAACTAATCCAAAACTATTTTTTGTTTTCTAAAATAATTATTCTAACTATTCAACCTATTCCATTTTGCCAGTTTTATTTAAAAATGCATTTATCTAATATTTTTTGCATACTTTTGAATCTCAAAAAACTTACAACATGAAAAGTGTTTGAATTTGAATAACTAATCCAAAACTATTTTTTGTTTTCTAAAATAATTATTCTAACTATTCAACCTATTAACCATTTTGCCATTTTTATTTAAAAATGCATTTATGTAATAGTTTTTGCATACTTTTGAATCTAAAAAAACTTACAACATTAAAAGTGTTTGAATTTGAATAACTAATCTTGTGAAACTTTTATTGGAACTTGTAGCACTGACAAAAGATGCTCGGGTAAACTTTTATTGGAACTTGTGGTACTGATAAAAGATGCTCATGCTAACTTTTATTGAAACTTGTAGCACTGACAAAAGATGCTCGTGTAAACTTTTATTGGAACTTGTAGCACTGACAAAATATGCTTGAGTAAACTTTTATTGGAACTTGTAGTACTGATAAAATATGCTCGTGCATCAGGAACAATGTCTAAAGCAAACATTTCTCTATAACTAGCATGGAGTTGTAGATGTGCAATGCAGTGGTAGAGAAAATGGACAATCTCAACTGGAGTAACCAGAGAAGTAGGAGCATAGGAACAAGAGGAGCAAGAAGGGAAGATAAGAGTTCAGGTTTGAGGAGAACTACTGAAGCAAGTGAGCTACAGGTGTATCACAGAAGGAGTGTTCAAGAGAGGGAAATGGTTGCTAAAATAACAAGAGCAAGAATGGAAGAAGCAGCACTTCAGGGACTAAATCAGCTTGGAGAAGGGGTAGTATATGCCACTCTCATGGGACTCCCTGCACCAACAGCTCCTCCTAGACCAGGTATTCCTGTCATGCATGAACTGCCTTGTAGAGTAAATGGTTTGCATCCTAGAATTGCTGCTAATCAAGCTATGCAAGAAGGCCATTACACCCGAGCTACTGAGCTACTCCCTCAAATGGTGCCTCCACACATAGAGAAAGAAACTACTGCTTCAGTAATTCTATGTAGAATCAAGAGAGGAATTAAGCAATGGATCCATAGGGTTGTAAAATAGGAAGGAGAAGAAGGCATACTAGTGTGAGTATGCTGAGTGTTATGTCAAGTGTGAGTATGCGGAGTTTTATGTCAAGTGTGAGTATGCTGAGTTTTATGTCAAGTGTGAGTATGCTGAGTTTTATGTCAAGTGTGAGTGAGCATTGTGTAAGTGTGTTGTCAACTAGTTAATGTTCTGTACAATAAATATGACAATGCTCAAGTAAATGTGCAAGAATCATTTCAGAATGGTCGGGAAGCATGCTACTGACATTATGTTTCATAGATTACATAGATTATTACACATCACCAACATCATCATTTTCTCTGTTGGGGTTTTCTTCTGGGCTGTAACAATGGATCATCTTCATTATTTAGCAGGATGCTTGGGTCAGTGTTCACTTTGAAAGGCGGAATTTCATAAAACTTATTGTAATCTTCTGACATATCTGTCTTGTCCTCCAATCCCACGATGTTTCTTTTCCCTGAAAGAACTATGTGGCGCTTTGGCTCCACTGTTGTCATGCCATACTTTTGGTCTACATGTACCCCACCTCCAGCCAGCTTGATCCATTTGCACCAAAACAAAGGGATCTTAAAGTGCTTGCCTTTTTTCTAGCAGGGATGCCTGTTTGGAAGAAAACGACGTTACCACGAGTACACATTCTTCCTATATTTGTCCAGATATATGCTTTCTATCTGATCCAAACAGTGCGTGCATGCATTATATCCCTTGTTTGACTGTCCTGAAATGTTACTAAGAGTAGGCCAATCATTGATGGTTATGAAAAGCAACGCTCGTAGGTCAAATTCCTCTTGTTTGTGCTCATCCCACACACGTACACTTAGTTTGGCCCACAGCTATAAAACTTCATCAACTAATGGCCTTAGGTACACATCAATGTCGTTGTCGGGTTGCTCCGGACCTTGGATGAACACTAGCATCATAATGAACTTCCGCTTCATGCACAACCAAGGAGGAAGGTTGTAGATACATAGAGTAACGGGCCAGGTGCTGTGACTGCAGCTCTGCTCCCCAAAAGGATTCATGCCATCTGTACTTAGACCAAACCAAAAGTTTCTTGCATCACCTGCAAAGTCTGGGAACTCTCTCTTGATTTTTCTCCACTGCGACCCATCAGCGGGGTGTCTCAACATCTCGTATTTCTTACGGTCCTCCATGTGCCATCACATCAACTTGGCATGCTCGTCATTTTTGAAAAATATTTCAATCGCAGTATTATAGGAGCATACCACATCACCTTGGCAGGAACCCTCTTCCTGGGTGGCTCGCCCTCAACATCTCCAGGGTCATCTCGTCTGATCTTATACCGAAGTGCAGTGCATACCGGGTACGCATCCAAATTCTCGTACTCCTCGCCGCGGTAGAGAATGCAGTCATTAGGGCAGGCATGTATCTTCTGCACATCTATTCCTAGAGGGCAGATGATACGTCTCAAACGTATCTATAATTTTTGATGCTCCATGCTTATTTATACACCATTAGCTTTGTGTTTTGTTACACTTCGTGGCATTTTTATGCATTTTCCAGAACTAATCTATTAACAAGATGCCACAGTGCCAGTTCCCTGTTTTCTGCTATTTTGTGTTTCAGAAAAGTTACACAGGAAATATTCTCGGAATTGGACGAAACAAGCCGAACCTCCTATTTTTACCGAAGCTTCACGAAGACCGAAGATGAGACGGAGAGGGGCCAGGGGCCAGCCTCACAACCAGGGGGCGTGACCCAGCCCCTAGCCGCGCCCACCTATGGTGAGACCGCCTGGTCCACCTCCTGACGCTGCCCCTTCGCCTATAAAGTCCCCTCGACAGAGAAAACCTAAAGGACGGATCTCTTTTTCATGAAACATACTGCAAGCCGCCGCTGTTGCCATTGCGAGATCGGGAGGATCCATGAGCTCTTCCTGGCACCCTGCCGGAGAGGGGAATCCCAGCCAGAGGCCTTCTACACCACCATGGTTGCCTCCGGAGTGATGTGTGAGTAGTCTACCTTGGACTACGGGTCCATACCATGAGCTGCCCTACATGATCAGGATCATCTTTATGTAATCATACATGTTGTGTTTGTTGGGATCCGGTGAGTATTGGTACTATGTGATGTTGATGTGCTGAATATTATATCTTATGTTACCTCTATGTTGGTTATGATCTTGCATTCTTTCCGTTGCTAGTAGCTATCTTGGCCGAGTAGATGCTAGTAACTCCAAGAGGGAGTATTTATGCTCGATAGTTGGGTTCATGCCTCTATTTAATCTGAGGGAGTGACAGAAAACTCTAAGGTTGTAGATGTTCTATTGCCACTAGGGAGAAAACAACATTCTTGTGTCTAAGGACATTCGCTGCTTAATGCGATTATCTGTTGTTTGCAACTTAATACTCAAGGGGTCCTCGGATGATTCCCCGCGAGTGGATTTTTAGTCATAGATACAGTTGGATTACATTCTATGTATTTTGTCGTAATGCCCAGAGTAAATCTCATAGTGATCCTCATGACGTATGTACATTATCTTGCTCTATCAATTGCCCAACTGTAATTTGTTTACCTAGCATGTGTTATTTATCTTATGGAGAGATGTCACTAGTGAACTGTGGACCCCGGTCCAATTTCCTTTACATTCTTTTACCGTTTTACTATTACTCGCTATGTTTACTTTCTTGCATTACTATTATCCTATTACCACTCGATACGCTCAATCCTTTGTTTACAGCAAACTAGTGAGATTAACAACCTCATCGTAAGTAGGGAGCAAAGTTCTTGGTTGTGTTATGTGCAGGTTTCACGTTGCTACTGGGTGAAGACACACCAACAAGTTTTCTGGCGCCATTGTATGGAGTGTCATGAAGCTAGCAAGCATCACCTTCTGAAGTTTGGCTTTCTCGTACTGGTTCGATTAAACCTTGGTTTCGCAACTGAGGGAAGACTTGCTACTGTGCTCATCATACCTTCCTCTTGGGGTTCCCAACGGGTTGTACTTATAAGCCATCAAGCAGTTTTCTGGCGCCGTTGCTGGGGAGGAAGAATACTTCTGCAAGGGGAGTCTCGCACGCACAATCTTTACTTTGTTTAAGTTTGCTTTATTTTATTTTGGCTTGCATCGTTTTATCAAAAATACAAAAAATAGTTACTTTATAGTTGCTTTTATTTACTTGCTTTTAGTTTTGCTAGAATGGGTACTCCTGAAAACACCAAGTTGTGTGATTTTACTAGCACCAAAAACAATGATTTTATCTACACTCCTATTGCGCCACCTGCTCCTCAGGCAAATATTTATGAGATCAAACCTGCTTTGTTAAATCTAGTTATGAAAGAGCAATTTTCTGGTGCCAGTTCTGATGATGCTGCAGCTCATCTCAACAATTTTGTTGAGCTATGTGAGATGCAAAAGTATAAGGATGTAGATGGTAATATTATTGAGCTTAAGTTGTTTCTTTTCTCTTTAAGAGGAAGAGCTAAGGATTGGTTGCTATCTTTGCCTAGAAATAGTATTGATTCTTGGGATAAGTGTTAGGATGCTTTTATTGGAAAATACTATCCTCCTGCTAAGATTATAGCTTTGCATAGTGATATTATGAAGTTTAGATAGTTTGATAATGAACATGTTGGTCAGGCTTGGGAAAGAATGAAATCTATGATAAAGAATTTTCCTACTCATGGACTGACTACTTGGATGATTGTCCAAACTTTTTATGCAGGATTGAATTTTTCTTCAAGGAACCTATTGGATTCAGCTGCTAGAGGCACTTTTATGTCCCTTACCTTGGGCGCCGCAACAAAGCTTCTCGACAATATGATGGTAAATTATTCTGAATGGCACACCGAGAGAGCTCCACAAGGTAAGAAGGTAAATTCTGTTGAGGAAACCTCTTTCTTGAGTGATAAGATTGATGCTATTATGCTTATGCATTCTAATGATAGAGCTCATGTTGATCCTAATAATGTTCCTTTGGCCTCTTTGGTTGCTCAAGAAGAGCATGTTGATGTAAACTTCATTAGAAATAATAATTTCAACAATAATGCTTATAGGAACAATTTTGCTAGCAACAATTATAGGCCGTATCCTTCTACCAATGGTAATGGTTATGGTAACTGATACGTCTCAAACGTATCTATAATTTTTGATGCTCCATGCTTGTTTTTACACCATTTGCCTATTGTTTTGTTACACTTAGTGGTACTTTTATACATTTTCCGGAACTAACCTATTAACGAAGTGCCACAGTGCCAGTTTCCTGTTTTCTGCTGTTTTTGTGTTTCAGAAGTGATACACAGGAAATATTCTCGGAATTGGACGAAACAAGTTCCTGAAGTCATATTTCACCGGGGAGCTCCCAAACATCCGAAGACCTGACGGAGGGGGGCCACGTGGCCCCCACACACAGGGGCGGTGCGGCCTGGCCCCTGGCCACGCTAGCCCCGTGTGAGGCCGCGTGGCTCCACCTCTGACAGCTCCCCTTCGCCTACATATACCCCCTGACGAGAAAAACCTAAGCCCCGATCAGTTTTCCAGAATACATCGCGATCCGCCGCCGCCGTCGACCCGAAGATCGGGAGGGTCCAGAAGCTCTTCCCGGCACCTTGCCGGAGAGGGGAATCGCCACCGGAGGTCTTCTTCATCGCCATGCTTGCCTCCGGAGCGATGAGTGAGTAGTCTACCTTGGACTATGGGTCCATAGCAGTAGCTAGATGGTTGTCTTCTCCACCATGTGCTTCATGTTTAGATCTCATGAGCTGCCCTACATGATTGAGATCACCGTTATGTAATACTATGAAGTTGGTTTGTTGGGATCCGATGAATATTGGTGTTTATGATTAAGTTGCTGTACTGAATTATATCTTTTGTTATCTCTATGTTGTTTATGATCTTGCATGTTCTCCGTTGTTAGTAGCTATCTTGGCCGAGTAGTTGCTAGTGACTCCAAGAGGGGGTATTTATGCTCGATAGTGGGTTCAAGCCTCTATTTCACCTGGGGGAGTGACAGAAACCTCTAAGGTGGTAGATGTGCTGTTGCTACTAGGGAGAAAACAACATTCATATGCTCAAGGGCATATGCTTTGTTTACATTACACACTTTGCTTAATGCAATTATCTGTTGTTCGCAACTTAATACTTCTAGGGTGTTCGGATGATATCCCCGGGGGTGGATTATTAGTCATAGATGCAGTTGGATGGCGGTCTATGTATTTTGTTGTAATGCCCAGAGTGAATCTCATAGTGATCTTCTTGACATATCACGCTATCTTTATTCTATCAATTGCCCAACTGTAATTTGTTTACCCAGCATGTTATTTATTTATGGAGAGACACCACTAGTGAACTATGGACCCCGGTCCTATTTTAATCATATTGCAATCACCTTTTTACTTTTCCCGCACTGTTTACTTTACTAGCATATTACTACTGTTTTCCACTCGATACACTCATAACCTTTGTTTCAAGCAAACCGGTGAGATTGACAACCTCATCGCAAGTTGGGGACAAAGTATTTGTTTGTGTGTGTGCAGGTTCCACAAACACCTTCAGTCGTCACCGTCTCTCTTCTCCTGTTTGATATACCTTGGTTTATTAACTGAGGGAAAACTAGCCGCTATACTCATCATACCAACGGGCTGGTCATCACCACGCACAAGGACATACTGCTCCCACGTCAACTAAACGCCACAGTCTTTTCTGGCGCCATCACACGAGTAGCAGCTTCTTTTCTGGCGCCGTTGCCGGGGAAGAGAGAAGGCTTCTGCGAGGGGAGTTCTTCGCACACACATACTTTACTTTGTTATTTGTTTTGCTTTACTTTATTTTATTTTACCTGCACTGCTTTATATCAAAAACCCAAAAAAATTAGAATCCTTGGTAGTTGTTTTTACTTGTTTACTTTCGTTTTGCTGAAATGGCCAATCCTGAAAACACCAAGTTGTGTGACTTTACTAGCACGAACAATAGTGATTTTATCTGCACTCCTATTGCACCAACTGTTCCTGCTACCACCTTTTATGAGATCAATTCTGCTTTATTGAACCTTGTTATGAAAGAGCAATTTTCTGGTGCTAGTACTGAAGATGCTGCAGCTCATCTCAACAATTTTGTTGAGCTATGTGAGATGCAGAAATATAAGGATGTTGATAGTGATATTATTAAGCTCAAGTTGTTTCCTTTTTCTTTGAGAGGAAAGGCTAAAGATTGGTTGCTGTCTTTGACTAAGAATAGTATTGATTCATGGGCTAAGTGTAAGGATGCTTTTATTGGTAGATACTATCCTCCTGCTAAGATTATAGCTTTGCGTAGCAATATTATGAAGTTTACTCAGTTTGATAATGAACATGTTGCTCAAGCTTGGGAAAGAATGAAATCTATGGTAAAGAATTGCCCCACTCATGGACTAACTACTTGGATGATTATCCAAACTTTTTATGCAGGACTGAATTTTTCTTCAAGGAACCTACTTGATTCAGCTGCTGGAGGCACTTTTATGTCCCTTACATTGGGCGCCGCATCAAAGCTACTCGACAACATGATGGTAAATTATTCCGAATGGCACACCGAGAGAGCTCCACAAGGTAAGAAGGTAAATTCTGTTGAGGAAACCTCTTCCTTAAGTGATAAGATTGATACAATTATGGCTATGCTTGCTAATGATAGGACTCATGTTGATCCTAATAATGTTCCTTTGGCCTCTCTTGTTGCTCAAGAAGAGCAAGTTGATGTGAATTTCATTAGAAATAACAATTTTAATAACAATGCTTATAGGAACAATTTTGCTAGTAACAATTATAGGCCGTATCCTTCTACCAATGGTAATGGTTATGATAATTCTTATGGTAATTCCTACAACAACACTAGGGCCGCGCCCTCCGAGCTTGAGGTAATGCTCAAGGACTTCATCGGTAAGCAAACTGCTTTTAACAAGTCTGTTGAGGAAAAGTTAGGCAAAATTGATATTCTTGCTTCTAAAGTTGATAGCCTTGCTCATGATGTTGAACTTCTGAAATTAAAAGTGTTTCCTAATGATGTGAATGTGAGCAACATTGTTGCTGCCGCTAATGCTACCCAAGTTGGAATTGATAGAAATATTAGATTGTTAGCGGAATTGCATGCCAGGTGGGAAAGAGAAGATGAGATGGCTAGAGAGATGAAGGTATGTACTATTACTACCTCTAATGATGTTGCTCCTACTGATAGCAACCCTCTTACTTTGATTGGTGTAGAGAAAACTCCCACTCCTTGTGTTAAAAAGCCTAAAACTGCCAAAACTTTTTCTCAAAAGAGTGCTGAAATTTTTCGGAGTGTGGGAGATGATAGCTCTATTTCCTTTAATGATTTTGATGTTGATGGCTGCAATATATCTGAAGTTATTTTGTTCTTGCAAAAGCTTGCTTTGACTCCCAATGCTAGTTCTTTAAATATTGCTTTTACTAAGCATATTACCAATGCTCTCATAAAGATTAGGGTTGAAAAGTTGAAGCAAAAAGCCTTTGTTCCCAAGAAGTTAGAAGATGGTTGGGAACCCATCATTGATATGCATGTTAATGGTTATGATTGCCATGCTTTATGTGATCTAGGTGCTAGTATTTCTATCATGCCTAGAAAGATTTATGACATGCTTGATTTACCACCGCTTGAAAAATGTTATTTTGATGTTCCTATTGCTGATGTTGCTAAGAAGAAACCTTTGGGAAGGATTAATGATGTTCTTATTGTGGTTAACAATAACCTTGTTCCCGTTGATTTTCTTGTTATGGACGTTGAATGCCATGCTTCATGTCCTATTATTTTGGGAAGACCTTTTCTTCGAACTGTAGGTGCTATCATTGATATGAGGGAAGGCACCATCAAGTATCAATTCCCACTAAAGAAAGGTATGGAACACTTCCCTAGGAAAAGAAATAAATTACTTTTTGACTCTATTCTTAGAGCAAATTATGAGCTTGATGCTTCATCAATTGATATTACTTGATTCGCACTTTTCTGCGCCTAGCTCAAAGGCGTTAAAGAAAAGCACTCTTGGGAGATAACCCATTGTTTACTTTTCAGTACTTTTTCTTTTATTTGAGTCTTGGAAGTCATTACTACTGTAATGACCGCTCCTTATCTTGTTTATTTCGTTTTTGTGCCAAGAGAAGCCTCTAATTTGAGTGAGGTAAAGATTTGGGGTTATTGCGGTCCTGAAACTGTTTTCGGTGCTGCACCGTAAAAATTCGTGAAAATTCTCTGTTTATCTTTTGGACCTACGATTTCTTGTGCATATGCCCCAGGTTATATCCAAACTTTTCTTAGTTGAACACTTTTTGATTTGAGCAACAGAAAATCCCTCAAAAATTCGTCCCTTATCAGCTGTCCAGTTTTTGACAGATTTCTGCCAATATTTGTTTTTGCCACTTTATCGCTTTCTTTTGAGTTCTTTTTGATCATGGAACTCTTGTGGAAGTTGCTACAGTAGTATATACTTTATATGTGGTAGTTTTGGGTTGAAACCTGAAGCTAAAAGAGGTTGAATATATTTTATGCTTGCACTAATGTTGCTAATAGAATTGTGTTTAGTTTTGTATGAAGAAAGTTTTCAAGTGTAGGGATTGGAGAATGATGAGATGAGTTGAAGAATGGACAAAAGCTCAAGCTTGGGGATGCCCATGCATCACCCCAAGAAATATCCAAGAAGTACAAGCGTCAAAGCTTGGGGATGCCCCCGAGGCACCCTTTCTTCATCGGCAAAAATCAGGTCACCTTTCAAAACACTATATTTTTATTGCTTCATGCACTATGTGTTTTTCTTGGAGCGTCAGTTGTTTTAGTTGTCTTAGTTTGTTTAGTTTGTTTATTTGCTGCAATAAATGGTTGGACCCCAACAAATTTCCTTTGGAGGAGATGTACTCGTTTTCATTTGCAAAGAATGCTCTAGTTTTCACTTTTATTAATCGAGCATTCTACTTTGTCTGCTACTGCTTTTGGTTTTCGTTTTCGCCTTGATATGTGTTCAGATCTTGTCATATCTTTTCATCAAGGCGTATTTTTGCCTCTGATCTTTATTGGTTTTCATCAAAAGAGGTGTTTATAAAAATTTCAAATGGTGTTGGAAAAGAGAAAAAGCTTTGTGCAAAATAGTGGTACAAGAAGGAGCTTGTGTAGACTGCGGCTTAGGCTTTTTCATGTCATGCTTGATGTCTTTTTGATAGTATGCTTAGTGGTTTTGCTGTAGCATGACTTGTCTCAAATAACTGAGATTGCTTAATGAGCCTTTGAAAAAAATCATGCGTTGTTTTTATTGTATGGAAGCATTATTTTGGTTTTCTCCTTGATGCTTTATTTGGGTTGACTTGGCGCATGCTCACACATGTTAGACTCTTCCAAAGTCGCCATTAGCCTTCATGATCATTTAGTTTTTGACTTTTGATGCCATCGTATGCTTCTTTTAATGTCGCTTTGTCGCTTTGCATAATTATGGCCATTACTGCTCTCTTAGTTGGTCGCTCCCAGTCTTTTGCTAGCCCTCACCTTGTACTGAGTATGAGCTCTACTCGTGCATCCAACTCCTAAAAGCCAAGTTTGCCATTGTGTCCACTATAAATTCCTATGCATGGTATTTGTAAGCCATTCCAAAGTAAAATTTTCGTGTGCTACCTTTCAAAAACCTTCAAAATACTTCTCGTTTTGTGACACTGTTTTCAGCTCATGGGGACGTAGTGGTCGGATTTGCTATCTTCCATATTGTTTATTCCAAAAAGAAAAAAAAAGGAAAAAAGAAAGAAAAAAGGCACTCCTCCAATGAATGTGAATGTTGGTGGGCACCCGATGGAATCGGTTAGCCATGGTATGTGAAAGGAAAGGTGGGGAGGAGTGCCAAGTTTTATAAAAAGAGCACGAAGTGCCAATCTCTCTCTCAAAAACTTGCTTTATTTTTGTATGGAAGATAGTAAGAACCCCATTGCCAGTCGTTGACAAAGACAACCACCTCTCAAAATCAAGTTTTATCTCTGTTTTACAAATAAAAAGCTCTAGCACATGTTTAAATCACTGCTTCCCTCTGCGAAGGGCCTTTCTTTTACTTTTATGTTGAGTCACCACCTTCTTTCTTTATGCACCATTAAGAGAGCATAGTTGTCATTCTTAGTGTGATATGCATTGTCCCAAGGTTCATTGATTGACTCATATTGTTGGTTTCACTTGTTCTTCAATTATTTGTATCTAGTCGCCCTCTTAAACTTTGAGGTGTCCTATGCATTTATGTTTTGCTCTCTTTGAAGGACAAGCTGAAAACCATTTGTATGTTTTTCCTTATGATTTGAACACACGTTTGACTTTCATTGTTTCATTATCATGATCTTTTGTTTGTGTTCATTTGCATGTTTACAACATGGTTGCTAAGTTCTTATTGTCATGATTATATCTTCATGCCCATGTTTCAAGTTCTTATGATCCCAGCTCATCAATGCTTACATATATGATCAAGATTGTGTAGGTGCATGTCACCTCAAAAATTATTCTTTTGTTATCACTTACCTACTCGAGGACGAGCAGGAGTTAAGCTTGGGGATGCTTGATACGTCTCAAACGTATCTATAATTTTTGATGCTCCATGCTTGTTTTTACACCATTTGCCTATTGTTTCGTTACACTTAGTGGTACTTTTATACATTTTTCCGGAACTAACCTATTAACGAAGTGCCACAGTGCCAGTTTCCTGTTTTCTGCTGTTTTTGTGTTTCAGAAGTGATACACAGGAAATATTCTCGGAATTGGACGAAACAAGTTCCTGAAGTCATATTTCACCGGGGAGCTCCCAAACATCCAAAGACCTGATGGAGGGGGGCCACGTGGCCCCCACACACAGGGGCGGCGCGGCCTGGCCCCTGGCCGCGCCAGCCCCGTGTGAGGCCGCGTGGCTCCACCTCTGACAGCTCCCCTTTGCCTACATATACCCCCTGACGAGAAAAACCTAAGCCCCGATCAGTTTTCCAGAATACATCGCGATCCGCCGCCGCCGTCGACCCGAAGATCGGGAGGGTCCAGAAGCTCTTCCCGGCACCCTGCCGGAGAGGGGAATCGCCACCGGAGGTCTTCTTCATCGCCATGCTTGCCTCCGGAGCGATGAGTGAGTAGTCTACCTTGGACTATGGGTCCATAGTAGTAGCTAGATGGTTGTCTTCTCCACCATGTGCTTCATGTTTAGATCTCATGAGCTGCCCTACATGATTGAGGTCACCGTTATGTAATACTATGAAGTTGGTTTGTTGGGATCCGATGAATATTGGTGTTTATGATTAAGTTGCTGTACTGAATTATATCTTTTGTTATCTCTATGTTGTTTATGATCTTGCATGCTCTCCGTTGTTAGTAGCTATCTTGGCCGAGTAGTTGCTAGTGACTCCAAGAGGGGGTATTTATGCTCGATAGTGGGTTCAAGCCTCTATTTCACCTGGGGGAGTGACAGAAACCTCTAAGGTGGTAGATGTGCTGTTGCTACTAGGGAGATAACAACATTCATATGCTCAAGGGCATATGCTTTGTTTACATTACACACTTTGCTTAATGCAATTATCTGTTGTTCGCAACTTAATACTTCTAGGGTGTTCGGATGATATCCCCGGGGGTGGATTATTAGTCATAGATGCAGTTGGATGGCAGTCTATGTATTTTGTTGTAATGCCCAGAGTGAATCTCATAGTGATCTTCTTGACATATCACGTTATCTTTATTCTATCAATTGCCCAACTGTAATTTGTTTACCCAGCATGTTATTTATTTATGGAGAGACACCACTAGTGAACTGTGGACCCCGGTCCTATTTTAATCATATTGCAATCACCTGTTTACTTTTCCCGCACTGTTTACTTTACTAGCATATTACTACTATTTTCCACTCGATACACTCATAACCTTTGTTTCAAGCAAACCGGTGAGATTGACAACCTCATCGCAAGTTGGGGACAAAGTATTTGTTTGTGCGTGTGCAGGTTCCACAAACACCTTCAGTCATCACCGTCTCTCTTCTCCTGTTCGATATACCTTGGTTTCTTAACTGAGGGAAAACTAGCCGCTACACTCATCATACCTTCCTCTTGGGGTTCCCAACGGGCTGGTCATCACCACGCACAAGGACATACTGCTCCCACGTCAACTAAACGCCACAGTCTTTTCTGGCGCCATCACACGAGTAGCAGTAACTCTTATGGTAATTCCTCCAACAACACTAGGGGCGCGCCCTCTAAGCTTCAAGTCATGCTCAAGGACTTCATCGGTAAGCAAACTGCTTTTAACAAGTCTATTGAGGAAAAGTTAGGCAAAATTGATATTCTTGCTTCTAAAGTTGATAGCCTTGCTCTTGATGTTGAACTTCTGAAACTAAAAGTGTTGGCTAATGAGGTGAAAGAAAGCAATCCTTTTGCCGCTACTAATGCTATCCAAGTTAAATTTTTTTGAAAATGTTAGGATGTTAGCAGAATTGCATGCCAGGTGGGAGAGTGACGAGGGTTAACTCGACAAATGTCCTAGATGAAGGACTTAGGATCGGGGAGATAGGGCGTCGGATGAACTCGAAGGTAAAGTTAGTCGAAATAGGTGTACATCAAAAGTAAATTTGGGTGTTCAACCTGGCTTGCTTTCAATCTGTCCCGCACCGTCCCCTCCTGGCCCCTATATATAGGTGGCCAGGTCTCGAGGATCGGGTGGGATCCGATACAGATTACAATATCGACATACGGTAAGAACTCGTATCTCGACTACTATTACAATTGGGCCTAGCATAACGGGCCTCAGGGGTACTCAACTAACGGGCTCTATTATCTATACCCTCGTCAATAGCCCCTGAGATTCTACCAGAATTGTAGATTCGGGTTGAATCTCTAATCTTGAAATTTTCGACTTGATCAACTCTTTGACTTCTTTATATCTTCAAATCTTCGACTTGGTCTTTCGACTTATTTTAATAATAATATCTCGCAAAGGGTTTTGATGAACAACCCTAACAACTCTGACGGATCAAGAGGTCAGTTAACTACCGGAACAGATACTTGCCACCTACTTCAAATTCAATCCCCTTAGATTTGAATTTGGGATACCGGTCAAATCCACTCTTTTGCCGCATTTAGGACTTACAAAGAATGAATCCCAGTGGTTCTCAGGGTACCCAGTGCGTCCACCAGGATTTTCTTTGCGTCGTAGACATGGATACATACCAGCAGAGCGTATCCATGTGGGTATACCAGGCCACACAGGACGGATCCCGGGGTCTTACCTTCGTGATAAATCACGGCATTCGAGTTTTGTTGCGATAACACAACTCGAGAATCGTATGTCGCAGTCTTGTTTGACTGATGGAAATATCCAAAAAATTCGAGTTATATTAACTTCTCATGAATATCTCCCGATGGGAAGAGTTGCTATATATTTCATCGACTATGTAGCCAAAGTTTTATGGTGGTCGAAATGTTGAGCGGTTTGTACCGCATCTTCATTATCTCTTTTTCTTCCTGCTTCTTTAGTGTTCTACCGGGTGTGTGCTCAGCGCTCCCGATGGGAGTAGCCCCTGAGGCTATGGTTGGATACTTGTAGCCAATCTTAGGCTCAATTTTTCTTCTTCTTGTTGCAAGCCCCCGAGTCCAAAGCGAGGTTTTTTCGTACTTATTATTGATATCTTCTCTTCTTCTTGCTCCACTTCCCCCTTACTTTGTCATTATCATCTGCCGTGTGCAGAATTTATCTCCTTAGCAAATATTTTATGGGCCTTGTTTTCACGGAGGCCCGTTTATTATGTGCTTATAAATAAGGCACCTTTGGCCATGGTAAAAAAAACCCTAAACAGATTCCTCCTCTGCCGCACCATCTTCTTTTCCATCTAGGGTTTCTTGTCCCCAGCTTTTTCCATAGCTGATGCCACCGACTCTCGTCTGAACCTCGGCATGCTGACGGCGCCGTGTGGTCGCGGTCGTCCCCGTGGCAGCAAGAACAAGACATCACCAGATGCTGCGGGATCTTCATCGGCCGTTCCGGTGAAACGGCGTCCCAGCCGTCCGGTCGGGAGTAAAAATAAACCTAAGGTGCCTTGCACTACTCCAGGTCCAAACGCATCTCCTTTTATTCCTCCTCATCCTCAGTCAAAGATATTCTCCCTTTTCTATATTGCCGGCGCACAATGCCATGAAATTCAACGGCTGCTGCTGAAATTCACCAAATTCATGGATGGGCGAGAGTTGCATGAAGAAATTCTTTGTGAAAACTCTGGGGGAGGAACTCCATATGAGGTGGAGGTTTGGTATGACGGCGCCGGGGAACAATACTTCAAGGGCGGCTGGTCACAGTTTGTGGATGATCATGACATCCAGCGAGGCTTCTTCGTGACCTTCGACTTTCACGTTGGCACGTCAAAGTTTGACATGAAGATTTTCGACTATACTCAATGCCAGAAGGAGTACGAAGCTGAAGTTCACTTCCATTAGAGTTTCCTCATGTAATCTCTTGTCTTATTTACTCTTTTTGATGTAACGAACAATCATATTTAGCTTTATGCTTATCTATAATAGACCATGGGAACAATTCATTGTTCCGAGGTGTGTTATATATATATTATCGGGTTCCTTTGAACCAATCGTGTTTGCTTGTAGAATATCGGGTTGTATCACAACCTAGTAGTATGCGTTCAGAGATCCCCATCAAACTTTATTTTATACGACCCGAGGGTTGAAGCCCCCGAGCGGAAAGTAATACATTTGTACAATTTGTCGAGTTTAACCCAAAGAACTCGACCTATGGCCTCTTGTTCTGAGTTCATAGGGTCAACTCAAAGTTACTATTCATCGATAAATTTCTTCTATGCGTAAAAACGCCGTAGCTGCTCTGCGTTCCACGGATTGATTTTCTCCTTTCCTGTTTTCTTGTCTTGTAGTCGATAAGCTCCTCCTAGTATCACTTCTATGATGATGTAAGGTCCCACCCAAGGGGACTCTAACTTGCCGTGGCCATCTTGTTTGAGTCGTAAGACTAGATCTCCCACCACAAAGGATCGCGGTCGAACTCAACTACTATGGTAGTTCCGCAGACTTTGTTGATACTGCGTGGCTCTTTCTAATGCTTTATCCCTGGCTTCATCCAGTGCATCGACATTGTTTTGTAACACTTTTGTTGAGGTTACTTCGTCGTATGCCGTTATTCTCGGAGCTTCGTGTGTAATTTCGAGTGGAAGCACGGCCTCTGCGCCATGGACCAGGAAAAATGGAGTTTCTTGAGTAGCTGCGTTGGGCGTGGTTCTTAGACTCCAAAGAACGGAAGGCAGTTCTTCTATCCAAGCACTTTTGGCTTTTTCTAGAGGTTCTAATAGCCTCTTTTTTATCCCGCTGCATATTAGGCCATTGGCTTTTTCGACTTGTCCATTGGTCTTTGGATGTGAAACAGATGCAAACTTGAGTTTGATTCCCAAACCTTCGCAGTAGTTCTTGAATTCCTTTGAAGTAAAGTTTGTCCCATTATCTGTGATGATGCTGTGTGGCAGTCCAAAGCGGAATACTATTGATTTAATAAAGTTGATTGCTGCTGTCGAGTCTTGAGTTGTCACCGGAGCTGCTTCTATCCACTTGGTAAATTTGTCGACTGCCACCAACATGTAGACATGCCTGATTGCTGGTTGATGGCGCCAGAAAAGAGTTGGTGCCTAGTTGAATTACCAGCCCATTGGGAAACCCAAGAGGAAGGTGTGATGAGTACAACAGCATGATTTTCCCTCAGTTAGAAACCAAGGTATGTCGATCTTGGAGAGGAGAGACAAACGACTGAAGGTGATGCTTGCTAGTTTGCGACGGCTTTGGACAATTTATAGGGCGCCTCGTCCAAGCTTTGCTTGCTAGCTGCAACGCGGAACCTGCACACACACAACCAAGTACTCTGTTCCCAACTTACAATGAGGTTGTCAATCTCACCGGTTTGCTTGAAACAAAGGGTATGAACGTATCGAGTGGAAAATGATAATAGTATGCGAGTAAAGTAAACAGTGCGAGTAAAGTAAACAGGTGATAGCAATATGATGGAAATAGGACCGGGGTCCAAAGTTCACTAGTGGTGTCTCTCCATAAGATAAATAACACATGCTGGGTAAACAAATTACAGTTGGGCAATTGATAGAATAAAGATAAACGTGATATGTCAAGAAGATCACTATGTGATTTACTCTGGGCATTACAACAAAATACATAGACCGCCATCCAACTGCATCTATGACTAATAATCCACTCACGGGGATATCATCCGAACACCCCATGAGTATTAAGTTGCGAACAACAGATAATTGCATTAAGCAAAGTGTGTAATAGAGACATGAACCCACTATCGAGCATAAATACCCCCTCTTGGAGTCACTAGCAACTACTCGGCCAATATAGCTACTAACAACGGAGAGCATGCAAGATCATAAACAACATAGAGATAACATAAGATATATTTCAGTATAGCAACTCAATCATAACACCAATATTCATCGGATCCCAACAAACCAAACATGTAGAATTACATAATGGTGATCTCAATCATGTAGGGCAGCTCATGAGATCTAAACATGAAGCACATGGTGGAGAAGACAACCATCTAGCTACTGCTATGGACCCATAGTCAAAGGTAGACTACTCACTCATCGCTCCAGAGGCAAGCATGGCGATGAAGAAGACCTCCGGTGGCGATTCCCCTCTTCGGCAGGGTGCCGAGAAGAGCTTCTGGACCCTCCCGATCTCGGGTCGACGACGACAGCGGATCGCGATGTGTTTCTAGAAAATTGATCGGGTGTTTAGGTTTTTCCCGTCGGGGGGGTCTTTATAGGCGAAGGGGCGATGTCAGAGGTGGAGCCAGGTGCCCTCACACCAGGGCGGCGCGGGCCAGGGCCTGGCCATGCCGGCCTGGTGTGTGGGGCCCTCGTGGCTCCCCTCCTACTCCCCTTCGGATCTCTGGAAGCTTCCAGGTAAAATAAGACTTCAGGAACTTATTTCGTCCAATTCCGAGAATATTTCCTGTGTAGCTTTTCTGAAACACAAAAACAACAAAAAATAGGGAACTGGCACTATGGCGACTTGTTAATAGGTTAGTCCCAGAAAATGCATAAAAGTGCCACGAAGTGTAACGAAACATTAGGCAAATGGTGTGAAAACAAGCATGGAGCATCAAAAATTATAGATATGTCGGAGACGTATCAATGCCCTCCTAGCCCGGATTTGTGCAATTTTCCTACCATGTCGAGGCCCCATTGCGCAAAAGGCCAAGATAATGGTATTGGCTGTAGCTCTGCTGCCGGTGCGTGTGGCCGTGATGCGAATCTTTGACATGCTTCACATGTTAGGACGATATCTTTCGCGTCTTTGATGGCTGTTAGCCAATAGAATCCTGCGCGAAACACTTTAGCTGCGATTGCTCCGCTGCTAGCATGGTGGCCACATACTCCACCATGTATATCTTTTAGTATTACTTGTCCTTCTTGAGGCGTTACACAATGCTGCAAAACACCAGTTATGCTCCTTTTGTATAATTTTTCCTGCAATATGACAAACGCTTTTGATCGTCGAGTTATCCTTTTGGCTTCTACTGCATCTTCTGGCAACTTTTTGTTCATTATGTATTCGAGATACGGCTGCATCCAAGTTTCCTCTATCATCATGACCTCTTCTAGCTCTGGGGTTTTAGCATCGTTTTTCGCACCAGCCCCTGAGTCTGCTGCAGGAGTCGAACTTTTAACAACCTTTATTGATCTTTTGACTATCTCTTCCCAGAAGACTCCAGATGGTACAGGCAGGCATTGTGATCCAATATTCGCTAAATTGTCGTCTTCTTCATTGCTATTTCTGCTAACGTGCGAGACTTCGCACCCATCAAATGTTCCTTCGAGATAGTGATACAGGTTCTTGTAAGCCATCATATAGTCGTTGATTGTGTTGCACCTGTTCATAACTTGCTGGACGACGAGATTCGAGTCTCCAAATATTTTTAGTCGAGTTGCTCCACACGCCTTGGCCATCTTTATTCCATGCAATAGAGCTTCGTACTCTGCTTCATTATTGGAGGCTTGCGGAAAACTCATCCTTAAAACATACTTCATTTTGTCACCTTGCGGTGATATCAGGACTACTCCTGCGCCTACACCTTGGATTCTTTTAGAACCGTCGAAGTACATTGTCCATACACTCAATAAATCTGGCGGTCCCGTACTCTGTAGTTCCAGCCACTCTGCCATGAAATCTGGCAAAATTTGCGACTTGATCGCCTTCCTCTTTTCGTACGTGATGTCCAAGGGAGACAATTCAATTCCCCATAAGGAGACACGTCCTGTTGCTGAAGGATTGTTCAATATGTTTGATAGCGGGGCTTCGTTAACCACTATGATTGGATGCACCGTGAAGTACTATCGCAATTTTTGTGCTGTTGTAAAAACACTATATGCAAGTTTTTGATAATGCGGATACCTCTATTTCATCAGAGAGAGTACCTCACTAATAAAATACACCAGTCTTTGGACGCCGTGAGCTTTTCCTTCTTCACTTCTTTCGACTACTAATACTGTACTCACCACCTGATGAGTTGCGGCAATGTAGAGTAGTAGTGGCTCTTTTTCTTTTGGTGCGACCAGCACTTGTGGCGTGGAAAGCACTTTTTTTAGCTGCGCAAAGGCTGCATCTGCTTCTCCTGTCCATTCAAACTTATCATCTGACTTCTTCATGAGTGCATAGAAAGGGAGCGCTTTCTCTCCTAATCGAGCAACGAAACGACTTAGAGCCGCGACGCGTCCTGCGAGTTTCTGTATGTCGTGTAATTTCGTGGGTTTCCCCATTGTTAAAATTGCTTGAATCTTCTCTGGGTTCGCTTCGATTCCTCGTGTTGATACCAGAAACCCTAGGAGTTGTCCTGCTGACACGCCAAAGGAGCACTTTGTAGGGTTGAGCTTGAGCTTGTACTTGTTTAGGTTGTCAAAGGTTTCTGCCAAGTTGCTGATTAAGGATTCTTCTTTTCTTGTACTAATAACTACATCGTCGATGTAGACTTGGATGTTGCATCCTATTTGGCTTCCGAGGCATCTTTGCATCATCTGTTGATAAGTTGCTCCTGTATTTTTTAGGCCGAAAGGCATTACTTGATAGCAAAATACTCCGTATGGCGTGATGAAAGCTATCTTTTCTTCATCTTCTTTCTTCAATTTGACCTGGTTATAACCAGAATATGCGTCCAGAAAGGAAAGCCTTGCGCATCCCGCTGTTGAATCAATTATCTGATCAATGCGGGGTAATGGGAAGGGATCTGTAACACCCCACTTTTTGTAACCATGTTTGAGTAGTGTTTAGTGAGCCAAAAATGAGGGCCAACAAAAACTTTTTGAGCAAACCTCTGGAAGTACTATTTCTTGCTTGTTTGTCTTGGTTGTTATGTTAATGATGTCTGATTGAGTTGCTTGTTGAATAATATTGTGAACCGACACAATCCTTGTGCCCTTGTGATCATGCCTTTATTTATGCTTCTAGCTATTTTTCCAACACCATTATCTTGGCAACCTCTCCTTTTGCAAATAATTCTATTTGTCCAAAACAAGAGCCAAGATTTATCTTTGAGACAAAGCTTTTATCAAAACTAAGTATTCACAAAATTATCGGGACCTACAAAGTAGAATGGTCCCACTATTTTACAAACTTTTACTTTGTTGATATTTATAAAAGGATTTCAAACACCTTTAAGACAACTTCCTAAAGGAGACGTTATGTCTCCACTGGTTTCTGAAAAATCTACAAAAACTCTACTCTTTTATTTGAAACTCTTTTCTACTTGACCATGGCATGATCATCACTGAGCACTTGTTCAACCATTGTTTCTGGTGATGCTAGATTAGATGCAAATGATTGACCATGTGTGGTGAGTTGATTTTGTGTGACTTTATTTGGCTTTGATGAATTGCTGGTGTATAGATATGATCCTCAGGTAGGCCTGTGGCCTAACCTATTCAAAACCCATCAATTAATATTTTGTCCCATGTAAGTTATTTTGTTTTCATTCTATCTTTCAAATAAAACCTATCTTGTTATTTTTCCTCTCAATCCTGAAGCCCTAACTCTAATGTCTTAGTCTTACCATAAGACATTGGGAGCCCCTTATTGAGGAATCTTAAAACTAACCAATCTAGCCCAAGGAAAGCACCCATGGTGATATTGGAATCATCAACATCCCATCTTAGGAGGCCCCTCTCAGTTTTCGCAAAATATGTTCTTGCGGTCCTTTTATCAAACACCTAGTGTGCAGACTATCTTCGTGCCTGTTAACAGATTCAGTTTTCCGACACTTGTATTAAGCTCATATTTTCTATCCATGACATTGTACCTTCCTAGAACTCATATTTGGCATGTGTTCTTCCATTCTTTCCATTACCACTTGGTCATTTGAGGCCATCTGATACTTGTTCTAATCCTGTTTCTGACCCTAATCAAATCACTAACCATTTGACTATTATCAGATGCACTTTTGCTCCCACTTTCAAATTTTCGAAATAAATTGTTCAGAGACCATTCTTTGACCTATTCCTCTTCCTTTTGACCTACTCTCACTATCCATGCACTTGTTGGTGCATTTTGAAGCCTACCACCCATTTATGTGACTATGTTTTGAACCCTAGTCAAAACTATTTCTGTCCTTAGTATTTTTCCTAAATTTCTGAAAACGACTATTAGCCCTCACCAAAATCCAATTTCTCTATACCGACAATTGGAAATGCTATCCATGCATAATATCATTCCTTCTCCACCAAAAGTAACTATTTCCTCATTTCATGTTGTTATTTTACAAACTGCATGGGAACGGCAAACTACGCTATTCCATGCACTCTTCTCATCAAATGATTTTGACAAAATCCTATCATGCTATCTTATGCATGTACCCAAAACCTTAGATAATCATTTTCAAGTTTTTCAACAATCTTGTGTAGGACGTATTTGAGCCCGCTTAAGAATGCAAATTTTGGTGATCTTGCTTAATACCAAAAATTTGCTAACTTGGCCATGTTTTTATTCTACATCAACCACACCTCTCTAATCTACCATCTATATTTATCACTTTAGCAAAACAAAAATGTGATCATATGCCATCATGGGCATTAATCTCTGTTTCCATATCTATCCATCTAAATCTTTTCTAATCCTCCCCAAAGTCTCCAAGGTGGTAAACCATAATCTGTACCAGCTCATGGTCGATCTTCGATGACCATTGGCACCTTCCCTTGGCCATTTGTGCTTGGCGTGGAAGAGAGCCGGCCGTGTCATGCATTGGCACTTGTGTGCCATATCTCCCCTCTCCCTCTATCCTATCTTGATCAGCCACTAAGCTGCACCCAACTCCGACTCATTACTGCTCCCTACCCGCTCCCCCTGCTGCTCCTAAGCCCTCTCTCTCTCGTGTGCCCTAAGAGGCCGATAGCATGGTCCATTTTAAAAATGAGCTCCCCTGCTCTAGCCAGCACGGCACCAGCCTCCCCTACCCCTCCTCAAGCCTTCCCAAGCAAGCCGTTGATTTTGTCCTGTCTCTCCCGGCCTCTACTGACCGTGCTCTGATAGATGCCATTTCGACGAACACCTGGCAGGCGCTCAGTCGACGTTCTCTCCCCGAGTCTACCGCCCACCCGCGCGCGTACCCTCTCGTCTCAGACCGCACCCCACACTCGCAGACCCTCTGGCGCAACACCGCCTCTTTTTCTCGTCGTTTTACCTATGTCCCATACGCCGCCCGCTCTGACCAGTGGCTGCGCTCTGCCACGTCCGCACGCTGTCTCCCCCCGTTACCACCCTTTTCTAGAGACCCCCGAACCCATCTCTTCTCCCTCCCCACTCCACCACTCTGTCCCCTTTTCCTCTCAGAAACACCCAAGGGCGACGCCTGGCCTCGCCTATCACTCTCTCGAGCCAATGGAGGAACCGAGGTGGAGCTCGTCCGCCCGCAGCGGCGTGGACATGACCGCCACCTCTCTCTGCCTCTCCTCTCCGTTCACTTTTCTTTTATCTCTCTGGAGATTCTAGTACTCACCTCTCCTCTTAACTGTGTCTGGCCAGCATGCGGAGGTCGCCGTCGTTGGAGCTCCGCCCGCGCCGGCGTCGCGCGCGTCTCCGTCAGGTCGACGCCCAGGAGCAAGCCCGCGCGTCGAGGGCACCAAGAGGAGCAGCCTCACGCCGCCTATCCATCTCCCGTGTCCCCTCCGCCGCCTCTCAGACCTCCCTCGGTGAGCTCTCCTCCAAATCCCGTCGTCTCCGATCGAACAGAGAGCTAGACAAGCATCGTGCATGTGATGATATCCTGTAGCACGAATTTTAAAGCATCCATCATGTTTTTTTTAGTCAAGTGTCACAGCCAGTATCATAGTGAGCCGGCCTGGCACTATGCAGCCCAATCGGTTGGTTTCGGCCCGTTGTATTTTTTTTCCAGCGAAATCTGTAACCAAATCTTTTAATCTGTGAACTTCTAAAATCCATAGAATATTCTCTGAACATGCAAATGGACTGATTCAAATTTCTGTGAGTCCCGTGTTTAAATATCTATCCAATGGAGCTGGTCCCATGACAAAATAAGTTCTGTAGATTTATCTATATTTAATCTTGTGAATCTGGTTCCCTTCCAATCCAAAATCCAAATATGAGGTTCAGTAGATTTAAATTGTGTGATTCCAATTTTCAGAGATGCTCTGATATGTTAGCTTTCATGTGCCACTGAGTTTGATATTTTAGGAGCTGTATATCTACAGGAGTAATCATTTTGGCAAATAGTTTATTAAGTATTGTTTATTTTTTCATTTGAAATAGAATAGGAATTTTGGCATGAAACCAATTTCTATGGTTTGTGCTTGGGAATAGCTTTCCAGAACACCCTTTGTCACATTTTTCTGATGTTCAGAGAATATCTAGGATTTATTCTAGTGTTTTAGCTTTTATGGTTGATAGGAAATTCATTGTTAATCAACCACAAGATGTTTTGTGGTGAATCCAACTTTGTTGGGTTCATAAACTTGTTATCTCCCTACTGATGTGCTGGGAGTGATTTTTGACCCATTTTAGCACTTGAATGCTTGCTTGGTTTGAAATGGTGTATTGTTGCTAGAAATAACATACCCCCTTGTTTAATAGTTAGCTTGCTATTAGACTCCTATAGAATCTTGTTCAGATTCCTTACTTGTTTGCTTCTGATACTCTCTGGTTGTGTGTTTGAGATGCCTTGCTAAATGTTTGTTCCTTTGCATGCTTGAGTGGTGATTGAATGCTTCTCCTTCATTTTGCGATGCTAGATTCGAATGCCATCGGAGAGGACGAGGACTACCTCAAGAATGCATAAGGAGTGGACAACATTGAGTACATGTTTTAAGGAAGGAGCCCAGGGACATAGCTATTCAAGGCAAGCCATCTACTCGATTCATATCTGAATCCTATCACAGCACTATGCATTATTCTACTCTTACTCTTACTACTATGCATTGTTTTTCTTATATTGCTAATTATCCCTAGTTAGCAATAGATGGTGACTTAGCTCCATAGGTCACATTGTTATCATCCATGAAGGATGACACCCTTAGCACCTACTCTTTACCCCTGAAAGTAGAGACTCGATGATTAGCATCCATGTCTTTAAGAAACACTTGTAGTGGAGCCAAAAACTCTAGGATGGGATAACTCTCGGAAAAGTTTCGAAAACGGTTACGAAAACCTTGGAGTAGCATCTACTCCACTGAAATGTTTTCTAAATGATTTTTGGGACAAATGGACACTTGGGTTATGGAAGAAAGGAGTTGGTGTTTTCAGAAAAAGGCATTGGTGTTTCTTTGTAGTCGCTCGAAGCAATTAAACCGTGCAACCACATTACCCGGTATGGGACGGGCTTAGTTTGAAGTTTATTTGCTTTAGTGCGGGGAGCCTCAAAACAATATAAGGGTCTGCAAGACCCCGGAATCCGGGTTGACGCCAAAATGTGGGTCAACACATATCACGGCATATCCCGAGCCGCCGGAAGACACTTGGGTTCTCCCGCCGTGGCGCCGGAGTTACGCTCTGGAGGAGGTACTGCCGGGGCGTGCTGGGGAGGTAAACTCCACAGGGTAGGCACCTGTACTAAGGTAGATAGATGGAGGGCTTCGATCGATTATCCGAACCCCGCATACTCGTGTATGACGGTCCGTGGTGGTATCCCGGCGGATTTATCGAATGGTGTGGGTAAAGTGTACAACCTCTGCAGAGTGTAAAACTATTCGAATAGCCGCGTCCTCGGTTATGGACGGTTGTGGAGATCACTTCATTGCCCAATGTCAGGTTTTGGATTTATAAATTGGTTTCTAGGAAAATGGAGAAAGGTGCTGGGCGGAGTACTCGGAGGGTACTGCCGTGGCACAGTTATGGTTCGGAGTACTTGCAGGGTACTGCCGAAGGGATGAAAGTGGTCATGTGTGATTGACCGGATTAAAAAAGGATGGTGGTCATGTTTGATTGACCACCGGCTCTTCTCTTGAAACTGAGTTCCCCCTCCCTAGAGCCTTTACTAAAAATGCTTTACAAAAACTCTTCTTTAATAAGGATATAGAGATGTCGTATGACATGCTATATCGACAAGAGAAACTTTGATATAGAGATGTCATATGACATGCCATACCGACACGAGAAACTAAAGTTAGAATAGAGCAACCAGCCTTGAACCATTTCCCTTGCTACAGCCAAACTGCATGTCAACACTTCCTCTTAGATGGTTTGCGAGTACAATTCAAATGTACTCACGGCTTTGTCCCTGGCTATTAACTTGGTCAGATTATGGTGAGGAAGATGAGGATGATGGTGAAGAGTTCGGCGACGCTGGTGCGAACTAGGAACGTCTCCTAGTCAGTTGCCTGTAGGGTAGTAGGCATGACTTGGGTCATCAACGCTGCTTGGTATCCGCTGCCTAGTTATAGACTTGCCCTGCGTGGCAATATCATGCTTGGTCATGTGACCAATTGTAAGTATAGTATTCGATGTTGTAAAGGATGATGTAATTCTGTTATCAACTCGGATATGTGGATTCACGACACACTGATCATGGGATCATGAATTGTATGCATATTGGGTATTCCGGATGGGTAATTCGGGGTTCCCACAGGATCCTTTGGACAGTGCTTGTTGAGAGATGTGTAGTCGACACACAATCTTTGTACGTCTGTATTTTTCTTGGGTATGTTGATTGGGTTAGATACCCAACTCAAAGTTTTTATTTCTCTGATAAACCCGGTGTTTTCTAGCCTGTGCAGCTCTGATGCTATCGCCTTCCTCTTTGGTTCATCAAATCATCTCAGCGGTTGCTTGACTGGCTTTGCTTTAGGATCCACGTTTAGTGCGTGCTCGACGAGTTTCCTGGGAACCCCTGGCATGTCCGAAGGACACCAGGCGAAGATTTCCCAGTGCTCACGGAGGAACTCGACGAGCGCGCTTTCCTATGCGGGATCCAGATTTACTGCAATCAATGTAGTCTTGTTCGGGTCTGTAGGGTGGACCTGGATTTTCTTCGAGTCTTGCATTGTGTCGAAAGCCTGATCTGGCAGGGATCGTCCAACATCGGGTAGTACGTTATGATGAGTTTCTCCTTTAATTCTCTCATATTCTGCTGTCATGCCGAAAGTTTGCGCCATCTTGTTGAATTCTTTGTCGCAAGTGTTGGATACTTCAAAGCTTCCTTGCACTGTGATTGTTCCTTTGGGTCCTGGGATTTTTAGCGTTAGATACGCGTAATGTGGTACTGCCATGAATTTTGCGAATGCTGGACGTCCTAGGATAGCGTGGTACTGTGAGGGTCAATCCATGACTTCAAATTCCAACTTCTCTCTGCGATAGTTGCTGCTACTGCCAAAATAGACGTCGAGTTCTATTTTCCCCAGAGGGTAATTTGCGGCTCCTGGTACGATTCCATGGAAAGAGCAATCTGTTGGCTTTAGGCTTGTCAGTGAGATGCACATTGCCTTCGGCGTTCTTGCGTATATTAAGTTTATTCCACTTCCTGCGTCCATGAATACTCTCCTGATGTCATATCCTCCTATCTGTGCTTTTAGCACCATTGGCGAGTTTCCTGGCCTGGGCACTTTCCTCGGGTGGTCTGCTCTGCTGAACCTAACTGGTTGGTCTGACCATCGCAGATACTCTGTAGTAGCTGGTGGTGATGATATTGCTAGGTTTACCTGCCTTGATATACTTTTTTGTTCTTTCTTCGACTTCGGTACTGGTTGAATCATTGCAGATATATAGACTTTCGACTCCAAGTGCCTTGCTAGCCTTTGTGCCTGATATCCTTGGCTTGTGTGCTTCTCTCCTTGCCGCTCTTCTTGGGTTGGACCCATGGCGCTTTGTAACCTTAAGAAAGTTCTGTAGTCTTTCATCTGGTGATTGGAGACTTTCTTTCTGTCGAGATATGCGTAGTGTATTTGACAAGGTCCATATAGCATGTCTTCAGCCGAAGGTCCAGAATACCTTGGCTTTTCTGCTCTTTGGCTGCCTCTTGCCTGAAACTTCCTGTTTTCATAACCTTCATCTTCCTTTTCTTCGTATCCTGCTGCTACCTGACTTCGCCTCATGCGATTATCCCTACTGCGGTGTTTTCTCCTCTGCCTGCTTGTTCTGTCGACTTCTGGTGAACGTCCTCTTTTGTTGTTGTATGCATCTTCTCCGTCAGCAAATCTGTTAGCCTCTTCCATTAGTTCGGCTACCGTTGATGGCCTTGTTCTTCCTATTTCTTCCACGAGGTCTGAGCGACGAAGGCCGGCCGAAAAAGCGTCTATTGCTCTTTCATCGGAGACGTCTTCAGCTGAGTTTTTGATTACACTCCATCATTGTATATAGGAACGTAGAGTTTCACCTTTCTTTTGCACGCATGCTTTGACTTCCTCCAGAGACGCTGGACGTTTATATGTCGAGCGGAAATCCTTTACGAATTTGTTTTTGAGTTCTCCCCAACTTCCGATGGACTCGTCGGGTAGGGTGTTCAACCAAGACCGTGCTGCGCCGGTGAGGTATAGTTGCAAACTTTGCATTGCTGTCGCTTTTGTTCCCCCTAATATCTGTACTGCTTGCAGGTAATCTGACAACCATAAGGTTGGTTCTTGCGACCCATCATATTTTTGCTGGTCGTGTGGTAATTTGAATCCTTTGGGTACCCGCGTTTTGCGAACCCTGCGGGTAAAACATGACGCGCCCATTTCCTTTTCATCGTCCTCATAATTTTCTTCCCTCCATGCATTTCGCGATTTATTTACTCGAGTTTGCGCTATTATGTTTCTTGCGTCTTCCTTCCTTTTTTGTTGCCTTTCCTCTTCTGATGATTCGCTGGATTCACTTTGTGTGGCTTTGTGCCTGTAATCTTCTCTTTGCTTTTCCCTGTAGCTTGTCGGCATTGATTTTGCACCTTCTCCCATGATCTCGTTTTCTAGTATCCCGAGGCTTCTCATTGCGGCTTGATGCATTTCTTCCTGTGGGTCTCCAGGCTTTGGTCGCGTGGTTAGTAGGTATGCATGTGCTGCTATCAATGCTGCTTCCGGTGTTTCATGTACAAAATCTTCTTCCTCTTCCTCTGGCTGCAGGGTTAAACTTCTTGAGTACTTTCTTCTCTCCTTCGCACCGTTGTCCTTCTGCTGTGCTTTGAGTACTTTCTTCTCTCTTTCCCTGCTATACTCTGAATCATCGCTATGGTCGTCCCAAAGCTCATCGCTCATCATGCTGTTAGTGTCTTGACTTCTCATAAATACGTCTCTTTCCTCTCTTAGTTTCTTTTTATGCTGGTGCAATGCGTATTGGTATCCCATCAGAACTTCTCTTCTTGACCCCTCTGGTATTTCTGTGCCATGATTGACAGCTGACATGATGATCCTCCACTCTCCAGTTGAGACGTGGATTTTTTCTTTTTCTTTCCTATTCGGCTCCTTTGCTTTGTCGACTTGCCTGTCGACTTCTTCGTTTCCTTTGTGATTGTTTTTTCTTCTTCTGCTTCAGTGATAATCGCGCATAACTGATGTATGCTTTTGGAGATGCAGCTACCTCCAACGGTGAGGTCCCTTATGCTGTTGCGCGCTTTAAGCGCACTTTCCTCCATGTCAAGTGTAATTTCGTCGCCTCCTGCGATTTGTGCTTCTCCTCCGCTGACCGGCGAGTTTACCTCGCTGGAAGAGCCTTCAGATGATTCCATCATTATTACTGTCTCGGGCTTTCTTGCCGACGGATCTGATTTCGCCGGATCCGAAAGGCGAGTCGAACCCGAAGACCCGACGAAGATGTTTAGACTTCCGATTGTTACTTCTATCTCTTGATTTTTGTCGATTCCTGCACTACTGTTGGCTAAAAGCGAAAAAGCCATTGAATTCATGGTTCCAACGCCCAGAGTCCCCATGGTCGGCGCCAATTGACGAGGGTTAATTCGACAAATGTCCTAGATGAAGGACTTAGGATCGGGGAGATAGGGCGTCGGATGAACTCGAAGGTAAAGTTAGTCGAAATAGGTGTATATCGAAAGTAAATTTGGGTGTTCAACCTGGCTTGCTTTCAATCTGTCCCACACCGTCCCCTCCTGGCCCCTATATATAGGTGGCCAGGTCTCGAGGATCGGGTGGGATCCGATACAGATTACAATATCGACATACGGTAAGAACTCGTATCTCGACTACTATTACAATTGGGCCTAGCTTAACGGGCCTCAGGGGTACTCAACTAACGGGCTCTATTATCTATACCCTCGTTAGAGAGAGAAGATGAGATGGCTAGAAAGATGAAGGTATTTACTATTACTACCTCTAATGATGTTGTTCGAAATACTAGCAATCCTCTTACTTTGATTGGTATAGAGAAAACTCCTACTCCTTGTGCGAAAAAGCCCAAAACTGCAAAAACTTTTTCTCAAAAGAGTGCTGAAATTTTTCGGTGTGTGGGAGATGATAGCTCTATTTCTTTTAATGATTTTGATGTTGATGGCTGCAATATATCTGAAGTTATTTTGTTCTTTCAAAAGCTTGCTTTGATTCCTAATGCTATGTAGCGCCCCACCTTTGGATTAAGGTAGAACATCTGTGTTAAGTGCTATTCCCTGGATCACTGATAGCACCACAGAACAAAATGAAATATTCATTGCATAGTATCAAGAGTACAATGTGGATCCAGATACAAAGTGTTCAAACCTTACAAATACACAGTGGAAGACAAAGGGTAATGAGTCTCCATTCTTCATCACATGCCACAGGCAGACATGTTGGAATGTAGTCTCGAGATCCTACTAAACCATCTTTTACCTAGAATCCTCCACATTTGAATATGCAGCCCCACAATTGGAGGTCAGTACAATGATGTACTGGCAAATGACACATATTTGGTGGCTGTTGTGAAAAAGCTATCTACATGAATATTTGGCTGGTGGATTTCATAGGCTGATTTGCATAATGCCAGTTTTGTCCTATGATTCTTTCTCAAAACCTTCTTTCAAAGTTTTATATTTTCAAAGAGTCAAAATAACCCCCAAATACTACATACTAGCTAGGCATGTAGCACTAGGCGAAACTCAACAAAGTTGGAACATCAGGAACCACCACCCCTCGGAGTGCATGGTCCTTAGCCCCTACCTAGGGGTTTCTAGACAAATTTTAATCATTCAGAAATGGTGATGAGATTCTTCCGTACATTCCATGTCTAGAGACTCAAATTGTCCATAACCGGGGACACGGCTAATCGATTAGTTTTGACACCCTGCAGGGGTTGTGCACTTTCACCTTAAGACTCATTTTATGCCCATACATAAAATGAGACGAGACCTTTTAGAAGGAGAGAGCAACTAACTGGCAAGATTCGTTCCCAATCTACAATTTAACTACCTCCACTTCTTGCACACAAGTTGCACCCTCACATCTAATCAGTCAAGATAGAGCCCATATTGTCATAAGGCTGCACTGGAAGCACTCTAAGCATTGAAGACATGGTAACCTCTTTGTTCCTGGGTGGCCATCCCGAGTGACATTCTGAGTACACATCCTCTCGACGAGGCATGTGTCCTAGAAGTCACCTCCATCGCCGCCTCTTATCAAACCAATCCACCCAGGTGATTCATTTTAGTTGAAGTTCTTAATTTGTTCACAAAACACTTTTAACAAGTGATCAAAGCGTGGCATCAATATTTTTCAAAGTATTTAGCATCCTACAGGTAGGGTTTAAGGGATAGCTAACCACTACTAGGATCTAGCAAGCAAATCTTTTCTTTGAAAACACCAACTATCATGCATACTACAAGAAGTGAATACACTAATGCATTAGTAAAATGGGTAGCAGGGACATGAGTGTCACTTGCCTTTTTTTGAAGATCACGTCATTTCACTTCTCTCAACTAAGCACGAAGCTCTTCACACAAGCTATAGCACAGAAATAACATAACATAAACATACCATACCAATACAATTAAACAATCAAATAATTGAAAAGTATTTGTTTGACAATTTAGATTTATTGATATGTTATAACAAGAATGAATTGGCAAGGATAATGATTTGTGAGATATGGATTTGAGAGCTTAGCTGGGAAAAGATCAATGTGATTGGAGAGAGAAATGGGACTAGGCAAAAATATAATTTGATGAAGTCTTTATGCTTTATTAGAGCATATAGAAGTTTTTGGAACAGCTCATGTGAAATAATTTACACAAGAGTCAAATTGTGCAACTACAACACTATTGAGTAAATGTGATAACAATTACTCTTAAATAGCATCTATTGCACTTAGGAACTAGGCTAGGTTTTAAGAAGGCTTGAACTACTCAATTAGCACATTTGCAAGTTGAATAGTTCAATACATGTGAACAAAACTAAGTAGGCATTGGATTGGGTATAAATGAAGTTTTAGAATAACTCATGTGAATTTGATCACATAAGTGGCAATTTGTGCAATACCATTACTATTGAATAAGTGTGATGACAATTATTCTTAAATAGTATATATTACACTTGGGAAATGGGCTAGGATTTGTGAAGTATTGAGTTACTCAATTAACTCATTTGCTAATTGAATAGTATTACACATGAAATCAGGATCAAGTGGACAGAGGATTAAGTAGGGGTAGATAACATGTGAGATCATGGTTTAAGATTTCTATTGGGTACATGGAGTGTCGGATAGGTGCCATGATGTTGATTTGATCAACACCACAAAGATAGCAAGAATAGAATCTATGATTGAGATGTATCACACTTTACTCAAACAACACAATTGTAATTTGAATATGTGTGAACTAGACAAGATAAGTCCAAGTAGATTTGATCTTGATCAAGATGTTGTTTAGACAACATTGATGACTAGGTATGATTATAGGATTTGCTAATGTAGAAAGAAACATTACTGAAAAGGCATAGGTTTAATTCTATAGTGGAAATTACTCAAGTCCTCATATTATAATTTGAATGATTGCGAAATGATTCAATCAAATATGGGAGTGATACTACTGGATAGCTTGCAGTAAAACAAAGCTACTGCAATTGGAATCATTCTCAAATAAGTTATTGAATTCAAACTGTGATCAAATTAGTGATTTGAATAGATTTGAATGCACAAAGTGTGTGCACGTATCAAATTTGGATTTTTTTGATCGTATGATGTTCTACAAGATTAGAGGATTCCAGAGACTACAAATTTATAATTTTTGGACACTTGGTTCTAAGGATATGAATTAAATAAGTTAACAGAAGGTTTGATTCAATTCTGAAAATAGATTCAAATTGAACCCATAAAATATGAATTATTATTGTACTACTGGATTCTAGATGTTCTAAGGATTCCAACGGTATATCATTTGTTATTTTTGGACCTAGAGATCAAAAGATATGATTTTCTAAAGATTAGGTTCAAATCTGACTTCAAAATCAAATTCGGAATTCTGTTTAAAAAGGCACGCGGCGTGATCTGATTGGCCGGTACCGCTTCGGTCGGATCGGCAACGCTGGCCGTTGGATTTAAAAGAATCTGAGCGGCCCAGATCTGATACCCTTTCGATTTTAAGTGATCTAATCTTATGCGTCCGTTTCAGATCCAACGGCTTGCAAAGAGGGGAGAGGAGATGCTCAGTGTGGCTAGGGTTTCATCATTGCCGGCAAGGGATGTTTTCCGGCGAGGGCGCTGCTGGAGCTCGACGATGGCGAACCTTCGGTGATCTACGACGGTGCAGAAGGTGCGGACAGTTAGCGGACAAACACGATGACCTCGAATCCTTGATCGGCGGCGACGTCTGCTTCCCGAGGCGAAGACGAACGGCGACTGGAGTGGCGCGGCTCGGCGGTGTGCTTCAGGTGATCACCCAGGCATCATTTTACTATGAAGTAAAGCAAAAGGAGGGCATCATCGGGTGCACCGGGATGGAGGAGGAAGGTTAGGAGGGGAGGGGAGCACGGGGCTCACCGTGGGTACCGAATAGGTGCGGTGATGCCTGCAGACGTGCGGAGCTCCGACGAGAAATTTGAGCAGCCTGACGGCTCGGGATCGGAAAGGAGGATGGGAAAGGAGAGGAGGGCACGAGACTCTTATAGGCGTGGTCTTGAAGGCCAATTACTCGTGAAATAATGCGAGGAGTGATCTCCGGCGACCGTTTCCAGAAACGGAGAGAGAGGGAGAAGATTGCGGGAGGAGGACGAACCCGACAGGTGGGGTCCAGGCGTCAGCGTCGGAAGGAGGGGAATGCCGGTACCCTTTCGGGACGGCGCATTGCTGGGCCATGCTACTCGTGTGATGGCGCCAGAAAAAGAGCTGTGGCGTGTAGTTGACGTGGGAGCAGTAAGTCCTTGTGCGTGGTGATGACCAGCCCGTTGGGAACCCCAAGAGGAAGGTATGATGAGTGTAGCGGCTAGTTTTCCCTCAGTTAAGAAACCAAGGTTTAATGTCGATCTTGAAGAAGAGAGACGGTGACGACTGAAGGTGATGCGGACTGGCTTAGTAACACTCCAACAAGGGCGCCGTTTACGACACTTGTTGACTCGTCTTCGGCCAGCAGCAACGCGGAACCTGCACACACACAAACAAATACTTTGTTCCCAACTTGCGATGAGGTTGTCAATCTCACCGGTTTGCTTGAAACAAAAGTTATGAGTGTATCGAGTGGAAAACAGTAGTAATATGCGAGTAAAGTAAACAGTGCAGGAAAAGTAAACAGGTGATTGCAATATGATTAAAATAGGACCGGGGTCCACAGTTCACTAGTGGTGTCTCTCCATAGATAAAATAACATGCTGGGTAAACAAATTACAGTTGGGCAATTGATAGAATAAAGATAACATGATATGTCAAGAAGATCACTATGAGATTTACTCTGGGCATTACAACAAAATACATAGACCGCCATCCAACTGCATCTATGACTAATAATCCACCCCCGGGGATATCATCCGAACACCCTAGAAGTATTAAGTTGCGAACAACGGATAATTGCATTAAGCAAAGTGTGTAATGTAAACAAAGCATATGCCCTTGAGCATATGAATGTTGTTTTCTCCCTAGTAGCAACAACACATCTACCACCTTAGAGGTTTCTGTCACTCCCCCAGGTGAAATAGAGACATGAACCCACTATCGAGCATAAATACCCCCTCTTGGAGTCACTAGCAACTACTCGGCCAAGATAGCTACTAACAACGGAGAGCATGCAAGATCATAAACAACATAGAGATAACAAAAGATATAATTCAGTACAACAACTTAATCATAAACACCAATATTCATCGGATCCCAACAAACCAACATCATAGAATTACATAACGGTGATCTCAATCATGTAGGGCAGCTCATGAGATCTAAACATGAAGCACATGGTGGAGAGGACAACCATCTAGCTACTGCTATGGACCCATAGTCCAAGGTAGACTACTCACTCATCGCTCCGGAGGCAAGCATGGCGATGAAGAAGACCTCCGGTGGCGATTCCCCTCTCCGGCAGGGTGCCGGGAAGAGCTTCTGGACCCTCCCGATCTTCGGGTCGACGGCGGCGGCGGATCGCGATGTATTCTGGAAAACTGATCGGGCCCTTAGGTTTTTTCCGTCGGGGGGTCTTTATAGGCAAAGGGGCGATGTCAGAGGAGGGGCCAGGTGCCCTCACACAGGGGTGGCGCGGCCAGGGGTAGGGCCGCGCCGCCCCCTTGTGTGGGGCCCTGGTGGCCCCCCTCCATCTCTTCTTCGGATGTCTGGAGGCTTCCGGGTAAAATATGACTTCAGGAACTTGTTTCGTCCAATTCCGAGAATATTTCCTGTGTATCACTTCTGAAACACAAAAATAGCAGAAAACAGGAAACTGGCACTGTGGCACTTGTTAATAGGTTAGTTCCGGAAAATGCATAAAAATGCCACTAAGTGTAACGAAACAATAGGCAAATGGTGTAAAACAAAGCATGGAGCATCAAAAATTATAGATACGTTTGAGACGTATCAAGCATCCCCAAGCTTAACTCCTGCTCGTCCTCGAGTAGGTAAGTGATAACAAAAGAATAATTTTTGAGGTGACATGCACCTACACAATCTTGATCATATATGTAAGCATTGGTGAGCTGGGATCAATAGAACTTAAAACATGGGCATGAAAGATATAATCATGACAATAAGAACTTAGCAACCATGTTGTAAACATGCAAATGAACACAAACAAAAGATCATGATAATGAAACAATGAAAGTCAAACGTGTGTTCAAATCATAAGGAAAAACATACAAATGGTTTTCAGCTTGTCCTTCAAAGAGAGCAAAACATAAATACATAGGACACCTCAAAGTTTAAGAGGGCGACTAGATACAAATAATTTAAGAACAAGTGAAACCAATCATCATGAGTCAATCAATGAACTTTGGGACAATGCATATCACACTAAGAATGACAACTAAGCTCTCTTAATGGTGCATAAAGAAAGAAAGTGGTGACTCAACATAAAAGTAAAAGAAGGGCCCTTCGCAGAGGGAAGCATTGATTGAGCATGTGCTAGAGCTTTTCATTTGTAAAACAGAGATAAAACTTGGGTTTTGAGAGGTGGTTGCTTTTGTCAACGACTGGCAATGGGGTTCTTACTATCTTCCATACAAAAATGAAGCAAGTTTTTGAGAGAGAGATTGACACTTTTGTGCTCTTTTTATAAAACTTGGCACTCCTCCCCACCTTTCCTTTCACATACCATGGCTAACCGATTCCATCGGGTGCCCACCAACATTCACATTCTTTGGAGGAGTGCCTTTTTTTTTTGGAATAAGCAATATGGAAGATAGCAAATCCGACCACTACGTCCCCATGAGCTGAAAACAGTGTCACAAAACGAGAAGTATTTTGAAGGTTTTTGAAAGGTAGCACACGAAAATTTTACTTTGGAATGGCTTACAAATACCATGCATAGGAATTTATAGTGGACACAATGGCAAACTTGGCTTTTAGGAGTTGGATGCACGAGTAGAGCTCATACTCAGTACAAGGCGAGGGCTAGCAAAAGACTGGGAGCGACCAACTAAGAGAGCAATAATGGCCATAATCATGCAAAGCGACAAAGCGATATTAAAAGAAGCATACGATGGCATCAAAAGTCAAAAACTAAATGATCATGAAGGCTAATGGCGACTTTGTAAGAGTCTAACATGTGTGAGCATGTGCCAAGTCAACCCAAATAAAGCATCAAGGAGAAAACCAAAATAATGCTTCCATATAGTAAAAACAACGCATGATTTTTTTCAAAGGCTCATTAAGCAATCTCAGTTATTTGAGACAAGTCATGCTACAGCAAAACCACTAAGCATACTATCAAAAAGACATCAAGCATGACATGAAAAAGCCTAAGCCGCAGTCTACACAAGCTCCTTCTTGTACCACTATTTTGCACAAAGCTTTTTCTCTTTTCCAACACCATTTGAAATTTTTATAAACACCTCTTTTGATGAAAACCAATGAAGATCAGAGGCAAAAATACACCTTGATGAAAAGATATGACAAGATCTGAACGCAAATCAAGGCGAAAACGAAAACCAAAAGCAGTAGCGGAAAAAGTAGAACGCTAGATTTTAATAAGAGTGAAAACTAGAGCGTTCTACGCAAATGAAAACAAGTCAACTTCTCCAAAGAAAATTTGTTGGGGTCCAACCATTTATTGCAGCAAACAAACAAACTAAACCAACTAATAAAACTAAAACAACTAACGCTCCAAGAAAAACACATAGTGCATGAAGCAATAAAAATATAGTGTTTTGAAAGGTGACCTGATTTTTACCGATGAAGAAGGGGTGCCTCGGGGGCATCCCCAAGCTTTGACGCTTGTACTTCTTGGATATTTCTTGGGGTGATGCATGGGCATCCCCAAGCTTGAGCTTTTGTCCGTTCTTCAACTCATCTCATCATTCTCCAATCCCTACACTTGAAAACTTCCTTCATACAAAACTATAAACACAATTCTATTAGCAACATTAGTGTAAGCATAAAATATATTCAACCTCTTTTAGCTTCAGGTTTCAACCCAAAACCACCACATATAACATATATACTACTGTAGCAACTTCCACAAGAGTTCCATGATAAAAAAGAACTCAAAAGAAAGCGATAAAGTGGCAAAAACAAATATTGGCAGAAATCTGTCAAAACTGGACAGCTGATAAAGGACGAATTTTTGAGGGATTTTCTGTTGCTCAAATAAAAAAGTGTTCAACTAAGAACAGTTTGGATATAACCTGGGGCATATGCACAAGAAATCGCAGGTCCAAAAGATAAACAGAGAATTTTCACGAATTTTTACGGTGCAGCACCGAAAACAGTTTCAGGACAGCAATAACCCCAAATCTTTACCTCGCTCAAATTAGAGGCTTCTCTTGGCACAAAAACGAAATAAACAAGATAATGAGCGGTCATTACAGTAGTAATGACTTCCAAGACTCAAATAAAAGAAAAAGTACTGAAAAGTAAACAATGGGTTATCTCCCAAGAGTGCTTTTCTTTAACGCCTTTGAGCTAGGCGCAGAAAATTGCGAATCAAGTAATATCAAGTGATGAAGCATCAAGCTCATAATTTGCTCTGAGAATAGAGTCAAAAAGTAATTTCTTTCTTTTCCTAGGGAAGTGTTCCATACCTTTCTTTAGTGGAAATTGATACTTGATAGTGCCTTCCCTCATATTAATGATAGCACCTACAGTTCGAAGAAAGGGTCTTCCCAAAATAATAGGACATGAAGCATGGCATTCAACGTCCATAACAAGAAAATCAACGGGAACAAGGTTATTGTTAACCACAATAAGAACATCATTAATCCTTCCCAAAGGTTTCTTCTTAGCAACATCAGCAATAGGAACATCAAAATAACACTTTTCAAGCGGTGGTAAATCAAGCATGTCATAAATCTTTCTAGGCATGATGGAAATACTAGCACCTATATCACATAAAGCATGGCAATCATAACCATTAACATGCATATCAATGATGGGTTCCCAACCATCTTCTAACTTCTTGGGAACAGAGGCTTTTTGCTTCAACTTTTCATCCCTAATCTTTATAAGAGCATTTGTAATATGCTTAGTAAAAGCAATATTTAAAGAACTAGCATTGGGAGTCAAAGCCAGCTTTTGCAAGAACAAAATAACTTCTGATATATTGCAGCCATCAACATCAAAATCATTAAAGGAAATAGAGCAATCATCTCCCACACTCCGAAAAAATTTAGCACTCTTTTGAGAAAAAGTTTTGGCAGTTTTAGGCTTTTTAACACAAGGAGTGGGAGTTTTCTCTACACCAATCAAAGTAAGAGGATTACTATCAGTAGGAGCAACATCATTAGAGGTAGTAATAGTACATACCTTCATCTCTCTAGCCATCTTATCTTCTCTTTCCCACCTGGCATGCAATTCCGCTAAAAATCTAATATTTTCATCAATTCCAACTTGGGTAGCATTAGCGGCAGCAACAACATTGCTCACATTCACATCATTAGGAAACACTTTTAATTTCAGAAGTTCAACATCATGAGCAAGGCTATCAACTTTAGAAGCAAGAATATCAATTTTGCCTAACTTTTCCTCAACAGACTTATTAAAAGCAGTTTGCTTACCGATGAAGTCCCTGAGCATTACCTCAAGCTCGGAGGGCGCGGCCCTAGTGTTGTTGTAGGAATTACCATAAGAGTTACCATAACCATTACCATTGGTAGAAGGATACGGCCTATAATTGTTACTAGCAAAATTGTTCCTATAAGCATTGTTATTAAAATTGTTATTTCTGATGAAATTCACATCAACTTGCTCTTCTTGAGCAACCAGAGAGGCCAAAGGAACATTATTAGGATCAACATGAGTCCTATCATTAGCAAGCATAGCCATAATGGTATCAATCTTATCATTCAAGGAAGAGGTTTCCTCAACAGAATTTACCTTCTTACCTTGTGGAGCTCTCTCGGTGTGCCATTCGGAATAATTTACCATCATGTTGTCGAGTAGCTTTGATGCGGCGCCCAAGGTAAGGGACATAAAAGTGCCTCCAGCAGCCGAATCAAGTAGGTTCCTTGAAGAAAAATTCAGTCCTGCATAAAAAGTTTGGATAATCATCCAAGTAGTCAGTCCATGAGTGGGGCAATTCTTTACCATAGATTTCATTCTTTCCCAAGCTTGAGCAACAGGTTCATTATCAAACAGAGTAAACTTCATAATATTGCTACGCAAAGCTATAATCTTAGCAGGAGGATAGTATCTACCAATAAAAGCATCCTTACACTTAGCCCATGAATCAATACTATTCTTAGTCAAAGACAGCAACCAATCTTTAGCCTTTCCTCTCAAAGAAAAAGGAAACAACTTGAGCTTAATAATATCACTATCAACATCCTTATATTTCTGCATCTCACATAGCTCAACAAAATTGTTGAGATGAGCTGCAGCATCTTCAGTACTAGCACCAGAAAATTGCTCTTTCATAACAAGGTTCAATAAAGCAGGCTTGATCTCATAAAAGGTGGTAGCAGGAACAGTTGTTGCAATAGGAGTGCAGATAAAATCACTATTGTTCGTGCTAGCAAAGTCACACAACTTGGTGTTTTCAGGAGTACCCATTTCAGCAAAACGAAAGTAAACAAGTAAAAACAGCTACCAAGGATTCTAATTTTTTTTTGGGTTTTTGATATAAAGCAATGCAGGTAAAATAAAATAAAGTAAAGCAAAACAAATAACAAAGTAAAGAATATGTGTGCAAAGAACTCCCCTCGCAGAAGTCTTCTCTCTTCCCCGGCAACGGCGCCAGAAAAGAGGCTGCTACTCGTGTGATGGCGCCAGAAAAAGAGCTGTGGCATGTAGTTGACGTGGGAGCAGTAAGTCCTTGTGCGTGGTGATGACCAGCCCATTGGGAACCCCAAGAGGAAGGTATGATGAGTGTAGCGGCTAGTTTTCCCTCAGTTAAGAAACCAAGGTTTAATGTCGATCTTGAAGAAGAGAGATGGTGACGACTGAAGGTGATGCGGACTGGCTTAGTAACACTCCAACAAGGGCGCCGTTTACGACACTTGTTGACTCGTCTTCGGCCAGCAGCAACGCGGAACCTGCACACACACAAACAAATACTTTGTTCCCAACTTGCGATGAGGTTGTCAATCTCACCGGTTTGCTTGAAACAAAGGTTATGAGTGTATCGAGTGGAAAACAGTAGTAATATGCGAGTAAAGTAAACAGTACGGGAAAAGTAAACAGGTGATTGCAATATGATTAAAATAGGACCGGGGTCCACAGTTCACTAGTGGTGTCTCTCCATAGATAAAATAACATGCTGGGTAAACAAATTACAGTTGGGCAATTGATAGAATAAAGATAACATGATATGTCAAGAAGATCACTATGAGATTTACTCTGGGCATTACAACAAAATACATAGACCGCCATCCAACTGCATCTATGACTAATAATCCACCCCCGGGGATATCATCCGAACACCCTAGAAGTATTAAGTTGCGAACAACAGATAATTGAATTAAGCAAAGTGTGTAATGTAAACAAAGCATATGAATGTTGTTTTCTCCCTAGTAGCAACAGCACATCTACCACCTTAGAGGTTTCTGTCACTCCCCCAGGTGAAATAGAGACATGAACCCACTATCGAGCATAAATACCCCCTCTTGGAGTCACTAGCAACTACTCGGCCAAGATAGCTACTAACAACGGAGAGCATGCAAGATCATAAACAACATAGAGATAACAAAAGATATAATTTAGTACAGCAACTTAATCATAAACACCAATATTCATCGGATCCCAACAAACCAACATCACAGAATTACATAACGGTGATCTCAATCATGTAGGGCAGCTCATGAGATCTAAACATGAAGCACATGGTGGAGAGGACAACCATCTAGCTACTGCTATGGACCCATAGTCCAAGGTAGACTACTCACTCATCGCTCCGGAGGCAAGCATGGCGATGAAGAAGACCTCCGATGGTGATTCCCCTCTCCGGCAGGGTGCCGGGAAGAGCTTCTGGACCCTCCCGATCTTCGGGTCGACGGCGGCGGCGGATCGCGATGTATTCTGGAAAACTGATCGGGCCCTTAGGTTTTTTCCGTCGGGGGGTCTTTATAGGTGAAGGGGCGATGTCAGAGGAGGGGCCAGGTGCCCTCACACAGGGGTGGCGCGGCCAGGGGTAGGGCCGCGCCGCCCCCTTGTGTGGGGCCCTGGTGGCCCCCCTCCGTCTCTTCTTCGGATGTCTGGAAGCTTCCGGGTAAAATATGACTTTAGGAACTTGTTTTGTCCAATTCCGAGAATATTTCCTGTGTATCACTTCTGAAACACAAAAACAGCAGAAAACGGGAAACTGGCACTGTGGCACTTGTTAATAGGTTAGTTCTGGAAAATGCATAAAAATGCCACTAAGTGTAACGAAACAATAGGCAAATGGTGTAAAAATAAGCATGGAGCATCAAAAATTATAGATACGTTTGAGACGTATCAGGCCTCGGGCCGAATCTGGGGCTGGGCTAAAATGGTCTCCCCCGGCCTTTTATTCTTTTCTTTATTTCCTTTTCATTTTCTTTTTCTAATTTCTGATTTAAATCAAAATCTTTGCAATCTTGATTCAAAACACTTCAAACAAGATCCTAGGTTATTCTAATATTCAGCATAGTGTACTAAACCAGTAGCAAAATAAGTTTTCAAAATTAAAGAGAATTTTCAATAAAAGTTTATGAACAAGGCAAGGAGGTTTGTTTGTTTGCATAAATGCAATTATGGAGATAGGGTTTGAATTAAAATCTTTTTAGAAATCAGTGATAAAAGCTTATAAATAACGTTTGAAATTATCTTTCAGACTTTGTTTTGATAGTGAAATAAATAATTTTATAAACCATCCTTTGCAAGCAAGCTTGCATAGATTCATGTGTAAAAATATTATTTGGAAAACTTTCATCTTCTCAAGAAACTCTTCAAGAAAAAGATAGAAGTTTGGAATAGTTTTCTACTAAAGCTTTTAATTAACTAAAAGTTTTAAATCTTTGTAAATTTTCAATCAACACAAGCAAAATAGAAAAAAAAAATCCCCCCCAAAATTTGATAAAATCTTGGGATGTTACAGACTACCACCCTTAAAAGAAATCTCATCCCCGAGATTGGAGAAGGCTAAAAGTTTATTGATTCCAATGGAACTAAGGTGCTATCACCCTTAAAAGAAAATTCCTCTTGGTGGTATCTTGATGCTTCCTTAGGCACTTGCATTTTGTTCCCAGCTTGCATTCACTATTTCGCCATTTTCCCTGAATCGCCCTTCTCAGAAGTTTTGATGTTCACCACTATGATCGAAAGTGGGCACACCAAGGGTTCTATCCAATTCTGGTGATAAGCAGATATCATCCATAGTGTTGTCATCAACATGGTAGTCCACATCTTCCAAGAATGTGTATCTAGCCTTTTCTTGGTCGGTCCTCACCAAGGCCAAGACACCATACAGGCTATCACCATAATCCTTGTTGCTTTTTAGCTGATTTTCATTACAGAATCTCAAAAGATGACTCAGTGCCAAGTACTGCATGCTTGCCCCACGAACATGATGAGACCACATATCCCAAAGGATTAGGATGGCATCTCTCTGCGGTCTTCTCATGCATTTCATAGGGGTAAACAAGGTGGACTCTGTAAGAGGTACTTGCACCTTTAAGGGATGGAAGGTCGCTTTATAACCAGCATTGTTGAAACTTTTCTTAATACCGGTGCTCATCATGCTATCTGCCACTAGTACCAGATGGTCCTTAAGAATTCCTTTCGCCATCTTCATAGTCATTGGAAGACGTTGGGCAACTTGATCATATCTCGAAGGTGAACTCCTTTGCAAGAAAAAGGGATCTAACGAAACTCTCATGGGCAGGAAAGTAGTTTCAGGGATTCTGAGAGTTGCCCCATAACGTCGTGGGTCGGAATGGGGTTGACTTCGGTGGCGTAAAGCTTTGGAATCAGGAGGCGATCTCATAGGTAGTGGTGGTTGTCTCTGTTGTGACTCTCTGGAGAGGAGTGACCTCTCTTTTATAGGCACAGGGAGGTAGTCGAACTGGCCACATAGGGAGTCGAAACGAAGGGTCGGGAAGGTGAATCGAACAGGCAGGAGCCGAAACTGAACAACCTTTGTATTTAAAGTCCACCGAGCAAAACGTTTCTGATTCATGTAGTCGTTCATCTACCAAAAACATCCCCACCCTAGTCCTACGTTTTGGCCACACTGACTCACATTAAGGGATGTACATATTATCCTCCTAAGGTTATGGTTTAACATCGTCGTCTCTCTTGTAGGTATGTCTCTCAAGACTTACCATTCCTCATAACAATAGCGAATAATATGAGTAGCCGTCATGGGGGCCAATCCATGCCGCACCTAATCATTGCCTTGCATTTGGTTTGGTTCATGTCGCATTCTAGCTCTTGGACTACCTCACCAGTTTGAAAAAAAATTCTTGAAATGAAAACCTATGTTCTCAAATCTAGATTTTAAAACAAATCTATCGTTCCTTAGTTAAGGTTTTGCGCAAACTCGATCGTATGACGTTAACTCTTGAGTTACAAATCCTTCAGCTTGCCATTTCATTGAGAAGTAAAATTCACTCAACAAGGTTGTCTTTAGCTCTTACAAGTCCTTACAATATTTATTACGAGGCTGTAGCTGTATACAAATTTCTTCAAGGTGGCTATACTTTGTTGTGTCTTCTCCTTGTATTTTGCGGCATCATTCGGTCATCCCAGTTCACTGAAGTATTGTAGTACCATTTTTTGAACATTTATCCGCATAGTGTCCCTTTTGTTTGCACTTGTAACAAGTGACCAGTCGGACGTCCCTCTTTACGCTATCTTGCACTTTTACTTTATTGTACCTTCCTGAACATTGGTTCACATAATGTCCTAGCTCCTTGCATTTGAAGCACATCACCTTGATATTGTATTTCCTCTTTTTAGGTCTTTCTAGGGCTAGGAGATCTCTTACTTCATTTTCTCCATATTCCACTACAGATGTGGGAGAACTTTCTCATTTCCTCGAGCAATTTCTAGACAAGTGTCCTTCTTCTTCACATGAGTAGCAACACTTGGTGGTAAGGTTGTGTGTTGTTCTCATGACTTTATCTTCCATCTTCATCTTGGGTCTTCCATCTCCAGGGGTCTTTCCTAGCAGTTGGCTCATTCTATCCTTGGCTGGTATATTTATTCGTTGCACCGTGGAATAAAACTTACATTCAGCAGGAATATGATTGGTTCCTTCTCACAAGAAACAAGTAACTTGGGTCATGGAACACTCTCCAACTGGGTGACTCATAACACAGTAAGGACACTCTTCATGACAGTCCTTAGAGCCGTGTCCTATTTCTCCACATCTCTTACAGGCTTGCTGTGTCATCTCAACATCAACTTTTGCTGGCTTTCCATCATGATCATCTTGTGGCAGGCTATTATTGGTACTAGCCACAATCTGGGACATCATTTGTACTATTCGGGAATGATCATTTAGTACTTGCTGCACCCCAACTGAGGGTAGCTCTTTGCTATCGCGATTAGCCACATTCTGAGTCAACATCCGCATAATTCCTGTGTGCGCTTCAACCAACTGTTGCATTGCTATCTCCAACTGAGGGTTGTTGGGATTGGCTTGCGGTTGAGTATGCATCTGTTTGAGGTTTAGGACTGGTTTAGGTCTTAGCATAGATGAGTTTAGATAGAAGAAGATTCCTACCCAAACACAGTAGATTAAGAGAATTCATTTTACCACAAAGTCTTAACAGTCATTTCCACCATGCAACCACTATTTTAAAAGCATAGATCAACACACCAAACATAAATTCTCAAGCACAAACAAGTTGAACTATGAGTTTTTGGAAAGCAAGGTCTAGCATGGTCATACCACTAAGTGGCACGACTAAACCAATACATGATCGTCGATGTATTACATGATATGGTGGTCTCACTACTTGAACTGCACAAGATATGCTTTAGTGCTTCCTGTCTTGCAACGCTTCACCACAGGACTAGGTGGCACCTCATGAACCTTCTCCACAGAACCTTCCTCTATAGTGGGCTGGCAAGACTCTAGCTTCTTAGGGCCTGCTCCAGCCTGCTCCGAGGTCGACTCCTTACTCTCCACAGCAGGTGTTGTTCCTTTCTTGGTCGGCCAAGGTTTATACTTCATCAAGTCCTGGTGAAGATAAATACATTGCCCTCGAAAGCCTACAATCTGGGCCTCCTGATCCTCGACCTTGCCTGTCAGCTTATCATTGGCTATCTCAAGTGATTTGTTCTTCTCCTTCAGCTTCTCTATGGTGTTCTCTAGTTGCTCTATCTTCTCATCCTTCTCCAGGATTTGATACTTGGCATCATCCGTGTCATCCATCTCACTGTGCAGCATGTGCTCCAGGTTGAAAGCATGGGACTCCATATCCTCTAACTGCATCTCAGTCCATGGTAGTTCATCACGGCGCCCGGGAGTTCCCAAGGCCCATCCATCATGGTTGCGTCTCCCAAACTGGTAGATGGAGTTGTCCATCTCGGATATCTCCTGGACATACATACCGCATATGCGAGCTAATGCCTCCTCCATGGCCATCATGACCCCAGTCTCCCATCCTGGGTACATCCTCAAGTACTCCACTGTCTCTGTGGGAGTACCAATGGTGCGCCCTTCGATCCTAGTCTTGATCTCCCAGCGGACAATCTCGGGAACCACATAGGGTATCACTCTACCCCGAAAAGTGGGAGGGGTCAAGTTCAGCATCCGAGAGAGGCGAGAAAGCTGATCACTAAAGCACTCGGTGTCATCGTCAAAGGGAACCTTCAGCTTGGTGAACGTCATCTAAAATTTTGAAAGAAGAACAGTGTAAGTAAATGAAAGTGTTAAGTCTTACGAGGAAAAATAAAACAAACAGTACTTGTAAAGTAAATAAATTTCAAAACACATCCTAAACGCAAAGATACCCATTTGATATCATTTTAGGGTTTCCTAGTCTAGTCCAAACCTAGGGTCTCGTTCCTACAGGCAACACTATGCTCTGATACCATTTTGTAGCGCCCCACCTTTGGATTAAGGTAGAACATCTGTGTTCAGTGCTATTCCCTGGATCACTAATAGCACCACAGAACAAAATGAAATATTCATTGCATAGTATCAAGAGTACAACGTGGATCCAGATACAAAGTGTTCAAACCTTACAAATACACAGCGGAAGACAAAGGGTAATGAGTCTCCATTCTTCATCATGTGCCACAGGCAGACATGTTGGAATGCAGTCTCAAGATCCTACTAAACCATCTTTTACCTAGAATCCTGCACATTTGAATATGCAGCCCCACAATTGGAGGTCAGTACAATGATGTACTGGCAAATGACACATATTTGGTGGCTGTTGTGAAAAAGCTATCTACATGAATATTTGGCTGGTGGATTTCATAGGCTGATTTGCATAAAGCCAGTTTTGTCCTATAATTCTTTCTCAAAACCTTCTTTCGAAGTTTTATATTTTCAAAGGGTCGAAATAACCCCCAAATACTACATACTAGCTAGGCATGTAGCACTGGGCGAAACTCAACAAAGTTGGAACATCAGGAACCACCACCCCTCGGAGTGCATGGTCCTTAGCCCCTACCTAGGGGTTTCTAGACAAATTTTAATCATTCAGAAATGGTGATGAGATACTTCCGTACATTCCATGTCTAGAGACTCAAATTATCCATAAGCGGGGACACGGCTAATCGATTAGTTTTGACACCCTGCAGGGGTTGTGCACTTTCACCTTAAGACTCATTTTACGCCCATACATAAAATGAGACGAGACCTTTTAGAAGGAGAGAGCAACTAACTGGAAAGATTTGTTCCCAATCTACAATTTAACTACCTGCACTTCTTGCACACAAGTTGCACCCTCACATCTAATCAGTCAAGATAGAGCCCATATTGTCATAAGGCTGCACTGGAAGCACTCCAAGCATGGAAGACATGGTAACTTCTTTGTTCCTGGGTGGCCATCCTGAGTGACATTCTGAGTACACATCCTCTCGATGAGGTATGTGTCCCAGAAGTCACCTCCATCGCCGCCTCTTATCAAACCAATCCACCCAGGTGATTCATTTTAGTTGAAGTTCTTAATTTGTTCACAAAACACTTCTAACAAGTGATCAAAGCGTGGCATCAATATTTTTCAAAGTATTTAGCATCCTACAGGTAGGGTTTAAGGGATAGCTAACCACTACTAGGATCTAGCAAGCAAATCTTTTCTTTGAAAACACCACCTATCATGCATACTACAAGTAGTGAATACACTAATGCATAAGTAAAATGGGTAGCAGGGACATGAGTGTCACTTGCCTTTTTTTGAAGATCACGTCGTTTCACTTCTCTCAACTAAGCACGAAGCTCTTCACACAAGCTATAGCACAGAAATAACATAACATGAACATACCATACCAATACAATTAAACAATCAAATAATTGAAAATTATTTGTTTGACAATTTAGATTTATTGATATGTTATAACAAGAATGAATTGGCAAGGATAACGATTTGTGAGATATGGATTTGAGAGCTTAGCTAGGAAAAGCTCAATGTGATTGGAGAGAGAAATGGGACTAGGCAAAAATATAATTTGATGAAGTCTTTATGCTTTATTAGAGCATATAGGAGTTTTTGGAACAGCTCATGTGAAATAATTTACACAAGAGTCAAATTGTGCAACTACAACACTATTGAGTAAATGTGATAACAATTACGCTTAAATAGCATCTATTGCACTTAGGAACTAGGCTAGGTTTTAAGAAGGCTTGAACTACTCAATTAGCACATTTGCAAGTTGAATAGTTCAATATATGTGAACAAAACTAAGTAGGCATTGGATTGGGTATAAATGAAGTTTTAGAATAACTCATGTGAATTTGATCACATAAGTGGCAATTTGTGCAATAGTATTACTATTGAATAAGTGTGACGACAATTATTCTTAAATAGTATATATTACACTTAGGCAATGGGCTAGGATTTGTGAAGTATTGAGTTACTCAATTAACTCATTTGCTAATTGAATAGTTCTACACATGAAATCAGGATCAAGTGGACAGAGGATTAAGTAGGGGTAGATAACTTGTGAGATCATGGTTTAAGGTTTCTATTGGGTACATGGAGTGTCGGATAGGTGCCATGATGTTGATTTGATCAACACCATAAAGATAGCAAGAATAGAATCTATGATTGAGATGTATCACACTTTACTCAAACAACACAATTGTAATTTGAATATGTGTGAACTAGACAAGATAGGTCCAAGTAGATTTGATCTTGATCAAGATGTTGTTTAGACAACATTGATGACTAGGTATGATTATAGGGTTTGCTAATGTAGAAAGAAACATTACTGAAAAGGCATAGGTTTAATTCTATAGTGGAAATTACTCAAATCCCCATATTAGAATTTGAATGATTGCGAAATGATTCAATCAAATATGGGAGTGATACTACTGGATAGCTTGCAGTAAAACAAAGCTACTGCAATTGGAATCATTCTAAAATAAGTTATAGTATTCAAACTGTGATCAAATTAGTGATTTGAATAGATTTGAATGCACAGAGTGTGTGCACATATCAAATTTTGATTTTTTTGATCCTATGATGTTCTACAAGATTAGAGGATTCCAGAGACTATAAATTTGTAATTTTTGGACACTTGGTTCTAAGGATATGAATTAAATAAGTTAACAGAAGGTTTGATTCAATTCTGAAAATAGATTCAAATTGAAACCATAAAATATGAATTATTATTATACTACTGGATTCTAGATGTTCTAAGGATTCCAATGGTATATCATTTGTTATTTTTGGACCTACAGATCAAAAGATATGATTTTCTAAAGATTGGGTTCAAATCTGACTTCAAAATCAAATTCGGAATTCTGTTTAAAAAGGAGGCCGACACGCGGCGTGATCTGATTGGCCGGTACCGCTTCGGTCGGATCGGCAACGCTGGCCGTTGGGTTTAAAAGAATCTGAGCGGCCCAGATCTGATACCCTTTCGATTTTAAGTGATCTAATCTTATGCATCCGTTTCAGATCCGACGGCTTGCAAAGAGGGGAGAGGAGATGCTCACTGTGGCTAGGGTCTCGTCGTCGCCGGCGAGGGATGTTTTCCGGTGAGGGCACTGCTGGAGCTCATCGACGGCAAACCTCCGGTGATCTACAACAGCGCAGAAGGTGCGGACAGTGAGCGGACGAACACGATGACCTCGAATCCTTGATCGGCGGCGACGTCTGCTTCCCGAGGCGAAGACGAACGGCGGCTGGAGTGGCACAGCTCGGCGGTGTGCTTCGGGTGATCACCCAGGCGTCATTATACTGTGAAGTAAAGCAAAAGAAGGGCATCATCGGGTGCGCCGGGATGGAGGAGGAAGGTTAGGAGGGGAGGGGGAGCACGGGGCTCACCGTGGGTACCGAATAGGTGCGGTGATGCCCGCAGACGTGCGGAGCTCCGACGAGAAATTTGAGTAGCCTGGTGGCTCGGGATCAGAAAGAAGGAGGATGGGAAAGGAGAGGAGGGCATGGGGCTCTTATAGGCGTGGTCTTGAAGGCCAATTACTCGTGAAATAATGCGAGGAGTGATCTCCGGCGACCGTTTACAGAAACGGAGAGAGAGGGAGAAGATTGCGGGAGGAGGATGAACCCGACAGGTGGGGTCCAGGCGTCAGCGTCGAAACGAGGGGAATGTCGGTACCCTTTCGGGATGGCGCGTTGCTGGGCCTCGGGCCGAATCTGGGGCAGGGCTAAAATGGTCTCCCCCGGCCTTTTATTCTTTTCTTTATTTCCTTTTCATTTTCTTTTTCTAATTTCTGATTTAAATCAAAATCTTTACAATCTTGATTCAAAACACTTCAAACAATATCCTAGGTTATTCTAATATTTAGCATAGTGTACTAAACCAGTAGCAAAATAAGTTTTCAAAATAAAAGAGAATTTTCAATAAAAGTTTGTGAACAAGGCAAGGAGGTTTGTTTGCATAAATGCAATTATGGAGATAGGGTTTGAATTAAAATCTTTTAGAAATCATTGATAAAAGCTTATAAATAATGTTTGAAATTATCTTTCAGACTTTGTTTTGATAGTGAAATAAATAATTTTGTAAACCATCCTTTGCAAGCAAGCTTGCATAGATTCATGTGTAAAAATATTATTTGGAAAACTTTCATCTTCTCAAGAAACTCTTCAAGAAAAAGATAGAAGGTTTGAAATAGTTTTCTACTAAAGCTTTTAATTAACTAAAAGTTTTCAATCTTTGTAAATTTTCAATCAACACAAGCAAAATAGAAACAAAAAAATCCCCCCCAAAATTTGATAAAATCTTGGGATGTTACATGCTAGTTCTTTGAATATTGCTTTTACAAATCATATTACGAATGCTCTCATAAAAATTAGGGATGAAAAGTTGAAACAAAAAGCTTCTATTCCCAAGAAGTTAGAAGATGGTTGGGAGCCCATCATTGATATGCATGTTAATGGTTTTGATTTCCATGCTTTATGTGATCTAGGTGCTAGTATTTATATTATGCCTAGAAAGATTTATGACATGCTTGGTTTACCACCACTTGAAAAGTGTTATTTTGATGTTCCTCTTGCTGATGTTGCTAAGAAGAAACCCTTGGGAAGAATTAATGATGTTCTTATTATGGTTAACAATAACCTTGTTCCCGTTGATTTTCTTGTCATGGATGTTGAATGCAATGCTTCATGACCTATTATTTTGGGAAGACCTTTTCTTCGAACTGTAGGTGCCTTCATTGATATGAAGGAAGGCACCATCAAATATCAATTCCCATTTAAGAAAGGTATGGAACACTTCCCTAGAAGAAGGAAGAAATTACTTTTTGACTCTATTCTTAGAGCAAATTATGAACTTGATACTTCATTGCTTGATATTACTTGATTTGCACCTTTCTGCGCCTAGCTCAAAGGCGTTAAAGAAAAGCACTCTTGGGAGATAACCCATTGTTTTATTTTCAGTATGTTTTCTTTTATTTGAGTCGTGGAAGTTATTACTACTATAATAACCGCTCCTTCTCCTTTTTATTTCGTTGTTGTGCCAAGGAGGACCTCTAATTTGAGTGAGGTAAGATTTGGGGAAGTTGCTGTCCTGAAACAGATTTCGGTGCTGCACCGTAAACATTCATGAAAATTCTCAAAATATCTTTTTGACCTGCGATTTCTTGTGCATATGCCCCAGGTTATATCCAAACTTTCATTAGTTTTGCACTTTTCGATTTGAGCAACAGAAGGTCCTCGATAAAATCGACCTTTGTCAGTTGTTCTGTTTTGACAGATTTCTACCACTATTTGTGTTTGCCTCTCGATCGCTTTATTTTTAGTTCTTTCGATCACGGAACTTTTGGGGAAGTTTCTAAAATAGTATATGCTTTATATGTGGTGTTTTTGAGTTGAAACCTAAACCAAAAAGGGTTGATCTATTATTATGCTTATGCTAACATTGCTAATAGAATTGTGTTAAGTTTTGTATGAAGGAAGTTTTCAAGTGTAGGGATTGGAGAATGATGAGATGAGATGAAGAATAGACAAAAGCTCAAGCTTGGGTATGCCCATGCACCCCAAAAAATATCCAAGAGGTACAAGTGTCAAAGCTTGGGGATGCCCCCGAGGCACCTCTTCTTCATCGGCAAAAAATAGGTTACCTTTCAAAACACTATATTTTTATTGTTTCATGCACTATGCGTTTTTCTTGGAGCGTCTTTACTTTAGTTTTCAGTTTTCTTTTATTTTTTTGCTGCAATAAATGGTTGTAACCCAACAAATTTCTTTTGGAGGAGATTTACTCGCTTTTCATTTGCCAAGAACACTCCATTTTTCACTCTTATCGTTCAACGAGTGTTCTCTTTTTCTAGAACTGCGTTTAGCTTTCATTTTTCACCTTGATTTTTGTTCATATCTTGTTTTATCTTTGCATCAAGGTGTATTTGGACCTCTGGTCTATATTGGTATTCATCAAAAAAGTTATTTCAAAAAAAGTTTGAATGGTGTTGGAAAAGAGAAAAAGTTTCATGCAAAAAAGTGGTACAAAAAGGAGCTTGTTTAGACTGCGGCTTAGGCTTTTGCATGCCATGCTTGATGTCGTTTTGATAGTATGCTTAATGATTTTTTCTGTAGCATGACTTGTCTCAAATGACTGAGATTGCTTAATGCGCCTTTGAAAAAAGGGATTTCTATTCTCATGCCCCTGGGTCGTTAGTTGTACTCAATTTTCCCCAGCCGCTTAACTTTTCCTCAGTTTTCCCCTCGCTCTAGTTTGAAACCCCTCGCAGACGCTCGGACGGGTGGGTTGCCGTCTGGTCAGAGGCCTTAGACCATTACCGGTGACAGCTAGGGAGCCGCGGTGGTTGTGAATGGACCGTTGCTTTTGAATGGTGTTGACTGTTGACCCAATGAGACACGTCGGACTGGCGGTCGCTCACCCAAAGCTTTCCCCTCCGCCCGAGACGGGAAGAGCTCACCGCCCCTCTGCCGCCACGCCGTCCTGCCCTCCTACCTTATGGCGTCGTCTGCCCCGAGCCGCCCCCGCCCCCACCACCACCCCCGGGAGGCGGAGAGGGGTCCGCCTCCACTAGATCTACCCCTATCGCGGTAGAGTTTATACATCCGTCTGGTGTGCCGATTATGCCCCTCAACGGCGGAGAAGATTGGGAATCAGAGGGATCTAACGGATGGATTCCATCTGGGTAAGCATCGTCTGCCTATGTGAATTAATAGTAGGCAATTTTTGAGCGCGAATCGTTGTTGCTCAACTAACTGCTTTGCTTTTCAAATAGGATTGATCCAGCGCTGGCTTTTCGGCTGGTGGTTAGGCTGGATACTGGCTTTTTGCATGATTTTGAATGCAACGTGAGCGGATTTTACATCCCAGCGGTGGTTGCAACTACCATCTCCTTGAGGGATTTAAAAGATAACATCTGCGCTCAGTACCCCTGGGGCGCTGGCGATTCAGTTGATTTCCAATATTTCAACAGCACGGAGGGAAGATATGTTCCACTTATTTTTGACAACGATCTGGGAATTCTTTTTGCTTTAAATGATTCTTGCTGTGTCGGTCAAATTCGTATCCATGTGGACAGGGCCCAGGCATCATCTGGTGTTGGGTCATCATCAGGTGGTCGGGCATCATGTCTCTCTAGTGTTGCTGCCTCTGCTAATCGTGTGCGCCGCCCCGCTCCTTGTAGGTCCACAGTAGCACCATCTGTCCCCAGTGCTAGTGGTAGTGGTAGCCAGATCGTTCATGCAGTCGATGTGGAGGATGATGCAGAGATTGAGGATCCGTCTCCTCAAGATGATGAGGATGAGTTGATGTTTCCTGAATTGGTAGATCGATGCAGTAAGTAGGCAATGGAGGATCAATACATGGAAGATATTGCACAAGGTGCCAGATTTGATGACATTGATGATGAAGAGAAGGATGAGAACAATGACAGCCTCGTTTTAGCCGATTACGAAGGTGATGACTTGCCAACAATTGAGTGGAACAGGGAGGATCCTCAGCTTGCAGAAGGCACCATATTTCAAACGATGATGGACTGCCGTAATGCAATTACTACATATTGCATTCTCACCAAGAATGATTATGAGGTTATTAAAAGTGAGTCAGGTAGGTTCACAGTTAAGTGCCCATACAAGAGGTGTAAGTGGAGGCTGCATGCATCCACAATGCTCAGAAGCACCATGGTTCAGGTACTATGCCAACCAGTTGTGTATTTTAGATCACGGTGTAAAATTTGTTAACTGTTACTGACATCCCTTATAATTATGTTTCAGATAAAGAAGAACTCGATCGACCATACTTGTCCACCACGAGCGGGAGCGCCAGAGGAGAAATCAAAGCTAGCGAAGACTAGGTGGTTGGCAGATGCAATCATAGATTGGCTGAGAAAAACTCCATCACTTGGTCCAACAGCACTCATAAAATTGATATCTGATATGTTTAATATAAAAATACCTTACATGAGGATGTTCTATGCAAAGGAAAAGGCTCTTGACAGGATCAATGGTCCATGGAATGAAAGCTTTCAGTTGCTTTACACTTTCAAAGCTGAAGTGGGATGGCTAGTCCAGGCAGTGTTGTAGCGATAGACAAGCATACAGTTCCCTACAAATTGAAAAGCGGGAGGATAATGCAGAAGAAGGGCTTTTGTTTGTTTCAAAGCTTGCTGGAAAGGCTTTCTGGACCGTTGCAGGCCTTATTTGGCCGTGGATGCAATAGCTCTTCATGGCAGGTTTAAAGGACAGCTAGTTGCTGCTACTGCAGTTGATGGACACAATTGGATGTTCCCTGTTGCTTATGGAGTTTTGGAGGTTGAGTCAGAGGAAAGTTGGACTTGGTTTCTGCAGAATTTGCGCGACCTTATAGGTCATCCACCAGGACTTGCTATCCACACAGACGCTTGCAAAGGTTTGGAGAGTGCAGTAGAAGTAGTATTCCCTGGAGTGGAGCATAGGGAATGTATGCGACACTTGGTACAGAATTTTACAAAGAAATTCAAGGGTAAAGTTTATACTGATAACCTATGGCCAGCTGCATACACATGCAGCATTAGGAAGCATCTGTTTTATTTCGAAGTGTTGCATAAACAAAAACCTGGGGTGAAGGAGTACTTGGATGAACATCATGGTAGGGTGTGGTCAAGAAGCCAATTCAATGAAATTTGCAAGGTAGACTATGTAACAAGTAACCTTGCGGAGAGTTTCAATGCAAAGGTCAAGTCATTGAAAGGGCTTATGCTATGGCAAATATTTGATAAGATTAGGTAGATGATCATGATAAAGATCGATCTGCGTCAAAGAATTGCAGCCACAAAATATGTTGGCCATCTCATGCTCCCATCTTTGATTAAGTCTTTGCATGCCAGGGCAACACAATTGAAGATGAAATGCATCAGAAAAGGAATGGAGGCTGAGGTAACCTACACTGACAGTAAAAACAGGCAGTGGAGGTATCTAGTGAGTTTGGTTGATAGGACATGCCATTGTAGGCGATGACAGATCCGTGGGATACCCTGCATACATGCATTGTTTTTCATGAGTGTTATAGCGGGTGCAGAAGGTGAAGTTGATCAGTATGTGTCAGAGTATTTCTCTGTTACCAAATTTAGGGCTGCATATGCTATGAATGTTCCTACCTTGTTGGAAAAAGACCAATGGATGAAAGTCGATCCAGGCTTCAAACTGTACTCTCCAGTTTTGACTAGACCGGTAGGTAGGCCGAGGAAGAATAGGATCAGAGCTAGTGCAGAGGGTGGTGCACCGATTCGATGACGTAAGTGCAAACGTTGTGGAACCCCTGGACACATTGCTAGGCTTTGTAAAAATCCAGTTGACCTAGCTTTTGGAATGGAAGATCAGGCGGGAGCAGCAAATGCAGAGGAGAATGAAGCAGCAATTCAACATGAGGAGATTGAAGCAATGGATCATGAGGAGATTGAAGCAATGGATCATGAGGAGATTGAAGCAATGGATCGAGAGCTGCTTGAACCGATGGATCGAGAGCTGCTTGAACCGATGGATCGAGAGCAGAGGGAATAGATGGATCGAAAGCTGCTTGAACCAATGGATCCAGAGCAGAGGGAACAGATGGATCGAGAGGCCTTTGAAGCAATGGATCGAGAGCTGCTTGAAGCATTTGAAGAAAATGCATTAGAAGAAAGAGCACAAGCTTCGTATGATATGGTTGTCTCGGTCTTGGCACAACCCGAAGAGAAGAAGAAGAAGAAGAAGAAGAAGAAGAAGAAGAAAGATGGCAAAGGAAGGTAGACACCGGTAATATACCTGGTAGGGTTACCCGGAGTAAGGTGGTGGACCCAGCGAGTCACACCAGGAGCAAGAGAAAGATTTTATTTTGACCAATTAATTTGAATGTATGTGTTATTGCAAGTTTTCTATGGTCATGCACCTCAAATAAGTTCATCGCTTAAGCCACATTTATCATTTTCTAAGTGACTGAACTCAAAAAATATCGTTTTGGGTTTAGTTTAATTCAAAATAATTCAAAACATGGTGGAACCTTCCCATGGAGTCTTGTTATGTTACCTACAACCTAGAGAAATAATAATGGAAAAAGGAAATTTATCATTTTCTAAGTGACTAAACTCAAAAAATATAGTTTTGGGTTTAGTTTAATTCAAAATAATTCAAACCATGGTGGAACCTTCCCATGGAGTCTTGTTATGTTACCTACAACCTAGAGAAATAATAATGGAAAAGGAAATTTATCATTTTCTAAGTGACTAAACTCAAAAAATATAGTTTTGGGTTTAGTTTAATTCAAAATAATTCAAAACATGGTGGAACCTTTCCATGGAGTCTTGTTATGTTACCTACCACCTAGAGAAATAATAATGGAAAAGGAAATATAGAGATATGAAGCTTTTCCCAAAACCACTTCCTAGTCCATGAGCTACTAGCTATGAAGATGCAGGGCTTTCTACTCAACACACCTCCCAAATACTCACTATGCTTACAAACTTTGCCCAAATGAGTCCAAATTCGTCACACTTGTGTATCTTTGAATTGCAAATAATATCACATCGCCCAAAATGTACTATATTATTCAAATAACACAATCTAACAATTTTTATGCCAAAAGCTTCAATTTCCCTTACTCCCTTTATTATTTGGGTGCCCCTGTTTTACTTCGTTTTACTTAGTTTTCCCCCTCTGGGTCCACTTGTTTTACTCAGTCCTACTCATTTTTGCCCTTCCGATAAACATTTTCTCACTTTTCCCCCTCTTAGTTCTACTCAGTTTTCCTCACTTGTACTCACTGGCTGATCTCTGATTGGTCGAGATGTATGTCACACAGATCTTGGTTGGTTGATAGCTCAACGTACGCTTGCACCATTGGATCATTTATGATCGGACGGCCTGTATATCTCTCTCTACCTCGATGGACGCATATGGAGAGAAAAGCAGAGCACATACCTACCAACCCTGGCAGTCGCATATTCTAGTCGCATCTTCCTCTCTCCTATTTCCTCTCTTACTCTGGCGATCGCGGCGGCGCGGAACTGCATCGTGCGTGCGGCGGCGCAGATATAACCGTGCGTGCGGCGGCGCGGATCTAACCGTGCGTGCGGCCGCACGGAACTGTAGCGTGCGTGCGGCGGCGCGGATCTAACCGTGCAGCGGCGTGGATCTAAGAGTGCCAGTGAGGATCTAAGAGTGCCGGTGAGGATCTACGAGTCCCGGTGAGGATCTAACCCTCATAAATAGTTGAAATGTCTCTCTCTGTCTCACTTTCATTTATCTTCTAAGATCTGTTGATGATGAAGAACACCAAGACGGTGGCCGTGCCGACAGTGCTCACCGATGCCAAGACGATTGAAGCCAGCACCTACAACATCGCTGCGACGGCGCAGATCTAGCCTTCAATGTCGGAGCCTGCCGATGTCTCACTTCTGTTATCCTGCTCAGATCTGTTGCTGATGGACACTAAGACGGCAGCCGTGTTGACTGTGGTCATCGATGCCAAGACGATTGAAGCCATCATCTACAATATCGCTGCGACGACGCAGATCCGGCCTTCAATGTTGGAGCCTGCCGATGTCTCACTTCCGTTGCCCTTCTCAGATCTGTTGCTGATGGACACCAAGATGGCGGCCGTGTCGACAGTGGTCATCGATGCCAAGACGATTGAAGCCATCATCTACAACATCGCTGCGACAGCGCAGATGTAGCCCTCCTCCATGTCCGAGTTTGCAGATGGCGCAGATCCAGCCACCAAGACGGCGGCGGTGCCAAGAGTGGTTAAGAAGCCGCAGATCCAGCCCTCCTCCATGTCCGAGTTTGCGGATGGTGCAGATCCCCTCAGCCGCCCGTCGTCCAGGCCCTTCTAGCCCATCGGTGCGCGGCCATGTTCGACGCTGCAAATTAGGATAAATTATGATAAATTTGTATTTTTCAATTTCAATTTGGGATAAATTGTTCGAACTACTACCTTCGTCTCAAAAAAAGCTTCTCCACTTTCTCGATGTGTCCCTATATCCGAATGTATGATTTGAATTCTATCCCAACTTGATTGGAAAGATTGATATGTATTTGATCCGAGAGGCTGGTACATGCTTTCACTTTTGGGATCCCTTCACTTTTATAAGATGTTCATGCATGATAAAATTATCGCGCACATTACTTAGCACAACTAGGAAATTGTACGCCAAAATACAGTGGTTAGAGCCACACCAAAATACAGTGGTTAGAGCCATCTACTGAATAACAATTCTATACTATCTAAATCATCTACCACAACCACATAACTGCTAGGACAGGGATGACACCTAATAAAACTGCCCAGATGAATCTACTTTTCTCCTCTCCCATCACTTGAAGTTCATGTTCAAGATTTTCTACCACTTGATCAGATACGGCAAGATCTGTCTCAAGTATCAACTTCTCCTTGCGAATAAGCTCTGAATTCTTCTTTTCTTCCTCCACAGTACGCTTCAGCTCGAATATCATCAGGTTTTTACGGGCCAATTCATCACCTAAATTGGCCACCTTCTCCTCCAAATCCATCCTCTGGCTACACCACTGGGTTGATTCATCTTGGTATACAATGTACCATGGATCATCGGCTTGCCTGGCAAACTGTAACAATAATGAAAAAAAGAACTGAAATCACTCCAACAGGCCATGGTGGCACTTCAAATTCAACGGTAGTACAGAGAGCAGAAGCTAGATACCTGCACTTCCGACGAGGTAGGAGAAGTAGAACGTGGCCACGACATGATTGAATCCCCATCCTCACCGGTGTACCCGCTACGACCAGACCTTGAGGACTATTTCGCACCTGCAAACTCCAATAAATTACGGGAACCGAATTGATTAGGCCTTGTTTGGTACTAAAGTTTTGGTGGGGATTAGTGGGGATAATCCCCACCAAACCCCAAATCCCTGCTTACTTCTAAAAATATGTTTGGTACTAGAGTATTGGGTGAGTTTAATCCCCACCAATCCCCACTTTTCCCTAAATTTTATTGTATTTTTGTCAATCCCTAATACTCTACCTCTACCTAGTGGATTATGGGTGGGGTTTTGTGGGGATTGGGTGAAGGTAGGGGTTTCACCCAATACTCTAGTGGATTATCCCCACTAATCCCCATCAAAACTCTAGTACCAAACAAGCCCGGGCGGGGGAGGCAGAAGCGGAGGTCTTACCAAGCTATACTACCAATTGGTGCGCGGAACAAATCCCGTTCATCGTGGGCGGCGGATCTGCTTGCGGTGGACTTTCCTGCGGTGGGTACAATGCGTGCGGTGGGAACAAATCCCAGTCGTCGTGGGCGGCAGATCTGCTTGCCGCAGTCCGTCCGACGCCGCCGGGGGACAGAGCTGGCGGCGCGACGAGGCGCCGGTGATGGCTGCTCTGTCCGAGGGTGGGGAACGAGCTGCCAGTGGTTCTCCGATGACTAATGAGATACACAACACTAGGTTCCAGCCATGTTTAGCATAAGATTCACTTTAGATTAAGCTGCGAAAATAGTCACCTGCTGGGTCTAGCTTAAGAAAAAATAATTAGCGAACTTGTTGCTTCTCTCTAACTAAAAGCAGGGATATATGCCTTTTCACTAAGGGCGACCCCACACTAGTAGAAAAACGGTCTTTAGTCCCGGTTGGTAAGGGCCTTTAGTCCCGGTTGTACCAACCGGGACTAACTAATCGGGACTAAAGGTCCTCCTCTTTAGTCCCGGTTGTGCCACAATCCGGGACTAAAGGTTCTCCACGTGGCTGTCCTGAGCACTGCGGGTTGGAGAACCCTTTAGTCCCGGTTGGTAACACCAACCGGGACTAAAGGTTATTTTGTCATTTTTAAATATTTTCAAAAAAAGTTTCAGATTATTTCGGATTTTCTTGAATTTTTCTATTTTCGGATTTTTGATTTGTTTAACAGTTTCCCCTCTAATCCCTAATCATCACCCCTATTCTTCATGTCAAAGTATATACTCGTGGTCCCACTTCCCGGCCGGTCACCCATCCTCACACTGCTCCACACTCAGCACGCTTAACTTCTCCATTCCTTCTCTACTAGCTTCCAAGACTACGCTCGCGACTTCTTGATAATACTATGCTATGAATTGTATTAACCCTTAGACTTTGATAACATATAATTTTACTTTTTTGAATTCTAAATAATTTCAAAATTAAGCAACAATGAGTAAGTAATAATGAGCATCAATAAATTTCAAATAATCTTTATGCATAATTTAAATAATAATTTTAAACTCAAAATATTAAAAAAAAACAAAAAATTCAAAAAACTTTAAAAATTCCAAAATTAATAAAAAACTTCAAAATAACTAAAAAGTGGAATAAACAACTAAAGAAATTAAAAAAACCTTGAAAAAATCATTTTTTTTTCTCATTTTTCTAACAAAAACTAAAATCTTCCTGCTTTCATATTTCCCTTTGGAATTTTGAGAAAGTAGAATTTGTGCAAACGGCCATAGGCTGTTGAAATCGGATGTAAAATTTTGTGTAGATAATTTTTCATATATTATACTTTTTTTTCGAGTCCGTATGCAAAAGTTAGAGCCGTTTTAATTTGCAACAACCTTTTTTTGCAAAAAAAATCAAATTTCAAATTTTCAAATTTTCCATAAAAGTTAGTTGCATGAGGTACATGCATGTCAAAGGATTTTGAAATTTGAAGTTTTTATCATTTTCATTTATTTATTTTAGACGTTTTTTGAACGCATGAGAGGAATATTGGGGGAGACCCTTTAGTCCGGGTTGGTAACACCAACCGGGACTAAAGGGTGAGGCTTTAGTCCCGGTTGGAGATACCAACCGGGACTAAAGGTCACTAACCCTTTAGTCCCGGTTCGTATTTCCAACCGGGACTAAAGGTCCCATTTGAACCGGGACTAAAGATTCCTGCCCCACATAGTCTTTTGAACCGGGACTAATGCTCACATTAGTCCTGGATCAAAACACAACCGGGACTAAAACTCAAATTCGTCCCGGACATTAGGCCTGTTTTCTACTAGTGCCAGCGGTCATTGGCTGAGGCGGCCCCACAGAGCGGATCTATATGATTTTCTCTTAATAAATAGACGACCCTAGCGATCATTGGCTGTGGAGGCCCCACAGAGCAGCAATATATGATTTTCTCTAAATAAATAGATGACCCCAGCTGTCATTGGCTGCGGGGGCTCCACAGAGCGGCAATATATGTTTTTTCCTGAAAAATACACGACCCCACTGGTCATTGGCTGCGGCAGCCCTATAGAGCGGCCCCATTTGTCATTGGCAGCACCGCGTATACAATCAAGAAATAAAACGGCCCACACATCAGTGATAGATGGATGGCTACTCCGACGTGTCTCCTGACCCTACCCGTCAGCACCATTCAAAAGCATCGGTCCATTCACAACCACCGCGGCTCCCTAGCCGTCACCGGTAATGGTCAAGGCCTCTGACCAGACGGCAACCCACCCGTCCGAGCGTCTGCGAGGGGTTTCAAACTAGAGCGAGGGGAAAACTGAGGAAAAGTTAAGCGGCTGGGGAAAACTAAGTACAACTAACGACCCAGGGGCACGAGAATAGAAATCCCTTGAAAAAAATCATATGTTGTTTTATTATGTGGAAGCATTTATTTAGTTTTCTCCTTTGATGCTTTATTTGGGTTGACTTGGCGCATGCTTACAACATGTTTGACTCTTAACAAGTCGCCATAAGTCTCTATGATCATTTAGTTTTTAACTTTTGATGCCATTTTATGCTTCTCTTAATGATGTTTTGTCGCTTTGCATGATTATGGCCATTTTTGCTCTCTTAGTTGGTCGCTCCCAGTCTTTTGCTAGCCCTCGTTTTGTACTGAGTATGAGCTCTACTCATGCATACAACTCCCAAAAACCAAGTTTGCCATTGTGTCCACTATAAATTCCTATGCATGGTATTTGCAAGCCATTCCAAGTAAATTTTCATGTGCTACCTTTAAAAAAAAACCTTTAAAACACTTCTCGTTTTGTGATACTGTTTTTAGCTCATGGGGACATAGTGGTCGGATTTGCTATCTTCCATATTGCTAATTCCAAAAAGAAAAAAAAAAGAAAGAAAAAAAAGCACTCCTCCATCGTATGTGAATGTTGGTGGGCACCCAATGGAATCGTTAGCCATGGTTTGTGAAAGGAAAAAGGTGGGGAGGAGTGCCAAGCTTTATAAAAGAGCACAAAAGGGTCAATCTCTCTCTCAAAAACTTGCTCATTTTTGTATGGAAGATAGTAAGAACCCCATTGCCAGTCGTTGACAAAAACAACCACCTCTCAAAACCCAATTTTCATCTCTCTGTTTTACAAATGAAAAGCTCTAGTACATGTTTAATCACTGCTTCCCTCTGCGAAGGGTCTTTCTTTTACTTTTATGTTGAGTCTCCACCTTCTACCTTTATGCACCGTCTAAGAGAGCATAGTTGCCATTCTGAGTATAATGTGCATTGTCCCAAAGTTATCATTGATTGATTCATTATTTTGGTTTCAATTGTTCTTAAATTATTTGTATCTAGTTGCCCTCTTAAACTTGAAGGTGTCCTATGCATTTATGTTTTGCTATTCCATGAAGGACAAGCTGAAAACCATTTGCATTGTTTTTCCATATGATTTGAACACACGTTTGATTTTCATTGTTTCATTATTCATGATCTTTCGTATATGTTTCTTTTCATGTTATAACATGGTTGCTAAGTTTTTATTGTCAAGATTATATTTTTTATGCCCATGTTTTAAGTTCTTTTGATCCCAGCACTCAATGCTTACATAGATGATCAAGATTGTGATGGTGCATGTCACCTCAAAAATTATTCTTTTGTTATCACTTACCTACTCAAGGACGAGCAGGAGTTAAGCTTGGGGATGCTTGATACGTCTCAAACGTATCTATAATTTTTTATGCTCCATGCTTGTTTATACATCATTTGCTTTGTTTTTTGTTACACTTTGTGGCGTTTTTATGCATTTTCCAGAACTACCTATTAACAAGATGCCACAGTGCCAGTTCCCTATTTTCTGTTGTTTTTGTGTTTCAGAAAAGTTACATAGGAAATATTCTCGAAATTGGACGAAACAAAAGCCGAACCTCCTATTTTTACCGAAGCTTCGCAAAGATCGAAGATGAGACAGAGAGGGGCCAGGGGCCAGCCTCACCACCAGGGGGCGCAGCCCAGCCCCTGGCCGCGCCCACCTATGGTGAGACCACCTGGTCCACCTCCTGGCGCTGCCCCTTCGCCTATAAAGTCCCCTTGACGGGAAAAACCTAAAGGATGGATCTCTTTTTCACAAAACATACTGCAAGCTGCCGCCGTCGCCGTCGCGAGATCGGGAGGATCCAGTAGCTCTTCCCGGCACCCTGCCGGAGAGGGGAATCCCTACCGAAGGCCTTCTACACCAGCATGGTCGCCTCCGGAGTGATGTGTGAGTAGTTTACCTTGGACTAGGGTCCATAGCAGTAGCTAGATGGTTGTCTTCTCCACCATGTGATTCATGTTTAGATCTTGTGAGCTGCCCTACATGATCAAGATCATTTTTATGTAATCATACATGTTATGTTTATTGGGATCCGATGAGTATTGGTACTATGTGATGTTGATGTGCTGAATATTATATCTTATATTATCTCTATGTTGTTTATGATCTTGCATGCTTTCCGTTGCTAATAGCTATCTTGGCCGAGTAGATGCTAGTAACTCTAAGAGGGAGTATTTATGCTCGATAGTTTTGTTCATGCCTCTATTTAATCTGAGGGAGTGACAGAAACCTCTAAGGTTGTAGATGTGTTGTTGCCACTAGGGAGAAAACAACATTCTTGTGTCTAAGGACATTCGCTTTGTTTATATTACACACTTTGCTTAATGCGATTATCTGTTGTTTGCAACTTAACGCTCAAGGGGTCCTCGGATAATTCCCCGCGAGTGGATTTTTAGTCATAGATACAGTTGGATTACGGTCTATGTATTTTGTCGTAATGCCCAGAGTAAATCTCATAGTGATCCTCATGACGTATGTACATTATCTTCCTCTATCAATTGCCCAACTATAATTTGTTTATCTAGCATGTGTTATTTATCTTATGGAGAGACGTCACTAGTGAACTGTGGACCTCGGTCCAATTTCCTTTACATTGTTTTACCGTTTTATTATTACTCGCTCTGTTTACTTTTTTGCATTAGTATTATCCTATTACCACTCGATACGCTCAATCCTTTATTTACAGCAAACCGGTGAGATTGACAACCTCATCGTAAGTTGGGAGCAAAGTTCTTGGTTGTGTTATGTGTAGGTTTCATATTGCTGCTGGGTGAAGATACACCAACAAGTTTTCTGGCGCCATTGTCCAGAGTGTCATGAAGCTAGCAAGCATCACCTTCTGAAGTTTGGCTTTCTCCTACTGGTTCGATTAAACGTTGGTTTCACAACTAAGAGAAGACTTGCTACTGTGCTCATCATACCTTTCTTTTGGGGTTCCCAACGGGCTATACTTATAAGCCATCAGCAGACAAGCTTCTTTGCTTTATATGTACTGACGGACAATTTGTTATCCCTTGAAAGCAGCAGCTTCATCATTATCAGCAACTTATTAAATCTAGAAAATTCCTTATTTGACACCGGCTTAAAACTTGATTCCTTATTTGACACTGGATAACTTTTTCTTCCCTATTTGACATTTTCTTAAAATTTCTTTCCCTATATAACACTAACGTTACTTCTGTTACATTGTTCCGTCAAAAATTGTCTGAGTGGGCCAAAATACCCTCGAGTGGATAGAAAAGAGCGCAATTGATTTGGCACTTCAGATTAAAGCTCTTGATCACCTAGGAGCTAGCACATCCATACTACTCTACCGCGTTTTGGCACTTCAAATTACAGCACTTAAATGTTGGAGCTAGCTGGCACACTATTACTATAGGGACTTAGCTATTCAGATTGCAATTCTTAATCACTTTGTCGTTTTGTGCTGCATACATGTATGCTTGGAGCAACGGGAGCACACGCGAGTGCACAGAATGGCCGTCAGCGAGTGCTAGCACCGGATGTCCTGCGGCGTGTTCATGCTGCCGAGCAAGGACCTCGTCATCGAAGCATTGCCGGAGCAGGTCACCACGGACACGTCATGCCAATTCAGGTTCTCTGGGACTGGGTACCGACGACGCCGAGCACGGCTCTGGGGTGGCCAGCATCGTGCGCGGCACGACCACATACAACATAACAGGCATGGGCGACCAGCACGGTCTTGACAGAATTCAGGCCCCAACAGCATCTCCGAGCGACAGAACAACATGCACAATTGTCTCGTACAGATTTTCGTCGCAATACACTAGGGGCAAAAAGGTCTTTTTACATCTCTTCTTAACACTGTTAGTGGAGAAAATGAACTAAAGTGTCATATAGGGAAAGAAAATTTAAGAAGATGGCATATAAGGAAGAAAAAGTTATCCAGTGTCAAATAAGGAACCAAATTTTAAACCGGTGTCAAATAAGGAATTTTCTCTATTAAATCCCGAGTCAGTCACACCATTCTCTGCCTTCCATCTCAGTAACTCCAATGTGCTACCCAGCTTCTTCTGGCCATCTTCATAATTTCGGTACAACAATTTTTTGTGGTCCTATAACATTTGCTCGAACTGCAACCTCTCCTTTTCTGTTTCACAGTCTCGCTTCGCATCAGAAATGACCCGACTAAGATCATCAGCGGGCTCAACTGATGCCCGTTCGTCACCTCCTTCTTCTTCCATTGCAGTATCACCGTATTCAGGAAACATTTGACGATAGTTGTCATCATTCTCTTCTTCTTCACCGTCTTCCATTATAACCCTTCTTTCTCCGTGCTTGGTCCAACAATTATACCCGGCCATGAAACCCCACCGAATCAAGTGGAAGTGAAGGGTGCTTGAGCAAGATTAATCCTTCTCATTTCGACAGGAACCGCAAGGACAACACATAAAACCATTCCGCTTGTTTGCCTCAGCCACTTTGATAAAAGAACGCACGCCTTCAATGAATTCAGCAGAGCGTCGGTCACCGTACATCCATGGATGGCTCATCTGCAAGTTATAAGTATATCAAACGCAATCGCGATGCTAAAATTAGTCCATTACTAAAATTACTCAAGAGCTTATAGTTGCCAACCTCTCGAAACACTTGAATAGATAGGGCGGCGTGAAATCTTGACAAATAGTGGATAAACTAGAGCTCGGTGGTGAAGAATAGAGGAGAAGGAAGCTAGCTGGCTCAGGGCAGGAAGATCTAATTAGCTCGGTGTCTCCTCTCACCTCATATCATGTATGTTTTGTGTGTCATTATTCACTCACATATTTCATCAAACACCTCTTGTGCATAGAAAGGGAAAAAAATTCTAACACCCTATCACTCTTATAGGAAAAAAAAACAGGTGAGAGGGAGAGGGCGGCCAGCGGCGGGTGGCTTGATCACATTCTGCTCGCTTCACTGCCGAGTGCCAAGTCATATTATTTACCGCGACCGATGCATCTGGAGCACCCCACTGAGGGCAGCATAAACAAAATCTGAAATAGCATGGGCACATGGCACAGATGTCTCTGGAAAATTACCTTTCACTAGAAAACTGACGGTGGAGTTCCCCAAACACTGGCCAGCGCGCCCTGCCCTGACCACCGGACGCAGCTTCAGTGTCTTACTGAAGCTAAGGCTCACAATGTCTTACCCCACATTCATCGTCCAATCTAGATCGAATGGACAAGAACGTCTAAAATTTGAACATGAAATTCAAATTTTTTGGAAAAAATTGGAAAAATTATAGTACGTCGTTTTCATTCAAAGGTTTAATCTGAAAAAGTTTCAATCCATTTGGACATACGGCTTGTGATTAAAAAAATATTTGATGTAAGAGCTAGCACATTTTACATAGATACGATTTTTGGCCATCCAATCTAGATTGGATGGTGGATGTGGGGGTAAGGCGCTGAGAGACTTACTTAGGTATGGCACCGAAGCTGCGTCCCTGACCACCGGCTAGCCCTTCTCCCGCGTCATCCGATCGTTGCTCCGGGGTCGTGCATCCGGCATGGCGAGCACTCCCCTCCACCGACCAGCCACAGATCCCCCTCACTCCCTCGCCAGCCCGCCCCCAGCTTGACCGCACGACGGCCGCAGCTCGGCCTCCGACCCCCGGGCAACTTGGCGGCGGACATGAAACGGCGGCGACTCGGAGGCCATAGTGGTGTAGTGCCGGGGTGTGCAGAACTGAAATTTCCACCCGCTACACTTTTTGGTGGTTTCAGTAAAGTAAATTGAAAAAAATCACCGAGCTATAATTTATAATACGTGGGGGAAATGCATATATAATCTAGGGTGTATATGCCCCCTTTATTTAAAACACATATTTGAAAATATGAAAAAATTCTGAAAAAAAAAATTCACGTACAAATCTCAACAGACTATGTACACACGACCAAGTTTCACGATAAATCAATATTTGTAGTATTGTGAGTAAAAAAGACAAAAAAATATCTCGTACAAATCCTTATTTTATCACCCAATTTTGTCTTTTTTGCCTAGCCCACAGGAAGAGTCGGATTTTCGTGAAACAACTTGGCTCATGCATAGGTTGTGAAGATGTACATGCAACCTTTTTTCAAAAAATTTAAAAAAATCAAAATATGTTTAAATAGCATTTAAAATAAAGGGAATATTTGCACCTAGAGCCAAAAAGCATCTTCCATGTGGGGGATGTTTTTCATTATAGTCAGAATATTACAATATGGGAACATTTTCAATATCTGCTATAGTAGGTTTTTGTTCCGTGTAAAATAGCAGTTCTTTTAACAAGACATGTTTTTTAATGTCTGTTACAGAGCATAGATGTAAAATATGGCACCTCAAAACTGTTTTAGGGCATCAGGTTTTGGTTTACAAAATTTAGGGCATCTGCATAACGGCATAAGATGATGTTAAATAGGACAACAACAAAATTTTAAGATGATGCAAAGTAGGGCACCTCTGACTGTTGGGAGGGAGAGATAGGCGGATCTGACAGTTGTCGGCCGTCGGGCACCAAGCTCGATTGGCCAGCAGAGCTTGTCGGGGGGAGGGGGGAGGGAGGAGACGAGGGCGGGCCAAAGAGGATGGCATGCGCCAGATCTTGTGAAGCCATGTTGACCGAGCGTCGAATGCTCGACAAGGAGCAACGGCTCGTAACTGTCACATGGGGTTGCGGTGGCCGCCAATTGATGGTGATGGGCCAACGATGATGCGACATGCTGCAATGGTGGCGGGGTGATCAGCCGAAATCACTGGATTCACTTAGCGGCATCACTAAGTTCTTCAACGGCCAGTGGGTGATGGCGGACGCACCGAGCAACAGGGTGTAAGATGAGGTGGCGACAGGGAAATTTTGGACGCATGGTGGAGAAGTGGGGTGGCAAAACTCAGCACTAGTACAGATCGGTCCATCACACACAATCCACATGTTCTGTCAAACACGATTTCATAAAATTTTGCAACCGCATCCATCGATGGGTGGGCGGTAAGGGGTACTTTCCCATTTGGTTTAATACTATGTGTGATGGTTCTTTTCACACACGATTATAGAAAATGAACCGTGTGCGATAGTTTCTATAGACACATGGACTAAAAAAACAAATAATAACCGATGGGTATCAACACACACGTGTACAATAATAAAATCGTGTGGGATAACAAATTAGAAAATAAAAAAAGCACGAACAATAGCCACCGTCGTCATGAAAGATGACAACGGCCACCGTGACTATGGCAAACAACGGTGTTTGCCGTGATGGTATCTTCCAACCCGTCGAGAAGCCCTTGCAGTCGCCGGGAGAAAGGCAGGAGAAGCCCTTACCGTCGATGTTGTCGATAAAAAATTGGCTGCGGTCTGCATCATCCATGTGTTCATTTGGTGAAGAAGAATCAAAACTATCGTTTTGAACTTTTACCGCACCAACAATTCTTAAACTATAATTGACTTATGAATTCATTACCCTCGGGATCAATGCGCTGACCGCACACGGCTTGGTGACACCACCCAGCTCCAGCTGCCCACAAGATGCGTTGTGCCGCCGCCATGGTTCTTCCTACATCATCCATAGCGGAGGAACTGCCCAGACGGGGTGGTTCGAGGCCTGAGTTCCTACGCGACCATTCCAGGCTGAGCTATGATGGTACCGAAGCCGCCGACGCTGGAAAAGGCAGAGCCAAGCCAGCTGCATGCACTGGACAGGCCGCCGTATCTTGCTTCTTCCTCGTCGACCACGCCGCCACCGGAGCACAAATCAAGTGAATCAATATTTGCCTGCAAGAACAAATCCAGTGAATGATTTAACAACAATGAATACGGACGAGCTTCAATGCCGGTAACATGTATAGGGTATTGCAGGGAGTGTGCTTTTAAAAGGCCAGGTAGTAAATTTTCATTGGAAAAGAAAACTAAGCTTCAAGGATACATCCTTCTTGACAGCACATCCAAATCCCCTTGGTAGATTATATGGATACAATTTGTTAGAATTAATTAAGAGTAGCAAGAGTTAGCGAGGCAGATATTACCATTTTCAAACTCATGCTAACTAAGCCGCAACTGCTAAATTGAGTTTTTCTTACTAAACTGCTAAAGAGTTGGGCATCAAAGTTAACAGAGGACTCAATACATGCATGTTAACTGTAAGAGAGGCCTAATGAAGAGGAAACAAAGTAAAATCAAACAGCATCTGCATCGGGAAAATATAGAATGGCAGCAGCAGGTTCCAGCGCACCTAGAGAACGCTGCTCATCCTCGAGCATGACAAGTACCTTTGAATGCGGATGTCGACGAGACATGAAACGGCGGAGGCGAGGGCGCCGCGGAGGGCCTTAGGAGAGGATCGCTGTACATAACGAACATGTTACATATGTCCACTGTAGATCCGCCATGAGCATGCAAGCACAACGGCCTACTCTGACTGAGGGTCCTGCCGCCTACTTCATGGTGACTTCGTCTCCGTTGCCAACACGCTCGCCATCGGGACTGAACCCAGCAAGGGGAGACAGATTGCACCGAGACCATCAATGGCCGCGTGGTTGCAGCCCGCAACTCCTCCGGCAGGCACCACTGCCAACCCTGTCCGCAGGTCCAGCCCGTTAGAGCCAAACCACGTCACGCGCTGGCAGCCCAACAGCCATCAGCTGAGGCAACCGCGCGCACCTCACAGCTCCATGCTCATCCGCAGCATGTCTTCAGACAGACGACGTGAAGCAACCGCCCCATCAACAACCATCCACAACACTGCAAACCACCACTCACACCTCCCACTGGTTGAAGAAATCACCTGCACAACAGCATTCAATAATGAGTAACATCCACGGCACAAGAAAACGCATCAATCATATTCAACACAGGCTAGGCCAAGCATCAATACGGCCACAGATCATGTTCAGTAAGCAAGTGATGATTACGAGTGTTCATTACTTCATACACTAGCATGCCATGGGTGCAAGTCAGATAAGACTTAACACTCCTATAAATCGTGTGAACAACATGCACAAAGCAAAGCCATATTTTGCAATGTTGTAGATCTATGGATTTATTCCTGGGACCAAGAAAACCAATATTTCCCAAATTAGCTGGCAATAAATTACTCTGCATACTTTAGTACTTTCTGAAATTAGTATATATATGCATGGCTAAATTCTTTATGTGAGTAATCAGCATTGGAAATACTAGATTACTAGTGTGCGCTCAAATAATATTACTCAATTACTGAAAATGGCAACTTGAGCGACACAAAAGAATACAAAATCATGGAAAATCAAATTTATAATGTTTATCTTGAAATATGCATTTTGCTAATTAATTCACTTTCTCCATTACGAAAGTGTTACTGGGAACCTATCTATTCTTTCTCAAAGAGCTAAATTGTACTTCAAAATAGGATGTCCTGCGGTGGCTAAGCACCGCGGCCACCACCACCACACTGGTTAAACAATGGTTGATCCATTCTGTTAAAAATAAGAAAATAGTGAATTTATAAACTAACTGCTAAAAAAAAATGTTACATGATCTGATACCACGAACGACTGGAAAGTGGATCCAAAATCAGAAAACATGGGTAGCTAGTGCAGTAATAAATATTACTATCGTTGAGCATTAACTTTATCTGATTAACAAACATAATACTAAACCTTTGACAAATTTGAACAAACCATTTCTATAAAATTGTTGTTTCATTCTCAGATATCCTAGCTACAGCTTGTTCTTCTATAGTATTATTTGAAGAACTCTTGTGTGGTATTATTGATGGACAACACGGAACTCTGTCCATGAGTACATCTTTCAGCCAAGGCAATAATCCTCTATAGCAAGCAAAGAATTGGACTTGAGAGCGTTGAAGAATCCAATCAAAGCACCAAAACACATCTTTGATCAAGATAAAATGCAACCACACGAAATACAGAAAGAGAACTCAGCCGTAACAATGGCGACATAACACTCCCATCGTATGAAAATTTTCTTTCTTCTAGTCCAAGCCTTTGAAAGTATGTGCTATCTTAAAATGATACCTAGCTAGTACTCCCTCCATCCCAAAATGTAAGGCGTCTAAGGATTGGTCAAAAGTCAAAGTTTACTAACTTTTACCATATATTATGGAAAAATTATCTAAATTTACAATATTTAACGGATGCATTAAGAAAATATACTTTACAGTGAATCTAGTGATATTGATTCAGTATTGTTATTGTCCATATTTTTATATATATACTTGGTCAAACTTAGAAAATATTGACTTTTGACTAATCCTTGGATGCCTTACATTTTGGGACGGAGGGAGTACCTAAGAAAGAAATCATATGTCAAAAATGATTTTACTCCACGGTTGGAAAGAAAACTTAAACTCTCAGCAGTGATTCAGGATCAGCAAAAAACAAGACAAGAACGTGTACTGACATACCAGCAAATTCGATTGCAGAAAAGATTTAGCAATCAAAATATATATGCACAGCTTGGTATCTGTGAATTGCACTGGTAACTGCCAAGCCATGTTTTAGGATGCGTTAAAAAAGTCATCTATTTAAGTTCCACGGAGTAAACAACATCACTCTTGCTGATTCGCTTTCGGCTTAGAAAACAAGATCATATCAGCAAGTACCTGTAGAGATAGGTATGGATCATTGATGGACATAATACGGTTTTTTCTTATCAAAGTAATACTATCAGGCAAGGCTTCTCTAAAATCTAAGAATATTTGACTAAACTAAACAAGTGCTTTTTTTTTCTCTTTGAACACATAAATTGGCAAGAAGGTCGAAAGCATACACGACTCCATAAAAAAATCAAACAAGGACTAAATGTTTACATGGAATCTATTTACTATTGCACAAGGAGGTCATACGGACAAGTCAGGACAAAACTTGAAGATCAATATCACAGAATACAAACAAGTGGTATTCAGAACCAAAGAACAAGAAGTTTAGGGATATAACACGAAATCATCAACTACATTGGCTTAACAGGACCTCTAATAACCATGCCAATATGTCAAATTCCTAGTAACAGAACTCGAGACCACACCGACCAGATGATCATCAGCACCATAAATCAAATAAGGGTCATCGTCTCGAGAGCCGGAGCATAGTAAAGCCACGGCAAGGTAGTCCACCCCGGAGCAAGAGATCAGAGGGGTAAACCAGTAGCTCACCAGAGGGGTGTCGTCCACGAGGCCAAGCGTCACCGCTACCACGGTTGCGGCACCGTAAGCTCATGACATTCACTGAGACCATAAGTTGACCTTTGCCATCATCTTCGCTATGATGGGACCCACCTTCATGTTGACTTGGTGTATGGCCAATTTGGCTGGGATGCTCATCACCGCAGACAAGTTAAAAATAAGGGCAGCACATTCCACTAACAGAAAAGCACCAGAATTACCTAAGAGTTTAATGGCCAAACATAGGGCAATGATTTGATAGGGGTTACAAGGAGAGGCGCCGTCCTGCCGGCAAGCAAGACATGGGTCCACGACCGCGCCATCATTCTGGGAGACCAGCGGCTCCCAGGGCGCATTCGAGGTCAAAGAAGCCATGCCAATAGCTGGAGCACCATCGAGACAGAAAAACCCCAGGTTTCGCTCAGGCACCAGAAGCCGCCGCCATGGATAGCTGCAACATGTTAGCAAGCAAACCTCTGTGAAAACTGAAACAGAAACGAAAAGTAAGTAGGATGACCAAACAAAATAGAAGCTAGCTTGCAAGCACTATCACTGTCCTAATTGTTTGCCTATAGACTCAGAATGCACATATTCTTGTCTTGCACAACTCAGTACAGCTTCAAATAGGTAGAAGCAATGGTTTTCTCAAACCAACTCCATGTAAAATATATTATGGAAAATATTTTATATACTGAGACCAGAACAACCAGGAGTGGGCATCTGCATGGACAAATGACAAGATTTTAATACATCTTCGCGACATTCCTCACAAAATTCCAGAGTTCACCAATTGTGAATCCATGCAAATCTAAGATTATTGCAATAAGTTTGCTCACAGAATTATTCGTAGCAGCTTCTACAATCCAGAGTAATGTTTGACAAAGTAGATTTCAAGTGTCTTTAACAACAGTTTGGTCAACTGTCTTTAACAAAACAGAGTGTTCTAAACTTCTCCTAAGATACAGTCCAGAGTAATGAACCATCGGGGAACATGGCATACCCTAAAGTCTGGAAAAAGAATTACAATTGGTTGTGTCTCCTCGGATACATAAATTTGTTGCAGGCTTTGTAATTCAAGTGCCAGCTTGTAGGGGCTAAGGTACAAAATGTTGAAATATGTGTCCGAAACCTTATTATTTCGTCTGCAGAAGAAGTGACAAAATCACATATAGGTCATCATATCAATGGACACCCTAACTAGCCAACCAACCAAAAGATCAAATAGAAGAAAATTGGACAATTTAACAACTCCAGATACAAAGGTCTCAAAAAATCTCACAATCGCATCTCAATGCCAAGCGCGTATTAAAATGCCTATGACTCAAGGAAATGACTCAACGAAAAGAGAACGGCTTAATTACCACGCATTACCTAGGCAAGCAATCAAAGCGCAAAGCAGCTGTTAGGTTCAACAAGGAAGCCAACTGTTACAACAACTAAATTCTAACCAACAACACTGAACTGGGGCAGAAGGCTCAACTTTATGGGTTTGCATCAAAATTTGGCAGGGGCTAATATCAGTAGTTTTCCCAAGTACACAGAGTGATAACTACGACTACCCATTTTGAGACAAACGCGGAATAATAAACCAGGCAAACCTCTACCGAGTATCATGACCAGGTCCTAGTGATACCACCACCACTAAACCAGTAGGTAATCGACTAGATGGCCAGAGCATAGGGGGCACCAAGAAGCTCACCAGAGATTTATAGCCGAGGCCGAATGTCATCACCACCTTGGTTGCGGCGTGGTGAACTCGCCACCCTCGCACATGAGCAGTAGCCGAGGACTAGAGGAGGTAGTCAAGTCAGGGGTGCAGCTGGGCCTATCACCACATCCCCTTAATCCCTTCACAAAGGCCAACAACAATCTACTGCTCCTTGTACTGCTCGAGCGACAATCACTGGTTGAAGAAGCTCGGCCCGTCCAACATCTGCAGATCAAGAAGCTGAGACTATAAATGTGCATGGGTCCAACAGTAGACATTGAACTTATTCATGTGCTGTTCACATTGAAATTAAATGGTAAGTTAGTTTCAAGACATGATAAGAGTCCAAGTTCGCAGTCGGGATGATAATCAGATAGTTTTAAAACATGATAAGAGTTCTGGTTAGTTATCAAAGAACAAAATGTCTAGTATATAGTTCGGGAGGTTACCGGATGATAGGAATAACTAAGAAGAAATTAATATAATGAGCACGCAATGTCTGTAAAAGAATTTTCTCATGATTCGTTATTTTCCAGTCTTTTCGTTGCATTCACTTACAAGAAACAACCTCCAGCGTTTGATGCATTTTTCTATATTTCTTTGGTCTTTCGTTCCATCATATTCCAAATAACTTATGTAATTACAACATATTAACCGTTAATGCACTGAAATAGAAATCTTATATAAACCAACAAAACTGAAAAAAAAAACAGCCTGCCTTGATGTAAGAACAAACAAAAATCTTTTGACATTTTAACACTTTGATACTTCAATCTAGCAAACGTCGACTTGTGATAAGAATGCCAAAATGTCGAATGTGCCATCTATTTTTAGAAAAAAGCCGCTAATTGCTGCTAGCAATGTAGCATGATTCTACTAAAGGATATAGTAATGTAAAACTTTCCAATTTACTAAGTTACTATTGTCAAACTTGAGGACTACTGTAATATTTGAACATGTTTTTCCCTTGGATCTCATTTAGTATGTAAAATCTTCCAATGTACAAAGTTACTATCGTCAGACTTGAGGACTACTGTAATATTTCAACATGTTTTTCCCTTGGATCTTATTTTGGTTCAGTTGCTAATATTTGTAACTCGAAACAGGAGGTACGGAATAGACGGCGGCTAGCAATGGATGAGGTAACGATGCGCGTCGGCAATGGATTAAAAGTTGACGTGATGGCCGTTGGCACGCTCTCCTTAGTTTTACCTTCGGGATTAGTTTTAAACCTTAATAAGTGTTATTATGTGCTTGCGTTGAGCATGAACATTATATCTAGATCGTATTTATTGCAAGACGGTTATTCATTTAAGTCTGAGAATAATTGTTGTTCTATTTATATGAATAACATTTTTATGGTCATGCACCTGTCGTGAATGGTTTATTTCTTCTGAATATCGAAAGCAATGAAACACACATCCATAACATTGAGGATAAAATATGCAAAGTAGATAGTGATAATCCAACTAATTTGTGGCACTGCCGTCTAGGTCATATTGGCATAAAATGCATGAAGAAACTCCATTCTGATGGACTTTTGGAGTCTCTTGATTTTGAATCGTTTGACACGTGCGATCTGTGCCTTATGGGCAAGATGACCAAAACTCCGTTCTCCAGAATAATGGAGCGAGCAATGGACTTATTGGAAATCATACATACCAATGTGTGCGGACCAATGAGTATTTCGATGCGCGGTGGATATCGCTATTTTCTCACTTTTACTGATGACTTAAGTAGATATAGGTATGTCTATTTAATGAAAAATAAATGTGAAATGTTTAAAAATTTCAAAGAATTTCAGAACAAAGTGGTAAACTATTGTAACAGGAAAATTAAATTTCTGCGATCCGATCGTGAAGGTGAATATTTGACTTATGCTTTTTCTCATGCATCTTAAAGCAAGTGGAATCGTTTTGCAACTCGCGCCGCCTGGAACACCACAGCTCAATGGTGTGTCTGAACATCGCAAACGAACTCTATTGGATATGGTGCGATCAATGATGTCTCTTACAGATTTGCCATTATGATTTGGGGTTATGCATTAGAAACAGCTGCATTCACTTTAAATTGGGCACCATCTAAATCTATTGAGACGACACCGTATGAATTATGGTTTGGTGCTAAACCTAAGTTGTCATTTCTTAAAGTTTGGGGATGCGAAGCTTACGTCAAGAGGTTGATGCCGAACAAGCTCAAACCCGAAGCGGAGAAACGCGTCTTCATAGGATACCCTAAGGAAATGATTGGGTATACCTTCTACCACAGATCCAAAGGCAAAGTATTTGTTGCTAAGAACGGATCCTTTCTTGAGAAGGATTTTCTCTTGAAAGAAGTGAGTGGGAGGAAGTGATACATCTCCAACGTATCTATAATTTTTGATGCTCCATGCTAGTTTTCACACCATTTGCCTAATGTTTCGTTACACTTCGTGGCACTTGTATGCATTTTCCAGAACTAGCCTATTAACAAGTCGCCATAGTGCCAGTTCCCTGTTTTTTGCTGTTTTTGTGTTTCAAAAAAGCTACAAAGGAAATATTCTCGGAATTGGACGAAACAAGTTCCTGAAGTCTTATTTTTCCCGGAAGCTACCAGTGATCCGAAGAGGAGAAGGAGAGGGGCCACAGGCCAGCCTCACGCCAGGCCGGCGTGGCCCAGGCCCTGGCCACGCCGCCTAGGTGTGAGGGGGCCTGGGGCCACCCCTGACATCGCCCCTTTGCCTATAAAGACCCCCCGATGGGAAAAACCTAAGTACCCGATCAATTTTCCAGAAACACATCGCGATCTGCCGCCGTCGTCAACCCAAGATCGGGAGGGTCCAGAAGATCTTCCCGGCACCCTGCCGGAGAGGGGAATCGCCACCGAAGGTCTTCTTCATCGCCATGCTTGCCTCCGGAGCGATGAGTGAGTAGTCTACCTTGGACTATGGGTCCATAGCAGTAGCTAGATGGTTGTCTTCTCCACCATGTGCTTCATATTTAGATCTCATGAGCTGCCCTACATGATTGAGATCACCGTTATGTAATTCTACATGTTTAGTTTGTTGGGATCTGATGAATATTGGTGTTATGATTGAGTTGCTATACTGAAATATATCTTATGTTATCTCTATGTTGTTTATGATCTTGCATGCTCTCCGTTGTTAGTAGCTATCTTGGCCGAGTAGTTGCTAGTGACTCCAAGAGGGGGTATTTATGCTCGATAGTGGGTTCATGTCTCTATTTAACCTCGAGGACTGACAGAAACCTCTAAGGTTGTAGATGTACTATTGCCATTAGGGAGAAAACAACATTCATATGCTCGAGGGCATGTGCTTTGTTTACATTACACACTTTGCTTAATGTAATTATCTGTTGTTCGCAACTTAATACTCATGGGGTGTTCGAATGATATCCCCGGGAGTGGATTATTAGTCATAGATGCAGTTGGATGGCGGTCTATGTATTTTGTTGTAATGCCCAGAGTAAACCACATAGTGATCTTCTTGACATATCACGTTTATCTTTATTCTATCAATTGCCCAACTGTAATTTGTTTACCCAGCATGTGTTATTTATCTTATGGAGAGACACCACTAGTGAACTGTGGACCCTGGTCCTATTTCCATCATATTGCTATCACATGTTTACTTTACTCGCACTGTTTACTGTACTCGCGTACTTTTACTGTTTTCCACTCGATACGCTCATACCCTTTGTTTCAAGCAAATCGGTGAGATTGACAACCTTATCGTAAGTTGGGAACAAAGTACTTGGTTGTGTGTGTGCAGGTTCCACGTTGCTACTAGCTGAAGACGCGCTAACTCGTTTTATCGTGAAACGGCGCCCTTGTTGGAGGGTCATTAGGCTATCAAGCATCACCTTCAGTCGTTTGTCTCTCCTCTCAAAGATCGACATACCTTGGTTTCTAACTGAGGGAAAATCTTGCTGCTATATTCATCAAACCTTCCTCTTGAGGTTCCCAATGGGCTGCACGCCTGCCATCAAAGATTTTCTGGCGCCGTTGCCGGGGAGGAAGTAGAAGACTTCTGCGTGGGGAGTTTTTCACACACACATCCTTTACTTTGTTTATTGTTTTGCTTTACTTTATTTATTTTACTTGCATCATTTTTATAAAAAACCCAAAAAAAATTAGAATCCTTGGTAGTTGCTATTTCTTTACTTTAGTTCATTATGTTGTTCCCTAAGTATGTTTTGGAGGATCTCTCAATAGGTAGTGGTTCAATTATTGGGAAAGATTACATTGAGGAGTTCTTTAATCACATTAGTATGCATAAAGAAGTTGAGGAAAAATCTTTGGTTGAGCTAGCTCCTAGTTACGAAGTTGCTTCCGCTTATTTAGTTCACATGTTAGAAGCTAGGTTTGCTAACCTTAATCCCTTTTTGCAATACATGTTCCTTAAGCTTCATGAAATTGAAGATCCTGAAAAGAAAGCTTTCATTTTGGAAACCTTGCGCTTAGAATTTAAAGATGTTGCTATTGAAGCTAGGAAAGTTCTTAAGCGTTTTAATAAACTTGGTTCACCTATAAAGGTTATTTGTACAAATTATGAGGGAACCAAAATACCTATACCTAGCAAGCTCTTGGGATTGTATGAAGCTTTCAAAAATAATTTTAACTGGATCTGTCCTGAGAATCTTTTTAGTGATTTGAGTGAGCCAAAGCGTGATCACAAAGGGTCTTCAAAAACTTATGTGGATGAAATACAATGCCTTATTGACAAGACCTCTGCTGTTGATCTTAATGCCTCTTCTAAAAATACTTGATTCGCAATTTACTGCGCCTAGCTCAAAGGCGTTAAAGAAAAGCACTCTTGGGAGATAACCCAATGTTTTATTTTCAGTACGTTTTCTTTTATTTGAGTCTTGGAAGTCATTACTACTGTAATGACCACTCCTTATCTTGTTTATTTCATTGTTGTGCCAAGAGAAGCCTCTAATTCGAGTGAGGTAAAGATTTGGGGATGTTGCTGTCCTGAAACTGTTTTTGGTGCTGCACCGTAAAAATTCGTATCAATTCTGTGTATATCTTTTTGACCTGCGATTTCTTGTACATATGCCCCAGGTTATATCCAAACTTTCGTTAGTTAAAAACTTTTTGATTTGAGCAACAGAAAACCCCTTAAAAATTTGACCTTTGTCAGCTGTTCTGTTTTGACAGATTTCTGCCACTATTCGTTTTTGCCGCTTTATCGCTTTCTTTGCGAGTTCTTTTGATCATAGAACTTTTGGGGAAGTTGCTACAGTAGTATATGCTATATATGTGGTGGTTTTGGGTTGAAACTTGAAGCAAAAAGAGGTTGATTATATGATATGATTACACTAATGTTGCTAATAGATTTGTGTTTAGTTTTGTATGAAGGAAGTTTTCAAGTGTAGGGATTGGAGAATGATGAGATGAGTTGAAGAATGGAAATAAGCTCAAGCTTGGGGATGCCCATGCATCACCCCAATAAATATCCAAGAAGTACAAGCATCAAAGCTTGGGGATGCCCCCGAGGCACCCCTTCTTCATCGGCAAAAATCAGATCACCTTTCAAGACACTATTTTTATTGCTTCATGCACTATGCGTTTTTCTTGGAGCGTCAGTTGTTTTAGTTTTATTTGTTAGTTTTATTTTGTTTGCTGCAATAAATGGTTGGACCCCAACAAATTTCTTTTGGAGGAGATGTACTTGTTTTCATTTGCCAAGAACACTCCGTCTTTCGCTCTATTCGTTTCACCGAGTGTTCTTCTTTTTCCGCTACTGCTTTTGGTATTCATTTTTGCCTTGATTTGCGTTCAGATCTTCTTATATTTGTTTATCAAGGTGTATTTTTTCCTCTGATCTTTATTGGTATTCATCAAAAGAGGTGTTTATAAAAAGTTTGAATGGTGTTGGAAAAGAGAAAAAGCTTTATGCAAAAAAGTGGTACAAGAAGGAGCTTGTGTAGTCTGCGGCTTAGGCTTTTTTATGTCATGCTTGATATCTTTTTGATAGTATGCTTAGTGGTTTTGCTGTAGCATGACTTGTCTCAAATAACTGAGATTGCTAAATGAACCTTTGAAAAAATCATGCGTTGTTTTTATCGTTTGGAAGCATTATTTTGGTTTTCTCCTTGATGCTTTATTTGGGTTGACTTGGCGCATGCTCACACATGTTAGACTCATACAAAGTCGCCAATAGCCTCTATGGTCATCTAGTTTTTGACTTTTGATGTCATCTTATGCTTCTTTTAATGTCGCTTTATCGTTTTGCATGATTATGGCCATTATTGCTCTCTTAGTTGGTCGCTCCCAGTCTTTTGCTAGCCCTCGCCTTGTACTGAGTATGAGCTCTACTCGTGCATCCAACTCCTAAAAACCAAGTTATTCCAAAGTGTCCACCATACATACCAACTAGCAATTTGCTATTCCAAGTAAATTTGACTTGCTTTTATCTACTCTTCAAATTAAACTCTTACCAGTGTTATGTGAAAATTCGGTCAGTAAAGCTCTCACGAACTGGAAGGCACACTTTACTTTTTCTTGTTCTTAAATTTTTTGACATTGTGGTCTCTTATGTTGAGTTGTTATGCTTACAAGTTGTAAGTTTGGAGACTAGCCCATCCATGCTGTCATGGGGCAAGCTTTCAACATTGCACTTCTATTTTAGTTGATATCGTGATTTTTTATTTATGGATGCCCGCGGTGTGAAATAAATTGGGAATCTTGTGGGGATCATGGAGTTTTTATATGTGTTAGAGAAACGCCTGAGCCTCCAATCTAAGCCATGCATAATTCATGGTGGAAATTTGCAGCATGCCCATAGTGGACATTCGACGATGCATCTCAAAATAAAAAGCTAAACAAATGGCAAATAAAAGAGATGTCGAGGTGTTCATTGTCTGCTTGTCCTATCATTTTGATGTGGGCTTGTCCGTGTCATCGGGCACGGAGGTACCCCATTGGCGGTTCTCAATGATACACGTATATTTACAATGACAAGAGCCTTGCTTGGGACTCTAAGTTAAGTAGCATGAGGTTTGGGTACTCGTATTCACGGGACACGAGGTTTTCAACTTATGATTTGTCAAGCATATGCATCATAATTGTTCTCGCATTAACTCTAACCATTCAAGATGCTTATGATGGGGGCAATGAGAGCTCAAAGCCGGTAAGTAACATAATTTTTGAAGGATTTAAAACTTGCAATCACTGCTTCCCTCTGCGAAGGGCCTTTCTTCTACTTTTATGTTGAGTCACCACCTTCTATCTTTATGCACCATTAAGAGAGCATAGTCGTCATTCTTAGTATAATATGCATTGTCCCAAAGTTTTCATTGATTGATTCATATTGTTGGTTTCACTTGTTCTCATATTATTTGTATATAGTCGCCCTCTTAAACTTGAAGGTGTCCTATGCATTTATGTTTTGCTCTCTTTGAAGGACAAGCTGAAAACCATTTGTATGTTTTTCCTTATGATTTGAACACACGTTTGACTTTCATTGTTTCATTTTCATGATCTTTTGTTTGTGTTCATTTGCATGTTTACAACATGGTTGCTAAGTTTCTTATTGTCAAGATTATATCTTTCATGCCCATGTTTTCAGTTCTTATGATCCCAGCTCATAAATGCTTACATATATGATCAAGATTGTGTAGGTGCATGTCACCTCAAAAATTATTTCTTTTATCACTTACCTACTCCAGGACGAGCAGGAGTTAAGCGTGGGGATGCTTGATACGTCTCCAACATATCTATAATTTTTGATGCTCCATGCTTGTTTTCACACCATTTGCCTAATGTTTCGTTACACTTCGGGGCACTTTTATGCATTTTCTGGAACTAACCTATTAACAAGTCGCCACAGTGCCAGTTCCCTGTTTTCTGCTGTTTTTGTGTTTTAGAAAAGCTACACAAGAAATATTCTCAGAATTGGACGAAACAAGTTCCTGAAGTCTTATTTTTCCCAGAAGCTTCCAGTGATCCGAAGAGGAGAAGGAGAGGGGCCACAGGCCAGCCTCATGCCAGGCCAGCACGGCCTAGGCCCTGGTCGCGCCACCTAGGTGTGAGGGGGCCTGGGGCCACCCCTGACATCGCCCCTTCGCCTATAAAGACCCCCCGATGGGAAAAACCTAAGTACCCGATCAATTTTGCAGAAACACATCGCGATCCGCCGCCGTCGTTGACCCGAGATCGGGAGGGTCCAGAAGCTCTTGCCGGCACCCTGCCGGAGAGGGGAATCGCCACCGGAGGTCTTCTTCATCGCCATGCTTGCCTCCAGAGCGATGAGTGAGCAGTCTACCTTGGACTATGGGTCCATAGCAGTAGCTAGATGGTTATCTTCTCCACCATGTGCTTCATGTTTAGATCTCATGCGCTGCCCTACATGATTGAGATCACCGTTATGTAATTCTACATGTTTGGTTTGTTGGGATTCGATGAATATTGGTGCTATGATTGAGTTGCTATACTGAAATATATCTTATGTTATCTCTATGTTGTTTATGATCTTGCATGCTCTCCGTTCTTAGTAGCTATCTTGGCCGAGTAGTTGCTAGTGACTCCAAGAGGGGGTATTTATGCTCGATAGTGGGTTCATGTCTCTATTTAACCTCGAGGAGTGACAGAAACCTCTAAGGTTGTAGATGTATTATTGCCATTAGGGAGAAAACAACATTCATATGCTCGAGGGCATGTGCTTTGTTTACATTACAGACTTTGCTTAATGCAATTATCTGTTGTTCGCAACTTAATACTCATAGGGTGTTCGGATGATATCCCCGGGAGTGGATTATTAGTCATAGATGCAGTTGGATGGCGGTCTATGTATTTTGTTGTAATGCCCAGAGTAAACCACATAGTGATCTTCTTGACATATCACGTTTATCTTTATTATATCAATTGCCCAACTGTAATTTGTTTACCCAGCATGTGTTATTTATCTTATGGAGAGACACCACTAGTGAACTATGGACCCCGGTCCTATTTCCATCATATTGCTATCACCTGTTTACTTTACTCGCACTGTTTACTTTACTCGCATACTTTTACTGTTTTCCACTCGATACGCTCATACCCTTTGTTTCAACCAAACCGGTGAGATTGAAAACCTCATCGTAAGTTGGGAACAAAGTACTTGGTTGTGTGTGTGCAGGTTCCACGTTGCTACTAGCTGAAGACATGCTAACTCATTTTATCGTGAAACGGCGCCCTTGTTGGAGTGTCATTAGGCTATCAAGCATCACCTTCAGTCGTCTGTCTCTCCTCTCCAAGATCGACATACCTTGGTTTCTAACTGAGGGAAAATCTTGCTGCTATATTAATCAAACCTTCCTCTTGAGGTTCCCAACAGGCTGCACGCCTGCCATCAAGAAGGTAGAGCTAGACGAGGTTATTAAACCTTCTCTCAAGTTGGAGAGTAGCGCAGCACCCGAAGTTGTTCCGGTGCCGCCTGCACCAATAGGGGAGGAAGCTAATGACGAGGATCATGAAACTTCAAACGATGCTACTACTGAACTTTGCAGATCGACAAGGTCGTGTGCCACTCCTAAATAGTATGGCAACCCTGTCTTAACCATCATGTTGTTAGACAACAATGAACCTGTGAACTATGCGGAAGCGATGATGAGCCTAGACTCTAGGAAATGGCTAGAAGCCAGGAAATCCAAATTGGGATCCATGAGCGAAAACCAAGTATGGACTTTGGTGGACCCACCTAGCGACCGTAAGGCCGTTGAGTGCAAATGGATTTTTGTGAAGAAAACGGATGCGGATGGAAATGTTACCGTCTACAAAGCTCGGCTTGTCGCAAAAGGTTTTCGGCAAGTTCAAGGTGTTGACTACAATGAGACTTTCTCTCCCATAGTGATGTTTAAGTCCATTCGGATTTTATTAGCAATTGATGTGTTTCATGATTATGAAATTTGGCAAATGGATGTCAAGACTGCGTTCCTCAAAGGCAACATTGATGAAGCATTTTATATGACGCAACCCAAAGGTTTTGTCGATCCTAAGGGTGCTGATAAAGTGTGCAAACTTTAGCGTTCCATTTATGGGCGGAAGCAAGCATCCCGGAGTTGGAACCTTCATTTTGATCAAGTGATCAAGAGTTTTGGATTTGTTCCAAATTGCTACGAAGCTTGTATCTACAAGAAAGTGAGTGGGAGTTTGGTGACATTTTTAGTACTATATGTGGATGACATATTGATTGTTGGAAATGACATCGGTATGCTTAACGATGTGAAGAGTTATTTGAATAAATGTTTTTCAATGAAAGACCTAGGAGAAGCTACTTACATATTAGGCATTAAGATCTATAGAGATAGACAAAGACGCCTAATAGGTTTAAGCCAAAGTACATACCTGGACAAAGTTTTGAAAAGATTCAGAATGGATAAAGCAAAGAAAGGTTCATTGCCCATGTTGTCAGGTAAGATATTGAGCAAGGCTCAGTGTCCAGCTACGGCAAAAGATGGAGAAACTATGAGCAATGTGCCATATGCCTTGGCCATAGGTTCTATCATGTATGCCATGTTGTGTACTAGACCGGATGTGTCCAATGCTCTTAGTTTGACGAGCAGATACCAAAGTTATCCAGGAGTGGAACACTGGACAGCCGTAAAGAACATCCTAAAGTATTTAAATAGGACTAAAGAAATGTTCTTGGTCTATGAAGGTGATGAGCAGCTCGTCGTAAAAGGTTACGCCGATGCTAGCTTTGACACCGACCTGGATGATTCTAAATCTCAGACAGGATATATTTATATTTTGAATAGGGGAGCTGCAAGCAAAGCGTGATCGCAAATTCTACAACCGAAGCGGAGTACATGGCTCTTCGGAAGCGTCAAGTGAAGGAGTTTGATCAGGAACTTCATCACTGATCTTGGTATGGTTCCAAGTGCCTTGTATCCACTAGAGATATTATGCGACAACACTGGTGCCATAGCACTGGCTAAGGAACCAAGATATCATCCAAAGACCAAGCACAACCGCTGGTCCATATAATTCGAGATTATATTGCAGATGGAGATCTGAAGATCTGCAAGGTACATACGGATCTGAATGTCGCAGATCCGTTGACTAAACCTCTTCCACGAGCAAAACATGACCAGCACCTTAATTCCATGGGTGTTTATTGTTACCAAATGTAAACTAGATTATTGACTCTAGTGCAAGTGGGAGACTATTGGAATTATGCCCTAGAGGTAATAATAAAGATGTTATTATTATAATTCTTGTTCATGATAATTTTTATATTCTATGGTAGAATTGTATTAAGCGGAAACATTAATACTTGTGTAGTTTATGAACAACACCATGTCCCTAGCACGTCTCTATGGACTAGTTCATTAATTAATGATGGTTAAGGTTTCCTAACCATAGACATGAGTTGTTAATTAATAATGAGGTCATATCATTAGGAGAATGATGCGATAGACAGACCCAAATAAAGCACAACAATTAGATCGTGTCATTGTGTTCATCTTTGCGAAGCTTTTTCCTATGTCATGTATTGTATACCTTAGACCATGAGATAATGCAACTCCCTATTACCGGAAGAGAGCTTTGAGGTCATCAAATGTCACCCTGTGAAAGGGTGATCATGAAGGTGTCTCTTAGGTAATCGCAAAGTACTTGTTGGGTTGCATGTATCGAGATGGAATTTGTCCCTCCCGAGTCTGAGAGATATACTTTGGGCCCACTCGGTAATCAATATCAACACCTCTTGCAAACATGTGGTTAAGGAGTTAATCACAAAGTGATATTGTATTACGGAATGAGTAAAGTACTTACTGTGAACGAGATTAAACTAGGTATGCACATACCGACGATCGAATCTTGGGCAAGTAAAATACCGCGAGACGAAGAGAATACATATACGGGATTAATTGAACCTTGGCATCGTGGTTCATCCGATATGATCACCGATGAATGTGTGGGAGTCAATATAGGTTTCCAGATCCCACTGTTGATTATTGATAGAAGATCATGTCTGCATATTCTCGAACCCGTAGGGTCACACACTTAACGTGCATTGACGCTAGGATAGAATGGATAATTGGTTATTGAGTTTTTGTTCGGACTCTCGGATGAGATCCCGGACATCACGAGAGGTTCTGGAATGGTCCAGAGAATAAGATTCATATAATGGAAAGCAGTTTTTGGATTCTGAAAAAGTTTCAGAGTTTATCGATATTTTGTACCGGAGTGTTCTAGAAGGTTCCGGAGTGGGGCCAGAATGGGCCCACTTGACGGAGGCCTCCGTGGGCCTAAGGGGAAGTGTCCTGGCTACTTGCGCCAGGCGCACCATGCCCCAAAAGGGCCCAACCGGCAAGCCCAGGGGAAACCCTAGGGCAACCCTTCTAGAAGGAAGGGGAAACTTGCCCCCCACTCCTCCCCCCTTTGGCTGCCGGCCTAGGGCTTGGAGAAGGGGCCAAGATGGCCGCCCAGCCTCCTATATAAGGGAGGGCTAGGGCGCAGTCTCCCTCTCTCTCAACCCTAGCCGCCGGCCCAACTGCTGCCCTCTACTTCTCTCTCTCTGAGAACTGCGCGTAGGCGAAGTCCTGCCGCAGGTTGGCAGTGCCCTCTGCTCCAGGTTGGCAGTGCCCTCTGCTCCAAATGTCACCAGAGGGCAAAGAGTTAGGCAGTATACATGGAGGGAGCAGGTGCGAATTATCGCTTACGATCGAGTCTGCCGGTCTACAATCACTGTCCCTGATATACATCGCACAGGGCTCAAGTTTGTGGTGGGAATGATATACATTGCACATGATTCACTCTACAATCACTGTCCCTGATGTTTTACTATATATTGCATGATTACGGTGTGCACATTTTCAAATATGTTTGCGTTGCGATGTTCTTCCCAACCGCAAAAGGTTTTCTTTATAAATAGTTTGCAATTATCCACTTTTAATAATTTTGTTTTTCACCATCTACTATATTTTAAACAGCATCATCTCACTCCATAGCAGCTTGTAGTCGCAGTGGTGGCGTTTTGTGATGCGGCGAGGTCGGGCCTGAGGTGGCTGCTGCTATGCCGAGAGCCGCCGGGTGGTTGCTGGCTGTGTGGTGAGCTCCTGAGAATTGCTTTGAGATTGCCTATATGCGGAGCAAGAAAATCGAAGCATGCATCCTTGGTTGAGGATAGTGACAAACGCAATAGGCTGCTCCACAGATCCACAGAGAAAATAACAGAGATACATAGAGGTATAGACATACGCAAGCCGAGTACAAGGCAATTAACATTTCAGTCATGATACAAACATGTTATTTTGTCAGTGAGTAGAAACTGCAGGGATGAACATATAAATATTCTATTACGAAAAATCGAAATGATTATATTTTTGTGACAAAACTTTCATATATATTACTTGTACTTTAGAATCAAGAAGATAAATAGGAGGAAAGAATGTTTGCATAATTCACAAAAATAAATACATAAGAATTTCAACGTAATCAATATGATGCTCGCAATGCTAGTTATAGAAAAAAAAATATTGCATAAGTTCGAGGTCAATAAATTAAAGAAAAATAACGGCATGAAAATTGTTATCCATATAATTAAGTGTGATGTCAACTAGGTCAGGGTTAAACCCTGGCTAATAGCTCCACTGAAATCGCGGGGTAATCGGTGACGAGTTGCTCCAACTCCAAGCCCTCACTCCAGAGAATTGCTTTAAGATTACCCTTATGCGGAGCAAGGAAATCAAGGCATGCTTCCTTGAGCGCTTGACAACCATACCGCAGAGCCAGCTCAAGAATAGTAGCCACCGTGCTCATGTCGATCTGTCTGTGTAGCTTCTCCGCACAGATCACTACAGGAAGAAACAACTATGTCGACGGCCACGGGTTAGCCTAAAAACGTCGTCGGCTCAGTCTAACCCGACGGCTTTTTCCTGATGCCGTCGGGTCAGCTGCCGTCGGCGTAATCGGGCGTCGGGCCAGGTCTAAAGGCCGTTGGGTCAGCTTTTGCCGTCGGTGTAGGCTAACCCGATGGCCAAAAAATACCGTCGGGTCAGGTCATTTTCGGTTTTTTCAAAAAAAATCAAATTTTTGAAAAAAAATCAAACTTTTTTATTTTCTTTGTACTTTTTCCTTTCCTTTGATTTTTTCCTTTTTTCAATTTTTTGTTATCTCTCTAATGACACTGAAACAATAACTTCCCGCTCGGTCACCCATCCTCAGATTGCTACAAGCCCAACACGCTTAACTTCTAAGTTCTATTTGAATAAGCTACACCTACACTACTAAGTCCTTATTGATATTAGTAGCATATCAATCCTCTTAAGTCATGTGTGTCTATATGACTGTGTGTAAGTATGTATGTGTATATGTCTATATGTGTGTAGGTATGTATGGGCATGTGTATATGTGTTTGGTAACATTTGGAAAAAATTCAAAAAATTCAAAATAAAAATATTAAAAAAATTTAAAAAATCAAAAAAAAATAAAAAAAACTAAAAACTAAAAAATTGAAAAATTGAAAAATCATTTTTGGATCCACAATACATCATTTTTTCACTAAAATTTAACCTTTAAAGCGGGAGTCCGCACCGCCTGGCCGCGATCGGGAGTTTCGTGGCTTTTAGGTCGAATGAGCTTTGACCCTGATCATGGCGTAGTTTATCGAAACGAGGCCATATCGGACATGCATGTGGACCTTGGGATGGTGAGGAACGCCACGGAGGCCAATTTTCATTTTGTCCCACAAAAAGTGTGTTTTCCATTTTCGAAGTGCCAAAATCGGGTTTTTTTGTGAGGCAGCTACCAAAATGGCAAACGAAAAGCTGGGCACAACACCCCACATAAATAATAAACCATCTGGGATACATATATCGTCTCTCCTTTCACCGCACAAACTTTTAGAGTTATTTTTTGGATTTTACACAAACTCATGTCGATTCCACTGGAACCGGGGTGGGTTTGCCCTTTAGCTCTAATAAGATGAGCTCCTAATTTTTTGCAAAAATCATTTTCAGATCCGCAACATCTCATTTCTTCACTAAACTTTGCCCGTTAAAGCGGGACTCCGCACCGCCTGACCATAAGCGCGAGTTTCGTGTGTTGTCATGTTCATGCGGGTGAATGATACGTCTCCAACGTATCTATAATTTTTGATGCTCCATGCTTGTTTTTACACCATTTGCCTAATGTTTCGTTACACTTCGTGGCACTTTTATGCATTTTCTAGAACTAACCTATTAACAAGTCGCCACAGTGGTAGTTCCCTATTTTCTGCTGTTTTTGTATTTCGGAAAAGCTACATAGGAAATATTCTTGGAATTGGACGAAACAAGTTCCTGAAGTCTTATTTTTCCCCGAAGCTTCCAGAGATCCGAAGAGGGGAAGGAGAGGGGCCACAGGCCACCCTCACACTAGGCCGGCGTGGCCTGCCCCTGGCCCGCGCCGCCTAGGTGTGAGGAGGCCTGGGTCCACTCCTGACGTTGCCCCTTCGCCTATAAAGACCCCTCGACGGGAAAAACCTAAGTACCCGATCAATTTCCTAGAAACACATCGCGATCCACCGCCGTCGTCGACCCGAGATCGCGAGGGTCCAGAAGCTCTTCCCGGCACCCTGCCGGAGAGAGGAATCACCACCGGAGGTCTTCTTCATCGCCATGCTTGCCTCCAGAGCGATGAGTGAGTAGTCTACCTTGGACTATGGGTCCATAGCAGTAGCTAGATGGTTGTTTTCTCCACCATGTGCTTCATGTTTAGATCTCATGAGCTGCCCTACATGATTGAGATCACCGTTATGTAATTCTACATGTTTGGTTTATTAGGATCCGATGAATATTGGTGTTATGATTGAGTTGCTATACTGAAATATATCTTATGTTATCTCTATGTTGTTTATGATCTTGCATGCTCTCCGTTGTTAGTAGCTATCTTAGGCGAGTAGTTGCTAGTAACTCCAAGAGGGGGTATTTATGCTCGATAGTGGGTTCATGTCTCTATTTAACCTCGAGGAGTGACAGAAACCTCTAAGGTTGTAGATGTACTATTGCCATTAGTGAGAAAACAACATTCATATGCTCGAGGGCATGTGCTTTGTTTACATTACACACTTTGCTTAATGTAATTATCTGTTGTTCGCAACTTAATACTCATGGGGTATTCGAATGATATCCCCGGGAGTGGATTATTAGTCATAGATGCAGTTGGATGGCGGTCTATGTATTTTGTTGTAATGCCCAGAGTAAATCACATAGTGATCTTCTTGACATATCACGTTTATCTTTATTCTATCAATTGCCCAACTGTAATTTGTTTACCCAGCATGTGTTATTTATCTTATGGAGAGACACCACTAGTGAACTGTGGACCCCGGTCCTATTTCCATCATGTTGCTATCACCTGTTTACTTTACTCATACTGTTTAATTTACTCGCATACTTTCACTGTTTTCCACTCGATACGCTCATACCCTTTGTTTCAAGCAAACCGGTGAGATTGACAACCTCATCGCAAGTTGGGAACAAAGTACTTAGTTGTGTATGTGCAGGTTCCACGTTGCAGCTAGCAAAGCAAAGCTTGGACGAGGCGCCCTATAAATTGTCCCGAGCTGTCGCAAGCTAGCAAGCATCACCTTCAATCGTTTGTCTCTCCTCTCCAAGATCGACATACCTTGGTTTCTAACTGAGGGAAAATCTTGCTGCTATATTCAGCACACCTTCCTCTTGGGTTCCCAACGGGCTGCAGACGCAACAAGCAATTTTCTGGCGCCGTTGCCGAGGAATTGAAGCTCCCACGTCAACTACGCGCCAGCCATCAAGATTTTCTGGCGTTGTTGTCGGGGAGGAAGTAGAAGACTTCTGTGAGGGGAGTTTTTCGCACACACATCCTTTACTTTATTTATTGTTTTGCTTTACTATATTTTTCCTGCATCGTTTTATCAAAAACCCAAAAAAATTAGAATCCTTGATAGTTGCTTTTATCTATTTACTATAGTTCATTATGTTGTTCCCTAAGTATGTTTTGGAGGATCTCTCAGTAGGTAGTGGTTTAATTATTGGGAAAGATAATATTGAGGAGTTCTTTAATCACATTAGTATGCATAAAGAAGTTGAGGAAAAGTCTTTGGTTGAGCCAGCTCCTAGTATTGAAGTTGCTTCTGCTTATTTAATTCACATGTTGGAAGCTAGCTTTGCTAGTCTTAATCCTTTTATTCAAAACATGCTCCTTAAGCTTCATGAAATTGAAGATCCTGAAAAGAAAGCTTTCATTTTGGAAACCTTGCGCTTAGAATTTAAAGATGTTGCTATTGAAGCTAGGAAAGTTCTTAAGCGTTTTAATAAACTCGGTTCACCTATAAAGGTTATTTGTACAAATGATGAGGGAACCAAAATAACTATACCTAGCAAGCTCTTGGGATTGTATGAAGCTTTCGAAAATAATTTTAACTGGATCTGTCCTGAGAATCTTTTTAGTGATTTGAGTGAACCAAAGCATGATCACAAAGGGTCTTCAAAAACTTATGTGGATGAAATACAATGCCTTATTGACAAGACCTCTGCTGTTGATCTTAATGCCTCTTCTGAAAATACTTGATTCGCAATTTTCTGCGCCTAGCTCAAAGGCGTTAAAGAAAAGCACTCTTGGGAGATAACCCAATGTTTTCACATTCAGTACTTTTTCTTTTATTTGATTTTTGGAAGTCATTACTACTGTAATGACCGCTCCTTATCTTGTTTATTTCATTGTTGTGCCAAGAGAAGCCTCTAATTCGAGTGAGGTAAAGATTTGGGGATGTTGCTGTCCTGAAACTGTTTTCGCTACTGTACCGTAAAAATTCATATAAATTCTGTGTATATCTTTTGGACCTGCGGTTTCTTGTGCATATGCCCCAGGTTATATCCAAACTTTCGTTAGTTAAACACTTTTTGATTTGAGCAACAGAAAACCCCTTAAAAAATCGGCCTTTATCAGCTGTTTTGTTTTGACAGATTTCTGCCACTATTCGTTTTTGCCGCTTTATCGCTTTCTTTGCGAGTTCTTTTGATCATAGAACTTTTGGGGAAGTTGCTACAGTAGTATATGCTATATATGTGGTGGTTTTGGGTTGAAACCTGAAGCAAAAAGAGGTTGATTATATGTTATGCCTACACTAATGTTGCCAATAGATTTGTGTTTAGTTTTGTATGAAGAAAGTTTTCAAGTGTAGGGATTGGAGAATGATGAGATGAGTTGAAGAATGGACAAAAGCTCAAGCTTGGGGATGCCCATGCATCACCCCAAGAAATATCCAAGAAGTACAAGAGTTAAAGCTTGGGGATTCCCCCGAGGCACCCCTTCTTCATCGGCAAAAATCAGGTCACCTTTCAAAACACTATATTTTTATTGTTTCATGCACTATGCATTTTTCTTGGAGCGTCTGTTGTTTTAGTTTTCTTTGTTAGTTTTGTTTGCTGCAATAAATGGTTGGACCCCAACAAATTTCTTTTGGAGGAGATGTACTCGTTTTCAGTTGCCAAGAACGCTCTAGTTTTCATTCTTATCAAAAATTGAGTGTTCTTCTTTTTCCGCTACTGCTTTTGATTTTCGTCTTCGCCTTGATTTGCGTTCAGATCTTCTTATATTTGTTTATCAAGGTGTATTTTTGCCTCTGATCTTTATTGGTATTCATCAAAAGAGGTGTTTATAAAAAGTTTGAATGGTGTTGGAAAAGAGAAAAAGCTTTATGCAAAAAAGTGGTACAAGAAGGAGCTTGTGTAGACTATGGCTTAGGCTTTTTCATGTCATGCTTGATATCTTTTTGATAGTATGCTTAGTAGTTTTGCTGTAGCATGAATTGTCTCAAATAACTGAGATTGCTTAATGAGCCTTTGAAAAAATCATGCGTTGTTTTAAATTATTTGGAAGCATTATTTCAGTTTTCTCTTTGATGCTTTATTTGGGTTGACTTGGCGCATGCTCACGCATGTTAGACTCATACAAAGTCGCCAATAGCCTCTATGATCATCTAGTTTTTGACTTTTGATGCCATCGTATGCTTCTTTTAATGTCGCTTTGTCGCTTTGCATGATTATGGCCATTATTGCTCTCTTAGTTGGTTGCTCCCAGTCTTTTGCTAGCCCTCGCCTTGTACTGAGTATGAGCTCTACTCGTGCATCCAATTACTAAAAACTAAGTTATTCCAAAGTGTCCACCATATATACCTACTAGCAATTTGCTATTCCAAGTAAATTTGACTTGCTTTTATCTACTCTTCAAATTAAACTCTTACCAGTGTTATGCGAAAATTCGGTCAGTAAAGCTCTCACGAACCGGAAGGCACACATTACTTTTGCCTGTTCTTAAAAATTTGACATTGTGGTCTCTTATGTTGAGTTGTTATGCTTGCAAGTTGTAAGTTAGAGACTAGCCCAGCCATGCAGTCATGGGCAAGCTTTCAACATTGCACTTCTATTTGAGTTGATATCGTGATCTTTTGTTTATGGATGCCCGCGGTGTGAAATGAATTGGGAATCCTGTGGGGATCATGGAGTTTTTATATGTGTTAGAGAAATGCCTGGGCCACCAATCTAAGACATGCATAATTCATGGTGGAAATTTGCAGCATGCCCATAGTGGACATTCGACGATGCATCTCGAAATAAAAAGCTATACAAATGGTAAATAAAAGAGATGTCGAGGTGTTCATTGTCTGCTAGTCCTGTCATTTTGATGTGGGCTTGTTCCATGTCATCGGGCACGGAGGTACCCCGTTGGTGGTTCTCGATGATACGCGTATACTTACAATGACAAGAGCCTTGCTTGGGACTCTAAGTTAAGTAGCATGAGGTTTGGGTACTCATATTCACGGGACACGAGGTTTTCAACTTATGATTTGCCAAGCATATGCATCATAATTGTTCTCGCATTAACTTTAACCATTCAAGATACTTATGATGGGGGCAATGAGAGCTCAAAGCCGGTAAGTACCATAATTTTTGAAGGATTTAAAACTTGCGATCAGTGCTTCCCTCCGCGAAGGGCTTTTCTTTTACTTTTATGTTGAGTCACCACCTTCTATCTTTATGCACCATTAAGAGAGCATAGTTGTCATTCTTAGTATAATATGCATTGTCCCAAAGTTTTCATTGATTGATTCATATTGTTGGTTTCTCTTGTTCTCAAATTATTTGTATCTAGTCGCCCTCTTAAACTTGAAGGTGTCCTATGCATTTATGTTTTGCTCTGTTTGAAGGACAAGCTGAAAACCATTTGTATGTTTCTCCTTATGATTTGAACACACGTTTGACTTTCATTGTTTCATTTTCATGATCTTTTGTTTGTGTTCATTTGCATGTTTACAACATGGTTGCTAAGTTTCTTATTGTCAAGATTATATCTTTCATGCCCATGTTTTAAGTTCTTATGATCCCAGCTCACAAATGCTTACATATATGATCAAGATTGTGTAGGTGCATGTCACCTCAAAAATTATTTCTTTTGTTATCACTTACCTACTCGAGGACGAGCAGGAGTTAAGCTTGGGGATGCTTGATACGTCTCCAATGGATCTATAATTTTTGATGCTCCATGCTTGTTTTTACACCATTTGCCTAATGTTTCGTTACACTTCGTGGCACTTTTATGCATTTTTCGGAACTAACCTATTAACAAGTCGCCACAGTGCCAGTTCCATGTTTTCTGCTGTTTTTGTGTTTCAGAAAAGCTACACAGGAAATATTCCTGGAATTAGACGAAACAAGTTCTGGAAGTCTTATTTTTCCCGGAAGCTTCCAGAGATCCGAAGAGGGGAAGGAGAGGGGCCACAGGCCACCCTCACACTAGGCCGGCGCGGCCTGCCCCTGGCCCGCGCCGCCTAGGTGTCAGGAGGCCTGGGTCCACTCCTGACGTTGCCCCTTCGCCTATAAAGACCCCTCGACGGGAAAAACCTAAGTACCCGATCAATTTTTCAGAAACACATCGCGATCCGCCACCGTCGTCGACCCAAGATCGGGAGGGTCCAGAAGCTCTTCCTGGCACCCTGCCGGAGAGGGGAATCGCCACCGGAGGTCTTCTTTATCGCCATGCTTGCCTCCGAAGCGATGAGTGAGTAGTCTACCTTGGACTATGGGTCCATAGAAGTAGCTAGATGGTTATCTTCTCCACCATGTGCTTCATGTTTAGATCTCATGAGCTGCCCTACATGATTGAGATCACCGTTATGTAATTCTACATGTTTGGTTTATTAGGATCCGATGAATATTGGTGTTATGATTGAGTTGCTATACTGAAATATATCTTATGTTATCTCTATGTTGTTTATGATCTTGCATGCTCTCCGTTGTTAGTAGCTATCTTAGCCGAGTAGTTGCTAGTAACTCCAAGAGGGGGTATTTATGCTCGATAGTGGGTTCATGTCTCTATTTAACCTCGAGGAGTGACAGAAACCTCTAAGGCTGTAGATGTGCTGTTGCCATTAGGGAGAAAACAATATTCGTATGCTCGAGGGCATATGCTTTGTTTACATTACACACTTTGCTTAATGCAATTATTTATTGTTCGCAACTTAATACTCATGGGGTGTTCGGATGATATCTCCGGGAGTGGATTATTAGTCATAGATGCAGTTGGATGGCGGTCTATGTATTTTGTTGTAATGCCCAGAGTAAATCACATAGTGATCTTCTTGACATATCACGTTTATCTTTATTTTATCAATTGCCCAACAGTAATTTGCTTACCCAGCATGTGTTATTTATTTTATGGAGAGACACCACTAGTGAACTGTGGACCCCGGTCCTATTTCCATCATATTGCTATCACCTGTTTACTTTACTCGTACTGTTTAATTTACTCGCATACTTTCACTGTTTTCCACTCGATACGCCCATACCCTTTGTTTCAAGCAAACCAGTGAGATTGACAACCTCATCGTAAGTTGGAAACAAATTACTTGGTTGTGTATGTACAGGTTCCGCATTGCAGCTAACAAAGCAAAGTTTGGACGAGGCGCCCTATAAATTGTCCTGAGCTGTCGCAAGCTAGCAAGCATCACCTTCAGTCGTTTGTCTCTCCTCTCCAAGATCGACATACCTTGGTTTCCAACTGAGGGAAAATCTTGCTGCTATATTCATCACACCTTCCTCTTGGAGTTCCCAACGGGCTGCAGACGCAACAAGCAATTTTCTGGCGCCGTTGCCGGGGAATTGAAGCTCCCACGTCAACTACACGCCAGCCATCAGTGAATCGGCATAACTAATTCAAAAAAATCACAAAAATGTGAGACCTTTGCGTGGCATCATTTTATATCACCTATATGTGGGAAAAATTTCAAACCTTGATAAAAGAAATTTACCAGAAAGTCCCTTCACAAAAATGACCTACCAAGTTCGAGGTTGCATAGCTTTTAGGTCAAATGAGCTAGGTTTGGTCCTGATCATGGTATAGTTTGTCAAAACGAGGCCATATGGGACATGCGTGTGGCCCTTGGGATGGCAAGGAACGCCACGAATGCCGATTTTCATTTCGTCCCATGAAAAGTGCGTTTTCCATTTTCGGAGTGCCGAAATCAGATTTTTTTGTGAGGCAGCTACCAAAACGGCTTACGAAAAGCTGGGCACAACACCCCCACATAAATAATAGGCCACCTGGGATACATATATCAGCTCTTGTTTCATCGCGTAAACTTTCAGAGTTATTTTTTGAATTTTACACAAACTCACGCCGACTTCGCTGGAACCAGTGTGGGTTTGCCCTTTAGCTCTAATAAGATGAGCTCCTAATTTTTTGCAAAAATCATTTTCAGATCCGCAACATATCATTTCTTCACTAAACTTTACCCGTTAAAGCGGGACTCCGCACCGCCTGGCCATGAGCGCGAGTTTCGTGTGTTGTCATGTTCATGCGGGTCCAGAATCAGGCATAACTAATTCAAAAAAAATCACAAAAATGTGATACCTTCGCGTGGTGTCATTTTATATCACCTATATGTGGGAAAAAATTCAAACCTTGATAAAAGCAATTTACCAGAAAGTCCCTTCACAAAAATGACCTACCAAGTTCGAGGTTGCATGACTTTTAGGTCAAATGAGCTAGGTTTGGTCCTGATCATGGCATAATTTGTCAAAACGAGGCCATATCGGACATGCGTGTGGCCCTTGGGATATCAAGGAACACCACGAAGGCCGATTTTCGTTTCGTCCCATGAAAAGTGCGTTTTCCATTTTCGGAGTGCCGAAATTGGGTTTTTTTGTGAGGCAGCTACCAAAATGGCTTACGAAAAGCTGGGCACAACACCCCACATAAATAATAGACCACCTAGGATACATATATCAGCTCTTGTTTCATCGCACAAAATTTTAGAGTTATTTTTTAAATTTTACACAAACTCATGCGGATTTCTTTGAAACTAGGGTGGGTTTGCCCTTTAGCTCTAATAAGAGGAGCTCCTAATTTTTTTGCAAAAATCATTTTCAGATCCGCAATATGTCATTTCTTCACTAAACTTTGACCGTTAAAGCAAAAAGTGCATTTTCCATTTTTGGAGTACCAAAATCGTGTTTTTAATTTTCCTAATTTAATTTTTTTGCAAAATATGTCAAAATTCAAGTTTCTTAATTTTTATAACAACTAGATCATGTAACATAACTACACCTCAAAGGATATTATTTTTTGAAATTTTTACCATTTTCTTTTATTTTTTGCAAAACAGAAAAGGCGATCAAAAATTGAAAGTACCTGACCCGACGGCTTTGCCGTCGGGTTAGGTCCTCTGAATAATCTACGCCGACGGCATACCTAAGCCGACGGCCAAATTTCGGCCACGCCCGAGGCCAGGGCCTATGCCGACGGCCCCGATAAAAAGCCGTCGGCTTAGGTATTGACCGTCGGCGTAGCAGTTTGTTCCTGTAGTGGATGGACTTGAGCCTCCCGAGGTCGAACCTATCCGCCGCTGCGAGCAGATGCGGAGTCATGTTGTTGTCGATAGGTGGTACCTGCAGGTTGCCTATGTAGATGAAGTTGAGCATGGCCTTGAACACCCGAGGCTCCATCTCCTCGATCCGAACCGATGGGGCGGTGTTCTCCCGCATGTGCCCGACCGGTGAAATACGCCGTGAACACCGGCGACTGAGCGGCGAGGAAGTGCCTGTGCGCTGGGAAGGTTTGGTCGCCGACCTCAAGGACCACGTCCGTCGGGGCCTCTGAGACGAAGCGGATGAGACGCTCGTACACGTCGGCGGGTACATGAGTCGGCGGTTGCTCCTCGGTCGGCGGCACGACGACGGTCTTTGTGACGGTCATGGGCGCGCTAAACTCGCACTTGACGCTAAAGGCGTCGTCCTTGAGGTACCCCGACCGCTCCAAGGTCTTGCTGTCCATGAGTCCCTTTTGGTAGATTGATGGCTCGTCGTAGGTCAACCTGATGAAGTCGGTTGTGTACCCTGGTATGAGATTTCCGTTCGGGCCAAGCAAGGATACCTGGTAGCTCACTTCCAGTTTGTCTTCGTTCGCGCCGATGTCGCGATCATGGTATAGCAAGAACGTCACACATCCACTAGGGCTGTTAGGGTAGTACCGCAGGTACCAGCGGCGGTCTCCGGTAAGGAATTTTTCTGACCTGATGTAGGTGTAGTTTTGCTTGGTGGCGGAGTACCCGGTTATCATCAGGTCGTGCGAGACCGGCAAGGTCGTTGCGGCTATGGCAGACGCAGTGCGCGACAGCATGCCGCCGGCGGATGACATCGGACGCTATACCAAGCTAAAATCGTGGGAACGTCGGCTTTAAAGTTAGGGTGTATCTAGGACTCAGTCTACTGAGCAATAGCTTATGGCTCAGTAGTGTGATGTCATTGTATCTCAGTTGCAACTCACTATTAGCACGAATCACGAAGCAATCTAACGGTCCGGATGTATATTTCCTAGTTGCAACATCACTTGCAACTGAAAAAATCTCAGTTGCAACTCAACTTGCAACTCAATTGCACAAATCACGATGTAAATCTAATGGTTTAGAATTCTACTGAGCCATAAGCTATTTCTCAATCTACTGAGAAATAGCAAAACCTTAAAGTTACGCCTCCAGAATCCCCAGCAATCGTCGGAAGGTGTGTCTTTATTTTCTCCCCTGCTTTATAAAGAGCAAACTCGGCCTGACTCCGGCTCGTACAAATATAACCTGGGCCGTCCCGTATATGAACTCTCTACATACACGGAATCTAACAGCTACTTCTAGCCGGACTCAGCTCAACTAGCTCCGCCGTATAGAAAAAACAATATTGCATAAGTTTGAGGACAATAAATTAAAGATAAAATAACATATGAAAGTTACTAGAAGTCAACTAGGTCAGGGTTAAACCCTAGCTAATAGCTCCACTGCAATCGCGGGGTAATCGGTGACGAGTTGCTCCAACTCCAAGGCCCCACTCTTGAGAATTGCTTTAAGATTGCCCTTATGCGGAGCAAGGAAATCGAGGCATGCTTCCTTGAGCGCTTGACAGCCATACCGCAGAGCCAGCTCAAGATTAGTAGCCACCGTGTTGGTGTCGATCTGTCTGTGTAGCTTCTCCGCGCAGATGGACTTGAGCCTGCCGAGGTCGAACCTATCTGCCGCTGCGAGCAGATGCGGAGTCATGCCGTTGTCGACAGGTGGCAGCTGCAAGTTGCCCCTGTAGATGAAGTCGAGCATGGCCTTAAACACCTGAGGCTCCACCTCCTCGATCCGAACCGATGGGGCGGTGTTCTCTCGCATGTGCCCGGTGAAATACGCCGCGAACACCGGCGACTGAGCAGCGAGGAAGTGCCTGTGCGCCGGGAAGGTTTTGTCGCCGACCTCGAGGACCACGTCCGTCGGGGCCTCTGAGACGAAGCGGACAAGACGCTCGTACACATCGGCAGGTACATGAGTCGGTGGTTGCTCCTCAGTCGGCGCCACGACGACGGTCTTCGTGACGGTCATGGGCACCGAGAACTCACACCTGACGCTGAAGGCGTCGTCCTTGAGGTACCCTGACCGCTCCAGGATCTTGTTGTCAATGAGTCCCTTTTGGTAGATTGATGGCTCGTCGTAGATCAACTTGATGAAGTCGGTTTTGTACCTTGGTACAGGATTTCCGTTCGGGCCGAGCAAGGATACCTGGTAGCTCACTTTCACTTTGTCTTCGTCGGCGGCCTTGTCGAGATCATGGTATAGTAAGAATGTTACAGATCCGTTGGAGCTGTAGCCGTTAGGGTAGTACCGCAAGTACCAGCGACGGCCTCCGGCAAGGAATTTTTCTGACTTGATGTAGGCGTAGTTTTCCTTGGTGGCGGAGTACCCGGTAATCGTCAAATCGTGCGAGACCGGCACGGTCGTTGCGGCTATAGCAGACGCAGTGCGCGACAGCATGCTGCCGGCGGATGACATCGGACGCCTATACCAGGCCTAAAATCGTCGGAACGCCGGCTTTAAAGTTACACCTCCAGAATCCCCAGCAATCGTCGCAAGGGGTTTCTTTATTTTCTCCCCTGCTTTTATAAAGGGCAACATCGGCCTGAATCCGGCTCGTACAAATATAACCTGGGCCGTCCCGTATATGATGACAACTCTATGTACACGGAATCTAACAGCTATTTCTAGCCGGACTCAGCACAACTAGCTCCGCCATGTACCAGAATATTACAATATGGGAATGTTTTCAATATCTGCTATAGTAGGTTTTTGTTCCGTGTAAAATAGCAGTTCTTTTAACGAGACATGTTGTTCAATGTCTACTAGAGAGCATAGATGTAAAATATGGCACCTCAAAACTGTTTTAGGGCATCGGTTTTTGGTTTTACAAAATTTAGGGCATCCGCATTACGGCATAAGATGATGTTAAATATGACAGCAACAAAATTTTAAGATGATGCAAAGTAGAGCACCTCTGACTGTTGGGAGGGAGAGAGAGAGAGAGAGAGGCAGATCTAACAGTTGTCGGCCGTCGGGCACCAAGCTCGATTGGCCAGTGGAGCTCACCGGGGGGGAGGGGGGGAGGGGGGAGGGAGGGAGGGAGGAGGAGGCGAGGGCGGGGCAAAGAGGAGGGTATGCGCCAGATCTTGCGGAGCCATGCTGACCGCGCGTCCATCTATCGGCAAGGAGCAGCGGCTCATAGACGGTCGCATGTGTTAAGAATCTAAGCAATTTTCCGATTAAATTAATCCAAGAATAAACCATGAGCATGATGTGGACATACTGATATTTGATCATATAACTATGCAATACTAGGCAAATCGTAGAGACACCTACAGAAATCGCTAGTACTATGCACATGGAGATAAGCAAAAGAGGGATAAGCATATAGTACCCTCCAGTAGGCCAGTTGGCCGAAGCAGCAGCAGTAGCGGCGGCAGCAGCCTCTGAAGCAGCAGCGGCGGCAGCCTCATCGGCCACCCTCTTGGCGGCAGCAGCCTGTTCAGCTTCAGTAGACATGGTGATGACGAGGACGATGCGGAAGAAGAGGAAGCAGACGATCGAAGTTGAGCAGTCGCGTGCAAGACGCTCCCCAAAAACCTAATCGCCCCTCTCCCGTATAGGATCTCGAGAGGGCGGGGTTTCGGAGGCCTGCTCACCCGCCAACCGTGTACGCGGTGGACGGGATGGGATCACCGGAGGCAGCAACAGTGAAGGAAACGACTAGGCAGAGGCACCGAGAGTTGTGTTTTTCTATCTCTCAGAGAGGATCGATCCCTCCAATATATAGGCACGGACACAGGGGTGGATGCAAAAGAAACGCCCGTATTGAAGGCCATAATCGCCCGTACTTAAGAGCACTTAATACAGACGTTTCAGTTCGTATTCATTCTCATTAACGGCCCATAATTAGCGTTTCAGTTGCAACCGTTTGTGTCTGTTTCTGCGCGACAAAAAGAAACTCGGCTCGGCTCGATTCCCGCAACCCGCGGCGCGCGCGCGCGTCATGGCGAGGCGTGGCGAGGCGGGCATGCGTGCGTCGGAGGAGGAGCGCGCGTGTGGAGCTCCTCTTCCTTCTCACAATTCCACATACTAGTGGTGGGAGAGCTCACCTTATATGTTGGTGCTCATCTCTCCCAACTAGCAATGTGGGACTAAACTCCCACCACTTCCCTTCCCAAGCATGAATGGGCCCTTAGGGATTTTCTGAAATTGTTAAGTGGGCCTAAAGCCCACCCTATATTTCAACAATCCCCCACCAGATCCCAAAGGCCCATAATATTATCCTCTGTTCCCAACACTGTTTTTAATATACCAGTATTTTCAGTGGAGACCTGTTAGGGTTGAACATCCACCTAGAACAAATAGCTACACTCCTTTACAACGAACAATGGACTATGCCTTGAATTGTCAGTTTGGCGTAAAGTAGTTTCACCAAATGTCTTACCAGTACTAGGCTGCCGAAGAATGACCCCTCGGGTGGAGCATATTAGTCACACTCCTGGCCTATTCATGAGCTTACTAGAGATCACCCTAATCTCATAGACTGTGACCAGCAGTCGGGCTCATATAGGTGTGTTCCTCCAAAGATCGCTCTGTAGGATAGCATCTTGCTTATACAAGCTTTGGAACACATTAAGACAAAAGTCATCCTGCCATACAGTTTCTGAGAGTACTGCATCTCCAACGGAGTGGGTTAGTAAACTACTCTCCTCTGTTTACCACTAGCTTGTTTTCCCAGGTCCTACTTCACGGAATCTCCGATCATATAGGTTGGGTTACTGCCATGGCAACTCATGTGGGTCTCATACCCATCTCCCTCGATGCATTTTCTATCACAACACGTGATAGCCCTTTGGTAAAGGGATCTGCCAGATTCTTAGCCGACTAGATATAATCCAACGCTATCACTCCGGAGTTTCTTAAATGTCTGACAGCTTTTAATCTCATTCTTATGAATTTGTTGGACTGCTTGTTGTTCTTTGAACTCTTTACCTTGACAATTACAGTTTGATTGTCACAGTTCATAAGAATAGCCGGTACTGGCTTTTCAACCACCGGTAAGTCCATCAAAAGATCTCGAAGCCATCCTGCTTCGACACTAGATGTGTCTAATGCTGTTAATTCTGCTTCCATTGTCGATCTCGTTAGGATCGTTTGCTTGCAAGACTTCCAGGAAACAGCACCACCTCCAAGGGTAAACACATAACCCGTTGTGGCTTTCATCTCATCAGCATCAGAGATCCAATTCGCATCACAATACCCTTCAAGTACTGACGGTTGTCCGGTATAGTGAAGTCCATAGTTCACAGTACCTTTCAAGTAGCGCATAATCCTCTCCACGGCATGCCAATGCTCATCACTCGGATTAGAAACAAACCGGCTTAGTTTGCACACAGCAAACATGATGTCAGGTCTTGTAGCGCTAGCTAGGTACATGAGTGAACCAATGATTTGAGAATATCTCAGCTGATCCTTAGCTGTGCCTTCATTCTTTCGAATCCGCACACTAGGATCATATGGGGTTGGAGAAATTTTGCAGTCCGAATATCCAAAACGACTCAGAATTTTCTCAACATAATGGGATTGCAGAAGCGTAATCCCATACTCGTTATCTCTTAGTAGCTTGATGTTCAAGATAACATCAGCCACACCAAGATCCTTCATCTCAAAATTCTGAGATAGAAATGACTTCATCTCCTCGATGACTTTGAGGTTAGTCCCAAGTATCAGTATGTCATCAACATACAAGCACAGTATAACTCCTTCGCCCCCACCATAGCGATAGTATACACATTTGTCAGCTTCGTTGACAACAAAGCCAGCAGATGTTAAAGTTGTATTGAACTTCTCATGCCACTGCTTAGGCGCCTGTTTCAGGCCATATAAAGATTTTAGTAACTTACACACCTTTCCTTCCTGACCATCTATCACAAAGCCATCGGGCTGTTGCATATAGATTTCCTCGTCTAGCTCTCCGTTCAGAAAAGCCGTCTTAACATCCATTTGATGGACAAGAAGACCATGCGAGGCCGCCAACGATAGTAACACTCAAATGGTGGTCAGTCTAGCCACAGGCGAATAAGTATCAAAGAAATCTTCCTCTTCTTTCTGGGAATAGCCCTTGGCCACCAGTCTAGCCTTGTACTTTTCAATAGTACCATCGGGCCTAAGCTTCTTTTAAAACACCCACTTACATCCCAATGGTTTAAAACCATAGGGACGTTCAGTAATTTCCCATGTCCCGTTAGCCATGATGGAATCCATCTCGCTACGGACCGCTTCTTTCCAGTAGTCAGCATCTGAAGATGCATAGGCTTCTGAAATAGAAGTGGGAGTATCATCCACGAGGTACACGAGGAAATCATCACCAAAAGACTTTGCAGTCCTCTGTCTCTTACCCCTACCAAGGGTTTCCTCGTCATCCTCCTCAGGATTTTCATCAGGTGTTTGTTCATAATATTCCATAGGAATGGCAGGCTCAGGAGTCTCCTCTGATTCCTGTCTAGAAGTGCTTGGCATATCTCTCATAGGAAAAATATCCTCAAAGAATGTAGCATCTTTAGACTCTATAATTGTACCGACCGTCACATCAGATACCTCAGATTTCACTACTAGAAATCTATAGCCGACGCTATTCTTAGCGTAGCCCAAATTAACGCAATCCATAGTCTTTGGTCCAAGCTTACGCTTTTTGGGGATCGGCACATTGACTTTCGCCAAACAGCCCCATGTACGTAAGTATGAGAGTGTTGTTCTTCTCTTCTTCCACTGCTCATAAGGAGTGATCTCATTGTCTTTTGTCGGAACTTTATTCAGGACATGACATGATGTCAATATAGCCTCCCCCCACCATGCCTTGGATAAACCTGCTGTATCTAACATGGCGTTAACCAAGTCTGTTAGAGTACGGTTTTTCCGTTTAGCAACCCTGTTTGACTATGGTGAATAGGGAGGCGTCCTCTCATGAATAATACCATGTTCCGCACAAAAAGAATCAAACTCATTAGAGAAATACTCTCCACCGCGATCTGACCGGATTCGTTTAATCTTCTTTTCAAGTTGGTTCTCAACTTCTGCTTTATAGATTTTAAAGTAGTGTAGAGCCTCACTTTTAGTGTTTAACAGATATACATAGCAAAATCTAGTGGAATCATCTATCAGCGTCATGAAGTATCTTTTTCCACCTTTAGTCAACACACCATTCATCTCACATAGATCAGAATGTATGAGTTCTAATGGTGCCAAGTGTCTCTCCTCCGCAACTTTATGGGGCTTGCGAGGTTGCTTTGCTTGCACACACGAATGGCACTTAGAACCTTTGGCTAAAGTGAAACTTGGGATTAAATTCAGTTTTGCCAACCGCGTCATAGAACCAAAACCAATGTGACAAAGACGTGAATGCCAATTTTTTGTTTCATTAACATTCAAATGAATATTGTTCACGACTTTATTACAGAAATCAGCAAGGGAAAAGCGGAACAGACCTCCGCATTCATAACCTTTTCCAACAAACAGTCCATATTTTGTAACAACTACTTTATTAGACTCAAAGACCAACTTAAATCCTTCTCTGCAGAGAAGGGAGCCACTAACTAGGTTCTTCTTGATTGTGGGGACATGCTGCACATTCTTGAGCTGCACGATCCTTCCCGAAGTAAACTTCAGATCGACCGTGCCAACACCATGAACAGAAGCACTCGCGCCGTTCCCCATCAGTACGGAGCCTTTCCTTGTGGCCTGATAAGAAGAAAACAATGAGATGTCAGCACACACATGAATATTTGCACACGTGTCAATCCACCAATCGGTAGATTGACTTACTGAAAATACTGTAAATAGATTACCGTACCCAGATGCCCCACTTTCATTGTTGCTCACAATCATGTTGGCAGTCTTGGAGTCCTGCCCTGGCTTCTTAAACTTGTTTGGGCACTTGTTAGCCCAATGTTCCTCCGAACCACAAGTGAAACAGCCACTCTTCTTCTTATCCTTCTTGAAGGTCTTGCTGCCCTTCTTCTTGAAGTCGGTATTCTGTTGGACACCCATCTTCCCTTTGGACTTGTGGGAGTTGAAGTTCTTCTGTACCACATTGGCAACTGAAGTCCCTTCTCCTTTTCCATGCGAGTCCTTTGCTCTCGAATTCTGCTCAACACTCAGATGACCGATGACATCCTCTACTGAGAATTCACGCCTCTGATGTTTCAGAGTGGTGGCAAAGTTCCTCTAGGAATTTGGCAGCTTAGCGATTATGCATCCCGCGACAAATTTGCCCGGTAATTCACACTTCAGGAGCTCAAGCTCCTTGGCGATGCATTGTATTTCATGAGCCTGTTCCAAAACAGAACGGTTTTCAACCATTCTGTAATCGTGGAACTGCTCAATGATATACATCTCGCTTCCAGCATCAGTTGCACCGAATTTAGATTCGAGTGCTTCCCACAAATCCTTGGCAACCCGCACATGTAAATATGCATCGACCAACTTATCTCCGATCATGCTCAGAACTGCTCCAACAAAAACGACAGTGGCCTCCCTGAACGCCTTCTCTTGATCAGGAGCAATCGTTCCAGTGGGAGTGACACTGGCGACCCAGAACACGTTCATCGCCGTGAGCCATAAGGTGGTTTTGGTCTGCCAACGCTTAAAGTACGTCCCCGTAAACGGGGCAGGTTTCAGTGTAGCAGCAAAACCTTGAATCGAAAATTGTCTACACACATTAGGTTTTTGGATTGTTAAGAATCTAAGCAATTTTCCGATTAAATTAATCCAAGAATAAACCATGAGTATGATGTGGACATACTGATATTTGATCATATAACTATGCAATACTAGGCAAATCATAGAGACACCTACAGAAATCGCTAGTACTATGCACATGGAGATAAGCAAGAGAGGGATAAGCATATAGTACCCTCCAGTAGGCCAGTTGGCCGAAGCAGCAGCAGTAGCGGCGGCAGCAGCCTCTGAAGCAGCAGCGGCGGCAGCCTCATCGGCCACCCTCTTGGCGGCACCAGCCTGTTCAGCTTCAGTAGACATGGTGATGACGAGGACGACGCGGAAGAAGAGGAAGCAGATGATCGAAGTTGAGCAGTCGCGTGCAAGACGCTCCCCAAAAACCTAATCGCCCCTCTCCCGTACAGGATCTCGAGAGGGCGGGGTTTCGGAGGCCTGCTCTCCCGCCAACCATGTACGCGGTGGACGGGATGGGATCACCGGAGGCAGCAACAGTGAAGGAAACGACTAGGCAGAGGCGCAGAGAGTTGTGTTTTTCTATCTCTCAGAGAGGATCGATCCCTCCAATATATAGGCACGGACACAGGGGTGGATGCAAAAGAAACGCCCGTAATGAAGGCCATAATCGCCCGCAATGAAGGACTAGAAACGCCCGTACTTAAGAGCACTTAATACAGACGTTTCAGCTCGTATTCATTCTCATTAACGGCCCATAATTAGCGTTTCAGTTGCAACCGTTTGTGTCTGTTTCTGCGCGACAAAAAGAAACTCGGCTCGGCGAGATTCCCGCAACCCGCGGCGCGCGCGCGCGTCGTGACGAGGCGAGGCGTGGCGTGGCGAGGCGGGCGTGCGTGCGTGCGTCGGAGGAGGAGCGCGCGTGTGGAGCTCCTCTTCCTTCTCACACTTCCACATACTAGTGGTGGGAGAGCTCACCTTATATGTTGGTGCTCATCTCTCCCAACTAGCAATGTGGGACTAAACTCCCACCACTTCCCTTGCCAAGCATGAATGGGCCCTTAGGGATTTTCTGAAATTGTTAAGTGGGCCTAAAGCCCACCCTATATTTCAACAGCATGGGGTCTCGGTGGCCGGCAATGGGCTACAACAGTGATGCGGCATGCCGCAATGGTGGCGGGGTGAGAAACGGCTGGAATCAGTGGGTTCGGTCGGCGGCATACCTAAGTTCTTCGGCGGTCAGGGGTGATGGATAGGTGGCGTCAGGGAAGTTTCAGGCGCACGGTGGAGAAGTGCGGTGGCAAAACGACAGGCAGATCAGCACCAGCAGATCGATCTACATCTACAAGCACATTAGGCCACGGGCACGCCATGGCGCCTTCAAGGAAGAGCCGATGAGAAAAGCCCGAGACCCCGACAATGTGGAAGCTGCCGACGGATCTCCTGCTTGAGATCATCACGTGCTCCAACCACTGCACGCTCGTTCGCTGCGCCGCCACCTGCAATCTCTTTCGGTGTGAGATCCTCGCCCCGTCTTTCCATCCCCGTGTTACCCAAGCGGCTCCGTACATCCTCGCCTACCTATGTAACGACGCCAATAAACCGCTCGCCCCGGTCCACCCGGCCACTCCCGTAGCCTTGTCCTTCTGCCACAAACACCTCCTGCACTTCAAGGTTGCGACTCTCCTCTGCAACTACAAACCCGTGGCGTGTCGTCGAGGCCTTGTCGTCCTCCGCCGCCTAAACATCGAAAACCGATAAACAAAGGCCGACCGCTGCTCCGACCTATGTGTGTATGATCCTATGAGCGGCTCCCAAACGTTCTTTCCCGATCCATCGAAGATCCGGATCAATCCCTACGACCCCAAGTACGTTGTGCTCACCCCTGTCGACGGCATCGATGGATCCTTTCTCCTGCTCGTCTTTGACTCATATGGATCGGACTTCAGAGTACATACCGCCCAATAATGTGGTGGTGCATGTGGTCTGTTAGGTATGGGAGCAACCGCAACATCCCAGGGTGGTGTGGCCAGGGGGCCCGCGTCACCACCTGATGTGGCCGCGTCCTGGCCCTTCTCCGTCTCTCCTTTGGACTCCGTCTTCGTGTCAGCAAAATAGGAACTTCGGCTTTTGTTTTGTCCAATTCTGAGAATATTACCTGTATAACTTTTCTGAAATACAAAAACAGCAAAAAACAGAAACTGGCACAGTGGCATCTTGTTAATAGGTTAGTTCCAGAAAATGCATAAAAATACTACGAAGTGTAAACAAAACATAAAGCAATTGGTGTAAAACAAGTATGGAGCATGAAAAATTATAGATATGTTTGCAACGTATCAACATTCTACAGGAAAAAAGCATGTCGCCTTGGTCAGCAGCACCGTACCCCCTAGCTTGGCACCGTTGACTAAGGCTCCATGCTTTTTTATCTAGCAGCTAAGATAATATGTTTTTAATATTTTTTGTCACTACTTTTATTAGAGCAATTTTGAATTCCTCTAGTATTTATTTATTTTTGAAAGAAAAATTAAAAGAATATGTAGATTTGTTGATGAAATTCCCCATTCAAATGAAAAAATGGTGTTTCTTTTTTTAAATGGGGAGGCCCCAGCCTCTGCATCAAAAAGATGCATACATCTTTCTTTATTAAAAATAAACAACAAGATGTCAAAAGCAGTACATCACAATATCTAAGCCACCACTTAGCACCTAGAAACCCGGCAATGTGGGAAGTAAACTATCGTCAGGGCCTCTACCCTAAAATATAGAAACAGTGCTCCACCAGCTAAATACCGGGGGCATCACTGAGTCACCCTATGGCAAAAAGAGGAGCTCATATCCGGTGTAGCAGTCCCTTGGCGAGCGCCTTGTGCCCTTGCTTCAGAACTCATCACCACCTTCAATCCGTTGGGTCCACCTTCAAGATAGAGATCCGCATAACCCTCGTCAAAACTGTTGTCAACGCCACCATGGAAGATCTGTCGTGCGTAGCACCAGTCCGACAGGCATGACTTGAACTCTCCTCCGCCAGTCTTAGCATCCAGCGCTCCTCCACAAACGATGCTCCCAAGAGAGAAACGGCACCACAGTGTCATTATTGTCCGATCTAGAACCAGATCTTAGGGTTTCCCCCAGAGCAGCAGGAGCGATTCAACAGTCGTTGCACAAGTGATGCCTTCATCAAAGTAACAACGTAGACTGCCACCATCGTGCGCCAAACGACTAGGTTTTCACCGATAACTATGTCTCCTCGACTCGCAGCTGAGACTGGATGCTAGATGGAGATCCGCCAACCAGCCATGACCGACCGACCACCTTTGGCAAAGAAAGTGACCACCACCGCCAAGCCCAGGGTTGCCACCCTGGGCATCCTTGTGATGCAGAGCTAGAGCCATGACCTCCTCTCTACAAAGACCACCGGCCGAGAGAACGGCTGTCTCTGGGCCAGACCCCACAGGATCGGGACAGACCCCGTAGGATCGGCACCACCACCACCACCTCTAGCTAGCCACCATCAGGAAAAGAAGATTTGCCCCTATTTGTCCGCCCCCATCGCCTCCTGCATCCAGATCAAGCAACCGCTGCCCCGGACCACCTGGATGTTTGAGGAGAAGAGCCGCCACCGCCGTGTTGCCCGGGCTTTGCCCTAGCAACATCACCGATGGCGGCGGAAAAGGTGTGGAGACGACAGAGGTTGGGGCGAGCGAGGGTGGGGCGCCCTGGTGCGGGCGCTGCGGTGCCGCATAGGGGCGGGAGAAGGGTGATGACCCACCAGTATAGGGGATCGCAACAGTCTTTGAGGGAAGTAAAGCCCAAATTTATTGATTCGACATAAGGGGAGCCAAAGGATATTTATAAGCCTTAACAGATGAGTTGTCAATTCAGCTGCACCTGGAAACAGACTTGCTCGTAGCGGTTTATCAGTAGCAACAGTTTTATAGTGGTGATAGTAGTGAAACAGTAACATCAATAGTAAAATAAAAGCGGTAATAGTAGCAATAGTAAACAGTAGGACTAAATACTGTAGGCATAGGGATGGATGTATGGGCGTTGCATGGATAAGATAATTCATGTAATAATAGAGACATGGGCAATTGTAGATAAATAATGATAAAGCATCCTAGTACTAAACAATCATAGGCATGTGTTCTGTATATAGTCGTACGTGCTCGCAATGAGAAACTTGCACGACATCTTTTGTCCTACCAACCTGTTTGCAGCAGGGCCTCAAGGGAATCTACTGGTAATTAAGGTACTCCTTTTAATAAAGTACCGGAGCAAAGCATTAATACTCGGTGAATACATGTGATCCTCACATCATAGCCATCCCCTCCGGTTATCCCAATTTTTGTCACTTTGGGGCCTCGGGTTTCGGACAACAATATGTGTATACAACTTGCAGGTAAGACCATAAACAACAATTATCATAATGAAACAATAACAAGTTCAGATCTGAGATCATGGCACTCGGGCCCAAAGTGACAAGCATTAAGCACAATAAGTTGTAACAATGTCATGAGCACTAACAATAGATACTAGGCACCATGCCCTGACAATCTCATAGCAAATTACATGAATGATCTCATCCAATCCCTACCATCCCCTTCGCCTACAGCGGGAATTACTCACACATGGATGGGGGAATCATGGATGGTTGATGGAGGGACGTCGGTGATGATGGTGATGAAGATCTCCTCCAACTCCCCGTCCTGGAAGGGTGCCAGAACGGAGTTTCTGGTTCCGAATCGCGGTTTCTGATGGTGGCGGCGTAGCGGAACTCTATCTGGGAAAAATGCTGAACCCCCAAAAGTTTCAGGTCAGGAGGTATATGTAGGCGGAAGGATGGCTTGAGAGGGCGGCTGGGATGGCCTCACCACACCCTAGCGCGGCCAGGCCTGGGCCGCGCCACCTGGTGGTGTGATGGCCTCCCAGCTCCTCTCGGTCTTGTCTTCTGGCTCCGTGGGTCTTCTGGTGAAATAGGATTTTTGCAATATTTTCCGGGATTTTTCCTGAAAGTTGGATTTCTGCACAAAAACGAGACACCAGGGCAATTCTGCTGAAAATAACGTTAGTTCGTGTTAGTTGCATTCAAAACACACAAATTAGAGGAGAAACAATAGCAAATGTGTTCGAGAAAGTAGATACGTTTTGGACATATCAACTCCCCCCAAGCTTAGCTTATTGCTTGTCCTCAAGCAATTCAGTTAACAACTAAGTGCGATAAAAGAAACTTTCACGAATACATTTGCTTTATAAGATGTATATATTCTCACTATATGATCAAATACTTAAACAATTCATAATAAGAAGTATGCAGCTAATGTTATCTCATAGTCATGCAAGCTATGAAAGAGTGCCAATACACTAATAACAAGTAACATAAAACATAAGAAGTTGCAAGATTGTAATGCTCATAATAAGATATGAAAGAGTGGTATCCCGCTTGCCTTTATTTGTGGAGCAAAACATAAATGTTGAGGCACCCTGAAGTCCAAGAGAAGATTAGAAGTTGAAATATCAAAGATACAAGCATCAAAGTTATACCACAATTAACCGTGTTCTAGGACAAGCACATTACACTAAGAATGACAGCTATGCTCTCAAGAAGGTGCTTAAAGTTAGAAGATGAAGACTCAACATAAAAGTAAAAGAAAGGCCCTTCGCAGAGGGATGTAGGGATTGAACATGTGCTAGATCCTTTCATTTGTAAAACAGAGATAAAAAATTATTTTGAGAGGTGGTTGTTTCCTGTCAATGACTGGCAATGGGGTCTTGCTATCTTCCATAATAAACAAGTGAGAGCCGTTCTGAGCTGTTTGAAAATTTGGCACATTGGTGCTCTTTTATAAAGCTTGGCACTCCTCCCCACCTTTTTCCTTTCTCAAACCATGGCTACCGATTCCATCGGGTGCCCACCAACTTTCACATACCATGGAGGAGTGCTTGTTGATGGCACGGTGTATGTATGTAAATCACCGTCCAGTTGGGAACCCCAAGAGGAAGGTATGATGAGCACAGCAGCAAGGTTTTTCCCTCAGTAAGAAACCAAGGTTTATCGTTCAGGAGGAGAAAGCCAAACTCAAGAAGGTGATGCTTGCTAGCCTACTAACACTCCAACAAGGGCGCCGTTAACGATTCTTGTTGTCTCGTCTTCAACTAGTAGCAACGCGGAACCTGCACACAACACAGCCAAATACTTTGTTCCCAACTTACGATAAGGTTGTCAATCTCACCGGTTTGCTTGAAACAAAGGGTATGAGCGTATCGAGTGGAAAACAATAGTAGTATGCGAGTAAAGTAAATAATGCGAGTAAAGTAAACAGGTGATAGCAATATGATGGAAATAGGACCGGGGTCCACAGTTCACTAGTGGTGTCTCTCCATAAGATAAAATAACACATGCTGGGTAAACAAATTATACTTGGGCAATTGATAGAATAAAGATAAGGTGATATGTCAAGAAGATCACTATGCGATTTACTCTGGGCATTACAACAAAATACAAAGACCGCCATTCAACTGCATCTATGACTAATAATCCACTTATGGCGAATCAATCCGAGAACTCCACAAGTATTAAGCTGTGAACAATAGATAATTGCATTAAGCAAAGTGTGTAATGTAAACAAAGCATATGCCCTCGAGCATATAAATGTTGTTTTCTCCCTAGTGGCAACAGCACATCTACAACCTTAGAGGTTTCTGTCACTCCCCCAGATTCAATAGAGGCATGAACCCAACTATCGAGCATAAATACCCCCTCTTGGAGTCACTAGTATCTACTCGGCCAAGATAGCTACTAACAATGGAGAGCATGCAAGATCATAAATAACATAGAGATAACATAAGATAAATTTTAGAACAGCAACTTAATCATAACACCAATATTCATCGGATCCCAACAAACACAATATGTAGAATTACATAACAGTGATCTCTATCATGTAAGGCAGCTCATGAGATCTAAACATGAAGCACATGGTGGAGAGAACAACCATCTAGCTACTGCTATGGACCCATAGTCCAAAGTAGACTACTCACTCATTACTCTGGGGGCAAGCATGGCGATGAAGAAGACCTCCGGTGGCGATTCCCCTCTCCGGTAGGATGCCAGGAAGAGCTTCAGGACCCTCCCGATCTCGGGTCAACGACGGCGGCGGATCGCAATATCTTTCTGGAATTCTGATCGGGTACTTAGGTTTTTCCTGTCGAGGGGTCTTTATAGGCGAAGGGGCAATGTCAGGAGTGGGCCGAGGCGCCGTCACACATAGGGGCACGGCCTAGGGCTGGGCCGCGCCGCCCTATTGTGTGGGGCCATCGTGGCCCCACTCCGTCTCCTCTTTGGTTCTTTGGAAGCTTCGGTGAATTTCTGGATGTTCGGCTTTTGTTTCGTCCAATTCCAAAAATACTTCCTGTATAACTTTTGTGAAACACAAAAACAGCAGAAAACAGGGAACTGGCACTATGGCGACTTGTTAATAGGTTAGTTCCGTAAAATGCATAAAAGTGCCACGAAGTGTAACGAAACACTAAGCAAATGGTGTAAAAACGAGCATGGAGCATCAAAAATTATAGATACGTTTTAGACGTATCAAGCATCCCCAAGCTTAACTCCTGCTCGTCCTCGAGTAGGTAAGTGATAACAAAAGAAATAATTTTTGAGGTGACATGCGCCTACACAATCTTGATCATCTATGTAAGCATTGAGTGCTAGGATCATAAGAACTTAAAACATGGGCATGAAAGACATAATCTTGATAGAAGAAACTTAGCAACCATGTTATAACATGAAAAAGAACACAAACAAAAGATCATGACAATAAAACAATGAAAGTCAAACTTGTGTTCAAATCATAAGGAAAAACATACAAATGGTTTTCAGCTTGTCCCTCATGGAATAGCAAAACATAAATACATAGGACACCTTCAAGTTTAAGAGGGCGACTAGATACAAATAATTTAAGAACAAGTGAAACCATGATCATGAATCAATCAATGAAAACTCTGGGACAATGCACATTATACTCAGAATGACAACTATGCTCTCTTAGACGGTGCATAAAGGTAGAAGGTGGTGACACAACATAAAAGTAAAAGAAAGGCCCTTCGCCGAGGGAAGCAGTGATTGCAAGTTTTATAAACCTTCAAAAATTATGGTACTTACTAGCTTTGAGCTCTCAATGCCCCCATCATAAGCATCTTGAATGGTTAAAGTTAATGCGAGTACAATTATGATGCATATGCTTGACAAATCATAAGTTGAAAACCTCGTGTCCCATGAATATGAGTACCCAAACCTCATGCTACTTTGCTTAGGTCCCAAGCAAGTTCTTGTCATTGTAAGTATACGCGTATCATCGAGAACCGCCAACGGGGTACCTCCGTGCCCGATGACATGGAACAAGCCCACATCAAAATGACAGGACAAGCAGACAATGAACACCTCGACATCTCTTTTATTTACCATTTGTATAGCTTTTTATTTTGAGATGCGTCGTTGAATGTTCACTATGGGCATGCTGCAAATTTCCACCATGAATTATGCATGGCTTAGATTGGCGGCCAAGGCGTTTTTCTAACTCATATACAAACTCCATGAACTCCACAAGATTCCAATTTATTTCACACCGCGAGTATCCATAAACAAAAGATCACAATATCAACTCAAATAAGATGAAGTGCAATGTCGAAAGCTTTCCCCATGATAGCATGGCTGGGCTAATTTCCAACTTACAACTTGCAAGCATAACAACTCAACATAAGAGAGCCACAATGTCAAATTTTTAAGAACGATAAAAATAAAGTGTGTCATCAGGTTCGTGAGAGCTTTACTGACCAATTTTCGCATAACACTGGTAAGAGTTTAATTTGAAGAGTAGATAAAAGCAAGTCAAATGTACTTTGGAATAGCAAATTGCTAATAGGTATGTACGGTGGACACGTTGGAACAACTTGGTTTCTAGGAGTTGGATGCACGAGTAGAGCTCATACTCAGTACAAAACGAGGGCTAGCAAAAGACTGGGAGCGACCAACTAAGAGAGCAATAACGGCCATAATCACGCAAAGCGACAAAGCAACATTAAAAGAAGCATAAGATGGCATCAAAAGTCAAAAACTAAATGATCATAAAGGCTTATGGCGACTTTGTATGAGTCTAACATGTGTGAGCATGCGCCAAGTCAACCCAAATAAAGCATCAAGGAGAAAACCAAAATAATGCTTCCAAACGATAAAAAACAACGCATGATTTTTTCAAAGGCTCATTAAGCAATCTCAGTTATTTGAGACAAGTCATGCTACAACAAAACCACTAAGCATACTATCAAAAAGACATCAACCATGACATGAAAAAGTCTAAGCCGCAGTCTACACAAGCTCATTTTTGTACCAATTTTTGCATAAATCTTTTTCTCTTTTCCAACACCATTCGAACTTTTTTATCCAACATGGTCCAGAGGCAAAAATACACCTTGATAAAAAGATATAACAATATCTGAACAAAAATCAAGGTGAAAACGAAAACCAAAAGCAGTAGGAGAAAAAGAAGAACACTCGATTTTTGATAAGAGTGAAAACTAGAGCGTTCTTGGCAAATGAAAAGCAAGGCAACTTCTCCAAAAGAAATTTGTTGGGGTCCAACCATTTATTGCAACAAACTAAACTAATACTTAAAACTAAAACAACTGACGCTCCAAGAAAAACACATAGTGCATGAATCAATAAAAATATAGTGTCTTGAAAGGTGACCTGATTTTTGCCGATGAAGAAGGGGTGCCTCGGGGGCATCCCTAAGCTTTGACGCTTGTACTTCTTGGATATTTCTTGGGGTGATGCATGGGCATCCCCAAGCTTGAGCTTTTGTCCATTCTTCAACTCATCTCATCATTCTCCAATCCCTACATTTGAAAACTTCCTTCATACAAAACTAAACACAATTCTATTTGCAACATTAGGGTAAGCATAACATGAATCAACCTATTTTGCTTCAGGTTTCAACCCAAAATCACCACATATAAAGTATATACTACTGTAGCAACTTCCCCAAAAGTTCCGTGATCAAAAGAACTAAAAAAGAAAGCGATAAAGCGGCAAAAACGAATAGTGGCAGAAATCTGTCAAAACAGAACAGCTGATAAATGCCAATTTTTAAAGGAGTTTTCTGTTGCTCAAATCAAAAAGTGTTTAACTAACGAAAGTTTGGATATAACCTGAGGAATAAGTACAAGAAATCGCAGGTCCAAAAGATATACAGAGGTTTTTCACGAATTTTTATGGTACAGTATGAAAATCTGTTTCAGGACAACAACATCCTCAAATATTTACCTCACTGGAATTAGAGGCTTCTCTTGGCACAACAACGAAATAAAAATGATAAGGAGAGGTCATTACAGTAGTAATAACTTCCAAGACTCAAATAAAAGGAAAAGTACTGAAAAGAAAACATTGGGTTATCTCCCAAGAGTGCTTTTCTTTTAACGCCATTGAGCTAGGCGCAGAAAAATGCGAATCAAGTAACATCAAGAGATGAAGCATCAAGCTCATAATTTGCTCTAAGAATATAGTCAAAAAGTAATTTCTTTATTTTCCTAGGGAAGTGTTCCATACCTTTCTTAAGTGGGAATTGATATTTGATGGTGCCTTCCCTCATATCAATGATGGCACAGTTTGAAGAAAGGGTCTTCCCAAAATAATAGGACATGAAGCATGGCATTCAACATCCATAACAAGAAAATCAACGGGAACAAGGTTATTGTTAACCATAATAAGAACATAATTAATCCTTCCCAAAGGTTTCTTCTTAGCAACATCAGCAATGGGAACATCATAATAACATTTTTCGAGTGGTGGCAAATCAAGCATGTCATAAATTTTTCTAGGCATGATAGAAATACTAGCACCTAGATCACACAAAGCATGGCAATCAAAACCATTAACATGCATATCAATGATGGGTTCCCAACCATTTTCTAACTTCTTGGGGATAGAAGCTTTTTGTTGCAACTTCTCATCCCTAATTTTCATGAGAGCATTGGTAATATGCTTAGTAAAAGCAACATTTATAGAACTAGCATTGGGACTCAAAGCAAGCTTTTGCAAGAAGAAAATTACTTCAGATATATTGCAGCCATCAACATCAAAATCATTAAAGGAAATAGAGCTATCATCTCTTACACTCCGAAAAATTTCAGCACTCTTTTGAGAAAAACTTTTAGCAGTTTTAGGCTTTTTAACACAAGGAGTGGGAGTTTTCTCTACACTAATCAAAGTAAGAGGATTGCTAGCATTTGGAACAACGTCATTAGAGGTAGTAATGATACGTACCTTTATCTCTCTAGCCATCTCATCTTCTTTTTCCCACCTGGCATGCAATTTTGCTAACAATCTAACATTTTTATCATTTCTAACTTGGATAGCATTAGCAGTAGCAAAAGGATCAGGTTTAGCAGACATTCTATTAACCAAGGAAGATTGTGCATCAGAAAGAGATGAATTATTGGTTTCAGCTGTAGAAACCTTAGCTTGTAGCTCAGGAATAGCCATGTTCAAATTATCAAGTTGATGACTAATAGTTTTCAACAAAGCAGATTGCTCTTCCATGGTCTTAGTAAACAACTTATTTTGCTCATATTGCATTTGCATAAAATTCTTGGTAGCCTTTTCAAATTCTAAAAATCTCTCTTCACTAGGCATTTTAGGTCTACCAAGATAGCCATTATCACCATTAGAGGGAAACGGCCTATAGTTGTTATCAGAAAAATTGTTCCTATAAGCATTGTTGTTAAAATTATTATTTCTAATGAAGTTCACATCAACATGCTCTTCTTGAGCAACCAAAGAGGCTAAAGGAACAATATTAGGATCAACATGAGTTCTATCATTAGCAAGCATAACCATAATGGTATCAATCTTATCACTCAAGGAAGAGGTTTCCTCAACTGAATTTACCTTCTTACCTTGTGGAGCTCTCTCGGTGTGCCATTCGGAATAATTTACCGTCATGTTGTCGAGTAGTTTGGTTGCGGCGCCCAAGGTAAGGGACATAAAAGTGCCTCCAGCAGCTGAATCCAATAGGTTCCTTGAAGAAAAATTCAGTCCTGCATAAAAAGTTTGGACAATCATCCAAGTAGTCAGTCCATGAGTGGGGCAATTCTTTATCATAGATTTCATTCTTTCCCAAGCTTGAGCAACATGTTCATTATCAAATTGGCTAAACTTCATAATATTGCTACGCAAAGATATAATTTTAGTAGGAGGATAGTATCTACCAATAAAAGCATCCTTACACTTAGTCCATGAATCAATACTATTATTAGTCAAAGATAGCAACCAATCTTTAGCTTTTCCTCTCAAAGAAAAAGGAAACAACTTGAGCTTAATAATATCACTTTCTACGTCCTTATATTTCTGCATCTCACATAGCTCAACAAAATTGTTGAGATGAGCTGCATCATCTTCAGTACAAGCACCAGAAAATTGCTCTTTCATAACAAGGTTCAATAAAGCAGGCTTAATCTCATAAAAGTTTGCAGCAGGAGCAGGTGGCGCAATAGGAGTGCATATAAAATCACTATTATTCGTGCTAGTAAAATCACACAACTTGGTATTTTCAGGAGTAGCCATTTTAGCAAATCTAAGAGCAAGTAAATAAAAGCAACTATAAAGGAAACTATTTTTTTTGTGTTTTTGATATAAAACGATGCAAGTAAAAATAAAGTAAAGCAAAACTTAAAACAAAGTAGAGGATGTGCATGCGAAACTCCCCTTGCAGAAGTCTTCTTTCTCCCTGGCAACGGCGCCAGAAAAAGCTTTGTTGATGGCACGGTGTATGTATGTAAATCACCGTCCAGTTGGGAACCCCAAGAGGAAGGTATGATGAGCACAGCAGCAAGGTTTTTCCCTCAGTAAGAAACCAAGGTTTATCGTTCAGGAGGAGAAAGCCAAATTCAAGAAGGTGATGCTTGCTAGCCTACTAACACTCCAACAAGGGCGCCGTTAACGATTCTTGTTGTCTCATCTTCAACTAGTAGCAACGCGGAACCTGCACACAACACAGCCAAATACTTTGTTCCCAACTTACGATGAGGTTGTCAATCTCACCGGTTTGCTTGAAATAAAGGGTATGAGCGTATCGAGTGGAAAACAATAGTAGTATACGAGTAAAGTAAACAATGCGAGTAAAGTAAACAGGTGATAGCAATATGATGGAAATAGGACCGGGGTCCACAGTTCACTAGTGGTGTCTCTCCATAAGATAAAATAACACATGCTGGGTAAACAAATTACAGTTGGGCAATTGATAGAATAAAGATAACGTGATATGTCAAGAAGATCACTATGCGATTTACTCTGGGTATTACAACAAAATACATAGACCGCCATCCAACTGCATCTATGACTAATAATCCACTTGTGGCGAATCAATCCGAGAACTCCACAAGTATTAAGTTGCGAACAACAGATAATTGCATTAAGCAAAGTGTGTAATGTAAACAAAGCATATGTCCTCGAGCATATGAATGTTGTTTTCTCCCTAGTGGCAACAACACATCTACAACCTTAGAGGTTTCTGTCACCGACGAGGGTTAACTCGACAAATGTCCTAGATGAAGGACTTAGGATCGGGGAGATAGGGCGTCGGATGAACTCGAAGGTAAAGTTAGTCGAAATAGGTGTGTATCGAAAGTAAACTTGGGTGTTCAACCTGGCTTGCTTTCAATCTATCCCACACCGTCCCCTCCTGGCCCCTTGATGACCCACAAGTATAGGGGGTGTATCGTAGTACTTTCGATAAATAAGAGTGTCGAACCCAACGAGGAGCAGAAGGTGTTGATGAGTGGTTTTGATCAAGGATTCACTGTAAATACTAGCAAACAGGTTTTTAGGGGTATTTGGTAATACTAGTAAATAAAGTGCGAGTAAATAAAAGACAGTAGTAACATTGCAGCAAGTGGCCCAATCCTTTCTTCAGCAAAGGACAAGCCGGTTGTGTAACTTATAATAACCAAACGTTCTCGAGGACACACGGGAGTTTCTGTCAAGAGCTTTCGCTTCATAAAGCCAATAGTCTTTATTGGTTTGATGGGTGTTATGGGGGTGAACCTGTGCTAGCGCACTACCCTTACTAGGATAAATACACACTTGTGATTATACCCTCCTGCAAGCATCCGCAAATACAAGAAAGTAATTAAGATAAATCTAACCACAGCCTTAAACTCTAAGATCCTACACTCCCTGGTGCAATGGTTTCCCAATGGAGGTTTAGGTTTCTGTCACTCCAGCAACCCCACAATTGGTAGCCAAATACACAATGCATCTCACTAGGCCCATAAATGGTGAAGTATCATGTAGTCATTGTTCACATGACACCACTAGTGAAATAGCACTACAACAATATCAAACCATTAAATATTTCTCAACAATAATTCACTACTAACATCTTGACTTCTCCCATGTCCTCAAGAACTAAACGAACTACTCACAAGACATCATATGGATCATGATCAGAGGTGAAATAATGGTAAATAACAATCTGAACATAAACCAAAATTCAACGGTTCCACTCAATAGCATCAACTACAAGAGTAATCAACACCGGGAAAGTTTCCCCTATGAATATAACAAGATCCAACTCAAGATGTTACAGCGGGATGGCGTGGTGATGGTGGAGATGAAGGTGCTGGTGATGGAGATGATGATGATGATGATCCCGATGAAGTCCGGTGCGATGGTGATGACGATGGCGATTATCTCCCCTCTCCGGGAAGGAATTTCCCTGGTAGATTTCTCCCTGCCGGAGAGCTTTTCTCTCTCTGGTGTTCTCCGCCCCGCAGAGGTGGCTGTGTCTAACTCTGAGCCCCCCTCTTGACTTAGGTTTTTGGGGATGATGAAGTACGCAAAGGGGCGAGACCAAAAGTGGGCCAGGGTGGCCTCACACAGGGCTGGCGCGGCCAGGGGTCAGGCCGCGCCACCCTAGCATGAGGGCCCCTCCTGGCTCCTCTCGACTCCTCCTTCTGGCTTCCTGAGTCTTCTGGGAAAATATAATTTCCTGGTATTTTTCTGGAATTTTCCTGATCTTCAAAATATAGTCCCTTGATGGTCCTTTTTCCAGCAGAATCCTGACTCCGGCAGCAAATCCTCCGATGATCATCAAACATGTGGAAACAAAGGAAATAACATAAGTATCAACTCTAAATATGAAATATATCAATGAATAACAGTAAATTATGATACAAAATAGTGATGCAAAATGGACGTATCAACCCCCCCAAGCTTAGACCTCGCTTGTCCCCAAGCAAAAACTAAACTCGGTAAATATGACCACAGGTTTATGGAGTGAAGTGTCGATAATCAAAATACAGACAAGAAGCATCACATTTACCAAGGCACAAATTATAATAGACAGCAACTTCCCTTTATAAGATATAGACTTGCAATAGATAAAAGGGAATCACATGTAAAGATGCACAAGGTAAACTATAATTGGCAATGGCAAACCTTAGTTCTTGGTCAAAGAACGATAAACAAGCTATTCTTTCTTTTGAACGGAGCCTTTTAAAATAGAGCTAATATAGCAAAGACCATATGCTCAACAAAACAAACTTTGCATTCATAGAAAGCTTTCAAAGATATATTTCTTCAAACAAAAGCATTGTACAAAACAAGGAAGATAGTAAACATGATTAAACGGATCAACATATGGATGAGTGAAACATAACAACTCAAATGCTTGCTTGAGACAGAAGGAAATAGGTTGACTCAACATAAAAGTAAAAGATAGGCCCTTCGCAGAGGGAAGCAGGGATTAAGCATGTGCTAGAGCTTTTCATTTGTAAAATAGAGGTAAAAACTGTTTTGAGAGGTGGTTGCTTTTGTCAACGACTAGCAATAGAGTTCTTGATATCTTCCATACTAAACAAGTGAGAGCGGTTCTGAGATGTTTGATTAATTGGCACATTGGTGCTCTTTTATAGCTTTGCACTCCTCCCCACCTTTTTCCTTTCTCAAACCATGGTTAACCGATTCCATCGGGTGCCGACCAACTTTCACATACCATGGAGGAGTGCTTTTTTTTTTCTTTTCTTTTTGAGATTATAGTGGTCTGACCAGCTCTCTTGCAAAATTAGTGACGAGCAGATGAAGCTGCCTAGTCGAGGGGTACTTAATTTAGTATGGAAGATAACAAACCCATCCACTACATCCTCATGAGCTAAAAACAGTGGCACAAAATGAGAAGTGTTTGAAGGTTTTTGAAAGGTAGCACATGAAAATTTACTTGGAATGGCTTGAAATATCATGCATAGGAATTTATAGTGGACTCTTTGGAAGTGACTTGGCTTTTGGGAATTGGATGCACGAGAAGTATTTCCTCTCAGTACAGGTTTTTGGCTAGCAAGGCTGGGTAGCAAGCATAAGAGTTGCATGAAATAGACAAACATACATATAATAAGAACAATCATGCCAACTCCCTTGAAGGTACAACGATTTTGACTTTAGGAATAACAATGCTTATAAGCCAAACATGAAGGAAAACTAAAGTGATGTAACTACAAGCACTTCTTTATTCTTTTCTACTCAAACCTCAAGGTAAAGTTGCTACTAACCAAGCTAGGTTTGCCAAAACCAACTAAATTTACTCATGCTCCCAAAGTGATACCAATACCAATCAACAAGACTAGTCATACAAGCGAGATTGCAAACTAACATAAAGTGTGCGGAAAGTAAACGATAAAATTTCTCATTAATATTTTATTACCGCAACTCACACCAAGGGATACATAGATAACCAACTAAGGAGGATACTTCCAAACTGCAAACTATTCTATAAGATAACTTCTCTATTCATGATATGACTCTACTTGAAAAGTAAATGAGCAAAAGGTAATGATGAGATACCGCGGCACTCCCCCAAGCTTGGAACAAGCCAAGGGGATGCCTATACCGATGATGAATTACTCCTTTGGCGGTGGTGGTGAATCTTCATCGTTGTCATACTTCCAAGGCAGGGGTCCTCCATCAAGGAAGGATGTCTTGGTCTCCAAAATCCTGAAACTTGCAGCAGCACTCATTTGTTGAAATCTAGCTTCATACTCACAATTTTGGTTCTGCACGTCGTAGAGTTGTGCTTGTAATTGGCTAGTCGTCTCCTGGAGCGAGAGGATGTCCCTCCAGAGCTCTGTAGTCTCCTTCTTGTACTTGGCAACAAGCTCTTGATTAATCCTATAGATAATGTCCACCTCGCGTTCTGCCATCTTCTTGTATTTGAAAACTTCTTGTTCCAGTGCTTCCATCCTTGCTTCGAGACTCCCTTCTCCCTTGGGTCCTTGAACATCTTTAATCTGCAACTCCCCATCCTTGAGTGACAACTCCTTCAGATGCATCCTCAGCTCCCTCATGTACGGATTGATGGAATCCGCAAGAGGGTTCTCCTCAGATGGACCGGACGAAGACATTGTAACTCCAAAGCTGAGAGCAATCCCTGACAGAAACAGCTCGAAACAAAACACGACGAGAAAACGATATACAGACCTCGGAGACTCCGAGGGGTTAAATAGGCGAAAATTATACATCGAAACAAAATCACAGGAGGAAACCGGGACGGAAACGAGTTCTGGGGTGCTCTCACACCTGGGTGGCGCGTCCAGGGGTGGGCCCACGCGACCTATGTGTGAGAAGCACACGGACTCCTTTTCCTGCCCGTTTTCGTTTCGTGATTTTTCATATTTATTAAAAACAGCAAAAATATTAAAGGAAGAGCTTTTCGTGAAACTTCTCTGACTAGAACTGTTACCTATTCGAAAACGAACTCTGCAGGTACCTGCAATTTGTCTTGGATGAATTCTTTCGGAGAAACCGTTTCAATAACATCAACATCTTCATTATAAGAATCTCCAAAAATATAATGCTTGAGTCTTTGACCATTCACCACTTGTGTAGAGTCATCCTTCAATGAAGCAATCTTAATAGCACCTGAGTGGTACACTTCCACAATAACATATGTTCCTTCCCATTTAGAAAGTAATTTTCCTGCAAAAAATCTGAGACGAGACCTATACAATAGAACTTTCTCACCAACATGAAACTCTCTCTTAAGAATTCTCTTATCATGCCATTGCTTGACTTTCTCTTTAAAAATCCTGGCATTCTCATACGCTTCGTTTCTCTACTCATCTAGAGAACTCAAATCTAACAACCTTTTCTTACCAGCTAGTTTAAAATCTCTATTAAGCTCTCTCACTGCCCAAAAAGCTTTGTGTTCTAATTCTAAGGGCAAGTGACACGCTTTTCTGTAAACCATCTTATAAGGAGACATACCCATGGGGTTCTTATAAGCAGTTCTATAAGCCCATAAAGCGTCGTTTAACTTACTAGCCCAATTTTTCCTAGATCTATTGACAGTCTTCTGCAAGATAGACTTGATCTCTCTATTTGAAAGCTCTACCTGCCCACTAGTTTGGGGATGATAAGCATAAGCAATTCTATGATTAACATCATATTTAGCAAGAGTTTTTCTAAAACTTCCGTGAATAAAATGAGAACCTCCGTTAGTCATAAGATATCTAGGCACACCAAACCTAGGAAAAATAACATCCTTAAGCATTTTTAACGAGGTCTCACCATCGGCACTCTTTGTAGGTATGGCTTCCACCCATTTAGTAACATAATCAACAGCAACAAGTATGTGGGTATAGCCTTTTGAAGGAGGAAAAGGACCCATAAAGTCAAATCCCCAACAATCAAATGGTTCAATAACAAGAGTGTAACTCATAGGCATTTCATTGCATCTAGAAATATTACCAACTCTTTGACATTCATCACAAGATAAAACATACCTTCTAGCATCTTTAAAGAGGGTTGGCCAATAAAAACCTGATTGTAGAACCTTTTGCGCGGTTCTATCTCCAGCATGATGCCCTCCATAAGCACTACCATGGCATTTTCTTAATATCTCTTGTTGCTCATATTCCGGTACACATCTTCGCATAATACCATCAACTCCTTTATATAAGTGTGGGTCATCCCAAAAATAATGCCTCAAATCATAGAAGAATTTTCTTGTTTGCTGAGCTGTAAAGGTTGGAGGCAAATACTTGGAAACAATAAAGTTAGCATAATCAGCATACCAAGGAAGGTCTCGCGAAGTTACATTTATTGCAGCCAACTGTTCATTTGGAAAACTATCATTAACTAGAATAGGATCAAAAGAAATGTTTTCCAATCTAGACAAATTGTCAGCCACAGGATTTTCAGCACCTTTCCTATCTACGATATGCAAATCAAACTCTTGTAAAAGCAACACCCATCTAATAAGCCTAGGCTTAGCATCCTTCTTAGTCATAAGATATCTAATAGCAGCATGATCAGTATGAATAGTAACTTTAGAATCAACAATGTAAGATCTAAACTTATCACATGCAAAAACAACAGCAAGAAACTCTTTCTCAGTAGTAGCATAATTCTTCTGAGCAGCATCAAGAGTCTTACTAGCATAATGAATAACATTCAACTTATTATCTACTCGCTGTCCAAGAACAGGACCAACAGCAAAATCACTAGCATCACACATAATTTCAAAAGGTAAATTCCAATCAGGTGGTTGAACAATAGGAGCAGTAGTTAAAGCCTTCTTAAGAGTTTCAAAAGCTTCCTTACAATCATTATCAAAGACAAATGGTACATATTTTTGAAGAAGATTAGTAAGAGGCTTTGAAATCTTAGAGAAATCTTTAATAAACCTCCTATAGAAACCAGCATGACCAAGAATACTACGAATACCTTTAACATCTCTGGGACAGGGTATTTTCTCAATTGCCTCCACTTTTGCTCTGTCAACTTCAATACCTCTTTCAGAAATTTTATGTCCAAGGACAATTCCTTCATTCACCATAAAGTGGCATTTCTCCCAATTAAGAACAAGGTTAGTTTCTTCGCACCTCTGCAAAACTTTATCAAGGTTGTGCAAACAATTATCAAAAGAAGTTCCATAGATGGAGAAATCATCCATGAAGACCTCCACAATTTCTTCACAAAAGCCATGAAAAATAGCAGACATGCATCTTTGAAAAGTAGCAGGAGCATTGCATAAACCAAACGGCATACGTCTATAAGCATAAGTTCCATAAGGACAAGTAAAAGTGGTTTTCTCTTGATCTTCTTTCTTAACAGCAATTTGAGAAAAACCAGAATAACCATCAAGGAAACAAAAATGAGTCTTCTTAGACAACCTTTCTAACATTTGATCTATAAACGGTAAAGGGTAATGATCTTTCTTAGTAACTTTGTTTACCTTCCTATAATCAATGCACATTTTATAACCAACTACTACCCTTTGAGGAATAAGCTCGTTATTCTCATTAGGCACAACAGTCATACCTCCTTTCTTAGGAACACAATGAACAGGACTAACCCATCTACTATCAGCAATAGGATAAATAATACCAGCATCAAGGAGTTTTAATACCTCATTTCTTACGGCATCCTTCATCTTGGGAATTAGGCGGCGTTGATGCTCCACGACTGGCTTTGCGTCTTTCTCCATATTAATGGCATGCTGACATAAAGTGGGAGAAATCCCTTTTAAATCATCAAGAGTATATCCCATAGCTCCTCGGTGTTTCCTCAATATCTCCAATAATCTTTCTCCTTCCTTTCCTGAAAGTTTAGAGCTAATAATAACAGGATATATTTTCTTATCATCTATATAAGCATATTTAAGATTATCAGGCAAAGGCTTTAATTCGAAAACAGGATCTTCCTTAGGCGGCAAAGTGGTACCAAGATCCTCCACAGGTAGATTATGCTTGATTAATGGTGGTTGACGAAGAAGAATATCGTCAATCTCTTCTCTTTCCTTACTGAAAACATCACTTTCGTGATCTTCCATGAATTGCTGCAAGGCATTATTAGGAGCAAACGTAATAAAAGCAAGCTGTTCAACTCGAAAATTTTCATTAGGCGTGTCATTTTCATAAGAAGTCTTAGCAAACTTGGAAAAATTAAACTCATAAGACTCTCCATTAAACTTAGTAAAAAAATTCTCCTTCTTACAATCTATCACGGCGCCACAAGTGTTCAGAAAAGGTCTACCAAAAATAATAGGACAAGTTTTACTAGCCTCCTTACCAAGTACTAGAAAATCAGTAGGGTATTTAGTCTTACCGCAAAGAACTTCCACATCTCGAACAATACCAAGAGGCCAAACAGTCTCTCTGTTAGCAAGCTGAACAACCACATCAATATCTTCAAGCTCACAAGCGTCAATCTCATCATAATTTCTTTGTAAAGCTCTAAAGTAATAGCACTTGCACTTGCACCAATATCACATAAACCATAATAGCAATGATCTCCAATCCTGACAGAAATAACAGGAACACTTGTTTTCCTATGCTTTTTAGGATGTGAGAGAATGTTAGAAGCATCTTCACAAAAAAGAATATATTCATCCCCTACATCTTTAGTAACAAGATCCTTTAATATAGCTACAGGAGACTTAATAGTAATTTGCTCATCAGGTTCTGCAGCTTTCTTAGTACTTTTATTAGACACACTTACCAAAGTAGAATACTTCCTTACCTTAGCAGGGAAAGGTGTCTTCTCAAAATAAGGTTCCGGCGCAATGCTATCAACAGTACAAACTTCCATAGCTGCAGCAGGTATATGACTAATAGAATCTTTATAAGGCGCATGATATTTGTTCCAATCTTTCTTTGGAACATCAAGATAAGAGGCGAAGGCCTTAAGACAATTAGCAAGTATTTGTGAATCAAGACCATAAGCAGTGCTAACACTATGAAAGTCATCGGTTCCCATAAAAGATTTAATGCATTCATAAACATAGTTTATACCTAACTTCCTACCTTTGTCATTTTCCCATCCTTCAGCATTCTCTTGTATACGGTCAAGAAGTTTCCACTTAGCATCTTCTTTCATATGAGTAAATGATCCAAAGCAAGAAGCATCCAAATAATCCTTATCAGGAAGAGTAAGCCGCGCATAAAAATTATCAATAACAATATTATTGGGGAGCTCATGAATGGGGCATTTGAGCATTAGTAACTTCAATCTCCCCCACGCTTGGGCAATACTTTCTCCTGAAGGGAATATGCCCGAGAGGCAATAATAAAGTGGTTATTATCATATTCCATGTTTATGATAAATGTTTATTTCTCATGCTAGAATTGTATTAATCGGAAACATTAATACTTGTGTGATTAATAAACTAAAAAGGTTCCTAGTAAAGCCTCTCTTTTATACTAGCTCGTTGATTAACCGATGATCAAGGTTTCCTGATCATGAACATTGGATGTTGTTAATAACGGGGTCATATCATTAGAAGAATGATGTGATGAACACTCACACCCATAGTACGAATAGCAATACGATCAAGTCATCAAGTTCATTGCTATATCAAACTCATGCGAAGTAGTTCTAATCCTTAGACCATGAGATCATGTTAATCACTGATACCGGAAGGGTACTTTGATGATATCAAACGTCACACCGTAATAGGGTGATTATAAAGGTTGATTTGGGTACTCTGAAAGTATTAGTTGAGGCTCATGGATCAAGAGTGGGATTTGTCCATCCGGATGACGGAAAGATATTCTCTGGGCCCTTCTCGGTGATATTGCATTGGAATCGCTTGCAAGCATGTGACTAGGTCACAGGAATGCATTATCACGGAACGAGTAAAGAGACTTGTCGGGAACGAGATCGAACTAGGTATGGTTGATACCAAATGATCGGATCTCAGACAAGTAATAATATCGTGAGACAAAAGGAATTAACTATGTTCGTTACCGGTTCACACGATCACTAGGTCATCGTTGAGTAAGTGGGAGTCATCATGGATTTCCAGATCCCGCTGTTGATTATTGATCGGAGAGGAGTCTCGATCATGTCCACGTTATTCACGAACCGTAGGGTGACACACTTAAGGCTCGTCGTCGTTTTTGAGTGGATACGATACTCCGATCGAATTACAGGATAGCATAAGGGTTGTTTCAGAAAAGCACCAAAACTATTTCGGGATATCGAAATAACTCAAGGGTGTATTTGTTAATGTTTGTTAATTGAATGAATTAACAAATATTAAAGAAATAAAAATGTTTTATTAAATCAATAAGTGTGAATTTTAATTGGCATGAATGTCATGCATTAAAATGGGGGTTACCTCATGTTGATGAGGGAGTAATCACCATAAAAGGGAATGAAGAAGGGGGCAATGAAGAGAGGGGGAGACCCTTGGCCGGCCACCCCTTGGCTGCCCTCCTCCTCTATATAAACCCCCCCTTCTCTCCCTTGCAACACACTTCTTGATCCTCCCTCCCTTGCATAGTTGCTGCCCACTTTCCGTCTTGGCTTAGCGAAGCTCTGCCGGAATTGTAGTTCGTAGTTCACACACTTGGAGAAGTGTGTGGAGGAGTGTCCGGCGGATCCCTTCTTCCGCTGCCCCGCTGGACCGAGGGCGTGGAGGAGTCGACGTCGAGCTGCACGTGTGTGCGAGTACGGGGGCGCTGCCACTTGTGGCGCCGGGTACACGATCTTGTGATCGTCAAGTGAACCACGACATCGACTGCGTCAAGTGAACAACTACGTCGACTACGTGCGTCTTCACCAACTCTCCATCGTCAATGTTTGTGCGGGAACGTAATCCCCGCTTACGGTCGTCGAGGGTGAGTATCCGTTGCTACCACCTCGTAGAGTATCTTGGCCAGTTTATGCGTTCATGCGTAAGAAATTTTTTGTTTTCTATGCTACGAACCCATCAGTGGTATCAGAGCCATCTCTATGCGTAGTTGGTATGCACGGTTAGAACACATGTGGATGTGGGCGTTGATGATCATGTTATTGCAATTTATTTTGTATTTTGGATCATAGTGGCATAGTGGGATTGAAGCTGCCCGAGACTAACCTTACGTGACCGCGTTCACGAGACTTGTCCCACACTTGACATGCTTCGGCATATGTGGCTTTGCGGGTGCACGTTTCTCTCACTATAGTTATGATCTATTTTACAAATAGTTGTTAATAATATTTTTATCACCGTTGTGGTTACATGTTCGTAGGTAAGAACGGTTCTTCCTAGAAAGCCCCAAACCACGTAAAATATGCAAGACAAATTAGAAACGTCTAACTTGTTTTTGCAGGGGCATGTGATGTGATATGGTTAAATTGTTTATGTTACAAATTGTATGCGATGATCCTTTTTGTAAGTTATAAACAACCGGCAGGAGCCATATGGTTGTCTTTACATTTAAATGGCATGCGTGCCGAATATATATATCCAAGTGATATATTGTAATGGAGGAAGACAACCAAGGTGGCGCGCCATGGACCTTGGTGCTACGCCGGTGGAATGATGGAGATCATACCATGACGCACACGATGGAGATCGAATGCGTGAAGGACCATATCATATCACATTATATATGCATGTGATGTTTATCCTTTTATGCATCTTATTTTGCTTAGATTTGATCGCGCGGTAGCATTATAAGATGATCCCTCTCACATAAATATCAAGATAAAAATGTGTTCTTCCATAGCATGCACCGTCAAGAAAGTTCGTCGTTTCGAGACACCACGTGATGATCGGGTGTGACAGACTCTACGTTCACATACGACGGGTGTAAGACAGTTTTACACACGCGAGTGCTATGGTTCTACTTGGCGAGCCTAGCATGTACAGACATGGCCTCGGAACACGAACCGAAAGGTTAAGCATGAGTCATATGGTTGATATGATGAACATGGTGATGTTCGCCTTTGAAACTATGCCGTTGCACGTGATGATCGGTTGCGGTATAGTGAATTTGGTTCGTGTAATCACTTAAGAAAACTAAGAGGGATGTTGTTTTTAAGTGGGAGTTCATTTAGTAATTTTGAATTATAGAACCCAATTTATCATGAACTAAATCAAAGTGAATTTGCATAGTTTGTTGTAGGCATTGGCATCCGTTCACTACCTTGCGTTTAGCTATAATTGAGATAATAGAACTATATAATTCTGGATGTTAACTTTACGAACTGGTATCGTATTGTTTGAATGTCAATCTAAAGTTTAAAGTCCTATTGCAAACTTTTAGCAAACCTTGGTTACTCGATAAAATTTAATAAGTAGTATTAAATCAAGAGTAACAATTCCAGTGTTAGTATCTAAGTATCACACTTGCCTCCATGATCCTTGATATTAAAAAGTTGTTTTTAGTATCAAGGTTATCTAGGAGTTGAAAGAATTGTTTCATAAACTATCATGTGTGGAAGATATTGTGATATCTGAAACAATGTTTGGTTGCAAAGTGATAGAGTATAATAAGACACATGTTCTCATATTGTATGAGAATTTGTAAAGATTGGAGACGCTAGGCGTCCAGATCTCCTAAAAAGGTTTTGGGAACTAACATTATACTCAAAATTCGTCCTCATGAGCTATAGTAGCTTGATCATGAAAGTTGTCATGATAGGATGAATGAAAAATGTAGGTAAAATGTTTACTACACTAAAAGATTACTAAAGAATGGAATTTGGAAGAACGCCAAATATGTGATTATGGTGATCTACTTCAAAGTGTGAGTCCAAGGGTATTAGTGTTTGACTAATCATGCCTTGAACTATGTGCCATGTGAATGGCGCCACTATTGATGTTGATAGATTCTTCTAGAAGGAAAAGAATTGCTAAAAGAGAATTCAAAATTTATTCTGGCGGAAAATAAAAGACTGGAAATGTCCAGCTCAGGTATATAGAAGATATACATGTTATGGTTGTATTCGTTGCTTGTTAAAACAATGTGGTTCTTGGGTATTTGATACTAAATTGGTTGGTATGAACTGTCATACAGAACAACGCAATACAAGAACTACAATGGCCTAATTAACTAGCAAATGAATATGGAATGATTCTCATCGAAAACAAATAAAGTGTTATTGTGTTTCGTTGGAATTAAACCTAGCCTTCAAGATTTGTTTGAATAATTATTATTTTGTTCTGGTATTATGAGAACAATGGTTGTTCAAATTATTACCGCATTCATAAAAGATGAATGAACACTTATCTTGTTGGAGAAATCACATCCATAACACTGATGCTAAAAATGTCTCAAGACAAATGATTAGAAATCACTTATGAGTGACACCACTGTTTAAATCATATTGGAAAGTAAACATGAAGAAACTCCATGTTGATGGGATTTTGGAGTCTTTTGATTTTGAATCAATTGACGCTTGTGAAAATTTCCTAGAGATGATTAAAACTCCGTTTGTGGGCCAAAGAAGAACGGATGACTAACTTATTGGATATTGTACATGTTGATGTATATAGTCCATTATGTGTAGCCGTGTGTGGTGGATCTTTGAACTTCATCTACTTTAACCAAGGATTTGAGTAGATATATGTGTATATTTACTTGATAAGGAAGAAGCATGAAATATTTGAATATTGTTCAAAGTATTTCTAGTTGAAGTTGAAAATCATTGTAACAAGAGAATAAAGAATTTATGATTTGATCATAAAGGAAGATATTTGAGTTACAAGTTTAGCAAACACCTAAAAGTTGAGGAATCGTTCCATAGACTTATATTTCCCGAAACACCATAGGAGTATGGAGTGTTCGAGAAATAAAATCAAACTTTGTTTGACATCGTTGGATCAAAGGTGTCATCTATAAAACTGCCATTATATTTTAAGGATAAAGCTTTAGAGACTACGGCTTTTTACACTGAAAAGAGCGCCATCATGATCCATTGAAATGACACCATATGAGATATGGCATGGGATAAAACCCAAGTTGTCTTTTCTAAAATTTTGGTATGCTAGGCATATGTAAAATGTTTACAACCAAAGTCGGATAAATGCGTCTTTGTAGGTTATCCCAAAGTAACTGTTGGGTATTCCTCCAGAACACTGAAGACAAAAGTGTTTGTCGCTGAAAACGTCAAGTTTCTTGAGAAGGAATTTTTCGCAAAAAGTCAAGTGGGAGGACAATAGAACTTTGATTAGGTTGTTGAACCTAAGCTATATGTGCTGAGTAGCGCAGCGCCGGGAAGTGTCCCGGAGGCGGCCACTATGCGCATGGATACAGTACCTCAAAAGTTGTGGTCACAGATATCTAAGTTCCTATTGAACCGCGTGAGTCGGGTAACAATCAAATAGTTAGATTTGAGAATGAATCATTATTGTTTCACAATGATGAACCGACTGCATGCAAAGAAGCGATGATGGGCCCTGACTCCGTCAAATGGCTAGAAGCCATAGAATCCGTGATAGTTCCATATACGAGAAACCAAGTTTCTGAACTTGGAAGACCCTCAAAAGGCATGAAGCCTAATGAACGTATTTGGATCTATAAAAACAGACATGGATGTTTAACATCTTTGAAATAGTCGACACATCGTTAAAAGAGTTTACGATTGTGTTCAATGAGTTGACTGTGACAAGATTTGATCTTTCATAGCGATATTTTGTCTGGATGGATTACTGTAGCAACCACTACATATGCCAAGTTTGGTATATGTTAGTTGAACAAACAAGACAACATTCTTCTAATAGAATGGTTACCTAGGACATGTACATGACATGGTCCAATGGGTTTTGTAAATTCAAAGGATGCTAAAAGGCATGCAAACTTCAATGGTTGAAGCAAGCATCGCGGAGTTGGAATATTCACCGTGATGAAATAATTAAAAGGTTTAGTTTCATCAGATACGATGAATATGCTTGCATTTGCAAGAAATTAAGTGGGAGCGCTGAGACATATTTCTAGTATAATATGTAGAAGACATATAGTTAATTGGAAATGATGTATCTTTTATTGGCATAGGTTAAGAATTTCATTAAAATTAGATTTCAATGAAAGACTTAGGCAAAACCAAAATATTGGGTCTCGATGTCTATGTAGATAGATCAAGGTGCCAATATGGTTGTGCCAAAGTACATAGATGAAATATTGAATGAAGTTCAATATGGAAACGACGAGAAAAGTTCTTGTCGCATGGAAGAGGTTGAAACAAGATTCAGGTGTTTTTGACACTTGATGAGTGAAGCCACATGAATGATTTGATCGATCATGTATACCATGATATGTACATATCCAGATATGTCCTATGCTCTAAATGTTATGAGCATATACCAGAGTGATAAAAGTCATAAGATGATCACTGGACAATAGTAGAGATATCCTTATGTGCTTTGGAAGGAATAAGGATATATATTATGTATGACAAAGTGACACATAATTCATTGTAAAGTGTTACATTGATACTAAGTTTGTCACAAGATACAAATTAAGTTTATCTCAATTTTAGCTGTATGTTTAGGTGGCACAATGTAATGGAAGGAAGTTCCATGATGGATTTGGATGAGTTCCAAAGTTAAGACATTGTGATGGATTCTACAACAAAGGTTGAGTATATGGCTACTTTAGAAGTAGCAGAAGAGGGCATTTGTGTCAAGAAGTTTGTTATCAAACTAGGTGTAGTTCCAAGCTGGCTATTACTGTGAAGATCTATTGTGCGACAATAGTGACAACATGATTTTAGCTAAAGGAACTAAGGTCTCACCAAAGGACCAAATTTATACCCAACTATCTCATTTGAGAATGAGTGATGCGTAGAGACGCAAAGACATGCAAATACACACAGAACTGAAAGTGTCAGATCTGGAGATCAGATTAACCACATGCAACGTGTATGGATAACACGTGAATGCCATAAGTGTTATATACGCAAGTATCAACTAGATTATTGACTCTAGTGCAAGTGGGAGACTGAAGGGAATATGCCCGAGAGGCAATAATAAAGTGGTTATTATCATATTCCATGTTTATGATAAATGTTTATTTCTCATGCTAGAATTGTATTAATCGGAAACATTAATACTTGTGTGATTAATAAACTAAAAAGGTTCCTAGTAAAGCCTCTCTTTTATACTAGCTCGTTGATTAACCGATGATCAAGGTTTCCTGATCATGAACATTGGATGTTGTTAATAACGGGGTCATATCATTAGAAGAATGATGTGATGAACACTCACACCCATAGTACGAATAGCAATACGATCAAGTCATAAAGTTCATTGCTATATCAAACTCATGCGAAGTAGTTCTAATCCTTAGACCATGAGATCATGTTAATCACTGATACCGGAAGGGTACTTTGATGATATCAAACGTCACACCGTAATAGGGTGATTATAAAGGTTGATTTGGGTACTCTGAAAGTATTAGTTGAGGCTCATGGATCAAGAGTGGGATTTGTCCATCCGGATGACGGAAAGATATTCTCTGGGCCCTTCTCGGTGATATTGCATTGGAATCGCTTGCAAGCATGTGACTAGGTCACAGGAATGCATTATCACGGAACGAGTAAAGAGACTTGTCGGGAACGAGATCGAACTAGGTATGGTTGATACCAAATGATCGGATCTCGGACAAGTAATAATATCGTGAGACAAAAGGAATTAACTATGTTCGTTACCGGTTCACACGATCACTAGGTCATCGTTGAGTAAGTGGGAGTCATCATGGATTTCCAGATCCCGCTGTTGATTATTGATCGGAGAGGAGTCTCGATCATGTCCACGTTATTCACGAACCGTAGGGTGACACACTTAAGGCTCGTCGTCGTTTTTGAGTGGATACGATACTCCGATCGAATTACAGGACAGCATAAGGGTTGTTTCAGAAAAGCACCGAAACTGTTTCGGGATATCGAAATAACTCAAGGGTGTATTTGTTAATGTTTGTTAATTGAATGAATTAACAAATATTAAAGAAATAAAAATGTTTTATTAAATCAATAAGTGTGAATTTTAATTGGCATGAATGTCATGCATTAAAATGGGGGTTACCTCATGTTGATGAGGGAGTAATCACCATAAAAGGGAATGAAGAAGGGGGCAATGAAGAGAGGGGGAGACCCTTGGCCGGCCACCCCTTGGCTGCCCTCCTCCTCTATATAAACCCCCCCTTCTCTCCCTTGCAACACACTTCTTGATCCTCCCTCCCTTGCATAGTTGCTGCCCACTTTCCGTCTTGGCTTAGCGAAGCTCTGCCGGAATTGTAGTTCGTAGTTCACACACTTGGAGAAGTGTGTGGAGGAGTGTCCGGTGGATCCCTTCTTCCGCTGCCCCGCTGGACCGAGGGCGTGGAGGAGTCGACGTCGAGCTGCACGTGTGTGCGAGTACGGGGGCGCTGCCACTTGTGGCGCCGGGTACACGATCTTGTGATCGTCAAGTGAACCACGACATCGACTGCGTCAAGTGAACAACTACGTCGACTACGTGCGTCTTCACCAACTCTCCATCGTCAATGTTTGTGCGGGAACGTAATCCCCGCTTACGGTCGTCGAGGGTGAGTATCCGTTGCTACCACCTCGTAGAGTATCTTGGCCAGTTTATGCGTTCATGCGTAAGAAATTTTTTGTTTTCTATGCTACGAACCCATCATCTCCATCACGTGGCCAAAAATTATATATCCGGTTACGATCTTTATGGATTTCACTTGGAGGATAAAACTTAGAATAAAAGAGAGGTACAATATCCTCCCATGCCATAGATGGACCATCTTGGAGTAGTCGATACCACTCTTCAGCTCTGCCTTTCAATGATAGAGAGAATAATTTCTTCTTGACCTGGCTTGGTGAAATACCTGCACATCTGAACAACTCGCATAATTCATGTATAAATAATAAGTGATCACCCGGATGGACAGTTCCATCTCCTGAATAGCAGTTTTCCATAATACGCCCAATAATTTTCATAGGTATTTTAAAAGGATCAATTTCAGCAGGTGGTGGCGGTGGTGGTTCCTCCACATGTGCAGCAGTAGTAGATGTGTTTCCAAATAGGAAACCAAATGGAGAGTTCTCCATAGCAGAGTAAAATAAAAATAAAAATAAAAAACAAAATAAAAACAATACTCACAGTGATGGTTACCTTTACCAATTCCACTCTTCAATAGCGCTACACTCCCCGGCAACGGCGCCAGAAAATAGTCTTGATGGCCCACAAGTATAGGGGGTGTATCATAGTACTTTCGATAAATAAGAGTGTCGAACCCAACGAGAAGCAGAAGGTGTTGATGAGTGGTTTTGATCAAGGATTCACTGTAAATACTAGCAAACAGGTTTTCAGGGGTATTTGGTAATACGAGTAAATAAAGTGCGAGTAAATAAAAGACAGTAGTAACAATTGCAGCAAGTGGCCCAATCCTTTCTTCAGCAAAGGACAAGCCGGTTGTGTAACTTATAATAACCAAACGTTCTCGAGGACACATGGGAGTTTCTATCAAGAGCTTTCGCTTCATAAAGCCAATAGTCTTTATTGGTTTGATAGGTGTTATGGGGGTGAACCTGTGCTAGCGCACTACCCTTACTAGGATAAATACACACTTGTGATTATACCCTCCTGCAAGCATCCGCAAATACAAGAAAGTAATTAAGATAAATCTAACCACAGCCTTAAACTCTAAGATCCTACGCTCCCTGGTGCAATGGTTTCCCAACGGAGGTTTAGGTTTCTGTCACTCCAGCAACCCCACAATTGGTAGCCAAATACACAATGCATCTCACTAGGCCCATAAATGGTGAAGTATCATGTAGTCGATGTTCACATGACACCACTAGTGAAATAGCACTACAACAATATCAAACCATTAAATATTTCTCAACAATAATTCACTACTAACATCTTGACTTCTCCCATGTCCTCAAGAACTAAACGAACTACTCACAAGACATCATATGGATCATGATCAGAGGTGAAATAATGGTAAATAACAATCTGAACATAAACCTTAATTCAACGGTTCCACTCAATAGCATCAACTACAAGAGTAATCAACACCGGGAAAGTTTCCCCTATGAATATAACAAGATCCAACTCAAGATGTTAGAGTGGGATGGCGTGGTGATGGTGGAGATGAAGGTGCTGGTGATGGAGATGATGATGATGATGATCCCGATGAAGTCCGGTGCGATGGTGATGACGATGGCGACGATCTCCCCTCTCCGGGAAGGAATTTCCCCGGCAGATTTCTCCCTGCCGGAGAGCTTTTCTCTCTTTGGTGTTCTCCGCCCCGCAGAGGCGGCTGTGTCTAACTCTGAGCCCCCCTCTTGACTTAGGTTTTCGGGGATGATGAAGTACGCGAAGGGGCGAGACCAGAAGTGGGCCAGGGTGGCCTCACACAGGGCTGGCGCGGCCAGGGGTCAGGCCGCGCCACCCTGGCGTGAGGGCCCCTCCTGGCTCCTCTCGACTCCTCCTTCTGGCTTCCTGAGTCTTCTGGGAAAATATAATTTCCCGGTATTTTTCTGGAATTTTCCTGATCTTTAAAATATAGTCCCTTGATGGTCCTTTTTCCAGCAGAATCCTGACCCCGGCAGCAAATCCTCCGATGATCATCAAACATGTGGAAACAAAGGAAATAACATAAGTATCAACTCTAAATATGAAATATATCAACGAATAACAGTAAATTATGATACAAAATAGTGATGCAAAATGGACGTATCACCCCTATATATAGATGGCCAGGTCTCGAGTATCGGGTGGGATCCGATACAGATTACAATATCGACATACGGTAGGAACTCGTATCTCGACTACTATTACAATTGGGCCTAGCTTAATGGGCCTCAGGGGTACTCAACTAATGGGCTCTATTATCTATACCCTTGTCAGTAGCCCCTGAGATTCTACCAGAATTGTAGATTCGGGTTGAATCTCTAATCTTAAAATCTTCGACTTGATCAACTCTTTAATTCTTCATATCTTCAAGTCTTCGACTCGGTCTTTCGACTTATTTTATTGATAATATCTTGCAAGGGGTTTTGATGAACAAGCCTGGCAACTCTGACGGATCAAGAGGTCAGTTAACTGCCGGAACAGATACTTGCCACCTACTTCAAATTCAATCCCCTTGGACTTCAATTCGGGACACCGGTCAAACCCCTTCTTTTGCCGCATTTAGGACTTACAAAGAATGAATCCCAGTGATTCGCAGGGTACCCAGTGCGTCCACCAGGATTTTCTTCACGTCGTAGATACGGATACATACCAGCAGAGCGCATCCATGTGCGTATACCAGGCCACACAGGATGGATCCCGGGGTCTTACCTTCATGATAAATCACGGCATTCGAATTTTGTTGCGATAACGTAACTCGAGAATTTATATGTCGCAGTCTCTTTTGACTGATGGAATATCAAAGAATTTCGAATTAATTTATCCCAAATAGCTCCCGATAGGAGTAGTCGCTCCATATTTTGTCGACTATGTAGTCGAAGTTTGACAATTGTCGAAATGTTGAGCGGCTTGTAGCTTTCTTCTTCTTTATTGCTGATGGTTTTATTTTCGATCGGGTGCGTGCTCAGCGCTCCCGATAGGAGTAGCCCCCGAGGCTATGGTTGGATACTTGTAGCCAATCATAGGCTCAAATTGACTTCTTCTTCTTTCTCCTTTTCCTTGTTTATAAGCCCCCGAGCCTCCAGGCGAGGTTATTTCATTCCTTCTATGATACGTTCTTTTCCTCTTTGCTTTGTATTATCGTCTGCTATGTGCAGAATTTTAACTCCTTTGTAAATAGGTTTATGGGCCTCATTATTACGGAGGCCTGTTAATGTGTGCTTATAAATAAAGCACTTCTGATTAGGGTAAAAAACCCTAAATAGATTCTTCCTCCGCCGCACCATCTTCTTTTCTATCTAGGATTTCTTGCCTCCCTACTTTTCTTCATGGCTGATGCCAACAACTCCCGTCTCAATCTCGGCATGCTGACGGCGCCGCGTGGTCGCGTTCGTCCCCGTGGCAGCAAAAACAAGATAGATGCAGCTGCTGGGGGATCCTCGTCACCCGCTCCGGTGAAGCGCCATCCCGGCCACCCAGCCGGTAGTAAGATAAACCGAAGATTTTGAGCGCCGCTCCAGGTCCAAGCGCTCCTCCTCCTGGTGCTTCTTCTGTTTCGCCCAGAATATTTTCTTTCTTTTGCATCGCCAATGCACAGTGTCGTGAGATTCAGCGTTTGCCGCTGAATTTTACCAAATTCATGGATGGACGGGAACTGCGGGAAGCGGTTCTCCGTGAACAATCTGGTGGAGGAACCCCATATGAAGTGGAGGTTTGGTACGACGGCGCCAGCGAGCAATACTTCAAAGGCGGCTGGTCGCAGTTTGCAGAAGACCACGACCTCCATCAAGGCTTCTTCATGACTTTTGACTACCATATTGGCACGGCAAAGTTCGACGTGAAAATCTATGATTGTACCCAGTGCCAAAAGGAGTATGAAGCTGAAGTGCACTTCCACTAGAATCTCCTTATGTAATCTTCCTTTTGAGTTGCCCTGCTGTCGTGTTAGCTATAATGAATAATCGTACTTTGAATTTATGCTTTTGATTTGACCATGGGAACAGTTTGTAGTTCCGAGGTGTTATTTATATATATATACTATCGGGTTCCTCTGAACCAATCATGTTTGCTTGTAGAATATCGGGTTGTATCACAACCTAGTAGTATGCATTTAGAGATCATCAAACTTTATTTCGTACGACCCGAGGGTTGAAGCCCCTGAGCAGAAAGTAAGACTTTTGTACAATTTTGTCAAGTTTGACCCAAGGAACTCGAGCTATGGCCTCTTGTTCTGAGTTCAGAGGTTCCAACTCGAGTTACTGTTTATCGATAGATTTCTTCTACGCGTAAAAACGCCTCAGCTGCTCTGCATTCCATGGGTTGCTTTCGTCCTTTCCTGTTTTTTTTGTCTTGTAATCGATAAGCTCCTCCAGGTATCACTTCTGTGACGATGTAAGGTCCGACCCAAGGGGACTCTAGCTTGCTATAGCCATCTTGTTTGAGTCGTAAGACTAGATCTCCCACCACAAAGGATTGCGGTCGAACTCGACTACTATGGTAGTTCCGCAGACTTTGTTGATACTGTGTGGCTCTTTCTAGTGCTTTATCTCTTGCTTCATCCAATGCATCGACATTGTCTTGTAACGCTTCTGTTGAAGTTGTCTCATCGTACGCCGTTACTCTTGGAGCTTCGTGCGTAATTTTGACTGGAAGCATAGCTTCTGCGCCATGGACCAGAAAAAATGGAGTTTCTTGAGTAGCTGCATTAGGCGTCGTTCTTAGACTCCAAAGAACGGAAGGCAATTCTTCTATCCAAGCACTCTTGACTTTTTCGAGAGGTGCTAAAAGCCTCTTTTTTATCCCGCTGCATATTAGGCCATTGGCTTTTTCGACTTTTCCGTTTGTCTTCGGGTGTGTGACAGATGCAAAATTGAGTTTGATTCCCAAACCTTCGCAGTAGTTTTTGAATTCCTTTGAAGTGAAGTTTGTCCCATTGTCCGTGATGATGCTGTGCGTACTCCGAAGCGAAATACGATTGACTTGATAAAGTTAATTGCTGCTGTCGAGTCTTGAGTTGTCACCGGGGCCGCTTCTATCCATTTGGTAAATTTGTCGACTGCCACCAGCATGTAGACATGCCCTCCTGGCCAAGATTTGTGCAATTTTCCCACCATGTCGAGGCCCCATTGCGCGAAGGGCCAAGACAATGGTATTGGCTGTAACTCTGCTGCCGGCGCGTGTGGTCGTGATGCGAATCTTTGACATGCTTCACATCTTCGGACTATATCTTTTGCGTCTTCAATGGCTGTTAACCAGTAGAATCCTACTCGAAACGCTTTCGCTGCTATTGCCCTGCTGCTAGCATGATGGCCACATACTCCAGCGTGTATATCTTTTAATATTGTTTGTCCTTCTTGAGGCGTTACACAACGTTGCAGAACGCCAGTTATACTCCTTTTGTATAAATTTTCCTGTAGCACGATAAATGCTTTAGATCGTCGAGTTATCCTTTTGGCTTCTACTGTATCTTCTGGTAATTTCTTGTTCATCATGTATTCGAGATACGGCTGCATCCAAGTTTCCTCTAGCATCATGACCTCTTTTGGCTCTGGTGTTTTTCCATCGCTTTGCGCTCCAGCCCCCGAGTCTACTGCAGGAGTCGAACTTTTAACGCTTTTTATTGACCTTTCGACTATCTCTTCCCAGAAGACTCCAGATGGTACAGGTAAACACTGTGATCCAATATTTGCTAAACTGTCGGCTTCTTCATTGTTGTTTCTGCTGACGTGCAAGACTTCGCACCCATCAAATGTTCCTTCGAGATAATGATACAGGTTCTTGTAGGCCATCATATTGTCATTTATTGTGTCGCATCTGTTCATGACCTGCTGGACGACGAGGTTTGAGTCGCCATATATTTTTAGTCGAGTTGCTCCACACGCCTTGGCCATCTTCATTCCATGCAACAGAGCTTCGTATTCCGCTTCATTATTCGAGGCATGCGGAAAACTCATCCTTAAGACATATTTCAATTTGTCGCCTTGTGGTGATATCAGGACTATTCCTGCCCCTGCACCTTGGATTCGTTTTGAACCATCGAAGTACATTGTCCATACACTCGATAAATCTGGTGGTCCTGTGCTCTGTAGTTCTAGCCACTCTGCCGTAAAGTCTGGCAAAATTTGCGACTTGATTGCCTTCCTTTTTTCGTACGTGATGTCCAGGGGAGACAATTCGATTCCCCATAAGGAGACACGTCCTGTTGCCGAAGGATTATTCAAGATGTTTGATAGTGGTGCTTCGTTAACCACTATGATTGGATGCACCGCGAAGTATTATCGCAATTTTCGTGCTGTTGTAAAAACACTGTATGCGAGTTTTTGATAATGCGGATACCTCTGTTTCATCGGAGAGAGTACCTCGCTGATGAAGTAGACTGGTCTTTGGACGCCGTGAGCTTTTCCTTCTTCACTTCTTTCGACTACTAATACTGTACTTACCACCTGGTGGGTTGCGGTGATGTATAGCAATAGTGGCTCTTTTTCTTTTGGTGCGACCAGCACTGGTGGTGTGGAGAGCACTTTTTTCAGCTGCGCAAAGGCTGCATCTGCTTCTGCTGTCCATTCAAACTTATCATCTGATTTCTTCATGAGTGCATAGAAAGGGAGCGCTTTCTCTCCTAGTCGAGCAACAAAACGACTTAGAGCCGCGACACGTCCTGCGAGTTTCTGCACGTCGTGTAGCTTCGTGGGTTTCCCCATTGTTAGAATCGCTTGGATCTTCTCTGGGTTTGCCTCAATGCCCCGTGCCGACACCAAGAATCCTAGGAGCCGTCCTGCTGACATGCCAAAAGAGCACTTTGTCATGTTAAGCTTAAGCTTGTACCTGTTCAGGTTGTCGAAGGTTTCCGCCAAGTCGCTGATTAAGGATTCCTCTTTTCTTGTAGTGATGACTACGTCGTCAATGTAGACTTGGATGTTGCGTCCTATTTGGCTTCCGAGGCAGTTTTGCATCATCCGTTGATAAGTTGCTCCTGCATTTTTTAGGCCAAAAGGCATTACTTGATAGCAAAACACTCCGTATGGCGTTATAAAAGCTGCTTTTTCTTCGTCTTCTTTCTTCAACTTGATCTGGTTATAACCAGAATATGCGTCCAAAAAAGAAAGCCTTGCGCATCCCGCCGTTGAATCAATTATCTGATCAATGCGGGATAACGGGAAGGGATCCTTTGGACAGTGCTTGTTGAGAGATGTGTAATCGACACACACTCTTTGTACGTCTGTATTTTTCTTGGGTACGATGACTGGGTTCGATACCCAACTCGAAGTTTTTATTTCTCTGATGAACCCGGCGTTTTCTAGCCTGTGCAGCTCTGATGCTATCGCCTTTCTTTTTGGTTCGTCAAATCGTCTCAACGGTTGCTTGACTGGCTTCGCTTTAGGATCCACGTTTAGTGCATGCTCGACGAGTTCCCGGGGAACCCCTGGCATGTCTGAAGGACACCAGGCGAAGATTTCCCAGCGCTCATGGAGGAACTCAACAAGCGCGCTTTCCTATGCGGGATCCAGGTTTACTGCAATCGATGTCATCTTGTTCGGGTCCGTGGGGTGGACCTGAATTTTCTTCGAGTCCTGCGTTGTATCGAAAGCCTGATCTGGCAGGGATCATCCAACGTCGGGTAGTACATTGTGATCGGTTTCTCCTTTTAGCCTCTCATATTCCGCTGTCATGCCGAAAGTTTGCGCCATTCTGTTGAATTCTTTGTCGCAAGTGTTGGCTACCTCGAAGCTCCCTTGCACTGTGATTGTTCCTTTGGGCCCTGGGATTTTTAGCGTTAAATATGCATAGTGTGGTACCGCCATGAACTTTGCGAACGCTGGGCGTCCTAGAATTGCGTGGTACTGTGAGGGCCAGTCCATAACTTCAAATTCCAGCTTCTCTCTGTGGTAATTGCTGCTGCTGCCAAAGCAGACGTCGAGTTCTATCTTCCCCAGAGGGTAATTTGTAGCTCCTGGTACTATTCCATGGAAGGAGCAATCTGTTAGCTTCAGGCTTGTCAGCGAGATACACATTGCCTTCAGAGTTCTGGCATATATTAGATTTATGCTACTTCCTGCATCCATGAATACTCTTCCAATGTCGTATCCTCCTATTTGCGCTTTTAGTACCATTGGCGAGTGGCCCGGCCTAGGAACTTTCCTTGGGTGGTCTGCTCTACTGAATTTGACTGGTTGATCTGACCACCATAAATATTCCGTAGTGGCTGGCGGTGATGATATTGCTAGGTTTACTTGCCTAGATATGTTCTTTCGCTCTTTCTTCGACTTGGGTACTGGCTGAATCATCGCGGATATGTAAACTGTTGACTCTAGGTGCCTTGCTAACCTTTGTACTTGATATCCTTGACTTGCGCGCTTCTCTCCTTGCCATCCCCCTTGACTTGAACCCATGGCGTTTGTAATCTAAGAAAAGTTCTACAATCCTTCATCTGGTGATTCGAGATTCTCTTTCCGTCGAGATATGCATAGTGGATTCGACAAGGTCCATATAACATGTCTTTGGCCAAAGGGCCGGAATATCTCAGATTCTCCACTCCTTTTGCTTTGAATTTCTGATTTTCGTAATCTTCCTCTTCCTTTGCCTTGTATCCTGCGGCTACCTGACCTCTCCTTCCTTGGTTATCTCTACTGCGGTGTCGTCTTCTTTGTCGACTTGTTCTGTCGACTTCTGCTAAACGTCCTCTTTTGGTGTTATATGCATCCTCTCTGTCGGCAAATCTATTGGCTTCTTCCATTAACTCGGCTACTGTTGTTGGCCTCGTTCTTCCTATCTCTTCTACGAGGTCTGCACGACGAAGTCCGGCCGAGAAAGCGTCTATTGCTCTTTCGTCGGAGACGTCTTCAGCTGAATTTTGGATTACACTCCATCATTGTATATAGGAACGCAGAGTTTCTCCTTTCTTTTGCATGCATGCTTTGACTTCCTCCAGTGACGCTGGACATTTATATGTCGAGCGAAAATCTCTTACGAATTTGCTTTCGAGTTCTCCCCAACTCCCGATGGATTCGTCGGGTAGGGTATTCAACCAAGACCGTGCTGCGCCAGTGAGGTGTAATTGCAGGCTTTGCATTGATGTCGCTTTTGTTCCTCCTAATATTTGTACTGCTTGTAGGTAATCTGACAACCATAGGGTTGGTTCTTGCGACCCATCATATTTTTGCTGGTCGTGTGGTAGCTTGAATCCTTTGGGTACCCGCGTTTTGCGAACACTGCGGGTAAAGTACGACGCGCCCATTTCTTTTTCATCGTCTTCATAATTTTCTTCCCTCCATGCCTGTCGCGACTTATTTACTCGAGCTTGCGCTATTATGTTTTTTGCGTCTTCCTTCCTTCTTTGCCGCCTTTCTTCTTCTGATGATTCACTGGACTCACTTTGCATGGCCTTGTGCTTGTGTTCTTCCCTTTGTTTTTCCTTGTGGCTTGTCGGCATTGCTTTTGCATCTTTTCCCATGATCTCGTCTTCTAGTATTCCTAAGCTTCTCATTGCGGCTTGGTGCATGTCCTCCCGCGGGTCTCCGGGCCTTGGTCGTTTGGTTAGCAGGTACGCCTGCGCTGCTATCAATGCTGCTTCTGGTGTTTCATGTATGAAGTCTTCTTCCTCCTCCTCTGGCTGCGGGGTTAAGCTTCTTGAGTATCTTTCTTCTCTCCTCTGCGCCGTTGTCCTTCTGTTGTGCTTCGGGTCTCTATGCCTTTCCCTGTTGTACTCTGAATCATCGCTGTAGTCATCCCAAAGCTCATCACTTGTTATGCTGTTATTGTCTTGATTTCTTGTAAACATGTCTCTTTCCTCTCTTAGTTTCTTCTTATGCTGGTGCAATGCGTATTGGTATCCCATTAGAACTTCTCTTCTTGATCCTTTTGGTATTTCTGCGCCATGATTGACAGCTGACATGATGATCCTCCACTCTCCGGTTGAGACGTGAATTTTCTCCTTTTCCTTTCTATTCGGCTCCCTTGTTTTGTCGATTTGCCTATCGAATCCTTCGTTTCCTTCATGATTGTTTTATTCTTCTGCGTCGGTGATAATTGCGCATAACTGATGTACGCTTTTGGAGACGCCGCTACCTCCAACGGCGAGGTCCTTTATGCTACTGCGCGCTTTAAGCGCTTTTTCTTCTATGTCGAGTTTAATTTCGTTGCCTCCTGCGATTTGTGCTTCTCCTACGCTGACCGGCGAGTTTACCTCGCTGGAGGAGCCTTCAGATGATTCCATCATTGATACTGTCTCGGACTTTCTTGCCGACAGATCTGATTTTGCCGGATCCAAAAGGCGAGTCGAACCCGAAGGCCCGACGGAAATGCTTAGACTCCCGATGGTTACTTCTATCTCTTGACTTTCGTCGATTCCTGCATTCCTATTGGCTAAAAGCGAAAAAGCCGTCGAATTCATGGTTCCAACGCCTAGAGTCCCCACGGTCGGCGCCAATTGACGAGGGTTAACTCGACAAATGTCCTAGATGAAGGACTTAGGATCGGGGAGATAGGGCGTCAGATGAACTCGAAGGTAAAGTTAGTCGAAATAGGTGTGTATCGAAAGTAAACTTGGGTGTTCAACCTGGCTTGCTTTCAATCTGTCCCACACCGTCCCCTCCTGGCCCCTATATATAGATGGCCAGGTCTCAAGGATTGGGTGGGATTCGATACAGATTACAGTATCGACTTACGGTAGGAACTCGTATCTCGACTACTATTACAATTGGGCCTAGCTTAATGGGCCTCAGGGGTACTCAACTAACGGGCTCTATTATCTATACCCTTGTCAGTCACTCCCCCAGATTCAATAGAGGCATGAACCCAACTATCGAGCATAAATACCCCCTCTTGGAGTCACTAGTATCTACTAGGCCAAGATAGCTACTAACAACGGAGAGCATGCAAGATCATAAACAACATAGAGATAACGTAAGATAAATTCCAGAATAGCAACTTAATCATAACACCAATATTCATCGGATCCCAACAAACACAACATGTAGAATTACATAACAGTGATCTCAATCATGTAAGGCAGCTCATGAGATCTAAACATGAAGCACATGGTGGAGAGAACAACCATCTAGCTACTACTATGGACCCATAGTCCAAGGCAGACTACTCACTCATCGCTCCGGAGGCAAGCATGGCGATGAAGAAGACCTCCGGTGGCGATTCCCCTCTTTGGCAGGATGCCGAGAAGAGCTTCAGGACCCTCCCGATCTCGGGTCGACGACGGCGGTGGATCGCGATATCTTTCTGGAATTCTGATCGGGTACTTAGGTTTTTCCCGTCGAGGGGTCTTTATAGGTGAAGGGGCAACGTCAGGAGTGGGCTGAGGCGCCGTCACACATAGGGGGCGCGACTTAGGGCTGGGCCGCGCCGCCCTATTGTGTGGGGCCCTCGTAGCCCCACTCCATCTCCTCTTCGGTTCTCTGGAAGCTTCGGTGAATTTCTGGACGTTTAGCTTTTGTTTCGTCCAATTCCGAGAATATTTCCTATGTAACTTTTCTGAAACACAAAAACAGCAGAAAACAGGAAACTGGCACTGTGGCGACTTGTTAATAGGTTAGTTCCGAAAAATGCATAAAAGTGCCACGAAGTGTAACGAAACACTAAGAAAATGGTGTAAAAACAAGCATGGAGCATCAAAAATTATAGATACGTTTTGGACGTATCAGTGCTCTTTTTTCTTTTCTTTTTTTAGATTAGATTACAATGGTCTGACCAGCTCCCTTGCAAAATTAATGACGAGCAGATGAAGCATGCAAGTTGAGGGGTACTTAATTTAATATGGAAGATAGCAATTCCGACCACTACGTCCTCATGAGTTAAAAATAGTGGCACAAAATGAGAAGTGTTTGAAAGTTTTTGAAAGGTAGCACATGAAAATTTACTTGGAATGGCTTTGAAATACCATGCATAGGAATTTATAGTGGACTCTTTGGTAAACTTGGTTTTTGGTAATTGGATGCACGAAAAGTATTCCCTCTCAGTACAAGTGAAGGCTAGCAAAAGACTGAGAAGCGACAATCGAGTGAGCAATAACTGTCATAATTATGCTTGCGATAAAACAAAATTAATGTAGGCATAAAAACAATACAAAAACTCTAAGGCAAACTAGATCATCGAGGCTTAATTGACTTTTTATTCAGTCATATGCATGCTTGAGCATGTACCAAGTCGATTCAAATGAAACTTTTCAGAGGAGGATACCACAATGTCATACCGTTTTATGAATAGAACAATGCAAGCAAACATCTACATGACATGCTACAAACTATTAGTAAAGTGGAACTAATCATATGAGAGCAAGAACTACAAAGCATCCATTGGAGAACATATACCTCACATGAACTGGCTAAGCACGTCCACATAGATGAGTATATGTACAAAAATGAAAACAAATAGAGTTCATACCAGCCTCTCACCACATCTCAAGTTGTCATATGTCGTCATTATTGCCCTTCACTTGTGTGGCTTGAATAATATAAAGTGATAACCAAGCTCCAATGGAGTCACGGGAGACTAAACTCTGCAACAAACTTTACAAAACCGAAGAAGAGCAACAAATATTTTTGGGTTTTTGAATTTTGAAACAAGAACAGAAGGAAACAGCAAAGAAAGCAAAATATTTTTTGATTTTTCAAATACCAAACCGAAAATAAGAAACAAAGCAAACCAAAGTAAACCAAAACTAGAAAACTAAAGAGGCAAGTAAAGAGAACCAACGGAAACATTTTTAGTCTTTTTGTGTTTTGGATAGCAGAAATAAAAACAAGAAGCAACAAAGAAAAAGAAACAAAGTGAAACATGGATATACAAAGTACCAACAAAATAAGATATATAGATGAGTGAATCATCGGCGTACCTCCCCCCAAGCTTAGGCTTTTGGCCAAAGTGGAGATCAATCCCAGCTCGGCCAACTCGGCCATGAAGTGGCGCCTCCAAAGTGTGACGAAGAAGTACCTTTGTCCTGGTACGAGCTCGAGGACGCCCCAGTGTGGTACATGGCATACTTGTAAGCAGGCGCCTCCTCCTCCTGGTTCATGGCGCCCTGCTGTGTGTGGAAGCCGAGCAGCCTAAGCTGCTCATCCAACTCCTCCTTTGAGCATGACCATGGTTTCCTGCATAAACTGAACAAATGGGGCTGCGGCAAGGGAACTTCCCTTTCATCTCCATCAGTAAATAACATTCTATAGACTAGTTTCCCTACACATGAGTTAGCAGTAACAAAGTGATGGAGCTTCATGGCAGCAAGATCGAGTCTCTATGGGACTAACAATACATCATTAGGAGCTATAGAAAGTCCTAGAGCAGCAACAATGCGTGCAACAATAATGCCTCCATAAATAGGTCCCCTAGCGGCTAGGCGATGAGCAATAAGAGCACCGAGGTTATACTTTCTACCAACATCAAGTGCAGTAGCTAGAAAATCTAGATGATAGTTAGAAATATTGCTAGTGTTCTCTCTACCAAGAATACTAGTGGCAAGATAATAAGCAAAGTATCTAATAGCTGGGAGTTGAATATTTCTTATCTTGCCACGCTGAGCTATGCGTTCATCATCGTTGGTCACTCCTCGGTAGAGCTCCAACAAATCAGAGGGTTGCTTCAGAATCTTCTTCGCCGTCCCAAACATGGGGATACCTAGAATACCACAAAACTTCTCCAAAGACATGGTGATAGACTTATCATAAATTTTAAATGCAATATATGGCCTGAATGTAGAATTAGTGAATTTAAAACTCTCAACAAAAATCTTTGTGAGAATAGCATATTGGTTACTCTCATTTGCCATGTATGTAGTCAATCCCACCCTGTCAACAAGGAGTAAGAAATCCTCAAGAATCCCTGCATCACTCAAAAAGTTAGCACAAGGGAAGGTGGATGGATGCGCATCTCCATCATCCCCCTCAATGTTCGGTGACATAAGATCTTCATTGTAGGATGTCCTATATTGAATAGGGATCTTGTAGGCCTTGATGTCCTTGGTGCATCTCTCTCAAAGACATCTCCATAAGTGTAGTTGTCCATTTCCCTTTTCTGAAATTTTTAACAAACCTCATAAAAAATGATTTTGAGACAAACAAATGTAGGGAACTACTATAGGGAGTTACAAGCGGGCTAACATGCATCAAAATAACATTTCTAAGCAATAGAACAAGCATGCAAACTTATTTAACATGTCACCTGTAGTGCTAGAATACTCAAGAAATACTCCACCATACAAAATTCTACTTGGATAATCGGAGGAGTCACATACCGGAGAACAAATGCTCCAAATTTCAGCAGCAAAGATTGGCTGAGCAAGGAGATCGAAAAATTGCGATGAAGATCAGCAAGAACTCGGGTTTGAGCTGGGGTGTTGAGATATTTTGGGAGCGAGAGTGAAGTGAGGGTGGAGAGGTAAGTGGAGGGCCAGGGCCCCCCCCTCACCATGCCACGATGCGACCAGGCTTGGGCCGCGCCCCCCTGTGGTGAGGTGGCATGGTGGGTCCCCCTGAGGTCTCCCAGGTGCCTCTCTGCCCTATTTTTGGCATAAAAATTTAAAAAGATTTTTCCAGAATTTTTTGAGAAACTTTTTTTCGAGGATTTTTCAGAAATTGACAAGAGATTAAAAACTCGGGAAAACGAAGATGGAATGATAGCAAGCAAATCAAAACAAAGTATACAACAGCTCTAAGATACTTTAATCATGCAACTAAACAAAAGGAACAAAAATGATAAAAGTAAATATGAGTGAGGTAAAGTAAATGCGGTGAAAACGAAGTTTCATTCATATAAAAATCACTTTGTTAACAAGGTTGATCAAGTCTTGTTACCAAACCAATTTTATATGAAGCAAAACTTTGCATTTCACTATATGCTTATGTTACCTTGCCCTTGATAGGCATAGTCCCAATCATAACAATTTTATATTCTTTCTTGGGCTTTCGCTCTGAACAATAAATTTGACCAACTTTGATGGTCTCAACATTCTTGATTGAATTTAGAGCATTCTTTCTATCAATCTTCTTGGGAAAATAGATTGTGTACTCTTTATCATTGACATTAAAAGTTACTTTTCCTTGATTACAATTAATAACAGCACCTACAGTGTTTAGAAGAGGTCTCCCAAGAATAATAGACATATTATCATCTTTAGACATTTCCAACACAATAAAGTCAGTCAATATCAAGCAACTGTTAGCAACTTGAACAGGAACATTCTCACATATACCAATAGGAATAGTAGTAGACTTATCAGCCATTTGCAAAGCTTTATCAGTTGATACCAATTTTTCTAGATCAAGTATCTTATAAAGAGAAAAAGGCATGACACTAACTCCGGCTCCCAAATCACATAAAGCAGTTCTAACATAGTTATCTTTTATGGAGCAAGGAATAGTTGGTAAGCCTGGATCTCCAAGCTTCTCTGGAACTTTACCATCAAAAGAATAATTAGCAAGTAAAGTGGAAATTTCCTCACTAGGGATCTTCCTTTTGTTAGTAACAATATCTTTCATATACTTTGAATAAGGAGGCATCTTAATAGCATCAGTCAAAGGAATTTGCAAGAATAAAGGTTTCATCCATTCACAAAACCTGTTGTAGTGTTCTTCTTCTTTGGATTTATGTTTCTTACCAGAAAAGGCATTGGTTTCTGGACCCAAGGTTCTCTCTCATTACCATGCTTGTTGGCAATGAAGTCTTCTTTGGTGTACTTTACATTCTTAGCAAGCTTTTCTGGTTCCTCTTCAACTTCTTCTTTATCAGAAGCATCACCTGGTTTAGTTTCAGCATCAGAAATAGAAACACTATTAGGATTTTTACCTGTTCCGGAAGATTCTGCAACTGTTTTATGCTTCTTCTTCATCTTGGAAGGAATACCATCACCTTCAGCACGCTGAGAATCCTGCTCGATCCGCTTAGGATGTCCTTCAGGATATAAAGGATCTTGAGTGGAAGCACCGCCCCTAGTGCGTATTTCACACGCTTGTTTTCTCTTGAAGCATTAACTAGCAAATCTTTTTGCACCTTGGTGAGCTGATCAATTTGAGTTTGAACCATTTGAAAATGTTTAACAAGCATCTTCACATCATTGGAGGTTCTCTCCATAATATCCTGCAACTTGTTAATAGCTCTAGAATTTTCCAACAAATGATTCTGCACCCTTTTATTAAAATTATCTTGCTTAACAATGAAATTATCAAACTCATCTAAGCATTGATCAGGAGGTTTAGAGTAAGAAATATCTCTATCATCAAAGCGTTGGAGAGAGTATACCTCAATAGTAGATGAGCGAGGGATTGGCTTACATAATTCTTCTATAGGAGGTAAATTCTTTACGTCTTCGGATTTAATACCTTTCTCCTTAAGAGATTTCTTGGCTTCCCTCATGACTTCATCATTTAATTCAATCATTCCTCTCTTCTTCGGTGTTGGCTCTGGAGTTGGCGCTGGTGTTGGCCCTGGTGTTGGCGCTGGTGTTGGCTCAACTAGAGTCCAATCATCATGATTCTGGCTTATTTTAGCCATTAATTCTTCAGCTTCAGCCGGAGTTCTTTTCCTGAAAACACAACCAGCAAAACTATCCAGATATGTTTTAGATTCATCAGTTAGTCTATTATAAAATATATCAAGAGTTCAATTTTAGGCAATGACTCTTTAGGCAATGCTCTAATTAAAGAACAAAACCTTGCCCAAGATTGAAGCAATATCTCTCCTTTTCCCTGTTCAAAGTCAAAGATTTTCTGCAAAGCAGCATGTTGATCACTAGCAGGAAAATATTTCTGAAAGAAAGCATTAACTAAAGCAATAGGACTATCAATAGATCTAGGAGACAAATTATTAAACCAAGTTTTAGCTGCATCTTTCAACAAAAAAGGAAAAATCTTGGCAACAAAGTAAGTGCGAAGCTTAATATCATCAGAAAACAAATTACTCAAAGTAGAGAGCTCATTCATATGTCCCATAGCACTTTCATTTTCAGTACCACAAAAAGGTTCTTTCTCAACAATAGATATGTAAGATAAATCTAAAGAGAAATCATAATCCTTATCTCTAGTATTTATGGGAGAAGCAGCAAACTTAGCATCAGGAGATAATTTATATCTAACAACACGTCTTGCTAGAAGTTCTTTAATAGCATTAGCAACACGAGTGGCATGAACTTCAACAATAAAATCATCATCAAGCTCAATATAAGTGTCATCAAGATCATCACTAGGACATTCCCTAGACTCAGGTGAATTAACAGGTGTAACAGTGGTGTTTCCCATTTGCTTAGTTCTAGCAATTGTAGCATCTAAAAAGGAACCTAGTGAACCACTCTCATCAAGCACAATAGAAGCATCATCAAAACTATCAGTGGCATTTTCAAACTCAACAGAAATAGTAGTAGTAGCATGTGTATGTGGTGGTGTAAGCAACTTACTCATAACAGATGGTGAATCAAGAGCAACATAGGTGTTCAGAGTTGTATCTCTTCTTGTAGTGGATGGCAATATAGGAACTTTTCCATCACGAGGTTTACCCATGATGAATGGATTGCAGCGAACAATATGAATTCCAAGTGAACTTACAAATAAAGCTATTCTCCCCGGCAACGATGCCAGAAAATAGTCTTGATGACCCACAAGTATAGGGGATCGCAATAGTCTTCGAGGGAAGTAAAGCCCAAATTTATTGATTTGAGACAAAGGGAGCCAAAGGATATTTATAAGCCTTAACAGATGAGTTGTCAATTCAGCTGCACCTGGAAACAGACTTGCTCGCAGCAGTTTATCAGTAGCAACAGTTTTATAGTGGGGATAGTAGTGAAACAGTAACAACAATAGTAAAATAAAAGCGGTAATAGTAGCAATAGTAAACAGTAGGACTAAATACTGTAGTCATAGGGATGGATGTACGGGCGTTGCATGGATAAGATAATTCATGTAATAATAGAGACATAGGCAATTGCAGATAAATAATGATAAAGCATCCTAGTACTAAACAATCATAAGCATGTGTTCCGTATATAGTCGTATGTGCTCGCAATGAGAAACTTGCACGACATCTTTTGTCCTACCAGCCTGTTTGCAGCAGGGCCTCAAGGGAATCTACTGGTAATTAAGGTACTCCTTTTAATAAAGTACCGGAGCAAAGCATTAATACTCGGTGAATACATGTGATCCTCACATCATAGCCATCCACTCCGGTTATCCCAATTTCTGTCACTTTAGGGCCTCGGGTTTCGGACAACAATATGTGTATACAACTTGCAGGTAAGACCATAAACAACAATTACTAGTTGAATGCCCGTGCGTTGCTACGGCTGAACATAGTTAGATCCTGATAATAAAACTAACACACATGCATATGTAAAAAGATTGCATTGATGTGTTAATCCCTTAGTTCTTTTAAATATCGGATGTTGCATCACAAGTGTATATTAATTATAGATCCTAAATCCAATAATCATCATGGTGCTAGTGAATAAAAATAAGAAATCCAATAATCGTTGATCATGTTGTGTTGGAGAAAAACAAATGATACCACGAACATGACACCCTCATCTCATGGGTAAATATCATCCCATTTGGGCATGAATAAGATGTTCCCATGATACAGCATTTATGATATTATCAATAAAAAATCGCAAAATTGTTGACATTAAATTTGAAACTAACATAAAGTAGATTTAAAGGTGCAAAATTACAAGAGAGAAAAACACTTGATGTAATAATTACAAGAGTACTTGTGAGAGGAATTTGTCCTTCTTGCCTCACTAAACACGTTTCACTATATGCTGACATCGCTTTAATGCCAAAGATTGACTTATCCATTACCGTAGATTTAGGGAATAATCATCATATTCTTGCTCTTATGGAAGAGTAAGCTGCAGAAAACACATGGATGCAGCAATGAAAATTATGATGCATCAATGGAAATTGGTCGTCTTAGTTGTTCATACTAAGAGAAGAACAAAAAAGTGAACATAGACTTTTTCTTGAAAGCAATTTCAAAAAGTTTAGGCTAACCCTGAATCACAAGTAAAGTGAAGTATGTCATTTTGAGCAGGCATGCACTATTAATTTAGGCCATATGAAAGAGCTGATGGCAATGTCAATTCTGACCACGAGCATATACATTGAGTATAAAAAAATTAATACTCACTGGAACCGACCAAGCACCAAGCTCCCTATTCAGACAAGCACACAGCAGATGATCGCATAAACAACACTGAAAGTTCTAATTTTGGGAATAGGTGCTGATGTAGTTTCAGATTCCCAGTTTAAATTGTTCAGTTAGCGGTCAGAACCTACGCTACCAGCTAGTATACTGGTTAGCTGAAATTTATCACAAAATTGAGCTTGCAAAGTTATTCATGTATTCTTACACAAACCTGCACTAATATGTATTTATACAGCTTGAGCTTTAGTTTTCTAGCAGTCATAAATAGAAGAAGTTCATAACCTTACTTCCAGTGTTCATGATTCAAATTATAAATTGAGCTTGCAAAGTTATTCATGCATTCTTACATAAACATGCACTAATTATACAGCTTGTGCTTTAGTTTTCTAGTAGCCATGAATAAAAGTTCATAACCTTACTTTCAGTGTTTATGACTCAAATTATCAGACTGTATAAATACATAAGCCAATCTTTTCTTCCTGTACTACTCATCTACCTATGAGCATATAATCTAGCATTTATTTCTTTAAAAAACCCTTCCCAGATATCTACATAGTGGCCTAAAATCTGAGAAACTTGTAATTTTATCGTAAGTATAAATCTGAGATGCAAGACATCCATGCCACACAATAGCTTCAACTGAACCTTCTTGTTTGTGATAACACTGAACTAAAGATTGAGTGTGTATGGGCATACATGTGTGAAAAACTGAGAAAAGAATGAACAGATCCTTGGATAGCCAACGAAAATAGAACATGGAGCGATAGTTTTACTTCCCCATTCAAAATCTGCTCTTTTTCTCTCACCCACATATCAGATAACACCCAAACAAGCAGGTTAACAATTACTATTCAGAGAACTTTTACCTAGTTTGCTTCGGGGCAGTTCTTGTGCTAATGCTATGACCTATGGTGTGCTCGAGCGATAGTCGCCCTCTTGTGTACCTCTTGCTGCTCGCCTCCAACTCGACCCTGCGTCACCTGCCGCCGCCGGTGGATGGTCGTGGACTCTTTCCTTCCTAACTCCTTGTGCTTCTGGTGCACATGAATACTCCAAACACCATCAACTGATCACAATTGTACATATTCAGTTGTGCACAAAAGAACCCAGGCTATTTATGATCCATGGGAATGAGAATACCTGATCATGAAGTAAAGGAAGATCATTTTTTCTATATATGATGTTGGCTTATCTAAAAAACCATGAACAAAAACATAACCTGTACCAAATTAGGAATAATCTCAGCCTGGTCCAGAAAGTTGTATGCAGTAACATAATTCACTAATGAAATGTACAATTTAGAGAAGTTTTGTGGTACCCTCAAGTGAATATTAACCATCCATTTTCGTACATCCAATGGCCCATATCAATTCATACTAGTCACCAAAAGAGAACTAGTGCAATTCATACTACTCTCAAAAATCTTCTGGTTTCGTAGACAGGCCTCGGCCCAACATCTCATAGCACAGCAGCCCCGGCCCTCAACCCTGAAACACACGCAAACCCTAGGTCGAGTGCCAGTCCTGAGCCACCGCCGGCCTCATTCTCGCTCTCTCTCTGTGTCGGCCGATCGCTCCCCAGCTTCTTCGGCCATGCCGGACGGCCGCCGTGGCCGCCGTCCACGCAAAGCAACGCTGGCAGCAGCGCCACCAATCCCGCGACCTCCTTCGTGGAGTCCCCCTCGTTCTTCCTGGACACCGCCGGCCAGTCCTGATCCGACCAGACGCCGTCGTGACCCAGCACGCCATGGCCGGACACTGCCAACCCCAACTCCGACAGTGGATGGCCTTCTGCAGGGGACATAAACGATAATGCTGGGCTGGCGTCCGAGTGCCAGCACGGTCTGTTCAATCCCGACAGCACAGCACACCAGTGTACCAGCACGTCCCCGGTGGTGGTGGCGGCAGGTTTAGCCCAACCGACGGAGACAACGGCTACTACGACATCTAGGCTGCATGGCCGGAGACTATGGTGAGCTCCTCTGCTCTTCGTCTATACGGGATGTTCTTCATGCTCGTATGGTTGTAGTTTAGGCGATTGCATCATTTGTCGTTAGTTTAGACCCGAGGCTCGAGAGTGCACAAGCTGTTGGTTGACCACGGTCTGTGTGCACGAGATTCAGATTATACAATTATATAAAATTTGCTTCATAATCGACAGCCATATCAACTTGCGGCCGTGAATGAACCACTTCATGTTCAAGTCCTGCTGGGTGGCATGTACACAAAACCAAGCTACTGCAGTAAAATATGATGACTGAATTTACATGACAATTGAACTGAATCCCAAGAAATAGCATCATACTATTCAGGACATTGTTTAACGTTCTTTGTAAGTACATTTTTCACTTTCAAACTTCCAAATTCTTATCTTGTTGAATTAAATTTGTGATTTTATTTTCAGATGCATATGTGACAGTGTGATGTCAATTTTATTTCTTGTCATGCAGTTTAATCGACCAATGACAGAAATGAAAAAAATTCTGGTCATAGAAGCTTTCACTGTTTGCTTTGAGCTGGCCACGGTATTTACATGAACAAACTGTTTTCCTGGGCAATTTATTTCCTTTTGCTTAGTTGTTCACCCTGTCCATTGGTGATTTTTTTTTCAATGGTCTTACTCAATAATTTCTTGTTATGTGTACTGTATTTGGTCAACTAGTTTTCACAAAAACCTATTGAGATGCTGACATTTGCACAATCTGATGGAACTTTTTGTTCATATGGTGGATGCAATGCTTTCTCATGAAACCAATGTAAATAAAGTGTTGTAAAACCTTTCTTTGCTTACATGATTCTGAAGTTGTTTATCTGTGTTGTTTTTGTGTTGTAGCTAGATGTTGTGTCACTAAGGTTGTTTTTCACGGCAGGTACAATTATCACAAATGCATCCTGTTCCAGTTGCTCCAAATGTTCGTCCTCGCATGGCCATGTTTCCTCCCGGTGTTCCTGGAGTTGGTCAGCAACTATTTTATGGTCAGCCATGTCAAGATTTTTATGAACCCACAGGTGAGCACGGATAGTTTTTCCTCGCATTGCAGTTTCTTCAATGGTCTTTCTTCTGTCCCGTGCTTTACTGAAATTTGCGCTATTGTTACCAATTATAGCCATACACCAATAACAGATAACTTGGTGCAGCAACCAAGTAGTAACAGAGGCCAGTTCATGGCAAACAAGAAAAACCGGTTATTTGTCACCATGCTGCTTCCCCATTGGCTCTGCATAGAGATTTTACTCCAGTTAGAGACCAGCTAGAGATCGATTAATATTCGTAAATATTTTAGGAAAATTTATTTTAAGTTGTACTGTCTGAAACTGGTGAGCCAAACTAGCAATTGTTACTCAAGCTATATTGGGGTAGTGCTTAATCAATATACCGTGCTTGCTTGTTCTTTCTCTAGGAGGAGTTCGAGGAATATGAGGCCAAGACATTGCCACTTGCCAGACTCGGCGACCAACGAGAGCAAGCCGTGCCACCACTATGATCTCTTCAAGCAGGCCACCGTCAACCATGTGAACATCGATTTATGCACTTGTCTTTGCTTGTTGCTTCTTGACATGTCAGATGCTTATGCTGCTCTGCTCTTGTGCCCCGTTTCATGATTGAATTAATCGACAGTTAGCAGGGAAGTCGGCACTGTCGTTTTGATGTGCTGGCTAACAGTCTGTATTGTCATCGTTGTATGCAGTGTCCATCCGTGTTATTTGAATTCAGTTACGTCAGTGTACCCAGATGTGAATAAGTGACAAGTTAAGAGTCATAATTTCTTTATCTAATTTGTACTCTTAGTGCAAACGATCTACATCAATGAGTACTGGAATTCGACAGAGTTGGAAAGCCAAAGCAGGAGGCGACAAGTTAATTACATTCATGATTGCTTTAGTGCAAACAATCCACATCAATGAGAACTGGAAAGCTAAAGTACGAGGTGTTGAAGTGTATAAGTAGATTGTACTAGCCCTTTCCATCAGTTCGGACTTTTGATTCAAGTGGCTAGTGCATGAACCTTAACATGGTATCAGAGCCCCAGGTCTCGAGTTCAAATCCTGGCTTTCACAATTTATTCTAAAATTCTCCGCAGCCGCCGCCGCCGCCCGCCTCGGTCTCCTGCCGACGCGCCCGGCCGCCGCCGCTGCCTCTTCCTCTCCTCTGGCGAGCTCCTGCCGCGCCCGGCCTCCCGCTGCCTCTTTGCCTCTCTACACGTGTTGACTTGTCTTCTCGTCTCCCGTCACACGTGAGAGGGGGTGTTGAAGTGTATAAGTAGATTGTACTAGCCCTTTCTATCAGTTCGGACTTTTGGTTCAAGTGGCTAGTGCATGAACCTTAACACGAGGCAACTTTAGTATTTGTTTGTATTTCTCAAACATATATAGTTGTTACACAAACACCGTAATGCATCATTTATCAAGTTTACTAATCGAATATATACATGGATAGGTCAGCTTTAATAACTGATATTACTTCCGTCCCAAAATATAAGCCTTTCTAGAGAACTAAGTTGGCTCTTTAAAAAGACTTACATACCAAATGTGTGTAATAAAATTAAGTACCCACAAAACAAACTGCATAAATCATAAATCATACTGCTTTAATAATCAAATTAAATAATTGGTGCATCGTTCATTTAGCACCAGGATGGCCAAGATGAATACTAGATTAGTTGAATAGCACTGCTTTACAGTACACATAGAAGACTAACTGTTAAGCCATTATGGTATAGGGCAACCGTGATTTCAACCATAACAATATAACCCTTCTGAGAAACAACCATGTGAGATCTTGTTCACAGAACTGAATGAGAATTGAACAACAGGTTTCATGCAGGTGTGCTGCTGACTTCCTAGCTGTAAAACTGGTACTATTTTTGCCGGAAGCATTTTATCATATTTTTCTTTCTAGAACAAACACAGTGCCACCCTGGTCCCTGGAGGTGTACTTCATTCATCATAATATTGCATATAGTTTCTACTAAAATATCCCTTTGCTAAAGCAAATCTTGATCTTTGCTTCTTGGCCTCCCCAGTGCATTGTTACAATACCACACTAGTATATAATTCAAACCACGGTAGCTTTAACCTTTTCCATTTCCCTTGCAGTGAACATCTTGAGAATTTCATTCGCAAGTTCCTGAATTTAGAAATACACATCATCAATTTCACTAGAGCAATTTCTTCAGTTTATTCCTTTATAGTAGAAGAATATAAAACTAGAAGACAACATGGCAAACAGGATATTATCAACAAAATATGTAATATCATTTACCAATCGTCTTAAGGAGGATACTAAAAGATTAATGCATGTAGCAATAAGGGTTTGATAGTATGGTTCCAGAAGGAATGATAGAAGGGTAGTTTGTTGAATAAAATTTAGCTGTAGCTGTTAGGTTCAGTTTGGTAGGTGTTAGTTTTCAGTTAACACTTTCAGTTAAAGGCCTAGCTTATTTAGCAGGGTTGACGCGTCTGTACGTTTTGACCTGGTTTGTAGGATCACCGCGCATAACCCGTTCGATCGTGGGATGGCATGATCCAGTCAGAACGTGGCGCTGATTGCGGATCATCGTTGTAATCAGAGAATAAAAGGATAACAGAAAAGTGACATTCAGTACGCCGCACCAAAATACTCCGTGTCTTCGTTTTCCTTATACACTCAGTGAGATCGTGAGTTCATCGGAGAGCTGTGAGATTGAGAGCTAGACTAGGTGCTGTCATAGTTTGTTTAATTGCTCTATAGCATCTTTGACTAGTCCTTTTAAGAAGTATGATTAATCAATACAATTAGGGTTTTTTCCAAAGTATAAAGTGATTCAATTTCACACATAACTTCGTTACCTATTGCTAATCCAGTGTTCAGTGGGCAACACCTATATTGACTGGTTTGATATGTTCACAGAATCACAGTAGCATATATGTCAAATCTCTTAGCATCGAAATGACTAGTAAGCAGTTTTGAAGGAAAACTCTAAGGCAAGCTATGACATTATAAATAGTAAACATAAATTTGCGTCCATGAAAAATTGAATCCTACGAAGCTGCTAGTACTACTACCTACAACTATGGAAAGAGAACATCGAACATAGTTTCAGGCCTCAGCTCAGCTCCACATAGAATAGGCATTGACAACTAATCACTTTCTCAATTTGATACAGGCCATTTGATTCTATATACAGAATCTATATAAGGTGAAATTCAGCACGAATCAGTAATTTTCAACAAATTCTACTTCTTTCTGATAGGAAGGAATTCTACTTCTACTTGTATGCATTATTGGCAAGGAATGTCCAGGGTTTACGAAATCAAATCACCATTTAATTTCATGGACAAAGCTAAGAGGAAGACCATACACTTTGAATGCGCCGAGTGGGTCGTGTGTGGTGTCTTCGCGCTCGCATGTCCTCCACCATTGACAGAGGCGACGTGCGCGGTGGTGGCGACCTGCTAGGGCGTCTGGGTGGTGGCGACCTGCTAGGGCGTCTGGGTGGTGGCGACCTGCTAGGGCGTCTGGGCGGTGGCCGTAGGCAGCGGGGTGCGGCGGCGGCGTGGTCTGCAGATGGCTGCAAAGGCGGCCCAGGGTCTGGAGGTACGGCAGCATCCGGAGTTCTGGAGGTGGCGGCCGGGTATGCAGTCTGGGGCGGCGGCGGGAGGCGGCGTTGCCTCTGTCTATCCATTAGCACGAAGGACCCAAACTTTGTTGTTTCCTCAATGAATTGTCCCAGCAGTTACGGCTTGATGATGGGCCTACTGGGCCTTTCATACTAGTGGCTGTCCCATGAGTAGTATGAATTAAAAAAATGTATCATAAAAGTTGCCACAATTTAAGCTGACATACAGATGTGCTAACTTGTTCTGGCAAAATCAAAAAAAGTGTTAAATAAATTTTTTGGGAGAAAGCTTACTACTTTTATTATGAGGTATCTCAAAGGAACAGGCAGCTTAGTTAAATGATATGGTAGTGCCAAAATGCTTATCAATTAGGACATATATATGCTGGCTAATAATTTCCATACCTAGGTTGTATATTATCAAATGCTCAGTTTTAAGAAAGTATGGATGATAAACAATGATCAAATTAGCATAAACATTAGCATTCATTTATTCAGGCTTCCAGGCAACTTAAAGTCATAATGTAGAAAAGTCAGCCCTGTGTTTAAATCTGGGAGAGTGTACATGCAAATTGCTAATCTGAACAACAATGTCCGACTTGCAACGCAACCGACTCTCTAGTTTCGTGGTCATCATGTAGAATGTAGAATGTCTTAGGTTTGTGTGCATGTGCCGGACCTTTTAAAGTTACCATGAACTCGCTAGCTAGCACAGACTTGCAAATGCAAATGACTGTCTAGTTCTGAAAACAAGTAGCAGAAAATCTATGTGAAATCTGTCACTACTTTTTAACCACTGATTTTCCTATTTCAACCGCAATCTTCAGTAAGAGCCAGGAAATAAACAGAAAAAACAAGCATAGTCGCATGTACGCAAAGCAATGTCAGCTGTCAGTAGCAGTTCAGGGCCAATACATACCAATCTTAATGGCACCATCCTCCGACAAGGAAGGAGCACGGTGGCCCTGGGTACCAGCGCGCTAGCTCTAGCATCTTCGCAGAACTCGTGTCGGAACAGCAGAGGAGCGTGGCCAGCGAAGCTAGTGGAGGCGCAGGCGGCGGGAGTCGAGTGTTGTCGCTCTCCTGCGCGCGTGTGGAGGGGAACAGCTTGACCACCAGAAGGCTGACCTGCAGCAGGCCCGTCCAGGTCATGCCGCCGCCGTGAGGTGCCCCCTCCCTTCCCCTGCATCTCTCCCTGGATCCCTACCAGGTTATAACCGCTCAAACCTCTCCCTGAGAGTCGACGGCGATAGATCCGTTCGGAGAAGAAGCTGGAAGCGAACAGGAAGAAGAGAAGAGAGATGTCAGACCCCTTTTTTCTCGATGCTCACTCCCGCCGCTGACACTCGTCCATGGGCATTGCCGGCCAAGGAGAAAGGGGAGTACCTGAGGGAAGCGCTTCCATGCCCGCGGCCGACCCTTGTCCACGATTTTGATCTCTGATTTTGTGGATTCGATTAAAAGGAAATCATCTCTTCGAAACAAGTCACCGGCTGCAGCAGCATGTTGGGGAGGTAGTTGACAGCATGTCGGCGTTTGGGCGAGTCGCAGCAGTGCAGGTCGGGCCGGCGACCACGAGAAGGAGCTTGGGGAGATCTTCTACACGGGCGGGATCAGTGAGCAGCAGCCTGTCGGAGGCGAGGAGCAGCAGCAGCCTGGTGTTCCTTGTGGCAGCGGAGACGGCGCACGTGGAGTGAGGAACAGTGCCCTATCTACATTGCTCCTCCCGGTGGCCATCGGAGGCGCGGTTGCCAAAGCAGGAGCAGCTGCGAGGAACAGGAATGATGGAAGCAGCATGGTGGTGGAGGGGAAAAGAGAGCGTCGTGCTGCGAGGAATTCATCCACGCGTGGGGTTGAGGGGAGTTACTCCGCGCGTGGGGTGGGGAAGTGGGCTTGATCGAGCAGTCAGCCGGTTTTTTTAGCGATTTTTTTTTATGCGGAGGTGTGTTTGGCGTACCAACCTACCAACCATCGCCTCTAGACAATTAATATAGTAGAGATCATAATGAAACAATAACAAGTTCAGATCTGAGATCATGGCACTCGGGCCCAAAGTGACAAGCATTAAGCACAACAAGTTGCAACAATGTCATAACCACTAACAATGGATACTAGGCACCATGCCCTAACAATCTCATAGCAAATTACATGAATGATCTCATCCAATCCCTACCATCCCCTTCGCCTATATCGGGAATTACTCACACATGGATGGGGGAATCATGGATGGTTGATGGAGGGACGTCGGTGATGATGGTGATAAAGATCTCCTCCAAATCCCCGTCCCGACAGGGTGCCAGAACGGAGTTTCTGGTTCCGAATCGCGGTTTCTGATGGTGGCGGCGCAGCAGAACTCTATCTGGGAAAAACGCTGAACCCCCGAAAGTTTCAGGTCGGGAGGTATATGTAGGCGGAAGGATGACTCGAGAGGGCGGCTGGGGTGGCCTCACCACACCTTGGCGCGGCCAGGCCTGGGCCACGCCACCTGGTGGTGTGGTGGCCTCCCAGCCCCTCTCCGTCTCGTCTTCTGGCTCCATGGGTTTTCTGGTGAAATAGGATTTTTGCAATATTTTCTGGGATTTTTCCTGAAAGTTGGATTTCTGCACAAAAATGAGACACCAGGGCAATTCCGCTGAAAACAGCGTTAGACTGTGTTAGTTACATTCAAAACACACAAATTAGAGGAGAAACAACAGAAAAAGTGTTCGGGAAAGTAGATACGTTTTGGACGTATCAAAGGGCTAGGGGGAAAAGAAAAATGAATACAGAGAATAAAGATGCTAAGCTCATTGGAAAAAGTTCAATGTTGTGAATTGAATTAAGTGGTTAATGGTCTTGATATTTGTTTGTATATCATTTGCTTTAAAAGAATTAACACAAGACAATTTATTTAGTGCAAGCTAACAAGTCACACAAGAAGATGGCGAATCACTCTCATGCTACCAAACTAAGTTGAATCAAAGCTAGAGGATGATTAAAACTATTTTAAAAAGGATTTTATTTGGAGGAAAAGGGTATAAAATGATTTGTAAATAAATCTCCACTGACCATATAATAAGATGCGATTCAGATAGGTTGGGATCATAGCTAAATATAAGTCAAAAAATCAGTTCAATCAAAGTTCAATTAATAGAGTAGCGCATAGTCAACTTACCACACATGGTCAATAAAGTCAATACAAGCAACTATCAAACACTCAAAGAATCAAGTGTTGAACAAGTGATAAATTAATGATCATGCCAAAGATAAGGTCTTAGATAAGGGAGTACAGTTTTATAAGTTTTCCCCAAAATCGTTAAGGCATGAACATCTTATATTTTTTTAAAGCCTCTCAAAGATGTTCAAAAAGCACTTATCAGATATTTGTAAAATAAAAGTTTACAAATAATGAGATATAAAATGAATAAATACTAGAGGAATTCAAAAAAATTCAAATAATTGCTTTTAAAAAGTAGTGGCTAAAAATATTGGAAACAAATTATATAAATTGCTGGATAGAAAAGAAAAAAAGCATGGAGCCTTGGTCAACGGTACCAAGCTAGGGGATACAGCGTCATTAACCAAGGCGCCATGTTTTTGCTACTGGAAGCCGCCATTTTAATGAAATCTTAGCGCCTTGAACGGACACAACATGTATTGCTTGACGTTCTACCGACAGCATGCTACTTCGCTTAGATCTTTGGAGTGAGATGCCAAGCAAAAAAAAAGATTGTCAAAATCATCTCTTCTTTTTGGCGCCAAGCAGCCAAAAACCCGCCACTAAACCTTGCTTAGATAGAGGCAGAAGCATCACTGTCACAGCGAGAGCGCAGAGGGGCGACCGGCGCTAGGGCTCCTCCGCTCCGCCGCCGCCACCTCAATCCACCGTCGAGTGCGTCCCTCCATCGAGCTCCACCCGCGCCTCCCCGTCCCTCCCGGCGCAACCCTGCCAATCGGTTAACGACGGTGAGTCAATCTCTCCCCCTGCTTCGATCCCCCCTGTTTCCCCTTGCCCCTGCACCATAACCCCCGTGCGCTCGCTCCCTCTTCAGAACTCTGTTAAAAAACGTCATTTTCCCCCTCCTCACCTCACCAGCGGGCCGCCTTCTCTGTTGATGGATCTCTTGCAGGATCAGGTCAGCAATGCCCATCTACTACATCGAGTTCTTTTTCTCTCTGATTCATTTATTGCGTGGATCCAAACTTGTACTATTGTTTGTGTCTTCAGCGTGAAGCTGTCCGCAAGTCCATCGTTAGGATCTCTTTCAATTGGCCGACGGCGACTCGGAACCCTGCTCGGAACAGCAAGAAGAAGACCAAGACTGTCGTGATCTGCGGCGTCATTCTCTCGATCAAGGACGGCGGATCCTGCTTCGTCATCGCTGATCCCATCTTTTTCCGACAGGAGAACTGCCCCTTCGTTGTTACCCTGAATCTACCTACTGCCACGGGGTATGATGCCGCTCCGGTGGCTCCGTCGGCCAAGTCCTTGGGACAGTGAAGCTTCTGCGTATTGGTTCTGCCTGCAAATGACTACGTACAGCCCGTTACGCTCGAGACTAGAGCAGTTCAGACATTAGATGATGCGAATGCCTTTGTATTCCCGAGAGAGGATTATTTCACGCCAACGGGCTATGTGCCAGGATCCGTCGCGTAAGCTCTAATATATCATCAGATTAATTAAAATACTGCATTATGTTTGCCTACATATCTCTAATGTTTTCTCTTGCAATTCCTGTTTGCTATGTTCAGCCATGGAGAAAAGGGTCTACACGGCAAATTTCATTTTGGTATTCCTTTTCATTCGGTTGCTCATTTTGGAGCACCTATATTCAACGGAAGAGGTCATCTTCTTGAGATATCTTATGCTCCTATGTATGCTTGGTCCGTGAGTTTCATACAGCAACGAGTTCTGTACTGGGAGTGGGAACGAGATATCACGAGGTACTATGTGATTCAATTTTTATATTTTAAAATGGCGGATGAGCACTTGGGCCTCTGCATCAACTGATGCATGCAGCCTGGTTTATTACGAATTTCAGATAGTGTTACAAATGTGTCATCCTGCTTACCCAAAGTACTGAAATTGGAATGGGTAACAATAGCCATGCCTTTTATAAAGCAATCCCTATGTTCATACTATACCAGTACAAAATAAGCATTTTATGCATAGTTATATAGTCATATAGATAGTTCCACTCTTGGTTACAATATCTGCCAACAACTTGTGCTTACGTACTTCTTATTTTTCTTGTCTCTAATGTACTTGGTAGGGTTTCCTATGTATTGAATGGAAATCCAATCCCACCCGAGGGCACAACTCTGGTTGGAATAGTCCCGCCCGTCTAGGTTCAGGCTGTAAGTAATTGAATATTCAGTTTGATAGGGAAAACATTCACTAGTAGAAAAAGGGCCTTTGGCCTGGACCCTTTAGTCCCGGCCTCCATCTGGGCCGGGACTAAAGGCCCGGCCACGTCGCCCGAAATTCGCCAGCCGCCCGGGAGGCTTTAGTCCCGGCCCGTAACAAGCCTTTAGTCCCGGTTTGAGATACAAACCGGGACTAAAGGGCTACGCGGTGTGCAGCCCGCATGTGCGCACCCTTTAGTCCCGGTTTGTGTCTCAAACCGGGACTAAAGTCCTCTGCCTATATATATGGCCGCAGCCCCTCTCTCCCATCTTCCTTGCATTTTTTTGGATGAAAGAGTGTGGGTGTGTGCTAGCTCTCCTTTTTTCTTGGATGCACTAGAGGTGTTTGTTGAAATGTGTGTTAGAGCGATGCCGCTTCAGTTCACCGAACACAACTACAATATAGTCGATGCCCGAGCCACGCTTAAACCTCTTCCTCTTTATTTCCACTTATTCTAAAAGGTTAGCAACTATATTTTCTCGTTTAGACCGTGCGGTACTAATTTTTAGGATCGTGATTGTGTTTGATATACTGTCGTATGACGCAGATGAGCCATCCATGGATGTACGGTGATCGACGCACAGCCGCTTACAGAGAAGGCGTGCATTCTTTTCGAGATGCGGCCGATGCGAACAAGCATGGTGGTGGCTATATGTTTTGTCCATGTGTTGAATGTCGGAATGAGAAGGATTACACTTCCTCAAGAGTCATTCAGAGCCACCTGCTTCGGTCCGGTTTTATGTCGGGCTATAATGTTTGGACCAAGCACGGGGAAAGAGGGGTTATGATGGAAGACGACGATGAAGAAGAAGAGAACGATGATGACAACTACCGATCTATGTTCCCTGAGTATGCTGATACCGCAATGGAAGACAATGAAGAAGAAGATCAGGGTGCAGAACGGGAACCAGATGAGCCCGCTGATGATCTTGGCCGGGTCATTTCCGAAGCACGGCGAGGCTGCGACACAGAAAAGGAGAGGTTGCAGTTCGAGCAGATGTTACAGGACCACAACAAATTGTTGTACCCAACTTGTGAAGATGGCCAGAAGAAGCTGGGTAGCACACTGGAATTGCTGAAGTGGAAGGCAGAGACCGGTATGACTGACTCGTCATTTGAAAAGTTGCTGGTACTGATGAAGAAGATGCTTCCAAGAAAGAACGAATTGCCCGCCAGCACGTACGAAGCAAAGAAGCTTGTCTGCCCTCTAGGATTAGACGTGCAGAAGATACATGCATGCCCTAATGACTGCATCCTCTACCGCGGTGAGAAGTATGAGAATATGGATAAATGCCTGGTATGCACTGCATTGCGGTATAAGATCAGAAAAGATGACCCTGGTGAGATTGAGGGCGAGCCACCCAGGAAGAGGGTTCCTGCCAAGGTGATGTGGTATGCTCCTATAATACCACGGTTGAAATGTCTGTTCAGAAATAAAGATCATGCGAAGTTGTTGCGATGGCACATGGAAGATCGTATGAAAGACGATAAGTTGAGGCACCCCGCTGATGGTCGGCAGTGGAGAAAAATCGAGAGAGAGTTCCCGAGATTTGCAGGTGACGCAAGGAACTTATGGTTTGGTCTGAGTACAGATGGCATGAATCCTTTTGGGGAGCAGAGTTGCAGTCACAGCACCTGGCCCGTTACTCTATGTATCTACAACCTTCCTCCTTGGTTGTGCATGAAGCGGAAGTTCATTATGATGCCAGTGCTTATCCAAGGTCCAAAGCAACCCGGCAATGACATTGATGTGTACCTAAGGCCATTAGTTGACGAACTTTTACAGCTGTGGGCCGAACCAGGTGTACGTGTGTGGGACGAGCACAAACAAGAGGAATTTGACCTTCGAGCCTTGCTTTTCGTAACCATCAATGATTGGCCTGCTCTTAGTAACATTTCAGGACAGTCAAACAAGGGATACAATGCATGCACGCACTGTTTAGATCAGACAGAAAGTATATATCTGGACAAATGTAGGAAGAATGTGTACCCGTTCAATCGTCGTTTTCTTCCGCCCAAGCATCCCTTAAAGAAAAAAGGCAAGCATTTCAATGGCAAGGCAGAACCCCGGGGGAAGCCTGTCATCCGTACTGGTGCTGAAGTATTTGATATGGTCAAAGATTTAAAAGTAATCTTTGGAAAGGGTCCTGGCAGCCAACCTGTTCCTAACGGCCCTGATAAGCGCGTACCCATGTGGAAGAAGAAATCTATATTTTGGGAGCTACCCTATTGGGAAGTCCATGAGGTCCGCTCCGCAATCGACGTGATGCACCTGACGAAGAATCTCTGCGTGAATATTCTAGGCTTCCTGGGCTTGTATGGGAAGTCAAAAGATACACCGGAAGCACGGGAGGACCAGGAACGTCATAAAGGAAGAGATGGCATGCATCCAGGGCAGTTTCAAGGGCGTGCCAGCTACGCTCTTACTAAGGAAGAGAAGGAAATCTTCTTTGAAGTCCTTTTCAGTATCAAGGTCCCGACTGGCTTCTCGTCGAATATAAAGGGAATCGTAAATATGAAAGACAAAAAATTCCAAAACCTAAAGTCTCATGACTGCCACGTGCTTATGACGCAATTGCTTCCGGTTGCATTGAGGGGAATTCTACCAGAAAATGTTCGCCTGGCAATTGTGAAGGTATGTGCATTCCTCAATGCAATTTCTCAGAAGGTAATCGATCGAGAAAGTCTATCAGGGTTACAGATTGATGTGGTCCAATGTCTGGTCAGCTTTGAGTTGTTGTTCCCGCCATCCTTCTTCAATATAATGACACACCTCCTAGTTCACCTAGTCGAAGAGATTAGAATTCTCGGTCCTGTATTTCTACACAATATGTTCCCCTTCGAGAGGTTCATGGGAGTCTTAAAGAAATATGTTCGTAACCGTGCTAGGCCAGAAGGAAGCATCTCCAAGGGCTATGGAACAGAGGAGGTCATTGAGTTTTGTGTGGACTTTCTTCCTGACCTTAAGCCGATTGGTGTTCCTGAATCTCGGTATGAGGGTAGGCTGACAGGAAAAGGCACACTAGGAAGGAAAGCAAAAGTATGTATGGACGGGCATTCTTTCTCTCAAGCACACTACACAGTTCTACACAATTCCACCGTGGTGGCTCCGTATATCGTGAGACACAAGAATATTCTACGCTCCGAAAACCCGGGGAAGACTGACTCTTGGATTAAAGGGGAACACGAGAAGACTTTCGGCAGTTGGTTGCAGACACATCTCATGAATGATGACACCGTTGGAGATCAGCTGTACTGTTTGGCCAGGCCACCATCTTCTACTATATGTACTTTCCAAGGGTACGAGATAAATGGGAATACATTTTACACGGTTGCCCAAGATAAAAAGAGCACCAACCAAAACAGTGGTGTCCGCTTTGATGCAACAGACGAGAATGGGCACTGTTTGGAAACATATTACGGGTACATAGAGGAGATATGGGAACTTGACTATGGACCTACTTTTAAGATCCCTTTGTTTCGGTGCAAATGGGTGAAGCTGACAGGAGGCGGGGTAGTTGTAGACCAAAAGTACGGTATGACAACAGTGGATCTCAACAATCTTGCGTACATGGATGAACCATTCGTCCTAGCCAACGATGTCGCTCAGGTTTTCTATGTGAAGGACATGTCTACAAAAACGAGAAAAAGAAATCAGCAAAAGAAGACATCGTCCGATGAGCCAAAGCGCCACATAGTTCTTTCAGGGAAAAGAAACATCGTGGGAGTAGATGACAAGACAGACATGTCAGTAGATTATAATAAGTTTCATGAAATTCCGCCCTTCAAAGTGAAAACTGACCCAAGCATCCTACTGAATGATGAAGATTCTCCATGGCTACGACCCAGAAGAAAACAAAAATAATAGATAGGAATGTTGGTGCAATAATGTAATAATGTATTAAACCTTTTATGTAATGCATGATGAAGATTCTCCATGGCTACGACAGACACGGTTACATGGATGGCTGGATGTGAATAATGGTATGGATCGGTCATCACCGCTCTTTAGAAAAAAAGCCGGCTCACTAGTTCTTTTCCCGTCCTGCTCTTTATACACACCGTGCTGCGTCTTCCTAAAGCTCCTCCCCTCAAAGCCAAAACAAAAGCAATGGCCGCCGTCTCCCGCCTCAACCCCGTTGCCTCGCCTTTCGTTCCGATGGCACTCCTCCCGACGGGCTACTACCTCTCCCCTACCCCTGCCGCCGCTATACCCAGTCCTGATTTCTTCGCCTCGCAGTTCTTGTACCCACAGCCTCCACATAGAAAATTGTTTTGAATTACTTATTCAATTTTAATAACTTTTCATATTCATAGTTTTATCAGATTCTAAAATATACATAAAGAATATTAATCAATATAGTTTTAATTGAAAATGGCAAACTAGTTAATAGTTTGGATAGTTAAAATAATTAATTTTGAAAATAGAAAATAGTTTTGAATTATTTATTTAATTTCAAACACTTTTCATTTTTATAGTTTTATCAGATTCTCAAATATGCAAAAAGAATATTAATAAACATAGTTTTTAATTGAAAATTGCTAAATAGTTAATAGTTTGGATAGTTAAAATAATTAATTTTGAAAATAAAACATAGTTTTGAATTAGTTATTCAATTTCAAACACTTTTCATTTTCATAGTTTTTTCAAATTCTAAAACCTTTCAAAAGAATATTAATCAATATAGTTTTAATTGAAAATGGCTAAATAGTTAATAGTTTGGATAGTTAAAATAATTAATTTTGAAAATAGAAAATAGTTTTGAATTAGTTATGCAATTTCAAACACTTTTCATTTTCATAGTTTTTTCAAATTCTAAACTATACAGAAGTAATTCAATTCAAATTTCAAATAAAATAGTTTTGAAATGAAATCTGAAAAATTCAGAACTGGCGCGCATTTATGGCACCTTTAGTCCTGGCTGGAGCCACCAGCCGGGACTAAAGGGGGGGGCTAGGGCGCGAACTGGAACCGCCCCCAAAACCCTTTAGTCCCGGCTCGGGGTTTGAACCGGGACTAAAGGCCCCCCTTTAGTCCCGGTTGAAGCCCCGAGCCGGGACTAAAGGGGGGAGGGTATAAAAGCCCGCCCCTCCTCCTTCTTCCTCCTCTCACGCACTTAGCGAAAATCTCGACGGAGCGCAGGAGAAACCGACGCCGAACGTTGCGGTCGGAGAAATCCGTGGAGCCCGCCGTCGCTGCCCTCGCACTCGTCGTCTGAGCGCCGCCCCCGTGACTCGCCGCCCCCGTGACTCGCCGCCCCCGTGACTCGCCGCCCCCGAGCTCTCACCTCGCCCCCGACTCGCCGCCCCCGAGCTCACCGCCCCCGAGCTCGCCGCCGGCCCTCGAGCTCGCCGCCGACGCCCCCTACTTCAAGCCCGCGCCATCCCCTGTAGGTAAAAGAAAGGTTAATTAGAATTATATTTAGTTAGGGTTAGAATTTAGTTAATATTTAGTTAGGGTTAGTATTTAGTTAGGGTTAAAATTTAGGGTTAGTATTTAGTTAATATTAATTTAGTTAGGGTTATTATTTAGTTAGGGTTAGAATTTATTTAGTTAGGGTTAGTAATTAGGGTTAGTATTTAGAAAAAAGTTAGAAAAAATAGCAATAGCAAATAGAATTTTTAGATAGGGAGTAGTTCACCCCTGGGGCTGAGGGCTCTACCGGTAGCTATGTGGTTCACCTCTCTCTCCCATGATGTGATCTTTATGTGATCGTGAGCTTTGTATCATGTTGAACAAGTACATGTTATTATTCAGATATTATGCTACTCCTATGCTTAATTGTTATAGTGTACTCTAGTGGTGTTATTAAAGTAATCTATTCCTCCTGCCATGGTGTAACGGTGACAGTGTGTGCATCATCGTGGTACTTGGTTTAGGCTATGATTATGATCTCTTGTGGATTATGAGAGTAATTATTACTATGATAGTATTGAGTGATCTATTCCTCCTTTCATGGTGTAAAGTTGACAGTGTGTGCACCGTGTTAGTACTTGGTCTAAGTCGCAATGAATTGTTAGAATTTATTATTTGTTAGTGTGTAATAGAAATAGCAAATAGAAATAAGTTAGAAAAAATAGCAAATAGCAAATAGAAAATAGAATTGTTAGAAAAAATAGCAATAGCAAATAGCAAATAGAATTTTTAGATAGAATTTTTAGATAGCAAATAGCAAATAGAATTTTTAGATAGAATTTTTAGATAGCAAATAGAGTTATTTATTTAGAATAGAGTTATTTAGTTAGAATAGCATTATTTTAGTTAGAATAGAGTTATTTAGTTAGAATAGAGTTATTTTAGTTAGAATATAATTATTTTAGTTAGAATAGAATTATTTTAGTTAGAATAGAATTATTTAGTTAGAATAGCATTATTTAGTTAGAATAGAATTATTTTAGTTAGAATAGAGTTATTTAGTTAGAATCGAATTATTTTAGTTAGAATATATAGAATTATTTTGCATCATATATAGTTTGTTAGTTTATTAGTTAATCAAATGTTCGTTTTTTGCAGAACTATGGATCCACATAGCAGGAACCTCGAAGAGGAAGAACTTATCGAAGATATAATCAAAGACGCCCCCGACGTTGAACCTGCTGAATCTCCGTCGTCATATCTAAACCCCTCCGGAGATGGAATGGAGGTTGATCGACACGAAGATGAAGCCGATGGGGCCGGAGATAGCTCCAATGACGGAGAAGGTGATAGCTCCACTGATGGAGAAGCCGGTGGAGAAGCCGGTGGAGAAATAATAAAGTCCGGCGAGGTATACATATGAAGTTCGACAATCACTTGTAATATGTGAAAAATATTGGAGATAGCTCTATATTGTATACATATACATTCATTTGACGAATGTTTCTCCCTCTTAGGCCTCCACATCGAGCAAAGCTACGAAACGAGGCCCGACTAAAAAGTTGGACGCACGGACGCATTACACCTTTGCGGTGATATTGCCTACGGGCGAACCAAAGCTTCCTAAGAATGCTGCTGACACATTCAAGAAGCAATGCGGAGTTCTCGTTAGGGATCACGTCCCGATCAGCGTTCGGGAGTGGAACAAGCGCAAAGGGGCAGCCGATAGTGACTATGTCGCTGAAAGGTACAAAGATAATCTTTGGAATGATATCATGTCACATTTCAACCTGCCAGAATGTGAGAATCAAGACGCCGCAAATAAACTGAGGGCCAAAGTCAAGCAGTGGACTCTAAAGAAGATGGCCGAACTGTTCCGTAGCTGGAAGAAGGAGCTATGGCAAGACTATCTGAAGACAAAGAAAGTGCCAGTATTCGAGGGGTATCTAGCCAAGCAGGCGAATCACTGGAAGGCATTTCAGGAGTACAAGCAGTCAGAAGATGCCAAGGCATTATCAGAAAAGAACAAGAAAAATGCCGACAAGAAGAAATATCACCACACGCTGGGGCCAGGGGGCTATGAGACTGCCATCCCAAAGTGGGATAAGAAAGAGCAAGATCTGCTAGCTAAAGGCATCGTACCTGAACCCATCCGTGATGAGTGCGAATTGAGAGCAAGGAATTGGTTCCTTGCGCATGGTGGTTCGTACGACGAAGAAACAGGGGACCTCATCTGCAGTGACGGTCTTAGGATACCCAGGGAGAATTGGAAAAAGATAGTGAAAGAAATTAAAGAGGGAAAAAGACAGTTCACTGCAGATAGAGAGAAAGATTTGCTCACACTGGTCCTCGGCAATGACGAACATGGAGGACGAACGCGAGGCTTCGGTCCTTCTTACCCGTGGTGGCTTGGGTTTGCCAGAGACCAAGACACTTACAGAAGCCGAGCGAGAGCAAAGAAGCGATAGCAGGATGAGGAGAATGACAAGTTCAACCAGTTGCTTGCCAGGCTTAACGAGCAACAGAAGCAGATTGACGAGCTTAGAGGAGTAGCGCGCCAGGAAGATCCTGCACTCGATATTACCGGCGCCCCATCTAAGCGGAAAAGCAGCGTGGCTGAATCTGAGGCCCCGCCCAACGATGCACGAAGAATGATAGAGGGCGGTCCCGGCTACCCCGTGGATGGAATCAAGGAGTCAACATCATGTGAACTCCATCAGAAATTCAAGAACATATCCATGAAGGTGGCCGTCGGACAAGCTTTACCTTCTGGCCCTGATGCACGCTGGCATGGCCGTGAGATTCCAGCTGGCTTTGCTAAAGTCGGGGTGGATGAAATCATGGCGGGGTTTCATGATATGGAGCTCGACATGGCTGGACCCGAAGATGAGAGGACACTCGGAGAAGTACTGGGTGGAGTCATCCTATGGGACAAGAACTACATCAAGCTTCCAGGCTCGGCCCCAAGGACAACACCGCCTCCGAGTCGTCGCAGGTCACCTAAACCTCCATCACCTCCAAGCCCTCCACATGACGACGGCCACCACAACACGAGTCCATCTCGATCACCGCCGCCGGACTTGGGTCGGCCGTCTCCGCCGCCCCCCGCTAAGGATACTAAGCGGAAGCGTGCCAGCAAGAATGCTCCGTCGATGAGTTCTAAGCGACGGAGCTCCCCAAAGCGCAAACTGTCGCCCCTCCCAAAGGTACCTCATGCTAATCTTCCTATCAGACCTTATGATCGTACCGACGAGGAAAACGCCAGGATAGCAAAGGAACATTATGATGCGCAGATGAAAAAGAAGGAACCCGAGCCCCGCCCGGAATACACCGAGAAGCAAATAGCATATGCAAAATACTTCATGACCCTTCCATCACAGTATGACTTACACCATAAGCCTGACGACTATACACGCACATTGCAGAAGGAAGGGCAAAAGAGCAAGTCACGTGCAAGTGCAAGTGGGAGCAAATCAAGTTCAACTACAAGCAAAAAAAGATCAGACGTTCCTCAGCTTGGACAACAGGCCAAACAGTCGATCCCACCCCTCAGGGTGTTACCCGAGAATGTTCCCTCTCTGGTGCAGGGGCAAGATTTGGAATTAGCAAAGAAGTGGGCGGCTGAATGGGGTATCCCGGTTGAAGACGTTCTGGCTTCCCAAGACGACAGGTTACCCAAGGCTGTGGTAGCCCCTAAGCCACAGTTTGTCATGGGAGCGCCTTTGGTCAACAAAGATAAGTTGGATGATCTCCCAACAAATATGCGTTACTTGCATACATGGTACTTAAGTGAATCAAAGAATGGGAGAACGATGATCGTGGCGCTTGTCCCACGGGAGTACTACGGCCGCCCCGAAGACATCCATATCGACTTTGATGAACTCTTCCAGATGTACAATGCCGACGCCCTCGACAAATCGCTTATGAGTTGCTATTGTCTGTAAGTTTTTTAATTTGTTGTCTACATATAACTTGATCAGTTATTTCAATTCATTGTCTACATATAACTTGTTCCGTTCTGACTTGTACTCTATTATGCAGAATGAAGATTCTGGAATGTAAAAGTAGGAACATCCTAAATATTGGGTTTATTGACCCAGATAAAATACATATAAAGACGCTAACTGATAACCCCAAGGAGACAGAGGAAAACCTTCTAAGGTTTCTAACAGAACAAAATTTCTGTGACCACATACTGTTTCCATACAACTTCAAGTGAGGGTCTTACTCTGTTGTGTCCATTCACTTATGAGTGTTATTGATAAGTTACTGACACATATATATATATATATATATATGTGCAGCTTCCACTAGATTCTGTTGGACATTCAAATTGATAAGGGAAGAGTTGATGCCTTCGACCCATTATCGAGACCCTTGGAACAGTTCCAAAGCCTGCAGGACATGCTCCAAGGGTAATTTTATCATTCTTGCGCTCTATCGGTCTCTTTCGATGATTTTCTGATATATCAATTAATGAAAAACTTAGCAAATCATTTTCCTTGTCGGGCAGGGTTTGGAAGCGGTTCAAGTGCGTGACTCCCGGTATCCGGGATGAGAAGCTGACCTTTAGAGCGGCTCAGGTAAGTAGTAGTATGATATACTTCTATTTTCAATACATTTGTAATGCTAGATTATTATTTTGATTATATATATTCTATTATCGTAAAGTGCGATCAGCAGCCACGGGGGACGCATCTATGTGGATACTATGTTTGCGAGACCATTCGCACGTTTACCTCTGAGCACAAGGATTACAGATACGATGTAAGCAATAAACATTCACACCTCTATTTTTACTCGTCATTCTTTGTTATCATGATTGATATTCATATTCATCTCCTCTTCTTATATAGTACACGGCCATGCGGGAGAAGTACCTACCAGAGCAACGCGCGATTGCTGTTGCAGAGGAGCTAGCGGCCTTTCTGAGGATAGAAGCTATAGACGACAAAGGACGATTTAGTGTAGCTAGGGGCCATTACTGATGTTGGTCCATGTAATCGAATAGACGGGCTCTTGTCCCGATAATTCTGATCTCCATATAATTGTATATATATGCTCGCTTTGTAAGATAAGTTAATCTTATATATATATGCATAAACTAATTCCCGAACACCAAGGCACCAAACGAGGCATCACGTTAATCCCCCGAACACCTAAAACCCCTAAACCCTAAAACCGTAAAGCAAAAAACAAAAAACTGCAGACCCTTTAGTCCCGGTCTGTGTTACAAACCGGGACTAAAGGTCCTGGCCCTGATTCGCTCCGAGGTGCCCACGTGGACACCCTCCAGTCCCGGCTGGTAAGCGGGCCGGGACTAAAGGTTCAGCCTTTAGTCCCGCGGCTGGGGTCCCGGTTTGCAAACCGGGACTAAAGCCCCTTACGGGCCGGGACTGGAGGCCCCGTCCCCACTAGTGATTACTCATTCCAGTTTACTTGCTGCTAACAAATTCTTTAGTCTAAAGACTTCAATTCTTTAATCCGAAGTGTTGACTATTATACAGGGCAGGAGAAAGCAGGTGCACGTCAGCAGCATATGGATATCATCAACTTCCTCAGGTAGCTGCATACGCATTGCAGTTGACTGTCATTCCAGCCTAGTGTAGTCTTCATCTAGTGTTAAACTATCATCTGACTTGTTATTGCAGCTTAGTGTGCTGTTTATTTACTTTGTGATGTTGAACTATCATGTGACTATGACTTAGTGTAGTTGCCTTATTACATCCTAATGTAGTAATGTGTTTGTGGATTTATCTTTTGTCGCTATATTATCATGTGGTTTCACATAATTTTATTCCTCCAGGAACCATTTGTAACATATTGAATTGGTGAGTGTTTAATCCCCCCTATTTAGACACCTGATATGGAAATAAAAGTTCTCTTTCGACTTGTATCGTTGAAGGCTAATTATTGCTGATGACACAAACACCAGATTTTGCAAAAGAAAGTTTCCACTAGTACTGTGTTTATACACTATATTGTAGCTGATATTTCTTTTTATTTCTGTCCTGCAAAGTAGTTTGGATGAAGATTTTGACAAATGTACTCTGACTTTACCGGTCTATCCATTGAATATTTCAGCTTTCCTAGGTAGATTTGAAAAGATTTTTGTATCGATAGAATAGAATATTAGCTGATGACAAAATGTTATAGTGGCTCGTTGGATTCATGTCATGCTTCACGTGAAATGTAATTGTAGAGTGAAAAATACTTGTTGCTACTTGAAGAAAAAAAATGCCACAATAACTCTTACATAAAAGAAATATAGGTGATCTGGTACGTGTGGCATAGCACACATATGAAAACTACTCCTATCCATATATATCGCGTAAGTTTGAAGTCAGCGAGGCGAGGGAAAAACCCTGGCTAACAGCTCCACTACAACCGATGGGTACTCGATCATGAGTTGCCCAAAGCAATTCTCAAATCCCTCGCTCTTGAGAACTGCTTTGAGATTGGGAGCAAGGAAATCTAAGCATGCGTCCTTGAGCGCGTGACAAAGATGCCGCTGAGCCAGCAGCAGAGTAGTAGCCACCGTGCTCCTGTCAATGTGTGTGCGTAGCTTCTCTGCGCAGATCGACTTGAGCCTTCCAAGGTCGAACCTGTCCGCCGCCGCAAGCAGATGCCGAGTCATGTCGACCTCATCGTCGTCGTCATCGACTGGTGGTAGCTGCAGGTTGCCTTTGTAGATGAAGTCGAGCACGGCCTTGAACACCCGAGGCTCCATGTCATGGATGCGAACTGAAGGCGCAATAGTCTCCCTCATCGGCCCGGTGAAGTGCGCCGCGAGCACCGGTGACTGGGCGGCGAGCAAACGCTTGTGTGCCGGGAAGGTTTCATCGCCAACCTCGAGGGCCACATCCGTCGGCATGTCATCAAAGAAGACGCGGATGAGACGCTCGTGCACGTCAGCAGGTACATGAGTCGGAGGCGGACTGCTTGGCGTTGGCTCCTCGGTCGGCGGTTGGACGGTCTTGGTGATGACCGTGGGCACGCGGAATTCGCACCTGACGCTGAAGGCATCATCCCTGAGGCAAGCCGACCGCTCCAGGCTAGACCTGTAGATGAGTCCGTTGAAGGATGGCTCGCTGTCGTAGGTCACCTGGTAGTTTCGAGAAAATCTTGGGTACCCTTGAAACGGATTGTCGTCCGGGCCGAGCAAAAAGACATTGTACGACACCTCTGGCACTTTGTCTTCGTCCGCCCCGCGATCATGGTACAGTAAGAATGTTAGATCTCCCCGGTGATCTGAGTTGTAGCCGTTAGGGTAGTACCGCAGGTACCAGCGACGGCCTCCGGCAACGAATTTGTCTGATCTCATGAACGTGCCGAAGGTATAACAGTTGGTCTTGGAGTGCCCGTTTATCTTCAGGTCGTGGGAGAAGGACACTGACGAGGTTTATCCCCGGCAATGCCCATGTCGAAGGGCTTTCGATCTAGGAAGCGAATAGGGAACCTGGCGAACTCGACGGCGATCAGACGAAAGCAGTGGGACACGAGGATTTACCCAGGTTCAGCCCCCTCGAAAGGTAAAAGGCCTACGTCCTGCTTGTCTGACTTTGTATTGATGTGGTGATGGGCGATGATGGTGTTACAATGGTGGCGTAGATTGGATCTAGCCGAAGGTAGAGAACTCGAAGGTGTCGAGCGCTCTAGCGTTAGGTGGGTGGAAGTGAATCTAGGGTTTCGAAACCTCCCTCCCAGCCTTTTATAAGTTAAGGCTGGGTCTCAGGAGTGTTTCTCAAGCCAAGTACAGATCGGATCAACCGAGACCTAATCTAGCTTGGACTCTTCGAAATTTTGCTTGTACACCAAGTAATACTCCTGAGCCGCATCGAGACACTGCCTTGATAGGCCTCGAAAGCCTTTCCTGAGACACCCCACCTGGACCGAAAACCAGGTAGGCGAATGTCGGGGGCCCATCTGTCATTCCTTCGTCAGTAGCCCCCGAGTGCCTGGGATAGCCGAAGACTATGGCAGGGACTCCCTCCGAAAGTCTTCCTAGTCGCACCCGATATGAGCACTTAGCCTGTAAAACTATAAATACATAGAAATCATTCGAGTAGTAAGCTTGTTTGGTGCACAATTTTCGAATCACTCTCATTTAGAGCCTCGAAAGTGCTAAGTTGGGTTTGCAGAGGGATGCGCATAACCGGCCTGAGACTCACGCCGGGTCTCAGTTAATTGCATTGCTGCAAAGACATTCGGTTAGCTTACTCAGATTCGAGTCCCCCGACTCGAACCCGCGTGGGCTGGTGCTACCCCGACCCGAGCCGCGTCGGACTTACCAGGTCGGAGCCCAGTTCATTGTGAGGCTCCCGATGCGTCCATCGGTGCAAACTTCATACCGTAGGTATGGAAAATTTCCGGCAGAGCGCGTTTGATACGAATACCGGGCCATCCGGTATTGCAAACCGTGGACTTACCTTCGTATTTGACATACGGCATCCGAACTGGTATAATGCCACCAAAATTCGGGCATGTTGATTGAGGAGCGTTGATAGCTCGGGAGACAAGTTAAAACAAGATGATTCAAAGGTCCGAAGCTCGAACCCGGATCTCTGAAGTTATTATTGGGTCGAATGAAACAGCTCGAAAGATCGAAGACCTGCCTCAGATGTCTCGAAGGCGCTGCTAGCCCGAAAGAGATAACTCGAGGGACCGAAGTCCTGCTTCGAATGCCTCGAAGGCGCTGCTGGCCCGAAAGAGATAGCTCGAGGGACCGAAGTCCTGCTTCGAATGCTTCGAAGGCGCTGCTGGCCCAAAAGAGATAGCTCGAGGGACCGAAGTCCTGCTTCGAATATCCCGAAGGCGCTGCTGGCTGAAAGAGATAACTTCGAGGGACCGAAATCCTGTCTCGAATATCCCGAAGGCGCTGCTGGCCGAAAGAGATAACTTCGAGGGACCGAAATCCTGTCTCGAATACATCGAAGGCGCTGCCGGCCCGAAAGAATTGACTCGAAGAGCAAAAAGACAGAGTCGTCGAGAAAAACTCGGTGTAGATTCGAATGACGCAAAAGAGAGGTACACAAAAAGCCTCGAAAGAAAACCCAGTCGAGATGCCGTTCAAGTGCAAGAGGCACATACCTTCGAAATTCGAGAGAACCCTCACCAATCTTTGCCCTTTGAGTCGAAAAGAAAGCATCCTACCCAAGGGAACGCGTCATCGCTGACGACACACTGCGTCGAGTCGTCACCTCATCTTCTGCAGGACAGGCCTGAGCCTGCCAGGACAAGACGTGTGGTGGGCCCTCAAGCCGCGCAACGCGGCCGTTGACAGAGTTTGACCGCACGTCCCACGCGTGGGTGAGAAATAACCGGCGCGGTTTCCTTGATTACCGTGCGTAGTGGACGCCGCGGCGCTCGCGTGCTGACACGTGGACGGTTGGATCAACCCGGCCGTTTCCACTTCGTCGTGGACGGTTGAGATCTGACGTAGATCTCTAGAGCTGGAATAAATGACGGTGGCAGGGTAACAATCTATCTCACTCCGCCGCCATCGTCTCCTTCCTCGCGCAGCGCTCCTGTAGCTCCATTCCCTTCCATTTCCGCGACCTTTGCTGCGCCCTGACCATGGGCAAGAGGGGCTCCACAGCCACCGGCGCCACCGCCGCCGCCAAGAAGGCCAAGACTGCCGATGCTGAAGGCTCCGGCGTTGGCCGCTGGGTCCAATCCAAGGTCGGGAACAAGGAGCTGACCCAGGCCGAGAAGATGGGTCTGCTGAAGAACACTCCGGCGGAATCGCTCGCCGCCGGCCCGGAGATCGTTCCCCGGCCACCCCTCGGCTTCCGGGTAATCTTCATCGCCTTTTTGCTGCGGGGTTTGTCTTTTCCCCCGCATCCTTTTCTTCGTGGCCTTCTCTTTGCTTATGGGATTCAGCTCCACGACCTGAATCCCAACTCCATCCTTCACATTGCGTGCTTTATCACGCTCTGTGAGTGCTTCCTGGGGATCGAACCCCACTGGGCTTTGTGGCGCCGAATCTTTGCTATTCGGCACCCTCTGCCGTATCAAACCGGCGGCTTTGGCGTTCAAGTGCGCCCAGACGTCGACTACTTCAATCTTCAAGCGCCCGAAAATAATCCCGGGTGGAGGACGAAGTGGTATTACGCCAAGGACAAATCCTCCGACGGCGAAAACTTCGGGCTCGAGGAATTCCATTCTACAGTCATTCTTCGACCACGCGTATCCTGGAGACACGATCTTTCGGACGAGGAGCTGAAGATTACGGAACCGCTGATGGAGAAGATCCAGCAGCTCCGAGCTACCCCAAAGAAGGAGCTTTCGGGGATCCAGCTCATCCGAACCTTCATCGAGCGTCGAATCCAGCCGCTCGCTGCCCGAGCCCACTGCATGTGGGACTACAGCGATCGCCGGGATTCGACCCGTATCTCCCAAGACGAGCTGCACGAAGCCGAAATCGACGAGTGCGTACGCACCGTCACGAACATCAAGAAGAAGGATCCCGTGCCGAAGATCTTTGGTGCTGTAGCCTTTAGCAAAGCCTTTCCCCGCACCGAGGTATGATTGTGCTTTCATTCGAATGCCTTCTTCATTTCTTAGCCGGATCGTCCAGTGTCGAAAGCAACCCTTTTCTCTGCGCAGGTGATTGACGTAGCCCGATGCTATCTGCCCCAGCCCGAGATGGGCGAATATACAGGGCGTGATTTTGCCGAGGTACCTGAAGGGTCAGCCTCCGCCGCTCCATCGCCACCGAGGGCTCCGAAGAGACAACGAGTCGCTGACGTTGTCGAAGATTCGGAAGACCTCGACGACACTCACTTTACTTTAGGGGATGACGACAACAGTGCTATCCCAGCTTCACCTTTGAGCCGCCGCGCTCCACCTCGAACAGACAAGAAGGTTTTCCCGAAGTTCGGGATTGACGCTTCGTAAGTGTTACTTGTCGAGCTTGTACATTCTCTGGTCATACTTCAAATTAATTGTCTGATTCTCTCGTTGATGCTTGCTTCAGATCTTCCTCCGAGGAAACGTCGACCGGTCCTGGGGATCAATACCAGGTTCGACCCCATGACCACGCCCTCGAACAAACGGCAGATTCGCAAGAGAAGGCCGTCGACGTCACCGTGATGTCTACGCACTTCTATTCTTGTAGACACTTGTTGGGCCTCCAAGTGCAGAGGTTTGTAGAACAGCAGCAAGTTTCCCTTAAGTGGATCACCCAAGGTTTATCGAACTCAGGGAGGTTAGAGGTCAAAGCTATCCCTCTCAAGCAACCCTGCAATTACGATACAGAAAGTCTCTTGTGTCCCCAACACACCCAATACGCTTGTCAGACGTATAGGTGCACTAGTTCGGCGAAGAGATAGTGAAATACAAGTGGTATAGACGATTATAAGTAGCAAACGTGATATGGAATAAATATCGCTGCGAGTAAACAAGTAATAAAATAGCAAGTAAACGGTGTGCAAAGCTTGGAAACAAGGCCTAGGGATCATACTTTCACTAGTGGACACACTCCCAACAATATAACATGATTGAACAAGTAACTTCTCTTGCTAAGGTACTCTGAATTACTCTCCTATTGAATAACACTAATCACTGTGTAGTGGCTACGGAAGCACCCCTTAAAGTTCATCAAGTACTTGACAAACACCACTCATAGAGATATTCAAATCAGATCACAATTCAAGATAGAAATCATTGCAACTCAGACCAAGTACTAACACGGTGCACACACTCACACCTTTACACCATGAAAGGAGGAATAAATCACTCAAACTATCATAGCAATAATTATTCTCATAATCCACAAGGGATCACAATCGTATCCTAAACCAAGTACCACCATGATGCACGCACTGTCACCGTTACACCATAACAGGAGGAATAGATTACTTTAATAATATCACTAGAGTACACAAAATATCTGAATAATGACATGTACTTGTTCAACATGATACAAAGCTCATGATCACATAAATATCACATCATGGGAGAGAGAGGTGAACCACATAGCTACCGGTAGAGCCCTCAGCCCCGGGGATGAACTACTCCCTCCTCATCATAGGAGACAGCAAGGTTGATGGAGATGGCGGTGAGGTCGATGGAGACGGCGGAGACGGCGATGGAGACCGATGGAGATGGCTCCGGGGGCACTTCCCCGTCCCGGCAGGGTGCCGGAACAGAGACTTCTGTCCCCCGAAATTCGTCGGTGGCGGCGGCGGAGCTACGGAACTCTTTCTGGAAATCTGATCAGGGGCTTAGGTTTTTCCGTCCCGAGGCTTCTTATAGGCGAAGGGGCGTCGCGAGAGGGCAGCCAGGGGCTCCTCACATAGGGGTTGCGCGGCCAGGGCCTGGGCCGCGCCAGCCCCTTGTGAGGGTGGCCTCTGGCCCCTCTCCTTCCTCTCTTCGGATGTCTGGATGCTCCCGAGAAAAATAGGACTTCTGGCTTTTGTTTCGTCCAATTCCGAGAATATTTCCTGTGTATCACTTCTGAAACACAAAAACAGCAGAAAACAGGAAACTGGCACTGTGGCACTTCGTTAATAGGTTAGTTCCGGAAAATGCATAAAAGTGCCACTAAGTGTAACGAAACAATATGCAAATGGTGTAAAAACAAGCATGGAGCATCAAAAATTATAGATACGTTTGAGACGTATCAAGCATCCCCAAGCTTAACTCCTGCTCGTCCTCGAGTAGGTAAGTGATAACAAAAGAATAATTTTTGAGGTGACATGCACCTACACAATCTTGATCATATATGTAAGCATTGATGAGCTGGGATCAATAGAACTTAAAACATGGGCATGAAAGATATAATCATGACAATAAGAACTTAGAAACCATGTTGTAAACATGCAAATGAACACAAACAAAAGATCATGATAATGAAACAATGAAAGTCAAACGTGTGTTCAAATCATAAGGAAAAACATACAAATGGTTTTCAGCTTGTCCTTCAAAGAGAGCAAAACATAAATGCATAGGACACCTCAAAGTTTAAGAGGGCGACTAGATACAAATAATTTAAGAACAAGTGAAACCAACAATATGAGTCAATCAATGAACCTTGGGACAATGCATAACACACTAAGAATGACAACTATGCTCTCTTAATGGTGCATAAAGAAAGAAGGTGGTGACTCAACATAAAAGTAAAAGAAAGGCCCTTCGCAGAGGGAAGCAGTGATTTAAACATGTGCAAGAGCTTTTCATTTGTAAAACAGAGATAAAACTTGATTTTGAGAGGTAGTTGTCTTTGTCAACGACTGGCAATGGGGTTCTTACTATCTTCCATACAAAAATAAAGCAAGTTTTTGAGAGAGAGATTGGCACTTCGTGCTCTTTTTATAAAACTTGGCACTCCTCCCCACCTTTTCCTTTCACATACCATGGCTAACCGATTCCATCGGGTGCCCACCAACATTCACATTCTTTGGAGGAGTGCCTTTTTCTTTCTTTTTTCCTTTTTTTTCTTTTTGGAATAAACAATATGGAAGATAGCAAATCCGACCACTACGTCCCCATGAGCTGAAAACAGTGTCACAAAACGAGAAGTATTTTGAAGGTTTTTGAAAGGTAGCACACGAAAATTTTACTTTGGAATGGCTTACAAATACCATGCATAGGAATTTATAGTGGACACAATGGCAAACTTGGCTTTTAGGAGTTGGATGCACGAGTAGATCTCATACTCAGTACAAGGCGAGGGCTAGCAAAAGACTGGGAGCGACCAACTAAGAGAGCAGTAATGGCCATAATCATGCAAAGCGACAAAGCGACATTAAAAGAAGCATACGATGGCATCAAAAGTCAAAAACTAAATGATCATGAAGGCTAATGGCGACTTTGTAAGAGTCTAACATGTGTGAGCATGCACCAAGTCAACCCAAATAAAGCATCAAGGAGAAAACCAAAATAATGCTTCCATACAATAAAAACAACGCATGATTTTTTCAAAGGCTCATTAAGCAATCTCAGTTATTTGAGACAAGTCATGCTACAGCAAAACCACTAAGCATACTATCAAAAAGACATCAAGCATGACATGAAAAAGCCTAAGCCGCAGTCTACACAAGCTCCTTCTTGTACCACTATTTTGCACAAAGCTTTTTCTCTTTTCCAACACCATTTGAAATTTTTATAACAACCTCTTTTGATGAAAACCAATAAAGTTCAGAGGCAAAAATGCACCTTGATGAAAAGATATGACAAGATCTGAACGCATATCAAGGCGAAAACGAAAACCAAAAGCAGTAGCAGAAAAACTAGAATGCTCGATTAATAAGAGTGAAAACTAGAGCATTCTTTGCAAATGAAAACGAGTACATCTCCTCCAAAAGAAACATGATGTGATCTAACCATTTATTGCAGCAAACAAACAAACCTAACCAACTAAGAAAACTAAAACAACTGACGCTCCAAGAAAAACACATAGTGCATGAAGCAATAAAAATATAGTGTTTTGAAAGGTGACCTGATTTTTGCCGATGAAGAAGGGGTGCCTCAGGGGCATCCCCAAGCTTTGACACTTGTACTTCTTGGATATTTCTTGGGGTGATGCATGGGCATCCCCAAGCTTGAGCTTTTGTCCATTCTTCATCTCATCTCATCATTCTCCAATCCCTACACTTGAAAACTTCCTTCATACAAAACTAAACACAATTCTATTAGCAACATTAGTGTAAGCATAAAATATATTCAACCTCTTTTAGCTTCAGGTTTCAACACAAAACCACCACATATAAAGTATAAACTACTGTAGCAACTTCCCCAAAAGTTCCATGATCAAAAGAACTCAAAAAGAAAGCGATAAAGCGGCAAACACAAATATTGGCAGAAATCTGTCAAAACTGAACAGCTGACAAAGGTCGAATTTTTGAGAGATTTTCTGTTGCTCAAATCAAAAAGTGTTCAACTAAGAAAAGTTTGGATATAACCTGGGGCATATGCACAAGAAATCGCAGGTCCAAAAGATAAACAGAGAATTTATACGAATTTTTACGGTGCAGCACCGAAAACAGTTTCAGGTCAGCAACATCCCCAAATCTTACCTCACTCAAATTAGAGGCTTCTCTTGGCACAACAACGAAATAAAAAGGATAAGGAGCGGTTATTACAGTAGTAATAACTTCCAAGACTCAAATAAAAGAAAAATTACTGAAAATAAAACAATGGGTTATCTCCCAAGAGTGCTTTTCTTTAACGCCTTTGAGCTAGGCGTAGTAATTTGTAAAGATGCTCATGTGGGCGCGCTTGAGGCAAAGGCGCCATATAGGATTTTAAAGCAATAGAGAGCATCAAAAAGCAAGTATGGACCACATTTAAAGCTAAACCACTTCCTATGAAAAATAGTCTTGTAAAGAGACAAGTCATGAAAGCGCAAAGCAAAAAGCATAGGAAGGCAAAACAAGTATAACTTCAAGAATTGCAATATAAAGAGGGGAAACTCAATATTGTTGAGATCCTTCAAACCATGTTTCCCTCTCTCATAATAACTTTCAGTAGTATCATGAATAGAATGAACAACATAACTATCACATAACGCACCTCTATCATGAGCCACATGCATAAAAGCATTAATACTCCCTACATGAACAATAGTAGTAGGAGCAGATTCAACAGAATAATTATTCTTATCACCATAATCATCAAAAACAGGAGGCATATTGTAATCATAACTATTTTTCTCCTCAAAAGTAGGTGAACTGAAAACATTATACCCATCATCACAAGCTAGAGAACTACTATGTCGCAAAGCATACTCATCAAACATATCATCATAAGAAGGAACATGGATAGCACTAATGGTACAACAATTATTAACCTTAGAATTGGTACCAAAAAGATTTTCAATATCAAAAGTAGAGTGCTTTTCCCAATCATGATCACTAACATAGGTAATAGGCATAGGAACATCATCCCAATCAGAATTATCATAATCTATAGTAGGATCATAACGCTTAGGGGATGATACCGTGTCCTCTCGCCTTTTACTCCTCTTCTTCTTCTTCTTCTTCTTCTTACTCTTCTTACTCTCTCCTTTAGGAGGGAGAGACTTGAAGGGCATCTTCTCCACATATTCTTTAGGAGGGAAAGGCATCTTCTCCACATATTCTTGTTTGCTGACAGAAACAACAGAAGAAACTTTGGAGGATTCCTCCTCTCTATTAATAATATCGAAACATCTATTAGTCCTGTCATAGCTTGGCAAAACATCATGTTTAATAAGATCTTGTAAGTAAGTATTTGCGAGGCAATCTTTAGCACAATAGAGATGACAACCAAGAAGGGTGCTATTAATATCAACATCATTCATGTCTATCAAAGCAAGCTTTCTAGATATCTCTTCACAATTCAAAAACAAAGTAAGCTCATCATGCTGATTGAGAGTAATCTTATCATCACAATACAAATCTGCGGTACTTGTTCGATTAATTGGACATTGAAAATTAAAGTGACCTTTTTCACCGCAATATTCACAAAGAAAAGGATAAAGCTCACAAACCCATTCGCCAAGCACATCTAGATCCTTGAGCCACATGCTGGTTTCTTCATTTGCGTGGGTGATGCAATAATCTTCCTTGTTGTAACTCTGTTCACAAGGTCTATGTACTCCACAAAAATTAACATGCTTATAAGAAATAGTACTTTTAGAAGTTTGAGCATGTTTATTGCAATCATCAATAACAATATCACTTCCTATGCAAGTGTCCTTAAAAGGTTCATGATACACGTCCCCATTTCCTTTAGGAACATTCATATGGGAAGCAAAGGCTTTAAAGCAATCAACCATAATTTGAGGATCAAGACCATATTTAGCACTAAGCTCTTGAAAATCAGCAGTTTCAGCGAAAGACTTAATGCAATCAAACTCGTAATTCATACCTGATCCTTTACCTTTGTCGTTTTCCCATCCTTCAGCATTCTCTTGTATACGGTGAAGAAGTTTCCACTTAGCATCTTCCTTCATATGAGTGAATGATCCAAAGCAAGAAGCATCCAAATAATCCTTATCAGGAAGAGTAAGCCGTGCATAAAAATTATCAATAACAATATTACGGGGAAGATCATGAATAGGACATTTATGCATTAGTAACTTCAATCTTCCCCACGCTTGGGCAATGCTTTCTCCCTCATGAGGCCAAAAATTATATATCTGATTACGATCTTTATGAATCTCACTTGGAGGATAGAATTTAGAATAAAAGAGAGGTACAATTTCCTCCCAGCCAATAGATGGACCATCTTCAAGCAGCCGATACCATTCCTCAGCTCTGCCTTTCAGTGACAAAGAGAATAACTTCTTCTTAACTTGGTTCATTGAAATACCTGCACACTGGAACAACTCGCATAATTCATGTATAAAAAGCAAATGATCACCAGGATGGACAGTTCCATCTCCAAAATAGCAGTTATCCATAACACGCCTAACAATTTTCATAGGTATTTCAAAAGGATGAGGAGCACAAGCATCATTAGAAACATCACATATGGGAGATAAAATATCATCAGAGCAAACTTTCTCCACTAAAGCTAGGGGACTAAAAATATCATACTCAACAAAACCAGCTTCCCCAAGCTTAGACTTTTCTATAGCATTAGCATTAACAGTATTCAAAGCATTCGTGCTAATAACATTGCTATGCGAAATAAGCTCCAAAGGATTTTCAATTTTCTCTTCAAATCTAAAATCAGGAAAAAGACTAAAGAACTCTGTGTTTTCCATTAAGCCTAACTAGTGAAAATAAAAACAAGAAACAAAAAGATGTAATTGCAGAATCTAAAGGAAATAACTCCGAGCACTCACACAGGAGGATGCGAGTACCTTTTACCTTACCTCCCCGGCAACGGCGCCAGAAAAGAGCTTGATGTCTACGCACTTCTATTCTTGTAGACACTTGTTGGGCCTCCAAGTGCAGAGGTTTGTAGAACAGCAGCAAGTTTCCCTTAAGTGGATCACCCAAGGTTTATCGAACTCAGGGAGGTTAGAGGTCAAAGCTATCCCTCTCAAGCAACCCTGCAATTACGATACAGAAAGTCTCTTGTGTCCCCAACACACCCAATACGCTTGTCAGACGTATAGGTGCACTAGTTCGGCGAAGAGATAGTGAAATACAAGTGGTATAGACGATTATAAGTAGCAAACGTGATATGGAATAAATATCGCTGCAAGCAAACAAGTAATAAAATAGCAAGTAAACGGTGTGCAAAGCTTGGAAACAAGGCCTAGGGATCATACTTTCACTAGTGGACACACTCCCAACAATATAACATGATTGAACAAGTAACTTCTCTTGCTAAGGTACTCTGAATTACTCTCCTATTGAATAACACTAATCACTGTGTAGTGGCTACGGAAGCACCCCTTAAAGTTTATCAAGTACTTGACAAACACCACTCATAGAGATATTCAAATCAGATCACAATTCAAGATAGAAATCATTGCAACTCAGACCAAGTACTAACACGGTGCACACACTCACACCTTTACACCATGAAAGGAGGAATAAATCACTCAAACTATCATAGCAATAATTATTCTCATAATCCACAAGGGATCACAATCGTATCCTAAACCAAGTACCACCATGATGCACGCACTGTCACCGTTACACCATAACAGGAGGAATAGATTACTTTAATAATATCACTAGAGTACACAAAATATCTGAATAATGACATGTACTTGTTCAACATGATACAAAGCTCACGATCACATAAAGATCACATCATGGGAGAGAGAGGTGAACCACATAGCTACCGGTAGAGCCCTCAGCCCCGGGGATGAACTACTCCCTCCTCATCATAGGAGACAGCAAGGTTGATGGAGATGGCGGTGAGGTCGATGGAGACGGCGGAGACGGCGATGGAGACCGATGGAGATGGCTCCGGGGGCACTTCCCCGTCCCGGCAGGGTGCCGGAACAGAGACTTCTGTCCCCCGAAATTCGTCGGTGGCGGCGGCGGAGCTACGGAACTCTTTCTGGAAATCTGATCAGGGGCTTAGGTTTTTCCGTCCCGAGGCTTCTTATAGGCGAAGGGGCGTCGCGAGAGGGCAGCCAGGGGCTCCTCACATAGGGGTGGCGCGGCCAGGGCCTGGGCCGCGCCAGCCCCTTGTGAGGGTGGCCTCTGGCCCCTCTCCTTCCTCTCTTCGGATGTCTGGATGCTCCCGAGAAAAATAGGACTTCTGGCTTTTGTTTCGTCCAATTCCGAGAATATTTCCTGTGTATCACTTCTGAAACACAAAAACAGCAGAAAACAGGAAACTTGCACTGTGGCACTTCGTTAATAGGTTAGTTCCGGAAAATGCATAAAAGTGCCACTAAGTGTAACGAAACAATATGCAAATGGTGTAAAAACAAGCATGGAGCATCAAAAATTATAGATACGTTTGAGACGTATCACACCGCCCCCGAAGTCGCTCTGACGAAGCCTTCGACTTCTTCCAAAAAGAAGGCGATGGAACAAGAATTCGTGCTTGTCTCCTCATCCGACGGGCCTTCCGGTCCCAGCAACCATGTAAGTCCGAAGACTTTCAACTTGTGCTTCGCGTATTTTACCATTAGTAGCCCCCGAGGGTGAGTCGAAGTGTTTACACTTGGGCTTGCCCTCCGAACCATGATTCAAAGGTTAATCTTTCGCCCGGTCTTCTTTAGCCCGTTGTTAGGGACCTGTCGAAGGTTTGTAGAAGCTTCTTCGCCTTAGAGGAAGAGAATCGAAGGCTGACTGAGAAGCTCGACGAAACTCGACGTGAGTAATGCCACCTTCCTTGTACAGTTCGCCTTTGCGTATGACATGATGCTTGTGTTGTTGAACATCTTCTTTTATTGATTAGGGATTGGGGCCCAGGCTGCTACTGACAAGACTTCCCTGAAGTCTCAGCTGGACGACCTTGCCACCGAGAATTCGGGTTTGAAGGCTAGGGTCACCGAGCTGAACGACGAAATCGCCCGTCTGAAGGGTGAATCGTCCGAAGCTAAGGAGCGCGCGAATAAAAGTCGTCTGGACGCCGAAGCCCGCGAAGGGGAGCTGACCCAGCGCCTGCAAACTTCACTTGATGCCTTGCGTGGTAAGTTCTTCAAGCTCTGTCCGGAGTAATGTTCGTGCCGAAAAGTCGTGTTGTGACCTGGCTGTCTGCTTGTTTGTGTAGCTGCTGCCGAATTAGACGCCGGAGCGATGAAAGGGCCTGCTGGAATCGAATCCAGTATCGGCTTTGCCGAACGCCTGAGTCGAGAGGTTGTCAACCTCTTAGCACGGGTGCGGTCGACACTGGTTCGCGTTCGGGATACGTCTGTACCCGATTCGACCAGCGACACAATGGCGGGGATTCTTGACGCTGTAGTGGTGAAGGCGGGCGGTGAAGACCCGTTATTTGCCGCAGTACGCCGTCAGGTAACTATCGGCACCGAATCTGTCTTCTCCATGATGATGATGCATGGCGTGGAGTTCGACGCCGACAAGGTCACGAGCACATACCCGAAAGATAAGGACGGACGTGACAAATCCACCAAGACTTATGTCGCTCGCGCTCGTGAACTGGCTGCTCGAATGACCGGCTTTCTGGCCGATAGGAACGAGAAGCGCGCGGCGGCGAGGGCTCGGAAGCGTGGCGCGTCCGCCGCACCATCTAGCAAGGCCGGTAGTTCAGCGTAGTGCGAGCAGCACTTCTGGTGCCTACTTGTAATTAGTTTTGCTAGTCCACATCGAGGGCTGTGACCCCGATTAGAACTCTTTCTGCTGTAAAACTTGTTCTGCTGTTATATTAATCTTCATGCCATTTCGGTTGCCGTTTCTTGTGTGTGATGCTCGACTCCTCATGCAGGATCCTTCGCTGACCTCTGGTGCTTGGCCTGTTTCGTACGAAACGGTTGGCAGTACTTCTGGTGCCATTGAGCGAAGGGCGCCCTCCTCGAGCGAGTTGTCACTAATTCGATCGTTGCGCGATCAGCTCCAAAGTACGCAGCGCCAACTGAAGGTTGTTACTGCTAAGGTCGATGTCGCTCTTTCGAAAGCGTCGCATGCTGCAGACTGCGAGAAATTTCTTCTCGACGAGGTTGAAAATCTTGGAAAATCTCTGAAGTGTGAGTCTCTGAACTTCTTTCGCTGTGTGTTGGCTTGGATGTGCAGGCTTTGATCTTCGATCCTTTTGCGCAGATGCATGTCTTGACACTGCAGCCGAGGCCCGGCGCGTAAATGCGCATATTATTGCTGCCCAGAATCATGCCAACTCCGTTGCTGATAACTTCTGGGCTGATCGATCGAAGGCGATGAAGCTGACGCTCCTTCAGGATAGGATTGCTCAAGCTGGTGCGTTGGCTGAGACGAGCCGAGGCGCCCTTGCGCTGGTGCACCAGGCGATGTTTCCTCTAAATGATCAGCCCGAAGGTTTGCCGGCGCTGCTCGATCGATTCGAGAACGGCAATGCTATACATTCCTTTGTCCGGGCACATCTGCGCAGTGGGGCTGTGGTCGCACTTGCTTTCGTGCATGCGCACTACCCTGAAGTCGACCTAGAGCTTCTGAAGACGCCTCCGCCGTCGCCCAGTGGTCGCTACGACATGGAACGACATTATGCTGCTTGTAGAAGTACCGGCGACTGTATCGCTCGACAAATTATCGTCGAAAGCGATCGTCAGAGGGCGAGTCAAGATGCTGCGGCACCATGAACTAGCCTTGTTGTTGTGTCTGTATCTTCACTCTGTACATGTATTGTATACCTGTGTTTATATTCGACTGTGTTGAAAAGGCAGGGATCCCGAGCATCGATTAGGAGGGCGAAAGTTCTCCAGCGTAGGTCGAGAGAACGCGTCCCCCAAACGTGAGCTGATTGAGCGCGGCCCCAAAGCGTAGGCGAAGTCCCCGAGCGTGGGTCGAAAAGCTGAGCCCCCGAGCGTGGGTCGAAGCCCCCGGGCGTGGGTCGAAAGGCTGAGCCCCCGAGCGTGGGTCGAAAGGCTGAGCCCCCGAGCGTGGGTCGAAGTCCTCAAGCGTGGGTCGAAAGGCTGAGCCCCCGAGCGTGGGTCGAAAGGCTGAGCCCCCGAGCGTGGGTCAAAGCCCCCGAGCGTGGGTCGAAAGGCTGAGCCCCCGAGCGTGGGTCGAAGCCCCCGAGCGTGGGTCGAAGTCCCCGAGCGTGGGTCAAAAGGCTGAGCCCCCGGGCGTGGGTCGAAAGGCTGAGCCCCCGAGCGTGGGTCGAAAAGCTGAGCCCCCGAGCGTGGGTCGAAGCCCTCAAGCGTGGGTCGAAAGGCTGAGCCCCCGAGCGTGGGTCGAAAGGCTGAGCCCCCGAGCGTGGGTCGAAAGGCTGAGCCCCCGAGCGTGGGTCGAAGCCCTCGAGCGTGGGTCGAAGCCCCCGAGCGTGCACAGGTATAGAACGATGAAGTTGAATTTTATTGCTTGGTGCCGAAGGCACAATGGTGGGCGCGGACTGCTGCCGACGCCTGATTACATAGTAGAGGGGGTAGAGGAGACAGCTTTGCTAGCTAAGGGTAGAAGCGGCGCAGCTGCGCGGCGTTCCATGGGTTGTCGATGTCTTTCCCCGTCTTCGGGTTGCGTAGACGATATGCCCCTCCTGGGATGACCTCGTGGACAAGGTACGGGCCTTCCCATAGTGGTTCCAGCTTCGACGTGCTTGTTTGCTTGAGCCGGAGCACAAGGTCGCCTGGTTCGAAAGAGCGTCCGCGTACCCGTCTGCTGTGGTAGTTGCGGAGGCTCTGCTGGTAGACCGCCGATCGAACGAGGGCGACGTCTCGAGCTTTGTCCAGCAGGTCCTGGGCATCTGCTAGCGCCTTGTCCGCATCTTCCTCGACGTGGGCGGTGACGCGGGGCGCGCTGTAGCGTATGTCCGTGGGTAGCACGGCTTCTGCTCCGAAGAGCAAGAAGAAAGGTGTGTAGCCTGTCGAGGAGTTGGGCGTTGTTCGCAGGCTCCATAGCACCGACGGCAGTTCCTCGACCCAGGCGCCTGCTGCGCGCTTGAGGGGTCGAAGCAGTCTCTTCTTCAGGCCTCCACAGACGAGTCCATTGGCCTTTTCGACCTTTCCATTGGACTTGGGGTGCGATACCGAAGCGTACTTGAGCTTGATGCCGAGGTCTTTGGCAAAGGTTTGGAATTCGCCCGAAGTGAAGTTGGTGCCGTTGTCGGTGATGATGCTGTTCGGGACGCCGTACCGATAGACAATGGACTCGAAAAACTTGACCGCCGTGATTGCCTCTTGGTTGGTGACCGGAACAGCTTCGATCCACTTGGAGAACTTATCCACGGCGACGAGCAAGTACGTATGCCCTCCTCGAGATGATTTGGGGAGAGGCCCCACTTGGTCGAGCCCCCATTGCGCGAAGGGCCATGCGACAGGGATGGTGTGCAGTTCCGATGCCGGCGCGTGCGGCTTGGTGGCGAAGAACTGGCAAGCTTCGCAATGTTGGACTATGTTCCTGGCGTCGTAGAGGGCGGATAGCCAGTAGAATCCAGACCGAAAGGCCTTGGCCACGAGGGTTCGACTGCAGGCGTGGTGTCCGCAGGTACCTTCGTGGATTTCTCGAAGGAGAGTAATCCCATCTTCCTGTGCTATGCACCGCTGGAGCACTCCTGTGGTGCTGTGTTTGTAGAGTTCCCCGTTGATTATCGTGAAGGCCTTAGAGCGCCGCATAACTTGTCGGCGATGGATGGGGTCTTCCGGGAGTTCGCCCCTCGTCAGGTATGCCAAGTACGGTCTTGTCCATATTGCTTCGACGAGCATGACCGCGGCTGCATCCTTCGGGAGGTCTGCTGCTCCTGCCGCTGGGGCGGTATTGACCGTCCGAGCTTCCGGACGTGTTGCTAACGCCGGGTCGATTACTGGCTTGATCTTGACGGAGCGCTCGAATATCTCTTCGAAGAAGACTCCGGGCGGTATTGGGAGGCACCTTGAGCCGACGTTGGCCAGGTTGTCGGCCTCCTCGTTACTTTCTCTGCCGATGTGCGTTACTTCGTAGCCCTCGAATTCGCCTTCGAGCTTGTCGTACATGGCGTGATATGCGATCATGTTCGCGCAAGTTGCGTCGCACTCCTTCATGACTTGCTGAGCGATAAGGTTCGAGTCTCCATGAATCTTGATGCGGGTTGCCCCGCAGGCCTTCGCCATGCGCATACCGTGAAGGACGGCTTCGTATTCTGCCTCGTTGTTGGAGGGATTCGGGAAGCGCATGCGGAGGACGTAGTGCATCCTGTCTCCTTGTGGTGATACCAGGATCACTCCTGCTCCTGCCCCCGAAACCCGCTTGGACCCGTCGACGAAGATGGTCCAGCTGTTCGACAGGTCTGGGAGTTCGGGCATCTGGGCTTCTGTCCATTCGGCTATGAAATCCGGTAGGACCTGTGACTTGATCGCAGACTGGCGCTGGTACATAATTTCCCAGGGTCCTAGCGTGACTCCCCATAGCGACACACGCCCTGTGGCGTCTGGGTTGTTGAGGATGCTGGAGACTGTATTCGAGGCCACTACTGTGATTGGGTGGCACTCGAAATAGTGTGGCAGTTTCTTCCCCGTCATGTATATGGCGTATGCCAACTTCTGGTAATGGGGGTATCTCTGCTTGGTCGGCGATAAAACTTTGCTCAGGTAGTACACGGGTCTCTGGACGCCGTGCTCCTTGCCATCTTCTGCGCGTTCGACCACAAGCACTGAACTGACAACTTGATTAGTAGCCGCGATGTATAACAACATGGGCTCTTTTTCTCGCGGTGTGACGAGAACTGGGGAAGTCGATAGACGCCGCTTGAGATCTTCGAACGCGGCTTGTGCTTCTTCGGTCCACGTGAAGTTGTCTGTTTTCCGGAGTAGCCGATAAAAAGGGAGCGCTTTTTCGCCAAGTTTGCTGATGAAGCGGCTGAGCGCTGCGAGTCGACCTGTCAACTGCTGGACATGTCGAAGCGTCTTCGGAGGCTGCATGCTGATGATGGCCTTGATCTTTTCCGGGTTGCCTTCGATCCCTCCCTCGGAGATCAGATATCCCAGCAGTTGGCCAGTGGGTACCCCGAAAGAGCACTTCTTCGGGTTGAGCTTGATGTTGTATCTGTCGAGGTTGGCAAAGGTTTCTCGAAGATCGTCGAGCAAGGTATCTGCTTTCGCGGTTTTGATAACAATGTCGTCAACGTAAACTTCAATGTTGCGGCCGATTTGTTCTTTCAGGCACGCCTGCATGCACCGTTGATAGGTGGCTCCGGCGTTCTTGAGCCCGAAGGGCATCGTCATGTAGCAGTAAACCGCGTGCGGGGTGATGAACGCCGTCTTGTCTTCGTCTTCAACTTTCAGCCGTATCTGGTTATACCCAGAGTAGGCATCGAGGAACGAGAGGCGCTCGCATCCTGCCGTGGAATCGACGATCTGGTCGATTCGGGGCAAGGGGAAGTAGTCCTTCGGGCAGTGTTTGTTTAAGGCTGTGAAGTCGATGCACATCCTGTAGATCTTGGTGTCCTTCTTTTCCACCATGACCGGTGGCGAGAGCCACGTGGCTTCCTTGATCTCTCTGATGAACTTGGCTTCGAGGAGGCGATTGATTTCTTCGCACATCGACTTGGCCTTCTCTGGATTGTACCGTCGCATAGACTGCTTGACCGGTTTCGCGTTGGGAAATATTTTAAGCTCGTGCTCGGCGAGTTCCCTGGGGATGCCTGGCATATCTGCTGGACACCAGGCAAACATCCTCCAGTGCTCACGGAGGAACTCGACGAGCGCGCTTTCCTATGCGGGGGAAAGGGAGTTCGACACCCGCGCCGTCTTGGTTGGAACAGTCGGGTGGATCTGGTGTTCTCGGGTGTCTTTGGTGGCATCGAAAGACAGCTCTGGGGCGTTCTGCTGCGCCGGTGGGTCGATGTCCATGATAGTGGCCTCCCGAATGTGGTGCAGCTCTTCGTGCACCCCGAAAGTCTAGGACATGTCGTTGAAGTCCTTGTCGCAGTTTTCTGATCGCGCAAAGCTGCCGCTGATCGTTAGTGGTCCTCTGTTTGCGGGCATCCGCAACTTGAGGTAGGCGTAGTGGGGTACTGCCATGAATCGGGCGAACGCTGGTCGCCCGAGGATAGCATGATACTGCGAGGGCCAGTCGACCACCTCGAACTCGATCTTCTCGTTTCTGAAGTTAGCTTTGGTGCCGAAGATGACGTCGAGGTGTATCGCCCCCAATGGGTATGTCGGCTTCCCTGGGACGATTCCGTGGAAAGAAGTCTCCGTTGGCAGGAGATTGTTTAGTGGAATCTTGATCTTTCGCAGTGTGTCTGCGTAGATGAGGTTCAAGCTGCTGCCTCCGTCCATAAACACCTTTTTCGAGGTGAAGCCCCCTATTTGCGCTTCGAGAACCAGAGCATGGTGCCCTGGGCGTGGTATCTTCGGTGGGTGATCTGACCGGTCGAAACCAATCGGGTGTTCGGACCAATTCAGATATTCGGGAGTAGCTGGTGGCGCGTGCTTGGCGTGGAACACTTCTCTCGCGCGCTTTCGCCGGACTTTGTTCGTCGGGCGCCCCCTCTGAATCATGGGCACGAAACCTCTTGGAGGCGGGAACTCTTCTTCCTCGTTGGCCGGCTGTCGCTGCTCGGCTTGCTGGATCGTAGCGGCCTGATGACTTTGTTGTACGACGTTTGCCGGTGGATTCGGCGGTGGCGGTGGAGCGTTATAGGCTATCGCCCCTGCCACTGGTTGCTCGACGTTCATTCTCTCCTGAAGTGCTCGGTTGAGGCGAAGGAATTCCCTGCACTCGATGAGGAGGTGTGCAGGTTTTCGTACTCCGTCCTTGTCGAGGTACGTGTGCCTTGGGCATCCGCTATCAAGCATCTCTTCTATCGACAGCTGTGGCTGCCGGCGACGCCACTCCTTGCTGGGTTTCGAGTCACGGCTGCTACTGCCGTAGTAAGTGTTTCCTCGTCACGGTAAGTCGCGATTGTCGTCGCGGTCTTCGTGCACGTAGCCAGCTGCTACCATGTCTACGTTCTCCGTGTTGTCATAGCGGCTTCGGCGACCTTTCTTCCGGGATCCGGGATGGAATTGGTCCTTCGCATCGCCATCGCGTTCTGCTGATCGACGGCGGCTTCTGGGAGCCGAGATGGAGTCTTCGCCATCGGCCCATTCGTTCGCCAAACTCATCAGGTGGTCGATGGTTCTGGGCTTGCAGCGCCCCAGTTCTTCCTTAAAGTCACGCCAAAATAAGCCGTCCCGAAATGCGTCGATGGCCCTTTCGGGCGAGATGTTCTCTGTCGTGTTCCGAAGGCTGATCCATCGTGAGATGTATGACCTCAGGTTTTCGCCGGTCTTCTGCACGCATAAGCGGAGTTCTTCGAACGACGTAGGGCGTCGTGAGGTGCCTCAGAAGTTTGCGATAAACGCTTGCCGAAACTCTTCCCAGGAGCGAATGCTGTCTTGGGCGAGATTATTCAACCATGCCCTTGCGTTATCTTTTAGGTGCAGCGATAACAACTGGAGAGCGTTGTCTCTGGATCCGCCGCTGATCTTGACAGCGGTCATGAAATCATCTAGCCAAATTCGGGGATCCTGCTGCCCGTTGAACTTGACTACGCCGTCGCTGAGCTTGATTCCTTTCGGCAATGGTGCCGAGCGGATCAGAAGGCTAAAGCATTCTGCCCCGCAGAGTCCGTCGCTGGGACCGCCGAACGCTTCCGCCTCGCGTCGCGCTCGCCCTTGGTCGACTCTATGCTGGGCCAGACCATGCCGAAGCTCTCCATTGAGAGGTTCGACCACTTGCGTCCGAGGCGCTACTGCTGGCGCTGGTGCTGGGTGCCTGGCCTGTTCCGGTGGCGGAGCGGTTCTTGTTGTTGTCGCACCATGGGCTTAGCCAGGCGTGCCTTGCAGCACCCTTACTCCTTCGAGCGCTAGATTCCTCAGGTGTCGCATGTGTTCGTCACCGTTGGATGCGTTCGCGGCAATGTATGCCGCCGCGGCCATGATCGCCGCCTCTTTGGTCTTGGGCATTAACTCGGCTTCATTGAATTCTGCCTCCAGGTTTCGGGTGACATTCTGCATATCGGCCCCATGCTGAGTGCGCGATCTTGATCTATGCTGAACGCTCGAAGAATAATGCGATGATCTTTCTGCCCGCCTCCTGCTGGATGCGTCGGCCTCCTCTCTGCGCCGTTCCAGCACTCGCCTATCAGCGCTAATCTGATCTTTTTGCTCCTGAATGACAAATCGGAGTGCAGCCAAATCGCTTGGACTCGGGTTGGGTCCGAAGTTTACTTCGCCCGCATAAACCCTTCTTGCGAACCGGATCTGGTCATGTGTGACCACTTGGCGACCACTGTCTGCTCGGTTTCGACTGTCGTTGTCGTTTCCGTCGTTGTGTGACGCCATCATGCAGTGTCCCCCGGGCCACGGGGTCGAATCATCGCTGATTTCGCCCAGCGGTGGAGGATAGACGTCGTCATTTTCGACGTAGGGCCCGACCTCGATCATGAAGTCAGAGTCGTGATCAGCCATATAGCCGTCGCTGGATGCGTTAGATTTGCATAGTGAGGCAAAGCTCGCCGAATTGCCGATTTTCCCCTTAGCTTCGGGGTAGACGTCGTCGTCGTCGTCGGAACACGTGTAGTCTGAGTATAACCCCTCGACGTAGTCAGGATCATAGGGTGCGGTGCGAAGTGTGAGGGCGTTGAGAGCCCGATGGCATTCGGATATCGTTGGGTAGATAGCTGCTGTACCTCCCCGCGGATCTTCACAGCCGGCGATCTCATGGAGTGAGAAATCTCCGGCGCCTATGTAGTGGTATGCGTTGCAGTCGACGCAGTAAGCGGTGGTCGGGGATGGAGGCGGATCTTCGAAATCGTTCGACCCTACTGATGGGGTCGAAATCCTCAGTCTCAGCTCCTCCTTCGACGACGCTAGTGACGCGCTTGTCGAGGGTTTGCCCCCGACGGATGGTGGTGTCGTCGCTTCGGCCGCGAGCGGAGCCGATTCGCCGATGGAGAGCAGTTCCATTGCTCCATTGCTGTCCACATGGAAATTGAACAGGCCGAAGGCCATGTCGTAGCCTTCGGGCGCTGCTCCTGCCGCGCTTGGGACGGGGTCAATGGCGCTCACCGTCGAGGTGAGGTTGATGGTGCTTGGCGAGACGCCATCGACGACAGTCGAATCGACGGCGCCAGTCTCGAGCTCCATCGGGCTGGTGTGGACGACGTCCGGCACAGCGATGCCGGCGAGGGTGCCGATGCCGATCTTGGAGGTGGTGTCGTCGTTGGTCGGTGCAGCGATGCCGACGGTAGTGTCGATCTTGACGGGGGTGTCGACGTTGGTCGGCGCAGCGATGCCGACGGTAGTGTCGATGCCGATCTTGGTTGCGGTTGGTGATGGAGCCGGCGAATCCGTAGATCCAGATCCCGTCGTCCCCATGGTCGGCGCCAATTGACGAGGTTTATCCCCGGCAATGCCCATGTCGAAGGGCTTTCGATCTAGGAAGCGAATAGGGAACCTGGCGAACTCGACGGCGATCAGACGAAAGCAGTGGGACACGAGGATTTACCCAGGTTCAGCCCCCTCGAAAGGTAAAAGGCCTACGTCCTGCTTGTCTGACTTTGTATTGATGTGGTAATGGGCGATGATGGTGTTACAATGGTGGCGTAGATTGGATCTAGCCGAAGGTAGAGAACTCGAAGGTGTCGAGCGCTCTGGCGTGAGGTGGGTGGAAGTGAATCTAGGGTTTCGAAACCTCCCTCCCAGCCTTTTATAAGTTAAGGCTGGGTCTCAGGAGTGTTTCTCAAGCCAAGTACAAATCGGATCAACCGAGACCTAATCTAGCTTGGACTCTTCGAAATTTTGCTTGTACACCAAGTAATACTCCTGAGCCGCATCGAGACACTGCCTTGATGGGCCTCGAAAGCCTTTCCTGAGACACCCCACCTGGACCGAAAACCAGGTAGGCGAATGTCGGGGGCCCATCTGTCATTCCTTCGTCAGACACGGTCTCTATGGCTATAGAAGACGCAGTGTGCGACAGCATGCCGCCGGCGGATGACGACATCGGAGGGCTATACCAGCAGCTAAAATCAGCGGGACGTTGGCTTTCCTTAATCACACCACCAGAATCCCTAGCAATCTACGTACCCTGCTTATAAAGGAAAGCATCGGCCTGAATCCGACTCGTACATGTACAACCTGGGCAACAGTTGGTCTTGGAGTAGCACTTTTAGCCAGACTCAGCTATAGCAAACTCTGTGTCATACACTACTAGGCACATCTCCGAAAGAACTTTTGAGGGTACCCTAAACCTGTTTTTACCGTATCGCTCCCATATTCCGGAAAACTCAGGTACAGTAAAAGCCGTTTGAGGATACGGGAAGGCATGCCGTCTCCTCGCCGGTGAGGAGCTCGCCGGCGCCCGTGGACAGACGAGTACATGAGGAAGGCAGCAGGGAGCTACGCCGGCAGCGGAGGAGGAGCTCCAGCCACGTGCTCCTTCCTGAACCCCGGCAGCCGGATCTCCACCACGTCCTGCTCCTCGCTGGCCTGCTTCCACTCCACCGCCGGGTCCAGCTATGCCTCGTATGCCCGGCTGCCGGCGACGTCCGTTCTATCCATGCTCGCCTGCCGCCGGTCGCCGGACCAAAGGTGCATTTGCTAATGGCCATGGTATGTTCTTATATACAGATATACGTATTCCAAAGGAAATTACGGAGGAATTAATGCGGGATCAAGGAATCGAGGTCGCTTGATGAATGGAGATTTTGCGTAGAAGGAGCTCTCTTACTTGCGCAAGCAATCAAAGACATGATTCGTTTCTTTTGCCTCTGCTTGGTTCTGCAGATTGGTTTCGTCTCCCGTGACAGGAATTTGGTTTACTTTACCAACATTCCAGTCCAACAAAATTAGCAACATTGTCTTCCAAAAAAGAAGTGTAGGTTCAAAATTTGACTCCAATTTGGGCATGCTGAATTTGTGTAAGTGCAGTTTGTTTATACTTTTGGTTAAACTGATTGGTGCATGTAGTCAATATGGTACCCACTACCCCATTCGTGCAATTAAGACCAACCACAGTGTGATACAAAAGTGATTCAAACGGTTGCACAAACCGGTTCTACACATTGCAGGGAACCGATTCAATGGGTCAGAGCAGAGAAGCGAACTCATTGTTGGTTCGGTTGCTTTCGTTCCCATCAATTAAAATAAGAGCTCTATCCTTAATTACATGCACCATACAAAGCAAGGACACCAAACATCCAGCAGAACCAGAGGAATTTTTTATTTCTATTGAATGGGCCCCATCTCTGATGTTGAACCGCTGCTATACATTGTAGCAAAACGCCATCGATCCAAAGAGAACTGTCTTTTTTACTTTCAATCGCATACACGCTGTGGATGGTCTAACTACACCAAAAGCTGATGGAGCTAGGCTCCCTTTCAATGGATTGAAAAAAGTCAAAAAAGAGAGAGAAAAGAGTCATGGTCGTGGACACCGACATCTCTATCTTTCCTGACAGACTGCTCTTGTGGCGACTTGCTCCACTTGAGTGTCTCTCCAATAGTTCCTCTCGCCAGTCTCCCACCCTTATCGGCGGTGGCCATGGTGGCAAGTGATGAGTGGGAGCACTGGCGGACCTTTGTGGAGGCTAAAAGGGCCATGGCCCCCCCCCCCCCCCAACTTAGATGAAAATTGCACAATAATACTTAGTATTTATTATTTTTGACCATTCAAAACAAAAAATATTTTGAGTTGGCCCCCTTAGCTTCTAGGTAATTTCTTTTTGCCCCTCCAACCATCATGGTCAAGGTCCGCCACTGAGTGGGAGGGAGGTCTCGATGGTAGTAGTCTTCTCCAACCATGAGTAACGAACCAAAATGCTGCTCTCTGGTTGCTCCGCGTGGTTCTCCAATCAAACAGCGACACGTCCCCATGGGAGTGTGGAACGGACCTTTTCTTTCTCTCTCCATTTTCTCCTCATACGTTTTCTTCTGGCATTTTCTCCATCTCTCGCACGCCGCCCTTGCCGCTCATCTTCGATCACCGAGATCTCCTGCATAGGGGCCCATATTTCCTGATCTGCCACACCTCCTCCGCTCCAATCTCAAAAGATCGAGAGAAATTTAGGAACGAGGCTGGGCGACGGTGACTCGGTGAGGCTAGAGGAGGCAACGGCGAGGACTAGAGGAGGCAGAACTAGCTTTTGCAATCACATCAAGGTGCCTAACACTACCAAGCTCTTCTTGTTTGATTTCAACTTCACCAATTTTCTACGTCATCGTTCCATTAGTCTCCTCTCTCCGCCCGATCCCGCGGCATATGTGTCCCCGCCACTTATTCTCCACCTGCTGTGATCTGCGGCCGGCCATGGTGGAACCCTAGGTTGTGCATGCCGCCGAAAGCTGAGGGGAGCAGGGAGAGAGGCCAAGTAGGCTAAGGAAGGAGAAGTGGAGAACGTGGGGAGGAAGGGACCTTCAGCCCCTCTCTTGCAACGGGCCGTCTCAACCGCGTAGCTGGCCCGGCGGTGGTCTACATGCTCTCTGGGCGCTGCTTCCTTTTTCCACTTTTGATCATTGTCCTATCTACAATGTGATGTTGCCAAACTCTCCTTCTTGGTCATGCCTTAATCTCTCTCTTTGATTTTGCGAGCATTGCTAGACTTGTTGGACACAATTGCTGAACAAGAAAGTACGGTACATTCTGTGATGTGATGCAGGTGAGCACGCCCTCCACCTGTTTGATGAAATACCCAACCATGTGGGTCATATGAATTTCGTTCTATACAACGACATCAACAAGGCCATGCCATTTTGTATTTCACCAGGTCAGCACACTACTGATTGCATTCAGCTCTATGAAGTCCATATCATTTATGTATCTCACTTCTCTTTTGAAGTTTTGCTTGGGCTTTGAGCATACAACAGTTATTGTCATTGCTTAAAGAAGAAACCTTAATTGCTATGGTAGTTGAGTCAGCCAGATAGCCCAATGATTACTACAAGTGACACACGGAACTGTCAGATGTAATGGCAACAAGGTGCAGCGGCAGTTAGTAAGAAGCTCATCAATGTATTGGTTGCATTGACCATGATATAAAATTTCTTGACATATGGAGTTTTACTTTTGCAAGATTAATTTTCCCAGTTGCTAGACTAAGTGAACCGTCAATTCTATAGGCTTTTACATTGAACATGCATGCCATAGATTTTTAAGCTAACCGTTTTGTCATGCAAAGTGGAAGTCTAGGCGAACTGAAATCACAGTTTCTTGCTGTTCTTGATTTCTGCAGTTTATATAGAGCAGATTTTTGCCTAAATATGGTTAATATATCAATGTATGTTAAGCTACTACTGAATATGACAGTATATGTTTTCTCATTATATGCTGAAATGGTTTTTTCGCAACCCAATAAATATTATGTTGAAGATAAAAATTTATATTATAACATGAGGTCAAGTCATAGATTGAATACATTTAAGATTATTTATGTGCTTTCATGACTACCTAAATTTTCTTATTTGATTTGAGCGATATTCTCTCTTATCACCAATTGTACTATAGTTCTTAGAGATGCTTTGATTTGTTTTTAAGTTTAGGAATAGTCAGAATGTGGAAATTAATTTGGAGAAGTTGACAGAGGACTGTTACTGGTGGGCCTTTGCTCACAACCGTTGTCCTCAGATTCATGTAACTAGAAACGTACAAACATATTGCTATCCGAGGGGACAAAAAATTTAGAACAAGTACATGTTAATTGTCCTGGTCACGCTCTTTGTTTATGGATGTTCATATCAGAAGACAAGGATAGGTGCAAAGGAATATGCCCATACCATGTTACTCTGATATGGCCAAAACGATATGGTATCAGCGCATTCCTGTGCTCTTGATTTATTCTTGTACCATTACTAATATCTAGCTGAAAAGATTTTTGCAGACTCGAGGGAATATTAGGTTGGCTTGCAACTTCCCCTAATATGTGACCTAGATTGTGATGTATTAGAGATATGTAATGAGATTCCCTTAGCCAAAAATTCATAGCCAAGAGTTCAGCCAGATGCAAGGGAGGATAACATAGGGTGTTGAGAAATAACATATCGCAATCCAGTTAGGAAGCAAACCAGATATATCATAAAATGAATTATTGATTTTTTTTACTTATCTTGTATGCATCAGTTGCTCACAAGTATAAACATACACCAGTCATTTCATAACGAATTAGGCTTCAAATATATGCAATTCTCTTCTTTTGTATAGGAGTTTCATATAGAAAAGAAGAAAATTCAGCACACGTAGGGACTCCTACAGTAGTTTCAACTGTAGAACACCACCCGTTAGAGGAACTTCTGCCTGCTTAGGAAGTACTAAGTGAGCAGTCAGTTTCAGCACCTTAATAATCCTATTCAATATTGGCTTCCATGTAAGGTTACCTTTTCCGTCACTTTGCTTAGGTTTTTTCAGTACATATTTTAAATCTTTAACTACAAACTGCTGCTAACTTAGTAACTTATTGGTGATTGTACCCTTTCTTTGTTGGACTTGTGAAGTTTATTTGTGTTCCATCCCCATAAATGTTTAGTATCGCCATAATGTCTTGATGTGCTGAGCTCCTCTCTGTGATCAGGAGATGATTCGAGGATGGGAGCAGACCCTTAGTATTGTATTAGCATGGTAACTATAATTGGGTTCTAAAATTTGTTGCTTGGAAATTTATTCTTGCAAAACAATAAAATTGGATAGGTTCAGAATAGGCTCCATTAAGGTAGAAAAAACTTCAGAAGTGAGCCATCTTGGATTTCATTTCTTAACTTTCCTGAAAATACCGATCAACTGTTGGCGTCGGTTCTTGCATAACTGAAATTTTTCCCTGTAATGCGTGTGAATCCGCTCATAAGAATATTCTATGTGGGCATGTATATGGTTCTGTTTTGATTCAGTTTTTTAGCTATTTTTCCTGACCACAAATTTGCAGTTTGATGCGCATAATTTGAAATCAGGAAGAGGAAACAATATTGTTTTGGTTAATTATGTTCACAAGACAGTGAAAATTGCCCACATATTTGTTTATTGTATTTACTGAGCTTTATTTATTTGAATTATTTCCCTGTGGGTCAGCATTAACAGATGGATATGCAAGTTCTTTGTGTGATGGAGAGGACAAGCACCATAAGTTTATCTAGAAGATGTACCCTCCAAGGTGCCACCAATTTCTAACACCCCAACACTGATAGTAGACAGCAAAGTTAATCACTGTCAAAATTAGTACAGGTGCTAACAAAGGAGGTATATAAGTTCCTGGTTGGTGACTTAATTCATTTAGGGATTTTATTGTTGAATGGTCTAGGTTACAGGTCCAAACATGGATTCCACTGGAGTCACTGTCTTGGGGTCAAGTAGTGACCTTTCTTAACTAATTATGCTTCCTGTCAGATTTTTGTCGTTGCTTAAATTTTGTTTTACATGCTTGCAAAATGGTGAATAAATGATGACACCTTCAGGTCATCACGTGCAGAAGATTTTTCTACGCTAAATCTGTTAGGGAGCATATGAGTATATAATAGTAGGTGGTGAATTCCTTATTAGCTGAAGTAAGAAACTGCATTTAAATGTGAGTAAGCGAGATCGTGGCTTCATGAGTTCCCATTTAGTTACCGGAGTTTATGCAGTGTCATTCTGCTATTGAACTGCCAGCTTTCTTCATGTTTTGTTATATAATGTATATTTAATAAAAAGATAAATGCATGGTTATTTGTGCATCATCAAACTCCAAAAACTAGCATGTATTATCATTGTGTTAATTTCGTTGCAGAATTGGAATGCATAAAGTACTACATGTACAATCAAGAATTTCTCTTCTCTTAATACTGGAAGTATTCTGGTGGAGTGTCATTCTCTGATGTACTTTTGGTCAGAGCTTTGGTATCCATTAGCATGAAATTAGAAAGATGGTACCTGTATTGCCTACTGTTCCATCCTTTTCTAAATACCCCTCTTTATTTTTATCGAGTTTTGTACATCTGCCTGGTTATTCCCGGATTTCTTATTATCCATATCATCCTGCGGCATGGAAAATGTGGTCATGTACTTTGATTTAGTTTGCTATGTATAATCCTTCTCTTTCTTTGCTACTGAAATTATAGGACATTTTTTGAAATGACATAGGACAAAATGGGCGCGGCAAGGCGCGCCTTTTGGTTCTAGTATACTAGTATTGGTAGGTTTTTTCTTCTAGCCTATCCATGACAAAATATTTAGCGGCCAGATCCACCTCCACCCTTCCTTGTCTTCCTCTCCCTCAACTCAATGAGGTGGCATAATGGAGAGAGGGTGGTGTTGCTTATCATGCCAGCACCTCCCAACCATTCTTATGGCCAGGCTTGGTTTTGGATGCCCTTGCTCATTCGGTCCAGTCCCTTCTTGTTGTAGCAAAATTGATGGAGACTTTGCGAGACTTCTACAATGCTTGCACCTTGCATCTCACCGCTCTGCAGGTGGAGTTGTGGCCGACTCTCCATCCCAAGCGCTTAGTTCTTGGCAATGGTGGACTTGCCCTCAGCTACAGCCGAAAAATGGAGTTGGACCTGATTGCTTTGTTCAAATTTGGTGGGGTCCTCTCTATAAGACTCATGGACTAGGCAGTAATTCTCTTTTATTTCTGGGTCCTTAGGTGTGATGTACTAGGCATGTTTATCTAATGCAACACTTGATCCTTCTGGGCCTTCTTGTGGTAAGAAAAGAGTCATGGCATGTACGAAACCCCTATTATGCTCACTATCTGTGTGAATGTGAATTGCTCACTCGAGATATTTGCAAAGGCAACCCATTCCAGATTGCCCTTTTTATTATGTAATGGAGGGCTTAGGTTATAATAAACTACGGTGGTCCATCTTACATCTCTAGTCTAGAGGGGTCATAATAAGAATCCAACATGTACGTACATACGCATAGGTTGGTGCCAACATGTAGTACGGCCGGTATTACTTTGGATGGCATCAGTGATGTGGACTCACTATACCCAGCGGACCCGGACTGCTAGAGTTAAACCTGAACACAAATCGTATCCGATTCCTCTTAATTTCTTACTTACGTTGTGTATTCTCCACCTGGCCTTGCACAATATATAGCCAACGACGGGCAGACCAGCGGATCGGATCTCTCACACACGTCAAGCCTGCAGATAACGTTGCACGGCTCGCCATGGCATCTTCATCAAGGAAAGACCGACAAGAAAAGCTCCAGCCACCGTGGAAGCTGCCGATGGATCTCGTCCTCGAGATCATCGCGCACACCGATCACCGCACCCTTGTCCGTTGTGCCGCAACCTGCAAACTCCTCCGGCATGACATCCAGGACTGGCCTTCGGACCGCCGAGTTACCCAAGGGGCTCCATGCATCCTCGCCTACCTGTGGAACGACGCCGAGAAGCCTCTCACCCTAGTCCACCCGACTATCGACGCCGCCTTGTCCTTGTGCTACAAGCACCTCCCGCGCTTCATGTCACGCAAGACCGTGACCCTTCTTGACAAATACGAACCGGTGTCGTCTCGCGGCGGCCTCGTCGTCCTCCGCCGCATAAAGATGAAAAGGCGACCAGAGGCCGACCATTTCTCCGACATGTGCGTGTATGACCCTTTGAGCGGCGCCCGGACGTTCTTCTCCAACCCGCCGGATATCCAATGCCGCAACCCCAAATACGTCGTGCTCACCGCTGCCGATGGCATCGACAACTCCTTTTTGCTTCTTGTTTTTGATCTGCACTACTTTACAGGCTACATCACAATATGTAGCGTCTCATTATGTGGTACACGCGATCATATATGGTATGGGACCTTCCCGTTGGGGTCCCTCAAAAAGCGCGGTGACCCCGCTATCCTTAGAGGTGGCGTCCTCCACTGGCTACCCTGTCGTGGCAAGGAAATACTAAGCTTCAATTTGGGCAGAGGGGAGACGGGCTCAGTGGAGCTCCCCCCGACCATCTACGAAGTTAACCATGACGGTAACCAACTCTACTTGGCGACATCCGCAGACAGAGAACAACTAAAATTGCTCGCCATTGAAGGGTTCATCATGTATGTCTGGCTACAGCTCCCAGTCTCAGCAACAGGTGGTAGCAGTTGGTCGCTAGAGACCGTAATCGACATGGAGGAGAATCTACGGTCATTGGACCCTCATATCACCACTGATCCACATAAACATATTGAGTTCGAGGGTTTCGGGAAGAGGACAGGCGAGGTGGTGTTTCTAGTGGAACGCAGTTTGCAAGGTTATAGATATAGTGATGTGATCATTGTATTTGACTTGGAGACGAAAAGGATGCATAGGCAGAAGTCGGGATTAACATTGTTGGAGATCGACCTGCCCTCTCGGCTACAAACTATGAAAATATTTTCCTAGTTAGCTAGCCAAGTAAAAAAAGGATAGGACACAAACAGTTTTACCACCTCAGATGTTGTAGGTGCTATTTGAAATTTGTTTCTCTTTTCAGAAGCCATGTATAATTCGCTTGAATATTTACGTGGGTATGGTGTACACTTCATGCAAATGATTTTTTACGGGTCAATTCATGCAAATTTAGCAATCCATAGGAAATGTTTCCGAATTGATAGTCGACTTGGCCTTATGTTTGCTTGTTCCTTGCTCGCCGGATGCAGAGTCTTAATCGGGGTAAAAGTTGCATCTATTTGGAAACTGATAACCCCAATATACTATTTTGGAACCTATAGCCTGTATTTTCATAGTATTTTGGAATCCCAATATATGAGACGAGAAGGTAAAGCAGAGTATCGTCTCATAATGCCTCTAACCCCCTGCCCGATTGTGACCAAATGCAGAGGGGGCGCGAGATGGAACGGCAAGCAATTCGGGTAAGATTACACAGGTCGTAGATTGGCCTCTAATCCTCTGCCATTGTGACCAAATGCAGTGGATGTGTGGGTTGGAACGGCAAGCTGGTTCCACCATAAGAAACCCAACAATCAGAGCTAAGCTCCGTTTGCCCCTTGTTTAAAGACTCACAAAATCATTTACTTTACCATCAAAACGTACATGTTACCGAGCATTATGCATGACTTTCAAAATTTGATGTTGTAAGATCATACGTTTATTTCCAACACAATTTCTTTTGATAAACTAAGTTTGACAGCCCCCTCTCGCCGGACGCCACTCCGGCCCCGGCGCCCACAGCCTCTCCCCAACCTTCCCTCTCCCTTAGCCAGCTCTCTCCCGCAGCCATGGCCAGCCGCGTGGCCCTCTCGGACTCCAACAACAACAGCCGCTCAGTGAACTCCGCCATGCCGCGCCCGCCCGCGCAGACGTTGAGGTCCCTGGTCGTGGTGCCTCCCTCCAGGCGCGTTCTGGGCCAACATGGGTGGACCGCTGGGGCTGGCTCGAGCCGCCGCCCCGCGCCCACCGCTGGTGGTGCCATCCCTGCGCGCAGCGGTGCCGCCATCGCCCCTGTAGTGCTCCCCTCTGGCGCCGCCGCTGGGGGTGAGTGGATGCAGGCGAACAACCGCCGCCGCCGTCGCCAGGCGCCTGACCCTACTATGCAGCGGCCGTGCCGCGATAGGGGAAACCGCCGCCCGCTACAGCTCCCCGCTAGGGCGCCTCCGGCTGGTGCGGCGAGCAGGATCCCTGCTGCGCTGCACGGATGTTGCTACAACTGCGGAGAAGAGGATCACATCGCCGCAGAGTGCACCCGCTACGGCGGCTCCGACCACATTTCCAGGGAGTGCCAGCAGCCCCGGGCTCCGGGTGCCGCTCCTCCTCCTCCCGCTCGCCGGCCCTCCGCCCCGCAGCGCCCTCCCTCTGGTGCGATGGGTGGACACGACGATGACGTTGTGCCAGCGCCTTCGTCCCCTGGCTCGGGTGAGGATGGCCGCTCATGGCGCGATGTTGTCTCAGGTCTGAGCTCGGGCGCCTTGACGGCGTTCACTGCGCCTTTCTCGCGCGGCGGCGTTGTCTCGGGCAGAACAACCGACGACCCGCCCACGGCGCCATGCGCCCTTGACGTGTGCTACCTCACGCCCTCGCCTGTGATGGTGATCCTGGAGTCTGAGCTTGCGCGTGCGGTGGTCATCACGGTGGCTGGCACCAGGTGGCCGGAGCTCACCCCTGACGTTGTCGCTATCCACGAGAAGCTGGCCCTGTCACGCTTCGACTTCTCCATCCACGACACGGAGCCCGCTGACTTCCTCGTCCTCTGTCGGTCCCTGGACGTTCGCAATGCAATCGTCAACCGCCGTCGGGTGGTGACCTCGCAGTTCACGCTGCTCTTCTCGCCGTGGTCGCGCCGCAACAACGCGCAGCCGGCGGAGATGGTGATGCTGGCCGAGATAGAGATTCGCGGCATCCCATCGCATGCCTGGGAGCAGCGTACAGCGAAGGCGCTGCTGCATGGCAGTGGTGTGGTGGAATCCGTGGACGCCTCCACGATGAACAGGTACGACATGTCTTGCTTCAAGCTCACTGCTTGGACGCATAGTGTGGAGGCCATTCCTACCGTCAGATGGCTGGCGGTGCCAGAGCTGGAGACGGGTGGCAGCCTGCAGGCGTCGGCCGCGCGTCGGCGCCCTCGATATGCAGCTCCTTCCATGCTGTGGTACCGGGTGCACTTCTGGTTCACTGGCGTGTTGCACACCGACCCGCCCTCGTTATCGGCGCTGCAATCACCGCCACCACCTCCTCCAAGCCTGCGCTCCAGTGCCGACCAGGGCACCTCCGACAGTGCCGGGGATGGTACTGGCGCCCCGCCCTCCAAGAGGCAGCACCGGTGTCGCGGCGGACGACATCATCGTGCTCGCAACAGGCCGGGACGGCGCCCACCGACGGCCAAGGCCATGTCATCCTAGCTGCCCTAGTGGCGGCTGGCGCCGCGGCGCGCTCTCTGATGTCGGCTCACGTGTCGCGTCAGATCATCGCCACCACTGTCGCTACGGCAGCGACGGCGGCGCCCTCGCGCGGTGGCTCAGCTCCCTGTCCGATCTTGGAAAAGGTGGGGGCGGCTGACGCATCCACTGGTCGGGCCATCGGGCAACCTGGGGCCCAAAGTCCTGGCTCGTCCTTGGGCGCTTAGTGCTTTGGCCATGCTTTTGGCACTCCAAGCCAAGGTTCTTGCGACGCGTGCTCTGTGGCGGGGCCCGTGATGCCTGCGCCAGCTCGTGGGGTCGCTGCAATTATGAGCTCGCGCTCCTCTGTGGGAAGTGGGGGCCCTTGTCGGCAACGGGCTTCAGAGGGCTCCCCATGTACTTGCACCACAGGTACCTGTCTGGCAGGAGACAGAGATGCTCTGCGTGCTGCTGAAGCCTTCTTGTTGGCACGCAGGACGCGCTCAGAGATTGGGCGGGAATGCGCTGGCATAGGATCCCCTTCGACCGGATCTTCCTTGGTGGCTGCGCCTCGGGATTGGGCAGATCCTCTCCCTACAACTGTGCTGTCGCCCCTGGTCCACTCGCCCACTCCCCGGGGCTCTGAGGGGCCTAGCGACATGCAGCCCATGCAAGGGTTTTCCACCCTGGTGCACGCGCCTGTAACCGTTGCTACTCCTGCTTCTGGTGAGGCTGAGGCAGTGGATTTGGCGGTTGAACCTGGGCCCGATGGCCATGGCAACGTGCCAGTCGCTAGCTCAGATCAAGATGCAGCAGTCGCAGCGGCCGAGCTATCTGCGCTCCTTCAGCAATTTCGGCAGCGCCTAGACGATCCGTTGTTATCCTTGCCAGATCCCGTGGTGGTATGATGCCGCCTCTTCTCGGTGTCCAAGCCAGCGACTCATCGAAGTAGGCGCATTGCGGCAAGAGGAAAGGGTTTGGCGTCGTCGGTTGTGAAGCGCGCACAGCGGATCCTCATGCACAAGCTGGGCATCTGCAAGGAGGAAGACCGGCTCACGGACTCTCAACTCAAGGAGTACGAGGCAATCTTTGCTTCACCGTTGGGGCCTGAGCAGATCGAGGCCATCTCCTCCCTCTTTGGCCTACGGTGTGTGCCGGCGCCTGAGGTTGGATTGGGCGACGCCCTCGTGGACGGTGGCGATGCGTAGGTTCAGCGTGTGTGTGTGGTGGTCTGGTAGGCATTCCTAGATGGATGTACAGAACCGCAGAATCATGGTGTGGAACGTGCGCGGCCTGAATAATCCGAGCCGCCGCTCTGTTGTGCGTGCAGCAGTATTCAAGGTCGCGCCGTCGATTGTATGTGCATCTGAATCTATGCTAGACTCTGTTTCCCCATACATCGTGACTGAGTCCTTCGGCGCATGCTACGATCAGTTCATCTCCCTACCTGTCGTGGGAATGGCTGGTGGCATCGTCCTGGCATGGTGCTCGCAGGACGTCCACGTTCTAGCGACTAGAGTGGACACGTTCTCTGTCTCCGTCCATATCGAGATGGAGGGCGGTGTGGCGTGGTGGCTAACGACCGTGTATGGTCCAACCGTCGAGGCCCTAAAGCCGGCGTTCCTTGATGAGATGCGCTCGTTGCATTTAGCATTGGTGGGTCCTTGGTCTATCGCTGGGGATTTCAACATGATCGCCGATGCTAGAGACAAAAACAATGCCAACTTGAACCGCCGCGCCATGGCAAGGTTCAGAGCCGCCATCAACGAGTTGGAGCTCAAGGAAGCATGCCTCCTTGGCCGCCATTATACGTGGAGTAACGAACATGAGCATCCCACCTTGGTACGGCTGGACCGGTGGTTCTGCTCCATGGAGTGGGCGGACCTCTGCCCCGATGCCACCCTCGCGGCCCTTTCCTCCTCGCTCTCGGATCACTGCCCAATCCTCATGTTGACATCAGTGCAGATTCACACGAAACGCCGATTCCGTTTCGAGAAGTTCTGGGTCAAGTTGGAGGGTTTTGCGGAAATCGTTGCAGGGTCCTGGGAGTTTGCGGGTGCACCGGCGGATCCGCTGCGGCAGCTTGATTTCAAGCTTCGGAAGCTGTCGTGAGATCTGCAACGGTGGAGCTCCAAGCATGTGGGTAACATCAGGGATCAAATCCTGATTGCCAATGAGCTTATCTTCCGCCTCAAAGCAGCGCAGGATCTCCGGTCGCTGTCCTGCGCTGAGACCGAGCTTCGGCGAAGCTTGAAGGTGCGCTTGCTTGGCTTGGCCTTGCTAGAGAGAACGATCGCGCGGCAGCGCGCTGACACGTCTCAAACGTATCTATAATTTTTTATGCTCCATGCTTGTTTTTACACCATTTGCTTAGTGTTTTGTTACACTTCGTGGCATTTTTATGCATTTTCTGGAACAAACCAATTAACAAGATGCCACAGTGCCAGTTCCTGTTTCCTGCTGTTTTTGTGTTTCAGAAAAGTTACACAGGAAATATTCTCGGAATTGGACGAAACAAAAGCCGAACGTCCCAATATTAAACGAAGCTTCCAGAAGACCGAAGAGGAGACGGAGCTGAGCCAGAGGCTGGTCTCACCACCAGGGGGCGCGGCCCAGACCCTGGCCGCACCGCCCTATGGTGAGACCCCCCTGGTCCACTTCTGATGCTGCTCCTTCGCCTATAAAGTCCCCCCGATGGGAGAAACCTAAACACCCGATCAATTTTCCAGAAACACATCGCGATCCACCGCCGTCATCGACTCGAGATCGGGAGGGTCCAGAAGCTCTTCCCGGCACCCTGCCGGAGAGGGGAATCGCCATCGGAGGTCTTCTTCATCGCCATGCTTGCCTCCGGCGTGATGAGTGAGTAGTCTACCTTGGACTATGGGTCCATAGCAGTAGCTAGATGGCTGTCTTATCCACCATGTGCTTCATGTTTAGATCTCGTGAGCTTCCCTACATGATCGAGATCACCGTTATATAATTCTACATGTTGTGTTTGTTGGGATCCGATGAATATTGGTGTTATGATTGAGTTGATGTGCTGAATATTATCTTATGTTATCTCTATGTTGTTTATGATCTTGTATGCTCTCCGTTGTTAGTAGGTATCTTGGCCGAGTAGATACTAGTAACTCCAAGAGGGGGTATTTATGCTCGATAGTTGGGTTCATGCCTCTATTTAATCTGGGGGGGGTGACAGAAACCTCTAAGGTTGTAGATGTGTTGTTGCCACTAGGGAGAAAACAACATTCTTATGTCCAAGGACATATGCTTTGTTTACATTACACACTTTGCTTAATGCAGTTATCTGTTGTTCGCAACTTAATATTCACGAGGTCCTCGGATGATTCCCCGTGGGTGGATTATTAGTCACAGATGCAGTTGGATGGCGGTCTATGTATCTTGTTGTAATGCCCAGAGTAAATCTCATAGTGATCCTCTTGACATATGCACGTTATCTTTATTCTATCAATTGCCCAACTGTAATTTGTTTACCCAGCATGTTGTTATTTATCTTATGGAGAGACATCACTAGTGAACTGTGGAACCTGGTCCAATTTCCTTTATATTGCTATCACCTGTTTACTTTACTCGCACTGTTTACTTTCTCGCATACTACTATTGCTTTCCACTCGATACGCTCATTCCTTTGTTTATAGCAAACCGGTGAGGTTGACAACCTCATCGTAAGTTGGGAGCAAAGTTCTTGGTTGTGTTGTGTGCAGGTTCCGCGTTGCTACTAGTTGAAGACGCACTAACAAGTATCGTTAACGGCGCCCTTGTTGGAGTGTCACTAGGCTAGCAAGCATCACCTTCTGGTGTTTGGCTTTTTCCTACTGGATTGACATACCTTGGTTTCATAACTGAGGGAAAACTTGCTGTTGTGCTCATCACACCTTCTCTTGGGGTTTCCAACTGGCCGGTCATTTACATCATCAACACCGCGCCACCAATAAGTTTTCTGGCGCCATTGCCAGGGAACTGAAGGAGAAGCTCTGACGTCAACTACATTTTCCCACGTCAACTACGCGCCAGCAAAACGCCAAGCAAGTTTTCTGGCGCTGCTGCCGGGGAAAAAAGAAGACTTCTGCAAGGACTGAATTTTTCTTCAAGGAACCTATTCGATTCAGCTGCTGGAGGCACTTTTATGTCCCTTGATATGTCCAAAACGTATCTACTTTCCCGAACACTTTTGCTATTGTTTCTCCTCTAATTTGTGTGTTTTGAATACAACTAACACAGACTAACGCTGTTTTCAGCAGAATTGCTCTGGTGTCTCGTTTTTGTGCAGAAATCCGACTTTCAGGAAAAATCCCAGAAAATACTGCAAAAATTCTATTTTGCCAGAAGACCCACGGAGCCAGAAGGAGAGACGAAGGGGGCAGCGGCCTGGGCTCACCACCAGGGGGCGCGGCCCAGCCCTGGCCGCGCCCACCTATGGTGAGGCTGCCTCGGCAGTCGCCTCGACCCCTCCTTCCGCCTACATATACCCTCTGACCTGAAAACAGTGGGGGTACGGCGTTTTTCCCAGATAGACTTCCGCTATGCCGCTGCTGGCGTGTAGTTGACGTGGGAGCTTCTTCTTCTTTCTTTGGAAGTATTCTTCTTTAGACCCCGGCAACGGCGCCAGAAAAGAGGCTGATACTCCAAGTTGATATGGAAGATCAGAGGTCCTTGTGCGTGGTGAATGACCAGCCCGTTGGGAACCCCAAGAGGAAGGTATGAAGAGTATAGCAGCTTGTTTTCCCTCAGTTAAGAAACCAAGGTTTATCGTTCAGGAGAAAAGCAGACAATGACGACTGAAGGTGATGCTTGCTAGTTTGCGACAGCTTCGGACAACTTATATGTGGCGCCTCGTCCAAGCTTTGCTTGCTAGCTGCAACGCGGAACCTGCACACAAACAACCAAGTACTTTGTTCCCAACTTGCGATGAGGTTGTCAATCTCACCGGTTCGCTTGAAACAAAGGTTATGAGCGTATCGAGTGGAAAACAGTAGAGTATGCGAATAAAGTAAACAGTGCAAGTAAAGTAAACAGGTAATAGCAATATGATGGAAATAGGACCGGGATCCACAGTTCACTAGTGGTGTCTCTCCATAAGATAAATAACACATGCTGGGTAAACGAATTACAGTTGGGCAATTGATAGAATAAAGATAAACGTGATATGTCAAGAAGATCACTATGAGATTTACTCTGGGCATTACAACAAAATACATAGACCGCCATCCAACTGCATCTATGACTAATAATCCACTCCCGGGGATATCAATCCGAACACCCCATGAGTATTAAGTTGCGAACAACAGATAATTGCATTAAGCAAAGTGTGTAATGTAAACAAAGCATATGCCCTTGAGCATATGAATGTTGTTTTCTCCCTAGTAGCAACAGCACATCTACAACCTTAGAGGTTTTTGTCACTCCCCCAGGTTAAATAGAGGCATGAACCCACTATCGAGCATATATACCCCCTCTTGGAGTCACTAGCAACTACTCGGCCAAGATAGCTACTAACAACGGAGAGCATGCAAGATCTTAAACAACATAGAGATAACAAAAGATAATATTCAGTATAGCAACTTAATCATAAACACCAATATTCATCGGATCCCAACAAACCAAACCTGTAGAATTACATAACGGTGATCTCAATCATGTAGGGCAGCTCGTGAGATCTACACATGAAGCACATGGTGGAGAAGACAACCATCTAGCTACTGCTATGGACCCATAGTCCAAGGTAGACTACTCACTCATCGCTCCGGAGGCAAGCATGGCGATGAAGAAGACCTCCGGTGGCGATTCCCCTCTCCGGCAGGGTGCCGGGAGAGCTTCTGGACCCTCCCGATCTTCGGGCCGACGGCGGCGGCGGATCGCGATGTGTTCTGGAAAATTGATCGGGTACTTAGGTTTTTTCCGTCGGGGGGTCTTTATAGGCGAAGAGGAGATGTCAGGAGTGGGGCCAGGGGCCCTCACCCCATGGTGGCGCGGCCAGGCCCTTGGCCGCGCGAGCTTGGCGTGTGGGGCCCCCCTCCTACTCTCCTTCGGATCTCTGGAAGTTTCCAGGTAAAATAAGACTTCAGGAACTTGTTTCATCCAATTCCGAGAATATTTCCTGTGTATCACTTCTGAAACACAAAAACAGCAGAAAACAGGGAACTGGCACTGTGGCAACTCGTTAATAGGTTAGTTCTGGAAAATGCATAAAAGTGCCACGAAGTGTAACGAAACAATAGGCAAATGGTGTAAAAACAAGCATGGAGCATCAAAAATTATAGATACGTTGGAGACGTATCAAGCATCCCCAAGCTTAACTCTTGCTCGTCCTCGAGTAGGTAAGTGATAACAAAAGAATAATTTTTGAGGTGACATGCACCTACACAATCTTGATCATGTATGTAAGCATTTGTGAGGTGGGATCATAAGAACTTAAAACATGGGCATGAAGATATAATCTTGACAATAAGAACTTAGCAACCATGTTGTAAACATGCAAATGAACACAAACAAAAGATCATGAAAATGAAACAATGAAAGTCAAATGTGTGTTCAAATCATAAGGAAAAACATACAAATGGTTTTCAGCTTGTCCTTCAAAGAGAGCAAAACATAAATGCATAGGACACCTTCAAGTTTAAGAGGGCGACTAGATACAAATAATTTAAGAACAAGTGAAACCAACAATATGAGTCAATTAATGAACTTTGGGACAATGCATATCACACTAAGAATGACAACTATGCTCTCTTAATGGTGCATAAAGAAAGAAGGTGGTGACTCAACATAAAAGTAGAAGAAAGGCCCTTCGCAGAGGGAAGCAGTGATTAAACATGTGCTAGAGCTTTTCATTTGTAAAACAGAGAGATAAAAATTGGTTTTGAGAGGTGGTTGTCTTTGTCAACGACTGGCAATGGGGTTCTTACTATCTTCCATACAAAAATGAAGCAAGTTTTTGAGAGAGAGATTGGCACTTTTGTGCTCTTTTATAAAGCTTGGCACTCCTCCCCACCTTTTTTCTTTCACAAACCATGGCTAACCGATTCCATCGGGTGCCCACCAACATTCACATTCCATGGAGGAGTGCCTTTTTTCTTTCTTTTTTCCTTTTTTTCTTTTTGGAATAAGCAATATGGAAGATAGCAAATCCGACCACTACTCCCCATGAGCTGAAAACAGTGTCACAAAATGAGAAGTATTTTGAAGGTTTTTTGAAAGGTAGCACATGAAAATTTACTTGGAATGGCTTACAAATACCATGCATCGGAATTTATAGTGGACACAATGGCGAACTTGGTTTTTAGGAGTTGGATGCACGAGTAGAGCTCATACTCAGTACAAGGCGAGGGCTAGAAAAAGACTGGGAGCGACCAACTAAGAGAGCAATAATGGCCATAATCATGCAAAGCGACAAATCGACATTAAAAGAAGCATAAGATGGCATCAAAAGTCAAAAACTAAATGATCATAGAGGCTATTGGCGACTTTGTAAGAGTCTAACATGTGTGAGCATGCGCCAAGTCAACCCAAATAAAGCACCAAGGAGAAAACCAAAATAATGCTTCCATACAATAAAAACAACGCATGATTTTTTTCAAAGGCTCATTAAGCAATCTCAGTTATTTGAGACAAGTCATGCTACAGCAAAACCACTAAGCATACTATCAAAAAGACATCAAGCATGACATGAAAAAGCCTAAGCCGCAGTCTACACAAGCTCCTTCTTGTACCACTATTTTGCACAAAGCTTTTTCCCTTTTCCAACACCATTTGAAATTTTTAAAGACACCTCTTTTGATGAAAACCAATAAAGATCAGAGGCAAAAATACACCTTGATGAAAAGATATGACAAGGTCTGAACGCAAATCAAGGCGAAAACGAAAACCAAAAGCAGTAGCAGAAAAAAGAAGAACACCCGGTGAAATTGTAAGAATGAAAAACGGAGTGTTCTTGGCAAATGAAAACGAGTACATTTCCTCCAAAAGAAATTTGTTGGGGTCCAACCATTTATTGCAGCAAACAAACAAACTAAGCTAACTAAGAAAACTAAAACAACTGATGCTCCAAGAAAAACACATAGTGCATGAAGCAATAAAAATATAGTGTTTTGAAAGGTGACCTAATTTTTGCCGATGAAGAAGGGGTGCCTCGGGGGCATCCCCAAGCTTTGACGCTTGTACTTCTTGGATATTTCTTGGGGTGATGCATGGGCATCCCCAAGCTTGAGCATTTGTCCATTCTTCAACTCATCTCATCATTCTCCAATCCCTACACTTGAAAACTTCCTTCATACAAAACTAAACACAATCTATTAGCAACATTAGTGTAGGCATAACATATAATCAACCCTCTTTTTGCTTCAGGTTTCAACTCAAAACCACCACATATATAGAAAATACTACTGTAGCAACCTCCCCAAAAGTTCCATGATCAAAAGAACTCAAAAGAAAGCGATAAAGTGGCAAACACAAATATTGGCAGAAATCTGTCAAAACTGAACAGCTGACAAAGGTCGAATTTTTGAGGGATTTTCTGTTTCTCAAATCAAAAAGTGTTCAACTAACAAAAGTTTGTATATAACCTGTGGCATATGCACAATAAATAGCAGGTCCAAAAGATACACAGAGAATTTATACAAATTTTTACGGTGCAGCACCGAAAACAGTTTCAGGACAGCAACATCCCCAAATCTTTACCTCGCTCGAATTAGAGGCTTCTCTTGGCACAAAAACAAAATAAAAAGGATAAGGAGCGGTCATTACAGTAGTAATGACTTCCAAGACTCAAACAAAAGAAAAAGTACTGAAAATAAAACATTGGGTTATCTCCCAAGAGTGCTTTTCTTTAACGCCTTTGAGCTAGGCGCAGAAAATTGCGAATCAAGTAACATCAAGTGATGAAGCATCAAGCTCATAATTTGCTCTAAGAATAGAGTCAAAAAGTAATTTCTTTCTTTTCCTAGGTAAGTGTTCCATACCTTTCTTAAGTGGGAATTAATATTTGATAGTGCCTTCCCTCATATCAATGATAGCACCTACAGTTCGAAGAAAGGGTCTTCCCAAAATAATAGGACATGAAGCATGGCATTCAACGTCCATAACAAGAAAATCAACGGGAACAAGGTTATTATTAACCACAATAAGAACATCATTAATCCTTCCCAAAGGTTTCTTCTTAGCAACATCAGCAATAGGAACATAAAAATAACATTTTTCAAGCGGTGGTAAATCAAGCATGTCATAAATCTTTCTAGGCATGATAGAAATACTAGCACCTAGATCACATAAAGCATGGCAATCATAACCATTAACATGCATATCAATGATGGGTTCCCAACCATCTTCTAACTTCTTGGGAATGGAAGCTTTTTGCTTCAACTTTTCGTCCCTAATTTTTATGAGAGCATTGGTAAAATGCTTAGTAAAAGCAATATTTAAAGAACTAGCATTGGGAGTCAAAGCAAGATTTTGCAAGAACAAAATTACTTCAGATATATTGCAGCCATCAACATCAAAATCATTAAAGGAAATAGACCTATCATCTCCCACACTCCGAAAAATTTCAGCACTCTTTTGAGAAAAAGTTTTGGCAGTTTTAGGCTTTTTAACACAAGGAGTGGGAGTTTTCTCTACACCAATCAAAGTAAGAGGATTGCTAGCATTAGGAGCAACATCATTAGAGGTAGTAATGGTACATACCTTCATCTCTCTAGCCATCTCATCTTCTCTTTCCCACCTGGCATGCAATTCCGCTAACAATCTAATATTTTCATCAATTCCAACTTGAATAGCATTAGCGGTAGCAAAAACATTGTTCTCTTTCGCATCATTAGGCAACACTTTTAATTTCAGAATTTCAACATCATGAGCAAGGCTATCAACTTTAGAAGCAAGAATATCAATTTTGCCTAACTTTTCCTCAACAGACTTGTTAAAAGCAGTTTGCTTACCGATAAAGTCCTTGAGCATTACCTCAAGCTCGGAGGGCGCGGCCCTAGTGTTGTTGTAGGAATTACCATAAGAGTTACCATAACCATTACCATTGGTAGAAGGATACGGCCTATAATTGTTACTAGCAAAATTGTTCCTATAAGCATTGTTGTTAAAATTATTGTTTCTAATGAAATTCACATCAACATGCTCTTCTTGAGCAACCAGAGAGGCCAAAGGAACATTATTAGGATCAACATGAGTCCTATCATTAGCAAGCATAGCCATAATGGTATCAATCTTATCATTCAAGGAAGAGGTTTCCTCAACAGAATTTACCTTCTTACCTTGTGGAGCTCTCTCGGTGTGCCATTCAGAATAATTTACCATCATGTTGTCCAGTAGCTTTGTTGCGACGCCCAAGGTAAGGGACATAAAAGTGCCTCCAGCAGCTGAATCAAGTAGGTTCCTTGAAGAAAAATTCAGTCCTGCATAAAAAGTTTGGATAATCATCCAAGTAGTCAGTCCATGAGTGGGGCAATTCTTTATCATAGATTTCATTCTTTCCCAAGCTTGAGCAACATGTTCATTATCAAACTGAGCAAACTTCATAATATTGCTACGCAGAGATATAATCTTAGCAGGAGGATAGTATCTACCAATAAAAGGATCCTTACACTTAGCCCATGAATCAATACTATTCTTAGTCAAAGACAGCAACCAATCTTTAGCTTTTCCTCTCAAAGAAAAAGGAAATAACTTGAGCTTAATAATATCACTATCAACATCCTTATATTTCTGCATCTCACATAGCTCAACAAAATTGTTGAGATGAGCTGCAGCATCTTCAGTACTAGCACCAGAAAATTGCTCTTTCATGACAAGGTTCAACAAAGCAGGCTTAATCTCATAAAAGTTTGCAGCAGTAGCAGGTGGTGCAATAGGAGTGCAGATAAAATCACTATTGTTCGTGCTAGTGAAGTCACACAGCTTGGTGTTTTCAGGATTGGCCATTTCAGCAAAACGAAAGTAAACAAGTAAAAACAACTACCAAGGATTCTAATTTTTTTGGGTTTTTTGATATAAAGCAATGCAAGTAAAATAAATAAAGTAAAGCAAAACAATAAAACAAAGTAAAGGATGTGTGTGCAAAAACTCCCCTCGCAGAAGTCTTCCACTCTTCCCCGGCAACGGCGCCAGAAAAGAGTTGCTGGCGTGTAGTTGACGTGGGAGCTTCTTCTTCTTTCTTTGGAAGTATTCTTCTTTAGTCCCTGGCAACGGCGCCAGAAAAGAGGCTGATACTCCAAGTTGATATGGAAGATCAGAGGTCCTTGTGCGTGGTGAATAACCAGCCCGTTGGGAACCCCAAGAGGAAGGTATGAAGAGTATAGCAGCTTGTTTTCCCTCAGTTAAGAAACCAAGGTTTATCGTTCAGGAGAAAAGCAGACAATGACGACTGAAGGTGATGCTTGCTAGTTTGCGACAGCTTCGGACAACTTATATATGGCGCCTCGTCCAAGCTTTGCTTGCTAGCTGCAACGCGGAACCTGCACACAAACAACCAAGTACTTTGTTCCCAACTTGCGATGAGGTTGTCAATCTCACCGGTTTGCTTGAAACAAAGGTTATGAGCGTATCGAGTGGAAAACAGTAGAGTATGCGAATAAAGTAAACAGTGCGAGTAAAGTAAACAGGTAATAACAATATGATGGAAATAGGACCGGGATCCACAGTTCACTAGTGGTGTCTCTCCATAAGATAAATAACACATGCTGGGTAAATGAATTACAGTTGGGCAATTGATAGAATAAAGATAAACGTGATATGTCAAGAAGATCACTATGAGATTTACTCTGGGCATTACAACAAAATACATAGACCGCCATCCAACTGCATCTATGACTAATAATCCACTCCCGGGGATATCAATCCGAATACCCCATGAGTATTAAGTTGCGAACAACAGATAATTGCATTAAGCAAAGTGTGTAATGTAAACAAAGCATATGCCCTTGAGCATATGAATGTTGTTTTCTCCCTAGTAGCAACAGCACATCTACAACCTTAGAGGTTTCTGTCACTCCCCCTGGTTAAATAGAGGCATGAACCCACTATCGAGCATAAATACCCCCTCTTGGAGTCACTAGCAACTACTCGGCCAAGATAGCTACTAACAACGGAGAGCATGCAAGATCATAAACAACATAGAGATAACAAAAGATAATATTCAGTACAGCAATTTAATCATAAACACCAATATTCATCGGATCCCAACAAACCAAACATGTAGAATTACATAACGGTGATCTCAATCATGTAGGGCAGCTCATGAGATCTAAACATGAAGCACATGGTGGATAAGACAACCATCTAGCTACTGCTATGGACCCATAGTCCAAGGTAGACTACTCACTCATCGCTCCGGAGGCAAGCATGGCATTGAAGACCTCCGGTGGCGATTCCCCTCTCCGGCAGGGTGCCGGGAAGAGCTTCTGGACCCTCCCGATCTTCGGGTCGACGGCGGCGGCGGATCGCGATGTGTTCTGGAGTGGGGCCAGGAGCCCTCACCCCATGGCGGCGCGGCCAGGCCCCTGGCCGCGCGAGCCTGGCGTGTGGGGCCCTGGTGGCCCCCCTCCTACTCTCCTTTGTATCTCTGGAAGCTTCCGGGTAAAATAAGACTTCAGGAACTTGTTTCGTCCAATTCCGAGAATATTTCCTGTGTATCACTTCTGAAACACAAAAACAGCAGAAAACAGGGAACTGGCACTGTGGCAACTCGTTAATAGGTTAGTTCCGGAAAATGCATAAAAGTGCCACGAAGTGTAACGAAACAATAGGCAAATGGTGTAAAAACAAGCATGGAGCATCAAAAATTATAGATACGTTGGAGACGTATCAGCCGCCGCCATCAAAAAACCGCGATTTGGAACCAGAAACTCTATTCTGGCACCCTGCCGGGACGGGGATTCGGAGGAGATCTTCATCACCATCATCACCGACGTCTCTCTATCAACCATCCATGACTCCCACATCCATGTGTGAGTAATTCCCGCTGTAGGCGAAGGGGATGGTAGGGATTGGATGAGATCATTCATGTAATTTGCTATGAGATTGTTAGGGCATAGTGCCTAGTATCTTCTATTAGTTCTTATGACATTGTTGCAACTTGTTGTGCTTAATGCTTGTCACTTTGGGCCCGAGTGCCATGATTTCAGATCTAAACTTGTTATTGTTATATGATGATTCTTGTTGTTTATGGTCTTACCTACAAGTTGTTTACACATATTGTTGTCCGGAACCCGAGGCCCCAAAGTGACAGAAATTGGGATAACCGGAGGGGGAGGCTATGATGTGAGGATCACATGTGTTCACCGAGTGTTAATGCTTTGCTCCGGTACTTTATTAAAAGGAGTACCTTAATTACCAGTAGTTTCCCTTGAGGCCCTACTGCAACAGGCTGGTAGGACAAAAGATGTCGTGCAAGTTTCTCATTGCGAGCACGTACGACTATATACGGAACACATGCCTATGATTGTTACTACTAGGATGCTTTATCATTATTTATCTGCAATACCCATGTCTCACTGATTTCATGAATTATCTTATCCATGCAACGCCCGTACATCCATCCCTATGCCTATAGTATTTCATCCTATTGTTTACTATTGCTACTATTACCGCTTTTATTTTACTACTTCTGTTATTGTTTCACTACTATCACCACTATAAAACTGTTGCTACTAATAAACCACTACGAGCAAGTCTGTTTCTAGGTGCAGCTAAATTGACAACTCATCTGTTAAGGCTTATAAATATTCTTTGGCTCCCCTTGTGTCGAATCAATAAATTTGGGTTTTACTTCCCTCGAAGACTGTTGCGATCCCCTATACTTGTGGGTCATCAAGACTATTTTCCGGCGCCGTTGCCGGGGAGCATAGCTTTATTTGTAAGTTCACTTGGAATTCATATTGTTTGCTGCAATCCTTTCATCATGGGTAAGCCTCGTGATGGAAAAGTTCCTATATTGCCATCCACTACAAGAAGAGGTACGACTTTGAACACTTCTGTTGCTCTTGATTCACCATCTGTTATGAGTAAGTTGCTTATACCACCACATGCACGCGCCACTGCTACTACTTCTGCTGAGTTTGAAAATGCCACTTATAATTTAGATGATGCTTCTACTATGCTTGATGAGAGCGGTTCGCTAGGTTCCTTTTTAGATGCTACAATTGCTAGAGCTAAGATGGGAAACACCACTGTTACACTTGTTAGTTCACCTGAGTCTAGGGAATGTCCTAGTGATGATTTTGATGATGCTTATATTGAGCTTGACGATGATTTTATTGCTGAAGCTCGTGCTACTCGTGATGCTAAAGCTGTTAAGGAACTTCTAGCGAGACGTGCTGTTAGATATAAATTGTCTCCTGATCCTAAGTTTGCTGCTTCTCCCATAAATATTAGAGACAAGGATTATGATTTCTCTTTAGATTTATCTTACATATCTATTGTTGAGAAAAAGCCTTTTTGTGGTACTGAGAATGAAAGTGCTATGGAGAACATGAATGAGCTTTCTACTTTGAGTAATTTGTTTTCTGATGAAATTAAGCTTCGCACTTACTTTGTTGCTAAGATTTTTCCTTTCTCGTTGAAAGATGCAGCTAAAACTTGGTTTAATAGCCTGTCTCCTAGATCTATTCATAATCCTATTGCTTTGGTTAATGCTCTCTTTCAGAAATATTTTCCTGCTAGTGCTCAACATGCTGCTGTGCAGAAAATCTTTGACTTTGAACAGGGAAAAGGAGAGATATTGCCTAAATCTTGGACAAGGTTTTGTTCTTTAATTAGAGCTTTGCCTAAAGATCCATTGCCTAAAAATGAACTCCTTGATATATTTTATAATGGACTAACTGATGAATCTAAGTTATATCTGGATAGTTGTGCTGGTTGTGTTTTTAGGGAAAGAACTCCGGCTGAAGCTAAAGAATTAATGGCTAAAATAAGCCGGAATCCTGATGATTAGACTCTAGTTGAGCCAACACCAGCACCATCACTTGCGCCAGCTCTAGAGCCAACACCAAAGAAGAGAGGAATGATTGAATTAAATGATGAAGTTATGAGGGAAGCCAAGAAATTTCTTAAGGAGAAAGGTATTAAGGCCGAAGATGTGAAGAATTTACCTCCTATAGAAGAACTATGTAAGCCAATCCCTCACTCATCTACTATTGAGGTACACTCTCTCCAGCACTTTGATGATAGAGATATTCCTTACTCTAAACCTCCTGATCAATGCTTAGACGAGTTAGATAATTTTATTGTTAAGCAAGATAATTTTAATAGAATGGTGCAGAATCATTTGTTGGAAAATTCTAGAGCTATTAACAAGTTGCAGGATATTGTGGAGAGAACCTCCAATGATGTGAAGATACTTGTTAAACATTTTCAAATGGTTCAGACTCAAATTGATCAGCTTACCAAGGTGCAAAAAGACTTGCTAGTTAATGCTTCAAGAGAAAAACAAGCATGTGAAATACGCACAAGAGGAGGTGCTACCACTCAAGACCCCTTATATCCTGAAGGACATCCTAAGAGGATTGAGCAAGATTCTCAACGCACTTAAAGAGATGATATTCCTTCCAAGAAGAAAAAGAAGAAGAAGAAGCATAAAATAACTACAGAATCCTCTGAAGCAGGTAAAGATCCTAATAGTGTTTCTATTTCTGATGCTGAAACTGAACCAGGAGATGCTTCCGATAAAGAAGAAGTTAAAGAGGAACCAGAAAAGATTGATAAGAATGCAAAGTACACCAAAGAAGACTTCATTGCCAACAAGCATGGTAATGAGAGAGAACCTTGGGTACAGAAACCAATGCCTTTTCCTGGTAAGAAACACACGTCCAAGGAAGAAAAACACTACAACAGGTTTTGTGAATGGATGAAACCTTTATTTTTGCAAATTCCTTTGACTGATGCTATTAGAATGCCTCCTTATGCAAAGTATATGAAAGATATTGTTACTAATAAAAGGAATATTCCTAATGAGGAAATTTCCACTTTACTTGCTAATTATTCTTTTGACGGTAAAGTTCCGGAGAAGCTTGGAGATCTAGGTATACCAACTATTCCTTGCTCCATTAAAAATAACTATGTTAGAACTGCTTTATGTGATTTGGGAGCCGTAGTAAGTGTCATGCCTATTTCTCTTTATAAGAGACTTGATCTAGAAAAATTGGTATCGACTGATATATCTTTGCAGATGGCTGATAAGTCTACTACTATTCCCATTGGTATTTGTGAAAATGTTCTTGTTCAAGTTGCTAACAGTTGTTTGATATTAACTGACTTTGTTGTGTTGGAAATGCCTGAAGATGATAATATGTCTATTATTCTTGGAAGAACTTTTCCAAACACTACAGGTGCTGTTATTAATTGCAATCAAGGAAAAGTAACTTTTAATGTCAATGACAAAGAGTACACGGTCTATTTTCCCAAGAAAATTGATAGAAAGAATGCTCTAAATTCAATCAAGAATGTTGAGACCATTCGAGTTGGTCAAATTATTTGTTCAGAGCGAAAGCCCAAGGAAGAATATAAAATTGTCATGATTGGGACTATGTCTATCAAGGTCGAGGTAACATAAGCATATAGTGAAATGCAAAGTTTTGCCTCATATAAAGTTAGTTTGGTAACAAGACTTGATCAACCTTGTTAACAAAGTGATTTTATATAAACGAAACTTCGTTTTCACCGCATTTACTTTACCTCACTTATATTTACCTGTTCATTTATTTTTGTTCCCTTTGTTAGTTGCATGATTAGAGTATCTTAGAGCTGCTGCATACTTGGTTTTGATTTACTTGCAATCTTGCCATCGTCGTTTTCCCGAGTTTTATTCTCTTATCGTTTTTCTGAAAAATCCTCGAAAATAAAGTTTCTCGAAAAAATTCCCGAAAAATCTTTTTAAATTTTTATATAAAAAATGGGATAGAGAGGCACCTGGGAGACCTCAGGGGGACTTGCCATGCCACCTCACCACCAGGGGGCGTGTCCCAGCCCTGGCCGCGCCCACCTATGGTGAGGGGGGCCCCCTGGCCTCTCACTTATCTCTTCCTCCCCAGCTCTTTCTCTCTCCCAAAAACAATGACACACCTACTCAAACCCGAGTTCTTGCTGCTCTCCATCTCAATTTTTTGATCTCCTTGCTCAGCCCATCATTGTTGCTGAGATTTGGAGCATTTGTTCTCCGGTATATGACTCCTCCGATTGTCCAATTGGAATTTTGTTTAGTGAAGTATTTCTTGAGTATTTTAGCTCTATAGGTGACAGGTGAAATGAGTTTGCATGCTTGTTCTATTGCTTAGAAATGTTATTTTGATGCATGTTAGCCCTCTAGTAACTCCCTATAGTAGTTCCCTACATTTGTTTGTCTCAAATTCATTTTTTTATGAGGTTTGTCAAAAATTTCAGAAAAGGGACATGGATAACTACACCTATGGAGAAGTCTTTGAAAGAGAAGCACCAAGGTCATCAAGGCCTTCAAGATCCACTGCTCAATATAGGATATCTTACAATGAAGACCTTATGTCACCAAACCTTGAGGGAGACGATGGAGATGCGCATCCATCCACCTTCCCTTGTGCTAACTTTTTGCGTGATGCAGGGATTCTTGATGATTTCTTGCTCCTTATTAACAGGGTTGGATTGACTACATACATGATGGATGAGAGTAATCAATATGCTATTCTCACAAAGATTTTTTTTGAAAGCTTTAAATTCACTAACTCTCATTTCAAGCCTTCCATTGCATTTAAGATTTATGATAAGTCTATCACCATGTCTTTGGAGAGGTTTTGTGATATTTTAGGTATTCCCATGTTTGGGACGGCAAAGAAGATGCTTCATCAGCCCACTAATTTGTTGGAGCTCTACCGAGGAGTGACCAACAATGATGACCGCACAGCACAGCGTGGCAAGATAAGAAACATTCGACTCCCAGCTATTAGATATTTTACTTACTATCTTGCCACTAGTGTACTTGGTAGAGGAAACACTAGCAACATCTCCAACTATCATTTAGCTTTTCTAGCTACCGCTCTTGATGTTAGTAGGAAGTATAACCTCGGTGCTATTATTGCTCATCGCCTAGCTGCTAGGGGACCTATTTATGGAGGTATTATTGTTGCGCGCATTGTTGCTGCTCTTGAACTTATTTATGGTGCTATTATTTATGGACCTATTTATGGTGCTATTATTGCTCATCGCCTAGCTGCTAGGGGACCTATTTATGGAGGTATTATTGCTGCGCGCATTGTTGCTGCTCTTGAACTTCCTATTGCTCCTCATGATATATTGTTGACTCCACAGAGGCTTGATCTTGCTGCCATGAAGCTCCATCATTTTGTTACTGCTAACTCTTGTGCAAGGAAATTAGTTTATAGAATATTATTTACAGATGGAGAGGAAAGGGAAGTGCCCTTGCCACAACCTAGTTTGTTCAGTATTGACAACAGGCCATGGTCACGCACGAAGGAGGAGTTGGACGAGCAGCTTAGGGTGCTCGGCTTCAACGTGCAGCATGGCATCATGGACCAGGAGGAAGACGAGGAGCCGGCCTATCACTACACCACGTACCACACCGGGGCGCCCTCGAGCTCATATCAGGACGAAGGTGCTTCTTCGTAATATTTTGGGGACGCCACTTCATGGTCGAGCTGGGATTGATCTCCACTTAGGCCAAAATCCTAAGCTTGGGGGGAGGTACGCCGACGATTCACTCATTTACATATGATATTTTGTCGGTCCTTTGTATATCCATTTTTCGCTTTCTTTGTTCTTATTCTTCTTATTTCTACTTTCCAAAACACAAAAAGACCAAAAATATTTCCGTTGTTTCTCTTTGTTTGCCTTTTTAGTTTCTAGCTTTGCTTTACTTGCTATTTTCGGTTTGATATTTGAAAAATCCAAAAATATTTTGCTTTGTTTGCTATTTCCCTCTGTTCTTGTTTCAAAAATCGAAAACCCAAAAATATTTGTTGTTCTTCTTCGGTTTTGTAAAGTTTGTTGCAGAGTTCAGTCTCCCGTGACTCCATTGGAGCTTGGTATTCACTTCATATTATTCAAGACACACAAGTGAAAAAGCAATAATGACGACATATGACAATCCGAGATGTGGTAAGAGGCTGGTATGAACTCTATTTGTTTTCATTTTTGTACATATACTCATCTATGTGGACATGCTTAGTCGGTTCATGTAAGGTATATGTTATCTAATGGATTTTTTGTAGTTCTTGCTCTCATATGATTAGTTCTAATTTACTAATAGTTTGTAGCATGTCATGAAGACGCTTGCTTGCATTGTTTTATTCATAATATGGTATGTTATTGTGGTATCCTCCTCTGAAAGTTTCATTTGAATCGACTTGGCACATGCTCAAGCATGCACATGACTGAACAAAAGTCAATTAAGCCTCTATGATTTACTTTGCCTCAGAGTTCTTGTATCATTTTTATGCCTATATTAATTTTGTTTTGTCGCAAGCATGATTATGACAGCTATTGCTCTCTCGATTGTCGCTTCCCAGTCTTTTGCTAGCCTTCACTTGTACTGAGAGGGAATACTTCTCGTGCATCCAAACACCAAAAACCAAGTCTACCAAAGAGTCCACTATAAGTTCCTATGCATGGTATTTCAAAGCCATTCCAAGTAAATTTTCATGTGCTACCTTTCAAAACCTTCAACTACTTCTCATTTTGTGCCACTATTTTTAGCTCATGGGGACGTAGTGGTCGGAATTGCTATCTTCCATATTAAATTAAGTACCCCTCGACTAGGCAGCTTCATATGCTCGTCATTAATTTTGCAAGGGAGCTGGTCAGACCATTGTAATCTAATTCTAAAAAGAAAGAAAAAAGGCACTCCTCCATGGTATGTGAAAGTTGGTGGGCACCCAATGGAATCGGTTAGCCATGGTTTGAGAAAGGAAAAAAGGTGGGGAGAAGTGCCAAAGCTTTATAAAAGAGCATCAATGTGCCAAATTTTCAAAGAACTTGGAACCGCTCTCACTTGTTTATTATGGAAGATAGCTAGTCCCCATTGCCAGTCGTTGACATGAAACAACCACCTCTCAAAATAAATTTTTATCTCTGTTTTACAAATGAAAAGCTCTAGCACATGTTAAATCACTGCTTCCCTCTGCGAAGGGTCTTTCTTTTACTTTTATGTTGAGTCTTCATCTTCTAACTTTAAGCACCTTCTTGAGAGCATAGCTGTTATTCTTAGTGTAATGTGCTTGTCCCAGAACACGGTTGATTGTGGTATAACTTTGATGCTTGTATCTTCGATATTTTTACTTCTAGTCTTCCTTTGGACTTCAGAGGTGCCTCGGCATTTATGTTTTGCTCCACAAATAAAGGCAAGCGGGATACCACTCTTCCATATCATTTATGAATATTGCACTCTTGTAGCTTCTTATGTTCATGTTACTTGTTATTAGTGCATTGGCACTCTTTCATAGCTTGCTTGACTATGATGTAACATTAGTTTCATATTTCTTATTATGAATTGCCTGAGTACTTGATCATATAGTTAGAATATATACATCATATGAAGCAAATGTGTTCGTCAAAGTTTCTTTTATCGCTCTCAGTTGTTAACTAAATTGCTTGAGGACAAGCAAATAGCTAAGCTTGGGGGGAGTTAATACGTCCAAAACATATCTACTTTCCCGAACACTTTTGCTATTGTTTCTCCTCTAATTTGTGTGTTTTGAATACAACTAACACGGACTAACGCTATTTTCAGCAGAATTGCTCTGGTGTCTCGTTTTTGTGCAGAAATCTGACTTTCAGGAAAAATCCCGGAAAATACTGCAAAAATTCTATTTTGCCAGAAGACAAACGGAGCCAGAAGGAGAGACGAAGGGGGGGCAGCGGCCTGGGCTCACCACCAGGGGGCGCGGCCCAACCCTGGCCGCGCCCACCTGTGGTGAGGCCGCCTCGGCCGTCGCCTCGAACCCTCCTTCCGCCTACATATACCCTCTGACCTGAAAACAGCGGGGGTTCGGCGTTTTTCCCAGATAGACTTCCGCTACACCGCCGCCATCAAAAAACCGCGATTCGGAACCAGAAACTCTGTTCTGGCACCCTGCCGGGACGGGGATTCGGAGGAGATCTTCATCACCATCATCACCGACGTCTCTCCATCAACCATCCATGACTCCCCCATCCATGTGTGAGTAATTCCCGTTGTAGCCTGTAGGCGAAGGGGATGGTAGGGATTGGATGAGATCATTCATGTAATTTGCTATGAGATTGTTAGGGCATAGTGCCTAGTATCTTCTATTAGTGCTTATGACATTGTTGCAACTTGTTGTGCTTAATGCTTGTCACTTTGGGCCCGAGTGCCATGATTTTAGATCTGAACTTGTTATTGTTATATGATAATACTTGTTGTTTATGGTCTTACCTACAAGTTGTTTACACATATTGTTGTCCTGAACCCGAGGCCCCAAAGTGACAGAAATTGGGATAATCGGAGGGGATGGCTATGATGTGAGGATCACATGTGTTCACCGAGTGTTAATGCTTTGCTCCGATACTTTATTAAAAGGAGTACCTTAATTACCAGTAGTTTCCCTTGAGGCCCTGCTGCAACAGGCTGGTAGGACAAAATATGTCGTGCAAGTTTCTCATTGCGAGCACGTACGACTATATACGGAACACATGCCTATGATTGTTAGTACTAGGATGCTTTATCATTATTTATCTGCAATGCCCATGTCTCACTGATTTCATGAATTATCTTATCCATGCAACGCCCGTACATCCATCCCTATGCCTACAGAATTTCATCCTACTGTTTACTATTGCTACTATTACCGCTTTTATTTTACTACTGCTGTTACTATTTCACTACTATCACCCACTATAAAACTGTTGCTACTGATAAACCGTTGTAAGCAAGTCTATTTCCAGGTGCAGCTGAATTGACAACTCATCTGTTAAGGCTTATAAATATTCTTTGGCTCCCCTTGTGTCGAATTAATAAATTTGGGTTTTAGTTCCCTTGAAGACTGTTGCGATCCCCTATACTTGTGGGTCATCATCCCTTACCTTGGGCGCCGCAACAAAGCTTCTCGACAATATGATGGTAAATTATTCTGAATGGCACACCAAGAGAGCTCCACAAGGTAAGAAGGTAAATTTTGTTGAGGAAACCTCTTTCTTGAGTGATAAGATTGATGCTATAATGCTTATGCTTTCTAATGATAGAGCTCATGTTGATCCTAATAATGTTCCTTTGGCCTCTTTGGTTGCTCAAGAAGAGCATGTTGATGTAAACTTCATTAGAAATAATAATTTTAACAACAATGCTTATAGGAACAATTTTTCTAGTAACAATTATAGGCCATATCCTTCTACTAATGGTAATGGTTATGGCAACTCTTATGGTAATTCCTCCAACAACACTAGGGCTGCGCCCTCTGAGCTTGAGTCATGCTCAAGGACTTCATCGGTAAGCAAACTGCTTTTAATAAGTCTGTTGAGGAAAAATTAGGCAAAATTGATATTCTTGCTTCTAAAGTTGATAGCCTTGCTCATGATGTTGAACTTCTGAAATTAAAAGTGTTACCTAATGATGTGAAGGAGAACAATACTTTTTCCACTGCTAATGCTATCCAAGTTAGAATTGATGAAAATGTTAGGATGTTAGCAGAATTGCATGCCAGGTGGGAAAGAGAAGATGAGATGGCTAGAAGGATGAAGGTATGTACCATTACTACCTATAATGATGTTGTTCCAAATGCTAGCAATCCTCTTACTTTGATTGGTGTAGAGAAAATTCCCACTCCTTGTGTTAAAAAGCCTAAAACTGCTAAAACTTTTTCTCAAAAGAGTGCTGAAATTTTTCGGAGTGTGGGAGATGATAGCTCTATTTCCTTTAATGATTTTGATGTTGATGGCTGCAATATATTTGAAGTTATTTTGTTCTTGCAAAATCTTACTTTGAGTCCCAATGCTAGTTCATTAAATATTGCTTTTACTAAGCATATTACCAATGCTCTTATGAAAATTGGGGATGAAAAGTTGAAGCAAAAAGCTTCTATTCCCAAGAAATTAGAAGATGGTTGGGAACCCATCATTGATATGCATGTTAATGGTTTTGATTGCCATGCTTTATGTGATCTAGGTGCTAGTATTTCTATTATGCCTAGAAAAATTTATGATACGCTTGATTTACCGCCACTTGAAAAGTGTTATTATGATGTTCCTATTGCTGATGTTGCTAAGAAGAAACCTTTGGGAAGGATTAATGATGTTCTTATTATGGTTAACAATAAACTTGTTCCCGTTGATTTTCTTGTTATGGATGTTGAATGCAATGCTTCATGTCCTATTATTTTGGGAAGACCCTTTCTTTGAACTGTAGGTGCCATCATTGATATGAGGGAAGGCACCATCAAATATCAATTTCCACTAAAGAAAGGTATGGAACAGTTCCCTGGAAAGAGGAAGAAACTACTTTTTGACTCTATTCTTAGAGCAAATTATGAACTTGATGCTTCATCACTTGATATTACTTGATTCACACTTTATGCGCCTAGCTTAAAGGCGTTAAAGAAAAGCACTCTTGGGAGATAACACAATGTTTTACTTTTAGTTTTTTCTTTTATTTGAGTCTTGGAAGTTATTACTACTGTAATAACCTCTCCTTATCATTTTTATTTTGTTTTTGTGCCAATAGAAGCCTCTAATTTGAGTGAGGTAAGATTTGGGGATGTTGCTGTCCTGAAACAGATTTCGGTGCTGCACCGTAAAAATTCGTGAAAATTCTCAGAATATCTTTTTGACCTGCAATTTCTTGTGCATATGCCCCAGGTTATTTCCAAACTTTAATTAGTTTAACACTTTTTGATTTGAGCAACATAAAAAACCCTCTAAAAATTTGACCTTTGTCAGATGTTCTGTTTTGACAGATTTCTGCCACTATTTGTGTTTGCCTCTCGATCGCTTTCTTTTTGAGTTCTTTTGATCACGGAAGTTTTGGCAAAGTTGCTACAGTAGTATATGCTTTATATGTGGTGGTTTTGAGTTGAAACCTGAAGCAAAAAAGGGTTGATTTATTATTATGCTTACACTAATGTTGCTAATAGAACTGTGTTGAGTTTTGTATGAAGGAAGTTTTCAAGTGTAGGGATTGGAGAATGATGAGATGAGTTGAAGAATGGACAAAAGCTCAAGCTTGGGGATGCCCACACACCCCAAGAAATATCCAAGAGGTACAAGCGTCAAAGCTTGGGATGCCCCCGAGGCACGCCTTCTTCATCGGCAAAAATCAGGTCACCTTTCAACACACTATATTTTTATTGCTTCATGCACTATGCATTTTTCTTGGAGCGTCAGTTGTTTTAGTTTTCAGTTTTTTTTAGTTTTGTTTGCTGCAATAAATGGTTGGACCCCAACAAATTCCTTTTGGAGAAGTTGCCTTGCTTTTCATTTGCCAAGAACACTCCGTTTTTCACTGTTATCGTTCAACGAGTGTTCTCTTTTTCTGCTACTGCGTTTAGTTTTCGTTTTTCGCCTTGATTTTTGTTCAGATCTTGTTATATCTTTGCATCAAGGTGTATTTTGACCTCTGGTCCATGTTGGTATTCATCAAAAGAGTTGTTTTAAAAAGGTTCGAATGGTGTTGGAAAAGAGAAAAAGTTTCATGCAAAAAAGTGGTACAAAAAGGAGCTTGTGTAGACTGCGGCCTAGGCTTTTGCATGTCGTGCTTGATATCGTTTTGATAGTATGCTTAGTGGTTTTGTTGTAGCATGACTTGTCTCAAATGACTAAGATTGCTTAATGAGCCTTTGAAAAAATCATGCGTTGTTTTTATTATTTGGAAGCATTAATTTGGTTTTCTCCTTGATGCTTTATTTGGGTTGACTTGGCGCATGCTTACACATGTTAGACTCATAAAAAGTCGCCATAAGCCTCTATGATCATTTAGTTTTTGACTTTTGATGTCATCTTATGCTTATTTTAATGTTGCTTTGTCGCTTTGCATGATTATGGCCGTTATTGCTCTCTTAGTTGGTCGCTCCCAGTCTTTTGCTAGCCCTCATTTTGTACTGAGTATGAGCTCTACTCGTGCATCCAACTCCCAAAAACCAAGTTATTCCAATGTGTCCACCATACATACCTATTAGCAATTTGCTATTCCAAAGTACATTTGACTTGCTTTTATCTATCCTTCAAATTAAACACTTTTTATTGTTATGCGAAAATTGGTCTGTAAAGCTCTCACGAACCTGATGGCACACCTTACTTTTCTCGCTTTAAAATTTTGACATTGTGGCTCTCTTATGTTGAGTTGTTATGCTTGCAAGTTGTAAGTTGGAAATTAGCCAAACTATGTCGTCATGGGGTAAGCTTTCAACATTGCACTTCTTATTTGAGTTGATATCGTGATCTTTTGTTTATGGATACTCGTGATGTGAAACAAGTTGGGAATCTTGCGGGATCATGGAGTTCTTATATGTGTTAGAGAAACGCCTGGGCCGCTAATCTAAGCCATGCATAATTCATGGTGGAAATTTACAGCATACCTATAGTGGACATTCGACGACGCATCTCAAAATAAAAAGCTATACCAATGGTAAATAAAAGAGATGTCGAGGTGTTCATTGTCTGTTTGTCTTCTAATTTTGATGTGGGCTTATTCCATGTCATCGGGCAGGAGGTACCCCATTGGCAGTTCTCGATGATACACATATATTTACAATGACAAGAGCTTGCTTGGGACTCTAAGTCGAGTAGCATGAGGTTTGGGTATTCGTACTTCATGGGACACGAGGTTTTCAACTTATGATTTGTCAAGCATATGCTTCATAATTGTACTCGCATTAACTTTAACCATTCAAGATGCTTATGATGGGGGCAATGAGAGCTCAAAGCTAGTAAGTACCATAATTTTTTAAGGTTTATAAAACTTGTAATCACTACTTCCCTTTACAAAGGGCCTTTCTTTTACTTTTATGTTGAGTCACCACCTTCTATCTTTATGCACCGTCTAAGAGAGCATAGTTGTCATTCTTAGTATAATGTGCATTGTTCCAAAGTATTCATTGATTGATTCATGATTTTGGTTTCACTTGTTCTTAAATTATTTGTATCTAGTCGCCCTCTTAAACTTGAAGCCGTCCTATGCATTTATGTTTTGCTATTCCATGAAGGACAAGCTGAAAACCATTTGCTATGTTTTTCCATATGATTTGAACACACGTTTGACTTTCATTGTTTCATTTTCATGATCTTTTGTTTGTGTTCTTTTTTATGTTATAACATGGTTGCTAAGTTTCTTCTATCAAGATTATATCTTTCATGCCCATGTTTTAAGTTCTTTTGATCTCAGCACTCAATGCGTACATAGATGATCAAGATTGTGTAGGTGCATCACCTCAAAAATTATTTTTTTTGTTATCACTTACCTACTCGAGGACGAGCAGGAGTTAAGCTTGGGGATACTTGATACATCTCAAACGTATCTATAATTTTTGATGCTCCATGCTTGTTTTTACACCATTTGCTTAGTGTTTTGTTACACTTCGTGGCATTTTTATGCATTTTCCGGAACTAACCTATTAACAAGATGCCACAGTGCCAGTTCCCTGTTTTCTGCTGTTTTTGTGTTTCAGAAAAGTTACACAGGAAATATTCTCAGAATTGGATGAAACAAAAGCCGAACGTCCCAATATTAAACGAAGCTTCCAGAAGACCGAAGAGGAGACGGAGCCGAGCCAGAGGCCGGTCTCACCACCAGGGGGCACGGCCCAGGCCCTGGTCGCGCCGCCCTATGGTGAGACCCCCCTGGTCCACTTCTGACGCTGCCCCTTCGCCTATAAAGAGCCCCGATGGGAAAACCCTAAACACCCGATCAATTTTCCAGAAACACATCGCGATCCGCCGTCGTCGTCGACCCGAGATCGGGAGGGTCCAGAAGCTCTTCCCGGCACCCTGCCGGAGAGGGGAATCGCCACCAAACGTCTTCTTCATGGCCATGATTGCCTCCGGCGCGATGAGTGAGTAGTCTACCTTGGACTATGGGTCCATAGTATTAGCTAGATGGTTGTCTTCTCCACCATGTGCTTCATGTTTAGATCTCGTGAGCTGCCCTACATGATCGAGATCACCGTTATGTAATTCTACATGTTGTGTTTGTTGGGATCCGATGAATATCGGTGTTATGATTGAGTTGATGTGCTGAATATTATCTTATGTTATCTCTATGTTATTTATGATCTTGCATGCTCTCCGTTGTTAGTAGCTATCTTGGCCGAGTAGATACTAGTGACTCCAAGAGGGGGTATTTATGCTCGATAGTTGGGTTCATGCCTCTATTTAATCTGGGGGACTGACTGACAAGGGTATAGTTAATAGAGCCCGTTAGTTGAGTACCCCTGAGGCCCGTTAAGCTAGGCCCAATTGTAATGATAGTCGAATACGAGTTCCTACCGTATGTGGATATTGTAATCTGTATCGAACCCTACCCGATCCTCGAGACCTGGCCACCTATATATAGGGGCCAGGAGGGGACGGTGTAGGCCAGATTGAAAGCAAGCCAGGTTGAACACCCAAGTTTACTTTCGACACACACCTATTTTGACTAACTTTACCTTCGAGTTCATCCGACGCCCTATCTCCCCGATCCTAAGTCCTTCATCTAGGACATTTGTCGAGTTAACCCTCGTCAGTGACAGAAACCTCTAAGGTTGTAGATGTGCTGTTGCCACTAGGGAGAAAACAACATTCTTATGTCCAAGGACATATGCTTTGTTTACATTACACACTTTGCTTAATGCAGTTATCTGTTGTTCGCAACTTAATATTCATGGGGTCCTCGGATGATTCCCCGTGGGTGAATTATTAGTCATAGATGCAGTTGGATGGCGGTCTATGTATCTTGTTGTAATGCTCAGAGTAAATCTCATAGTGATCCTCTTGACATATGCACGTTATCTTTATTCTATCAATTGCCCAACTGTAATTTGTTTACCCAGCATGTTGTTATTTATCTTATGGAGAGACACCACTAGTGAACTGTGGACCCCGGTCCAATTTCCTTTATATTGCTATCACATGTTTACTTTACTCGCACTGTTTACTTTCTCGCATACTACTATTGCTTTCCACTCGATACGCTCATTCCTTTGTTTACAGCAAACCGGTGAGATTGACAACCTCATCGTAAGTTGGGAGCAAAGTTCTTGGTTGTGTTGTGTGCAGGTTCCGCGTTGCTACTAGTTGAAGACGCGCTAACAAGTATCGTTAATGGCGCCCTTGTTGGAGTGTCACTAGGCTAGCAGGCATCACCTTCTGGAGTTTGGCTTTTTCCTACTGGATTGACATACCTTGGTTTCATAACTGAGGGAAAACTTGCTGCTGTGCTCATCACACCTTCTCTTGGGGTTTCCAACTGGCCGGTCATTTACATCATCAACACCGCGCCACCACGCGCCCGCGTCGCGGCCTTGCATGACGGAGATGCATCCACGCAATTCATCCGCATTTGTGCATCTACGCGGCAGCGGAGGAACCACATCCTTCGCCTCAGCGACGGGGACGCAACTGCAGAGGATCAGGTGGACAAAGAGGAGTTAGCTTCACAGTTCTTTGCCAGACTGCTGGGGCATGCGATGCCGCGTGAGCACGACCTGTCGCTCAGTGCCATGGGACTGTCAAGATTGGATCTCAACGGTCTGGAAGCTGTGTTCTCTGAGGATGAGGTGTGGGCTGCGATCTGGGCCATGCCCAGCAACAAGTCTCCCGGGCCCGACGGTTTCACCTGGGAGTTCTTCCAGTTTTGCTGGGAGACAGTGAAGGGGGACATCCTCACCGCCGTGCAAGCCGTGTTCTGTGGCCGTGACCAGCAGTTCGGCCGTCTAAACAGCGCTTTCATCACGCTCCTGCCTAAAAAGGAAGGTGCGGTGGACCTGAAGGAGTTCCGCCCGATCAGCCTCGTCCGCTGGTGGCCAAGCTTCTTGCCATCCGCCTCTCGCCGAGGATGCCGGAGCTGGTGAGCGGCAATCAGAGCGCGTTTATCTGCGGCCGGTGCATCCACGACAACTTCGTGTTGGTACGCCAATCGGCGGTCTCGATGCATCGCCTGAAGCTGCCCGCACTCCTTATGAAGCTTGACGTCGCGCGCGCGTTCGACAGTGTCTCTTGGTTGTTCTTGCTCAGCGTTCTGCGACAGCGGGGATTTGGGCCGCGTTGGTTGAGGTGGATCGCGATGCTGCTGCGCACTGCTAGCACAAAGGTGCTGGTCAATGGCTCGGCGGGGGCGGCGTTCAGGCACGGTAAAGGCCTACGGCAGGGCGACCCGCTGTCCCCGTTGCTTTTCGTGCTGGTCATGGACGTAGTTGCGGCTATGTTCCGCACGGCAGAGGCCGCGGGCGTGCTTCCTCAGCTGCCTGCCAGCATACGGCACCGCGTCTCCCTCTACGCCGATGAGGCCTAGCACGCTGGAGCTGCAAGCGATCAAGGGCGTACTGGATTGCTTCAGGCACGCCTCAGGCCTACATGTTAACTTCCTGAAGAGCGCACCTGCCCCAATTCGCTGTCCGCAGGAAGTCGTGGACGCCGTCTCCACCGCCATTGACTGCCCAATCCGAGAACTCCCCTGTACCTATCTCGGCTTGCCCCTCTCGCTCAAGAAGCTGCGGAAGGAAGACTTGCAGTGCGTCCTGAACAAGCTTGCAAGGAAACTCGCGTTCTGGAAGGCCAAGCTGCTGACGAAGGACGGGCGTGTGGCTTTTGTGCAGGCGGTGATGACAGCCTCTGTCATCTATCATCTGATGGCATTGGATGTCGACCCTTGGTTCATCAAGGCGGTCGATCGCTTGAGGCGCGGATTCCTGTGGGCTGGCAAGCCAGACGCCCTCGGTGGCTGCTGCCTGGTGGCCTGGGAGAAGATCTTCCAGCCTAAACACCTTGGCGGACTGGGTTTCCACGATCTCCGGAAGCTGAACGCAGCCTTGCGTGCGCGCTGGCTTTGGTTCCAGAAAGTGGATGCGGCCAAGCCCTGGGCAGGGTTAGGCCTCAAGGTGATCCCGGACGCCTCCGCCATCTTCCGCGCGTCAAGCAACATTGCCCTGGGGGATGGGGCGCTCACCTTGTTCTGGGAAGACCCGTGGATCCGTGGGCAGCCGGTGGACGCCATTGCGCCGAACTTGCTAAGACTTGTCAGACCGGCTGTTCGGAGCTCCCGCACGGTCCGGCAAGGCATGCTAGGCGCAACTTGGGTGCACGACATCGCCGGAGAGCTTTCCATCAATGTCGTGGTGCAGTACCTGAGGCTTTGGCATGAGCTGCAGGACGTGCAGTTTAGGGATGGCTCGGATACGGTGACCTGGAAGTGGACTCCTAGCGGCAAGTTCTCCTCTCGCACGGCGTACAGGGCTTTCTTCTTCGGGCGCACCGCGCTGCCCGGGGCCACGCAGGTCTAGAACGCGTTCGCGCCTTTCAAGTACCAATTCCATGCGTGGCTGGCTCTCTGAAATCGATGTTGGACGACAGATCGCCTGGCTAGACACGGGCTACCGGCCATCGCGATTTGCACGCTGTGCAACGTGGCCGGAGAAACGCTGGATCACCTCTCCTTGCAGTGCCCGTTCGCCACTGTCGTGTGGACTGCTGTATGCCATTACCTGTAGCTAGGAGTGATTCCTCCTTCGCCGCAGAGTACCCTGTCACAGTGGTGGCCGGATGCGGTCCAAGCACTCTCACGGCGAGACAGTAGAACTGCTAACTCGCTAATCATGCTCACCCTGCGATCGCTTTGGTTAGAGCGCAATGCCAGAGTGTTTGATGGTACGTCATCCCCGGCAACGACGGTAGTCAGGAACCTCCTCGAGGAGTGGACGCTTTCGATGAGCTGTAGACATCGTGGGTTAGCAAGAGATGTAACGTAGATAGTTCCACCGTGGGTGGAGCCTCCGGGCTTGTAACAAATTTTCCTACTCCTTTTCGAGCTTAATATAAAGGCACGCAGATCTCCTGCGCGTTCTCGAAAAAAAAATGTCAGATTAAATATCAGCACACCATTGCAGTAATATATTACTCTATATCACCTAATATGTGTGAAAACGATATATATGTTACTTCCTCCATTCGGAAATATAAGATATTTTAGTTTTATGAAGTGAGTGTACTTAGACATGTTTTAATATATAGGTTCATTCGAATTTAAACACTAAAAGATGTCTAGATACATTAGCTTCACAAAGCTAAAACATCTTATATTTCTAAATGCGGGAAGTACATCTATATCCGCAGACCCCAATATAGACAACTGATATGACCTAAATTTGAAAGCCTCGTCAGAGCAAGTGGGATCCTTGTTTCCGGTCGGCCAGGTCTAAAAAGGCAATAGGTGGTCGATTTCCGTGTCAGGAATAGGAGGCAACTTAGCTGGCTAGGAAAAAAGATTTCAGAGTAGAGCATCATGAAATTAGGTACAGCTAAGACAGAACATCTTAAGGAAAATTTGTAATTCGAACTGTCACAAAACAAGAGATGCAGATGAAGCACTGCAACTCGCCACTCAGTTTACAATAAGGTACACTGAAAACCCGCCTCAGAACCACCAAATTCAAGTGTAGTAAAAATCATGCGCCGAGAAACGACTAACCTAACCCACAGACAAGCGGATACACGAGATCCAGATTATTCAAAACAAACACCTACTATGACATTGGTGGCGTCCATCCTCCTGGAGATTAATAAGGGAGAGCTGCTATATGGACACGGCTCACTGGGCTTTGGCGAGCTCGGCACGGATCTGCTTGGCGGCCTCAACCATGTTGGTGAGCGCGGGCTTGACCTCGGCGTATTTGCGGGTCTTGAGACCGCAGTCAGGGTTCACCCAGAGGATGTTGGTGTCGAGCACTGCGAGCATCTTGTTGACGCGGTCGGCAATCTCCTCCTTGGACGGGATCCTGGGGGAGTGGATGTCGTAGACACCGGGTCCAATGCCTGCACCGTAGACCACACCCTCATGGAAGACAGAGAGAAGCTTCTCGTCTGACCGGGAGTTCTCGATGGTGATGACATCGGCGTCCATGTTAATGATGGATTCGATGATGTCGTTGAAGTTGGAGTAGCACATGTGGGTGTGGATCTGTCAAAAAGAATGTTGTTAGTGGCAATGGAATACAGAAAAAACGTCGATTCCTGCAAGCTCACTACACAGGGCAACCAGATTTACCTGGGTTGTGTCCTGGACACCGCAGTTGGTGATCCTGAAGGAGTGAACTGCCCAGTCTAAGTAGAACGCATGCTCCGACTTGCGGAGTGGCAGACCCTCTCTCAAAGCAGCCTCGTCAATTTGGATGACCTGGAAGGGAACCATTTAGAAAAACATCTAAATATATTCATGTTCCACATGGGTCCTCATGATTATAAATGAGAAACAAATACAACAGTGCCAACCTGAATACCACCAGCCTCAAGATCCTCGACCTCTTTCTTGATTGCAAGAGCAATCTGGTAGCAAGTCTCAAACCTGAGAAAATACAAAGCAACATCTGAGCATCTAAATGGAAGCGCTAATATTACATACATTTTCTAGGGAAGCTACTAACCTCGGTTGGTCATTTCTGACAAAAGACCAGTTAAGGATTGTGACAGGACCAGTCAACATGCCCTTCATTGGGCGAGCAGTCATGCTCTGTGCAACCTGGGACCAGTACACTGTCATGGCTTTGGGGCGGCTCACATCACCATAGATAATTGGTGGCTTGACACACCTTGATCCATAAGATTGCACCCAGCCATTGGCAGTGAATGCAAAACCAGAGAGCTGTTCACCGAAGTACTCAACCATATCGTTTCTCTGAAATATATATCAGCTCACTTAAATGAAGAATCAAACAGCACAAATGTCAAAAGAATTAAATCCATGTTTCAGAAATAAAAAAAATTATCTCATTCTCTCAAACAGGAAAAAAAAAAGTTTAGTCAACACTGAAACACAAATGATACAAGGATGCTAACCTCAGGCTCTCCGTGCACAAGCACATCAATGTCAAGCTCTTCTTGGATCTTAACAACCTTGCTAATTTCCTCCTTAATGGCTTTGGTGTACTCCTCTTCAGAGATCCTGAAACACGTTTTTTCATGAGCAACATACAAAATACAATTAATGAATCGTCATTATGAACTGTTACTCACTTCTTTGCCTTGTATTCACGGCGGACTCTTCTGAGCTCCACAGTCTGTGGGAATGAACCAATTGTAGTTGTGGGAAGGATCGGAAGGTTGAGCTTCTTCTGCTGCGCATCCAACCTAGCGCTAACGGTGGTAACACGGCGATGATCAGAGCTCTTCACGGCACTAGCCTGTAAGAAATATATCGTTCAGAATTGGTACATGATATGTCGGCATGGAATTAGAATGTGCAGTTTCAAGCCAAAGTTACTTACAGCCTTTTGGACCTCCTCATTTGTCACCCGCGGTGATGACCTTCTTGAGGACAGAGCAGCAGCATTTGCGGCAAAGTAAGCCTGCAGATAATATTGTGTACAAATGAGTGAGTCATTTCTATAAGTAAGATACTAAAATACCAGGCTCTGGTAAAGAGGACTGCTAATGAAGGGTCTAGAAGTTCATGGTACCTCATCCTTTTGCCCAGCCAATGCCTTGGCAAGGGCATTCACCTCAACCACCTTTTGGGCGGCAAATGCGAGCCATGACTTAATCTCATCATCAAGCTTGGTCTCGTTTACAAGGTCCACAGCAGTGTGCATGAGTGAGCAGGAGGTCGATACCACAAGCTTGTCTGCACAAAAGGCACTATTAGAAACTGCAAGTTGAAGGTGTAAGCTCATAATAAGCATAGCACAACATGCTTACCCTTCCCAACAACAGCCTCAAGGGACTGTAGAGTGCCGAGAGATGCAGCAAGATCATCAGCCCAAATGTTCCGTCCATCTACTACACCAGCGAAGAGGTACTTCCCAGCAGGGAAGCCACTCTTGACAAGTTCAAGTGTCTTGGTTCCGCGTTCAAGGTCAAAACCATAAGCAGTCACGCTGCTCAATGATGTAAGAGTCCTGAAGTAGCAAAAGAACGTTAAGAGTGTTATCCCTACAAAAGTATATTAAAGGAATGGATGGTATAAAAATGATAAACTGGCACAGAAACCAAGCATACTTGTATGAGGCAGCAGGAACATCAGCAAAGTATGTCTCGACAAGAACGTTCAATCCAGAAAGTGCTGACTCAAGTTCTGCATAAGCTGCAGAGAACGCGGCCAATTGGTGGGATTCAAGATCCTTGACAAGAGTGGGCTCATCAAACTGAATCCATGTAGCCCCAGCTGCCTTCAACTCAGCAATAACCTCCCTACAAACCATCCGATATCAAATTAGCAACAGAAATTTAGGGGCAACAGTGGCCATTAATTCGTTTTTATACTTACTTGTAGACAGGAAGGATGCTGCTAAGAAGGGAAAGAGGAGAGAATGACTTCTCCACACCCTTGGCAGGCTTTGAGAGCAACAAGTATGAAACTGGTCCAACAAGTACTGGCACGGTATCAACGCCAAGCTGCATGAGGAGCAAGTACAAACAATATAAGACACAAAAGCACGCAGATAGACTTCAAAGGGGAAAACACAGTCCATCTCCAAGTGAACATGACAAAACTAATAAATCACTGCCAAACTCCGTAATCCAGCTGACATTATTCCAACATGACAGGGACAATAGAGTGAAATGGTAATTAGTAATTGCAAACTTCCCATACGTTGGCAACCACCTTAAATCAGTGTGTTAAAACTTATTCTTTGTTAATCTAAACTATCTACATTCGTTCAGCAAAGGACAAAAGGTTCGTTTAGTCAAAAAGTGGCGATGCAATATTACAATTACAAACTATCATTTTTGAAGTAACTTAGTTGGTTTCATATATGACAAATTTGGTCAGATGAGTGACCATGTTTCGAAATATCAGTTAACTTTGCCACTTAATTTACATTGCAGCTCCTTTAGTAGTTCAAAAATATTAAGCAAATCATCACGTATATAACTTGTCAACTTGATATTTGATTACAAACAGGATATGCTAAACTGATTGTGAAACAGGGTTGTGATAGCAACTCTTAGTTATCCAAGAATAACAGGTAGACAGCTAAATCAAGAGGGCATGATTAATAATTTCACAAGAGACAAAGTCAGCTAACATATGATTCAGACATTCAGTATCATACCGCCTTTGCCTCCTTGTATTCATTGATAGCCTTGTGGGAAGAGTAGGAGAACTTGGTGTCAGGGCCCAATTCAGGGACGATAAAGTGGCTGTGGAAGTAACAAAGTCTAGTTAGTAAACCATAGTGTATATACAGTAAATCTTGTGAGAATAAACTTAAATAGAAACCTGCAGACTTACTAGTTGGTGTCAAACCACTTGGTCATCTCCATAGCGGGGACGGTGGCGTTACCCCTAGCCATCGAGAAGTAGGTGCTCAAAGTGATCTCCCCTCCAGTCCATGAGTAACGGTCTGGGACGGCGCCGAGCATGGCAGTGGTGTCCAGAACCTGGTCATAGTACGAGAAGGTGTTGCTGGGGATATACTTGATCCCAGCATCAGCCATCTGCTTCCAGATGCTGGCCCTGAGGTCGGTGGCAACCTTCTCCAAATCCTCAGCAGCGCTCTTGCCATCCCAGAAAGACTCCAGGGCGAACTTGAGCTCCCTCTTGGGGCCCATGCGCGGGTATCCAACAATGTGGGACGCCATCTTTCTGTGCAAATAATAGATTCATAATCAGCTTGATCCACCAAGTGAATTCTGATCTTGAGATTGACACTGTAACTCTCCATGTTACTTGACAAATGGACCAGATTACAAAAGATAAAACACATTTTTCCTTATACCAACAACACATTACTTGTGTTGAACTAAATAACAAAACATTACAATCCTTTCATTATACCAGCATTAAAATCGCAGCTCTTCCAAGAAGATCACCATCAGATTCGCTGGTGTCTTTAAAAAGAACAAAAGTAGAAAACTGAACTAAATCTACAGGTTGGTTGGTTAGGTGTACCAAGAGCAACAAAGGACGCAGGCGTGGGTACATGGAGCCTAACAATAATTGGTGGGAGGCAGAGGGAGTGTCCCTCTCACACCAGCAGAGTAGGTGGATCTTGGGACATGCAGACAAGTGACAATCAACAAATCTAGCATAAAGCACATTCCAAAATTCCAGCCTGAGACTGGAGTTGAATGACAACTGACGCATGCATACTTCTAGCACGATTCGCATATCTTCTCAGCTACTACACAGCAGAGTCATTTAAAAAATAAAATCTAACAAAGCTGGATAAACTAAAACGAGGAGATAAACCTCAGAGTCAGATCCAGAACCCTGGCCACCCAAAAACAGAGCACATACGTACATATTATATCACCGACGGAAAATAATACTACTCAATCATCAAAAATTTCGCAACGGCGAAGAGCCAGATCCCACGATCCTAAGCAGCCAAATGGCCGTTTCCCTGCACGAGATCGGATCTAAGCGCTTTGAGCGATTCAGATCGGACCGCGCCGACGCAGAGCAATCCATTCCCGCCCCGGCCAAACCAACCCAGCGAACATCTATGTCCCCGAGCCACCCACGTGCTGAAACGACGATCGAGGAGGAGACCCGCCGCCGCCGGGGACGGTGGTCAGCCGATCGATCCTGCTAACCGAGACAGATGATTCAAGAGCGCGGCTCCCACTCCCGACGCGAGATGGCCGATCCGGGGGTGGACCGGACGGATCTCGCCGGAGAAGGGACGCCGGGGCTCGCTCGTGCGCGCGGCGGATTGACGGGTGCACGGAGGAGGGGCTTACCCTGGGCGCGCGGAGGCGGAGGGTATGGCGGCGAGCGACAGGGGGAGGAGGAAGAAGAAGATCGGCGAGGTGGAGGGGTTTAGGGGTGAGCTTATTTATAAACCGCTGGCTCTCATTGGTTGGTGCCTGTGCGGTAGGTGAGATCTGAATGGTGAGATCTCGCGGTGCACACATTTTTAACAACTTTCCTTTTTCCTGTTTTTTCTGTTGTAAATGTTGAAAAATCTAATTAGTGAACGTTCGGAATTTGGTCATATGGAGCGAACGCTCATCGGAACAGGGGCGCCGGAGCGGGAGGGGTGGAGAATGGAGAGGAGAAAGAACGCGAAGCTGGAGGTTAACCTAGGATGGCAATTGCCACCCTTGTGAAATCGAAAAATTCTAACCTTTTATTGAAAAGTCGGCCGAGAATGAGCCGTTCTTGAAAATACTTACAACATGAGCCTTTTCGATCAACGCCCTACATGGGAAGTTGAGGTTGAACTCCATAACATCTTGATTCAAGGTGTTATGGTTCTTTGGCGACATGGATAGGCATCACACCTCGATCTAGAGCATTCTGTTTTCCCAAGCTCTGGGGTGCTTAAGTCCAAGAGGTCAACACCCCGGTTCGGGGCATTCTGCATGTCCACGTCATATTAGAGTGTTAAGTCAACAAGGAACCAAAACGCTTTGAATGGTGTCCTCGTGCAATTCAACCTCCACGCCATAGTGTAGGGCACTGAGTAAAAGAGACAGGGATGAAATTATTTTCTATAACAGTCATTTCATGTTGATCATCCTGGTAGAGGTCAAATTTTATCATTTCCACCCCTCTCTAGGCTCAAATGTATCAAACAGGTATTATTGATGCCCCGCCAAGCTCATAGAGATTGTCTTGTCACGATGTTGGGTGTTCCATCTCAAAGCCTACAATCGGCAGGAATCGACGACCATTTAAACCTAGTTGCATGGTGGAAGAGATGTAACGGACGATGGAAAAACAAAATGGCCAGACAACAAGACAGCATCAATGGAACCCACTACTCCTCTCGAGGCTAACCGGTGCTTTACAAGTATTCTGGATTCCCCTCCATCCCTATATTAAAGAAATTGTCTCATGGGGTTGTCCATGTCACAGCTTGAAGGCTACGCCCGATTGGATGTGGTGGCACGGTGGTGGAGGCGGCAAATCTGAAGATGGAAGAAGTAGAGGGGCACACAAAAATTGCACCAAGGAGGGGGAAGGCAATGAAGATGAGGGAGATTAAGACCGTAGCGCAAGATATGGTGTCAAATGAAGATGATAGTGATGGGGGAGCAGAGGCATAAAAAAATTCTCGTTGGAAGGATATGGCGAGATGGTTGAGACCTAGTCCCAACTTCCTCCCTATTAGTACCATGAGAAATTCCCATACTACATGTCTATGTTCTATTATATATTAGATTTAATTTGCACCAAATGTAATCACAACAAATGTGATAACAAGAATATGTAATCGCAAAAAATGTGTTAACAAAAACACACTATATGGTGTGATCATCTTTTAGCGCACGTAAAAGTAGTTATTAATGCTAAGTGGAAATTCCCAGTAAATTAGGCTCGGTAACTCCAGCAACCACACATCATCATGCATGACACTATGTATGCTTTCAAGTTTCAACCACTTTTCATAATGCTTGCCTAGACTGATTGTTATACAAACCTACCTATATGTGACAACAATAATTTAATCTCTCCTACCAGTAGTTTAAAATTCCTTTTATCTTAGATTAAAAAAAGGGCTCAATCTGGCTGTCCAATGCTCCATCATGGGAGCACAAGCTGTACCTGTTATCATCTTGTGTTAGCTGAGATCTGCATATCTTTCAAAATTTGGAAAAATAGTGAGAAATTATTATTTCCAGGATATGATAGTGCATCCAGGCCAACCTAATTGTGTTGCCACCGAAAGAAGATACTTTTTAGAAAGCTTGCCTCTCTTTCACGGGCATGAATGATGAAGCATGGCAAGAAAATACTTAAGTAGGAGCTAGTAGTACAATAGACAGTGGCCAATAGCTAGTAGTAGTTCTTTACCCGTCTGAAACATGGACGCAGATCAGGTGACATGCGAACGGCATGTCACGCGGTAACTCGCGGCCTCACATCCATCATCCGCCCAGTATCCAACGATCCACAATACTCCAAGGTAAAAAGGCATCCGGCTCAGTCAAAGAATACCAAATCGTGGAGGGCTTGGCTCGGGTCAACAAGAAATTCGCCGGCGGCTCCCGGTGAGAAGAGGCAGGGACGCGCCGTCTGTCGCGGGAACCAGGGACGCCGCCGCGGGCCGGGGAAGAGCGCTGCCCCGAGCCAGGGACGAGCTTCATCTGTTCCCAGGTCTTCTCTCCTTCATCTGTTCGCAAGTCTGAGAGCTGGACTCTGTTTTTGCTTTGGAGTGATATGGTGTGTTGGATGCTGGGTGGACGGTGGATGAGGCCGCGAGTTACAGCATGACATGCCGTTCGCATGTCACCTGATCTGCGTCCCTGAAACATGTGGCATGGACTTTTTAGTCCCAACAGTGCTTACCATTTCAACTGAAACATGTCCTATAGTAGTACTGAAGCAGCCAGATACTAGTAGAACAGTACAGTACTCGTTCAACTGATTTGCATAGAAATATTCATTGTAGCTCGAAATTACTGCCGGTAAGAGATCTATTTGTTGACAGACTAAATGATTCTAGCTCACCTAAGTAGGTTGGATTTAAAAAAAGGGACATAAAAGGACACACATATATCAGGGGCGTGTTGAGGACCGCGTATTGAATTATCGACACTAGGTTGGTGAGATAGTGGCAGCTTACTTGCACTGATGGGTTGTTAGTTCAGCGCATGTTCTCGTTTTCGCTTAATGTGGTATTTATTTTTCTCCGTAGTGAGTTTAAAATCTGATTGGTGTGTACAACTCAATCGTAGTACCCCTTAGTTTTACAAATAATCGTGTCAATTTTATCTAGATTCACATGTATCTATAGTTTCACACAGATAAGAGTATTAGAGTCAAGCTTAAGGATCCAAAAGCACATTCAGAAGCTTCAGGCGAAAGCCTTCCCGGTCAGCGGTGGCGGTTGTGGCTGTCGCTCTTCTCCTTGGAGACGCCGTTGCGGAATTTTCTTCAACTTCTTCATGTCTCGGAGCAAGTTTTTCAGGTGAAAGCCTAGACCGGTTGGGTCGGACGACGACTGTCGTTCTCATGTCGGCTTCCTCCTTTGGGGCGTTGTCTTGTTGACCTTGCTTCCATCCACGCTTCTTGGGGGCTGGACGCACATGGCATTGCGGTTGGCAGGTGCCCGTCGGGCAATGCGGGTTTTCTGCATGGTGGCTTGCGCGGCAACAACGATGGCGATGAGTAATGGCTTGGTTGCGGCAAGGTCTTGTTAGTCGGCTTCTCGTTCTGGCGTGCCCGACTTGTCTTCCTGCTGGACTCCCTTGCTATGAAGTCGGAGCTGCTGCCTCGGGTGGTGTGTGGCAACGATGAACTACAAGTGGGGGCTCATGTTGGCTTCCTCCTTTGGGGCGTCGTCTTGTTGACCTTGCTTTCATCCACGCTTCTTGGGGGTTGGACGCACATGGCATTGCGGTTGCCAGTGCTGCACGAAGAGTCGTCTGTTTGGCATAGGGCGATGTAGGGTTCACTTGCGTTGGCAGTCAGGTGGTTGTATGTGCCCTCCCGATGGTCGTGTTCCATGTCGGACGGTGGCGGTGTCTATATCGGTTTTTGGCCGGTTTTTCGCTAATTAACCGACCAACTCTCTTCTGCTTAATTGATGAAAATGGCAAGTATTTTGCCTTGTTTAAAAAACAAGTTCGTACAGGCTAAAAAAAACTCATGCTATTCAAAATAATTAAGTAAATTGTGACTGTGTCTCATCTTGGTCCATTTAGGGCGCTACAGTATGCATTACTTGTGTTTATTCACAGCCATGCCACAAATGGAGGATAGCCTAGGGATAAAAACTATCCAAACCTTGCATATTTCGATCAGATGACTTTGCCCAAAACACTTTGGTTCAAAGGAATGTGGAGGAATACCACATGAATATAAAGATTTCACATGGTGTCACTATCTATTTGTTCGGTTTAAAGAAAAGCACATAATTTAAATTAGCTCCCACTTTGAAAGAAAAAAGTATGAGTTTAGCAACCATCTTAGACCCTTTTTTTCAATTCATATGAGCATGAAGAATGAGACCAAAGTCTTTAGTGGTATAATAACATCCTAATTTATATATTTTCACATGATTTGACTTCAGTTTGCCCATGCTTATTAGGATTCTTGTGTTTTTCCTATTCATGTGAAATGTGAACCAAGCATCTATATTATAAAATAATCCTGATTTACATCCATTCATATCACATTCATGTTTTTCTATTTCGGGCTTTTCATGCCAACTAAACAAAGCCTTAGGCCATGTACAATGGGAGTGCTTAGAGAGAGTGCTTACGAAAATAAACCAAGCATTTTGTTAAGCATTGGTGCTTATTTATATAGGAGAGGTGCTTAGTTAGACATCTGCCTAGTCTATATATGCTTAACTAAAAACCGGTTTATTTATCTAAGCACCTTTCCTAAGTATCTAGCATTGTAGATGCCCTTATGCACGCAACTCTAAATAATTTATTTATATCAGCAGAGAGAAATGAATAGGAGGAAATTTATTTCTTTGATGAATAAAGGGACAAAGGCTCACTAAGTGCTTGCTGACTGTGCAGACACGTGTTACATGATTGCTGGTCGTGCTGTCGTCGTCGTGCAACAACCTGCGTTCGTGGTCCACCAAACCTATCAGATATTTTCTTCACTAGTGTGTCATCACGTCCTTGACTGTTCTAGGTTCAAAAGGGCAGCACAACACAGGTAATTGCTTTCTGCTCTCGGTGAACTATTTTTTTTTAGAATATCTATAAACAATCTCATGTGTCGATACGAGAATACACCATGGAGGACCAAAATTCTACTCCCTCCGACCTATATTACTATTTTGCAAATACGGATATATCTACCACTAAAGTGTGTCTAGATATATCTATATTGGCAAAGAGTATTATGGGTCGGAGGGAGTACATTTTGCCTATTATATATTGGAAAACCAAATGACCTATTGCAGTGAATATAGTACTAACATTGTTTGCTACTTCCTCTGTTTCTAAATAAGTTAGTTTTTGCACGTGCTAAATTTAAAATTAATTCTAAACAAATCAAGCTATATTGCATTCTGACATGTGTATGGTATAATTTTTGGATTTTTTGCTTTACAATTATAATGTTTATATAAAAAATAAAGAGGTCCGTGAAGATTTATTTAGATTGGGACCCAAAATCTTCCCTCAGTCAACCACATCATCCATTTCTACTTTTTTTTAACTACTAATAAATTGTGTGCACCAAAATTTTAAGTGACATATAGAACTGGAATTCAAGCCACGGTTAGAGTTTGTTGAGATACCGAGTTAGCTCGACTCGTTAAGTGAGCTAGTTCAAAACAAAACTCGGCTTGCAAAAAGTTAACTCGTTTAACTCGGTGAGCTCATTAATTTAAACTATTTACATACGTATAAACTATCTAGCATGTAAAATTCATGGAAACCATTACAATTGTGTTGCATAGCAAACAAAAATTGGACACAAGCACACAACTATTTTAATTTGTTGCGCAAATGCCAACATAACATACTACTATATATCTAAATGAGCCAGATGTGGGACGCTGGTTTTGACCGAGCTTCACAAGTCAAAAAAAAGTACCTAGTTAACTCGGCTTGTTAAGCTCCCATCAGTAGAAGATCACCAATTAAAACTCGGCTGAGCTTGTTAATTACCGAGTTTGAGATGAGTCAAATCAGGTTACTTGTTTAGCTGACAAGTTTTATTACCCAGTCATATACATACAACACCGATTTGAACTCAGTTGTTCTGTGCTACAATTTATTTTAAAAATACATGTGTAGAGTAAATAATAGTTAGGATCTCCTCTTAGTGTTATCTCAGGCATAAATGTCGCTAATAAAGGATAAATAATTACAACGTATGACCACTGGTTTTTGACATAACATGAAAAAAAACATATGGTTTTCTAAAATATATATTGTAGAAATATTGGCTGCTGATGGCTAACATATGACCACTGATTTCTGATGCAACATATGACCACTGGTTTTTTATGAAACATATAACCACTAGTTTCTGATGGAGGATATGACACTTATTTGTTGGATCTTGACATGTTCTCATAAATAAATATTATTATGATCAGAATTATCTGAAGCAACATATGTATAACGATCAAGGGATCTAGAAAACGCTATTCAACACCCAGGTGTAGAAAAGTTGCTTTGCACTCATCAAATTTTTACATTGTTATATTTATAAATTTATGTTTTGTTGTACTGATAAGTATGCTCATATTGATTCACCACAAAAAAAAACCACCGTAAGAAACACAGGTGTGTGATTCATATAGTGTAAACAACAAGAACAAAATACGTGATGCCAAAAAATCATATATGGTTACCTTGGGGGTCAAATAGCACGTCCCTCAAGGGAACATAATGTTCAGAAAATACCTCTTAAGAAAAATTATGCATCTGAATCTTAGTTTGTAATCTAAATAATTTAAACGGTGAACGGGACATGCCAAAAATGTCAAAATAAAAGGACTAATAGGATCGAAAATTTCAAAGCGGCTCCTCGGAGCACATGCTCCTGCCTAATAAAAAAGGGCATTTAAGATGTGCATATCAATGTCCTGTGTGCTGATGCATAAATTTTTAACACAAAAAAGTCATTTTTACGACATGTGTAAAAGATAGATTTGATGCTTCAAAGAGGCTTTTTTTACATCACTAGTACTTTATAATGATTTGCTTAGGAGACAAAAAAAAACAGAAACATCTCCAAAGTCAAATTCATTAAAATTTATCATTATTTTAAAAACATTTATTTACGAATTTGCTTTAATTCCTGGGGATATGCTCTTGGGAGGAGGCAAATACTACTGTATTCCGCAGCACTACCGACGGCAGGCCTCACGTGGCCGTGTCACTTCTATGTGACTGTAGTGCCGCCAAAATGGCGTGCACGTCGATGTCGAGAATCGATGGTCATATACCAACGTGCTCCGCATTTCGTTGTTGTGCTATTAAACTACTCCTCCAAGTGGTACAAATACAATCCTTGCCATTGGAATTAGAGCAGCAAAATAAAGGCGATTTAGACAAATTTAACCCAAACTTGAAACGATTTCAAATAATAAACCTTCGCCGAAACTATTTCAAAAAAATAACCCTTTTTTGCGTCGCCAGGAGGGGTGGCGAGGCACGAAGGCGTGCGTCGCCAGGGGGAGTGGCGAAGCAGATAGTGCGTCGCCACCCCGGGTGGCGAGGCACGAAGGCTTGCGTCGCCAGGGGGAGTGGCGAAGCACAAGGGCCTGCGTCGCCACCCTAAGTGGCGAAGCACTTTAGGTTTAGGGTTTCCGGCCCAGCCCCGAGCTGGCCTCCTCCCTCACTTCCTCCCTCATCTCCAGCAAAGGCGGCTGCTCTCTCTCCCCCTCTCAATCTTCCCACCCAAAACCACTCAAATCGAAGCTTTTCTCCGTGGATTTCTCCTTCCCCAAGTCTCCTAAGGTACTCTCCCTCATTGGCCATTCATTTGACCCATTGGAATTTGCATATTTGGTTTTGAATCCCCAAATCTTAGAAACCCTAGAAAAATTGATTCACCCAAATTGCAATGTTGATTCATGTTAATTTGGTCAATGTTGGCTTGTATGATGTGTATGAAGTATTTTAGTGTTGATTGGTAGGTTAGGGTAAGGGTTTGTGAGGTTAGGGTTTGTTGTTATGTTAGGGTTAGGGTTAGGATTTTCTTGTTATGTTAGGGTTAGGGTTAGGGTTTTATTGTTATGAAGTATGATGTGTTAGTAAATATTGGCATAGGTACTTATTAATTTTTTTACCTTATTGTTGTTATACAAAAATAGGTATGGCGAGAATTGTTCATGTTCATCATGTTGACAAGGAAGCATATTTGAAAGGCAATATAGAGCCCGACCCGGATGAGCTTGACTTGGTGTTCGAGCGTACTCCTACGTACGCCGAGGTCTTGGAACAAGTTAGGATAGAGTTGAATTGGATGGACCCTAGTGATGTTGTTGAGTTGGAAGGTAGGCACAACGCCGGATTTGGCATGCACTTCCGTTGGAAGATAATGCGTATCAACTGCGAGCAACGTTGGGGTGCATACAAGGAGGTGGTGGCCGAATCTCTCGACAAGGCTCTTGAGTTATTTGCCACCAAAAAGGTTGGTGGTACTTTGCATGTGGACTTGAACCGGAGAGCCTCCCGGGTTGATGCTAGGAATTCTCCACCGAACTACCAAGAAGAAATGACGGATGGAAGTCCAATTTCAAAGGAGGACGAAGCATTGGAAGAGGAGGATGATGAGTGTGGGGATGATGACAATGATATTGAGCTTCATGACCACAATGTTGGAGATTTGGATATATACTATACACAAGAAAACATGGACCATGACATCCCGTACTCGCGATGCTATGCATCGGACTCGGATGACGATGGTCCCGAAGAAGAAGTTGATGAGGAAGGGTTCACGGCCAATGAGGCCGAAGTCCACGAGGAGGTATTGGGGCGAGATCATCGGATACCATTGTTCCGTGATCTTAGTCTCGCGGATGAAGCCACGGTTGACGGCGGCGAGGGTATAGTGCTTGGACCAAGGCCTACTTCTTACCAGGATGGCAATCACGAGAGTAATGGTATATCAAAAGGCTTGATGTTCAAAACCTTGCTGGAATTTAAACAATGGATCAAGGACTTCTCGGTTAAGTATCATCGTCCCTATACGGTGCTTCACTCAGACGTGAAGAAGCGTTACACTGTTAAGTGCGAGGAGGATCGATGTCCTTGGATTGTGCGTGCAAGACCATGGAAGGGAGGACCCGAGTGGCGCATAACAAGTTGTGTGCCAACTCACATGTGTCGCGGAAAGAGGGTGGATGGCAAAGCAGTAAAGCACGATCACCGACAACTCACCTCCGAGTTCATCGCATATAGACTTTCCAACCAAATCTCGTCACTTCCAACAATGAGCATCAAAACAGTCATGGAGCTTGTGAAAGCTCTCTTTCACTATGATGTGAAATACGGCAAGGCATGGAAAGCAAAGCAAGCTGCATTCAGGATGTTGTATGGTGATTGGGAAGAAGCATACAACCGAATTCCTCGGTTGTTGTTAGCAATGGCCGATGCAAACCCGGGCATGGTTCATGTGGTAGAGCCTTATGGACAGGAAACAAGGATTTACAATGGAAGAACTGTCCGAGTATTTGGCCGTGCATTTTGGGCTTTCCAGCAATGCATGAAAGCTTTCGAGCATTGTAGACCGGTAATCTCCGTTGATGGCACATTTCTGACCGGGCAATATAGGGGGACTCTCTTGGTTGCAATAGCAAATGATGCCAACAACCGTTTGGTTCCTTTGGCATTTGCTTTCGTTGAGGCGGAGAACAACAATAACTGGCAGTGGTTTTTTCACCTTTTAAGGACCAAGGTATTACCGCCACAAAGGGAAATTTGTGTCATCTCATATCGACATCAAGGAATTCTCGCAGCTGTAAATATTGAAATTCCAGGGCATGCTCCTTTGCACCATAGATGGTGCATGAGGCATTTCTGTTCAAACTTCTATAGGGCATGTGGTAGCAAGGAGTTGACTGATGATCTTCAAGATTGTTGTCTCGCTTTCACTGACCGGCGTTTCGCAAACTTGTACATCAAATTGACCTCAAACAGAAAGCTCGATGCTAAGGGTCAAGCATTTCTCACTAGGCACATCCAAGATAGAACAAAGTGGGCAAGAGCCTACGATGAAAATGGTCGGAGGTACGGTCAAATGACAAGCAATATGGCAGAGTGCTTCAACAAGGTGCTCAAGGGTGTCCGTGCATTGCCCGTGACGGCAATTGTGCGATACACATTCGACAAGTTGAATGAGTATTTTTTAAAGTACTCATATGAAACGGAAAGGCAGATTGCGGGAGACAATACGCAAAACCACAAATACGAGTACCCACCCAAAGTTGACGAGTGGAGGACATTTCAGTCTCGTAAGGCAGATTCTGAAGTTGCCACCGTTTATGATAACGAAGAGCTCATTTATCAAGTGAACGAGCCCGGAGGAACCACGGCCGACGGTGTCCAACACGGAGGCCGAGCTTTCAAGGTCTCGCTAAGGACTTGCGAGTGCACATGTGCGAGGCCATCTTTGGTCCATCTCGCTTGCTCGCATTTGCTAACGGCGGCTAGGGTGCGTCATTTGGACTACAATCACCCTCTCACCGTGAGAGAGTCAGAGTTCTCCATCACGACGACCAAGAAAACATGGGCTCCTAGATTTAACCCGTACCTAGACCAATCACAGTGGCCCGAGTATCATGGAATCCAACTCTGGCCCCATCCGTCATGGAAGGTTGTTAAACGTGGAAGACGTCAGACAAAGCGTTTTAGGGGTGACATGGATGGATGGGGTCGTGGTGGTGCGAGAGAATCAGGAAATGACCAATTTCAAGAGCCATGTGATAGAGCTCGTTGTGGAAAGTGTAATGGTCATGGACACAATGCTAGGACATGTACCCAAAGGAAAAGAACAAAGAGAAATGACTCAAACGCAAGCCAACCCATGAGTAGTCAACAAGGTGGTTCAAGCCACCAAGATGTTCCAAGCCAACAAAGGAGTTCCCAACAAAGTGGTCCAAGCCACCGAGATGGTCCTAGCCCAAGCCAACATAGGAGTACCCAACAAAGTGGTCCAAGCCTACAACGGAGTACCCAACAAAGTGGTCCAAGCCACCAAGATGGTCCTAGCCTAAGCCAACAAAGGAGTAGCCAACATAGTGTTGCAAGCCAACAAAGTGGTCCTAGTCACCGAGGTGGTCGAAGCCACGGAGGTGGTCCAAGCTATCGTAATCCTAGGCAACAAAGAGGAAGACAACTAGGTCTTAGAGGAGTCCGTGGTGTAAATCGAACTAGTATGATAGGATATCTACAAGGACCATTTCCGTATGTACTTTTATTTTGTACTCTACAATTTCTAAATTTGAGATAACATTTTACATATTGTGTTTACTAACATTTATCTCCACTCTTATTGTAGATATGGCGGGGAGTCAAGCCAACAAGGAGGGGGATCAGACCTTCAATGAGTCATGGAGGAAGGTGATGGAGATGGATGCGGCCGAGAGGAAGAAGAAAGAGGCAACACAAATGAGGATGGAAGAAGATCAACAATTGAGGATTCGTGAGGAAAGAATGAGGAGAGAAAGAGAAGAGCAACGTCAGAAGGAGCTTGCGGAGGGGGTAATAAAGAGCATTCGTGAGTACGACGAGATAATGAAGAGAGCCTATGATAAGATAAGCAACATGGAAGTAGAGATGGAGAGGGAGAGAAAGGTGAGTGGGACGGGACATAGCTCAACTCAAGGTCACAAGGAGGACGAAGATGTTCAAAATGAGGCTTTGAGGAGAGTGAAAGAACAAGATGCGGCCAAGAAAGTGGAAGAAAGAAAGAGGAAGCTGAAAGAGGAAGCTGAAAAAGAGGAAGCGGAGCGGAAAAGGTGGCAGCAAATGCGGTGGGAACATATGATGTGGCAGGACAAGCAGCGCGCCAAAGCACTTAAAGAGAAGAGAGAACGAGAAGCGCGTGAGTTGAAGCAGCGCCAGGCTGTTTGGGCAGCGCACCTAGCAAGGGAGGAGAAGGAAGAAGAAGAGAAGAAGAGGAAGAAGAAGGAACTATTTGAGAGGGTGGCTGCCGAGGCGCGTGCCATTAGGGAGGAGAAGGAAGAAGAAGAGAAGAAGAGGAAGGCCATGGCGAAGGCGAAGGCAAAGGGACCATGTTTGAGCGAGTAGAGCATTCGTGTATTTGGGCATTTTGTGAACCTTGTTATTTTGAACCTTGTTATTTGTGAACCTTGTCATTTAGAACTATTTGCTTCCATTTCGTAATATTTGTGAACCTTGTTATTTTGAACTATGTGTGATGCTTATGAACTATGTGTTGGTGATAAATTTTGACACAAGTTGCTGTTTTGAGCATTTTTTCAAAGTTTTGAGCATTTTTTTCGAGCTCCAGGCTAGCCTCGCCACTGGTGGTGGTGACGCAGGTGTGCTTCGCCACTCGTGGTGGCGACGCAGGTGTGCTTCGCCAAAGGCAGTGGCGACGCAGCCACGTCTGCTGCGCTGCGGCCGGCGCAGCTGCCTCCTGTGCCTCGCCACTCCCCCTGGCGACGCACCACTGCTTCGCCACTGCCTGTGGCGACGCACCTCTGCTTCGCCACTCCCTGTGGCGACGCAGGCCTGGAGTTTGAAAAAAGCTCAAAATCAAGCTAAAAATCAATATACAAGCATCCAGCTCATATCCAAAGTATATCATATTGGACAAAATCATATATCCAAGCATCAAGCTCACAATATCATATATCAAAACATCAGAACACAATATCATATATCAAAACATCAGAACACAATGTCATATATGAAAACATCAGAACACAAGATCATATATCAAATTCGAGCACATGATCATATCCAAACATCATGCTCATAGTTCAAATATTACATAGCCAAACATAGTGTCCATCATAACAAGCACAAGTTCATATAGCTACATAGGATCAAACCTAAACATCTAGTTTCTTCCACGCTTCCCTCCTCCCCTACGCGGAGCAATCTTCTTCCGTGCCTCCAACACGAAATTATCAACATCGGAATCGGAGACTTCTTCCGTGACCACCTTCTTCTTTGTCTTCTCCTTGAAATCATGTGGTGTGTACTTGTCCCTATGTACACATTTGTTCTTTCTCTTCGAAGGTAGGGGATCCTCTTGTTCCTCTTCATCCTCTTGTTCCGGCGTGGATGCCTCGTCCGCGGAGTCCGATATGGCATGAGACTGGGACGGCGACGGCGTTGATGCAATCTCAGGATCACGGCAACCTAGAAGGTTTCCTAATCTCCGTAACTTCTGGCCCTGACGCTATAAGAAGAAAATAATTGTCAAAAGTATAAAACACCGCAAGTAGGGTAAAAAGGAAAAGCACCGCAAGTAGTCACATGCATTGTAATGGTCTCATGGTCTTAAAGTTTGAAAAGAAACTAGCAACATGTAGTACTTGGCATTTAGCAATGGCTAGGCAATGGTTTTAAAGTTTCAAAAGAAACTAGCAATGGCTATCACAAATTTATAAGAACTCAAAAGCAAGGCATTTAGCAATGGCTAGGCAATGGCTAGTGCATTATCCAGCATTTCACCATTCATGAGTAGAATATGTTCTCCGGCAAATTCATACCTTCACAAATTCTCGCAATCTTGAATAGCCATCTTTGTTCTCCGGAATTTCCAAAGCCACCTCGAATTCAGCAGCTTGCTTCTGGATCTGCGAGCGCTAGCATGTATATGAATATGTAAAGACACAAGTGGCAAGTAGAGATAGTAGTGAGATTCCAAAAAGAAGAACAAGTTTACCACAAAGTTAATCGATGAAGCAAAAGGGACTTGGCGCCCCTCTCTGACAAGCTTATTGTAAGCAAGATTGCCAAGCTGGTCGAACGGCAAAGGTTCTTCCAAAATGTCATCCGTGTAGGCATCCGGAAGCAGCTGCAAACGAGTCCGAGGTTGAAACCAACGGAGATAGTTGTTGAAACCCTCATCAGAATGGTCCGCTGTATTTATTCCTTTTGCCCGCTTAGTCTCCGTCACACGTTGTTGAAACGTCTTGATATGCATCTTGTGAATATTGGGCCAATCTGTCTTCCGATGTTTTATCCTGTCATAGCTGCATAATAAGATAGCACACTGTCAACAAACAAGAATTACATTACACAATGGCGCAACGGCGGAAAAAGGATTCATACCGGTGAAGCATACGATCCGTGTCCTCATACATCGGCGAGTACTCTTGATATAGATCAAACTGCCGCATAACCCGCTGCGTCAAGTGATGCTCAACAGCCCACATGCATATCAACGGGCAACGCATATGAAATAGAACTCTTTCAGCCATGCAAGCAGGGTTAATCTCCCAGGCAGCGTCACCGTAAGAAGGCGCCCCGTAAGAATATCCTTTGCCATATGGTTGCCATATCACCTACAACATGCCCAATAATGAAGATCCTAAATACCCGAGACGAGAGAGTGAGGGAATAGAGTTATTTTACCTGCTCAGGGGTTAGGTTGTCAAACTCGTTGGTGTATTGTCGATATGCTTGTTCTGGGTCAGAAGTGAACTCAGAATGCCGGTCCCAATAGTGAGCAAACGTGGGATACCGGTGGCGGTCGTTACCATCGTCCCAGTCTCTACGAGGACCAATTTTCGGCCGTCCAACAGGGAAGCGTTCCCAACTCCACACCGAAAGAAGAAGCAGGGAACCAGCAATACAAGCTTGTGGCTCTGTCCTACAACAAGCATCGTCAAGCTGCAGAAGGTATGAAAGCAAACATCAATAACAAGAATGTAGCCAAAATGGAGAGCAAATGTACAGAGTGGACAAAACAACTCATTACCTGACGATACAACCAAGCCAATGCAGCAGTGCCCCAGCTCCACTTCTTATCCATGACGGTGAGCGCCTTCAGCCAATGCCAGTGTGCGGTCTTCCCACTAGTGTCATTGAACAGACTCCGTGTGATAACATACCACACGTACACGCGGGCGTAGATCTTGACGAGATCCTCATCGGCATCCTCAGGGCACGTACCGAAGTTATCTGAGATCCATTTGAAAGTTGCCCCCGCGGGGACCCTCAACTTTACTCCTTGCCTGTTGAGAGTATCCCCGGGGCACTTCCCAATGAGATCTAACATCTTCCCGCGCCAATCATCAGAGGATGTATCGATACAAAGAGGAGCCCCCTCGATGGGGAGCGCAAGTATCATCGCCATGTCCTCCAGCGTGACCGTCATCTCGCCGGTCCGGAGGTGAAAGGTGTGGGTCTCCGGCCTCCACCGGTCCACAAGCGCGGTGATCGCGGCGGGATTCACGTTGAGTGTCGTCCGGGTGACCATATGGATGAACGGTAGAAGCCCTAGATTGCGGATGTAGGGGGTGTACCGCTCATCGTAGTTTATCGCCATTGACGTCATCTGGTTGTACCTCAGTCGCAATGGTCCAAAAATCTGCACGGTGACGAACATACATGCATGGTGTCACATACCAATTCACGCTTAAGAATATTACATTTGAGTACTTGGTTTTATAATTACCTTCTTCTTCTCGGACATCATATAGGCACGGTGACGAACATCAACTTCACCCTCGAGAATGCTTTCATTACTTAAATCCTCCATCCTAAACAATCCGACTATAATGTGAGCATATATGCACATAATTCATACAATTCTTCTATAAAAATATATCTCCAATATTTCATCTACAACTATACAATTCATCTAAAATTAAGTTCAACTATAAAATTCATCTACAACTCATCCTATTAACATATATGTGAGCATATATGGACATAATCAAACTTGGTGAGCATATATGTGAGCATATATGCACAAAATCCATATAATATGTGAGCATATATGCACAAAATCAATCACACAAATCAATCATATGATGAAGCACAAATCAATAATTCATTGGAATCAATCATATGTGAGCATATATGCACAAAATCCATATAATATACAACTCATCCTATCACTAATTCTACTAATTTCATACATATGATGAAGCACAAATCAATCACACAAGTAATCAAAAATTGCTAGTTCAATAACAAGAAACATAAAACAATCACACAAATTGCTAGTTCATCCATCACTACCTATCAATCCATTGGAATCATCCATCAATCCATTGGAATCATTCATTTCAATCAACCATACAAATAAATTCATCTTGAGGACACTATCCTACAAATCCATCTATCAATCTTGCTAAAATACCACCATACAAATAGATTTCGAATTCTACCTAGGGGAGGGGATTAGAGAAGGGGGATTGGGGGATTAGAGAAGGGGATTGGAGGAACATACCTTAGTGAAGATCAAGAGGGCACCAATGGATGAGGGAGGGAGAGGTGAGGGAGGGAGAGTGAGGGGGAAGAACACCACCCGCCGCCGGCGCCGCCAGAGATGAGGGAGGGAGAGGTGAGGGAGGGAGAGTGAGGGGTGGGGGAGGTCGGGCACGGGCCGGGGTCATCAACTAACCCTAATGTGCTTCGCCACTCCCCCTGGCGACGCAAGCCTTCGTGCCTCGCCACCCGGGGTGGCGACGCACTATCTGCTTCGCCACTCTCCCTGGCGACGCACGCCTTCGTGCCTCGCCACCCCTCCTGGCGACGCAAAAAAGGGTTATTTTTTTGAAATAGTTTCGGCGAAGGTTTATTATTTGAAATCGTTTCAAGTTTGGGTTAAATTTGTCTAAATCGCCCAAAATAAACATGATCTTCTCAATCGAGATGGATTCAGACACACGAAGAGGACGACACCTACCTAGATCGGCGTGTCCGTAAATGGGTTTGGTCTGTTGATTTTGAGGCGTCTAGATTCGACGAACCTGGAACAACATAAGGTGAGATTTTGGCACGCACTGTCAGTGTGGCCCGTCCGAAAGGCGAAAGCGACCTTAATCTGCCCCGTACGTTTTGTACCGAAGCCATTCTCGGTTACTCGGCCACGGTTTGCCGCGTCTAAGGACATCTTCGACAGTACGAAACGCTGTTTTTTCTTTTCTTTTGTGCCGAGCTTTCACGTCTTCCTTCCGATGGAGACAAGGATAGTTACGCAGAGGTCCAATGTAAGCTTAAAACTCTTAAATAATAAAGCGTTCTTTATTGAAAAAAATAATATTAATATGAGTGGGGGGGGGGGGGGGGGAGTACGAGACATGTTACCTGGAGGAGATGCATTTCTGTACAAGAAAGAAAATCGTGATATCGATATTAACGTGAATGGACCATCCACTTAGCATGAGAATGCGATCTTTCATATGTAATTCAAAGTTTTTGCACCTCGTCGCCCTAGCAAAAAATATAGATATCATGGCAAAAATATCTAGAAAAACATTAAACGGATCCATGTCCCACATGTAATTTTGGCCCAAAATTGACAAGTTTGAAGGCATGTGCTGAGAATAAACTTGTAATCTTCAAAATTTGTCTTAGTAAACTGTTTTTTTAAGGTACAGCATATGTCATTTCTTAATGTTTGGTCCTCCGTCCGAGGTGAATACTGAGCATGTATAGGGGAAGGCTGATGTCACAACATTAGGCTTGGCTAGCATGTAACTATTAACTATATATCGATTTGTGGACAAATGTTATACTATCCTCTAAAATCTCTTATACTATTGCAGATTTTTTGATAAAGTATTGCGGGTTCTGAATTAACTGCACTTAGCGCACCTTCAATTTTGTACAATTTAACATCCTATACATGCAACTTTTGCTACTTTTTTGTGCTTATATATTTTGTTTTGGCGTTCTATTTTGTAAGTTTAAAATATTCCATGCCTATTACGATATTTTGCAAACAATGCCTTTAATTTAATTGTTTATAAAAATTGTTTTTAAAATATGGCAAAATACTTGTCATTTTTATTAATTAAGTAGAAGATAGTTGACCGGTAATTATCAGGAAATCTGCCAAAAACCAGAATACAAAATTCTATGATGGTACATATATAAACCAGCTTAAAATATTTTACGAATGCGATACTTCAATCAATTTAATGTCCTTTCTAAGAAACATCCAAAATGACACGTCTCTTTCGCATCATAAGTATTTAAGGTAACAAAACATGTACTCCCTCCAAACCGATTTATGAGAGCGAGTTTACGGAAAAAGCTTAATTATAAATTTGGTTAGCAAAATATGAATTATATATCATAGAAATTGTAGGGATTCACACTAAAAAGACGTCTCTAAGGGTACAATTTTTGTGACAGAATTTTCATTTTTTTCAACTAAATATATGGTCAAACATTTTTTTATATGACGTATAGGCCTAATAAATCAGTATTGAGACAGTACAAGTTCAATACAAAAATAACTGTCCATACCAACATAATTGTATTGTTTACTCATGTTTTAGTTATGCTGGTCGACAACGTAGTGGTGAGATCTGAGATCCCACAATGGTACCGTCCCAATCCCCAACAACCACGCGTGATGGTTCACTCTAGCTACCTCTCCCCTGCATTCGCTTTCATCACACTCACGACCACTCTGCATGGCGCAGGTAATTGAGGTTTTTGGATCATGCGTGCATGTGGCAGTACCCCATCTCTATTCTGCGATCTATGGGCTTGTACTGTTCTTGGCAGAGGATAGTGAACCCAATTATACCTGACCCTGCAATAAATAAATAAATAAATAAGAATTGGTAGTAGGTAAGGTGCTCCCTTAAGGTCCCGGTAGAAACAAAGGAAAAGTGTAGAAATCTTGGAGGATAGAACATATAGAAAAAAAAATCATAGGATGCCGTTTGGAACAAATGAATAGAAATCTAAGATTTCTTTGAAATTCTTATGGACTAGCCGACTAGGCTACTTTATAGAAATTTTAGAGAAAAACTAACATCAGGTCTCACATCGTGTTTTTATCTACATGTGGTTACTGGCCAATGTTTTGCTTAAGTCTGAATTTTTTCTTTTTGGGTTTCATCTCCATAAGAGTGGCTAGGTTTTTTTATGTTGGCTCGCCAAACTTATCACAATTCTCTTTCTTTAGGACTGAGATTTCTACTTCAGATTAATTAGAATTCTATCATGTTGGAAACAGAACACTTTATGATTAGATTTTTTAGAAACTCCAATTGCCGCTAGCTGAACATTTTTAAAAAATGAAAGCCTTTACAATTATTTTCTCTGTTTCATATCAGTTATCGCTAAAAAGAGTAAGCATACATACTCAAATGTGTCTATACATGCGAAAGTGCAGGAGACACTGCCATGTGATGAAATGGACAAAAATTACCCAAAGTTGTAACAGATTTGAATAATAAACTTTTGATGAAAGAATTTCACACAAATAACACTTTTCTGCCAAACCGTAGAGAAGGGCGTGACATTCCATTGTGCCACGCTGTAGGCAAGGATGTGGCACACCATTGTGCCACATCATAGGGAAGGGTGTTGCACAATTTTTAGTGCCATGCCCTTGCCTACGGCGTGACACAATGGTGTGCCGCACCCTTGCCTACGGTGTGACACAAAATAAATTTCTCTAGATTTTTTTTAAAATAACCTATTCTCAGAAGTTTAATATAAAATAAATTTATTTAGAAAATATTTTTCTAAAATAATTCTTTTTGTAAGGCAAGGAGTCATGTTCTATAGCATGATGTCGTGGCCCGTGACCCAAGGCGTCATGCTCATGAGCAATGACGCCATGGGCCAAAGCTTCATGCTATAGAGTATGATGTCATGGATCACGGCTTCGTGCTATAGAGTATAACGTCATAGATCACGGATTCGTGCTATAGAGCATGGCGCCGCAGGGTACAGTTTCATACAAATATGTTAGTTTGTGAATTAATTTTGAATTCGGATTATTTTGTATTGAATTTTCAAGATTAGGTTATTTTCATCAATTTTGTAGAATTTCAGCAGACGTGCACGATCAGGACGCCTACATCTGATCTTACGGTTAGAAGCGGCTTAGCTATCATTTTCCACAAAGCCCCCTCGCTAATCTCAAATTCAACCGCGGGCTACCGACCCAGCCATCCCAACCAAAACTCGAATACCCTCTCCGGCGACACGGCGGCGCCCGCTCGCCCGCCGGCGACCGCCGCCGCTGCGGTTACCTACGCACGTCCGTGCCGGATGCTCGCGCGCGTCGCAGTTCCGCTCCGCTGGTCCCGCGGTCTGCTGCTGCGGGCAGGGAGCGGCCGCCGCCGCGGCGTATCCGCGATGGCCGCCGGCGGAGGAGGAGGCGAGGAGGGGAAGCTCGGGGATTTCCTCGAGTACATGGATCGGCTCCGCAACTACGAGCGCTCCGGGGTGCCGCGCGGCGCCGGAACGGACTCCGACGACGGCTTCGACCTCGGCCGCATGCGCCGCCTCCTCCGCCGCCTCGGAGACCCGCACACCCACTACCCGGTGAGGCTCGCGCCGCCCTATCCTTTTCCTCTCTTAGCACCAACAGCTCGCAGCTTGCCAGCGATCGACTGACCTGTGGTTCTGCCTGCTTGTGAGCTGCGATGCCACATTGCGATGTGTTGAGTGTGGGAGGTGTTCGACACTCACCGTCATTCATACGGGAAGTGAAATTTGTTTGCTTGATCACTCTTCTGCGAAGTGAAGGATTAATCTGGGTGATTGCGTCTGTAGGCTGTTCATATCGCTGGCACCAAGGGGAAAGGTTCGACCGCTGCATTCTTGTCCAGTATCATGAGGGATCAAGGCTACAAAGTGGGATGCTATTCCAGGTGTTCTGCCATATCACCGACCTTCATACTCCGTATCTTTTAACTCTTTGGTAGCTATTGCACGAAAGTGACTTGTTATTTGGCACAACGAGGGATGTCAAGGGACTAAAATCTTACTGTGTTCTCTTGTGTTTGATGCCGGTTTATGGTGTCAAAGCTTGTACTTGTGTATTCGAGTTCTGTATTAGGGAGATCGTTTTAGGATTATGGGAATTTTATAATGCTGCTATCTGTGCAGTCCACATCTTCTAACGATTCGAGAGCGCATTTCTGTTGGTGAACATGGAGGCCCTGTTCCAGCTGCATTGATGAAGGACCTTTTTAATCAGGCTAAGGAAGCTATTGATGAATCAATAGAATCGGAAAATGGATCCCTGACACACTTCGAGGTAGTTTTTTGCTTTTGAGTTGCAGATATAATTTGTTTTTGCTTTGAGAAACCAATATTGAGCTCTGAATTTTTTATGTGTGTCCTGAAATGAGGGCATGCAGTTTCAGTTTACATGAACATAGCAAGAAAATCGAATAGGTACTTGTTGCATCGCTTCTCCTCATTAGTTTGCACCTTAGCGTATTGCGTTAAACTTTGCAGGCTGTAAGCCAATTTTCCAGTTCTAAATTAGGTCATATGATATTCAGATATCTGTTTGTAAATAAATCGGCAAAACTGGTTCGTTTGGATGTTTGCATTGTGGGGCTAGGTATTGTATTGGGCCAAATGTCCAATACCCAGGATATTGATATTGAGAGCAAATGCCAATATTTTTGTTTGAATGTGTTAGGTATTTGTAACTCAGACTAGATATTGAACTTGGATGTCAAATGATGTTTGGATGATAAAGTATTTGAATGGTAAAAGTGATGCATATCAGATCTACAAACTTTGATTATTTTACTGTGTTATGTAGATACAATATTTTTGTACTAGCAACAACCTGGAAATAATATATTGAGAACAGTACATACAAGTCATTATTTTGTCGAATAGTTTGACAACATAGTCTCATACGTGGAATTACAACTTCTTAGTCTGAAGCACGAATGAGGGCAGATTCCTCCAGCAAAAACGCTGCGCCAGAAGAAGTTTGCCGGAACTCGGGAGCTAGGTGCGCGGCTGCCGGAGCAAAATCTAAACCTGCACATAGAAACGAGATAAAAAAAGGACCGGGAGACAGAAACCAGGAGAGAGAGAGAGAGAGAGAGAGAGATCCGGGGGTTGGGAGGTCGGGCATTAGGCCTACGACCCCGTTCTCAGCCAGAGAATGAGGCCAGGTACCTACCGCCGCTGGAGCTAGGTTTTCTTCCTGTGTTTGGCGAGCGGGGCAAGGAGAAAAGAACACGACGGGTCGGAGGCGGAGCGAAGGGTCGAAGCGATCGGTGAGCGAATACTCTGCAATGTCTAGCCTAACCCCTCGACATTTGGTCGCTTCTTTTCTTGCCGTTCGAGCTGGGCCAAGATATCGAGACCGAATGCCCAGGTTGAATACACAGACCAGCCAAACACTTGAGATTGGGGTATTCGGGCCTCATACCTCCCGAATTTCTAATACCTAGGCCCAAAGCAAACATCCAAACGAACTGTTACAATCTGAAGTAAATATTTGATCTAGACCTGAAATTATTGTAACAGGCAGGAATGCATGAACATTATATGATGTTGGCCCAGGGAAAATTGATGGTGCATTCAATAATCACGAAGTTATGGACTGTACATGATGCTCTCATCTCACTTTCTAAACTTGTTAGCCATCCTGTTACTTCCATGCTTGCATAAGAGTTACTTCTGTTTGTTAACATCTGTAAACAGTTCATCTCTGAGTGATAATATGTGGTGTTTGTGCAGTAATAATTTTCTTACAGTACTCAATACGATCAAATGACATTTATTGTGCATATATAACCCACTAAAAACACTGCAGGCAGTGGTATGCATCTGCTGTTAATTCAATTCCGGTGATCATGAACTTAAAAACTACTTTTGTCATTTTGCAGGTTTTCACAGCTCTCTCGTTTCTCCTCTTCTCACAAGAAAATATTGACTTCGCCATTGTCGAAGTAAGTTGTTTAACATTTTGTTAGATGGCACTGCTACTGCTGTTCAATAGTATTATTTTCATGGTTTACGTTTATATGTTGCTACAAATGTCAAGGCTGGGGTAAACTCGTAGCTGTATTGTCATCAAGGTTATTAACCCGTAGGGACTTCTGTTACTAACTTGGAAGTTCATCACAAGGATGCACTTGCTGTACTAAATTGCTGGAAAGATATCACAGGAATGATAAACTTGCCGTCATAATTGCATCACGGTTCAGTTGTCTGCTGCCCACCTCTGGTCCTCTGTGGTGACCATTAACTCTTTGTGTCTTTTAAGAAAATTTCAGAATATGGACAAAATGAATAGGGACCAGTAAGTTGGTACTTAATGCAAGGCCTTACTCGAAGCGAAATATAGGGACAGCAGAATGTAGACCCTATGGTTATGTGTATTAAGAGTAAATTGCTACTCTTGATGATGAATGATTGACCTCTTTTGTTCAAAGTAACACCTATCACTAGTTTCTTAGCCTCTTATCTTTAAAGCTGATCTTTGAATGCTACTAAGTTATAACACTCACAGTGACAAAATAGTGCTTTGTTTTTCTATTGATTGCCTAGGCAGGTCTTGGGGGAGCTAGAGATGCCACAAATGTCATACGAAATAGTGAACTAGCTGTATCAGTCATAACAACAATTGGGAAAGAACATTTGGCTGCTTTGGGTGGTTCCCTCCAAAGCATCGCAGTGGCAAAGTCTGGAATTATCAAGGAAGGGCGACCAGTTAAGTTGTTCTCTCATTCTTGTTCCTTTTCATGTTCATCAGACCTTTTTTGTGTTGCTTGTAATTTCAAATTATAGTCAGACTAAGTCAGCTAACGGCTCAGTGTAGTGTTCTTTCTCTTCAGAGAAATGGTTGGTATGTCATGTTCTGATTGCTGTTTCATGTCCATGATAGTTAACCCCCTGGGTTCATGGCCAGCATGACTAGAAGTATAAATTATCTAATGTATGCTTTCATGCTCTTATTTATTGTGTTTTCTCTCCGTGAGTCAGTCTTAGTTATGGCAATATGTTTCTTGATTAGGTTTCTGATATGGATTCTGTAACCTGAATATAACATTTGTTCAGGTTGTCATTGGCGGTCCATTTTCAACAGAAATCGAGCAAATTCTTCGGGATAGAGCATTCTTGACACAATCTCCCGTCATATCTGCTTGTGATACTGGTGTCAGGAGCATCACAAGATGCATTGGTTGGGATTATGCAAAGCCTTATCAAAGTTGTGACATTGTGGTGAAGATTTCAAATGATATGCCACTGGTAGGATTCCATTGCCAACCTTATCTAGTTCATCCACAATTAGAAGAGAATAAAATGTTCTTTTCAAGTTCTCCAAATGATCAGTGCAAAATGTATTTTGCAGTCTATGGAATTGCATGATGTAAAACTCCAGCTGCTGGGAGACCATCAGCGCCAGAATGCTGTTACTGCTTCTTGCACAGCTCTATGTCTCCGTCAGTTAGGTAATGAAACATTGCCAATTCTTTTTTGGTGATGGTCCATCTCAATTAGGTTCACTAATTAATAGGACAGTTACTGCAGCACTGTTACGATCTATTATTTTGAATCCACACTGTGCTGTGCTTTTTGAACGAGACTTCAATACAGGAAGACTTTGAGTGTTTGCTTGTCTTCCAGTTCCTTTTTCATCTGCCCATGTTAACGTACACAATCATTTATTCAGAAAAGTCTGACATATTTTCCCTCTTATCCCACGGATTTGGGAAGTTAAGGATGGGATGTGTCCGATGCATCTATCCGAGCTGGCTTAGAGAAGACACAACTGCCGGGGAGAAGCCAGTTTCTTACACAAGATGAAGCCTCAATCCTTGGGCTCGACGGAGCATCCACGATTCTCATCGATGGAGGTTCTGCGCCATAACCTGTATTTAATCCTCCATTCCCATTTTCGGCTGTTCCCTTATTGGACATGATCTGACATTCCGATCATCTTCCAGCCCACACAGAGGCGTCTGCAAAGGCCTTATCGGACGTGATAAAAACCGTTGAACCGGAAGGACCTCTGGCTCTTATCATCGGTATGGCCGATGACAAAGAACATCTGGCATTTGCTGCACAACTCCTCTCAGGCAAGATCTTCTACCCCTGTGGTTTCTTGCCAAACTGAAGAACGCCACAGTCCTTACATCCTTGATCTCTTAGCAGGAAGAAGGCCAGACATCGTGCTGCTGACGGAGGCAACGATTGCCGGAGGGACTGTCCGCTCCATGGCGGCCTCGTCACTGAAAGACATCTGGATAGGTGTCGCTCATGATCAGGGCATCGAGTGCGCAGACATCGGAGCGGTCACCAGTGACTGCGTCGACCGCCTGGCTGCTGCATCCTCGTCGGGCTCCGAGAGGCCCACACCAATGCTGATAGGGTGCGGAGACGGGCTGTTCTTGGGCGACCTGATGAAGGCCGCCTCCAGGCTGCTGCACCGTGTCCGCCGGGCAGACGGAGGCGGCGCTGGTTCTGCGGGCCTCGTATGCGTGACGGGCTCCCTGCATATGGTCTCGTCCGTGCTGCAGCAACTTGAGCAGCAGATCTAGTCACAGGCTCACGGTTTACTATTACACATTTGCATGGATGGGATCAGCAGCAGAGGGGATGGACCAAACTGGTTTGCTTGATTTAAATCAGAGGGTGTCACCAGTTTCATGCAATTTTTTTGAAGCGTTTGTGACGATAACAGGTTACTGCTGCCCGCAGCACATTGTTTTGTAACAGTGGTCGTTTGACTCAACTACAAGCCATTCTCTGCCTGCCTGTCCTTTTCGTTATTATCTTCATCATTATTTTCCTTGTTGAAGTAGACATACACGATCTGTCCTACACACTCTTGCGTGACCTCTGCAAAGCATGTTCTTGTCCCTCGACTTGTCCCAGATACTTCGGTTAAGTAAAAAATTGCACACTTTTAGTCTACCGTCACTTTTCACTTTTCACATTTGCAAACTTTAGATATTTCCCTCGGTGCAGCCCTTCAACAGGATTTCCTTTCTGGCCTTATATCTGCATCTATCAACACAAGAATTTGAGTTTCAACAATTTAAGACCCTTCGTCGTGATCAACAAGTATCTACATACAAGGATATTTGGACATATCCATCTCGGACAAGCACACCCGCTTGACTCCTGCTGCTTCAGCTGCATTAGCTTGCTCAAGGATGAACTAAAAGAAGGTCATTCTTGGTGTCTGTAGTTAGTGAGGAATATCTCTCCAATCTTAAACAATACCGTAATTTCGCCATTAAAAGCAGCTAGTACTTTGTTAGTTTAAATGTCGTTCTATGACCATCAAATTGAACCAGTCGTTCCCTATATGGACAATCATATGATGGCTAAGAAAATAATCTCCAGTTTTATTTCAAAGGTGTGTCTTGACAAGTTTCATTAAACAAATAGACTTTCGATGAATATATTCAGTTATGCCTATACTGCTATGGAAACTAATAATCTGTAATCGATCCAACAAAACCAGTAATTACGAATTTGTATAAATCCAGTCCAACAGATTCAAATCTCATATTAGAGGTATATACAATTGGATATCGCATACGCATAGCAGTACACATCCCTAAGGAGATGTAAGCTCCCTGGTTTTGAGCTCCTGTGGTTGCTTCCACGTATTAGCTGCTTATATCCGTACGTGTCAACGTGTGTGTGGTGTGTTCGTGACGGTTCGTGTGTGTCGGCGCGTCCTCCTAGCAATGTTGGTTTGTTTTGGGGCTAGCTGTTTGTGCACTCTTCTAGCCCATCTTCCCCAATCGCCAGAAAAGACAGCTAGCTTCCGCTTCCTGTGAGCTCTAAACGACGGTGGTGTCTTCCGCTAAATTGCGAGTGAACTGTTGAACTTGGCGGCGAGGGTCGTCGTCGAGCGGAGAGGAGAGCCCTAGGGTCGCCTGGGCGCCGCAGATATCAGCTGGTTGTGGTGGTGCAATGAAGCGGCGCCGGAAACCATGTCTCCTCGCCGGCGGTGGCAACCATGGCGCGTCGCCCGCAGCCGCACCTATCCCGTGCTTGAGCGTGGCATCTTCTGCTCCAGCCCCCATCGCCACCATGTCAATCTGGGTGAAGGACCCCGAGATTAGAGACGAAGTGGCAGTGGTTCCTGTCGCAGACCTCGGCCCAAACCGTTGATTTGGCTGAGGAGGTCTTCTCGGCTGGTGCTTTGAGCCTTATCCTCTGCTGCTACGCCTTATCCAATCAGTATGATGCGCGGCTGTTGCTCCTCCAATTTTGTGTGAATGCATGTATTTCTTTAATTAGGAGTTACATTAAGTGGATGCTAAGGAGGGTTGCAGCTTCAGGAGAGCTTCAGCCGTTGCGGCGGACGGCGAGGTTGCCAAATAGTGGGATTACAACGCTGCCCCCACTCTCCGTAGGCAAGCAACAATGTAACCTTAAATTCCCTCTTTTATTTTCCAATTCCCCACCAATCACTTGATTACTATGTAGGAAAAAAGGAGTATTAAGTTTGTAGGTTTAGATATTCGCAAAAAAAAGTTAGTAGGTTTAGAGGAAAATACTCTTGACCAGATTTATTATGAGCTGCATGGGCAGAAAGTTATTTGGTATCTGTGGCCTCCAGTCACCACAAAAATCTTTGCAGAAGTGTTGTGTTTTCTGCATCAACATGTCAAATAATGGATAATCAGTTCTTTTTTTATGCCAGTCACTTTGATATTCACATGAGACTTTACAGGTTTTGTTCCATGATATATTAACTTAAATTTACTAACTGAAGTGTTAGCAAGCAAAACTACTTGATGTTTCTTATGGAGAGAATTTGGATGATGTGCGTTGTTTCTTCCCAATGCAGTAAATCTCTGTCTCCATGTTGCATATATCAAATCCTTCTGCCTTTCAACATTAAACGAAGGTATGATGCCTAAACTCTTCGCAAGCTATTTACAGCAGCAAGACATTGCCAGCGATAAAATCATCCCTGACACCTTCTCTTCAACGGCATGTGGCCCGGCCAAGTCGAATAAAAGGTAAATGGTATTCCCTCGATTGGATGAAGATACCCTGTTTTTTGTGATTTATTCATGCCAGTTTCAACTGATTTTTTTTGCGTTGTAGCAATGACTTTGATCTTAGAAGACCTATTTGTGCTTAAAATTCTTAATTTGCGTGGCTATTCCGGCACAACTTTAAAGCAAAGGACTGAATGTTTGCTGACAATAGAAGCAGGACCAATTGATAACGCATTTCCTTTGGTTATGTGATAATTCACTCTTTATGATTGGTTGATATTTGAGAACAAAGTGTGCCATGCTTTCCAATGGAGGCAAGCCGGTTCAGGTATTAGACATGGGTGTTAAACAATCAGGAGAAACTATTTATCTCATTCTTAGGCTACCCTCTTTTATATTCAGGTATTTTATCTTTATTAGTTTAATTACTGTGATTAGTGTATATCTTAATTAGAACATAGAGAGTCATGGTTTCCCTGAGAATCAAGTTGGCAAATATACATTTGGGATAACCTAATTGGCCCAGTCAATCTATTTGGAGCAGCTATGCTTTATCATGCAATAGTTCAATCACTAAAGAAACCCCCCTTAGGTTTATCAACCGAAGTTAGTCTCAGATGTACTAAGATTCCATCTTCCAAGGATTTGCATAATTGGTATTGATGATAATCAGTAGGTGTCCAAAGAATTTTAATATTTTTTCTATTTTGTAAATGCTGAATATTGTAACACTTCCATAAAAAGTAACTTTTCAATTTTATTGGTAATTCAGTAATGAGAGTATTCCCGTTTATTGTCCTACTGCTGTACTGCATCGAAGTGGACAATTAAACTGCACTTTGCAGCAGGTACTGTAGGATATATATGCTCTCACAGGGATCTCATGGATCTTGATCTTAAATTCATTTTTTCTTTATCAAGTGGAAGGACGAGAGCCAGTTCTGTAGAGATATACGGATGGGTTAAATAGGGTAACTCACAGGGTTTTTTTTGCCGGATTCTGCGGATGAGGAGGTATGCTATGTTAGAGATCAGGACTCTTTTTGATAGAAAAAATGTGAAGTGTTTACTGAGATGTATAGATGATTGCACAAAGAAACCACCATTTCTTGCTACCAATGGTTACTCTGATTATAATACCTAATAATTATATTTCTCATATCCATCCCGCTAGAGATGAGAGTGGTGCACCTATAATTGGATGCATAATTGAAACTATTATTTTCATATGAATAGTAGTGACAAAATGCTAAAAGTCCATGGTGATCATGGAGTACTTTGTATGCTATGCTATATATACTATAGCTGTACTCTGAGCAATGTGTGGCTTTGATTTTAGGCTCTTTTTCTTACAACGGGCCTGATAAAGTAGCTAGCTAAAAGCTTTGTGTGTGCGTGTGTGTGTGTGTTATCGTTGTTGTGTATACTAGAAAAATACCCCGCGCGTTGCAGCGGGATTTTCTTTAAAAATCTACTATGTATAAGACACATAAAATGGACAATTGTCTATTAAAATCATTAAAATTAAGCTGAAAATTAAATTGGTCACAATATTCAAAGGCTAAATTTTATTAAAGTTAATTTTTTGTGTATTTGCCAACAAAAAAATAGTGAAGTATTCAATTGTATACCTTAAAAGAATTGATGAGGTGGATATATTGCATGCAAAGATATTAATTAATTAATATTAGTGAGATGACATGGACAATTGATTGGCTAATATAGTGGGTGATGTGGATAGCTTGCATGTTGAGATAGACAACTTAAATGACCCCTTAGTGGGGTTTTGCTTTATAAGAAGTATAGATACTTAGATGACATCTAGCGCCATAAAAAGTGTATCAGTACTTATTACATGTTATTGATGTACCTCGAAAACAAGTATGCTTGAGAAAGAGGTTCATGCATGGTTGTTGCCTTCTATCTAATATAGTTTGTTCATATGGCTTAAGTTAAACTAATGGTGAAGTCCTCTGCATTTTTACTGTTGTATCGCTTCTGAGAATAGCTTTCATAACGATGATGTTGATTAATAGATGCTTCCTGAGCAGCAAGTTAGTAGGCTGACTTATTAAAAGGATCATAATTCGTCCTTCAGAATTGAGCTCATATTAATCAATATATTGAACTTTTCATTCTATTTTTCAGAGTGCAAAACAATTCTCCTCAGGACCAAAACGTGCATTATAGATTGATTTACTTGGTCCAGAGTTTCTAATATGGGTAATCTACATTAAGTCTTACTAGGGGGTTAATTTGTGTCACAACTCACAAATGCATTATTAGGGGTAGAAAGTAGAATTCACTTCTATTACTATAACTTTGTAATGGTGATACCCCGACCGTGTCATCTCCTTGCACCATCTCGCAAAAAAGTTCCTACAACGCCGTTCATCAAAAGCGCAAGCGCCCAGATGAAGAAGTACCATACATGTATGGCGTAAGGAATTAAATACATGAAAAGTAAAAAACGGCGCAGCAAAGCGCGCAAGGTCCTTCTAGTTTCAATCTACTATTAGAGAAGATTACTCGCTACGGATCAACGCTTTGCGAGATAAATTGTTTTAAGTTATTTGTCCAAGAATAAATACTAGACTAGAGATCTCTAAATACTATGATGTCAACATGGGATGCAAGATTCTTTGTATCCGTAGAACGAAATGGCACTATAAGGACACAACACGAGGATAATCGACGCATAAGCATGCTACTTACAATTTCCGTGAAGACTAAGAGCATCTACATCGACTTTCAAATAACCATTCCAAGCGCCGGACAAAAAAGCCGGCGAGTCAACCTCCCAATAGCGGCACTTTGTCGGACGCGGCCCAGTAAACAGTCCGGCACTCACACGTGGACCCACACGTCGGTCCCGAAGCATAGGGGCTGGTTTGCTATAGAGGGAAAATTACCATATAGGTACTACTACTTGGATTATTAAAAAAAAGTATACTACTTGGAATTTCTGGAGGCCAATTTGTTTGATTGTGCATACTAGTCGCCACCTGCTTGTCACGTGAATAGAAGAAGAGCATCGCATCTGGTAGTAGTTTCTGTGACAAAACTGTGGATTCTGGTCGTGCCCCGCAGGTGGTTTTGCTTTCCGCTTCCCCAAAATGGCGGGCGCCACGCTAACTAGCTGCTACACGACCACCCCCCATCCCCCTCCCCCACCCACCGGATTTGCTGCCCGCCTGGACTGCCATCGCTCGATCGATCGTCATCGGCATCACCGAGCGTGCGTGCAGCCCCCGGTTTTCCTCCTCACCGCCATCCTGCTTCCTTCCACAGTTATATCTCCGCGTTCACTGCCGCTCCTTCTTCCCCACAACGACCTGGGTTCTTGCTTCTGAATTCTATTGGCCTGTGTTCTTGTTTCTTGCGCGAAAGATCGCTCTTTTGATCCATGGGGGCGGAGGTGGGAGTCGCGGGAGTCGCGGTGCGGCCGGCGGCGAAGAAGAGGCGGGTGGTGGCGACAAAGCCGGCCGCGGAGGCGGCAGGGGGGAAGAGGCCGCGGCGCGCCAGGAGCACCGCGGGGGCCCTGCAGCAGCTCTTCCAGGCGTGCCGCGCCGTCTTCAGGGGCCCCGGCACCGTGCCCGCGCCCGCCGAGGTTGCCCTGCTCCGCGCCATCCTCGGTCAGCCTCCCTCTCCTACTACTACTACTAGCTGACAATTGCATTGATTTGGTTGCCTCAGCTGATCTAGTTGCATGTAGCTAGTTCTAGTTCAGCAGCATGCCCGATTCGATCAGTTTTCTCTAGCTAGTTCTAGTTCAGTAGTAGTAGAAAACAAGTTAGTTGTGCAAATCTGTTGGATTTGTCACATGTAAATGAGTAAACTTGCTCCATGCAGTGATCGATTAGAAATTAAATGTTTGGTGTGCCAGTTTGCTGAATTTTATCAGTAGTACAGAAAAAAGTTAATTGTGCAAATCTGCTGAATTAATTCTGCGCAGTTCAGTAAGTTCGCGCCATGTAATGATCAGTTAGTTTTTAAATGCTTGTTGCGCAAATTTGTACTAGCATCCGTTAGAAATTAAATGACCCGTTTTGTAGCATCCGTTAGAATAAATTTTTGGCATGTCCTGGTAGACCCTAATACTACAAAATGTTTAGATGAAGTGCAAATGGTAGTGTCTTGGCACAAATTAAAATGGTCAAGATGTTGTGGTACTGGATTGACTGAATTGTGGTTGCTGCTGGGGTTATCTGCAGACAGGATGAGGCCAGAAGACGTCGGCCTTAGCTCGGACATGCCATTCTTCAGGACTAGAGATGTGGCCCAAAGGAACCCAACAATTACACATACGACGATATACAAATCTGAAAACTTTTCTGTAAGTGCCAGTGTAAAAACCAGCACCTTCAAGCTGAATTGTAGCATGGGCTAGCTGATAGGTAAATGAATTGGTTGCTGATATTTCCTTTTTTGGTTGCCAGATGGTCATCTTGTTTTTGCCGCAGAATGCGGTCATCCCTCTCCACAACCACCCTGGGATGACGGTGTTTAGCAAACTACTACTCGGATCGATGCACATAAAGTCATACGACTGGGCTGAACCTGATCCGGCCGACAGCAGCGCTTCCTCGCTCAACGATCGATGTGAGCTTCACAGCCATTCTGCATTTTTCATCGGACTGCCTGCTTTCGCTGTCTGTACAATCTTCCATGGCACAAACACACTATAATGTCGAGACTTGTTTTGCTTGCAGTGAGGTTGGCAGAACTGGTTGTGGACGATGATTTCACGGCTCCGTGTGACACGTCGGTCCTGTACCCAACTGCAGGAGGCAACATGCACCGGTTCAGGGCCATTGCGCCATGCGCGATCCTCGATGTCCTTGGCCCCCCTTACTCCATTGAAGAGGACCGAGACTGCACGTACTACACGGATGTTCCATACTCCAGTCATCCCAGTAAGTTGGCAGTTTTAATCCAAGAAATCTAATCTAGATACAGCATGGACTTGGTAGCAGTTCAGAATTTTGACAGTGCACGGATCATGCGGCTGTTTTTGGGCTTGATTTGAGTGATAATAGTTGATACGTTATGTGTCCTTTTTCTCCAACAACGCGCAAGGGAATTAGTTAAGAAGGATGACCTAGGCATTAGTTGCAAGTTGAAACATATATATGACTTCTACATCCTCAAAACAGCAGTTTCCCTTCCAAGCTACCCACTGAATGGAGAAAGAGGTCTGTTAGTTAAATAACAACATGCAACTGGCTGCAGATGGCTTTGTTTATGATACACTCCATCTGCATCATGTGCATATGGTTAGAGGTATAAGCACACGGTTTTGCGCTCCCGTGGGTTTTAGAAGTATAGAATGTTGAAACCACTCGTAGATAAACATTGTTCGTAAGGCACTAGATCTTGTGCTCTTTTTGGACAGTATTAAAGTAATGTACCTTCATCGCAAAGATATTTGGCTCTTCTGAGTTCTGAGGCTTGAATATTTGTTGGCGGCGCCTCTTCTAATTAGATTTTTCTAAAGCTCATTGGGCGTTACTGTCATCGAAGGCTAACTAATTTGTCTTCCTGCTGACAGTGACGGGCACCGAAATCATCAGCAACGAGCAAGAAGGCCGGCGTCTCACGTGGCTGAGGGAGATCGAGATGCCAGGGGATCTGAAGATGTGCAGCGTCCGTTATGGCGGCCCACAGGTCTATGAGAGGTGACACCCCGCCGGCACCAATATATGTTTTCAAGCCCTTTACGACCGATGATGAGCTATCAACTCAACTCAAAGCAGCTGATGTCAGAATCGTCTAACCTTGTGAATACAGACAGCAGCAAGCTAATTGAGCCATAAGCCTAGGTTTTCAGTTTGTGTGTTGTCTCACTGATGGCAGGTTATCATGTAAAGAATGCTTGCTTGCTTTTGCAACAGCTGTTTCTGTGGACCTTGTCCACATCCTGTGTTGATCCTTGTTAATGCATTTTTTTGACATGATCCTTGTTAATGCATTAATTGCTAGAGTTATTCCACTTATAGGTGCTTCAAGTAGCCTCCATTAATTGCTGATTTTTAGGAAACGAATTCCCAATATTAAGGAAGCAGATTTTTTGGAAACTATTATTTCCAATATCGTTTCCGGTGCTAATCGAATTTGATTCCCACACATTTTTTAACATTTGCTTGTGACATATCTTTATTTTGCTTCCATGTTTAAAAAATGGTTTCAGAGTCATGGTTTAATGAAACACGCCAAATTATGTTTCCCACTCCTAGATAATTTGGTCCATGCTGAATAAAACTTTTTTTAATATAAATATTTCTCCTATGGAATTGGGAATTTATTTCAAACAGAAAAAAATACAATATTATTTCTAGAATAACTCCTAGCGAAAAGGGATTTTTATTTGCAAGTAAGCAAATAGGTTTTTGCAAATGCTACAAGTGAACTGGGGACTGTTTCTACACAAACTGAATCTGCTCCTATCCAATCTAGAGTTTGCTTCCATTAACACAATTTTCAACTGATAACCACATGTGTTCCAACGTTTCGGCTAGTTGCTTCATACAAAGGACATTAGAGCTTCCAATTCATTGCATATATGTAACCACCAATCAACTATGCTTCCGACAAGATTAATGCATGTTTCATGACAATTTGAACAATGCTTCATATTAACAATATTTAAACTTCAATTCATAATTTTCTATGTTCCATGATTTCTTATGCTTGCTTCCTACACACCTCATCATTGTTATTTCAGATTCGCGAATAAAACGATGCTCCCAACAAACATATTACATGGTTTCTTCAAGGATTGTTGCTCTTGAGAACAATGCGAGCATCCGCCGTTGCTGGACGGGGACAATTTGCTCAATCGCTGACACACCCCTTGACCACACGTCCACACATCGACTGGTCTCTCCCCCTTGCACTAATTTATGACCGTGAGCATTGCTTCTACGAGGTAATGCATTGACTACTCATTCCATGCATCATTCAACAGTCCTCCTGCAAATCGACTATTCAACAAATGCTCGGAATTAGCCTCCTTCATGATGCCTACAAAAAAAGAAGCATAACATGGCAAGCAAAATAAGCATGATGTGGTAGCAAACAGAACGAGAATATGGAGCAAAAGGTATGTAGTAAGGAAAGACTACTACCTTACGAAGTAAACTGAAAACCTTGACAAAGCACAACTATGTATGCAAGAAGCACGGCAAGATGAAGCATAATATGCAATCGATATCAACATTGTTTACATGCAGTACATGGAAGCAGAAAAAATAGCTAGCCCAAACATGAAACTTAGTAATGTTATTATACAAATATAGAAACCTACCAGATGCAAATATGAACACATGGATCCGCCGGTAATATTGATTTCACAACTACATATATAAAGGAAAGGAATAATGGATTTACTGATTGAGAAATGCAGAAAAATGCACACGTTTGGACCTAGTTCAGTTCTTGACTTGTTGTTACCTTCTCCCCAATTCGTGTAATCGGTGAAGGGATCGAACAAAGGGAGGCCTTGATGGCCCAGCTGAGCCACCTCTGATACCTTCTGCTTCGGCCACTGCCTGTCAGTGATGCCCGACGACATCTGATCCATCCAACGTTCTTCCCATCAGATCATGATATTGATATGTAATCTTTACCACATTGATTTCAACACTTCATGTGCCCTTTACGCAGTTAGTGGTAATTCTATGCATGCCTCATCATTTAAACTCTGATCTTAATTATTTTTTGGCTTCTATATGTTGATCTGTAATGTTTTTGAAAAAAGTACTATTATTAGACTTTTACCATGCTTGAGCTGTGCATGTCCTCTATTTTTTCGTTCGGATGTGGCTCTTATAACATCACAACAAAGACCTGACATGAATCTTATCAGCCATGAATATATTTCATGCAAATTGTCAGCCATTCTTATAAAGTGTTAATTAATGACTAAACTCATAAGCTATCACATATCATTTTAACCTATCTCACTCAAAATCAGAACTCATTGATTTGAGGAATGACATTTACTATATTCATGGCTGACAATATTCATGCCATCTCACAGTGATGTTATAGCCATGTCTGAGCAGAGGAATTTCACAGAAAGCATGGTAAAAGTGACAAAACTATAATAGTGTTTTTTAAAAACATTACAGATCAACATAAAGAATAAAAGGAAAGGCCAGAACTCAAATGCGGAGGGCATGCTCAAAATTACCACTAACTTTGTAAAGGGCACACAAAATGTTGAAATCAATAGACTTGTCCTGCAAGGAGAACATTAGTTTAGATAATTAAATGGTTTGATTCTGTGGCAATATGTCATGCAGGCATAATATGTCAAGGCAAAGATAGGTAATTGAGCTAGCAAAACTATTTAGTTAACACTTAGCAGATAGAAAGAGAGAAAGTGGAAACCAGATGATGAATAGGGAGAGCAGCAAATGTTTCGAATCGACCATTCATGCGCCCAGCAATCTCATGCACTTGGTTTATCATTTCTTGTTCCACTGCAAATTTCTAGAATAACTGTGCTAATAAAGTCATACTACTACAAATTGCAGTGCCAATCGACCATTCATGCACCCAGAAATCTCATGCACCCGGGGATATCATTCTTGTTGGCAGAACAATTTGCAGTAGAACAACTTATTAGCAAAATTGCGGTTTTCCTGAAGAAACTTTTCAAACGCCAGAATCTTTTGGAGAATTCCTTTGATCATGTCGAGTCTGTCAACACCAAGTACCACCTACCACGGGAACAAAATCGTAGGTAAATCCTTGGAGTTCCTATAGCAAGAAGGAAAGGATGAATATGTTCTCACTTTTTTCCCAAAGAAATCTGTCGCCAAATTTGCGCAAGTGTTGTGACTTCTTGAAGCTCCAACGCTTCCTTAAACTAGTAACAATATGTTTTCCAGGAATATGGGCACGCAACCCTGTTTTATGCCATAGTTCAGCACAGTTACTGCGTGCCCGTATTCCTACAAAAAGATATTGTTTGAATAGCATTTAGTGGCCTATCCTATCTTCAAGGAACTACCACAAGACGCAAACTTCCCGTCCCAGGGATTGCTTACTGTTTCTCTGAAGAGAGCAGCGCATTGCTGGGTTTAAATAACTAGAAAAGGTTGCAAGAGTGCCGACAAACAGAATATCGAATAAGCCTGGTTTCTAGATAGATGCTGTAAACCAAACCCAAAGGATTGGAATATGGAAAAGGTTTCTGATCTTACTATACTAGGCCGCTAGAAAGAATGGTGGCCCTGTGCTGTCAAAAAAGGCAGATGTCAAAGCAATATCTTGATTCCGTCCCGGACAGCTGTGCACTCTTGCACCTCTTTGCGGTGACCCAGCATACCACTGCATGTTGTAGTATGCAAGTCGTTGACATAACACTTGCGGAACAACCCTCCACAAATATTACATCCCTCAGAATGGTACAGCAGAAACATTGCGGGCCCAAATACAAACTGAACTTCATATTATTACAAACCAAAGCGTGATGATAACGAAATGCTCCACATAAGAGAACACCTCAAGTGCTTAGTGTTTTCAACAACTGGAAAGCTTCAAATAATTAAACATGTGAAGAACTCAACAACTTATTCCTACTCCACAGTTGCTCGGTTCCTCGACAACGAAACTATTCTATTAGTTAGTCTTTCTTCACTCTGAGTCCTCGTCGGAAGACGCTCCGTAGCGTATGAAGTAATCCACGCCTTCGATTCCGCGAGAAAGATCTGGCTCCTCGTAGAAGATGACCTGCTGGCCTCCGATGGCGTTCAGAGTCGCCTCATCAAGTTCTTCATAGTCTAGCAAGGGTTTAAGAGATTGGGGTGAGTAACGAGCGTTACCCAGCAAGTTTTTTTAGAACGAAGTTGTGGTTTATGCACTATCTACAGCCATGGACCCAAAAGAGTCATAGGCCAATGCAAGGTTTTATCAAAGGTTTCTTGAAAGATTGCTTTTACTTTAGAAAACTATGCCCAACAGCCAACACAGGGTATTAGTGCCTTGAGAGCACCTTTCCTTCCGCGTTCGCAGCTCCTTCCCGGAACAAGGGGTAACATGTCACATCTTTTTACACTCTGCAGGGGTGTGTCCTTCCAAAAGAGATCAAAGCCTTGCTGCACAACCGGGCGTACATTCCCGTCCACACTTCCATGGTGTAGGGCCCAGTCATTGATCCAAGCCATTCACTGCCTTCTCCGCACAATGCATGCCCACCCAATTCACGCAAGCAGGTTGTGCCCCTGATATTCACCCTCAATGATGAAGTACCTAGGCGTCCCTTGCGGACCATCACAGACACCAGTGCCGTGGGAACTAAGGGGTCCCACTCATGTGCAAGTAGTCTCACAAGACCTACCGCGACCGGCAACTGGCTGCCCGTTGACATGCGAACGAGAGAAGATACAGATGACTTTCCCGTCCCATTCCAAGTCTCTTGGACGACACGGTTTTTACGGCACAAGAATAACTGTGGTATTGGTAGTTAATCCTAGGTTTACTTTCCCGTGTAAGTGGAACCTCCACCACAACAATCTTACCGTGGTTCCACCTGCCAGCCTTCCTAGGTTATCACCACTGGTCGATAACCACTAATCATATTACTTATGAAAATAGATTTTTCATCCTTTTTGAAATGTTAGAGTTTGAAGTCAACACTTTGCAAGTAGTTTCAAAACCAGTGCAACCAAGAGGTATGAGCAAGATAAACTTGCCATGTGACTGAAAGGTAATGGAGTCGGATACATGGCGATGCTCCTAATCTCCTTGTTCTACAAAAATCCAATCATTGTCCGGTAAGGACAATGTGTAAAGAAGCAAATGGATGCTATGTGCAATGATATGCAGTGCATGGTGATTCATTGTCTTTGTTTACTTATTTGTGTGTTTTACCCAAGACTTGGTATTATTTAAGTGTTTTATCTCAACACAAGGTACTATTGGTGTGTTTTACCCTAATTATGGTATTGAAACAATTAATTAAAGTTTAAAATCAATTTCGAAATTATAAACTTTTGTTGGAGTTATTTGAAAAGAAAAGGATTAATTTAATAAAGAAAAGACTTAATTTTTATTTTTATTAATAAAAATTAGGATTTTTGAAAATGGAAATTAAAAGATTTCAAAGTTTGAATTAACAAGTGAATAAGAAATATAATTTTAATCAAATATTCAATTCATTAAAGATAAGAAAATTATTTTATAGAGTTAAATCAAACAGTATTATTTTAGTTTTGGATTTGAATTAATTTAAAAGAAAACAGAAATTTTAAAATTTGAAATTTGGATTTGATTTGGAAATGGGCCTTGGCCCATTGGCCTAGCCCAATCCACCCGGCTGGGTCTAACCCAACCGGCCAGGTCCTGGGTCGGTCAAACCGACCCAGACCTGCCTCGAGCTCGCACCTCTCCCTCTCGAGCTCCTCTGCGAACCCTAGCCGCCACCGCCATCGCCCGACCATTCCGGCCAGCTCCGGTGGCTTCCGCCGCCGACGCCTGGGGCAAAACAGTCTCCTCAACGCCCTCTACCCCCTCCTCCAACTGGATTCGACGGGAGCTTCCTCTCCAAGGAGATCTGTGGCTGGTTTCCCCTCGGTTTCTGCCGTCTTCGGTCGCCTCCGGCTCGATGCCTCACCGAGCCCTCTCCTGGTGCTTGCTGTGCGACCACTGGTGGTTGTGATGTGTGTGTGCACGCCAGTAGAAGCGCCGAGGTGCGGTGCTCCCGGTGTGTTCGGTGAAGACATCCCCGGGTAGCCCCTGGCTGGCCGCGCGGGCACTGCCCCGCCATGCCATCCAGGAATGCGCCTGGGCGTCGGTGAGTGTGTCCCTACTTCTTCTCTGCCCCACTCTCTTCTCTCTGGCCATGGTCTCGGGCCATCTGGCCAAGACCAGTGAGTCAAGCTCACAGGTTGATTCTGTGCAGCTGCTTAGCTGATGCTAGTTTGTTTTGTGATATCAGTGAAGTGATGCTGTGCTTGATCAGTGATATCACTGTTGTGCTCTTATCTCTATCAGTGAATTTCTCTGACTGAAGTGTTATTCTGAAGCTTGCCCTGTTGCAAGTTTCAGTTAGCACCAGTAACTTGGTTTGATAGGTTTCCACTCCTGTGATTCATGATATCAAAGTTGTGCTGGTGTATAACCGAATTTCTAGATTCAGTTAGCTTCCATGCTTGGTCAGGTGTTGGATATGTTGCTGTTATTGCTTCTGTCAATGGTTTATTCATGACAACAATGTGATGCTGAATCTTGCAATGTTGCAGAGATTCAGTGGTGAATTTGCTTAATCAAAATATGATTCCTAGATATTTTAGCTGGGAAAATGATTTGTGTGATATTTGTTGATCTAGTTATCAATTGAACTTCTGGTTGTGTTGAGGTGCATGACCTGTTGGTCATGTGCCCAGCAACCAATGTTGGAATGCTATATAGAATGGTGAAACTTACCTAGATATCAGGCCTGTGATGTTGGTTTGAGGCCTTCCTAACTAAGTGAAGTGATTTGCTTGCAAATAATCCCAGGGTTTTAAGATGTGATGCTCAATCTGTTCCTGTTGTGTGTTTGAGGTGCATAACCTGTTGGTTATGTGCCCAGCACAACATGGTCAATAGCTTGCTGCTCCTGTTGCTAAACTAAACCTGCCAGTGAAGTTTATACTGAGGCTTTTACCCTGGTTTATGTATATTTGACTTTTAATTCTTGATTCCCTATGATGAACTTGGCAAAGCATCTCTTTGCCAAACTAAGGGCTTTTCATATGAACTACACATGCTTGAATCATGCTCTTGCTGTGTGGTGTTGTGAAGTGTATAAGTTCTACCTGATGCCTGAAGTTTTGCAGCAAAGATGTTGTTATCTGTTGCTGCTGCTTGCTGGTGGTGATGGCTTGCTTCTTGCTTGCCTTCTCCTCCTGGTTCAGCTCCTAGGCTTGTCCTTCTCCTCCTGGACTTGCTGCTGATTACTTGTCCTTCTCCTCCTGGACTTGATCTTGAGCTTTAGTACATCCTCATAGTTTTGCTGGATTATTTCTAGTGCTTAAGTGGTGCAGTGCAAGAACTTGTGATGTTCTTGGTGATGTGTCCCTGCTGGTCGAATGGGAGCTGCTTCTCCTGGTGATGCTCATCTAGCCGACTGCTTGGTTTGCAAGCAGTGGTGGTGCTGCCAGCTCCAGCTTCCCAGTCCTGTGACTGAGCTGCTTGTGTGCTGTGTGCCTGTTTGCCTCACTCAGTTTGATCTCATCCACTGCTGGCCGTGCTGTGAAACTGCTTTGCACCCCTCTGTTCTGCACCCCAGTAAATAACAGAACATATTCTACACTTGGTACTTTAATACTCAGTGATGCTACTGGCAATCTAATTGCCCCATGTCTGAGAGTATCTTATACTAACACTAACCCATTACTTGTGTATTTCTTTCTCTTGTTTTTGGTTTTGCCTTGCAGGTTATAGAGTCAAGATCAACATGAAGATCTTGAAGATGGAATAGATAGTTTAGAATTAGGTTTCTTTTATTTTTCACTTTTGTAAATTTTCTTTTTTACTTTACCAATATGTAAAGGCATTGTAAATGTGTTTGATATTAATAAAGTAATATTTTAGTTTGCTTTATTTACTTATTCCAATTCTATTTTCCAACTCAATTTTTATTGGGTTATTACTTTATTAATGATTATTTATTCTAATTTAGGAATATTCAAAGATCAAAATGAGATTCCAAAATCACTTAAACAACATCATCAAGAGATCATAGCAAAACTCATAGCATTCTAATAACCTCTAACCTAGATGTTATTAGATAGAAGCTTTGCTCTCTCGGGTTTTTGAATTTGCGAAAAATTTACTCAGATTTTGGATGCATGACTGCGCAAAGGTCCTATTTCTACCCTTTGTTTGATCCTAAATGCTGGGATATTACAGTCTTCCCCCCTTATCAGAACTTCATCCCGAAGTTAAAACCTTATGTACCTGAAGAGTTCTGGATATGCTTGTCTCAAATCGTCTTCTTTTTCCCAAGTTGCTTCACGTTCAGAGTGATGTTTCCATTGCACTTTGCAAAACTTTATTGCACGATTCCGAAGCCTCTTCCAGTTCTCCTCTAAGATCTTTATTGGCTTTTCCTCATAAGTCAAGTCTGCTTGAAGATCTAGGTCATCATGAGTAATAGAGTCTTCAGGTGCTTTCAGACACTTCCGAAGTTGAGAAACATGGAAAACATTGTGAACTTGCTTCAATTTTGCTGGAAGCTCCAATTCAAAAGCAACACTCCGATTCTGACTCAAAATCCTGAATGGTCCAATATATCTCGGGCTTAACTTCCCTTTAATACTGAACCTCTTGATTCCTTTCATAGGACTAACCTTCAAATAGACCATATCCCCTACTTTGGGCTCCCATGTCCGCCTCTTTTGATCTGCAAAACTCTTTTGTCTACTCTGGGCTATCTTCAAACGGTCACGGATGATATCAATGATACCTTGCTTCTCCTTGATGAAATCAGTTTCAAATTCTTGGTTGCCTCCTGGCTCAAACCAACATATTGGAGATCTGCACTTGCGTCCGTAGAGTACTTCAAATGGTGCTGCTTTCAAGCTGCTTTGATAGCTGTTGTTGTAAGAAAACTCTGCTAACGGTAAGTGCTCATCCCACGAACCTCCAAAATCTAGAGCACATGCACGTAGCATATCCTCCAAGATTTGATTTGTTCTTTCCGTTTGCCCTCTAGTTTGAGGATGATAAGCAGTGCTAAAATCCAACTATGATCCCAGTGCTGCATGAAGATTTCCCCAGAATGTTGATGTGAAAACATACCCTCTATCTGAGACGATCTTCTTGGGTACTCCATGCTTGCTAACGATTTCTCTTACATAGATCACTACCAACTTTTCTGCACTATCCTTCTAGTTCACTGCCAAGAAATGTGCACTTTTGGTGAGTCGATCAACTATCACCCATATCATATCCTTGTGTCTCTTGGTTAAAGGTAAACCGGTAATAAAATCCATTCCGATTTCCTCCCATTTCCATTCCGAAATATCCAAAGGTTGTAGTAACCCTGCTGGACTTTGATGTTCTGCCTTGACTCTCTGACAAGTGTGGCATTCTGCTACATACTTGGCTATATCCCGCTTTATGTTATTCCACCAGAACAAATCCTTGAGATCCATGTACATCTTTGTACTTACCGGATGAATGGAGTATGGTGTCTCATGAGCCTCCTTGAGTATCAGTCCTTTGATCTCCGGTATATCTGGCACACAAATTCTATTTTGAAACCAGAGTGAATTGAAATCACCTAGACGGAATTCAGATGGTCTACCCTCTTCAATCCTGCGGATTTCTTCAGCGATGAAAGGATCTTCATCTTGTCGTCTGAATATGGTATACTTCAAGTCGCTTTGTCTTTCCTCCATCACCCTCATAGTGAATATACTTCCCAAAGATTTGACTTGTAGACATTGTATTTCCAGTCTTTCAAGATCTTTGAGCAATTCCTCCGGAAGTTCTCTATCCATTAGCTGGGTTTCTGTACTCTTCCGACTTAATGCATCGGCTACCACGTTAGCCTTTCCAGGAGTATAGTTGATGGTAAGATCATAATCCTTGATCAACTCTAGCCATCTTTTTTGCCTCATATTCAACTCCTTCTGAGTAAAGAAGTATTTAAGGCTCTTGTGATCGGTGTATAGCTCACATTTATCTCCATAGAGAAATTGCCTCCATTGCTTGAGAGCAAACACAACCGCTGCCAATTCTAGGTCATGTGTTGGGTAATTGACTTCATGTGGCTTGAGTTGTCTTCAACCATAAGCAATTACCTTTCGGTATTGCATCAAAACACAACCCAATCCATTCTTGGATGCATCGCAGTAAACTATGTAATCCTTACCAGTTTCTGGTACTGCTAAGATAGGTGCTGTTGTGAGTCTCTTTTTTAGCTCTTGAAAGCTCTCTTCACACTTTTCAGACCACTCAAATGGAGTGTTTTTCCTTAACAATTTTGTCATCGGCCCTGCTATCTTCAAAAATCCTTCAATGAATCTCCGATAGTATCCGGCCATTCCCAGAAAACCTCTGATTTCCTTCACATTGGTCGGTGCTTGCCAATCCAAAACTGACTGAACTTTGCTTGGATTCACAACAATCCCCTCCTTGCTAATGACATGACCAAGAAATTCTACTTGATCCAACCAGAATTCACACTTGCTGAATTTAGCATACAGCTGATGTTCCCTCAGCACTTGCAATGCCATTCTGAGATGTTTAGCATGGTCCTCTTTATTCTTAGAGTATATCAGAATGTCATCAATGAACACTATCACAAACTTGTCTAGGTATGGCATGAAAATCTTGTTCATCAAATTCATGAAAATTGATGGAGCATTGGTCAAACCAAAAGGAACAACTAAGTATTCATGATGCCCATATCTTGAGACAAATGCAGTCTTTGGTACATCTTCTGGCTTGATTTTAATTTGATGGTATCCAGATCTCAGGTCAATCTTGGAGAAAACTCTAGCTCCATGAACTTGATCAAACAAATCTTGAATCCTTGGTAAAGGATACTTGTTCTTGATGGTAACATTGTTCAGATTCCTGAAATCCCCACACATTCTTCTGCCTCCATCCCTTTTATCAACAAATATCACTGGCGAACCCCAAGGTGATATACTTTCTTAGATAAATCCCTTACTCTCTAGCTCATCTAGCTACTCCTTTAGTTATTTCAACTCCTTAGGACCCATTTTATATGGTGCCTAGGAGATTGGTGTTGTGCCTGGCTTTAGATCAATAGTGAATTCTATCTCCCGATCCGGTGGCATTCCTGGTAATTCTTGAGGAAATACATCCATGAACTTGTGAACCACGGGAATATCCTCTAACTTGGCCTCCTTCAGAGAATTGAGTTGAATTCCAATCTCTACATGGGTGTGCTTATCTGCTTGATAAGTGATCCTCCCACCTCCAGGCTTCCGGATTGACACAGTCTTCTCTTCACAATCAATGTGTGCTCCATGATCGGACATCCAATCCATACCCAGAACAACTTTGATGTTTTTAAGTGGAAGAACATAGAGATCGGTGAAATAAGGATAGTCACATATCGTAATGACCTGGTCTGGTTTGAATTGGGATACTAAAAGTTTACCCCCGGCCGTCACCACAGTCATAGGATGAGCTATCGCCTGACACCTTAACCCATATTTTTTGACAAAATCTTTGGAAATGAATGATGTAGTGGCACCAATATCAAAAAGAACTTTGTCGGGATGAGTAAGGATGCTGAGCGTACCTATGACCGCCGTTTCAGAGTTGTTAACTTCCTCCAGAGATGTGAAATTCAGCTTCCCAAAGGTCCGGCCTCTTTTCCCATTTCCATTCTTGCTGCTACTGCCACCTCCAGATGCAGGTCGTCCACCTCCTCCTGTCTTGCCTCCACTGTTAGCTGGCCAACCACCAGCTGGTTTATTAGGACAATCTGGACGAATATGCCCCTCCTTTCCACAAGCATAGCAAATAGTTCTTGGCTTCGTGCATTCATTCTTCATATGACCTAGAAGTCCGCATTTGTGATAGATGATCTGATCTTTTGGTGTGAACGTCTTTCGATTGGGTGGAACTCCTCCTGTCCTGACCCTGGGTTTGAAACTCAGATTTGGAGTACTTCGAGTTGGTTGAACTCTCTTGGCCTCAGTCTTGGCCCTCTTCATTCGGCTCATCTGAACCAACTTGTAATCATTCTCCCACGTGATGGATGTATCCATCAGGTCTTGGAAGTTACGCGGCTTAGTCAACTTCATCTGCATTGCCGCGTAGGGATCCAGTCCCCTAAGGAACCTTTTCATCCTCTTATTGTCAGTACTCACCTCGTCACTTGCGTAACGAGAGAGTCTCGTGAACTCCTTGATATAAGCCATCATTGTTGCACTCCCCTGCTTGAGGTCTTCAAATTCCCTCCTCTTGAGCTCAACCACACTTTCTGGCACATGGAAGGTACATAAATTTTCCTTAAACTCTTCCCAAGAGAATACCTTCTCCGGATGTTGCAGTGTCACTTCGTTATCCCACCATGCTGCGGCTGGTCCAGATAGAAGGTGTACATCATAACGAACCTTCTCTTCGTCATTGGCTCCAACAGCCTTCAATTTTCTCTCCGTGTCCATAAGCCAGTCTTCCGCATCCATAGGTTCCACCGCGGAAGCAAAGGGAAGTGGTTTTGCATTGAGGAAATCAGAAAGACTTACCCCTCTTGCTTCCTGAACCTTTCCGGCTCCAACATGCCCCATGAGCTCTTGCATAAACTTGTTCTGCGTTTCTTGCATGAACTGCATATACTGCATAAAGCTTTGCTCCGCCAAAGGCCTAAATGGTGGTGGTGGTAAATGATCTTGAGCTTCTTGATCAGCCTTAGCTTTGGCTTCCCTTTCTGCCTGCTGGTCATTCATTGTCTTTGTTTGAGCTTCTTGTGCCAAGCGTTGATCTTCAGCTTCGGCAGCTACACCCGTATCCATAGCCCCTCTAGTCCTGTAACATCAAGCGAAGATCTCATAATTACACCATGCCCATGCTTTCTGAGCTTCACTTCATGCCTAGAACTAGTCACACAATGGAAAACAGAAATCCAACTCCAAATGGAAGATCGCAAGAAAACCAAATACAAGGTACATATTATACAACACATACAAACCGGTACATAGTCATTATTACAACACGTACTCACACAAGTGGAGTACACTCATAGATCGAGACTGGAAAGTTCTACCGTCTCACTTATTATTACAACTTACTACTAGCACTAGCTGCATTCACAGATACAACTAAGCTTCTGACTTGGTCTTGACATCCTGTCCTGGTCTCACGGCTCATAGTACATGCCCGGAGTCCACCCGTGCTGGCGTGTAGTCCGACGCACTGTCTCTGGAACGAACGGCCTACCGCCCGGAACATAGTCCTAGTCAGATGTGTCCATTGTAGAGGTATCACTCAACACGAGTCCATTCAGTCTGAGGTAACTCTCAAAGTACACCTTGGTCTCGTGAGCAGTCATAGTCGGGAAAGGCTCCGCCTCTCCATAACACACACTCTCAGTGCAGTAGGTGTGGTCAAACGGTGTATCCTGCTCTATAGGTGTCTCAACCGGCTCCTGACTCTCAAACTGAACCTCCATAGGGTCCTCCTCCTCTACAGATACAACAGGAGTGACTACGGCATCTCCTCCTCCTGCTGCCTGAGCTGTCCCTCCATACGAGCTAGTGTACTGCTGATCGTCTCCCAGCCAGTCAAACCTCCACCCATCAGAGTTCTCAATGGGAAGCTCGGACTCCGAGACCCCCTTGAGACCCTACTGCACCTCCATACTAGAAGTGATAACTAGGTAATGTATAGGCTCTGGAGTGGGTGAATACCTGGAAGGTCCAGGCTGTGTCGGGTAATTGTGAGTTCCCACAATCGGTGAGAAATGTGATCCCTCCGACTCCTGCCTAGTCATCTGTGCTCGCTCCTGCCTCCTAGTAGTGTCTGTGAGGTCATCAAGCATCTCCGCCTTGTCCTCTACAATGACCTGGTGGGTGTTATACAGTTATCCCACCATCTTTCTATACCTATCAAGAAGTCTGGCTGCCAACTTCGGCTTCTTCTTCACCAGAACATCATGATCCATTCCCGGCTCATCCATCAGTGAGTCATGAGGAATAGCGGTAAAAGTGGTACCTGCTAACTCCACCACTCTGTACTCCCTGATAGTCGCAATAGCTCAAACTACCGCCTCGTGATAAGCTGCGGTCTCTCCTCTTCCTTCTCCGAAAGGCTAAACTGGACTAGGTGCTAATCCATCGGGTAGCATGATCACGACACGGTACTTGACCGCAGTCCCGTCATCCTTGTAAGTATAAGTCATAACAGGGATGTTGGTGCTGAGTCCAAAAGCCCATAGCAGTGATCCTAACTGCTCAGTCAAAGTTCCCTCATAGTCTTCCAGAGTCTTCCTCTGTGACCAAAGGGTGCGTGCTGGAAATCTCGATGCCATAGTAGTTGTACAAGAATAGGATATAAAATTAGTATGATGCATCATAATAAAGAATTGTAACACTAAAAATATGACCATGTTATTCCCAAGTGAATAACCATCATAGAATTAGAGAACTCTTTACCGTTGCTACTAGACTCCTACAGGTTCTATCCCTTTACTAGGTTTCCAACCTAAGGTCAAAGCAATTGCTCTGATACCAGCTGCGGTGACCCAGCATACCACTGCATGTTGTAGTATGCAAGTCATTGCGGGCCCAAATACAAACTAAACTTCATATTATTACAAACCAAAGCGTGATGATAACGAAATGCTCCACATAAGAGAACACCTCAAGTGCTTAGTGTTTTCAACAACTGGAAAGCTTCAAATAATTAAACATGTGAAGAACTCAACAACTTATTCCTACTCTACAGTTGCTCGGTTCCTCGACTACGAAACTATTCTATTAGTTAGTCTTTCTTCACTCTGAGTCCTCGTCGGAAGACGCTCCGTAGCGTATGAAGTAATCCACGCCTTCGACTCCACGAGAAAGATCTGGCTCCTCGTAGAAGATGTCCTGCTGGCCTCTGATGGCGTTCAGAGTCGCCTCATCAAGTTCTTCACAGTTTAGCAAGGGTTTAAGAGATTGGGGTGAGTAACGAGCGTTACCCAGCAAGTTTCTTTAGAACGAAGTTGTGGTTTATGCACTATCTACAGCCATGGACCCAAAAGAGTCATAGGCCAATGCAAGGTTTTATCAAAGGTTTCTTGAAAGATTGCTTTTACTTTAGAAAACTATGCCCAAGAGCCAACACAGGGTATTAGTGCCTTGAGAGCACCTTTCCTGCCGCGTTCGCAGCTCCTTCCCGGAACAAGGGGTAACATGTCACATGTTTTTACACTCTGCAGAGGTGTGTCCTTCCAAAAGAGATCAAAGCCTTGCTGCACAACCGGGCGTACATTCCCGTCCACACTTACATGGTGTGGGGCCCAGTCATTGATCCAAGCCATTCACTGCCTTCTCCGCACAACGCATGCCCACCCAATTCACGCAAGCAGGCTGTGCCCCTGATATTCACCCCCAACGATGAAGTACCTAGGCGTCCCTTGCGGACCATCATAGACACCAGTGCCGTGGGAACTAAGGGGTCCCACCCATGTGCAAGTAGTCTCGCAAGACCTACCACGACCGGCAACTGGCTGCTCGTTGACATGCGAACGAGAGAAGATACAGATGACTTTCCCGTCCCATTCCAAGTCTCTTGTACGACACGGTTTTTACGGCACAAGAATAACTGTGGCATTGGTAGTTAATCCTAGGTTTACTTTCCCATGCAAGTGGAACCTCCACCACAACAATCTTACCGTGGTTCCACCTGCCAGCCTTCCTAGGTTATCACCACTGGTCGATAACCACTAATCATATTACTTATGAAAATAGATTTTTCATCCTTTTTGAAATGTTAGAGTTTGAAGTCAACACTTTGCAAGTAGTTTCAAAACCAGTGCAACCAAGAGGTATGAGCAAGATAAACTTGCCTTGTGACTAAAAGGTAATGGAGTCGGATACTTGGCGATGCTCCTGATCTCCTTGTTCTATAGAAATCCAATCATTGTCCGGTAAGGACAATGTGTAAAGAAGCAAATGGATGCTATGTGCAATGATATGCAGTGCATGGTGATTCATTGTCTTTGTTTACTTATTTGTGTGTTTTACCCAAGACTTGGTATTATTTAAGTGTTTTATCTCAACACAAGGTACTATTGGTGTGTTTTACCCTAATTATGGTATTGAAACAATTAATTAAAGTTTGAAATCAATTTTGAAATTATAAAACTTTTGTTGGAGTTATTTGAAAAGAAAAGGATTAATTTAATAAAGAAAAGACTTAATTTTTATTTTTATTAATAAAAATTAGGATTTTAAAAAATGGAAATTAAAAGATTTCAAAGTTTGAATTAAGAAGTGAATAAGAAATATAATTTTAATCAAATATTCAATTCATTAAAGATAAGAAAATTATTTTATAGAGTTAAATCAAACAGTATTATTTTAGTTTTGGATTTGAATTAATTTAAAAGAAAACAGAACTTTTAAAATTTGAAATTTGGATTTGATTTGGAAATGGGCCTTGGCCCATTGGCCTGGCCCAATCCACCCAGCTGGGTCTAACCCAACCGGCCAGGTCCTGGGTCGGTCAAACCGACCCAGACCTTCCTCGAGCTCGCACCTCTCCCTCTCGAGCTCTTCTATGAACCCTAGCCGCCACCGTCGTCGCCCGACCATTCCGGCCAGCTCCGGTGGCTTCCGCCGCCGATGCCAGGGGCAAAACAGTCGCCTCAACGCCCTCTACCCCCTTCTCCAACTGGATTCGACGGGAGCTTCCTCTCCAAGGAGATCTGTGGCTGGTTTCTGACGTCGTGGTGAAACAACATATGCCATAGGATGGCTTAAATGGGGGCCGAACTAGATGCTGGAGGATTCGGGAGAGGGGAACGAGCTGAAAAGCACGACAGAAAGGAACACAGATCTACCTAGGTTTGGGGCTCTCGTAAGGAGATAACACCCCTACTCCTGCTCTACTGGTTGTATATTTGGATCGATGGAGTACACAACAATGGGGCTTCCACGCTCTCAGCGAGAGGAGGAAGACGAACTATGAACTGAGAGACTCAGGACTGCCCAACCCCTGGCTAGGGCTCCCTGCGCCACCTTATATAGTGGTGGCCAGGGTTACAACGGTCACATACATGCATATGACACTGGCTATAGTCCAAATAGGACTAGGTGACGACGGTTGCCACCCTTGACTTTGCCCCTGATTGCTCTCGATGGGACTCACCATCCCTGTACCTTGTACTTGTTGGACTGTGACCTTACCACTGTGAGGTACGGACTGTACTTGTGCACAGTGAGGGTTGGTAAACCACCACTGTGCACCCTGTCATCATGATCTCCCTCCATGCTTGGCAGAATCTCTCCTTGATTGTAGGGACATGACACCTTGGTTGACTTCTTTATCCCAGATATGGCCATTGGCCATATCCTGGATCTATGTGCTGGACCAACGACCTATGAAGGTCGGGTAATCCGGCCTCCCCTGCTCCTGCACAATGTATCAAATAAGTTAGGCCGGTATGCCGGCACACCTCTCCATATATCCTGGATAAACCGGTATATCTAAACACCAGCCGGGACATACTTATATGCCGGTCTGGCCGACGCTCTTATATTTCGGCCAGACCCATCTTTGGTCAACCGACATAAAAGTCAACCATATTCCTTGTATCTTTCTAACCTCTTGACCCTACCGGGGGTCATCCCCCCAACACTAGTCCCCGAAGCTGCCGAGGTTCCCCAGTCTCAACTGTGGACCCTTGACAGGTTCAACATATCATCTTTTTATTATACCCCGGCTCTATGTTATACGCCAGCGATCAGATTATATGCCGGACCCCCACGCATACGCCGGCTCCTGTTCCTTTTCCAAAAGTTAATCCGGCCGGTCCCGGGGATATTCCGGACGGAACTTTATTCCCCGGACGGCTACGCCGACACATAGATGAGACTTCCTTAAGAAGCCAAGTCCGACAGTTTGCATCGAAACTTGCAACTGCCCTGCCACCACGAACGGTCACATGAAGTGACGGTTCATAGCGCATTTACTGCGTGCCATCATTGCCTAGCGGCACGGTTATACGAACCGCCGCCCCACTCCATGCCGCCACGTGGCGACTTACCGCAGAAACGGTCAGGGTAGTGGAGCACTACCACCCCACGACCCTTACCTGGTGATGTATAAATAGGGCGGCGGGGGTAAAACTTCTCCTTTTTACCCCACACCATCGTCTTCTTCCTCGGTTCCTCTGTCCCTTGTGCTCCACCGCCGGACCGAGAGAACAGAGAACTTGCCCCGCCGTCGACTTGCTCCACGCCGGCGCCGACGCTCGACGACGTCCGACACCTCCGCCGACATCACCGCCGCCGCCGCTTCTCTTCCGCACTGTACCGGGGGAAGTTGAATCTTCTTCTGGGAGCTCGCCGCCGTTCCATCGCCGCCGCTTGAGCCTCGGTGATTTCTTCGTTTTCCTCTGTTCTTCTCCTTTTCTGCATCGGTACCTTTGTTCACTTAGATCTCCAGTAGCTTCTTTGCTTAGTATCTCACAGATTTGATTAGCATTGCCAATGATGTTCTTCGGTAGTTCACTGATGTTCTTCTCGTAGGAATTTACTCATGATTATTTCCTATTTTGACTACGATGGTTGATCTTTACTTCCTACTAACTTCTGTGAGATTGGTATACCAGAGAGGCTAACTTCCCTCTTTTCTCTGATCTTGATAGGACTAACATCACGGGACTCTGGCTCTCACGCCCTGTCCCGGCCACCAAGATGGCTTCCTCAAGTATGACGGCCACCTCGGCTTCGGAGGAGGATAACTCGGCCCAGCTCCAAGGATGCTCCGGCTGGGAGGGGTCGGAGGTGACCCTGGCTGACATATCCTGGGTCATCACCACCAGACGAGTCCCGGACGGCGTAGCATGCCGGCTACCGGCGGGAGAGATCGTGTCGGCACCTAAACCCGACGAACGTGTCATGTTCATTGCACACTTCGAGCGGGGCTTCGGCCTGCCGGTATCAGATTTCTTCCGGGACCTCCTCGACACCTACGATCTGCAGCCTCACCATATCCCGGCCAACGCGGTGATGATCCTCTCCGCCTTCGCTGCCTTCTGCGAAGGCTTTGCCGGCATAGAAGTCTTCACCCAAGCTTGGGCAAAGTACTTCCAACTGCGGAAGCAAGTTGTCCAAGAACCGCCCCGGTCCAAGGACGACCCGCCGGAGACGGCCCAGGAGAAGAAGGACCGCCCTATGACCCAATGCGGTGCGGCCACCATTATGTCCCGGAAGGGCTCTGACTTCCCCAAGGTGGAACTGCTCGAGTCTTGCAAGAAGTGGCAAAAAAGCTTTTTCTATGTCAAGAACACCACGGACGTCGATCTGCTCAACTTGCCGCCATTCGTGGACGAGCCACCACTGGAGATGAAGAACTGGATGTATAACCCAAAGACCACTGTCGGGCCGGTTAACGCCCTCCACCGAGTTAAGGGCGAATTGCGGGATGTCGGCCTCACTCCTCAAGACTTGGTGGCATGCTTTATCAGCCGGCGCGTCTCTCCTCTCCAGCGCCGGCCTCACAAGATATGCCAGATGAGCGGGCCCATGGACCCCACGCGGCATTCCACACATGAGCTGACCCCGGCCGACATCCTGCGGCGGATCAAGGACATCTGCAAGTCCTCTCAGGCCACCTTTGCCTGGGGACTAGAACCTTACAGCCGAGATCGCCCCGCGCCGACGGTAAACCCCTTTCGCCAACACATAAGCTCTTGCCCAGCATATAGATTCCTAGGCCGACATACTTCTATTTTTCGACACTTATCATGCTTGATCCGAGATACTCCTTGCACCGGCATATTTCTTATTTCTGACCCATTGTCTTTGCCTTATGTAGAAGTTCAGCTTCCAGAAGATGGAGAACTCCCGGATCAAAATCGCGGCAGACCGCACTGCCGCGGACGTTGAAGATCCAGATCATTGGGACAAGCTACCCCGAAACACCCGTGCTGCTTCTGCCGCGGGTAAGACCTCCTCATCCCGGCATTCTACTCAAGACCGGAGTGAGGATGATTCTGACGAGGAGATCCTGATGTATTACGACCCAACGCCACTTGCATATGCCTTTCCTACCACACCTCTTGCTTATGCTATGCCGTCCTCAGCTATCCTGGACGACATGGTTGTCGACGCCGCCCCTCTGAACCAGGGACCTCCTTCCACCGGCGGACGTGCCGGCCAGAAGCGAGGTGTGAAGCCCCAGCCCGACACACCACAGCAACCGAAAAGGCAGAAGGTTAGCGTGCCCCAGCCAAAAAGGCAAAGACCCGTCGCCTCAGGGTAAGTTTCTTTCCTTTGCATCATTTCCGATATATTTCTCTCTTTGATTACTGACTTGGTGTTTTCTCCCTTTCAGGGCTCCTCTTGCGCTGGAACATGCTTCCAGCTCAAGTGCCAGCCCCAACATTGAAAAGCCGGCGGCCACTGAGACCCCCGACATACCATCAGCCAGTCACACCACCTCTCCGGCGCCGGCATCTTTGCCTGCGCCCGACAAAACCACTTCCCCGGTGAAGGATGACCCTCCGTCGGAGCAAGACAACTCTGCCCCTGATGTCCACATGGACTTGGGGGCTCAACAGGATCCTTCGGCTTCTGATGTCCACATGGACACAGGAGCCCAACCAGATGCCCCTGACACTGCTGAAGATGCCGGCGCAGGCGACAAGAGCACCGGCATTGATAAGGGTAAAGCCCCTGAAGTGTCGGAGGTCTGTACTGATCCGGCACCTGCTTCTGCTGGCCAAGCTGCACCTGCCGCACCAGAACAACCAGCGCCCAAGACTCCAACTGCTGAGAAGACCTCTGCCCTAGCCAAGACCGCTGCCTCGGCCAAGACCTCTATCCCGGCCAAGCCTTCTGTCCCGGCCAAGTCCGGTACTGTCAAGATGAAGCAGATCATCAAGACCGAGACACAGTCTGCTGCTACAGCATCTGCTAAACCTGCACCTTCTAGCTCTGCCCTGGCACTCCGTTTTGGCAAAGCAGCCGCCCAGCCCAGCTTCTTTGATACGCCGGAACTCGAAGGCCGCGTCTCCCTGCTGACCAAAAGTGACAAAAGTCTTGGATCTCTTAAGGAGTACTGTGAGAAGTGGAATGACGCTGACAGCATGGACACGGTTAGTTCCAAGAAGAAGAAATTGGCCGAAGCTGCGGCCACTGGCAATCCTGCTGATATACTGGCTGCAAAGCCCATTCCTATTGCCAGCGAGCTCCTCAGCATCCAGCAAAGACTTCACCTTCTGGCCGATGCCACCAACGTAAGTGTTCTTCTTATACATATCCCCAGTCCCCGAAAATGTCGGCTGTCCGGGATACGGACATCCAGGATTTTCCAATACCTTTTGCACTTAGCTGTTTTCAAATTAACAGTCCGACATATAAGCTCGATCAGAGCTTCAAATCCCAGTCACCGAGGGCCGGGATAGGTGCGCAGCACCTGTGCCAGGTCTTTAACAAACTAAAAACTTAAGCAATTTTCAAATCCTCCTGACCGAGATATAAGCTCAATTCGAGCTTCAAATCCTAGTCACCGGGGACCGAGATAGGTGCGCAACACCTGTGCCGGGTCTTCAAAAGAATGAACTCTTGATATAATCTTCACCTTAACTGATATGCTAGATTTCTCTCATAACCTTTCAAATCCCAACATTTTTGAAGCGCATGAACAACACACGCGCCGATATGTACCATGACTTGGTGTGCGAGCATCGGAAGTTATCCGACGCGCATAGCAGGCTCCGGCTGGAACTAACCCAGAAAGGTAAACTCAGCTGACATACTATTACATGCTGGATTATTCTCCTCTTCTTTTCTTTTTCATACTCCTTTTGCCGGCACACCTTAATATGCCGACACATAACCTTTTATCGGCATTTTGCAGCTGCTGCTGAAGAACAAGTCACCGCGCTTCTCCAGAGGGTGAAGGAACTGACCGGTATACCGAATCCTGCTGACCTTTTACTAATCCACTTGTACTTCAAATCCTTTAATTCTTGTCACTGTTTTCTATCTCCACATTCTTTTAACTTCAAATCCTTGCAGATGAGAAAGCTGCACTGGAGGCACGCCACCAGGACTGTACGCCCTCAGTGGATGTGGCCAAGCAGTTGGACGACCGGGATGCCACCCACAAAGCTGAGGTGGAGCAGCTGAAGGGCCGGGTTGCTGAGCTTCTGGAGGAGAAGGAACAGAGGGAGGGCCAATTTAAGAAAGCCCAGGAGCTGCTCGTCACTTCAGAAGCCAACGCATCCAACGCCCACGCAGAACTGAATGGCTTGAAGGAGCAGGCCACCAAATGGGAAGTTGATATTGCCCGGCTCAACGTCGATCTTGCCAGTAAGCCTCAAATCCTCTTCTGCCCGACACATCTTGTCCGATACATCTTTTCTGGCATAATCTTTATGCCGACACATATTCCTTTTACTAACCTGCTTGCCATCTTTCAGACCTGTTTCCTGCTTCCGTCGAAGACGTTGAGAGGGCTCTACAGGTGGACCGAGTGAACCGGGGTGCCCCAGTCGACTCTCCCAACTGGACTATGTCGGAGCAGCTGCTCGCACTGGAAGCCCGGAAGAACGCCATGACCTTCTATACTGAAGATCTCTTTCTTGGTGCCCAGGAAGCATACTCCGCCCTCTGGCCGGGACAAAGGACGCCCACTGACCCTGTTGATCTTGGCAATGATCTGCAGCTCTCCAAGGTTCGCCTCAGAGAATGGCGGGATTCTGGGGCAAGGGTGGGAGCCGATGAAGCTCTCATATACTTCCTCTCCTGGTATGAAAAGGCCGACTTAGAGACCTTGCGCACTGTGCACGAAGGATCTATCTAGACCACGGATCCGGAACATATCCGGCATCGGCAGGAATTGGCCCACAGCTATGTGGATTATGCCGACACCGAAGCCTTTGTCCGGGACATCCGCGAGCCGGAGAAGAAGGAGGACGACGCCAAGGATGCTGCCGACGCTGAGGGCTCCGACTCCAGCCAAGATGAAGAAGAAGCTGAAGAAGCCGACACTAAAGTTCCAGAACAGGGATCTGTCCCGGCCGGAGGTGATGGCTCCATTCCATCTGCTGGATCTGGCACACCCGAAGCCGACGTCTCTACTGCCACAGCTCCACCCGCCGGCGGCTCTGCTTCCACTCCGGCGTCTTGAACTTTGCATCAAAAAACTCTAAGCTTTATCAGATCCCCGGTATGCCGGGTGCAATTGTAAGATATACATTTAATTTCCCTTTGGTTTGCTACCTGAACAAGTTTTAACTTGGTTTGCTTTGTTTATCAATGCCGGATCATCTTTTGGCTAAGTCACTGAGTTTGTTTTCCTGTTTACTTAACTCTGCAACCTTGGCTATTTGTCTACCTTATTCGGCTTTTGACGTATGAGTCTCAAGGTTGCTTTATTAAACATACAGTACTTAAACTCTGGAACTTAGACTTCAAATCATTCGACACTTCAAGTTTTAACTTTAGCAATAACATAAATGTCGGTTCGCTTGCTTTATATTTCCTTAGCTGTTTTCCATGTGTAGACAATCTCCGGCATCTACTCTTGCTAGCCATGAAGCCAGATTTTGGACAGCAGCTAAGTCAAAGAGCGGCCTTTGGTGCCGACACATTACTAGGCCGATATAGGAAACATTCAAATCAAGCCAGCCGACACGTAAATGAAAAACCGAATTTAAACAACAGATATATACCAGAGGTAGTGCCCAAACTCCTCGGGATGCCGACATTATATTCATTCGTCTTGTGCCGACACATAATGCCGGCACACAAAGCAAAATGGAAATACATACATTATGCCGCTTAGGAGTAAAATGGTTGGAGTAGGGCTATGTGATTGCTGGGATGATGGCGCCAGAAAAGAGTTGGTGCCTAGTTGAATGTCCAGCCCGTTGGGAACACCAAGAGGAAGGTGTGATGAATACAGCAACAAGATTTTCCCTCAGTTAAGAAACCAAGGTATGTCGATCTTGGAGAGGAGAGACAAATGACTGAAGGTGATGCTTGCTAGCTTGCGACAGCTTCGGACAATTTATATATGGCGCCTCGTCCAAGCTTTGCTTGCTAGCAGTGCTTGCTGTTTGATGTGTAAGCAAACTGTCCTTGTGCGTGGTGATGACCAGCCCGTTGGGAACCCCAAGAGGAAGGTATGATGAGTGTAGCGGCTAGTTTTCCCTCAGTTAAGAAACCAAGGTTTATCGATCAGGAGAAGAGAGACGATGACGACTGAAGGTGTTTGTGGAACCTGCACACACACAAACAAATACTTTGTTCCCAACTTGCGATGAGGTTGTCAATCTCACCGGTTTGCTTGAAACAAAGGTTATGAGTGTATCGAGTGGAAAACAGTAGTAATATGCTAGTAAAGTAAACAGTGCGGGAATAGTAAACAGGTGATTGCAATATGATTAAAATAGGACCGGGGTCCATAGTTCACTAGTGGTGTCTCTCCATAGATAAATAACATGCTGGGTAAACAAATTACAGTTGGGCAATTGATAGAATAAAGATAACGTGATATGTCAAGAAGATCACTATGAGATTCACTCTGGGCATTACAACAAAATACATAGACCGCCATCCAACTGCATCTATGACTAATAATCCACCCCCGGGGATATCATCCGAACACCCCAAAAGTATTAAGTTGCGAACAACAGATAATTGCATTAAGCAAAGTGTGTAATGTAAACAAAGCATATGCCCTTGAGCATATGAATGTTGTTTTCTCCCTAGTAGCAACAGCACATCTACCACCTTAGAGGTTTCTGTCACTCCCCCAGGTGAAATAGAGGCATGAACCCACTATCGAGCATAAATACCCCCTCTTGGAGTCACTAGCAACTACTCGGCCAAGATAGCTACTAACAATGGAGAGCATGCAAGATCATAAACAACATAGAGATAACAAAAGATATAATTCAGTACAGCAACTTAATCATAAACACCAATATTCATCGGATCCCAACAAACCAACATCATAGTATTACATAACGGTGATCTCAATCATGTAGGGCAGCTCATGAGATCTAAACATGAAGCACATGGTGGAGAAGACAACCATCTAGCTACTGCTATGGACCCATAGTCCAAGGTAGACTACTCACTCATCGCTCCAGAGACAAGCATGGCGATGAAGAAGACCTCCGGTGGCGATTCCCCTCTCCGGCAGGGTGCCGGGAAGAGCTTCTGGACCCTCCCGATCTTCGGGTCGACGGCGGCGGCGGATCGCGATGTATTCTGGAAAACTGATCGGGCCCTTAGATTTTTCTCGTCAGGGGGTATATGTAGGCGAAGGGGGGCTGTCAGAGGTGGAGCCACGTGGCCTCACAAGGGGGTGGCGCGGCCAGGGGCCAGGCCGCGCCGCCCCTGTGTGTGGGGGCCACGTGGCCCCCCTCCGTCAGGTCTTCGGATGTTTGGGAGCTCCCCGGTGAAATATGACTGCAGGAACTTGTTTCGTCCAATTCCGAGAATATTTCCTGTGTATCACTTCTGAAACACAAAAACAGCAGAAAACAGGAAACTGGCACTGTGGCACTTCGTTAATAGGTTAGTTTCGGAAAATGTATAAAAATGCCACTAAGTGTAACGAAACAATAGGCAAATGGTGTAAAAACAAGCATGGAGCATCAAAAATTATAGATACGTTTGAGACGTATCAAGCATCCCCAAGCTTAACTCCTGCTCGTCCTCGAGTAGGTAAGTGATAACAAAACAATAATTTTTGAGGTGACATGCACCTACACAATCTTGATCATATATGTAAGCATTGATGAGCTGGGATCAATAGAACTTAAAACATGGGCAAGAAAGATATAATCATGACAATAAGAACTTAGCAACCATGTTGTAAACATGCAAATGAACACAAACAAAAGATCATGATAATGAAACAATGAAAGTCAAACGTGTGTTCAAATCATAAGGAAAAACATACAAATGGTTTTCAGCTTGTCCTTCAAAGAGAGCAAAACATAAATGCATAGGACACCTCAAAGTTTAAGAGGGCGACTAGATACACGTAATTTAAGCACAAGTGAAACCAACAATATGAGTCAATCAATGAACCTTGGGACAATGCATATCACACTAAGAATGACAACTATGCTCTCTTAATGGTGCATAAAGAAAGAAGGTGGTGACTCAACATAAAAGTAAAAGAAAGGCCCTTCGCAGAGGGAAGCAGTGATTTAAACATGTGCTAGAGCTTTTCATTTGTAAAACAGAGATAAAACTTGATTTTGAGAGGTGGTTGTCTTTGTCAACGACTGGCAATGGGGTTCTTACTATCTTCCATACAAAAATAAAGCAAGTTTTTGAGAGAGAGATTGGCACTTCGTGCTCTTTTTATAAAACTTGGCACTCCTCCCCACCTTTTCCTTTCACATACCATGGCTAACCGATTCCATCGGGTGCCCACCAACATTCACATTCTTTGGAGGAGTGCCTTTTTTCTTTTTTCTCTTTTTTTTTCTTTTTGGAATAAGCAATATGGAAGATAGCAAATCCGACCACTACGTCCCCATGAGCTAAAAACAGTGTCACAAAACGAGAAGTATTTTGAAGGTTTTTGAAAGGTAGCACACGAAAATTTTACTTTGGAATGGCTTACAAATACCATGCATAGGAATTTATAGTGGACACAATGGCAAACTTGGCTTTTAGGAGTTGGATGCACGAGTAGAGCTCATACTCAGTACAAGGTGAGGGCTAGCAAAAGACTGGGAGCGACCAACTAAGAGAGCAGTAATGGCCATAATCATGCAAAGCGACAAAGCGACATTAAAAGAACCATACGATGGCATCAAAAGTCAAAAACTAAATGATCATGAAGGCTAATGGCGACTTTTTAAGAGTCTAACATGTGTGAGCATGCGCCAAGTCAACCCAAATAAAGCATCAAGGAGAAAACCAAAATAATGCTTCCATACAATAAAAACAACGCATGATTTTTTCAAAGGCTCATTAAGCAATCTCAGTTATTTGAGACAAGTCATGCTACAGCAAAACCACTAAGCATACTATCAAAAAGACATCAAGCATGACATGAAAAAGCCTAAGCCGCAGTCTACACAAGCTCCTTCTTGTACCACTATTTTGCACAAAGCTTTTTCTCTTTTCCAACACCATTTGAAATTTTTAAAGACACCTCTTTTGATGAAAACCAATGAAGATCAGAGGCAAAAATACACCTTGATGAAAAGATATGACAAGATCTGAACGCATATCAAGGCGAAAACGAAAACCAAAAGCAGTAGCAGAAAAAGTAGAATGCTCGATTAATAAGAGTGAAAACTAGAGCATTCTTTGCAAATGAAAACGAGTACATCTCCTCCAAAGGAAATTTGTTGGGGTCCAACCATTTATTGTAGCAAACAAACAAACCTAACAAACTAAGAAAACTAAAACAACTGACGCTCCAAGAAAAACATATAGTGCATGAAGCAATAAAAATATAGTGTTTTGAAAGGTGACCTGATTTTTGCCGATGAAGAAGGGGTGCCTCGGGGGCATCCCCAAGCTTTGACGCTTGTACTTCTTGGATATTTCTTGGGGTGATGCATGGGCATCCCCAAGCTTGAGCTTTTGTCCATTCTTAAACTCATCTCATCATTCTCCAATCCCTACACTTGAAAACTTCCTTCATACAAAACTAAACACAATTCTATTAGCAACATTAGTGCAAGCATAAAATATATTCAACCTCTTTTAGCTTCAGGTTTCAACCCAAAACTACCACATATAAAGTATATACTACTGTAGCAACTTCCACAAGAGTTCCATGATAAAAAAGAACTCAAAAGAAAGCGATAAAGTGGCAAAAACAAATATTGGCAGAAATCTGTCAAATCTGGACAGCTGATAATGGACGAATTTTTGAGGGATTTTCTGTTGCTCAAATCAAAAAGTGTTCAACTAAGAAAAGTTTGGATATAAACTGGGGCATATGCACAAGAAATCGCAGGTCCAAAAGATAAACACAGAATTTTCACGAATTTTTACGGTGCAGCACCGAAAACAGTTTCAGGACAGCAATAACCCCAAATCTTTACCTCACTCAAATTAGAGGCTTCTCTTGGCACAAAAACGAAATAAACAAGATAAGGAGCGGTCATTACAGTAGTAATGACTTCCAAGACTCAAATAAAAGAAAAAATACTGAAAATAAACAATGGGTTATCTCCCAAGAGTGCTTTTCTTTAACGCCTTTGAGCTAGGCGCAGAAAATTGCGAATCAAGTAATATCAAAAGATGAAGCATCAAGATCATAATTTGCTCTAAGAATAGAGTCAAAAAGTAATTTCTTTCTTTTCCTAGGGAAGTGTTCCATACCTTTCTTTAGTGGGAATTGATACTTGATAGTGCCTTCCCTCATATCAATGATAGCACCTACAGTTCGAAGAAAGGGTCTTCCCAAAATAATAGGACATGAAGCATGGCATTCAACGTCCATAACAAGAAAATCAACGGGAACAAGGTTATTGTTAACCACAATAAGAACATCATTAATCCTTCCCAAAGGTTTCTTCTTAGCAACATCAGCAATAGGAACATCAAAATAACACTTTTCAAGCGGTGGTAAATCAAGCATGTCATAAATCTTTCTAGGCATGATAGAAATACTAGCACCTAGATCACATAAAGCATGGCAATCATAACCATTAACATGCATATCAATGATGGGTTCCCAACCATCTTCTAACTTCTTGGGAACAGAGGCTTTTTGCTTCAACTTTTCATCCCTAATCTTTATAAGAGCATTGGTAATATGCTTAGTAAAAGCAATATTTAAAGAACTAGCATTAGGAGTCAAAGCAAGCTTTTGCAAGAACAAAATTACTTCAGATATATTGCAGCCATCAACATCAAAATCATTAAAAGAAATAGAGCTATCATCTCCCACACTCCGAAAAATTTCAGCACTCTTTTGAGAAAAACTTTTGGCAGTTTTAGGCTTTTTAACACAAGGAGTGGGAGTTTTCTCTACACCAATCAAAGTAAGAGGATTGCTATCAGTAGGAGCAACATCATTAGAGGTAGTAATAGTACATACCTTCATCTCTCTAGCCATCTCATCTTCTCTTTCCCACCTGGCATGCAATTCCGCTAATAATCTAATATTTCTATCAATTCCAACTTGGGTAGCATTAGCGGCAGCAACAATGTTGCTCACATTCACATCATTAGGAAACACTTTTAATTTCAGAAGTTCAACATCATGAGCAAGGCTATCAACTTTAGAAGCAAGAATATCAATTTTGCCTAACTTTTCCTCGACAGACTTGTTAAAAGCAGTTTGCTTACCGATGAAGTCCTTGAGCATTACCTCAAGCTCGGAGGGCGCGGCCCTAGTGTTGTTGTAGGAATTACCATAAGAATTACCATAACCATTACCATTGGTAGAAGGATACGGCCTATAATTGTTACTAGCAAAATTGTTCCTATAAGCATTGTTGTTAAAATTGTTATTTCTAATGAAATTCACATCAACTTGCTCTTCTTGAGCAACCAGAGAGGCCAAAGGAACATTATTAGGATCAACATGAGTCCTATCATTAGCAAGCATAGCCATAATGGTATCAATCTTATCATTCAAGGAAGAGGTTTCCTCAAAAGAATTTACCTTCTTACCTTGTGGAGCTCTCTCGGTGTGCCATTCGGAATAATTTACCATCATGTTGTCGAGTAGCTTTGATGCGGCGCCCAATGTAAGGGACATAAAAGTGCCTCCAGCAGCTGAATCAAGTAGGTTCCTTGAAGAAAAATTCAGTCCTGCATAAAAAGTTTGGATAATCATTCAAGTAGTCAGTCCATGAGTGGGGCAATTCTTTACCATAGATTTCATTCTTTCCCAAGCTTGAGCAACATGTTCATTATCAAACTGAGTAAACTTCATAATATTGCTACGCAACGATATAATCTTAGCAGGAGGATAATATCTACCAATAAAAGCATCCTTACACTTAGCCCATGAATCAATACTATTCTTAGTCAAAGACAGCAACCAATCTTTAGCCTTTCCTCTCAAAGAAAAAGGAAACAACTTGAGCTTAATAATATCACTATCAACATCCTTATATTTCTGCATCTCACATAGCTCAACAAAATTGTTGAGATGAGCTGCAGCATCTTCAGTACTAGCACCAGAAAATTGCTCTTTCATAACAAGGTTCAATAAAGCAGGCTTGATCTCATAAAAAGTGGTAGCAGGAACAGTTGGTGCAATAGGAGTGCAGATAAAGTCACTATTGTTCGTGCTAGCAAAGTCACACAACTTGGTGTTTTCAGGAGTACCCATTTCAGCAAAACGAAAGTAAACAAGTAAAAATAGCTACCAAGGATTCTAATTTTTTTGGGTTTTTGATATAAAAAGCAATGCAGGTAAAATAAAATTAAGTAAAGCAAAACAAATAACAAAGTAAAGTATGTGTGCGCGAAGAAGTCCCCTTGCAGAAGTCTTCTCTCTTCCCCGGCAACGGCGCCAGAAAAGTAGCTGCTTGCTGTTTGATGTGTAAGCAAACTGTCCTTGTGCGTGGTGATGACCAGCCCGTTGGGAACCCCAAGAGGAAGGTATGATGAGTGTAGCGGCTAGTTTTCCCTCAGTTAAGAAACCAAGGTTTATCGATCAGGAGAAGAGAGACGATGACGACTGAAGGTGTTTGTGGAACCTGCACACACACACAAACAAATACTTTGTTCCCAACTTGCGATGAGGTTGTCAATCTCACCGGTTTGCTTGAAACAAAGGTTATGAGTGTATCGAGTGGAAAACAGTAGTAATATGCTAGTAAAGTAAACAGTGCGGGAATAGTAAACAGGTGATTGCAATATGATTAAAATAGGACCGGGGTCCACAGTTCACTAGTGGTGTCTCTCCATAGATAAATAACATGCTGGGTAAACAAATTACAGTTGGGCAATTGATAGAATAAAGATAACGTGATATGTCAAGAAGATCACTATGAGATTCACTCTGGGCATTACAACAAAATACATAGACCGCCATCCAACTGCATCTATGACTAATAATCCACCCCCGGGGATATCATCCGAACACCCCAAAAGTATTAAGTTGCGAACAACAGATAATTGCATTAAGCAAAGTGTGTAATGTAAACAAAGCATATGCCCTTGAGCATATGAATGTTGTTTTCTCCCTAGTAGCAACAGCACATCTACCACCTTAGAGGTTTCTGTCACTCCCCCAGGTGAAATAGAGGCATGAACCCACTATCGAGCATAAATACCCCCTCTTGGAGTCACTAGCAACTACTCGGCCAAGATAGCTACTAACAACGGAGAGCATGCAAGATCATAAACAACATAGAGATAACAAAAGATATAATTCAGTACAACAACTTAATCATAAACACCAATATTCATCGGATCCCAACAAACCAACATCATAGTATTACATAACGGTGATCTCAATCATGTAGGGCAGCTCATGAGATCTAAACATGAAGCACATGGTGGAGAAGACAACCATCTAGCTACTGCTATGGACCCATAGTCCAAGGTAGACTACTCACTCATCGCTCTGGAGGCAAGCATGGCGATGAAGAAGACCTCCGGTGGCGATTCCCCTCTCCGGCAGGGTGCCGGGAAGAGCTTCTGGACCCTCCCGATCTTCGGGTCGACGGCGGCGGCGGATCGCGATGTATTCTGGAAAACTGATCGGGCCCTTAGGTTTTTCTCGTCAGGGGGTATATGTAGGCGAAGGGGGGCTGTTAGAGGTGGAGCCACGCGGCCTCACAAGGGGGTGGCGCGGCCAGGGGCCAGGCCGCGCCGCCCCTGTGTGTGGGGGCCACGTGGCCCCCCTCCGTCAGGTCTTCGGATGTTTGGGAGCTCCCCGGTGAAATATGACTGCAGGAACTTGTTTCGTCCAATTCCGAGAATATTTCCTGTGTATCACTTCTGAAACACAAAAACAGCAGAAAACAGGAAACTGGCACTGTGGCACTTCGTTAATAGGTTAGTTCCGGAAAATGTATAAAAATGCCACTAAGTGTAACGAAACAATAGGCAAATGGTGTAAAAACAAGCATGGAGCATCAAAAATTATAGATACGTTTGAGACGTATCAAGCAGCAACGCGGAACCTGCATACACACAACCAAGTACTTTGCTCCCAACTTACGATGAGGTTGTCAATCTCACCGGTTTGCTTGAAACAAAGGTTATGAGTGTATCGAGTGGAAAACAGTAAAAGTATGCGAGTAAAGTAAACAGTGCGAGTAAAGTAAACAGGTGATAGCAATATGATGGAAATAGGACCAGGGTCCACAGTTCACTAGTGGTGTCTCTCCATAAGATAAATAACACATGCTGGGTAAACAAATTACAGTTGGGCAATTGATAGAATAAAGATAAACGTGATATGTCAAGAAGAACACTATGAGATTTACTCTGGGCATTACAACAAAATACATAGACCGCCATCAAACTGCATCTATGACTAATAATCCGCTCTCGGGGATATCAATCCGAACACCCCATGAGTATTAAGTTGCGAACAACAGATAATTGCATTAAGCAAAGTGTGTAATGTAAACAAAGCATATGCCCTTGAGCATATGAATGTTGTTTTCTCCCTAGTAGCAATAGCACATCTACAACCTTAGAGGTTTCTGTCACTCCCCCAGGTTAAATAGAGGCATGAACCCACTATCGAGCATAAATACCCCCTCTTGGAGTCACTAGCAACTACTCGGCCAAGATAGCTAGTAACAACGGAGAGCATGCAAGATCATAAACAACATAGAGATAACAAAAGATAATATTCAGTACAGCAACTTAATCCTAAACACCAATATTCATCGGATCCCAACAAACCAAATATGTAGAATTACATAACGGTGATCTCAATCATGTAGAGCAGCTCATGAGATCTAAACATGAAGCACATGGTGGAGAAGACAACCATCTAGCTACTGCTATGGACCCATAGTCCAAGGTAGACTACTCACTTATCGCTCCGGAGGCAAGCATGGCGATGAAGAAGACCTCCAGTGGCGATTCCCCTCTCCGGCAGGGTGCCGGGAAGAGCTTCTGGACCCTCCCGATCTTCGGGTCGACGGCGGCGGCGGATCGCGATGTGTTCTGGAAAAGTGATCGGGTCCTTAGGTTTTTTCCGTCGGGGGGTCTTTATAGGCGAAGGGGCGATGTCAGAGGAGGAGCCAGGGGCCCTCACGCGAGGCTCGCGCGGCCAGGCCCCTGGCCACGCCACCCCTGCGTGTGGGGCCCTGGTGTCCCCCCTCCTACTCTCCTTCGGATCTCTGGAAGCTTCCGGGTAAAATAAGACTTCAGAAACTTGTTTCGTCCAATTCCGAGAATATTTCCTGTGTATCACTTCTGAAACACAAAAACAGCAGAAAACAGGAAACTGGCACTGTGGCAACTTGTTAATAGGTTAGTTCCGGAAAATGCATAAAAGTTCCACGAAGTGTAACCAAACGATAGGCAAATGGTGTAAAAACAAGCATGGAGCATCAAAAATTATAGATACGTTGGAGACGTATCAAGCATCCCCAAGCTTAACTCCTGCTCGTCCTCGAGTAGGTAAGTGATAACAAAATAATAATTTTTGAGGTGACATGCACCTACACAATCTTGATCATATATGTAAGCATTGGTGAGCTGGGATCATAAGAACTTAAAACATGGGCATGAAGATATAATCTTGACAATAAGAACTTAGCAACCATGTTGTAAACATGCAAATGAAGACAAACAAAAGATCATGAAAATGAAACAATGAAAGTCAAACGTGTGTTCAAATCATAAGGAAAAACATACAAATGGTTTTCAGCTTGTCCTTCAAAGAGAGCAAAACATAAATGCATAGGACACCTTCAAGTTTAAGAGGGCGACTAGATACAAATAATTTAAGAACAAGTGAAACCAACAATATGAATCAATCAATGAACTTTGGGACAATGCATATCACACTAAGAATGACAACTATGCTCTCTTAATGGTGCATAAAGATAGAAGGTGGTGACTCAACATAAAAGTAAAAGAAAGGCCCTTCGCAGAGGGAAGCAGTGATTGCAAGTTTTATAACCTTCAAAAATTATGGTACTTACCGGCTTTGAGCTCTTATTGCCCCCATCATAAGCATCTTGAATGGTTAAAGTTAATGCGAGAACAATTATGATGCATATGCTTGACAAATCATAAGTTGAAAACCTCGTGCCCCGTGAATACGAGTACCCAAACCTCATGGTACTTTACTTAGAGTCCCAAGCAAGGCTCTTGTCATTGTAAGTATATATGTATCATTGAGAACCGCCAATGGGGTACCTCCATGCCCGATGACATGGAACAAGCCCACACCAAAATGACAGGACAAGCAGACAATGAACACATCGACATCTCTTTTATTTGCCTTTTGTTTAGCTTTTTATTGTGAGATGCGTCGTCGAATGTTCACCATGGGTATGCTGCAAATTTCCACCATGAATTATGCATGGCTTATATTGGCGGCCCGACGTTTCCCTAACACATATACAAACTCCATGATCCCCACAAGATTCCCAATTCATTTCACACCGCGGGCATCCATAAACAAAAGATCACGATATCAACTCAAACAAGAAGTGCAATGTTGAAAGCTTCCCCCATGACGGCATGGTTGGGCTAGAATCCAACTTACAACTTGCAAGCATAACAACTCAACATAAGAGACCACAATGTCAAATTTTTAAGAACAGGAAAAAGTAAAGTGTGCCTTCCGGTTTGTGAGAGCTTTACTGACCGAATTTCGCATAACACTGGTAAGAGTTTAATTTAAAGAGAAAATAAAAGCAAGTCAAATTTACTTGGAATAGCAAATTGCTAGTAGGTATGTATGGTGGACACTTTGGAAAACTTTGGCTTTTAGGAGTTTGATGCACGAGTAGAGCTCATACTCAGTACAAGGCGAGGGCTAGCAAAAGACTGGGAGCGACCAACTAAGAGAGCAATAATGGCCATAATCATGCAAAGCGACAAAGCGACATTAAAAGAAGCATAAGATGGCATCAAAAGTCAAAAACTAAATGATCATGAAGGCTATTGGTGACTTTGTAAGAGTCTAACATGTGTGAGCATGCGCCAAGTCAACCCAAATAAAGCATCAAGGAGAAAACCAAAATAATGCTTCCATACAATAAAAACAACGCATGATTTTTTCAAATGCTCATTAAGCAATCTCAGTTATTTGAGACAAGTCATGCTACAGCAAAACCACTAAGCATACTATCAAAAAGACATCAAGCATGACATGAAAAAGCCTAAGCCGCAGTCTACACAAGCTCCTTCTTGTACCACTATTTTGCACAAAGCTTTTTCTCTTTTCCAACACCATTTGAAATTTTTAAAGACACCTCTTTTGATGAAAACCAATAAAGATCAGAGGCAAAAATACACCTTGATGAAAAGATATGACAAGGTCTGAACGCAAATCAAGGCGAAAATGAAAACCAAAAGCAGTAGCAGAAAAAGAAGAACACTCGATTTTTAATAAGAGTGAAAACTAGAGCGTTCTTGGCAAATGAAAATGAGTACATCTCCTCCAAAGGAAATTTGTTGGGGCCCAACCATTTATTGCAGCAAACAAACAAACTAAACCAACTAAGAAAACTAAAACAACTGATGCTCCAAGAAAAACACATAGTGCATGAAGCAATAAAAATATAGTGTTTTGAAAGGTGACCTGATTTTTGCCGATGAAGAAGGGGTGCCTCGGGGGCATCCCCAAGCTTTGACGCTTGTACTTCTTGGATATTTCTTGGGGTGATGCATGGGTATCCCCAAGCTTGAGCTTTTATCCATTCTTCAACTCATCTCATCATTCTCCAATCCCTACACTTGAAAACTTCCTTCATACAAAACTAAACACAATTCTATTAGCAACATTAGTGCAAGCATAACATATAATCAATCCTCTTTTTGCTTCAGGTTTCAACTCAAAACCACCACATATATAGTAAATACTACTGTAGCAACCTCCCCAAAAGTTCCGTGATCAAAAGAACTCAAAAGAAAGCGATAAAGTGGCAAACACAAATATTGGCAGAAATCTGTCAAAACTGAAAAGCTGACAAAGGTAGAATTTTTTAGGGATTTTCTGTTGCTCAAATCAAAAAGTGTTCAACTAACAAAAGTTTGGATATAACCTGGGGAATATTCACAAGAAATCGCAGGTCCAAAAGATAAACAGAGAATTTATACGAATTTTTACGGTGCAGCACCAAAAACAGTTTTAGGACAGCAACATCCCCAAATCTTTACCTCACTCAAATTAGAGGCTTCTCTTGGCACAAAAACAAAATAAAAAGGATAAGGAGCGGTAATTACAGTAGTAATGACTTCCAAGACTCAAATAAAAGAAAAAGTACTGAAAGAAACATTGGGTTATCTCCCAAGAGTGCTTTTCTTTAACGCCTTTGAGCTAGGCGCAGAAAATTGCGAATCAAGTAATATCAAGAGATGAAGCATCAAGCTTATAATTTGCTCTAAGAATAGAGTCAAAAAGTAATTTCTTTCTTTTCCTAGGGAAGTGTTCCATACCTTTCTTTAGTGGGAATTGATATTTGATAGTGCCTTCCCTCATATCAATGATAGCACCTACAGTTCGAAGAAAGGGTCTTCCCAAAATAATAGGACATGAAGCATGGCATTCAACGTCCATAACAAGAAAATCAACGGGAACAAGGTTATTTTTAACCACAATAAGAACATCATTAATCCTTCCCAAAGGTTTCTTCTTAGCAACATCAGCAATAGGAACATCAAAATAACATTTTTCAAGCGGTGGTAAATCAAGCATGTCATAAATCTTTCTAGGCATGATAGAAATACTAGCACCTAGATCACATAAAGCATGGTAATCATAACCATTAACATGCATATCAATGATGGGTTCCCAACCATCTTCTAACTTCTTGGGAACAGAGGCTTTTTGCTTCAACTTTTCATCCCTAATTTTTATGAGAGCATTGGTAATATGCTTAGTAAAAGCAATATTTAAGGAACTAGCATTGGGAGTCAAAGCAAGCTTTTGCAAGAACAAAATAACTTCAGATATATTGCAGCCATCAACATCAAAATCATTAAAGGAAATAGAGCTATCATCTCCCACACTCTGAAAAATTTCAGCACTCTTTTGAGAAAAAGTTTTGGCACTTTTAGGCTTTTTAACACAAGGAGTGGGAGTTTTCTCTACACCAATCAAAGTAAGAGGATTGCTAGCATTATGAGCAACATCATTAGAGGTAGTAATGGTACATACCTTCATCTCTCTAGCCATCTCATCTTCTCTTTCCCACCTGGCATGCAATTCCGCTAACAATCTAATATTTTCATCAATTCCAACTTGAATAGCATTAGCGGTAGCAAAAGGATTGGGCTTAGCGGACATTCTGTTAACCAAAGAAGATTGCACATTAGACAATAATGAAATATCGGTTTCAGCTTTGGAAACCTTAGCTTGCAATTTAGGAATAGCCTTGTTTAAATTTTCAAGTTGATGACTAATAGTCCTCAACAGAGCTGATTGGTCCTCCATAGTCTTGGTGAAAGCCCTGTTCTGCTCATATTGCACCTGCATAAAATGCTTGGTAGCCTTTTCAAGTTCAAAAATTCTTTCTTCACTAGGCATTTTAGGTCTACCAAGATAGCTATTATCACTATTAGAAGGAAACGGTCTATAATTGTTACTAGCAAAATTGTTCCTATAAGCATTGTTGTTAAAATTATTGTTTCTAATGAAATTCACATCAACATGCTCTTCTTGAGCAACCAGAGAGGCCAAAGGAACATTATTAGTATCAACATGAGTCCTATCATTAGCAAGCATAGCCATAATGGTATCAATCTTATCATTCAAGGAAGAGGTTTCCTCAACAGAATTTATCTTCTTACCTTGTGGAGCTCTCTCGGTGTGCCATTCGGAATAATTTACCATCATGTTGTCAAGTAGCTTTGTTGCGGCGCCAAAGGTAAGGGACATAAAAGTGCCTCCAGCAGCTGAATCAAGTAGGTTCCTTGAAGAAAAATTCAGTCCTGCATAAAAAGTTTGGATAATCATCCAAGTAGTCAGTCCATGAGTGGGGCAATTCTTTATCATATATTTCATTCTTTCCCAAGCTTGAGCAACATGTTCATTATCAAACTGAGTAAACTTCATAATATTGCTACGTAAGGATATAATCTTAGCAGGAGGATAGTATCTACCAATAAAAGCATCCTTACACTTAGCCCATGAATCAATACTATTCTTAGTCAAAGACAGCAACCAATCTTTAGCTTTTCCTCTCAAAGAAAAAGGAAACAACTTGAGCTTAATAATATCACTATCAACATCCTTATATTTCTGCATCTCACATAACTCAACAAAATTGTTGAGATGCGCTGCAGCATCTTCAGTACTAGCACCAGAGAATTGCTCTTTCATAACAAGGTTCAACAAAGCAGGCTTAATCTCATAAAAGTTTGCAGCAGTAGCAGGTGGTGCAATAGGAGTGCAGATAAAATCACTATTGTTTGTGCTAGTAAAGTCACACAACTTGGGGTTTTCAGGATTGGCCATTTCAGCAAAACGAAAGTAAACAAGTAAAAACAACTACCAAGGATTCTAATTTTTTTGGGTTTTTGATATAAAGCAATGCAAGTAAAATAAATAAAGTAAAGCAAAACAATAAAACAAAGTAAAGGATGTGTGTGCGAAAAACTCCCCTCGCAGAAGTCTTCTACTTCCTCCCCGACAACGGCGCCAGAAAAGAGCTTGATTGCTGGGATGATGGCACCAGAAAAGAGTTGGTGCCTAGTTGAATGTCCAGCCCGTTGGGAACCCCAAGAGGAAGGTGTGATGAATACAGCAGCAAGATTTTCCCTCAGTTAAGAAACCAAGGTATGTCAATCTTAGAGAGGAGAGACAAACGACTGAAGGTGATGCTTGCTAGCTTGCGACAGCTTCGGACAATTTATATATGGCGCCTCGTCCAAGCTTTGCTTGCTAGCTGCAACGCGGAACCTGCACACATACTACCAAGTACTTTGCTCCCAACTTACGATGAGGTTGTCAATCTCACCGGTTTGCTTGAAACAAAGGTTATGAGTGTATCGAGTGGAAACAGTAAAAGTATGCGAGTAAAGTAAACAGTGCGAGTAAAGTAAACAGTGCGAGTAAAGTAAACAGGTGATAGCAATATGATGGAAATAGGACCAGGGTCCACAGTTCACTAGTGGTGTCTCTCCATAAGATAAATAACACATGTTGGGTAAACAAATTACAGTTGGGCAATTGATAGAATAAAGATAAACGTGATATGTCAAGAAGATCACTATGAGATTTACTCGGGGCATTACAACAAAATACATAGACCGCCATCAAACTGCATCTATGACTAATAATCCACTCCCGGGGATATCAATCCGAACACCCCATGAGTATTAAGTTGCGAATAACAGATAATTGCATTAAGCAAAGTGTATAATGTAAACAAAGCATATGCCCTTGAGCATATGAATGCTGTTTTCTCCCTAGTAGCAATAGCACATCTACAACCTTAGAGGTTTCTGTCACTCCCCCAGGTTAAATAGAGGCATGAACCCACTATCGAGCATAAATACCCCCTCTTGGAGTCACTAGCAACTACTCGGCCAAGATAGCTACTAACAACGGAGAGCATGCAAGATCATAAACAACATAGAGATAACAAAAGATAATATTCAGTACAGCAACTTAATCATAAACACCAATATTCATTGGATCCCAACAAACCAAACATGTAGAATTACATAACGGTGATCTCAATCATGTAGGGCAGCTCATGAGATCTAAACATGAAGCACATGGTGGAGAAGACAACCATCTAGCTACTGCTATGGACCCATAGTCCAAGGTAGACTACTCACTTATCGCTCCGGAGGCAAGCATGGCGATGAAGAAGACCTCCGGTGGCGATTCCCCTCTCCGGCAGGGTGCCGGGAAGAGCTTCTGGACCCTCCCGATCTTCGGGTCGACGGCGGCGGCGGATCGCGATGTGTTCTGGAAAAGTGATCGGGTCCTTAGGTTTTTTCCGTCGGGGGGTCTTTATAGGCGAAGGGGCGATGTCAGAGGAGGAGCCAGGGGCCCTCACGCGAGGCTCGCGCGGCCAGGCCCCTGGCCGTGCCACCCCTGCGTGTGGGGCCCTGGTGGCCCCCCTCCTACTCTCCTTCGGATCTCTGGAAGCTTTCGGGTAAAATAAGACTTCAGGAACTTGTTTCGTCCAATTCCGAGAATATTTCCTGTGTATCACTTCTGAAACACAAAAACAGCAGAAAACAGGAAACTGGCACTGTGGCAACTTGTTAATAGGTTAGTTCCGGAAAATGCATAAAAGTGCCACGAAGTGTAACGAAACGATAGGCAAATGGTGTAAAAAGAAGCATGGAGCATCAAAAATTATAGATACGTTGGAGACGTATCACTATGTTCCATGGTCGCTTGGTTTCCTCTCCGGACCTGTCCACCTTGTTCTTCCTGGGTGCCTGCGCATCTATAAGATAATAGGCATCATTGTGCAGAGCTCTGCTCACAATGAATGGCCCCTCCCATGGCGGAGTCAACTTATGTCGGCCTTCTGTGCCTTGCCTTAGCCGGAGCACTAGATCCCCCTCTTGGAATCTCCTTGGATTCACCTTCTGCGCATGATAGCGTCTGAGGTTCTGCTGGTATACCGCAGTTCTTGATAGTGTTATTTCTCTTGCTTCTTCCAGCAAATCAACATCATTTTCTCTGGCTTCTTTAGCCTCCTCCTCGGTATATAGCACAACTCTTGGTGCATCATGTATTACATCTGTTGGGAGCACAGCTTCTGCTCCATACACAAGGAAAAATGGCGTATAGCCTGTTGACCTATTTGGAGTTGTCCTCAAACTCCAAAGCACTGCCGGCAATTCATCTAGCCAACATCCCGGAGTTTTCTCCAGTGGCTCTATCAACCGGGGTTTTATGCCGGATAACACTAGTCCATTTGACCTCTCTACTTGGCCATTGGTACAAGGGTGAGCGACCGACGCGATGTCTAGCCGGATTCCCACCTCCTCACAAAATCTGGCAAATGGCCCTTGGGCAAAGTTCGACCCATTGTCAGTGATGATGCTATGAGGAACACCATATCTCAAAATTATATCCTTTAAGAACTTCACTGCTGTGTGGCCATCACACTTGCTTATGGGCTTTACCTCAATCCACTTGGTGAACTTATCCACCATGACCAGAATATGGGTCATCTTTCCCCTTGCCGGCTTAAAAGCCCCGACCATATCCAGGCCCCAAACAGCAAAGGGCCAGGTTATCGGGATAGTCTTCAACGCTGATGCCGGCTGATGAATCTGGTGGGCATACATCTGACACCCATTGCATTTCCGGACCAAGTCTTCTGCCTCTTGCAGTGCCGTCGGACAGTAAAACCCATGCCGGAATACTTTTGCCACAAGTGCTCTGGATGAAGCATGGTGACCACACTCCCCCTGATGAATTTCCCGGAGCATCTCCAGGCCTTCAGCAGATTCAACACATCTCTGCAACACTCCGGTGGCACTTCTCTTGTATATTTCCTTGTTGATGATGGTATATCCTTTGGATCTCCTTGTAACCCGGCATGCCTCAGTTTCATCCGCCGGCACTTGACCATCTACCAAGAAATCCATTATGGGACGTCCCATAAGGGTACTTCCCTCACAGTGAACACAGCCTGATCTATCTCCATCATTTCGACCGATATATAATCGATCTCCATGGGCTGCGAAGTCCCCGGGACAAATGGATCAGTCCCCGGGTAGGCCAGAGCAGTCCCCGGGTATACCGGCATAATCTCTTGATACATTTTTCCTTTGCCTTTATCTCTGCTCCGGAATACTGCACTCACTGCATATGACGGCCCAGTCCCCGGGACTGAGAGAGCAGTCCCCGGGTTATCTGAATTGGCTCTGGCATCGATCTCCATTGGAACTGCATCTTCTGGGCTTGGCGGAACATATATGAATGATGACTCTGGCGAGGGCTTGATTGATGGCTTCCTTAAATGTTCCAGCGAAATGCCGGGCGGAATTGAATCTCTGGAAGGTCACAGCTTGGATAATGTATCAGCTCCTTCGTTCTGAGCCCGGGGAACATGCCGGAACTCACAACCTTCGAAGTATCCACTCAGTTGCTGCACCAAGAAATGGTAGGAGCCCATGTTTGCATCATGGGCATCCCATATGCCGGAACACTGCTGAATCACTAAGTCAGAATCACCGAAACACATAATCCGGCGAATGCCTATGTCCTTGGACACCTTCAGGCCATGCACAAGTGCCTCATATTCTGCCACATTATTTGATGCTGCAAAGTGGATCTGCAGAACATATCTCAGCTGGTCATTTTTGGGTGAAGTGAGAACTATGCCGGCACCCAAGCCATGAATTGTCTTGGACCCATCGAAATGCATCCTCCAATAGTTTGCATCGGGCAACGGTGGCTCATATTGTATCTCTGCCCAGTCAATGAAGAAATCAGCCAACACCTGTGACTTGATTGTATCTCTTTTGTCATATTGAGGGGTATATGGTGACAACTCTATTGCCCACTTGGCTATCCTGCCACTGGCATCTTTGTTGCCTATGATTTCCGAGATAGGGGCCTCGGCCACTACCCGGATTGGATGCTCCTGAAAATAATGCTTGAGCTTCTTGGCCGCCATATAGACCCCATAATCATCTTCTGATAGTGTGGGTAGTTTTGCTTCGAGGTGGAAAGGACTTCACTCAAATAATATACCGGCCGCTGCACGGTTTTGCCTCCTTCCTCTCGTTCTACTACCACCACTGCACTGACAACCCTGTTGGTCGCCGCTATATAGAGCAACATCGGTTCCCTGGGCATCGGAGATGCTAACACCGGCGCTGTTGACAACATTTGTTTCAACTCCTTGAAAGCTGCATCTGCTTGCGCTGTCCAAACAAATGTGTCGGACTTCTTCATCAACTGATATAACGGCAAAGCTTTCTCTCCTAGCAGGCTTATGAAGCGGCTCAGGGATGCAAGGCACCCAGTGAACTTCTGTACTTCCTTCAAATCCGTCAGCGGCTTCATTCTCTCTATGGCACGAATTTTGCTGGGATTCACCTCAATACCCCGGCTGGAAACCAAGAAACCGAGCAACTTGCCTGCCGGCACACCGAAGGTGCACTTGGCCGGATTCAGCTTCATCCGGAATCTCCTCAGATTTGCAAAGGTTTCCCGGAGGTCATCTATTAGAGTTTTTCTCTCCTTGGTCTTTATGACGACATCATCGACATATACCTGCACATTTTTATCTATTTGGTCATGTAAACACTTTTGCATACACCTCTGGTAAGTTGCGCCGGCATTTCTCAAGCCGAACGGCATAGTGAGATAGCAATAAGCCCCGTACGGGGTAATAAAGGATGTCTTTATTTGATCCGGCTCATACAAAGGGATCTGGTGGAAACCAGAATAGGCATCTACGAATGATAACAGTTCACATCCAGCTGTGGAATCAATCACTTGATCGATCCGAAGGAGCGGGAATGGATCTTTAGGACACGCCTTGTTCAAGTTGGTGTAATCAACAGACATCCGCCATACTTTTACTATGGCGGGCTCTTCCTTTTTCTTTTCCACCAAGACCAGATTAGACACCCAATCCGGATGCAGTACTTCCTTGATAAAGCCGGCAGCTAGGAGCCTGGCCACTTCCTCCCAAATTGCTTTCCTCCTATCATCCGCATTTCGCCGGAGCGGTTGCTTCACCGGTTTTGCATCCGGCCTTACATGTAGTGCGTGCTCAGCCAACTCCCTCGGCACACCTTGCAGGTCAGCAGTAGACCATGCAAAGATATCCCGATTCTCACGGAGGAAGCTGATGAGCTCGCTTTCCTATTTGGGGTCCAAACCTGCCCCTATGAGGGCATAGCGCTCCGGGAAAACCTCATCCAGGGGCACCTTCTTGACTTCCTTGCCCACTTGAAAAGAAGCACTACCACCTGGGTTTGTCATGCCCGACATAGATTTGCCGGTCGCGACTGTCTCAGCAATTTCCACTGCTCGCTTGAGCCTCTTCTCCTCCTCTGCAATGATCAGAGTCTCGGCCAGGTTAGACCCGGCTGTGGCACACGCCATTGAGCGCCTGTAATCACCAATGATGGTAATCGCCCCTCTGGGCCCCGGCATCTTCATTTTCAGATAGGCCACATGAGTAGAGGCCATGAATTTGGCCAATGCCGGCCTGCCCAGCAACGCATGGTAAGGACTATCCAGATCCACCACCTCGAACATGAGGTTCTCCACCCTGCAGTTATCCCGGTTGCCAAACATGACATCCACCCGGATTTTACCCATCGGCGCACATGAAAGCCCCGGCACAATGCCGTGGAATGTTGTCCTGCTCGGCTCCAGCATGTTATCCTTGATGCCCAATTTTTGCATCATATCACGGTACATGATGTTGATGCTGCTTCCATTGTCAATGAGGACCTTGCTAAACCTCACATTATTTGCTGGCCCGATGAATGTCGGATCCATAACTAGAGCATACCCTCCGGGGTTCGGCATAATCTTGGGGTGATCTGCCCTGTCCCAGCCTACTGCCTGGTCAGACCAGCGCATCAACTTTGGGACTGCCGACATAACGGCGTTTACCTCTAAACTTCGCCAGTATAAACTCTGCTTGTCCGTTCTCTCGGTCTCAAAGACCATGTAGCTCTGATCGGGCTCCTTGTATTCATTTCGGCCTGCTCCTGGGCCTCTGGCACAGTACTCCGGATTATAGCTCTGATCTACTTGATTTACGCCGGCATTTCCGGCATTGCTCTGGTTTCCGGGATTAACCGGTCTGGGCGGGACTGCAACTGTATTCGCACCTGTCAACGGTGATGGAGCAGCCGGGATAGGTGGTCTTGCCGGCCCAAAAGGACCTGCACGACCCGCCAATATGTCGTCCAGCCATGAACAGTTTCTGGTCAAATGATTCGCCGGCTTACCCGGCTGGAATGTGTGAAACACACAAGGTTTGTCCATGGCCAAACCCACCGTATACTTCGGCCATTGCTTCTTCTGGCCGGCGCCGCTGCCGGCATTCTTGTTGATCCAGACATTCTTTTTCAGGAAAGGCTACGCTTGCTGTTGCGGTTGTTGCTGCTGCTACTGCTGAGGCTGCTGATAGCCCTCGTATCTCGGACGCTGGCTACTACCGGCGCCCCCTTGCTCTTCCTCCACGGCCGCTACTTGTGCCGAGCCATACCGATAATCCGGCCGTTCATCTCTCCTCTTATTCCGGTTATCCAGGCGGTAGAACTGCCCCGGTCTCCCCGCATTGTTGTTGTTCTGCTGGGTCTGCCCCTGTCCTTGTCTATCAAGGGTGGCTGCATGGGATCTCCCAATGCATAACTATCGGCAATCTTGATTGTCTCGGCCAACATGACCGGCATCTCCCTCTGAAGCTTTTGCCACAACATGGTGCCATGCCGGCACCCATGAGTGAACCACATGATGGCCTGCTGCTCCACAACTCCTTCGCAGGAATTACGCAATGTGCACCACCTGGTCAGGTAGTCACGATCAGTCTCATATTCTCCTTGCCGGCAACTAGCTAGTTGCTGCGGTCGGTTGGGTCTCTTGTAAGTACTGGTGAAGTTTGACACAAACTGCTCTTCAAAATCAACCCAGCCGTTGATACTTCCGGCCGGCAGATTGTCCAGCCATATCCTGGCTGGTCCTTCAAGCATCTACGGTACATATCGTACCGCCCACCTGAGGTTTCCTCCGGCGATGTTCACCGCAGTGGAGTAGTCCTCCAACCAATCTTCCGGCTTTGTACTGCTGTTATATGTTCTCGCGCCCCGCGCGAGCTGGAAACAGTAAGGCACCGGCTCACCCATAATCCGGGGTCCAAAGCACATAGGACCCGGAGCTCCTTGTCTCTTCACCAATTCTGACTGGTGGATCCTGTCCAGCTTGAAGCGCGCATCATTTGCTGCCAAGGACCGAGGTCCGAGCCGGGATGCAATTGGGCCCACGATCATCTTTTGCTGCTGCTGTTCCGGCTGACACTGCTCATTCTGCTGGCCTTGCGGATACTGCTCGCCTTGCTGGTGCTGCTGCTGATATCCCATCCTTGCCAGGGCAGAATTTCCATCATCTTCACGGTGTCTCGGCTGACCCGTACCTTGCTGCTGCACCGCATGTCCGGCACCCTGCTGCTGACGCCGGGCTGCACTGTTACTTCGGCCCCCACCGGCCGAAGCTGCTCCTTGCCCCGCCGGCACATCCTGACCAGCCCTCTTGCTGCCGACATTCTTGTCAGCTTGGCCGGCACTCTTCTGCACCATCGCCTGCTTTCCGGCGATTGCCGGATCATACACTTGGATCTGCTTGTCCCGGCGGCCAGAGGTCACACTTCCGGCACGCCGGGCGCTCGGATGCGGGGACGAAGCTTGGCCCTTCGACCTCGCACTGGCACCTCCTGCCGACACAACGTACTGGGATGCCCCGGCACCTGGGTTTGCCTTCTTAAAGGCCTCCTACTGCTTGGTAGCTTCAGACAAAAGATGGTTAAGCTGGGCTTGCTGCTCACGCAGTGCTTCGCCGGACAAATTAGACAAGTCCTTAGCTACCTCTGCTGCTGCTCTAAGGTTCTTCACTGGTGAACTATAGATTACCTTAGGTACTATACTAGTTGCAGTATGACTCTTATCTCTAGCACCCTTATCTATCTCATTGTTAAGATCTCTACCTCTAGTTCTAACCTCATCTATCCGGCTAGGCCGGGTTACCACGGGAGTAAAACCATGGGCTGCCTCATACTCACGGAGTTGCCGGTTAAACCGTTCGCGCTCCTGATGCATGGCCAGGGCCTTGTCGATGAGGGCCTGACGAGATCCCTCCAGGACCTCCTTCACCTACTCCGGATCATCGCCGGATCGCACCGGCTCAAGAAGCCGATCGATGATGGGAAGAAGCACCTGGCCCCTAGCCGGCACGCCGGAAGTGCCGGCCAGGTTCTCAACAGGCTCCAACGGAGGATGTGTCGACCTCTTGGCCTTCGGCGGCTCCGGGGGAGTATCCGCTGCTGCTGCTACTGCCTTGCCGGCACCATCTGCCGGCGGCATGGATGTGCCGGCCATCATCACCTCTACCGACTCTACTGGGCGAGCGCTACGCCCAGCATGAGCCAGCAGATGCGACGGAGGATCCGCCGCCACCAGCACCTTCTTCCTGCAAATACTCTCAGTCCCCACGTACACCTCGTGGGAACCGAAAGACATGATCCGGCCATCCCTGGGGAACGGCCGGCCGCCGAGACATCCGGCGTTATCACTGATGAAGCTGAGCGAGCCTAGCCTCTGGACGAGGCCAGAGACCACGCGCACTCCCGAAGCTGCTATCACGGACCCCGTCCGAATTAACACTCCACCCAGCATATCGATCTGCCCCACGGTGGGCGCCAAATGTCGTCGTGGTGAAACAACATATGCCATATGATGGCTTAAATGGGTGCCGAACTAGATGCTGGAGGATTCGGGAGAGGGGAACGAGCTGAAAAGCACGACGGAAAGGAACACAGATCTACCCAGGTTTGGGGCTCTCGTAAGGAGATAACACCCCTACTCCTGCTCTACTGGTTGTATATTTGGATCGATGGAGTACACAACAATGGGGCTTCCACGCTCTCAGCGAGAGGAGGAAGACGAACTATGAACTGAGAGACTCAGGACTGCCCAACCCCTGGCTAGGGCTCCCCGTGCCACCTTATATAGTGGTGGCCAGGGTTACAACGGTCACATACATGCATATGACACTGGATATAGTCCAAATAGGACTAGGTGACGATGGCTGCCACCCTTGACTTTGCCCCTGATTGCTCTCGATGGGACTCACCATCCCTGTACCTTGTACTTGTTGGACTGTGACCTTACCACTATGAGGTAAGGACTGTACTTGTGCACAGTGAGGCTTGGTAAACCACCACTGTGCACCCTGTCATCATGATCTCCCTCCATGCTTGGCAGAATCTCTCCTTGATTGTAGGGACATAACACCTTGGTTGACTTCTTTATCCCGGATATGGCCGTTGGCCATATCCTGGATCTATGTGCCGGACCAACGACCTATGAAGGTCGGGTAATCCGGCCTCCCCTGCTCCTGCACAACGTATCAAATAAGTTAGGCTAGTATGCCGGCACACCTCTCCATATATCCCGGATAAACCGGTATATCTGAACACCAGCCGGGACATACTTATATGCCGGTCTGGCCGACGCTCTTATATTCCGGCCAGACCCAGGTTTGGTCAACCGACATAAAAGTCAACCATATTCCTTGTATCTTTCTAACCTCTTGACCCTACCGGGGGTCATCCCCCCGATAGTTTCCCCTCGATTTCTGCCGTCTTTGGTCGCCTCCGGCTCGATGCCTCACTGAGCCCTCTCCTGGTGCTTGCTGTGCGACCACTGGTGGTTGTGATGTGTGTGTGCACGCCGGTGGAAGCGCCGAGGTGCGGTGCTCCCGGTGTGTTCGGTGAAGACATCCCCGGGTAGCCCCTGGCTGGCCGCGCGGGCACTGCCCTGCCATGCCATCCAGGCATGCGCCTGGACGTCGGTGAGTGTGTCCCTACTTCTTCTCTGCCCCACTCTCTTCTCTCTGGCCATGGTCTCGGGCCATCTGGCCAAGACCAGTGAGTCAAGCTCACAGGTTGATTCTGTGCAGCTGCTTAGCTGATGCTAGTTTGTTTTGTGATTTCAGTGAAGTGATGTTGTGCTTGATCAGTGATATCACTGTTGTGCTCTTATCTCTATCAGTGAATTTCTCTGACTGAAGTGTTATTCTGAAGCTTGCCCTGTTGCAAGTTTCAGTTAGCACCAGTAACTTGGTTTGATAGGTTTCCACTTCTGTGATTCATGATATCAAAGTTGTGCTGGTGTATAACTGAATTTCTAGATTCAGTTAGCTTCCATGCTTGGTCAGGTGTTGGATATGTTGCTGTTATTGCTTATATCAATGGTTTATTCATGAAAACAATGTGATGCTGAATCTTGCAATGTTGCAGAGATTCAGTGGTGAATTTGCCTAATCAAAATATGATTCCTAGATGTTTTAGCTGGGAAAATGATTTGTGTGATATTTATTGATCTAGTTATCAATTGAACTTCTGGTTGTGTTGAGGTGCATGACCTGTTGGTCATGTGCCCAACAACCAATGTTGGAATGCTATATAGAATGGTGAAACTTACCTAGATATCAGGCCTGTGATCTTGGTCTGAGGCCTTCCTAACTAAGTGAAGTGATTTGCTTGCAAATAATCCCAGGGTTTTAAGATGTGATGCTCAATCTATTCCTGTTGTGTGTTTGAGGTGCATAACCTATTGGTTATGTGCCCAGCACAACATGGTCAATAGCTTGCTGCTCTTGTTGCTAAACTAAACCTGCCAGTGAAGTTTATACTGAGGCTTTTACCCTGGTTTATGTATATTTGACTTTTAATTCTTGATTCCCTATGATGAGCTTGGCAAAGCATCTCTTTGCCAAACTGAGGGCTTTTCATATGAACTACACATGCTTGAATCATGCTCTTGCTGTGTGGTGCTGTGAAGTGCATAAGTTCTACCTGATGCCTGAAGTTTTGCAGCAAATATGTTGTTATCTGCTGCTGCTGCTTGCTGGTGGTGATGGCTTGCTTCTTGCTTGCCTTCTCCTCCTGGTTCAGCTCCTGGGCTTGTCCTTCTCCTCCTGGACTTGCTGCTGATTACTTGTCCTTCTCCTGGACTTGATATTGAGCTTCAGTACATCCTCATAGTTTTGCTGGATGATTTCTAGTGCTTAAGTGGTGCTGTGCAAGAACTTGTGATGTTCTTGGTGATGTGTCCCTACTGGTCGAATGGGAGCTGCTTCTCCTGGTGATGCTCATCTAGCCGACTGCTTGGTCTGCAAGCAGCGGTGGTGCTGCCAGCTCCAGCTTCCCAGTCCTGTGACTGAGCTGCTTGTGTGCTGTGTGCCTGTTTGCCTCACTCAGTTTGATCTCATCCACTGCTGGCCGTGCTGTGAAACTGCTTTGCACCCCTCTGTTCTGCACCCCAGTAAATAACCGAACAGATTCTGCACTTGGTACTTTAATACTCAGTGATGCTACTGGCAATCTAATTGCCCCATGTGTGAGAGTATCTTATACTAACACTAACCCATTACTTGTGTATTTCTTTCTCTTGTTTTTGGTTTTGCCTTGCAGGTTATAGAGTCAGGATCAACATGAAGATCTTGAAGATGGAATAGATTGTTTAGAATTAGGTTTCTTTTATTTTTCACTTTTGTAAATTTTCTTTTTACTTTACCAATATGTAAAGACATTGTAAATGTGTTTGATATTAATAAAGTAATATTTTAATTTGCTTTATTTACTTATTCCAATTCTATTTTCCAACTCAATTTTTATTGGGTTATTACTTTATTAATGATTATTTATTCTAATTTAGGAATATTCAAAGATCAAAATGAGATTCCAAAATCACTTAAACAACATCATTAAGAGATCATAGCAAAACTCATAGCATTCTAATAACCTCTAACCTAGATGTTATTAGATAGAAGCTTTGCTCTCTCAGGTTTTTGAATTTACGAAAAATTTACTCAGATTTTGGATGCATGAATGCACAAAGGTCCTATTTCTACCCTTCGTTTGATCCTAAATGCTGGGATATTACACTCTTGCTCTGAAACCAGCAATCGTTAGGGAGAGTGAAATCTAAACAAAAAATTGCAACTTTCTACTTGATTAAACATACCCTTTGATCGTCGAAAGCTTCCTTAGAACATCAGTTTTCGGCACCTTGTCCGGATACAAATACGAGAGGGCGACGGCGCCATGGGAGCTCCGAGCTCCAGTCTGCACTCTGCAGGGGCATCTGGAGGCCAAGTGGGGAAAGGGAGGGGATCCTTACGGGACTCGGCTTCAGTGACGTGCTGGTCATAAGTCACCCTGAGACATTGCCCGAATCTCAGCCATCCATTACTGATCCAACGCACAGGAACGACCAAAGGCAACAATCCCCAGACTTGGCCATTTTCAGTCTGAAAGTTTAGATCAAATTCAATGATACTTTCCCAAAATACATAAAGCAATAGATGCGATTTACTGGAATTTTTTCAGGGTTCCAATTTTTAGTTCAAAGTTTAGGACAGAAACTTGAAATGCTCTTAGTTCACAAACCGTATGTCGAAATGCAATGAAAATTTTCCAGAATAAATAACTTAATAGATTAGATTTACTGGAATTTTTTCGTTTTTTCTGGGAAGTTCGAATTTTGAGCAACTTTGAGCTTTTGCTGCGTTTTAGCCATGATTTCGGCAGGATTTTAGCATGATTTCAGCAGCACTTTTTGCACAATTTCAGTTATCTTTAGCTTCACTGGTTAGTAATACAAACAACTGTTGGCATCATGCAACTACACAAGGGATAAACCATCTACATATTTACAATTATTGACAACTCAAAAATAAAACCAAGAAAAACACCCGATTGCCGAATTGGATATCCGTTGTTCGGTGACAGACCTGCAGCTTCACAGAGAGAGAGATCAAAGTGGCTAAGAGTGGTTTTTGTGCTGCGTAAAACGTTGCAGCGTTTTCTGATCTCATTATCCAGCTTAAGTACAGACTGAAACGATAACAACTACGAACGGGTCTTGATCCGAGGATTCCGGCCGCGCCATCCCACGACCTCTCGATCACTACCCCTACTCCGCCGCCATACTCGCACAACATCGTGCCATCCCACGATACAAGCATTGCGGCCTACTCTATCTAGCTAACAACAGACTTGGTCAGGGCACGAACAGACTCGTGCTCAAGCCGTTTTATTTAGCTAACTGAAGAAACAAGTGAAACTGAAACCTATCAGAGCGACAGGGTTACAGGCAACAAATCACCCCCTAAGCCTGATGCTCTGAAGAGACTGCCATGACGCCGAGCTTCAACCTCATTTCAAGAAATTTAGCACGGCCCAGCGCCTTGGTTAGGATATCTGCAAGCTGTCCATCTGTTCTGACGTGACTGATGTCCACCTTGCCTTTTTCAACGCATTCACGAATGTAATGAAATCGAGTGTCGATATGCTTACTGCGTTCGTGATGCACTGGATTCTTAGCGAGTTCAATCGCAGATTGGTTGTCAACGTGCAGCTTCACCGTTGCTGCAGGTTTCCTGGTCAGCTCGCCGAGCAAACGGCTAAGCCAAACTCCTTGGCATGCTGCCGTCGTCGCTGCTATGTACTCCGCTTCACAGGAGGAAAGAGCGACGACCTTCTGCTTCTGAGACGCCCAAGTGATGATGCCGGAGTTGAGGAAGAAGACAATGCCGGTGGTGCTCTTCCTGTCGTCAGTGTCTCCGGCGTGATCACTATCACTGAAGCCCGTCAGAGAAAGTTCTGTACCAGAACCTCCCTTGTAGCAGCACCCATAGCCAGGAGTGCCACTCACGTAGCGAAGAATTTGCTTCACTGCAGCCCAGTGCAGTGCAGTGGGGGCTTCCATGTACCTGCTCACCATGCCAACGGCGTGCGTGATGTCGGGTCTGGTGTTGCAGAGATACCTGAGGCTCCCGACGATGCTCCGAAAACGAGTGGCGTCTACAGCATCGTCCGTTCTTCCCTTGTTCATTTTCAGCTTGTTCTCCATTGGCGTGTGACATGGATTGCATCCAGCCATGCCTGCTCCTTCAAGGATCTTGCCAACGTATGCGCTCTGACAGAGCGTAATTGTGCCAGCTTCTTGCTTGACCTCAATCCCGAGATAGTAGCTCAGGAGACCGAGGTCACTCATGTCGAAGAGCTGCTGCATCTGATCCTTGAACGCAGCAATGTCGTCGTTGCTCGTGTCGGTGATGATCAAGTCGTCGACGTAGACGCCGACGATCAGCGTGGTCTTGCCGCTGTTCCTCAGGTACACTGCATGCTCCAGTGGACTCCGGTGGAAACCAAGTGATAAGAGTGAAGCATCGAGCTTGGCATTCCACGCGCGCGGCGCCTGCTTCAAGCCGTACAGGGCCTTGCGCAAGCGAAGAACCTTGTGTTCGCCGCCAGGGATGGTGAAACCTGGTGGCTGGTGGACGTAGACCTCTTCTGCAAGATCGCCGTTGAGGAAAGCAGATTTCACGTCCATGTGATGCACCTGCCATCCACAGTGCACTGCGAGAGCCAGCAGCAGACGCACAGTCTCTATACGAGCCACTGGTGCGAACACCTCGTCGAAGTCCACCCCCTGCCTCTGAGCATATCCTTTAGCGACAAGACGTGCTTTGTGCTTGATCACGTTTCCCGTAGGGTCCTTCTTCACCTTGAAGACCCACTTGAGCCCAATGGCTCGGTGTCCGGCCGGGAGCGTTGAGAGCTCCCATGTGCCATTGCTCCGGATCGAGTTCAGTTCGGCGTCCATGGCACCTTTCCAGCACGCCTCGTTCAGAGCTGCATCGACGTCTGCAGGTTCCTCGGCTGCGATGAGGCAGAGCTCGTCGTCCTCAGCTAGCTCGTCGTCGGCGATCATGACGTAGTCGCTGAAGCGTGGGTTCGGCTGCACGATGCCGTCACGCGCTCGTGTGGTCATCGGATGCAGCTGAGGTGGCGTTGTTGGCGTCGTGCTAGCAGAGGTCGGTGAAGCCGTGTTCGATGCAGAAGATGATCCACCCGCACCGTCGCTCGTGGGAGGCGTTGCTGGTTCGGGCGCTGCTCTTGCAGCGGGCGACGTTGTCGTGCTTGTCGTGGCTGTCGTGGTCGGGAACGTTGCCGTGCTTGTCGTGGGGAAGGAGAAGAACTCGATGTGGAACGGTGGCGCATCTGGTGTGCCACCAGTCCTCTCCCAGTCCCATCTGGCGCCCTCGTCGAAGACCACGTCGCGACTGACGTGCACACGGCCGCCGACGGGGTCGTAGACACGGTACGCCGCCGAGCCTGGTTCGTAGCCGAACAGAACCATGGGCGTGCTCCGATCGTCGAGCTTGGCGAGGTGCGGTTTCGTGACCTTCACATGTGCCACGCATCCAAAAACACGGAGATAGCTAACATCAGGTGTGTACCCATGCCATACCTCGAACGGTGTCTTGCCGTGGACGCTCTTCGTGGGCGAGCGATTCAGGAGGTAGACCGCGGTGGTCACCGCTTCGCCCCAGAACCTCGCCGGCACGCCTTTCGCCTTCATCAAGCTGCGTGCGGTGGAGACGATTGACTGGTTGCGGCGTTCCACGACACCGTTATGCTGCGGTGAGTACGGTGCCGTGAGTTGCCGGCCGATCCCTTCCTCGGCGCAGTACGTGGCGAACGTGGCCACCGTGAACTCGCCGCCGCGGTCCGTTCGGAGAAGACGCAGCTTGCGTCCCGTCTCCACCTCCACGCCGGCCTTGAAGTGCTTGATCGCTGTTGCCGCCTCATCTTTCGTCGTCAGGAGGGTGAGCCACATATAGCGGCTCTGATCGTCGACGAGAAGAAGGAAGTAGCGCCGCCCGGCGGGTGTCGCCGGCGAGATGGGTCCGCAGAGATCCCCATGCACCAGGTCGAGCAGGCCCTCGGCCCGTCGTTTAGCCTGCTGAGGGAACGGTGCACGACGCTGCTTCCCGGCCAGGCAAGCATCACAGACCTGCTCGACGTGGTTGATCTGCGGCAGCCCTTGCACCATGTCGAGGCGCGCAAGCTTGCGAAGTGCGTCGAAGTTGAGGTGGCCGAAACGTGCGTGCCATCTCCATGAATCATCACCGTGTACCGCCGCCAGGCACACGGGTCGGGCGATGTCGAGCGTCACCACGTACAGCCGGTTCCTGGCTCGTGGCACCTTGGCGAGCAGCTTCTGACGACGATCGTGCAGCTTCAGGTAACCATCCCGTATCTGAACCTGACAGCCGTTCTCGTCAAGCTGTCCGAGACTCACGATGTTGCTGCGGAGGCGGGGAATGAAGTAGACGTCGGAGAGTGCGCGGTGCTCGCCGTTGGTGCAGGCGAACAACACCGTCCCCCGTCCTTGGATCTCCACCACGGATCCGTCGCCAAACTTCACCGTGCCGGTGACGCCCATGTCCAGCTCTGCAAAAACTGAACGATAACCTGTCATATGGTTACTGGCTCCGGTGTCCAGGAACCACGAGTCGTCCCTTTGCACGTCCTTGGCGAGGTAGACGCGTTCCTCGACCAGTTCCACGCGCTCCACATGCCCGCCCGTCACCAACATTGGCACGTTGTTCTGTGGCACCACGGTTGCCATCAGAAGTGACGGGTTGTCGTCGTCCAGGCTGCACCTCCGCGCGAGCAGAAGTGCAGGTTCTTCCTCCTCGGCCTTGGCGAGATGGGCTTGGTGCTGCTGCTTCTGCCCTTTTCGTTCACGCCGTGGTTCCTTGCAGTCCCGGGAGAAGTGGCCGGCGAACTTGTTGCAGTTGTAGCACTTGATCTGCGACATGTCGCGGTTGCCGTTGCCCTTCCCTTGCTGCTGCTTGCCGCGGTTCTTGGCGTTGCCTTTTCCACCCCCGTCGCTGGATCGGGAGCCTTGGCCTTGCTCACGTTCTTTCGCCCGTGCCGTCCACTCCTCCTCCGTGAGAAGCAGCCGGCTGCCAGAACCCTCCGTCCCGCCGATCGAGCACCGTGTCTCGGCGGAGCGAAGGCGACCGATCAGCTCCTCGACGGTCAGGTCGTTGAGATCGAGGAGCGTCTCGATCGAGCAGGCTATCTGCGAGTACTGAGGAGGGACTTCTTGAAGAAATTTCTGAATGATTTTTACCTCTTCCAGATCGTCGCCCAACGAACGCAGGTTGTTGGCGAGCGTGGTGATCCGCATGCCGAAAGAGTCCAGAGTTTCGCCGTCCGTGAAAGCGATGTTCTGGAACTCCTTCCGGAGCCGTTGCGCCGTCGCCTCGCGTGCGCGGTTCACCCCCATCCTCATGAGCTTGATGGCCTGCCAGGCCTCGTGCGATGAGTCCTTGTTGGCGATGACGGGTACCATCTCCTTTGGTACCGCCCGAAGCAGCGCAGAGAGTGCCGCCATGTCCTCGCGGTCGCTGGGCACGCCATCGCCGGAGACGGCTTCCCAGAGACCCTGTGCGCGCAGGTTGATTTTCATCACCAGCGCCCACTCCATGTAGTTCGTGGTCGTGAGGGTTGGGTAGACGATGGTGCCGCCACCGCCAGTTTCCCGGATCACCCGCTCGTGGACGACGATGTCGTTGCCGCCCCGCCTCACCACGCTGCGCCCACGGCTCCGTGTCCGTGGCGTGCGCGAGGGAGACCTTGAGGGTGCTTCCCGCGACGTTCCCATGCCTCCGTCGTTGCCCGTGTCTCCGTCCCTGCTGCCGGTCATGGTGATCGACGAGCCGTGGCTCTGATACCACTTGACAGACCTGCAGCTTCACAGAGAGAGATCAAAGTGGCTAAGAGTGGTTTTTGTGCTGCGTAAAACGTTGCAGCGTTTTCTGATCTCATTATCCAGCTTAAGTACAGACTGAAACGATAACAACTACGAACGGGTCTTGATCCGAGGATTCCGGCCGCGCCATCCCACGACCTCTCGATCACTACCCCTACTCCGCCGCCATACTCGCACAACATCGTGCCATCCCACGATACAAGCATTGCGGCCTACTCTATCTAGCTAACAACAGACTTGGTCAGGGCACGAACAGACTCGTGTTCAAGCCGTTTTATTCAGCTAACTGAAGAAACAAGTGAAACTGAAACCTATCAGAGCGACAGGGTTACAGGCAACATTCGGCGTCCTTTTATTGAGTTGCTAAAAAGAAGCTCGAACAGAGAGATGCGATATTCTGCACCACCGGAAAGTCACCCAATCTGATCTACAGACTACAGTTGTGCATACCATGGTTGCACAAGTACACCAATTATTCAGAGATGATCGAAACGGATAAGATACCCTCTGCATGCGTGTCGCGCCTCTGTCCGACCTCGATTATTGGAGTAAACTTGCTCAGTTCTTTGTGCAGATCAACACTGAGAATACTTGAAGGTTTTGAGATGGGATAATCGTCACCTCTTTGCAGGTGAGAAACTGATTTGGTTGTATTCTCGCGGTGTGATCTGCTTCTGATTCGCAGGGTGCCTCTCCCACCTCGTCCAAATAGATTGAATTAGCTAGGGAATGGGGAGAGGCAGAGAGTTAAATCTTGTGGCTCGAACTCTTAACACGGCAAGTTCATCACGGTCGGAATGGAGCTGCTTCGGGTGAAATTACTGACCGGACGACCAGAATGGTATCAACTCAACTCTTTGTAGCTATTTCCACTTGCTCTGTCAACCGATGATGAGCTATCAACTCAACTCAAAGCAGCTGATGTTAGGAGCGTCTAACCTTGTGAATACAGACTCAAGCAAGCTAATGGAGCCATAAGCCTAGGTTTTTCAGTTTGTGCATGTTGTCTCAGTGATTGCAGGTTATCATGTAAAGAATGCTCTGCTTGCTTGTTTTTACAGTAGATGTGTCTGTGGACCTTGTCCACATCATTTCTTGATCCTTGTTAATGCATAGATCATCCACAAATTTCACTTACGTACGCTCTATATTCCACACTTCTTTGTATAGGGAATTTTGCATGCTCACTTCTTACCCTCCACATTCCACACTTCTTTTTGCATGGAACATTGCACGCTCTGCCCAATTCTTTAGCAGTTTAGAAATTTTCAACAGTCCCAACTTTTCCATATTTATCGGAATACTTTGTATTTTAATTTTATTTTTACTTTAAATTTTTGAATTTGAATGATCTAATTCATATCCTTTTGTTTTTTAGTTATCTTTTGACTAATTTTCAAATCTTTGCTGACTTGGCATCTTCTTATGTGGCTAAATTCAACTTATTTATGCGCCATCACATCAACAAAGCCGCCTTAGAGATAAATTAAACAATCTACTACCTTCGTTGCGAATTATAAGATATTTTAGATATTAAGATCACGTATGAACCAAAATAAGTAAATAGACACATTAAAACTCTGAAAGGCGTGCATCTAGATTCATAGTATGAAGGAAAAAAGTTGGAACATCTTATAATATGGATTGGAACATGTAGTTTTCATACCGCCAATATATACTTGAAGAGGTCAACATTCTTTCCCTTGAAACAGAATAAGATAGTGCGGCCCAAATTTAGGTGGGCCTAATCACGAGTAACAATTCTCAGCTAAAGGCCCTATTCCATTTGCAAGGACGAGTCTCAATTGTGTTTTCTTTTGGCAAGGGAAAAGTCCCAATTGTGAATGGGGCTAAACCAGCTTGAACATACAAACATTATACCATTAAGGAAACGGACATCAAGTTGATGGTCAAAAAAGTAATAAGCGACTTCAAGATATTTTTTCATTTTATTTAGGTGAGTAAAATGTTACTCTATCCAACCACTACTACTTGTCTCTACTTATCCATATCAGCGATAAGTAATAGTAGTCGGAGGGGTATCTATCTTTTGCAGTTTGCATTACATCTGTGTACACAAAAGACCAGACGTTACGTTCAATGTGTCCATGTCTATTTTTCTTAGTTTCATGGCAACATTTGCTGTATTTTTCTTACTTTTCAGCTGAAGAAGAGCGGTGCCCTTTTGACCTTTATACATACATATCCATCCATACTATATTCTTATTCTTAGCCTTGCTTGCATAACTGGATTTAGTTTTGCTTCCGGAATCAAAACAACAAGACGCCAATTTGACATCTCTTCTAGCTAACCGAGAAACTGGCTTTGCTTCTAAGTTTCTACATCTGCGGTGCCAAACTTAGCATCACAAATAGATCGCTGGTGCAATATTAAATGATATAAGAACCATATTTTCATATAGTATTAGAGATCAGGGTTGATTTGCTGAGTTATGTGGCACTGTTGACACCTCACCAACAATATGATCCGTGTGAGCGAGACAGAGACGTGACAAAACTAACAAAATCAAGTGGTGGTTATATTAACCAGCGTCACTTAATATATAGCAATGACCAATAATGTATTTTAAAACATATTTAAAGGTTTGCAAGTGCTAGATTTTATGAAATTATATACATACATCAGATTCTGCAGATACTGTAGGAGCTGGCATGCACATGTGGATCACGTGCATGACAAAGCTCGTACGTACCTGCTGCATACATCTCTGTTAGGAGAAAGCTTGCATTGTCATGCGAAAATTACAAATGTACCTCAAGCTACATGTAGCTTATTTTTTAAGAAATTAAAAAAACATATTTTAACGTTTTTAAAAAATCTGAAATTAATTCAAGATATAAACAGTGTTTAAATCCACAAACGTGCAAAATTTCAACTCGAAATACCTTATAATATTGGCTGTGCGAAAATAACAAAATCTGGCATACATAGTAGTGAACAGTGTAAACTTTCAAAACGATTTTGTCATTTTTTGTGGTGCCTCGAATATAAGGAATTTGAAATTGAAACTTTGCACGTTTGTAGATCTCAACATTATCTATATCTGAAATTAATTTCAGATTTTTTGGAAACTTTACTGACATTTTCACTTTTTAAAAAAACTACGAGCTATGTGTAGCTCAAGCTACAAAAATCCACACTCCATTGTCATGTTAGTAATAACTAGGTTCGCTAGTTTTGCATGTACCACTAATAATAATACCATAAGAAACTTTTTGAAAAATTGATCCAAACAATTTTATTGAGTTTTTTTTGGCCATGCATGAAGAATTTAGTATAAGTTCAAGATCAGAGAGCATGAAATCTTTCACAAAATAAATCGTTAAACATAACGCAAACATTGGGTTAGCAAACATTTTTGCTACAACTCTACATCCTCTATAATAAGTTATCCTCCTCTTAATTTAGTCATAAGAACGGATAAGAACACAGCGAATCCACATAATGTTGGACGTCCAACATTATGTGGATTATGTGTGCTAGATATGAGTGCATCATGCTAGATATGGTCGTACTAGAAAGAAATATGCCATAGAGGCAACAATAAATGATATTATGTAATTTCATGTTAATTATTATTTATTATTTATTATGCTTTAACTGCTATATGTCTTGAATATGAAATTAACGATTCATAAGCACGTGTAAAGAGATAAACATCAAGTTATTCTTAGTATCGCCTCTAGGACTAGCTCATGTGTTGTGTGACAATCACATTTTCATAATCTTGGGCATTGTTATAGTAATGAGGATGCCAACAACTATGAGAGCACATTGTTAGAAGAACAAGGGTGTTCAACCAACCCCTTCTATGATATGCTACGAGATGATTTCGTTATGCCTTCCTAGTATTATCATTATGTTGTTATCTTATGCATAAGTCCTTAGACCATGAGAATATCAAGTATTCTCATGCTGGAAGGTATGTTTTGATTGTCATCAAAGTTACACCTTAACTAGATAATGATAATTGTGATACTTAGGTATATCACAAAGTGTCTCTAAGAACTTGGATAGTTCAATACTGAGATATTTGCTCCTCCTCTGGATGGAGAGATACGCTCTGGTCCCTCTCGATATTATGATGTGACCTTATCGACTATCCATTTACATTGTGATGATGATCATGAGGACATTGGAATAAGGAGAAATTGGATCTCTCCTCCCCCTCCCTCTCGCTCTCCCTCCCATGTGGAAATTCTCTCCCATAGAGTTCCTCCCCCAAGGAAGTTCTCCATATACATACATGCTGAAAGGTTGCAACTCTCTCACTGTTAGTGCAACATCCTGGACGGCAGAATACTGACAGATTAGGCTACTGTATGTGTGGACCAGAAGAGAGATCATTCGTTTGATCCTTGGATTGGAGTAAGTAGGAGATAAGTTCTCGTGGCTAGGAGTGATACACCAAGATGCGGGGATCAACGCATACATAATCTTCATTGAGCTCTTCCGCACTCACTTGCAAATATTGCTTCTAGATCCAATTATGTTCTTGCATCTCCATAGATAGATCTTGGGTGATTGTGTAGGGAACTTTTTTTTGGTTTTACATGCATACGAACCCAACAGTATCGCCCCCAGAAAACATCATAGTTTATTCTTGTCCAATCTTATTCACTAAATACCTTCAGCTCCCTGTGGATTTGATACAATGTACTTATCAAAATGTGTTATGATCAATTCCTTACACTTATGGGTGTCATAGAGGTATATTACATACGTAGATGCACTGTTGAGGCCTAGGGCTAGACTCGAGGGAGGAGATATGTGCTCTATTGATTGCGTTGTGCATGTACACCGGTCATCCTGCCATTGATGACCCACAAGTATAGGGGATCGCAACAGTCTTCGAGGGAAGTATTACCCAAATTTATTGATTCGACACAAGGGGAGCCAAAGAATATATGTAAGTCTTAACAGATGAGTTGTCAATTCAGCTGCACCTGGAAACAGTCTTGCTCGCAGTGGTTTATCAGTAGCAACAGTTTTATAGTGGTGACAGTAGTGAAACTGTAACAGCAGTAGTAAAATAGCAGCGGTAATAGCAACAGTTGTAAACAGTAGGAACAAATACTGTAGGCATAGGGATGGATTACGGGCGTTGCATGGATAAGATAATTCATGAAATCAATGAGACATGGGCATTGCAGATAAATAATGATAAAGCATCCTAGTACAAACAATCATAGGCATGTGTTCCGTATATAGTCGTACGTGCTCACAAGGAGAAACTTGCACGACATCTTTTGTCCTACCAGCCTGTTGCAGCAGGGCCTCAAGGGAAACTACTGGTAATTAAGGTACTCCTTTTAATAGAGTACCGGAGCAAAGCATTAGCACTCGGTGAACACATGTGATCCTTACATCATAGCCATCCCCTCCAGTTATCCCAATTTCTGTCACTTTGGTGCCTCGGGTTCCGGACAACAATATGTGTATACAACTTGTAGGTAAGACCATAAACAAGAAGTATCATCATAGAAATAATAACATGTTCAGATCTGAAATCATGGCACTCGGGCCCAAAGTGACAAGCATTAAGCACAACAAGTTGCAACAATGTCATAGGCACTAAATAAAGATACTAGGCACTATGCCCTATCAATCTCATATCAAATTACATGAACAATCTCATCCAATCCCTACCATCCCCTCACCTACAGCGGGGGAATTACTCACACATGGATGGGGGAATCATGGATGGTCGATGGAGGAGCGTCGGTGGTGATGGTGATGAAGATCTCCTCCGAATCCCCGTCCCGGCAGGGTGCCAGAATGGAGTTTCTGGTTCCGAATCGCGGTTTCTGATGGCGGCGGCGCAGCGGAAGTCTATCTGGGAAAAACGCCGTCTCCCCGATATTATGTCGTCAGGGGGTATATGTACGCGAGAGGGGAGGTCGAGAGGGGTGCTGGGGCCCCCTCACGCAGGGGTGGCGCGGCCAGGGCTGGGCCGCGCCACCACTGTGTGACGGCCCCTCGAGCCCCTTCTCCCTCCTGTCTTCTGGCTCCATGGGTCTTCTGGTGAAATAGGATTTTTCATGATTTTTCCCGAATTTTTACTGGAGGTTGAATTTCTGCACAAAAATGAGACACCAGAGCAATTCTGTTGAAAACAGCGTCAGTCCGTGTTAGTTGTATTCAAAACACACAAATTAGAGGAGAAACGATAGCAAAAGTGTTCGGGAAAGTAGATACGTTTTGGACGTATCAACTCCCCCCAAGCTTAGCTATTTGCTTGTCCTCAAGTAATTCAGTTAACAACTGAGAGCGATAAAAGAAACTTTCACGAACACATTTGCTCATATGATGTATATATACTAACTATGTGATCAAGTACTCAGGCGATTCATAATAAGAAATATGCAACTAATGTCACCTCATAGTCAAGCAAGCTATGAAAGAGTGCCAATGCACTAATAACAAGTAACATGTGCATGAGAAGCTACAAGATTGTAATATGCATAAATGATATGAAAGAGTGGTATCCCGCTTGCCTTTATTTGTAGAGCAAAACATAAATGCTGAGGCACCTCTGAAGTCCAAGGGAAGACTAGAAGTAGAAATATCAAAGATATAAGCATCAAAGTTATACCACAATTAACCTTGTTCTGGGACAAGCACATTATACTAAGAATAACAGCTATGCTCTCAAGAAGTGCTTTAAAGTTAGAAGATGAAGACTCAACATAAAAGTAAACGAGTGGCCCTTCGCAGAGGGAAGCAGGGATTTAACATGTGCTAGAGCTTTTCATTTGTAAAACAGAGATAAACATTTATTTTGAGAGGTGATTGTTCTATGTCAACGACTAGCAATGGGGACTTACTATCTTCCATAATAAACAAGTGAGAGCGATTCCGAGTTCTTTGAAATTTTGGCACATTGGTGCTCTTTTATAAAGCTTTGGCACTCCTCCCCACCTTTTTTCTTTCTCAAACCATGGCTAACCGATTTCATCGGGTGCCCACCAACTTTCATATTCCTTTGGAGGAGTGCCTTTTTTTTCTTTCTTTTAGGATTAAGATTATAATGGTCTGACCAGCTCCCTTGCAAAATTAATGACGAGCAGATGAAGCTGCCTAGTCGAGGGGTACTCAATTTAATATGGAAGATAGCAATTCTGACCACTACGTCCCCATGAGCTAAAAACAGTGGCACAAAATGAGAAGTAGTTGAAAGTTTTGAAAGGTAGCACATGAAAATTTACTTGGAATGGCTTACAAATACCATGCATAGGAATTTATAGTGGACTCTTTGGAGGACTTGGTTTTTGGTAATTGGATGCACGAGTAGAGCTCATACTCAGTACAAGTGAAGGCTAGCAAAAGACTGGGAAGCGACAATCGAGAGAGCAATGACTATCATAATCATGCTTGCGACAAAACAAAATTAATAGAGGCATAAAAATGATACAAGAACTCTGAGGCAATTTAGATCATCGAGGCTTAATTGACTTTTTGTTCAGTCATATGCATGCTTGAGCATGTGCCAAGTCGATTCAAATGAAGCTTTCAGAGGTGGATACCACAATATCATACCATACTATGAATAAAACAATGCATGCAAGCGTCTACATGACGTGCTACAGGCTAAAAGTAAATTGAAACTAATCATACGAGAGCAAGAACTACAAAGCATCCGTTAGATAACATATACCTTACATGAACCGACTAAGCATGTCCACATAGATGAGTATATGTACAAAAATGAAAACAAATAGAGTTCATACCAGCCTCTTACCACATCTCAGATTGTCGTATATCGTCATTATTGCTCTTCACTTGTGTGGCTTGAATAATATAAAGTGAATACCAAGCTCCAATGGAGTAACGGGAGACTGAACTCTGCAACAAACTTTACAAAACCGAAGAAGAACAACAAATATTTTTGGGGTTTTCGATTTTTGAAGCAAAAGCGGAAGGAAATAACAAACAAAACAAAATATTTTTGGGTTTTTTTTAAGTAGCAAACTGAAAATAGCAAGTAAAGCAAACCAAAGGTAGCAAACCAAAGAATCAAATAGAGAGAAACAACGGAAATATTTTTGGTCTTTTTTGTGTTTTGGAAAGCAGAAGTAAGAACTTAGAACAATAAAGAAAGTAAAACATGGATATACAAAGGTCCGACAAAATATGATATATAGATGAGTGAACCGTCGGCGTACCTCCCCCCAAGCTTAGGCTTTTGGCCTAAGTGGAGATCAATCCCAACTCGGCCAACTCGGCCATGAGGTGGCGCCTTCGTGGTGTGACGAAGAAGCACCATCGTCCTGATATGAGTTCGAGGATGCCCCGGAGTGGTACGTGGTGAAGTGATAGGCCGGCTCCTCCTCTTCCTCCTGAACCACCACGCCGTGTTGGATATTGAAACCAAGCAGCCTAAGCTGATCGTCCAACTCCACCTTCGTGCGCGACCATGGCCTCATATGAATGCTGAACAAGCTAGGCTGAGGCAAGGGAATTTCCCTTTCCTCCCCATCAATGAATAACATCCTGTAAACTAATTTCCCTGCAGAAGAGTTAGCAGTAACAAAATGATGGAGTTTCATAGCAGCAAGATCAAGCCTCTGTGGAGCCAACAATACATCATTAGGAGCAATAGAAAGTCCTAGCTCAGCAACAATGCGCGCGGCAATAATACCTCCATAAATAGGTCCCCTAGCGGCTAGGCGACGAGCAATAACAGCACCAAGGTTATACTTCCTACCAACATCAAGAGCGGTAGCTAGAAAAGCTAAATGATAGTTGGAGATATTGCTAGTGTTTTCTCTACCAAGTACACTAGTTGCAAGATAGTAAGTAAAATATCTAATAGCTGGGAGCTGAATATTTCTTATCTTGCCACGCTGTGCGTTGCGGTCATCATCATTGGTCACCCCTCGGTGAAGCTCCAACAAATCAGCGGGGTGATTTTGTATCTTCTTGGCCGTTCCAAACATGGGAATACCTAAAATAGAACAAAACCTCCCCAAAGGCATGGTGATAGACTTATCATAAATCTTAAATGCAACGGAAGGATTGTAATGAGCGTTAATAAATTTAAAACTTTCAACAAAAGTCTTTGTGAGCATAGCATATTGGTCTCTTTCATCTGCCACGTAATCGGTCAACCCAACCCTGTTAATAAGGAGCAAGAAATCATCAAGAATCCCTGCATCACTCAAAAAGTTAAAACAAGGGAAGGTGGATGGATGTGCATCTCCATCGTCCCCTTCAAGGTTTGGTGACATGAGATCCTCATTATAAGACATTCTATATTGAGCGGTGGATCTTGAGGGCCTTGATGACCTTGGTGCATCACTTTCAAACACTTCTCCATATGTGAAGTTGTCCATCTCCCTTCTCCCTTCTCAGAGAACAAATGCTCCAAATTTCAGCAGAAATGTTGGGCTGAGCAAAGAGATTGAAAAATCTAGGTGAAGAACAGCAAGAACTCGGGCTTGAGCAAATGGGGCAGTGTTTTTCGGGAGAGAGAAAGAGCAGGGGAAGAAGAGATGAGTGAGGGGCCTGGTGGGGCCCTCTCACACCTGGGTGGCGCGGCCAGGGCTGGGCCGCGCCACCTGTGTGTGAGGCGGCGTGGCTGCCCCACCTGGTGCCTCCCAGGTGTCTCTCTACCCCATTTTTGACATAAAAATTTATAAAGAATTTTCTGGAATTTTTCGAGAAACTTTATTTTCGAGGATTTTTCAGAAATTGGCAAATCGATAAAACCCAGAAAAACGAGGATGAAAAGATTTCAAGCAAATCAAAACTAAACATGCAGCAGCTCTGAGATACTCTTAATCATACAACTTAACTGAAGGAACAAAATTTGATGAAAGTAAATACAAGTGAGGTGGCGTGGATGCGGTGAAAACGAAGTTTCGTTCATACAAAATCACTTTGTTAACAAGGTTGATCAAGTCTTGTTACCAAACTAACTTTATATGAGGCAAAACTTTGCACTTCACTTAATGCTTATGTTACCTCAACTTTGATAGGTATAGCCCCAACCATAACAATTTGATATTCTTCCTTGGGCTTTTGCTCTGAACAAATAATTTGACCAACTTTGATGGTCTCAACATTCTTGATTGAACTTAGAGCATTCTTCCTATCAATCTTCTTGGGAAAATAGACCGTATACTCTTTGTCATTAACATTGAAAGTGACTTTTCCTTGATTGCAATTGATAACAGCACCTGCAGTGTTTAGAAAAGGTCTCCCAAGAATAATAGACATATTATCATCTTCAGGCATTTCCAACACAACAAAATCAGTTAATATTAAACAACTGTTAGCAACTTGAACAGGAACATTCTCACATATACCAATAGGAATAGTAGTAGACTTATCAGCCATCTGCAAGGATATATCAGTTGATACCAATTTTTTCTAGATCAAGTCTCTTATAAAGAGAAAAAGGCATGACACTAACTCCAGCTCCCAAATCACATAAAGCAGTTCTAACATAGTTATTTTTAATGGAGCAAGGAATAGTTGGTATACCTGGATCTCCAAGCTTCTCCGGTACTTTACCATCAAAAGAATAGTTAGCAAGTAAAGTGGAAATTTCCTCACTAGGAATTTTCCTTTTTTTAGTGACAATATCTTTCATATACGTTGCATAAGGGGGCATTCTAATAGCATCAGTCAAAGGAATTTGCAAAAATAAAGGTCTCATCCATTCACAAAACCTGTTGTAGTGTTCTTCTTCCTTGGACTTGTGTTTCTTACTAGGAAAAGGCATTGGTTTCTGTACCCAAGGTTCCCTCTCTTTACCATGCTTGTTGGCAATGAAATCTTCTTTGGTGTACTTTGCATTCTTATCAATCTTTTCCGGTTCCTCTTCAACTTCTTCTTTATCGAAAGTATCTCCTGGTTTAGTTTCAGCATCAGAAATAGAAACACTGTTAGGATCTTTACCTGCAACAGAGGATTCTGCAGTTGTTTTATGCTTCTTCTTCTTCTTGGAAGGAATATCATCACTTCAAGTGCGTTGAGAATCCTGCTCAACCCTCTTAGGATGTCCTTCAGGATATAATGGGTCTTGAGTAGCAGCACCACTTCTTGTGCGTATTTCACATGCTTGCTTCTCTCTTGCAGCATTAACTAGAAAGTCTTTTTGCACCTTGGTAAGCTGATCAATTTGTGTTTGAACCATTTGAAAATGTTTAGCAAGTATCTTCACATCATTGGCGGTTCTCTCCACAATATCCTGCAACTTGTTAATAACTCTAGAATTTTCCAACAAATGATTATGCACCATTCTATTAAAATTTTCTTGTTTAACAATAAAATTATCAAACTCATCTAAGCATTGATCAGGGGGTTTAGTATAAGGAATATCTCTTTCATCAAAGCGTTGGAGAGAGTGTACCTCAATAGTAGATGAATGAGGGATTGGCTTACATAATTCTTCTATAGGAGGTAAATTCTTCACATCTTCGGCCTTAATACCTTTCTCCTTAAGAGATTTCTTAGCTTCCTTCATAACTTCATCATTTAATTCAATCATCCCTCTCTTCTTCGGCGTAGGCTCTGTAGATGGCGCAGGGGTTAGTGCTGGTGTTGGCTCAACTAAGGTCCAATCATCATGATTCCGGCTTATTTTAGCCATTAATTCTTCTGCTTCAGCCAGAGTTCTTTCCCTGAAAACACAACCAGCACAACTATCCAAATATGACTTAGATTCATCCGTTAGTCCATTATAAAATATATCAAGGAGTTCATTTTTAGGCAATGGTTCTTTAGGCAAAGCTCTAATCAAAGAACAAAACCCTGTCCAAGATTCAGGCAGTATCTCTCCTTTTCCCTGTTCAAAATCAAAGATTTTCTGCACAGCAGCATGTTGAGCACTAGCGGGAAAATATTTCTGAAAGAAAGCATTAACCAAAGCAATAGGACTAGTAAGAGATCCAGGAGACAAGCTATTAAACCAAATTTTAGCAGCATCTTTCAATGAAAAAGGAAAAATCTTAGCAACAAAATAAGTGCGGAGCTTAATATCATCAGAAAACAAATTACTCAAAGTAGAAAGCTCATTCATGTGCTCCATAGCACTCTCATCTTTAGTACCACAAAAAAGACTTTTCTCAACAATAGATATGTAAGATAAATCCAAAGAGAAATCATAATCCTTGTCTCTAATATTTATGGGAGAAGCTACAAACTTAGGATCAGGAGACAAATTATATCTAACAGAACGTCTGGCAAGAAGTTCTTTAACATTACCTGCATTACGAGCAGCACGTGCTTCTGCAATAAAATCATCATTAAGTTCAATGTAAGCATCATCATCATAATCATCACTAGGACATTCCCTAGACTCAGGTGAACTAGCAGGTGTAACAGTGGTGTTTCCCAACTTAGCTCTAGCAATAGTAGCATCTAAAAAGGAACCTAGTGAACCATTCTCATCAAGCATAGTAGAAGCATCATCTAAATTATCAGTGGCATTTTCAATCTCAGCAGAAGTAGTAGCAGTAGCGTGTGGGTGCGGTGGTGTAAGCAACTTGCTCATAACAGATGGTGAATCAAGAGCAACAGAGGTGTTGAGAGTCGTACCTCTTCTTGTAGTGGATGGCAATATAGGAACTTTTCCATCACGAGGTTTACCCATGATGAAAGGATTGCAGTGAACAATATGAATACCAAGTGAACTTACAAATAAAGCTATGGTCCCTGGCAACGGCGCCAGAAAATAGTCTTGATGACCCACAAGTATAGGGGATCGCAACAGTCTTCGAGGGAAGTATTACCCAAATTTATTGATTCGACACAAGGGGAGCCAAAGAATATATCTAAGTCTTAACAGATGAGTTGTCAGTTCAACTGCACCTGAAAACAGTCTTGCTCGCAGTGGTTTATCAGTAGCAACAGTTTTATAGTGGTGACAGTAGTGAAACAGTAACAGCAGTAGTAAAATAGCAGCAGTAATAGCAACAGTTGTAAACAGTAGGAACAAATACTGTAGGCATAGGGATGGATTACGGGCGTTGCATGGATAAGATAATTCATGAAATCAATGAGACATGGGCATTGCAGATAAATAATGATAAAGCATCCTAGTACAAACAATCATAGGCATGTGTTCCGTATATAGTCGTACGTGCTCACAAGGAGAAACTTGCACGACATCTTTTGTCCTACCAGCCTGTTGCAGCAGGGCCTCAAGGGAAACTACTGGTAATTAAGGTACTCCTTTTAATAGAGTACCGGAGCAAAGCATTAGCACTCGGTGAACACATGTGATCCTCACATCATAGCCATCCCCTCCGGTTATCCCAATTTCTGTCACTTTGGGGCCTCGGGTTCCGGACAACAATATGTGTATACAACTTGTAGGTAAGACCATAAACAACAAGTATCATCATAGAAATAATAACATGTTCAGATCTGAAATCATGGCACTCGGGCCCAAAGTGACAAGCATTAAGCACAACAAGTTGCAACAATGTCATAGGCACTAAATAAAGATACTAGGCACTATGCCCTATCAATCTCATATCAAATTACATGAACAATCTCATCCAATCCCTACCATCCCCTCACCTACAGCGGGGGAATTACTCACACATGGATGGGGGAATCATGGATGGTCGATGGAGGAGCGTCGGTGGCGATGGTGATGAAGATCTCCTCCGAATCCCCGTCCCGGCAGGGTGCTAGAACGGAGTTTCTGGTTCTGAATCGCGGTTTCTGATGGCAGTGGCGCAGCGGAAGTCTATCTGGGAAAAACGCCGTCTCCCCGATATTATGTCGTCAGGGGGTATATGCACGCGAGAGGGGAGGTCGAGAGGGGTGCTGGGGCCCCCTCACGCAGGGGTGGTGCGTCCAGGGCTGGGCCGCGCCACCACTGTGTGACGGCCCCTCGAGCCCCTTCTCCATCCTGTCTTCTGGCTCCGTGGGTCTTCTGGTGAAATAGGATTTTTCATGATTTTTACCGAATTTTTACTGGAGGTTGAATTTCTGCACAAAAACGAGACACCAGAGCAATTCTGTTGAAAACAGCGTCAGTCCGTGTTAGTTGTATTCAAAACATACAAATTAGAGGAGAAACGATAGCAAAAGTGTTCGGGAAAGTAGATACGTTTTGGACGTATCACCATCTGTAGGGCACTCTACATGGGTATGTAGAATTCCTAGCTCACTTTTATTATGCATCCAAATAATATGAGTTCTAGCACTCATCGTGACTTGGTTGTACCACTGTTATTGTGCTCTAGATTTCCCTGGTGTTCTACCCTTGCGTTAACACCACATTCAAGCACTTCACTACAACCTTTCTCAAGGGCTTTGTTGCTGAGCTCTTCCTCTTTTCCATAGTTGGCTAGGGCAACAATGCTCCCTCTTAGGAATGGTGCACCCAGTATCCCTTCCGCCATCTTCTCCTTAGAATCTGGCAACATTGGTAAAGCTAGTGACACGCTCAGCGGCACACTGCCCGAGTCCATCGTCCTCACCAGCATGGTCCTCATTGTAATATGTGTTAGGTTTTATTCCTTCTTCGTTTGATTGTCGTTCTTCAATCTTTTTTCCATCATGGATATTTTCCTCCATTGAGTTTTCCTTCATAGTTTTATGTTGTCGGTTTCGTTCTTCTATGTCGTGTTTTTTAAATTTGTTGTTCCTTATGCTTCTCTATTTTTGGGGCTTCCTGTTTTCCATCGTTATCGCGTTCATACTTCTCTGCATTAGTTTCTTGGTTTCTATTCTTCCACCCACTGTCATCGTGGTAGTTGTCTTTATTCTTGATCTTCTCTCTATCATTTTCCCCAACTTTTGGCTTTTGCCACTTTCTTGGTTTCATGTTCTTCGATCTCCATCCTTCCTATGTTCTTAATTTGTCCTCTTATCTTTCCCCTTTGTTGTCCTTAGTTACCACTTTGGTTCCTTTCTTCCTTGTTCGACCATTGTTCATCAATCTTTTTCTTTGTTTTATCTATTTTGGGGGTTCCTTTTTTGTCTCCTTTGCTATCGTGTTTGGTTCTCTATCTGCCTATGTCCTACGCCAGCCTTTGGTTTCTCATTTTTCCCCTTCTCTTTGACTATTGTCCTCAAGGTTGCTATGTTGTCTGCATTTATTTGCCTCTATGCCTTTTGTTCTTACCCGATGATGTGTTGATACATGCTACGGTGGTTTTAGCAGCATAGCGTCGAGGATCTCGCTCTAGTCCTTGTATCCTACAATAGGCTATAGGATTTCCGGTAATAAGTGGAAGATGAATGAAATGTTGGTTCCATCGCGCTTGGATGAACACGGTGAAATAGAATAAAATAACTCAAAAGGGGAGAAACATGAGTTGATATGAGGAAAGGAACAAGAGATAATAATAATAATAATAATAATAATAATAAAGGAAAGCAAGATGTGGTAAGCCTTGATTTGATGTGTCGACCCAATCACTTGTTGTAGGGTGTTGAATAGAGCCCACTTCATATATTGTCTACAACTACTGGAACACATGGGTGGGATGTTTTATCCCACCTCTCAAGTTTACAACACGTTCGAGCGGTTTATAAACTTGAACTTGCCACATGTTTCTGATATATTTGGTCTGATACTTGGCTCCAAACAAAATGGTTCTTTTTACATTAGCAGGGTTTCTCCATCTATGTAGTTAACAACTTATGATGTGCCGCCAAGTGCACCTAGTTTTGATATAAGAGTAGTTTGCATTTGTTTGATGGATTTTTAGTTCCCTAAAAACTTACCAAACATGTCCATTTGTTTTAGTTCTTATCATACTAAATGGGTTTTGCCATGTTTCTATCCGCCCTAGTTGGTTTTATTATGATCGTAAATTGCTTTTGCCCGTTTCTAGCCCGCAAGTCTTCCCTAGCACTGACACAATTGTGCACAATGCACCGCAGTGATAAATAAAGGGATTTCTATTTTCGTGCCCTCGGGTCCTTAGTTGTACTCAGTTTTTCCCAGCTCCTTAGTTTTTCCTCAGTTTTCCTCAAGCCCTTGTCTAAAACCCTCACAAGGAGCTCGAACGGGAGGAATCCCGTTCAGTTGACCGTTCCGTGCTGACGAGTGGGGCCGCGTCATGTGGGGCCGTGTCGTGTGGGGCTGGTAGAAAGGGGCCGCGTGGGACAGGACGAGACCGTGTTTGGTCATACGAGCGGAGCTGGGGCCGTAGCATGTGGGGCCATAGTGTGTGGAGCCATGTGGGTCCGGGATGTGGGCACGAGTGGTTTCTGTCTCTTTCGCCCAGATTAGCAGTTTTCAATGCACCTTTTTCCTCTCTCTCGCTCGATCTCATTCATTCTTGATTGCCCAAATTGGTAGCAAATCTAGAGCAGCTTCTCCTTCTGTTTTTTAACGCCATTCATTTCTTTATGCCTTCATTTTTACCCAATCAGGTAGGAAATCTAGGGCACAAATCCAGAGAAAATATAGGATAAGCTGCATACAGCAGCCAAAATAGCATAGATATATTTATGACAGATCCAACCGTACTACCGATAGATCCAGCATAAGCTATATTTTACATGAATTTAAGCTTGGAGGCTGCGCAGGTGAATCCCAAGTGCTTTGTGTTTGGCCATGAACGCATGCATGTTCACGGTCGTTCCAACTCTAGCGCCGCCAATTAATCTGCCAATGGATTCAGCATGGTTCACCAGGCAGTTGAATTCGGTGGCGCGGAGCCTCCTGTTACAGAAGGGGCACCTGTAAACGCCTCGAGCAAAGTGGCCATTGTAATGGCCGGACTGCAGCCTCCTAAGTATGTGACGAGTCTTGGTATGGAAGGACTCGTCATCGCTGTCGACGTCGCTGCTCTGCACCTGTCACGTAGCACCAAAGATCAAAAAATACGGAGCCAATTGCAGCGATGATGGAACAGAGAGTGAACAAAAGATCATGCATGATAATATGGGCACACAAAAAATAGGTAGCCTCAGTTACATTGGACATACTTATATCCAGGATTTGAGTCAGTGAACCAAAGATCATGCACAACAAATTTGTACACACCAATTGTTCACTGACCAAACCCTGAATCAATTTGTGCCCAAATATTCATCATCATCGGCACAAATTAACCGGATGGGATTGATTACTCACATAAGTTAACTGAATCTTAAACAAAAGCAAATCACAAACACTAATAACGCAAGATCTAGAACTAGGAACAGACGAACCCTAATAACGCAAGATCTAACACAAAAGGATTGAACTAGGAACAGACGAACCCTAATAACGCAAGATATAACACAAAAGGATAGAACTAGGAACAGACAAACCCTAATAATGCAAGATCTAACACAAAAGGATTGAACTAGGAACAAACGAACCCTAATAACGCAAGATCTAACACAAAAGGATTAAAATGGGATAAGAACAAGGGAATAAAGGGTTACCTCCAGCTCGTCGTCGATGATGCTGGTGTCGTAGGGGTTCTCTGGCGCGACGTACGGCACTGGTTCGTACAGGTCCCAAGCGACGGGGGCCTGGACGGGGGCCTGGATGGGGGCGGCGGCCGATGCGCCGGCGGCTATGTCGAAAGCAGCGACGGGGGCCTGGACGGCGGCGGCGGCCGATGCGCCGGTGGCTGATGCGCTGGCGGCTACGTTGGAAGCAGCGACGGGGGCCTAGATGGGGGCGGCGACCGATGCGCCGGCGGCTGATGCGCCGGCGGCTGATGCGCCGGCGGCTACGTCGGAAGCGCCGACAATGGGCATCTCATTCTTCTCCATCGCCGGGGTTTTTTCTTCGGGGTTTTTTCTTCAATTGTGGAGAAGATGATGGGACAGGAGAGGCGGTTGCAGTGAGAATGAGAGAGTGGGCGAGCATCGAGGGAGAGAAAGAGGGGCTCTATAAAGACGAAGGTGGCGTGTACCACAACACGCGTCCGCTATGCACGGCTGCAGCGTGCACCACGACACGAGGCTAACCCTAGGACGTTTGGTGTACTCAGTTCTAACCTCGGGCCTTATACATACTTAGACTGGCAAGTGCAATATACTCAGTTCTACCCTCAAGTAGCTGGTCAACAGAGAGTCAACAAATGAGATTAACATAGCTAATTGAGTAATTTCATGCGCAAAAAAATCCAAAAATAATAAAAACATAGTGGCACCTACTCATGGAGTCTTACTACGCAACCTGCCACCTAGGAAACCTTAACAAACATAGATAAATCAAGTTTTACCACAAATTGCCACTTCTCAGAATTACTAGTAGCTATGAAGATGCATGGTTTTCCACTCAAACCCCATTGCAAAACATCTTCCCCAAAATATAGTTTGTCTAAATGAGGCCATAATTGTCACACTCATGTATATTTGAATTGCAAATAATTTGATGTAGCCCAATATGAATTATATTGTACAAAACACGCATTTTTCATTTTGTAATTCTTTTGTTTGAATCCCTTAGTCTATTTACTATTTACGTGCCCTTGGTTTCTTAGTACTACTCAGTTTTGCCCTCAAGTACTGTCACAAATGCTCACAGAAGCCCAAATTTATCCTGATTGGTTGAGCCGTTGTCACACGGATCGACTCCACCAACCATTGATCCACTGATCTAACGGGCAGTATACCCCTCTCCATCTCTTCGTGGACACCCCTCTCTCTCTCTTCGTGGCCACCCCTCTCTCTCTCTCTATCGGTGGACAGTGCCACCCCTCTATTTATGTGCAATAATGAGTTTGCCATGTAACTATATTCCCTCTATTTATGCATTATTTTCCACGATCTAAAAATGTTAAACTGAAAAGTGGTATAATTTTGGTGTAAACAAGAGACATATATATTTGCGGATTTCGGTGAATGCATTATTTGTCACCCCTCTAACAATTATCAACTCTATTTAGCATTCCTTTTCTTTTAGGGAATATAGTTTGTGGTATAATTTTGGTATAAACATGAGGCATACATATTTGAGGGATTTCGGTGAATGGATTATTTATCACCCCTCTAACAATTATCAACTATCTTTAGCATTCCTTTTCTTTTAGGGAATATAGTTTTGGTAATTTGAAACAGCCCAAAAGTGGTATAATTTTGGTAGAAACATGAGACATACATATTTGGCATATTTGGGGGATTTCGGTGAATGGATTATTTATCACCCCTCTAACAATTATCAACTTTCTTTAGCATTCCTTTTCTTTTAGGGAATATAGTTTTGGTAATTTGAAACGGCCCAAAAGTGGTATAATTTTGGTAGAAACATGAGACATACATATTTGGCATATTTAGGGGATTTCGGTGAATGGATTATTTATCACCCCTCTAACAATTATAAACTTTCTTTAGCATTCCTTTTCTTTTAGGGAATATAGTTTGGGATATAGTTTTGGTTATTTGAAACGTCCCAAAAGTGGTATAATTTTGGTATAAACATGAGACATACATATTTGTGGGATTTCGGTGAATGCATTATTTGTCACCCCTCTAACAATTATCAAATATCTTTAGCATTCCTATATTCCCTAACACTTATTTTTTTTGGGTTTTTTGGTAATTCCAGTGAATGCACACACTAACTTTGAAAACAACTACAAGTACATGTAACTGAATAATGGATTTGTAACAAGGGATCCCTTGTAACAACTTCTAGCACCTGATGAGCAATGATAAGAATCCGATCGCAATTATACAACAAAAAAAATCAGCCATCAGATTAGCTTGCTTCTTCAACTCGATCAGCTGCCTTAACTGCTTGTTCATTTTCTTCAGTTCTCCCTTCACTTCCACCAGTTCTGCATTGGAACCATTAGGCATAATCGGAACGGCTCCTCTCTGATACGTCTCCAACGTATCTATAATTTTTTATGCTCCATGCTTGTTTTTACACCATTTGCCTAATGTTTTGTTACACTTCGTGGCACTTTTATGCATTTTCCGGAACTAACCTACTAACAAGTTGCCACAGTGCCAGTTCCCTGTTTTCTGCTGTTTTTGTGTTTCAGAAGTGATAAACAGGAAATATTCTCGGAATTGGACGAAACAAGTTCCTGAAGTCTTATTTTGTCCGGGAGCTTCCAGTCATCCGAAGGAGAGTAGGAGGGGAGCCACAGGGGCCCCACACGCCAGGCCAGCGCGGCCAGGGCTTGGGCCGCGCCAGCCAGGCGTGAGGCCACCTGGCTCCACCTCTGACATCGCCCCTTCGCCTATAAAGACCCCCCGACGGGAAAAACCTAAGTACCCGATCACTTTTCCAGAACACATCGCGATCCGCCGCCACCGTCAACCCGAAGATCGGGAGGGTCCAGAAGCTCTTCCCGGCACCCTGCTGGAGAGAGGAATCGCCACCGGAGGTCTTCTTCATCGCCACGCTTGCCTCCGGAGCGATGAGTGAGTAGTCTACCTTGGACTATGGGTCCATAGCAGTAGCTAGATGGTTGTCTTCTCCACCATGTGCTTCATGTTTAGATCTCATGAGCTGCCCTACATGATTGAGATCACCGTTATGTAATTCTACATGTTTGGTTTGTTGGGATCCGATGAATATTGGTGTTATTATTGAGTTGCTGTACTGAATTATATCTTATGTTATCTCTATGTTGTTTATGATCTTGCATGCTCTCCGTTGTTAGTAGCTATCTTGGCCGAGTAGTTGCTAGTGACTCCAAGAGGGGGTATTTATGCTCGATAGTGGGTTCATGCCTCTATTTAACCTGGGGGGGGTGACACAAACCTCTAAGGTTGTAGATGTGCTGTTGCTACTAGGGAGAAAACAACATTCATATGCTCAAGGGCATATGCTTTGTTTACATTACACACTTTGCTTAATGCAATTATCTGTTGTTCGCAACTTAATAATTGTGGAGTTCTTGGATTGATTCGCCACAAGTGGATTATTAGTCATAGATGCAGTTGGATGGCGGTCTATGTATTTTGTTGTAATGCCCAGAGTAAATCTCATAGTGATCTTCTTGACATATCACGTTTATCTTTATTCTATCAATTGCCCAACTGTAATTTGTTTACCCAGCATATGTTATTTATCTTATGGAGAGACACCACAAGTGAACTGTGGACCCCGGTCCTATTTCCATCATATTGCTATCACCTGTTTACTTTACTCGCATTGTTTACTTTCCTCGTATACTTCTACTATTTTCCACTCGATACGCTCATAACCTTTGTTTCAAGCAAACCGGTGAGATTGACAACCTCGTCGCAAGTTGGGAACAAAGTACTTGGTTGTGTTGTGTGCAGGTTCCGCGTTGCAGCTAGCAAAGCAAAGCTTGGACGAGGCGCCATATATAAATTGTCCGAAGCTGTTGCTAAGCCAGTCCGCATCACCTTCAGTCGTTATTGTCTGCTTTTCTCCTGATCGACAAACCTTGGTTTCTTAACTGAGGGAAAACTTGCTACTATATTCATCAAAACCTTCTCTTGGGGTTTTCCAACTGGCCGGTCATTTAATTTCATACACCATCGACTTGGCCCCATCAAGCTTTTCTGGCGATGTTGCCGGGGAAGAGTGGAAGACTTCTGCAAGGGGAGTTTTCGCACGCACATCCTTTACTTTGTTTTATTGTTTTGCTTTACTTTATTTATTTTACCTGCATCGTTTTATATCAAAAACCCAAAAAATTAGAATCCTTGGTAGTTGTTTTTATTTGTTTGCTTTTAGTTTCGCTAAAATGAGTAATCCTGAAGTAGAAGTTCATAGTTTTAAGCAACAAGGGGGAGAAAGTTTAAAAGATGCTTGGTATCGTATTAACAATTCTCATCATAGGTGTACCAAAAAGCACTCTACCACGATCCTCCTTAGAAATTTTTATGTTGGTATATCTAGTTGGAATAGGTATGTTCTCGATACTCTTACAGGAGGTAATTTTCTGGGTACTCCCGCTGGAGAAGCATGCACTATAATTGAAAGTTTAGTGGGAATACCACCTATTCATGTTGCTAAAACTGAGACCACCTTGGAGGAGGTGGTAGAAAGGCTCAGCTCTTTAGAGAAAAGTTTGCCAAGTATCCTAGAAAATGCTAGCCGAGTTAGTGAATTAATAGAAAATATTGGTAAGAGAATTACCATTTTAGAGGCTAGCACTACTCTTGATAATCAAAATCTAAGGATTGGTAAACTAGAGGAGTCTATGGAAACTCTTAGTTTAATCTTCTCTTCTCTTAAATTTAAGAAAGAGAAAGTGTTTGTTGGAAAAGAGCAAAAATTTATGTATGTTCCCAAGGTTTCTGCGCTTAAATCTCAACATGTTCTTAAAATTGGTAAGACTCTTAGTTCCACTAAGGGTGACTTGCAGGTTGAATCATCTTCGGGAACTTCCAAAGTGCTTACTGAGGTAAGTGATGCTTCATCACTTGATGTTACTTGATTCGCAATTTTCTGCGCCTAGCTCAAAGGCGTTAAAGAAAAGCACTCTTGGGAGATAACCCAATGTTTTATTTTCAGTACTTTTTCTTTTATTTGAGTCTTGGAAGTCATTACTACTGTAATGACCGCTCCTTATCTTGTTTATTTTGTTTTTGTGCCAAGAGAAGCCTCTAAATCGAGTGAGGTAAAGATTTGGGGATGTTGCTGTCCTCAAACTGTTTTCGGTGCTGCACCGTAAAAATTCGTATAAATTCTCTGTATATCTTTTGGACCTGCGATTTCTTGTGCATATGCCCCAGGTTATATCCAAACTTTCTTTAGTTGAACACTTTTTGATTTGAGCAACAGAAAGCCCCTCAAAAATTCAGCCTTTGTCAGCTGTTCTGTTTTGACAGATTTCTGCCAATATTTGTGTTTGCCACTTTATCGCTTTCTTTTGAGTTCTTTTGATCATGGAACTTTTGGGGAGGTTGCTACAGTAGTATTTGCTATATATGTGGTGGTTTTGAGTTAAAACCTGAAGCAAAAAGAGGTTGATTATATGTTATGCTTGCACTAATGTTGCTAATAGATTTGTGTTTAGTTTTGTATGAAGGAAGTTTTCAAGTGTAGGGATTGGAGAATGATGAGATGAGTTGAAGAATGGACAAAAGCTCAATCTTGGGGATGCCCATGCATCACCCAAAGAAATATCCAAGAAGTACAAGCGTCAAAGCTTGGGGATGCCCCCGAGGCACCCCTTCTTCATCGGCAAAAATCAGGTCACCTTTCAAAACACTATATATTTATTGCTTCATGCACTATGTGTTTTTCTTGGAGCGTCAGTTGTTTTATTTTTCTTAGTTAGTTAGTTTTGTTTGCTATAATAAATGGTTGGACCCCAACAAATTTCCTTTGGAGGAGATGTACTCGTTTTCATTTGCCAAGAACACTCCGTTTTCACTCTTATCGTTCATCGAGTGTTCTTCTTTTTCCGCTACTGCTTTTGGTTTTCGTTTTTGCCTTGATATGCGTTCAGACCTTGTCATATCTTTTCATCAAGGTGTATTTTTGCCTCTGATCTTTATTGGTTTTCATCAAAAGTGGTGTCTTTAAAAATTTCAAATGGTGTTGGAAAAGAGAAAAAGCTTTATGCAAAATAGTGGTACAAGAAGGAGCTTGTGTAGAATGCGGCTTAGGCTTTTTCATGTCATGCTTGATGTCTTTTTGATAGTATGCTTAGTGGTTTTGCTATAGCATGACTTGTCTCAAATAACTGAGATTGCTTAATGAGCCTTTGATAAAATCATGCGTTGTTTTTATTGTAAGGAAGCATTATTTTGGTTTTCTCCTTGATGCTTTATTTGGGTTGACTTGGCGCATGCTCACACATGTTAGACTCTTACAAAGTCGCCAATAGCCTCTATGATCATTTAGGTTTTGACTTTTGATTCCATCTTATGCTTCTTTTAATGTCGCTTTGTCGCTTTGCATGATTATGGCCATTATTGCTCTCTTAGTTGGTCGCTCCCAGTCTTTTGCTAGCCCTCGCCTTGTACTGAGTATGAGCTCTACTCGTGCATCCAACTCCTAAAAGCCAAAGTTTTCCAAAGTGTCCACCATACATACCTACTAGCAATTTGCTATTCCAAGTAAATTTGACTTGCTTTTATTTTTTCTTCAAATTAAACTCTTACCAGTGTTATGCGAAATTCGGTCAGTAAAGCTCTTACGAACCGGAAGGCACACTTTACTTTTTCCTGTTCTTAAAAATTTGACATTGTGGTCTCTTATGTTGAGTTGTTATGCTTGTAAGTTGTAAGTTGGAGACTAGCCCAGCCATGCAGTCATGGGCAAGCTTTCAACATTGCACTTCTTATTTGAGTTGATATCATGATCTTTTGTTTATGGATGCCCGCGGTGTGAAATGAATTGGGAATCTTGTGGGGATCATGGAGTTTGTATATGTGTTAGGAAAACGCCGGACCGCTAATCTAAGCCATGCATAATTCATGGTGGAAATTTGCAGCATACCCATGGTAAACATTCGACGACGCATCTCACAATAAAAAGCTAAACAAATGGCAAATAAAAGAGATGTCGAGGTGTTCATTGTCTGCTTGTCCTGTCATTTTGATGTGGGCTTGTTTCATGTCATCGGGCACGGAGGTACCCCATTGGCGATTCTCAATGATATGCATATACTTACAATGACAAGAGCCTTGCTTGGGACTCTAAGTAAAGTAGCATGAGGTTTGGGTACTCGTATTCACGGGACACGAGGTTTTCAACTTATGATTTGTCAAGCATATGCATCATAATTGTTCTCGCATTAACTTTAACCATTCAAGATGCTTATGATGGGGGCAATGAGAGCTCAAAGCCGGTAAGTACCATAATTTTTGAAGGTTATAAAACTTGCAATCACGGCTTCCCTCTGCGAAGGGCTTTTCTTCTACTTTTATGTTGAGTCACCACCTTCTATCTTTATGCACCATTAAGAGAGCATAGTTGTCATTCTTAGTGTAATATGCATTGTCCCAAAGTTTTCATTGATTGATTCATATTGTTGGTTTCACTTGTTCTCAAATTATTTGTATCTAGTCGCCCTCTTAAACTTGAAGGTGTCCTATGCATTTATGTTTTGCTCTCTTTGAAGGACAAGCTGAAAACCATTTGTATGTTTTTCCTTATGATTTGAACACACATTTGACTTTCATTGTTTCATTTTCATGATCTTTTATTTGTGTTCATTTGCATGTTTACAACATGGTTGCTAAGTTCTTATTGTCAAGATTATATCTTTCATGCCCATGTTTTAAGTTCTTATGATCCCAGCTTACAAATGCTTACATATATGATCAAGATTGTGCAGGTGCATGTCACCTCAAAAATTATTCTTTTGTTATCACTTACCTACTCGAGGACGAGCAGGAGTTAAGCTTGGGGATGCTTGATACGTCTCCAACGTATCTATAATTTTTGATGCTCCATGCTTGTGTTTACACCATTTGCCTAATATTTCGTTACACTTCGTGGCACTTTTATGCATTTTCCGGAACTAACCTACTAACAAGTTGCCACAGTGTCAGTTCCCTGTTTTCTGCTATTTTTGTGTTTCAGAAGTGATACACAGGAAATATTCTCGGAATTGGACGAAATAAGTTCCTGAAGTCTTATTTTGTCCGAGAGCTTCCAGTCATCCGAAGGAGAGTAGGAGGGGAGCCACAGGGGCCCCACACGCTAGGCCGGCGTGGCCAGGGCCTGGGCCGCGCCAGCCAGGCATGAGGCCACCTGGCTCCACCTCTGACATCGCCCCTTCGCCTATAAAGACCCCCCGACGGGAAAAACCTAAGTACCCGATCACTTTTCCAGAACACATCACGATCCACCGCCGCCGTCGACCCGAAGATCGGGAGGGTCCAGAAGCTCTTCCCGGCACCCTGCCAGAGAGGGGAATCGCCACCGGAGGTCTTCTTCATCGCCATGCTTGCCTCCGGAGCGATGAGTGAGTAGTCTACCTTGGACAATGGGTCCATAGCAGTAGCTAGATGGTTGTCTTCTCCACCATGTGCTTCATGTTTAGATCTCATGAGCTGCCCTATATGATTGAGATCACCGTTATGTAATTCTACATGTTTGGTTTGTTGGGATCCGATGAATATTGGTGTTATGATTGAGTTGCTGTACTGAATTATATCTTATGTTATCTCTATGTTTTTTATGATCTTGCATGCTCTCTGTTGTTAGTAGCTATCTTGGCCGAGTAGTTGCTAGTGACTCCAAGAGGGGGTATTTATGCTCGATAGTGGGTTCATGCCTCTATTTAACCTAGGGGAGTGACAGAAACCTCTAAGGTTGTAGATGTGCTGTTGCTACTAGGGAGAAAACAACATTCATATGCTCAAGGGCATATGCTTTGTTTACATTACACACTTTGCTTAATGCAATTATCTGTTGTTCGCAACTTAATACTTGTGGAGTTCTCGGATTGATTCGCCACAAGTGGATTATTAGTCATAGATGCAGTTGGATGGTGGTCTATGTATTTTGTTGTAATGCCCAGAGTAAATCTCATAGTGATCTTCTTGACATATCACGTTTATCTTTATTCTATCAATTGCCCAACTGTAATTTGTTTACCCAGCATGTGTTATTTATCTTATGGAGAGACACCACTAGTGAACTGTGGACCCCGGTCCTATTTCCATCATATTGCTATCACATGTTTACTTTACTCGCACTGTTTACTTTACTCGTATACTTCTACTGTTTTCCACTCGGTAAGCTCATAACCTTTGTTTCAAGCAAACCGGTGAGATTGACAACCTCATCGCAAGTTGGGAACAAAGTACTTGGTTGTGTTGTGTGCAGGTTCCGCGTTGCAGCTAGCAAAGCAAAGCTTGGACAAGGCGCCATATATAAATTGTCCGAAGCTGTCGCTAAGCCAGTCCACATCACCTTCAGTCGTTATTGTCTGCTTTTCTCCTGATCGACAAACCTTGGTTTCTTAACTGATGGAAAACTTGCTGCTATATTCATCAAAACCTTCTCTTGGGGTTTTCCAACTGGCCGGTTATTTAATTTCATACACCATCGACTTGGCCCCATCACTCTCTCCGTCGCATTCTCTACAGCAAGTCCCCCCTCCTAAATTACGCTCCCCAATAGCGCCAATTGATTCCTGCAATTTAAGCCTCTGAACGTACACATCGATCCACTCGAAATACTTGCATTTCTTCAGGATCTGAAAACAACAACGTGAACCTTAAATCCCAAATTCGAGGGAATAACAAGAAAATCGAGAGAAAATAGAGCAATTGGAGCGAGATCTAACCTTATGCCCCTCTCTATATGGCAAACTCTCACATGCAAGGAACTCACATCCACGGTTGCCGTTGTTGTCCATCTTACAGATCGACCGCTTCAGAGGCTCCTGGCTTGGGCAGTCAGGGCATCTTGTCAAAGGCACGGGTCCATACTGCGACCATGAAGAACGAGAAGTCGAAGAGAAACTAGACATCACCCGCCTGCCGGAGAAGGGCTGCCGCTGGCGGAGAAGAAGAACAATGGGGCGCGGGGAAAGAAAGGGGAAGCAATGACACGGGCACGGGCGTGGGGCTGGCTCGGGCTCCCATTTTGCAACGGTCACCTGGGTAAGCTGTGGGTCCGGCGCACTAACGTGGACAAGTTATGAGTCCCACGATGATCTGGATAAGTGGAGACGTGTCCACTGTAGGGCACCAACAGCGGCCCCACTTGCCAGCACCAACCAACGGTCAACTAAACGGGATCCCTCCCGTCCGAGCTCCTTGTGAGGGTTTCAGACAAGGGCTTGGGCAAAACTGAGGAAAAACTAAGCGGCTGGGGAAAACTGAGCACAACTAAGGGCCCGAGGGCACAAAAATAGAAATCCCTAAAATAAATCATTTCTTTCCGATCACTAATGGTTAGTTTATTGCTCTTATTTAGCAATGTGCACCATGAACATGCGGTTAATCGTGTCCCATTAAACAACAATGTCTACCTCGATCGTCCTTTCTTATCGACGTGCCCTCCAACATGTCATCAAATGCTCTGGGGTGCATAGAGGGTCTAGTTATCATTATCTAAGACTAAAGTAGACAATCTTACTCTACAAACCTCTGTTACGGTAGTTGTAAGAATTGTTCATAGTAAAATTCCCTATCAAGATATTTAAGGATACTAAAACATGCACTTAAACATATATATATATATATATATATATATATATATATATATATATATATATATATATATGACTCCTATTATATACTCCTGGGTGTACATACTCCCATATTCAATATACTTCATATATAAAGGGTATTATACCTCTTTATCATTTTTAATATACCTCATTAATTATTCTAATATACCTCAATATAAGTAGTATGCAAAAAATCCATCGGAACCCTTACTTTTTTTAATATATCACTTTTACGTGCATAAATGCAGTATATACGCAAATAATATGAGGTATATATACTTAAATGAAATTTTTCATAAAACTCACTTTGAGATATCTGGTATTAACTAATGAAGTATATTAAAAATAATAAAGAGGTATAATACCCTTGTATATAAGGTATATTGAACGTGGGAGTACGTACACCCAGGGATACCATCTCATTTTCCTATATATATATATATATATATATAGCCCAGCTATTATAGAACTGGTTGTAGATTAAGGATCTACAACCAGTTTTGAACTTTCATGGTAAACACGGTTGAACTTCTCGCTATTTGTTTAGATGAACATTGTTGAACTTCTCGCTATAATACATGAGACTACAATGTTTTGATTATAGTTTCCTAACCGTTCATCAGATTTGAGTAAATGATATACCGTTAAAAAGCTTATCAAATTCCGAAACTTTTATGTTTTAACAGTTTTTTGAAATTTTAAATATTTTTTAGGTTATTTTTAAAAAAGAATAATCGGATTTTCGCGTCATTTTGTATGGGCGGACAGTAATTTGGCCACGGTTTTCACATCGTTTAATGGAATAACGCATACAATATACCGTTGGATTCGCAAGAAAATTGCACAACTTATTGATCTGAAGTGTTTTTTGAAATTCGGAACAGTTTAGAAGTAATTTTAAATATACGAAACATTTGTTTCGCGGATTTTTTCATATCGAGTAGTATTTTGCTCTTCATTTTCAAACCGTTTATCCGATTGATGCAAATGATATGGCATTAGAAAGCTATGGATTAGGCGCAACTTTTTTGTTTTGATCATTTTTGTGGATTTCCTCCATTTAAGAGCAGTTTTGAATATAGCTGATTCGGATTTCTGGATTTCTCGATTTTGCATGAACTGTTTTTGCAATTACTTCTAAACGATTACTCGGAATAAAGTAAATGATATACCATTCGAAAGATATTAAAATTGCGCAACTTTTTTGTCAAGGTGATGTTTCCAAATTTTGCAAGATTTTGGAATCATTTTAAAGAATAGTAAACAATAGGAACAACGCCCATATGCGAGTGATTTGAATTTGGCATGGCTATGGTGGTTGAGTGGGGGCATGACGCCATGTACAAGTGAAAGTAGACTCATATCATTGTATATAAAGTATTTATGTGATTTACTTGTACAACCAGGACATATAGAAACGATTTTAATGGGTAGGATTTCCGCTCGGAAAAAACAGAGCACTTGAACTGCTTCTCACATGCGGTTGAACTGCTCTGGATGTGTAACTGAACTTATTTTATGATTAAATTGAATGTTGACAAAATTTAACTTTTTAATTTCTTGCAATCGAACTTTCCTCTTGTTCAAAGTAAACTTTCGCTTAGTATAAACATAAATTTCCATAGTGGTAAAAAAGAAATTCTACAAAAGTGAAAATTCTAGCGTGTTCAAGGTTAATTGATGCGTTTAGTGCATCCGAACTTCTCAAAGTTGCTTTCCTGAACTGTTTTATCAATGCGCCTGAACTGCCCTGAGTCATGCCTATAGGTCAATTTCTCTGAACTGCCGCGTTAGTGCACCTAAACTGCCCGAGTCAAGTTGCTGAACTGCATCGTTGGTGCGGCTGAACTTCTTGAAGTTTCGCTAGCCTGTACTTCCCTCATTTGTGCGCCTGAACTTGTCAGAGTTGCGGTCCTGAACTTTTCGAGCTAGTGCAACTGAACTGCTTGGAGTCGCATATCGCGGTCGAGTTTTCTAAACTGTCTCGTTAGTGCACTTGAACTTCCCAAAGTTCCGCCCACCTGTACTTCCCTTGTTAGTGCGCCTGAACTTCCCACGGTAGCATTCCTGAACTTCCTGCGGTAGTGCACCTGAACTGCTTTGAGTCGCATACCGCGACCAAGTTTTCTGAACTACCTCGTTAGTACACCTGAACTGCCTCTAGCAACCACATGTACTTCCCTCGTAAGCACACCTGAACTTCTTGGGTACTCCCCTTGTAAGCACATGAACTCCCTTCAGAAGTGCACCTGAACTTCATGGGTACTTCTCTTGAAGCATATGAACTGCCTCTAAATCTGCACTTGAATTACCCGTAGTATGCATCTCATAGTCATGTTTTTCTGAACTATCTTGTTAGTGTACCTGAACTTCCCAATTTTGCGCCCGCATGTACTTTCCTCGTTAGTTTCTCTGAACTTACCATGGTCGTTGTCCTGAACTGTCCGTGCTAGTGCAACTTAACTGCCAGAAATCCTGTCTCATAGTCACGTTTTTCTGAATTGCCTTGTTAGTTTACCTGAACTTTTCAGAGTCGCTCCCGCCTGTACTTCCCTCGTCAACGTATTTGACTTGCCAGATATACTATACATGTATTTCCCTATCTATATTTTGCTGATTTTCTACGAACATTTTTTAAAATTTTATTTCTTTTACGAATATGAAAAAGAAATTTCATGATTAAACTGCCATGAGTTTATAGTTGTACTTCTAACTGATAAGAAATTATACTGCCGTAGTTTGTAAAGTTGTACTGCCGTGTGAGGACGAGCAGCCTGCGTGCACCAACCGCTACTGCCTTGGATATGCTAACTTTGTGAAAATATCGGTGCACTTCAAAGATGTTTTTTGTTCAGTCTACTTCTTTGATGGATGTTTAAAAATATCAATCACTCTGTCGAACATTTTTTGTTAGCATTTTTCATCCACTATTCGAACCAAAGTTGTTCATTGTGAACGCTAAATTTGTGCCCAACCGTTGGAACTTTCTTCATATTTTTGTGTTCCTCGGCAGCAGGTTGTGCGCTTCCTAACATTAGCAGTTGACTTTCGGATAGCAATATGTGCACCGTCGTTGTATATTTCTCGATTCTAAGCCTTTTCTTCTGTTCTAGTAGGACATAGGAGTACAAGCTCAGTGCCAACCGTCCATCAGCTAGCTCTTGGAATCAATTAGGTTCTCTTCACGCGATTCCATTACTTGCCGCCCAGCTCGTGGACACGATGTAGCAGGCGACGGTGGACTTTTGTGCAGCGCTGACGACGTTTAGAGGATGGGGCAGAGCAGTCTAGAGACGGTGCCACATAAGTTCAGAAAAGGGAGAGGGGCAGTTCAATATGGTGCCGCTCGAGTGCGTTTGGATAACGAACTGCGGACTCCTTTATGGGCAACAGAAACCTTACTGAACTTTCCATCGACGGAACAATGAACTGCCCATTGCACAGGTATGTTTGAAATTTCATGTTTGGTTAAATCAACATGTACTTCCGCTGATTGAAACGAAATTTATGGTAAAATTCATCCGGGGTATAAACCCCTTTTAGCCTAATTGAACTGTTCCAAAAGGACCAATCGAACTGCTCGATGATGTCTAAATAATACTCCACGGAGTAAGAAAAATAGAAGGGGCAGCGCAAAGAGTACTAGCTCCCTGGGAAACCAAGAGGGAGCCTTGACGCACTGGGTACCCGGTGGCGGCTGGCAGCGAGCTGGCTTGCCGGCAGCGATGAGCGGGGAGAAGGTGCCCGAGCTCAGCAAATTGTGGTGGAGCTAGAGCAGCTCGGAACACAAAGGCAGCTCTCACGCGTGAACAACAACGCTTCCCTTTATCCCTTTAACAAACAGTTGAACTGCCCGAATTATCCAAAAAATATCAGGTAACTGTCGGGCGTCACGACCATTTTGGTGGTGCTACAGAGCATCCAGTTGAGCGCAGCATCCAAGTGAGCGGCAGACGAGAGCTTCCAAGTAAGAATAGTGCGCAGGGCAGAACGACTGAGAGGCACTCGGGACAGTTCCGCTGCCGGTTGAGCACACGCGAGTTGGAGGAGGCGCTGGGCTCGCGCGAGGTAAAGCAGGGGAATGCGGGGCATGGCGGTAGTGGAAATCGCGGCGGAGGGCACATCCACACATCGAATCCCAGCGGACGCGCAGGCAGGGATTGCTCGCAGGAGGACAGACCGGTGGCGGTCGGAATACAGGGAGCGGCCAGCACCGCGGGGATAGGGCGCGGCCGCCGGTGGGGGCATGGGGCGCGGCCGTCGATGGGGTATTCGGCGCGGCCGACGGTGGCGGGGTGGGGCGCGGTCGCCGGTGGCGGGAGGCACCGGTACCAGCTGCCGGCGGGCGGTGGGGGAACGAGACGAAACGGATAAGAGGTACGTAGATGGGTTGGGACGGGTGGGATTGGTTTTTCGGGTCGGGTTTCCGTGGAATCAATCTCTTATAGGATAGCCCGGTTGTAGAATACTAATCTACAACCGATTTTAGAATAGACATACCCTATATATATATATATATATATATTACATCTAAGTGTAACAACATATATTGTATATGAACGTGATTTTGTCCTCTTTACATGTTTTTTCTAGATTTAGATCGAATACTAACAGTAATCTCATCCATAGTTAAAAGGCCATATTTTCATGATAAATAGTTATATCTATGATTTTTTGTATGTGTAATGATGGATGTTTATGTTCATACAAATTAATTTTTAATTTTCTTATATTACTAGTGCACTTGTGTGTTCAATTAGAATGATTGTGAGGTAGGAAGAAGCAAAAATATTTAGTATAAATATATGATGACCATCAAAAAGTTTCATCACTAGCTCGAACAATTTGAAAGAGGATAACTGCTTTAGAATTGATTGCTATGAGATGCACAATTCATGGGAACTCATAGCAAGACATGACATATCAACAAATAGAGAAATAAATAAGGTCCAATTCAGCTCAGATTATTACCACCTTCTAATTTGACTCTCTTTTTTTACTTCTTTTTATACTTAGATTAAATTTACTACTTGAAACCATGAATGCAATTGAGTTTTTAAATATATGTCAAATTCTCAAAGTAATCAAACAAGTAATTTTTCTTAAGAATGAATTTTTTTACTTAAAATATGAAATGTTACTTTAAAATCGTTTTGGCGGTGATTTTTCATATGAAATTCCCATCACGAGTCTTGTTTGTAGGAAGTGGCTTTCTTTTGGTTTCAAAGTTGCGACAAGCAACTAGGTAGGGTATATTGCTCACCTTATTTGTACAGATCTCATTGATCACAACCTTGAACTCGAGAAAAATGAAAGACTCTTACTCCCTTTGTTTCACAATTTATTAGATTCACATGTATCTAACAATAAAAATCATCTAGATATATGCGAATCTAGATAAAGTTGAGTCAAGAATTTTTTGGGACGGTGTATACCCGTATGGCACACATTACTTGTATTCAAAATATAACAATACATAGTTGGTACGCATACAAGCGAAAAAACACAAGGCGGATATGGACGGTTAAACTGTTGCAAACTACCATCGCGCAACTACCAAGCACACATGTCCTTCATTGTTGTCGGAGAAGAAGAGCGCTAGCAGGCGGTCCACTCTTTGGCGCTGAAGAAACCTCTAGCCAGGAGATGTTAAAGAACCGCGGTAGCCATCAACCCCATAAGACCGGATCTAGCCCAGTATGGAATATCGGCTGGAGGAACCCTCCGAGCCTCTTCAACGCCGGACCTAGGGCCAGCGTCACCCGGCCTTCAGGTGACCAATCCTCCACCATTTTGCACAAACACATAGTAGCCAAGACCACCACACTCTAAGAGCAACCCATCCCTGCCGCCACGCCACGACACAGCGGCAGATCGAAGTCACTCCAAAAGCATAAACTCCACAAGCCTCTGGTCAGTGTCAGCAACACCTTCGAAGAATAGGGACATGGACAGGGAGACCATTATTCCTAGAAACATCATCAGTATCTGCTTCACCATGACGCCAATAGAGGAACCTAAAAAACCTAAAAAGTCTAGGACGAAAACACCCTCAGACTGGAACCAAACCTCCCCTCCCCCTCACGATGCTAAGATGCCGATCGGAGGGGAATGGGAGCGAAGGAATCGCCGGCGAGGCTCGAACTAAAAACCGCCTCGTGTGGTCAGGAGAGAGAGAGAGAGAGAGAGAGAGAGAGAGAGAGAGTCGTGGGTGTGTTCCTGGATGGTTTCTTTTCTAGTTGAGTCAAGCATTATAGAAGGGGTGGAGTAGTTTTTTTTTTGAAAAATTACAAACTTCTTAATCATTAAAAAAGTGAACCTTTTTGGGCCCATCTAGAACGCAGAATATCAAGAATTCAAGTCCTCGGGAAATATCAGCAGATATGGCACACTTTGTTTGCGGGATGAGAAGGAAAAATTAAAATTGGTTTTTCTTCTGAAGAAATAGAAAAACATTATTATTAATTGTTCGGCGTCCTTTTGCAGATGAGATACTGATTTGGTTGTATACTCGCGCGGGGTGTGATCTGCTTCAGATTCACCGGTCGGAATGGAGCTTCTTCGGTGTGAAATTAGAGCATCTCCAGCCGTTGAAGGCCTCCAGGCCGAAATCTAGCGCCGGATGGATGAAAATTTTGGCCTGGAGAGGCCCATGTTTCCAGCGGCGAGCCCAGGGCAATATTTGAATTCAAATACAAAGTAGACGAAAAGCGGCGGCGGCGGCATCTCTAGGACCGGGTCGTTGCCGCGCTCTATGTGCTCGAGGACGAACTCGAGGGTGCGGCCGGGCGCGCTCCACCAGCGGCGGCGGCCGGCGGCGTTGTTGCGCGCAGGAGGAGGGGGAGGGCCGTCGTACACCGCCAGCTCGCGTTCGTACCGACGCCGGAAGAACGCGGTCCACGCCTCCTGGTTGTCGGGTAGAAGCGCGGATCGGCGCACTGCTTGTCGGTGATCGTCTCGATGACCTCGTCGATGATGGCGTCGAGGGCGGCGCCCGTTGGCGGCGTCGGGATCGGGATGCCGCTGGCGCTCAGGCGCCATCCTCCGGGCGCGCGGAAGTCCGGCGGCGCCATGTAGCCCGCCGCGTACAGCAGCTGGCCCTCCCACTGGTGCAGGGAGCGCCGGCCGAACCCGTTGTTGGTCGCGCCGTCCTCGTCCAATCGGTAGCCCGCCATTGCTCGCCTGGAGGAGGTGGGTGGAAGAGGTGGAGAGGTCGATTGGGGGAGAAGCTGGCGAATGTGGCCGGCCAGGCGCGGTAGGCCGCGATATATAGGCGGGCTGGCATTAACTCGCCTCGCCGCGTGGCTGGCCGTCCATCAGCGGCAGCTTTTACAGCGCGCGGAAGACGATGCGCGGGGAAGACGACGATGCGCGGAAGACGAGACGATGACGACGACGACCGCTCTCTCTCGCCGACAACTCGGGGCCACACGACGCGCGGGAAATTTCCTCGCTGTTTTGCGCGCGTTTCTTTCGTCCGGAGTCCCCGAGCGCGCCCCGGAAGGCCGGGGATGGCCTGGGCTCGCCGAATGGATGAAGACCCAAATCCGAGCAAAAACGAGAATCCGGGGCACGACTGGGCCGATTTTCGCCATCCGGATAAAAAAAAATGGGTGCCGGAGACCTCGCCGGACTCGTGGCTGGAGATGCTCTTACCGTCAGTCGACCAGATTGTTATGATACATGCGGATACACAAACATCAGCAGACCTAGCTACGTACATTGTCTGCCGCACGTGTCCCACGAGGATAGTCCGCATCGATGCAACAGCTTACCAGTCGCGGACGCCGCGGTGTCCTAATCGTAACGGCAAGGCTGATCGAACGTACGTCCTCATGATCTGACTGAAAACTAAATCGTTCAAAGAACACGCCGCAACTGCAACATTTCGCAACTTGGAAGAAGATGAAGATCAAAAGATATGTATGATCACAGAATAAATCAGTAGCCACAAAAGAGTATTATCTCCGTTTTTAATTATAATATGTTTTAGAAAACTAATTTATTTTTTAATAAAATATACTGCATTCGAAACGGAGTTGTTAATTCATTACAGTGACCAATCAGTGGACATGATTAACCTAAGGCAGTTAGGCAATTGGATAAGAATGAAGCACTGTTTTGAACACGTACGTGCCACGTCGATCGATGCGTCTCTCTATTTTCACTTTTATTTTTATCGTCAGAGATGTCGATGTGTCTTGGATCTTACTGGGATACACGTTTCTTTCACCCAATATATAAATACCCCTACACGCCGAGTCAATCATCGTGCATGCAGCTTTTGCTGTCAAGCAAAAGATCGAACAGTATTTCCAGTTGGCAAAGCTAAGCTGGTGTCACAAGTCACGACAGCTCACGGGCCCATCACAACCCTCAAATCAAATGATGGCAACTCACAGTTGATTTTTATATTTTCTTTCTGTTAACATTACATAAATCAAAGAGGCCATAGAATAAACAAGGAAAGAAATATTCCATTAAAATTTCTCCCCGTGTTCCATGAAGATGCGCGAGCAAATTAGCGAGTGTGGATTTGCTATCCAGGGATGCGTGTACACCCCCCCTAAAACGATATTACAAGCCATATAAACCATTTTGGTTTGTCTTTCTAGTAGAACATTGACTTTTGTGCATCCACTGGGTTTTCAATTTCTTTGTTTGAATTTTTTGTTCACAGGCTCCCCTTGCAAAAAGTCAAAAAATGTTGACTTTGACCAAAAAAATAAACCACAAAATTGAAAAGTGGCGGGTGTACAAAATTCAGTGTTATACTAGAAAACAAGTCGAAAATAGGTTTATATGGCTTGAAATATCTTTAGTTCAAACAAAATCAAACGAATACACCCAAACTTGGTGGTGCACACGGATGTCCGTATGCATGTACGATTCGCATCTTGCATGTTGCATCGCTTGCATGGAGGAGATCAGCCTCAATAAGCAAAAAATATGGGAATCTCAGCCATACCGGGAAACAGCTGCAGCAGGGGGTTGATTGGTCGGTTGGATGCATCTCTGCTGAAGGAAGATACCAACACGCCATCGCAACCACCCTACCTGCCTGGATATTCCATCTACACTATTATTGGCGCCGTTGACTCGTACTACAATAGTACTTGTAGTATTTGATAAGTCTGAGTAGTACCTGGCTAATGACCAAGTTGTGAAGTTCGAAAAGAAAAATGACCAAGTTGAGCATACTTACTTGGTGTGTCTAATCTATGGCCACACACTCTCCTTCACAAATTCAAATAAAATGAATGTGGTGCATCATGTAATAATACTCTACTACTCTTGACCCATATTACTTGCCGCTAATTTAATATAATTTTGTACTAAATCAACAACAAGTAATGTGGATCGGAGGGAGTACTAATAATCAAGCCAAGTGGGAACACAACATTCTACTATTTTATCCATGGTAGAACGTTATTGTATTTTCAAGAGCCGATTTGGTGCACCTAAGCACTAGTGCTTCTGTTTTTTATTATTTTGGAAATTATACTTTTGTATTCAAAAACACAAAAAAATATATGCCATGAATACATGCACATGTTCTGAATACTTGTGAAAAGTTTCGTTAGAAACTGTGTTGTATTATTCACATAAAGAAAAAAAAGACAAATTTGTGGTTTTGTATAGGGATAATTTTTTGTTAGATTTGCCTTCTTTTATAGGTCAATATACAACATATTTTTCTCAGAAATTTCTACCGTACCTTTAGATGTCTATATGTATGTGCATATTTAAAATCTTAATAATATGTTTTTTAAAACTAGAGCACTGGTGTTCATATGCCAAATGCACTTTTCGTGTATTTTCAATCCATAATCTTCCTAGGAGTAGTATTCTCCTTTGCTCCGCGTAGCGTATTGAACTCAGCAAGCTTAACTGATTGATTGATTCCCCGCCAAATATTCTTCCACTACTGTAGAACCAAAGTTCACACGAAATACCATTAGTACTGTGTGCATAGTATACGTATGCGTACAGTATACACAATTTGCAGAGTAAATTTTCTTTCTTTTCTTATCTTTTGGATGATTCGGACAGACAGCGGCACGTCGCCCAATAAAACGAACAGACAAGCATACTCTGCTCCTGTCTGCTAATCCTCCCCATAAACACACTCCTCCTCTTCTTCTCCCGAGAAGAATCCCCGCGGCTCAAGCAAAGGAGACAGGGACACACCGCCGGCACGCGCCAGCAGCGGCGCGGCGCGGCGAGCAGAGCGCGCGATCCCCTCAGCTCCAGCGCTCCCGCCAAATCGCCGTCGCAAAAAGGTTCGTCCTTTGGCGTGGCGGCGATGGGGTTCGAGGAGGCGCCGGGCGACGGCGGCGGCGGAGGGATCCGGGCGCTCATGCGGCGGAAGCAGGTGGACTCCGACCGGGCCCGCGCCGCTGGCGGCCAGCAGCTCGCCAAGGAGCTCTCCGTCACGCAGCTCATCGCTATCGGTGCGTCTTTTAACAACTCTCTGCTCTTCGCCTTCTCGTGATCAGGGATTGGATTACGTTCCAAAAGCAAGAGCTTTGCCCTGCCTATTGGCTGGGTGAGTTTTCGTGTTCGTGGCTCAAGACGCCAAGCTTCTGCGGCGGAGAATTTTAGATCTTTCAACTCGTAACAGTGAAATTACTTGCTTTTTGTGGCTTGTGAATTCGGATTGCTAGTCTTGTGGGGTGATTCTCTTCAAGGTTTTGCCTTTCGATTTGTTTTTCGTGTCACGCAGCCTCCCAAATCCAAAAGTATGTTTCTCCAAGCTACAGTCGCAATAAATTTTCTTGCCACGTATGCAGAAGCTTCCATTAAAGAACACCAGACATACCCCGGTCTTTAATTACGGTCTGGGATCTCAGTAGAATGTTTTTTCACATAAATAGGAATGTTTCGGTTCGGCAACGAATTCAGATGCAAATATCACTCGTCTGTATGCTTATCTGAGGAGTTCAGGCTTCTGCAGTACTCCTGTGCTTGTTTGGTTGTTGGTGTGTCAGTTTCAGTAGGGTACTAGGGTGAGTGGTCTGCCCATGCCCCATTAGGATTCATGTTCAGAATCATGCTACCTTGATGATTGATATAAATGGACTTGCTGTTGTCACTATATTTTGATGTTGGAATTGTTACATGCTTCTGGAATGCATTGTCTTTTTGACACTCGGTGGAGCATAGATGTTGCACTGATCATACCATTTCATGTTATGGAAGTAGTGCTTATGGAACATTTTGTATCATCTACCAGGCGTTGGTTCAACGGTTGGAGCCGGAGTGTATGTTCTCGTGGGGACAGTTGCTCGGGAGCACTCTGGCCCGGCGTTGACACTCTCCTTCCTGATAGCCGGAATAGCAGCCGCGCTATCAGCTTTCTGTTACGCTGAGCTTGCTAGCCGTTGCCCTTCTGCGGGAAGCGCCTACCACTATTCGTACATCTGCGTTGGTGAAGGGTAATTTACTGATATGCTATGTTGGAGTGAACATTGTCAATCAAGTGTCGTAGTTCTCATGTTGGTCAGCATTTTTTTTATCTAGAGTTGCATGGTTGATCGGCTGGGCTTTGATACTGGAATATACGATTGGCGGCTCAGCTGTTGCCCGTGGCATATCTCCCAATCTAGTAAGAGGGATTTACCCTTGTTCCCACCCCAAGTTCATTAGTGATTCAATCTTCCATCTCTCCTAACACAGTCTATCTATGTTGTTCAGGCGTTATTTTTTGGAGGACCGAATTGTTTGCCGTGGATTGTAGCACGCCATGAGCTCCCATGGTTAGATGTTGTTGTCGATCCTTGTGCTGCTGCCTTGGTTCTCCTTGTCACTGCCCTGTTATGCGTCGGCATAAAAGAGGTTGGTGGCTTCTATAGTTCAGAAACTCCTTTCATGTTCCTCTTTCGAAAAGTATAGCGCGTGATATTCACTCTTCGATTTTTTTGGTAACAGAGTACATACGTACAAGGAATTGTGACGATCCTGAATTGCTGTGTGATGCTATTCGTTATTATAGCCGGTAGTTACATTGGCTTCCAAACAGGATGGGTCGGCTATAAGGTGTCTGGCGGGTAATGCAGAAACTTCGTTGTTATTTAGTTTTCTCTATTTGGAAAATAGTGCGCTTAACTACTTTTTTCCCCTAGATTTTTGCCGTATGGGGTGAATGGAATGCTTTCTGGCTCAGCAACTGTTTTCTTTGCCTACATAGGCTTTGATTCGGTTGCTAGCACTGCTGAAGAGGTAATGAAAGGCTCTATTGTCCAAATTCACCTCTTATGCCCGCTGGATCGGTGGCATTATTGATAATCCTTTCATGTGCACTTACAACAGGTGAGGAATCCGCAACGAGATCTGCCTTTGGGAATAGGAACAGCATTGTCAATTTGCTGTACCTTGTACATGTTGGTTTCAGTTGTCATTGTTGGTCTGGTACCATACTTTGCTATGGACCCAGATACCCCTATTTCATCCGCCTTTGCAAGACATGGGATGCAGTGGGCAATGTAAGGAGATCACTTTCGATTCCGCTTCCACTTCACCATACATCGAGCTTTCTGCTGAGGCTTTTGCTGTGCTATCTTGTTTTAGGTACCTTGTAACATCTGGTGCTGTTCTTGCTCTCTGCTCAACCTTGATGGGATCAATTCTGCCACAGGTATACCTAAATATCTTAATTACTATGTGATTCAGAGTTTCTGTGATTACAATGCAGTGAATTTTGAAAATGAGCATAGTCGATATAACACTCCTCGCACGAATGGCATTACACAGACAAGAATTGTTGCTTCTAAATTGCTTAGCTCCGGATATAAGTATCTATCCTTTTTAATTACTTTCGTATGATCTGGATAGGGGGTCAAAATTCTGATTAGTTTACGCTGTAGGTTAACACATGCAACTAGTTGCTGAGATAAATAATTGAACTTCTGGTTTTTATTTTCTCACAGCCAAGAATATTGATGGCAATGGCAAGAGATGGGTTGTTGCCATCCTTCTTTGCTGACGTTAGCGAGAAGACTCAAGTTCCTGTCAAGAGCACAATCATAACTGGCATCTGTGCGGCAACTCTGTCTTTCTTCATGGATGTTTCGCAACTGGCCGGAATGGTAAGGATCTACGAACCACTATAGTTTTCATTTGAAACCAATTGATGCACTTTGGCTCAAGATGCTATTTCATGAAGGTGCCCTTCTCTCCAGAGAATGCAATAAGCAGATTAAGAATGTTGCGCAGCATGTAGCTTAAAGAGTTCAGTTTGGTTGCAGGTCAGTGTAGGCACACTCCTCGCGTTCACCATAGTCGCTGTCTCCATCTTGATCCTCAGATATGTTCCTCCAGATGAGGTGCCCCTGCCATCTTCTCTCCAAGCGTCGTTCCGTTTGAGCCAAGAATGTGATGAGGAAAAGGCGAGAGATGAGAATCATAAACAGGGGACGAGTGAGGATGTGATTGTAGTAGAATCAATCAATGACCCTCTTATTGAGAAGCAGCTATACGCAAGTATGTCTGGGGAATTGTGTTTTGAGTTCCTCTATAACTCTATGTGCAAGTAGGTATATTTTATTTATCTAGCTAATCAGTTTCTCAAATTCATCAGGCAAACTGGATGAGTTAAAGCGGCGCAAAACAGCTGCTTGCAGTATAGCTTCTGTAGTTGTAGGGGTTCTAATCCTGACGAGTTCAGCTTCTGTAACATTCCTGCCATTGTAAGTACTGTGCATACCTTGTCACGCACCTGAAAAATATTGGCCAGGCTAACATTTCTATCTCACATGTCACGTCAGCCTGGCGATGTGCTTCCTCTGCATCTTTGGCGGCCTGCTCCTCCTAGCTGGTCTCGGTATGCTCTGCTGGATCGACCAAGATGACAGAAGGCACTCATTTGGTCATTCTGGAGGTACTTGCATTGCAGCAATTGTATGCATCTCTCAGTACTAGAATACTGGTAACTTGATATTACAACTTCTTTCTGCTGCTCCCTACGCAGGATTCATCTGCCCATTTGTTCCAATGCTGCCAGTGATGTGTATTCTCATAAACACATACTTGCTAATAAATCTGGGGTGAGTACCCGATACGGCGATCTCACCTATTTTAAGTTTGCTTGTTAATAAAATGTTCAGAATGGATGTATGCCTATAAACATGCATGTTTGAACCTTATATCTTATTGTTCTTCAGGGGTGGCACATGGTTGAGAGTTGGGGTATGGCTGGTGATGGGGGTCTTCGTGTACATTTTCTACGGACGGACCCACAGCTCATTGACTGACGTTGTGTACGTCCCCATGGCTCAGGCTGACGAGATATACGCTTCGTCTTCATCAGGGTTTGTGGCTTAGCTAGATACTGTCGCGGATCATCCTTGAGAGATTATATGCTCCAGAGTGCTCCAAAGTCTACTTCACAAAACCCTTGAGCACCCTGACTGGAGGTGTTCCCTGTTGCTGCTGCATCTTGCGTGGCATCGCATGCGCGGTTTGAAGAATTCAACAAATTTTTAAGCTGTGTAAATTGTAAAATGTAGATATATTATCATCATATATGTGTGCCTCGTTGGAGGAATGTAAATATCAAATAGATAATATGTATAGATTTGTAATGTTTGCAACATGTGCAACAGTTCAGGGATAATTCATTTACGTACTATGTACCAGAGTCAAAGAGATCTTTGTGTGACATCACAGCAGGAAGCCATTCTGAATTAAAGACATTCTTCAGTTCACCATGCATAATGTGCAACTGCATAAACAAAGTTAGCAGAAAGATAGCCCGTGATTTCTCATCACATCCACTTTGCTTCAGTTAAAACTTAAAACAGCCGATGGTTTGATGGCATTCTCAAAGGGGCGGGAGACTGGATATCAATTATGCAGCCCCATGTTTGAATATACAGCAACCGTCAATCAAACCCAAGTTCTTCACCAGGTAAGTACAGTACAATAAGCTATTCTGAAAACACACAGTAATCAAACCCAAGCCACCGCATTAGAAAAGAAGAACCCTTAGTAATACTATTATCAGAAAACATAGGGAATAGAAGGGCATATAGCTGATACTATCCCAGATTAACTATATTTCAACCTAAGGAACAGAAGGGCATATCAGCCATATGCCCTTCTGTTCCCTAGGTTTTCGGAAAAGATCGCCTAAGAGTCGTTCTAGCATAGGGTGTAGTAGATCGAGCCATCAATTGTCCCCATAGCCAGTTGATTCAACCACACAAGGATCAGCAAGTAGGATCTTCCTTTGCGCCCTACAAGAACAACGTCGTGAAATCAATGGAATTTGTTTAGCATGTATTTGTACTAATAACATTTGAATATTCTGCAGCATGAAAATGGTATGCATATTAGATTATAACATACTAAAACCAATTGATCTAACATCATCCTGGTTCGGTGCAACACATCCCTGAGCTTTGTTGCAGCCAAAGTATGAATTTAGATTTCAAATTGCATCAACCAATTACTGATCCAAAGAGAAGTCTAAAAAAGAGTAAGCATTGAGTAGATTGCTTTGAGGTGGCATCGGTATTAACTAAAACAACACTGCTATCGTCATGGCACCAGTGGACCAATTGTTGATCGAGAATGCAGGCCTGTTTGGTTGGACTAATTTTTGGCTTTTACATATTGGCTTAGAAGTCACAAAAGCACGTATATAGGTGACTGGATATTGTTGCACGATGATATAAGCCAAAAGCCAGAAATAAGCCCAACCAAACACCCCCTAGAAGTGCTTAATAAATGCGCAATTTTCCCCTTCTAGTAATTCCCATAACATACTACAGACTCTGCTGTTACTTGTTTGTTTTTCAGGAGAAAGCACGCAAACAGTACTATAATAAGCATTCCCGTGTAGGTTAAGAAAAAGAACCGTACCTCCAATGATGTGAGTCTTCATATAAGGAGGAACTTGCTCGTACTGCTCCTTTGATGCCCTAATCATTCCTTGGAAAGCATCATCTTCACAGATTAAACATAGAAGAAAGTTAAAGGAGCAAAGATATAATCTATCTCTTTGAACATAAAAAGGTTACATTGCTGCAGACCATCTTGCCGATCTGTATCTTTTTGCTGACCATCTTGCTAATCTGTATCTTTTTGCTGACCATCTTGCCAATCTGTATCGCAGCATGGGCACAGAAGCAATTCTGAATCATCAGCATTCTTCAATTTGGCATGAATTTCATATTGTGATTCTACACTTTCTCTGCAACTGCATAAGCAAAGTCGGCAGAAAGATAGCCCATGGTTTGTCATAATACAGTTTTCACTTTGTTTCGTTCAAAACAGCCCAGTGTCTAATGACGTTCTCCCAGGAGCAGGAGACTGAATAACACTTGTGCAACTCCATGTTTTCATATACAGCAGCCGTCAATCAAACGCAAGTTCCTTCACCAGATTAACTACATTACAACATGCTATTCTAATTAACATGCAGAAATCAAATCCAAGCCACAGCCACAGAAAAGAACAAGTTGTCCACCAGATTAACTACATTGCAACAATATTATATAAAGAAAGGCACAAATACAGTATAGTAGTATCATCTATATCCTCCTCTACTTCCCAGATTTTCCAAAAATCTCGCCTAGGAGTTGGCCTTGCGTAGGGTGTAGGAGATGAAACCATCAACTGTCTCCATAGCTAGTTGATTCAACCGCAGAAGTATCAACAGGTAGGATCTTCCTTTGCGCCCTACATGAGCAAAGGCATGAAAGGGAGCATCAGTGGAATCTGTTTAGCATGTAATAACATTTGAAATTTCTGCAAGCATAGAACTGTAAGTATAGAAAAAATATGGCATACCCAAACCAATTGATCCAACATCATCCTGATTCAATGCAACACTTCCCTGACCTTTGTCACCGCCAAAGTATGAATTTAGTTTTGAAACTGCATCACTCAATTCCTGATCCAAAGAGAAGTAAGAAAAAGTAAACATCACAGTAGATTGCTTTGAGGTGGCATCACTAAGATAACAATGGCATTGTCATGCCACCAATGGACCAATTGATGATCGAGCGTGCAGAGACAAGACAAAAAGAAGTTTGTGGCAAGAGGCAAGAAAATGTATTGCTCTTTTTTTTTCTCTTCTAGAAATTCCAGTAACATATTGAAAACTACACAGACTCTGCTGGAACTTGTGACAATTATAAAATAGACAACATGCAAAAGGTACTATGAGAAGCATGTCCATGTAATTCACGGAAAAAACTCATACCTCCCATGATGCAAGAGTCCTCATATAAGGAGGAAGTTTCTCGTACTGCTCCCTTGACGCCCTTATCATCCCTTGGAAAGCATCATCTTCACAGATTCAGCAGAGAAACAAATTACAAGGAGCCAAGATATAATCTATCACTTTAAACCTAAAAGAATTACGCTGCTGACCATCTTGGCGATCTGTTTCTTCTTGGGAAGGTGTGGGTTCCTCAGCCTCCTCCATGATCTCTTGGCCATCAACAACACTATACAGCATAAACGCATGGGTCATTTTCAAGAAAGATGAAATAAGGAACCATGGAATACAAAACAAATGAACCGAGGAAAGGAGATAGCAGTAGATATCTCATATATGTCTGAATTTCATTGAGTTACCTTTCTGGTTTCCTGTCAGGCATCTTTGGACTTGCTGAAAAATCATTATCTGCAACATCTCAACGAATTACTATCCATAATTGACTATGAAATTGCAGTAAGAAATGATAATATATAGGTACTGCGTCTAAATAGTTGGTGTAGCAAAGATGCTTTGCAAGTGTGCCATACCTTGAGAGGACAGAGTAGCTAGACATGCATCAGAAAACCCAAGATTCTTTAATGACATGGAATCCCCAAATCTTACGTCTAGTCAAGAAAAAACTTAATACTCTGTATCTCCACTAAACAAACCACTAAGATAAATACAAAGCATGATTTAATGTTGAACAGTGCAATGAAGTACAGTGGATCTCCAGGCATCAGAATCATTTGTACCCGCCTTAAGAGACCAAGCTAGCTCTCTCCACATGAAGGATTGCCCTTACTACATGTAGTTTGAAGAATAAACAGATGCCCATCAAATATCAAAGGGCCTGTTTCCTATTTTGGTTAGGAAATTCTTGACCCCAAGTTGGCCAAAATATTGGTAAGATTTGTGAAGGGAATGTGAGAAGAGTTGGCAAGATTCCATAGGCTGCCAAAATTTTGGCAACCAACCAAATAAGGACCAAAATATTGTAGGCTGCCAAAAAATTGGTAGGGAAAATTTGGACACCAACCAAACAGGCCCAAAGTTCAAACGCGTTCATTCCAATTGTTCAGCTCATCCAATATAATGAGTCCCCGTCTACCCCACCAATCTTAATCTCCAGTGTCTGCTGGCACAGATTGATGTCTTGTCTACTGTTTGGAGCCTATGCATCTCAAATTGCAGTGTAGATCTATCTACCCATTCCATCAGTTTGATCATATGTCGCACCCAGCACAGTATATTTTCTTGTGCGAAAGTATCATTTTAATGTAAGGATACAGGGCATCATCATCGTCGTCGACGTGGTCCCGACCGGACCTCAGCACCGAGCTTGATCCTCCGAGGCACCCATTCCCGGGGACCTCAAGCTCCTCCGTGTCTCCATCTTCCTCTTCGGCATCCACCTCTACACCACCAAGACAAAACCATGTGATCCTCAGCCAAACGAGACGACGAACACCGCATAGCAAATCTCACACATACAAAACGCCAAGTGCTCACTAGCTCTGAGAAAGGCAAAACGTGTTGGTGGCGGGATGAAATGCTTACCAGGGGCGACGTAGCCGAAGGAGACGAGTCGGAACTCGACGGCGTCGGCGTGGCGGGAGACGATGTTGAGCGCCTCGCGGCAGTGGCCGAGGAGCTCCTCGACGGAGACGGTGCCGAAGGCCATGGACTCGAGGCGCGCCAGGTCGGCGCCCGCCGCCTCCACCCGCCGGTCCAGCCCCTGCAGGAACGCGGTCGTCGCGGAGTCTGCGGGGAGCCATGCGCGTGTCCGCCGTGAGCGGAAGGGTAAGCAGCAAACCCTAGCGGGGCGCGGAGAGAGAGGGGGCAAATTGGTTACCGAGGGGGATGGGGCGGCGGGTGAGGGCGTCGGAGAGCGCGCGGGAGGAGGAGTCGGCGTGGGCGAGCACGTCGGAGAGCGCCCCGCAGAGGGACGAGATCGACGCCTCCATGTCGCGTCGCATCGCGGCGGCGGCGGCGAGTCGCCGGAGTCTGGTGGGAGGTGAGGTGGGGAATTTGGTTGGGGAATGGGTTTCTTTCGTTCAAATTTCGGTGGAGGGAGGGGCGGGGAAATTGGGGAAGAGGCCTTTCCTGCTGAGCGGGCCCATGGTGAACGTTCATGGGCTGGATCGTGAAAAGGAATACGGTAGTGGAACCAATGTTTTTTTAATATTTTCTATGTTTTCTTTGGGACTGAATTTGGATGGTCGAGTTGTACATCCACCTCTCTAACCAAATGATATAGGCTTACTTCTTACCGGGTGATGCCTGAAGAGCCAAGCCATCTAGGCTGGCCCAGGTAGCATGTTCCTCGTTTTTTCCTTTTTTTTTCTTTTTTTTGTTTATGAATGTTTTTTATTTTATTTTTTTATTTTTGCAGCTTTGTATTGTTTTTTGTGTTTTCATTTTTCTTTCTACAAAAAAGAGGTGCACCATTTGGTGTTAACATGGAAGCAACATTTGGTGGCATAGGAGCATCGATGGGAGGATTCATGTCTTCCCTGGTAGCTCCTATTCCTCTCTCTAGTGGCGGCTTTGGAGCTTCATCGGGTGGTGGCATGTGCTCCTATGTTTTTAATGAAAAGGTAGTGCAAGATCGAGAAGACAATGGAGGAGGAGATGAGGCATGATAACGATCTGCGCTATTTCTATCCTTGTCATGTGTTTGTGTTAAACTTTTGCGATTATTTGGACTATGCATTCATGCAGCTATGATGCATTTGAACTACTTTTTTATTTTATATGTGTGCTCATAGTTTAAAAAAATATGTGGATTCATATGATCTTTCGCTTGTTTTCATATTGCAATTGAGCTATAGCCGGCTGCACGCGCGCTGTATTTTACCATGTCTGGTAAATCGTCACGGGCACATGTGTTGTATTTTGGCACGTATGAAACAGCTGCAACACCGGCGGCGTGTAAACACCAAAATCCGGCATTATATAACCTGCTAACGCGCGATGTAAAAACACGTATCTATTGAAGATGATGTAAGGGACGCGGATTTCCTAAGGGCATCTACAATGCTAGGTGCTTATGGAAGGTGCTTAGATAAATAAACCGGTTTTTAGTTAAGCACTAGTGTCTATATAGACTAGACAGATGCCTAACTAAGCACATCTCCTATACAAATAAGCACCAATGCTTAACAAAACGCTTGGTTTATTTTTGTAAGCACCCTCTCTAAGCACTCCCATTGTACATGGCCTAAGTATGTATCGACAAACAATTGGTAGGTACGAAACGAGTTCAACTACTCCATCCAACTTATATTACATTTTGTAAATATATGGATAGATCTAGCACTAAAATGTATTTAGATACATCTATATTTCTAAAAGATAATAGGAATAAAAAAATACTGCTCTTATGATTTCCTCGTGTTGAGATGTACAAAACTACAAATTGGGGTTGTCCACAGCTGAATACGCCCGAGATTCTAACCATATTCTGATAGGGAATCATCGGAATGCCATGTCTTCAGTAGCCGGTTTTCAGTAGCCGGTTATCTCCATCAGAATTGAATGGTTGGACACGGTTGGTTGGACTACTGTTTTGGGTTGCCTAGCTCGTTTTGATTTTCTTTCTTATTTTGGCAACCTCCTCACTGCTCTTGCCTGGCCACGTTGAAAATTTCCGACCTCACGGTTTCTCTTTGAATATTAGATTTGTCTTAAATGACAGTTTTCTTTTGCCATCATCTTAAATGTGATTAAAAAGAAGTGTTTTTGTGGCCGATTGGTCGTTTTCTTTTGCCATCATCTGATCTATGTTGTCACCATGGAAGCTAGCAGTTTACTCCATCTATATCAATGAATAGGATATAATCTATCTATTATCTACTAAAAGCAATATACGAAAGTCTAATAGAGATAATACTTTTAAAAAAAAATGTAGACCTTAGCCCTGCATTAAATTAATAATGCGTTAACGGCTGATACAACGTGCTTACAAACAGCTTATAGGCAACACGTATGCAACGCAGGCAAACTGTTAGAATTGAATGCTCTAGCCAGTTCGACCAAAAGATCAATATGATAGAAGAGACTAGGCAATTGTATTTCAACACCCCTCCCGTCTTGGCTCATGCAGGGCTTTTTCTAGACGCACGTCTAGGCTCGCGGGCATAGTACGTGGATCATTGGATCTTTTTAGGAAGGCCGCAAATATTTATTTTAATACTATGTTGGCTAGGATTTGAACCCGGGTGCTCTGACACCATGTTAGAATTGCATGCTCTAGCCAGTTCGACCAAAAGATCAATCTGATGAAAGAGACTAGGCAATTGTATTTCAACACAAACAAAAGAGAAAAAAAAACACAACTTGATACACCTATGCCACAACACGACAATGAGAACAAAGCCTTAAAGACACGATCTTCAAGGATGCAGCCCGCAGCATGTCGTCGGCTTGCTCTAGCCAGACAAACTAAGACCCGGTGATCCATCGTGGACTTTTGTTTCCGGGTGCATATGATATTTTTAGCTAGAAAGTAAATTTTAAAATGTTAATTTTTTTAGGAAAAATTCTTACGTGTATGTGCTTGCACACCATTTCGTGGAAAAAAGGATATTTGTTTGGTCCTGCACAAAAAAACGCGTCGTGACAAGGTTTATTTAGACCGAATTTTGTCATTTTTGCATAGAGCACATAAAAAACGTTTTTCTTAAAACCATGTCGTGGGCACATAGAGATGTACACACAATATTTTTTTTATTTTTAATATCTTCAAATATGTTAAAAATGCATAAATAAAGGAAGCATATACACCGGGAGCCAAAACGCCATGTCCAGCTCTCGAATCTCATTACTTAGTTGTTACTATAACAGAGTACACGTAAACTCACAAGCCGCATGCGAAAATTCCGAATAATGGAATTTAAGATTAATGAAAGCACGCCATGAGTCACACTATCAACGGAAATGTTGGTCCGCTCACATAGAGGACGTCAAACCTTTCGAATTCATGAAGATGCAATATTAGTCGACTCACTCTCGGACAAAAACATTCCTCACACTATAAAATATTTACACTAATTCTTATATTTTTTCGAGTAGATATTGTCTGGTTTATATACTAGACATATTTGGATATTATCTCTCTCTCTCATGTACTTTCGCCATTTCATAAAACTTGTAGCTAATATAGATTATCTAGAAACCAAGATAGTTCTTACTATTCTTACTATTTTCTATACCACTATATAGTGTGCCAATATTAAAGTATATGAGCCGTTTGATCCTTCTCATCGGACACGGCTTACATACTACTATGGATAAATATTTGTAATAACATGACAGTGTATGCACCGTTGGATCTGGTATTCTAATAGCCATCATTTTAGGGATTCGCTGTGGGACCTCACCGTTGGCCTGATCTCCTCATATGTCATGTGACGTGACAGACTATGGAAGAAAGCTACTCAGAGGATCCGGAGCTTTCTAGGCTGATCGGACCATGACGGATTGGCGGGAAGGGTCTTCATGAAATCGACATGCAAACATATAGGCACATGAACGCACATGACGGAGAAGCATGTTTTTCTACACGTAATATAGGGAACATGCCTTTTTTTCTCACGGTGCATATATATCCTTTATTTGAAATACAATTTTAATATGTTTAAAAATGTTAAAATATTCCAAACAAAAATATGTGTGTATATGTTCATCTCCTAAGTGCCTACGAAGTCGTTTCAAGAAAAAACTACTTGTTACATGGTTTATGTAAAAATTATAATATCTGGTACTCCCTCCGACCCATATTACTTGTCACTGATTTAGCACAACTATATATAAATTAGGGACAATTAATATGGGTCAGAGGGTGTACTAAAATAAGCCTCGCCGTGATGCGACTTTTGACTTTTTTAATAGGCGACAAAAAATATCAGTTTTTCTTGAAACTTTGAATGAGCATGTAGAATGTGAAGATATACGTGCGCAAATTTTTCCTATTTTTTCTATCGGATTAAATTTATTTTTGGGATAAAGAAAGCATATGCACATTGGATCAAAAGTGTATATCAGATAATACAAAGAAGACTAAAGAGAGTGCGCAGGCATACAAGAGAAAGTGTTTGATTAATTTAGCAAGTATATGTTTTTGTAAAGTTGAAATACAACTAATTAAATATCATGATGTGGAAAGTAAGGATGAAAATTATATTTTCAACAACTTATATTCCTTCAGAATTTTTTTAATTCCTTAATTGATCTACTTGCACAGTTGCACATCGTGAAGCCCTAAAAACTTTGTGTACATCTACCCAATTTTGCACGTAGTGTATATAATCACATTTAATTAATATATATATATAATTTACTTCTATGCTGAAATTACAATTCCAGCTAAATATAACTTTGTGTCATATATGTCGTTCCAAAGAGATTGGGTTAATTTCCCCAAATTCTATATTTAAGCTTAACTGTTCATTTCAAATGAAAAATCCAAGCAAGTGAAAGGGTATAATTCTACGTAATCATATATGTACATGAAAAGGTAAAGTAATCCATAAACTTGAAACTCCATTTATTGCATTATCTTTTTTAATTGACACTTTATTAATCGGCAACCACTGTGAGCCACGTACGGGAAGAAAATACGAAATTATCACCCCACTGCATGCATTTTTCTTCTGTACCGTGAGAAGAAAAGAATCATGTAAAATTGGGAGAAGTCACGCATGCAGCAGAATCAATATCAGACGTACGCCTTGGGCGGGTACTTGGCGACGCAGTCCACCCACGGGTTGCAGCTCTTCTTCTCCGGTCCCGGCGCGGCACCGGCGGGCGATACAGCTGGCATGTCCCGGAGCGCGCACCACACCGCGCTGTTGCACTTGAATCCCGAGCCGAAGCCGATCTGCCACACACGGTCGCCGCGCTTCACCCGGCCCTTGGCCTCGGCGTAGGCGAGCTCGTACCACAGCGAGCAGCTGCTGGTGTTGCCGAACCGATGCAGCGCGCACCTGCTGGGTTCCATGTCCTCGTCCTCCAGGATCAGGCTGCGCTGCACCGCCTCCAGCACCGCGCGGCCGCCGGCGTGCACGCAGAAGTGCTCAAAGGCGCGCCGGAAATCGGGGACGTAGCCCTTGGCGCGGCGGCGCACCATGAGGGAGTAGTAGAGGAACTTGAGCTGCTCGGTGAGGGGGAGGACCAGGGGACCAAGCGTGGTGATGTTGGTCTTGAGCGCGCCCCCGGCCACCGCCGTTAGCTCCCTCGCCAGCGAAACGCCGACGTTGCCGCCCTCGTCCTCGCGCTGGTGCACGCAGTTGAAGCACTCGTCCCTGGCGCCCTTGTGCGTCCGCACGGTGTGGAGCAGGCGGTACTTGGCGCGGCCGGCGTCGGCGCGCCGGTTGGAGAGCAGAGCCGCCGCGCCGCCCATGCGGAAGATGCAGTTGGAGAGCAGCATGGAGCGGTCGTTGCCGAAGTACCAGTTGAGGGTGACGTTCTCGGTGCTGAGGACCACCGCATAGGAGTTGGGGTGCGCCTGGAGCATGTTCTTGGCGAGGTCGATGGCGATCGGGCCAGCGCTGCACCCCATGCCGCCGAGGTTGAACGGCTTGACGTCGTCGCGCATGCGGTAACGGTGGACGATCATGGACGCGAGCGACGGCGTCGGGTTGAAGAGGCTGCAGTTGACGACGAGGATGCCCACGTCGCGGCGCGGGTTGATCCCGGTGGACTCGAAGAGAGCGTCCAAGCACCCGAACATGACCGCTTCGGCCTCCAGCCGCGCCTCCACCATGTTCAGCCTGGGCGGCCGCGCCTGGATGCCGGGAGGCAGGTACGTCTCGTCGCCGAGGGCGGAGCGGTTGGTGATCTTGGCCTGGAACTCCAGCGCCTCGTCGTTGAAGAAGCCGGTGCTGTCGGTCATCTCGAGGAAGCCCTCCTTGGAGATCTTGTTCGAGTCCTCCGGCTTGTAGCACGCGAACTCGACCAGGTACACCGGGCGCCGGCGCTTCAAGTAGTAGACGGTGAGGAGGAGCATGGCGGTGGCGACGAAGGTCAGCAGGGCGCGCTCCATGACAGCCGCCGGCGCAGACTCCATGGATCCAAGCTCGATCGAAACCAACGAGTCGCCTTTGGCGTGTGACTAGAGTTGGCCTTGCTGGCAGCTCAATATATAGGCCGCGCGCACGACTAGAGCGCGACGGTCTCTGTTAGCAATGATATAATCACTACGACGTCGGTATGACGTCATGTGCACGTATGTGTAGTTCGTTCCGAGTTGTAAACCGGCTTTGTACCCGGATCGGCGTCGTGTTGGGTGTGGGCAGCTACACCGTGTTGGACGCTGGTTTGTTCCGAGTAGGAGTAGTCCTTGCCGTGTATATATTCGTGTACGCGGTATCCTGTAAGACACACCGGAAGTTGAGCAATAAAAAGAGCAAGGCTCGATACGAGCCTCTGGCTAAAACAATAGATCATATTGCGTGTGTTACGTGAATCAATCAGCTTGGTGCTAGCTGAAACGTACAGCGTCGCGGCGGAATACTGGTGTACGTGCGTAAGTCTCGTCGGATCGTCTTCGTCTATTGCCGGACTGCACTCGGTGTATTGGGGCTGGGCCAACAGTCTCGTATCTCCGGCCTGCTGCCGAAGCATACAAGGAAGCTTGCTTCGACTGGCAAATCCATATTTCCAGCAACCCGCAAATTTACAAGGCCTTAGCGTGCGGAGGCCTTATCTTAGCCGTCTATTTGCTTGGGATTCGAGCTTGCCGGGTCTATGTGTGTCTCAAGTAAAAAAAGAATCTATAACTATCCTATGTATATAAAGTGGAAGGACTTTATATTTACCTGCCGATACTCTTTAAGAACACTCTGAAGAATTTTATAAAAATACATAAAAAAAATTATAGATCCAAACAGTGAAAAGATTAAAAATAATTTTAAAAATATTCAATATTAGACTCGTTTTGAAGAGTTCGACGTCAGGAAGTCAAATATGTGAACGAAATTCAATTTGCATATATTTTGTGAAAGTAGAGCTTCATTTTAAGCCCTTAGTGCATTTGGAGAAATGAATCTAATTTGCATGCGCATGTATATGGGGCTCACATATATCAATCCCTATGAGAAGCCAACGAAATAAGGGCTGTGCGCACTAACGGCTTGTAAATGGACTTATTGTATTTACAGGAACGTTACCTACCTACCGGTGTACAGTTAGCCAAATAGAAGCCGCTAGCTGCGGCATTTTGCACGTACACCCCATGATCCCTCCTATTACAATAAGCCTTGCCCGGCATAAGGTGATGGAGGAGTGAGCACGGCGTCGCCTTATTGTACGTAGATATCGCTAGGTGATCCAAGTACTTTTTTATTTTTTTTATTTTTTATACTATTGTTAATGATTATTCATAGTTTGATAAAATTTAAAAAATGAATGAATGAGCTAGAAATATTATGTCGCAAAGGTGGGGATGGTGGACAAAGGGAGAAGGCCCACATTTAAGAAATAAAAATCTTTACTATTAAAGCGAAAAGCGGTGTCCGGTGTCACACTTTTGGTTTCCGATTTTGCCCTCAGACTAGACATCAAATAACCCACCAATACCACTAATAAGTCAAAAAAAAAATCTTTACTATAGGATATATAGACCAAATTACATCACGCAATCACGGATCACAATTTTACCCTTGCAGCAATTAAGGAATTATATAGAAGAAATAGGAAAAATCAAATCAGTGTATCACGTCAATCACGGCACCACGCTGGGGGTAAGAGACGAGGCTGGCGACCGGGTGGCTCGTGGCCGTGGAGGCGTGCTGGGGAGTTCGCCGGGGACGGCAAGCCTGGCTGGCCGGGGCGACGCGTAGGGAGCTATGGATCGGAATGGATCCGGTTGTGCACGTCCGCAAACATCAGCCTGTGCGGATTCAAGGGGACACGTTGTGAAATTTTGCTCTCTGTCAACACCATGGGACCATCTATGCCATGATTTCCATACTAATGGCAGAGGCGGGGAATATCATGATTCTTATGATTGGAAGGTCATAAGGTTTCAGCTCATGTCTAGTTTGAAACTGCCAAGTAATGGTGGAGGCGAGGTCCTGGAACGATGAAGACACTGCTTCACATGATGTTGTGCGGACATGGTTGTGGGCTATGTTCCCATCCAAACCGCACATGCCAGGCTTATGAGCCTTGTGTTTAGTAACTTGCAATGGGCTCAGTAAGTGGAGTCGGCAGCACTGGGAGACTTCATGTCTTCATTTTTTGTGATGCTCCATGAGTATGCAGTCTCAATTTTCAAGGTGAAAACCCTAGATTTGACCTTCATTAGTTGTAGATGGAAATTATAATTACTTCTATGCTGAAAGCATTGTCCAAAGACCTCGGACTTGCATGCAACCAACCCTCAACATGAGTAACAAAAAAATTCCATCCATTCTTGGGTCGGAACTTGGTAGATTAAACATTTTTTATATTTTTTTATGAAAACAGGAATGGAAACTATTTTTCTTACTCGTGCATGCTTACTATATCTCAATTATGATTCAAATCAAAGCATTGGGATATGAATATCCCAACCTCATTTTATTGTTTTCCAGCCATTTTTATGTTGGAAGTTGCCCGATTCAATCATTTTTTTATGAAAAACAACAATGAAAAATATTTTGTTACAGTGAAAAAAATGGGGAGAGACTAGACCCAAAGAGATCTAGCCGAGCAAAATAGTACTCCTTCCCTCTCCGGGGTCCTAGGAACTATTTTTCTAAGTTCTACGGCCGACATTCAGGTTGAAGGGGTCAAAGTTGGGAGTTGAGTTTGCTGATGAGTTTTCTTCCAAGTTCTACAGCTGGAGGGAAAATGGTTTTATACATGCCCCTACAGAATCCAATAACATAAACGAACAATTTCACGATGAGCACTTCAAATTGTATAAGATTTTCTGGAACTACACGCTACTACTCACCAAGTCACAAGATGCAAATTTTAGTGTAGTACTATGCGGTGTTAGATGGCTAAAATATGTATATTGAAGAATCAATATTGGCAGCAAAAAAGGTACTACAGAATTTAAGGGCTTCACCTTGTTGTATAGGAGAGTCCTGGACTCATCCACCCCAAGTGGCTTGAGCGGGATGGCCCTTGCCGACGCTTCCAGCGCAGTACAGTGCGACGTCCTCCCACCGCGTGGTGACGATGACGCGGCTTCCCTGGGTGTTGTGGTCCTTCTGGAAGGCAAAGAGCTTTGGCCGTACCTGATCCCACTCCTCCTTGGTCGGGGCTGTCCAGCGGGTGCGGCACGGTCACCCACGCGCCGTAGTCGTATGCATCGAGGAGCCCTGTCGTTATCTCAACCGTTAGCGCGCCTTGCCGTTATCTCAACCGTTCCTGTCGTATGGGGATTTGAGCCAGTTGTTGACCAAATTGCATGCATGCGTCTGTATTCCTACTCCCTCCGTTTTAAAATATAGGATGTTTTAGCTTCGTGAAGTAAATATATCTAGACATATTTTAGTGTGTATATTCGAGTGAACCTACACACTAAAAGATATTTAAATACATTTACTTCACAAAGCTAAAACATCTTATATTTTGAAACGGAGAGAGTAGGTTTGAAGAGTATAGCGGTGTTTTAGGATGTCTGTATTGCACAAAAGATTCTCTTTGAGTGGGGCCGGTTCAGAGACCCCACACCTATAGCTCAGCGTAGCTAGCTCATAGATTAGAATGTCCCGTCCGAGCAGGTACTACAATAATAAAAGTCTTTAATATAGATGAATAGTTGAGCTAGTATTAGTATTGCTTCTAACATACTCCCTCCGTTTTAAAATATAAGATGTTTTAGCTTTATGAAGCAAGTATATTTAGACATCTTTTAGTGTGTAGGTTCATTTGAATATATACACTAAAGCATGTCTAGATATATTTGCTTCACAAACCTAAAACATCTTATATTTTGAAACGGAGGGAGTATAAATTTTGGACTAAGGGTGTGTTCGGTTCCGGAATTAGGAGGAACGGAACGGGTCGGTTCCGTCCCTAGGACTTGTTCCTATGTTCGGTTGGAGAGAAGGAACGGAACCAACTAGTCCCCCGAAATGGAATATTCCTCCCAGATGCGGAACGGACCCATCCAACCAAATCGGTTGGACGAGGCGGAACGGCTCGCTAATGCGTGTATGCAAGAATATGATTAGCTGGGCGGCTCGCTAATAGCCCGTTAACAGCCCGTTTTTTAGTCGGCTGCGCTATTTGATTTTGGCATATGTGCAAATATTTTATGCCAAAATAGCCCTTTAATTACAATTTTGATGCGAATGATTAAACTTAGGCTCAAGTTATTAACATTTTAAACATGATTATGACGGTTTCGTTCCGCTCCCAATTCCTCCAACCGAACACAATATGGAACCGTTCTGTTCCTCGTTCTTTTCCAAACCAAACACGGGGTCGGAACCGTCCCGTGACCTCGGAACGGAACCATTCCATTCCTCCTCGTTCTGGAACCGAACACATCCTAAGAAGTATCAAAATAAAGCAAATGTTCTGCCCATTGGAGGGAAGCGTAGATTTATGTTAAAATTCATCCAAAGAGTTCTAGATCGGTACAATTAAAATCTGTCTCTGATTCTTTCAAATTGCGAAAACAGTATTTGTTTTATAAAGTCCCCATACCATATTATCTGGAAAGTCCTGGAGGCATTGAATAGTAATGCTTTACAGTGCATGATAAAGTTCGGCCTCTGCATGCATAAAGTTTGGCCAATGTGTAAATTTGATTTCTTGGACAAGTCAAAAGTTCAAGAGCTATAGTGGCTGAATATAATTATTTCACATCTCATAGGTCTTGTCCTAGCAGCAACAAGAAAAAATTATAAATCATGTAAGATATCGGAGATTGCATTTGTGAGAACTCAAAATCACAAGAAATCACTTCAAAAGGACGCCGAAAAAAATAAGCTCAGTGATGCCCTATCTGAACAAGCCGACGGCCAGCAGGACCCAATCTGACCAGCAAAAATTAGAAATCAGGATATTAAACAGCGTGCGGAGGTAGGCGAGGCTTCCGGTGCCGGCTCCGCGGAAATCGCACGGAGGCTGCCATCTCCCCGGATCTGCCGGCGTTCGGCTTCGCGCAGACTGCACACATAGCTGGCGGACGATAAAGCTCTGGTGAGCCTGCGCTGCTAGCTTGAGCAGAGCTGTTGAGGAAGGGGTCGACATGGGATCTCCGGTCGGGGAGGATATACAGTCTTGCGGAGAGGAAGGGGACGAGGTTGAATCGAACAGGATCGCTGCGGTGGCGAGCTACGAAGCAAGATGTCCCACTCCCACGTGCTGCTGGGATGGGAGTTGTTGGATCGATCCAAGTACTCTTCCCTGGGAGGTTGAGATGGACGGTTGAGATTGATGTTGGATGGCGATCCATGGGAGGCAGCGTCTCATTCCCTAATTGGCCAGAGATATTTATTTGCCTTTTATTGCGTGATCGCCGCGATCTGGTGGTTACAGTATGTAGGAACGGCAAGTCAAAAAAAAATGTAGGAACGAAATATGTGTGACACATATTGTGTTGTGGCATAAGTTGTTTTGCTGGCTCTATCCTCTCAAGTACATACGTGCTAGACTGCTAATATTTTATCCTACCAAATACCTACTAACTCTGTTCTGAAATAAGTGATGTGGGTTTATTTAAATTTGTATGTATTTAGATATGTTTTAATATATAGACACATATGAATCTAGACAAATTCACATCACTTATTGTTGGACGGAGGAGTATCTAATTATTATTTTTCTTATTTAGGATTTTTTTTCGTTTGGCGCAACCATTTTGAACACAGGGAAAGGGTACATGTAGGTAGATTAATATCTTGTAAGACAACTCGGACTTCGACGGGGCATTTGTTTTTTTTTCTATCTTTTGTTTTCTATAAGTAGTTAAGAGAATACTACTGGCATATATTGTATGGACATGTTATTTCCATTATAACGCACGCCGCTAGCAACTAGGTTATTACTTATTAGTGGTGTGTTTAAATACAACATGCCATACAACTTTGTTATTAATAGTGTAGGCAAAAATAGTATACCTCAATGGCATGTATGTCTATTGGTTCATATATGCCAGTGGTGTGGCATTTGTAAGGCACGCCGTTAATAAATTGTTATTGCCCACTTGCCAATATTAGCATGTCACTGAAAATATCGGTGGCATGGATTTCGTAGACAAGCCACTAATTCCATGTCGAGTATAAGGTTTTCCTACTATTGTTTGGATTATTATGGTTTAAGTGGATGAGAAAAATATTCATGACATGTATGCCATGAAACACACATGGTTGTGATCTCATCAATCAGCTCGCTCAATGTCTTAGGTAGATTAACATTTAGGGAAACATTATGCTCAAGATACTATCTCAAGGTAACCAATTATCCTCCTAGTTTTTTGTTTTTCTACAATCTCCGTTCGATGCGCCGTATTAAGCCCTAGGTCAACACATCTATTTTCACAATCACTGAACACCATATTTGCACTGACATGAGATATGCTTGTTTCCATAAACTTCAAAAATAAACACCATTATGTCACTGACAAGCCCGGTGTCGGATGGAGAGACGTAGGGAATGGTGCTACGGACTACGGTCGATGCTTTGGGTTGCCCCGTGAGCTATGAGAGACCAAGGTAAAGCTCATTAAGAAACTCATAGTTCATATATAGAACATTCTAGATTACATCACGAGTAGCTTGGGGGGGCACTCTTTAGTCAAGAATATGGATGATTTCTCCCTATTGATCCGCTGCCCGGTCTTGACAGTAGACCTCAAACAGGCTAGACAACTCTTCCGCCCCTCTCTACCCATCTTGAAAAAAACTAGGTTGTCATCAGCAAACAACAAGTGGTTTACCGACAGGGGCGATGGATACACTTTGATTTTTCTTAGGTACAATGACTAATCATTAACTTTATCAAGGCGATTAGCTAAAAATTTATAGGTACTGTTGTCTAAAAGATATTGCATAAACCAGATAGGCCGAAATTGAGATAGGAGAGTTATATTTTTTTAACATCCGTGACGAGGACCAATATAGTGTCATTAGTAGACTCAGTTCTGACAACCACAAACATCCTAGTGTTTGTGCAAAAAGAAAGTTGGATAACCATCAGCCCAAGTGCTTTCAAAAAGACTACATCTCATATCGTTGAGGTGAAATACATGGGGAAAAGGTGCTAGAGTTTGTTGCTTTTGGCCACCATGGGCCACGAGAGGAACCCTCGTGAAGCTTAATCGAATAAGGTATTTCATCGTTGATGTGTAACACATGATGGTACAAAAGAGTATGTATATCGTATATATCTAAGTTTTTGTAACTTTCAGTTTATATAAAGCACCATCTGGAATAACACAACCGATTATTTAAAATTACGTAATTTGTGGTATCTTGAAAAAGAAGATTCAATTCTCTTGTTTGTTGCTTTTCACCGCCATGAGCTACGAGAGCGACCATTGTCAAGCTTCATGAAAATAAGGTATTTCACGTTTGATGTGTAATACAGGAAGGTACAACAAAGTATATATATGGCATCGAAGTTTTTGTTACTTTCAATTTACATAAAGGACAACAACTGGCATGACCCAATCGATTAATCGAATTTAACCAAATTCTCTTGTTGTTTGAATAATCTTTCCTCCAAGTTCTGCAACTTTCACAAATTTTTCTCACACACAAAAAATGAGTTTGTCTCTTAGTTCACTAAGTGAAATTACACATTTGTATTGACCATTACGCTGCACAATAAAAAATTATGGTAACTAAAAAGGACACAGTCTGGATAAACACAGGTTTTGGTGGACGATCAGAATATTCATGATGTACCAATGTTCTTTTATAAAGTTCTATGGAGATTTTCGCAAAGTACCAATCACAAGTTTATAAAGTTTCAAAGGATCTTTCTTGAGGTAACCAACTATCCTCAAGTTTTTTATTTTTCTACAATCTTCGTTCGATGCATCGTATTAAGCCCTAGGTCAACACATATCTTCCCACAATCACTGGACACCATATTTGCACTGACATGAGATATCCTTATTTGCATAAATTTCAAAAATAAACACCACTATGACGCCGACAAGCCCGACATCGCCAAAGGGAAACATAGGGGATGGTGCTATGGACTATGGTTGATGCTTTGGGTCGCCCCATGAGATCTGAGTGACCAAGGTAAAACTCATTAAGGAACTCATAGTTCATATATAGAACATTCTAAACTATGTCACGGGTAGATTGGGGGCACTCTTTTGGTCAAGAATATGGATGTTTTCTCTCTATTGATCCGCTGTCGAGTCTTGACAGTAGACCTCAAACAGGTTAGACAGCTCTTCCGCCCCCTCTCTAACTATCTTGAAAAAAGTAGGTTGTCAACAGCAAATAACAAGTGGTTTACCGACGGGGGCGATGGATCCACTTTGATTTCTCTCAGGTACAATGACTGATCATTAAATTTATTGAGGTGATTAGCTAAAAATTTATAGGTTGTCTTGTCTACAAGATATTGCATAAACCAGATAGGCCAAAATTGAGATGGCAGTGATATATTTTTAACATTCGGGATGACGACCAATATAGTATCATTGGCAGAGTCAGTTCTGAGCATAATTTCCTGTCAATTGACCACCACATACATCCTAGTGTTTGTGCAAAAAGAAAGTTGGATAACCATCAGGCCCAAGTGCTTTCAAAAAGACAACATCTCATATCGTTGAGGTGAAATACATGGGGAAAGGTTGCTAGAGTTTGTTGCTTTTGGCCACCATGAGCCACGAGAGGAACCCTGGTGAAGCTTTATCGAATAATGTATTTCATCTTTGATGTGTAACACATGATGGTACAAAAAAGTATAGGTATCGTATCAAAGTTTTTGTAACTTTCAATTTACATAAAGGCACCATCTGCAATAACACAACCGATTATTTCAATTTACGTAATTCGTGGTATCTTGAAAAACAAGATTCAGTTCTCTTGATTTTTGCGTTTGGCCGCCATGTGCTATGAGAGCGATCCTTGTGAAGCTTCATGAAATAAGGTATTTCACGTTTGATGTGTAATACAAGAAGGTACAACAAAGTATATGTATGGCATCCAAGTTTTTTTACTTTCAATTTACCTAAAGGGTAACATCTGGCATGACCCAACCGATTATTCGAATTTAACCAAATTCTCTTGTTGTTAACATAAACTTCATCCAAGTTCTGGAACTTTCACAAAAAAATTATCACACACAAAAATGATTTTGTCTGCTAGTTAACTACGAACTTACACATTTGTGTTGAGCATTACACAACCCCCAAAAAATATGGTAACTAAATATTGCACAGTATGGATCAACACAGTTTTGTTGGATGATCAGAATATTCATGATGTACCAGTGTTCGTTTATAAATATCTTTAGAGATTCCACAAAGTACCATCACAAGTTTATAAAGTTATAAAGGATCTTTTCTCTAAAAGGGATGTTCCGCGGAACAGAATGCTTGGCAACAAAAGGTGATTTTGTGTTATATCAAAACTTGCTACTCTCATTCTTATGAAGCCTGTGATTCTGTTTTGGAGTTTTGTACGGATATGAAATATACTTGTTTGCATAAAGTTCAAAAACATACACCACGTTTACACCGACAGGCCTAGCGTCGGTGATAGGAGAGATGTGTTGAAGGGTGCAAGGGTTAGAAGCTTTGAGGGTTGGAGGGCGCGAGGGTTAGATTAAATTCTCTTGTTTGGGATTTTGGCCGCCATGAGCTATGAGAGCGACCCTTGTGAAGCATCATGAAATAAGGTGTTGCATGTTTGATGTGTAATACATGCAGGTACAACAAAGTATATGTATGGCATCCAAGTTGTTGTTACTTTCAATTTATATAAAGGGAAATATCTGGCATGACCCAACCGATTATTCGAATTTAACCAAATTCTCTTGTTGTTTGAATAAACTTCATCCAAGTTCTGCAACTTCCACAGATTTTTCACACACACAAAAATGAGTTTGTCTCTTAGTTGACTAAGTGAACTTACACATTTGTATTGAACATCACGCTGCCTAACAAAAAATTATGGTAACTAAAAAGTGCAGTCTGGAGAAACACAGTTTTGGGGGACGATCAGAATATTCATGATGTACCAATGATCTTTTATAAAGTTCTATGGAGATTTTCACAAAGTACCAATGACAAGTTTACAAAGTTCCAAAGGATATTTTCCCAACAAAAACGGGTGGTTCGCGGAATAGAATGCTTGACAACAAAAGGTGCTTTTGTGGTATATCAAAACTTCCTACTGTCATTCTTATTAATCCCGTGATTTTGTTTTGGATTTCTGTACGGACATGAGATATACTTTTTTGCATAAATTTCAAAAACAAACACCACCTTGACACCGACAAGCCTAGCATCAGCGATGGGAGAGATGTGTTGAAGGGTGTGAGGGTTGGATTCTTTGAGGGTTGGAGGGTGCGAGGGTTGGATTCAATTCTCTTGGTTGTTGCTTTTGGCCGCCATGAGCTACAAGAGCGACCCTTGTGAAGCTTCGTGAAATAAGGTATTTCACATTTGATGTGTAATACAGGAAGGTACAACAAAGTATATGCATGACATCCAAGTTTTTGTTACTTTCAATTTACATAAAGGGCAACATCTGGCATGACCCAACCGATTATTCGAATTTAACCAAATTCTCTTGTTGTTCGAATAAACTTCATCCAAGTTCTGCAACTTTCACAAATTTTTCTCCACCAAAAAAATGAGTTTGTGTATTAGTTGACTAAGTGAACTTACACATTTGTGTTGAACATCACGCTGCCTAACAAAAATTATGGTAACTAGAAAGTGCACAGTCTGCATAAACACAGTTTTGGTGGACGATTAGAATATTCATGATGCACCAATGTTCTTTTATTAAGTTCTATGGAGATTTTCACAAATTACCAGTCACAAGTTTACAAAGTTCCAAAGGATCTTTTCCCAACAAATGGGGTGGTTCGCGGAATAGAATGCTTGACAACAAAAGGTGCTTTTGTGGTTTATCAAAACTGTGCGAGGGGAGAGATGTGTTGAAGCTTGCGAGGGTTTGATGCTTTGGACTGCCCCATGAGCCGCAAGAGTGGCCCTCAAGAAGCTTTCTCAAATCAGGTATTTAGTCAAGATATGTGATGTACACATGATGGTAAACAAAGTCTATGTATGGTGTGACACACACATGGTTGTGGTCTCATCAATCGGTTCACTCACCATGCTACTGTCTCAAGGTAACCAATTATCACTCCAGATACTTGTTGGTCTACCATATCCGGTGCACCGTATTAAGCCATGTGTTGGCACATCTCTTCCCATGAGCACTAGATGCCATAATAGTGAAGGGTTATGGCCAAGTTCTTCCTCAAGAAGCGAGGTGTCTGGGAAATATATAGCCTTGAGAAGTCGAACACTTAAGGAGTTTGGTTATTGTCTAGCAAACAAGCGCATACCGGAAAGCTTGATCTAACAAAAGCCTAGAACCCCAAGGGGGTTTAGCAAAGTCATCCTTCCCAAGATACCCAATTTTCTTTCTAGTTCACTTGCTCAATACCCCACAAGAACTTGTGATTTAGAGAATTGATGTGATTGCGCAAACCTCATGGTAATTCAAAACGCGCCAACGACTAAACATGAAGAGCTTGTGCTATTGATTTCACTGAAACCTCTTTACCACTAGCAGAGAAGATTTTCTTAACCATCCTCTAATCTTGATCTAGACTCTATCTCTCAAAAAATTGAAAGTTCCATTTATTGAGGTACCAACATCTGGGGGGCATACCAACATAACACTCATTAAGAGACGGAAAGGATGCTAGGGTTTGTTTCTTTTGGACGCCATGAGCCATGATAGGAACCCTCGTGAAGCTTTATCAAATAAGGCACTTCATGTTAGATATGTAACACATGATGGTACAAAAAAAGTATATGTATGGCACCCAAGTTTTTGTAATTTCAGTCTTTCACCCCCTCTCTGCCATTCTTGAAAAACCCACATTGTCATTCATGCATAACAAGTGGGCCGATGATTAGGTACGATGACTGATCATTAAATTTATTGAGGTGATTAGCTAAAATTGTATAGGTTGTCTTGTGTAAAAGATATTGCATAAACACATAGGCCAAAGTTGAGATGAGAGAGTTGGATTTTTAACCTTCAGGATGATGAACAATATAGTGTCATTTGTAGACTCAGTTCCTTGCACAATTCTCAAGACCGCATGTCACATGATCAACACATACATCCTACTATTTATGAAAAACATAAGTTGGATAACCATTAGGCTCGAGTGCTTTCAAAGACAACATCTCGCGTCTGTGAGGTGAAAGACATGGGGAAAGGGTGTTAGGGTTTGTTGCTTTTGGACACCATGAGCTACGAGAGTGAACCTTGTGAAGCTTCATCAAATAAGGTATTTCATGTTTGATGTGTAATAGAGGAAGGTACATCAAAGTATACGTATGGCATCCAAGTTTTTGTAACCTTCAATTTACATAAAGGGTATCATCTGGCATGACCCAACAGATTATTTGAATCTACATAATGATATCTTGAAAGACAAGATTCAATTCTCTTGTTGTTAACATAAACTTCATCAAGTTCTGCAACTTTCACAAAAACTTTCTCACACACAAAAATGAATTTGACTGGTAGTTAACTTTGAACTTACACATTTGTGTTGAGCATCAGAGAACCCCAAAAAAAATTATGGTAACTAAATATTACACAGTCTAGATAAACATAGTTTTGGTGAATGATCAGAATATTCATGATGTACCAATGTTTGTTTATAAAGTTCTTTGGAGATTTCCACAAAGTACCATTCAAAACTTTATAAAGTTCCAAAGGTTCTTTTCCCAATAAAAGGGGTGGTTAGCGGAACATAATGCTTGACAACAAAAGGTGCTTTTGTGGTATGTCAAATCTTCCTACCCTCATTCATATGAAGATCGTGATTCTGTTTTGGAGTTTTGTACGGACATGACATATACTTGTTTGCATAAATTTCAAAAACAAACACCGCCTTTACTCCGACTAGCCTAGTGCCATCGATGGGAGAGATGTGTTCAAGGGTGCGTGGGTTGGATGATTTGAGCGTTGGAGGGTGCGAGGGTTGGATTCAATTCTCTTGTTTGTTGCTTTTAGCTGCCATGACCTACGAGAGCGACCCTTGTGAAGCTTCATGAAATAAGGTATTTCATGTTTGATGTGTAATACAGGAAGGTACAACAAAGTATATGTATGGCATCCAAGTTTCTGTTACTTCCCATTTACATAAAGGGCAACATCTGGCATGACCCAACCGATTATTCGAATTTAACCAAATACTCTTGTTGTTCGAATAAACTTCATTCAAGTTCTGCAACTTTCAGAAAATTTTGTCCACCAAAAAAAATGATTTTGTGTCTTAGTTGACTAAGTGAACTTACACATTTGTGTTGAACATCACGCTACCCAACAAAAAATTATGGTAACTAAAAAGTGCACAGTCTGGATAAACACAGTTTTGGTGGACGATCAGACTATTCATGATGTACCAATGTTCTTTTATTAAGTTCTATGGAGATTTTCACAAAGTACCAATCACAAGTTTATAAAGTTCCAAGGCATCTTTTCCCAACAAAAACGGGTGGTTCGCGGAATAGAATGCTTGACAACAAAAGGTGCTTTTGTGGTATATAAAACTTCCTACTCTCATTCTTATGAATCCCGTGATTCAGTTTTGGAGTTTTGTACGGACATGAGACATACTTATTTGCATAAATTTAAAAAACAAACACCACCTTGACACCGACAAGCCTAGCATCGGCGATGGGAGAGATGTGTTGAAGGGTGCGAGGGTTGGATTCTTTGAGGGTTAGAGGGTGCAAGGGTTGGATTCAATTCTCTTGTTTGTTGCTTTTGGCTGCCATGAACTACGAGAGCGACCCTTGTGAAGCTTCATGAAATAAGGTATTTCACATTTGATGTGTAATACATGAAGGTACAACAAAGTATATGTATGGCATCCAAGTTTTTGTTACTTTCCATTTACATAAAGGGCAAAATCTGGCATGACCCAACCGATTAGTCAAATTTAACCAAATACTCTTATTGTTCGAATAAACTTTATCCAAGTTTTGCAACTTTCAGAAATTTTTGTCCACCAAAAAATGAGTTTGTGTCTTAGTTGCCTAAGTGAACTTACACATTAGTGTTGAACATCACGATGCCCAACAAAAAATTATGGTAACATGAAAGTGCATAGTCTGGATAAACACAGTTTTGGTGCACGGTCAAACTATTCATGATGTACCAATGATCTTTTATTAAGTTCTATAGAGATTTCCGTAAAGTACCAATCACAAGTTTATAAAGTTCCAAGGGATCTTTTCCAACCAAAAACGAGTGGTTCGCGGAATAGAATGCTTCACAAAAAAAGGTGCTTTTGTGGTATATCAAAGCTTCCTACTCTCATTTTTATGAATCTCGTGATTTAGTTTTGGAGATTTGTACGGACATGAGATATATTTGTTTGCATAAATTTAAAAAACAAACACCACCTTAACACCGACAAGCCTAGCATCGGTGATGGGAGAGATGTGTTGAAGGGTGCGAGGGTTGGACTCTTTGAGGGTTGGAGGGTGCGAGGGTTGGATTCAGTTCACTTGTTTGTTGCTTTTGGCCGCCATGAGCTACGAGAGTGACCCTTGTGAAGCTTTATGAAATAAGGTATTTCACATTTGATGTGTAATACATGAAGGTACAACAAAGTATATGTGCATCCAAGTTTTTGTTACTTTCCATTTACATAAAGGGCAACATCTGGCATGACCCAACCGATTATTCAAATTTAACCAAATACTCTTGTTGTTCGAATAAACTTAATCCAAGTTCTACAACTTTCAGAAATTTTTGTCCACCAAAAAAATAAGTTTGTGTCTTAGTTGACTAAGTGAACTTACACATTTGTGTTGAACATCACGATGCCCAACAAAAAATTATGGTAAGATGAAAGTGCAAAGTCTGGATAAACACCGTTTTGGTGGACGGTCAAACTATTCATGATGTACCAATGTTCTTTTATTAAGTTCTATAGAGATTTTCACAAATTACCAATCACAAGTTTATAAAGTTCTAAGGGATCTTTTCCCAACTAAAACGGGTGGTTCGCGGAATAGAATGCTTGACAACAAAAGGTCCTTTTGTGGTATATCAAAACTTCCTACTCTCATTCTTATGAATCCCATGATTCAGTTTTGGAGTTTTGTACGGACAAGAGACATACTTGTTTGCATAAGTTTCAAAAACAAACACCACCTTGACACCGACAAGCCTAGCATCGGCGATGGGAGAGATGTGTTAAAGGGTGCGAGGGTTGGATTCAGCTCACTTGTTTGTTGCTTTTGGCCGCCATGAGCTACGAGAGCGACCCTAGTGAAGCTTCATGAAATAAGGTATTTCACGTTTGATGTGTAACACATGAATGTACAACAAAGTATATGTATGGTATCCAAGTTTTTGTTACTTTCCATTTACATAAAGGGCAACATCTGGCATGACCCAACCGATTATTCGAATTTAACCAAATACTCTTGTTGTTTGAATAAACTTCATCCAAGTTCTGCAACTTTCAGAAATTTTTGTCCACCAAAAAATGAGTGTGTCTTAGTTGACTAAGTGAACTTACACATTTGTGTTGAACATGACGATGCCCCAAAAAAAATTATGGTAACTAGAAAGTGCATAGTCTAGATAAACACAGTTTTGGTGGACGGTCAGACTATTCGTGATTTACCAATGTCTTTTATTAAGTTCTATGGAAATTTTCACAAAGTACCAATCACAAGTTTATAAAGTTTCAAGGGATCTTTTCCCAACAAAAAACAGGTGGTTCGCGGAATAGAATGCTTGACAACAAAAGGTGGTTTTGTGGTATATCAAAACTTCCTACTCTCATTTTTATAAATCCTATGATTCAGTTTTGGAGTTTTGTACGGACATGAGATATGCTTGTATGCATAAATTTCAAAAACAAACACCACCCTGACACCGACAAGCCTAGCATCGATGATGGGAGAGATGTGTTGAAGGCTGCGAGGGATGGATTCTTTGAGGGTTAGAGGGTGCGAGGGTTGGATTCAGTTCTCTTGTTTCATACTATCCATTGGTGGGAGGTTTGAAAAATGCAGGCAACAAACCGCAAAGGCAGTGGTGGGAGACATGGGTGGATCTAGGCCACATGCTACCAAGTCCATGGCCCAGTGACAATAGTGTAGTTCGAAGGGACACCGTAGTTGCATTGTTTCATACTATCCATATGAAGGTGGCCCAAGGCGTCTCGCATGGTTGAGTCTGTCACTGGTGGGTGAGACCAAACCACATGATCTGTTGGGAAGTTGAGTTGTAGGTTGGGCATTGTGGGTGATGTTGGTCCTACTTGTTGTGGGTTTGGAGGCGATCCTAGCTCACCGATGAGACTAGATCCTATGGCAGCCGCTTGGAGGGTGAATCCAAAGTTGACTGCAAACTAGTTGCACTTGGAGGCTTTGCGCCAAGGAACAATGGTGATTGAGAAGCTTGTGGGTATCAAGAGGATCTCCCTAGATTTTTTCTTAGCCTTATCCTCTCGTGCTGGTTGATCTTAGTTTTCTGATATACTATATCTATGTGCAAATAAGATCACAAATCTATATTCGAGAGGAACCAAACAATACATCAATACACATTTTGAAAAAGACAAACATCAAACCATGAAGTTGGTGGTGGGTTACAGTAGTGGATCTAGGACACATGTTACTTTCCATTTACATAAAGGGCAACATCTAGCATGACCCAACCGATTATTCGAATTTAACGAAATACTCTTGTTGTTCGAATAAGCTTCATCCAAGTTCTGCAACTTTCAGAAAATTTTGTCCACCAAAAAAATGATTTTGTGTCTTAGTTGACTAAGTGAACTTAGACATTTGTGTTGAACATCACGCTGCCCAACAAAAAATTATGGTAACTAAAAATGCACAACCTAGATAAACACAGTTTTGGTGGACGATCAGATTATTCATGATGTACCAATGTTCTTTTATTAGGTTCTATGGAGATTTTCACAAATTACCAATCACAAGTTTATAAAGTTCCAAGAGATCTTTTCCCAACAAAAACGGGTGGTTCGCGGAATAGAATGCTTGACAACAAAAGGTGCTTTTGTTGTATATCAAAACTTACTACTCTCATTCTTATGAATCCCGTGATTTAGTTTTGGAGTTTTGTACGGACATGAGACATACTTGTTTGCATAAATTTCAAAAACAAACACCACCTTGACACCGACAAGCCTAGCATCGGCGATGGGAGAGATGTGTTGAAGGGTGCGAGGGTTGGATTCTTTAAGGGTTGGAGGGTGCGAGGGTTGGATTCAATTCTCTTGTTTGTTACTTTTGGCCGCCATGAGCTACGATAGCGACCCTTGTGAAGCTTCATGAAATAAGGTATTTCACATTTGATGTGTAATACATGAAGGTACAACAAAGTATATGTGCATCCAAGTTTTTGTTACTTTCCATTTACATAAAGGGCAACATCTGGCATGACCCAACCGATTATTCAAATTTAACCAAATACTCTTGTTGTTCGAATAAACTTAATCCAAGTTCTGCAACTTTCAAAAAAAATTGTCCACCAAAAAATGAGTTTGTGTCTTAGTTGACTACGTGAACTTACACATTTGTGATGAACATCACGATGCCCAACAAAAAATTATGGTAACATGAAAGTGCAAAGTCTGGATAAACACAGTATTGGTGGACGGTCAAACTATTCATGATGTACCAATGTTCTTTCATTAAGTTCTATAGAGATTTTCATAAAGTACCAATCACAAGTTTATAAAGTTCCAAGGGATCTTTTCCCAACTAAAACAGGTGGTTCGCGGAATAGAATGCTTGACAACAAAAGGTGCTTTTGTGGTATATCAAAACTTCCTACTCTCATTGTCAAGGTGGTGTTTGTTTTTGAAATTTATGCAAACAAGTATGTCTCATGTCCGTAGAAAACTCCAAAACTGAAGGTGGCCCAAGGCGTCTCGCATGGTTGAGTCTGCCACTGGTGGGAGAGACCAAACCACATGAGCTGTTGGGAAGTTGAGTTGTAGGTTGGGCATTGTGGGTGATGTTGGTCCTGCTTGTTGTGGGTTTGGAGGTGATCCTAGCTCACTGATGAGACTGGATCCTATGGCGGCAGCCTCGAGGGTGGATCCAAAGTTGACTAAAAACTAGTTGCAGTTGGAGGCTGTGCGCCAAGGAACAATGGTGATTGAGAAGCTTATGGGTATCAAGAGGATCTCCCTAGATTTTTTTTAGCCTTATCCTCTCGTGCTGGTTGATCTTAGTTTTCTGATATACTATATCTATGTGCAAATAAGATCACAAATCTATATTTGAGAGGAACCAAACAATACATCAATACGCATTTTGAAAAAGACAAACATCGAACCGTGAAGTTGGTGGTGGGTTACAGTAGCGGATCTGGGACACATGTTACCAAGGCCATGGAATGAGGCCCGGCCAGTGATGGTGGTGTTGGATGACAGGACACTATAGCACCATTGTTTTACACTATTCATATGAAGGTGACCCAGTGCATCACTCAGTTGTTACGCCACTAGTGGTAAACGCCGAACTAGAGGAGTTGTTGGGGAGTCAAGCTGCATGTCGGGTACCATGGGTGATGCTGGTCCTGCCTGCTATGGGCGTGGAGGTGATCCTAGCCTATTGATGAGACTGGATTCGGTGGCGGCCACTAGTGGGAGAAGCCAAACCAGAGGAGTTGTTGGGGAGTCAAGATGCATGTCGGGTACCATGGGTGATGCTAGTCCTACCTTCTATGGGCGTGGAGGTGATCCTAGCCCATTGATGAGACTGGATCCGGTGGCAGCCAAAGTCGTAGATGCTGGATCTGGTGGCGGCCGGATTCTTAGAGGCTGGCTCCAAAGTAGATGACCTATCTTGTTGTGGTTAGCGGTGATATGCTAAATAGTGCATGGCCTGGATTAATATGATTTTCATGGATGATGACAACACTCATTATGCACCAATATTTCTTTTTATAAAGTTCTTTGGATATTTTCATGGCGTACCAATCACTTGTTTATAAAGTTTCAATGGATCTTCTACCAACAACAAGCTGGTTCACGGAGTAGAACGCTTAATTACAAAAAAGTGCAGTTCTGGTTTATCATAACCGATTATTTTGTGTTCAGTGTGACACGCATAACATAGTACAACAAATTATATGTATGAAAAAGTCACAACAGATTATTTCAATGAACAAAATTCGTGATATCTTACATGAACAAATTACATCCAAGTTTTGTAGACCTTTCGAAGAATCTCCAAACAATAACGAACAAATAATGAGTAATATTTTACACCGACACATTTCTCCCATTGAGTGGAATTCATCAGGCATTAATAACTATATAATTATGGTGAGTTAACTATAGAAAAGTTCAGATATATGCGTGTGTGAAGTAAAGCACACCAAATCGATGAGGATAATCTATAGCCTAATCACCCGCTAGTGTTTCGGCAGTACACCAACGCTAATCCAATAACTTGTTATGTCTGCGACCAGAAAGGACATGGATAGCTGTGCTTTAAATAGTTTCTGGTATATGAGAACACTTTGTTCCAGTAGACTCACGTTTGTTTGCTTTAATTCTTAACCGTACTTCTAAGTGAAAAGTCCTTTGAATATTGACAATAAAGTTCGGATTACACGCTTATAAAGTTCTGTAATGTTTGGCCAATTAGTATTAACAAAGTTGTGGCATCTCAAATTAATCGGAAAGATTTTCAATCTTTATAACAATTAATGGCCACAGCTCTAACAAATTTAATAAATAAATAATCAGCAAAAATTACAATTTGTGAGGAATATCTCCGAGCCGATTTGAACAGGTAGATCCCTACATATCCCACTCGAAAAACAATCTGAAGTTGTTATCTAAAGAAGTAGAAATTTTGGGCAAACCTGAGGTACTCTTTAAACAAATTTGAAAGAACTTTACATATCAAGCATGATATTATACAAGACTGCATTGTAAGACGTCGGAACTTTACGCACAAACAATGAAGAACTTTATAGATTTAGTCCATAAAAAACTTTGAAATAAATTTGACTATATTCAACATTAGACTCGTTTTAAAGAGTTCATCGCGAGGAAGTCAAATATGTGAACGAAATTAAAGTAACATTCATTAAGTGAAAACTATGCTCAATTTTAAGTTTGTAGTACATTTGAGTAAGAGAATCTAGTATACTGCGTGGGCAATCTGGCAGGTCTCGCAAGTACGAATCGGCTCAGAATCAGCTCGTCCCGGCAGGGTGCGCGGCGTGCGCCACTGAAACGGCCAATTTTGTGCTCTTCCATCTGATAGGGCATTAATTAATGTCTTGTACTAATATAATCCTAATGAATCAAAGAGTATGCAATCTCCATTTTTTATGGACGAGCCAAACACGACGCACGGCAATCGAAAAATCATCAGCAAGAAATTGAGCATCACTTGTCATCCATTCATTTTAGTATTTCACACACCACTTTTATGAAGAAAAGACATTATTTCGATGTAATGAAGCCAACATAGGAAAAATAGACAAAAAGATCTGGTACGAATGTACAATAAACGCAGTTTATTTGAAGAAACTACAAGGAGCCATTCTCGGTTCAGACCCGAAGATCTGATTCTACGATTTTGGACAATAACTCCACTGCCTCAAATCAAATGGTGAATTAAAACAGAAAATTCTGGTCATGGTGGAATCAGCAAACCAAACTCAAGCCACAAATCATGGTGAGGCAAGATATGGGTAATTAGAAGATATCTGCCTTTTCTAATTCGCCAAAACGCAAGCAATTAGATGCATACAGTCAATTAATCACAACCAAACACAAGAAAGTATTTAAAACTGCTGAAACACATCAAAAAATACTTTGCTATCAAATCGCATCCTACGCAAATTTATGAAGCAAGGAAAATGAGAGAAGGATGGATGTGCATCGCACTCACAGGGCGTTAGCGCGCCTTGCCGTTATTTCAACCGTCATTAAAAAATGATGCCTCCATTTGCAATGCTATAAGTGTGGGTGACAAAGTAGGAGGCGAGGTGGGTAATCAATCCCAGTCACCTCAGTAGGCGGTAGGGTGCGCATCAATTATTTTCAACCAAGAGATTGTTGCTGGTCATCAAGTGAGATGGGTGTCAAGTGTACGAGAGCTGGAGAAGAAAGCTAGCACCTTGAGGTGTACCTCTCACAAGTTTTTCAGGTCTAGGGTGAGTTCATGGGACACTGACCATCGTGTGTTTGCCATCCAGGCAAGCTGCTTCTTGTCTTGGGCAAGATCCTTAGTTGGGCAATTAAACAAGAATAAGGGGCACCTCCCTCCCTCCCTCCCGTGTCGCCCCCGCTCGGGCGGCACAGGAGGTGAAACGCTAGCCGCCGCCAGAGGCCGGCCTTCCTCCCCTCTCTCCCCCCCGCCTCCGTCGGAGGATGACGGGGGCGGGGTCTCTCTCACTCTCACGGCGCCTCGTCGCGAGGGCCCGTGGCCTGGGCGGCGGCGGCGGTTCCCGGCGGCGTGGCGGCGTCTGGCAGCGCAGGGAGGGCGCGTGGCGGCGGTGCGGTGGGCGTGAGCTCGTGGCTGCGGCAGGCGGCAAGGCTCCGGTGTCGTGGTGGCGCATGGCAGCAGGGCCCGATCTGGGCCTTTGCGGGCCTATGCGGGCCGCGGCATCGGGGCGTGGCGGCGGCGCGTGGGCTGGCGACATGGTAGGGAGAAATACAACTCCACAAGGAGGAAGGGCCGAAAGGACTATCTTTTACCATTAATCATCACTGGTGTGTTGGAGATTCGTGCAGACAGTTTCTTAGAAAGCCCCTCCCACCTTTGTACTATCTAATTTCTAAGCCCATTGCATTATTGCAGGACGCCCCCTATATTTTTAGGCATTCTTTAGAAGCTGCGTCTTTGTTTTAGACTTAACATAAGTAACAGACTTAACATTAATTAAAGTCCAGATTTAACATTAATTACAAGTACCAAATCGAAACATTCAATAATTAATTGTAGTTTCATATATAATTAACAGAAGATTCAATTAATTAACCAAAGATCCATCAACAATTTCCAGAAGATTCATGTAAGATAATAAAGCAAAATTGCTTATTTTTCAAACATGTAAGATTCATGCAATTTCCAATAGTTTCATACAAGATTCATCAATAATTAACAGCAGATCATCTAAGTTTCATGCATTTGTCATAGATAATTCCCATAATAATTAACAACCCAGATCCATAGATGTGTCATAATTAAACACATAGTTTTCACAGATGATTCAAAAAAGTTAATCATATGTTTCGTAGTAGATTTATCAGGGTATCGATAAAATATACATGTTCCATAGGAGATTTATACATTGTAACTTGATCCAACATCTGAACTTCAAAGCCTGATACAAGATTATGTCATGTTTCATACATTTTTTCTGATCTGGAAACAAGAAATACCATTTTTCACAAGAAATTTTCATTGTAACTTGATTACCACAATCTTCGAAAATTTACAGAGGATTGAACACGAGTTCCATACAAGATTCATAGAAGATTCGGACTAATTGACATAATTAATGTCATACATGGATGAAACCTGCAGGATTGGACAAGATTTGCACAAATATTACACTGGGTCCCAAAATACTTTCAGTGTCAAGAAACTAATGACTACACTGGATCTTGAAAAAAACTTGGAAAAATCATTGAGAATCTTCCAAATCACAGAAAATTCGAACAAAATCACAGATTCAATCAAGTTTTCATCACATAAACTGGATCAAAATAAAAGGGTAGAGGAAGAACACAGAGGGGAGGTCGCTGGCCATAGTTGTGGATGACCGGGCGCGTTGGAGGTCGGCTCCTGTCGGAAACGCGAGGTCTCCGGCCGCCAAACTCAGTGCCACGCCGGATCTGGCACTTGAGGAGATCGCCGGCGGACTGGAGGTGGCATGCGGCGCCAGATCCGGTGCCTGCTGGACGAGACCTGGAAGTGGAGGAGCGGGAGAGCGGCCCCGCATGTGTGAAGAAGCGGAGAAGCCCGTCGCGCGTACTCGTCGTCGACGAGGCAGCCGCCGCGCGGGCACACATCGAAGGATGGCGGCCGGGTGGAGAGCTATGCCATCGGCCGTCAGGGTGGGTGATAGCGATATCGGAAGGGGAGGCGTGTCGCGGGGTGGGGAGGGGGATGAGGGGATTAGGGTTTCGTTTGGAGGTTATCCAGTCTAGGGATGACAGCGGGCTGATTTTAAACTTCATGGAGGGCTAAAATGCAAAAGTATCGCAGGCTTTGACCGGGTGGACTTTGCACAAATCTCTAATAAACGTGGGGCATAGATAGTGCCGGGGGCCCTTCTGCCTTGTGGGAAATCCGCACTCCATGGTAGGCGGACATTTGGCATGTGTCCGTACTTGTATGTTAAACTTGTAGCTCAGTGGTTGGACATGCAGTGGCACTCCCAACCGACCCGAGTTCGAATCTTGTGTGGGTCAAATTTCGGTTGTCTCACCTTCCTTCTTAATAAATTTTTTATTAAAAAAAAAGCTCGAGCTCCAACTAGCCTAGCGACGTCTTTGGCAGAAAATATGGTAATGATACTTTGCTCATATAACTTTAATGGGTACATCACCTAGGTATACCGGCCAATCAAACATCATTGACATAACTTGGCGGCCACATCACAAAGTCTAACATCATTGAGCTAGAATAGGTCCATAAGCCTTCTTCTGATGCAGTTCACATCATGCATGTATAGGATCTGTATGATGTAGACGGAATTACATTGTGGGCACATCATCGCCCCGATGCATGTATCATATAACATATACAAAAATTCACTTTAGAGCTCGGGACACATGGAGCTCTTTATTTTTCAAATTGTGAAAACATAATTTCAAAGTTTTAAAAATTTCTGAACAAAAATTCTAGACGTAGATATGTACTCTACCAACATACAAAATCTCAACCCTAAATATCTTATATTTTGGGACTAAAAATGACAAAATCTGATAAAATTTGGAGGTTTGAAAGTTTACATTGATCAAATATTCATGTATGAAAATTATTAGGGAGCCATGCAATCTCCACTGAAACTGTGCATCACTGTATCTATAAAAGAGAAAACTTTTCATCGCGACAAAATTAAAACCAACTAAGCCGGCAAGGGGTGGAGGCACACAAACTTCCAGTGCATGAGTTCAAGATCTCATTGATTATGATCACTACTGAGGCAGTAGCTACCCAAGGTTTGCAAATAAGTAGCAATACCCGACCACCACAAAAGATTACCAATAGTAAGGATTGTACCTTTGGAGTATAGCAGAATTCCAGGAAACCAATCCCTCCGGACAGAATTCCTATCTTTCATAAAGTCCATGAGAAAAGTCACCGCCATTACGGTTGAGCAGTTGGTCGAACTTGCGGTGGATGACAGTGCAGCAACACTAATTGCGTTGACGGCGAGGCCCTCCTCACTTATCACCGGTGCAGCAAGCTCGGGAAAAACATTGTTGGTCGACGCTGAGGCGTAGGTGTTGCTGCTTGGGCACTGTAGTAGCAAGGTCAGCAGCGTTGATGTCAATTACCATAGAGATGATGTCAAGCTCTATATATGGACCCGGAGCACTATGGAGACATGCATCTGAAGTTTCCGCCCAGTACTGCGGAGCCACCGACGAGGAGATGATTACAGGGCCTCGATCAAGAGTGACAGGGTGAGATAATTACAGGTAAATTCACATGAGCTTCCCCGTTATGTTTCCGCCCAGTGTATCCTACCGCTGATGATTGTGTGCTGTCTTGACCAGCCGCAACAACATCAGCGGGTGACCTGAGTGGCGTGGTACATCAAGAAAATCTGGGACGTGCCGTGGTGATGGGCAATCTACTTTGTCACTCACATTATATGATCTTCGTCCCAAAACTTTCTAGACCAAACTATGCTGTGTTGATCACACCAGCTCAAAGTAGCACGCTACTACTGTCAATATATTCATGACTAGATTTGTTCACCCATGTCCTACTCAAATTTCTAATGCATCTCATTCCTGATATATATATGTCATAGTACTAGACTCCTCCGGTACCATTCACTGAGCTCGCCATTGTTGCATTCCTCCATGGTTTGCGATTCTGCCCTAGCAACTACAAGGGATTTTGCTATATGTGGTAGCTAGTTCTTTATAGAAGGTCGGTGGTTGAGAATATTGTGTAGTCTGAATATTAGTGTGTCACCAAACATCACATGCCAGTTGTTGTGTCTCTTTATTTTTATACAAGCTGCGTTCACTACACCTCTATATTTTTTTCAAAAAGTCAAGTAAAGTGAAAGTTGACCAAACTTCTTAAAAAAACGTCAACAGTCATAGTCTTACATAGTTTGGTCTGGGTCTCTCTCACTCTCGTGGCGCCTCGTCGAGAGGGCCCGTGGCCTGGGCGGCGGCGGTGGTTCCCGGCGGCGTGGCGGCGTGTGGCGGCGCGGGGAGGGCGCGTGCCGGCGGTGCGGTGGGCGCGAGGTCGTGGCTGCGGCGGGCGGCGAGGCTCCGGTGTCGTGGTGGCGCATGGCAGCAGGGCCCGATCTGGGCCTTTGCGGGCCTGTGCGGGCCGCGGCATCGGGGCGTGGCGGCGGCGCGTGGGCTCCGGCTCCGGCGTGCTGTGTGGATGCCGCAGCCGTGGTGGTCGGCGGGCATGGGGGGCCTCCTCCCCCGAGCCCATGGCGGTCGCTTCGGTGGTCTGCATCTCGGCATCGACGACATCGAGGTGCTGTGGCGGCGGCAGGGCAATCCAGCGAGGACGGTGTGCTGCTCCAAGGCCTGGTGAGTCGGGGTGAGGTGCACGACACTCCGGATGAAAATCTGCTCGAGCTTAGGTCGGAGCCGGTGATGACGGCGCTTGCGGGCGTCGCTCCCCTCCTTGGAGGCGTCACCGAGGAGTGCTCGCACCTTCACCTACTCGAGGTGGTGTCTCCGGGGTGAAAACCCAGATCGGGCTGGCCGATCGGCGGTGGCGGCGTCTCCGACGTCGTTTCTTTCTTGAAAGCATCGCTTTTCGGGACACGTACTTGTGGAGCACACGGTTCTGGCGCGGTGTCGCTCTGGCGTTGCTACTGCTCAAGGTTGAGCTTCCAAGGCGCAATGTACGCCATCGTCGGCGACTCCAAGGTGGCACCTTTCTCGGGCTGGCCAAGTCCTGCCACCCGCCTGCCGACTCTTAGGCGCTCGAGGGTAGCTGGTACGTTGACGAGGAGAGTTCGGAGGAGGTCGTTTCTTCGGAGTTGCTTGGCGTTGGTCGTGACGCGGCTTGTGGTTCAGTTTGGGCGAGGCCCTTGTATCATTGTTGTTGTAGTGCGTGGTGGCTAGTCTTCGGATTAGCAGTGTGTTGTAGCCATTCTCGGCGTTGTGTATCGGACATCGGCCTCTTCTTCTATGTGACAGATATGTCTCCCAGGACATATTCTTGAAAAAAAAATAGTCTTACATAGGTATCATGAAAATATATTTCACAGTATATCTAATGATATAGATTTTGTAAGTTACATGTTAATGATTTTTTCTAAACACTTGATCAAACTTTACATAGTTTGCCTTTAAAAAAATGTAAACCTTATTCTTTAGAACGGAGGTCGTAGGAAACTAGGACAATATAGCCATCATGAAATCAAGCTACTAAGTTCATGTACAGTGCAAGGTGCTTAGGATGGTACTTAGGGTGTGTTCGGTTCGGGAACGAAGTGGAACGTAATGTAATGGTTCCATTCTACTGGAATGGGTTGGTTCCATTCTAGTGTTCGGTTCACACAAAAAAGTAGAACGGAGTGGTTCCATCCGGTGTTCGGTTCACACAAAAAATATGGAATGGAATGGCTACTATTTGGCTTAATACTTTTTTTAGTCCAAAAATTGGCTCCTTATCTCCTACCGCCGCCGCCTGCTACTTCTCCCCGCCGGCCGGTCGTCTTCGCATGCTTGCTGGCCTGCCCGCCCGCCCGCCTGCCCGCCGGCTGCCTGCCCGCCGGCCGCCCGCCCGCCCGCCGGCCGCCCGGCTGCCCGTCGGCCTGATTTCTGGCCGCCGCCCGCCCTCCAACGTCGCTGGCCTGATTGCTGGCCGCCATCGCCCGTGGATTGAGGAGGGCACGAGGAGTGAGACGAGGCGCACGGGAGTGATTAGGGGTGGGTCCCGGTCAGAGAGCAATTAGGGGTCAGTAATTTGCTTTTTTTTCCTAATCAGAGTGCGATTAGTGGGCAAGGAACGAGCACATTCCACCGATTCGGTGGAATGGCTTGGTTCTGCATATTGGCCGAATATTCTCTTCCGGGGAACGGTTCCATTCCACTTGTTTTGCTAACCGAACACACGGATGGATCCCAGGTGCAGAACGGTTCCATTCCATTCTACTTGGTGACACCAACCGAACACACCCTTAGAAAAGTAAACCACGCATTTTCTTAAGCATCAATGCTTATTTGTATATGGGGTGCCTAGTTAGACATCTACCTAGTATAAATAAGCACTACTACCTCTGTTTTGATAAATAAGGCGCACGCATATTTTAAAACGAACTTTGACCCAAAAAATTGTATAACAAAATCTTGATTATATTTTACGTAATTAGTATCATTGGGTTTGTTTTTAAAGCACTTTCTAATGATGCTAATTTTATATTGACAATCTTTATATATTTAGAGTAACTCTTGGTAAAATAAAAATATGCAAAATAAGAGCGCCTTATTCTTTGAAATGGAGGGAGTAGTGCTTAACTGAAAACCGAATTATTTCTCTAAGCACCTTCCTAAGCATATTGCGTTGTAGATGCCCCAAGAAGAAATGCCAAGAGTTATTTATTTATAGCTCGAGTTGGCAACTGAAACACAAATAGCGACACCAGACATTTGTGTGTAATTAAAGAAAAATATATAAACCCAAGAGTGTATATTAAATGAGAACTGAGGAGGATCATTGTTAGTGCATTTTGGGTGTCATTTTTAATTGTTGCTAATTTATGTTCTTCACGACTATGCTCTGCAATGAATATGTAGTTTCACTGGGTAGCTCTATAGGGCTTTGAGATGATTTGGTGAGATTGATCAGCCAGGAACCAAAATTGAAATTCTTTATCTATTTTTAGGTACTTAGATTAATGTTACATGTGTTATGTTCTACATGACTAGTTAGGCATAAACATAATGAATATCTACGGACCCAAAATCATCATCTTTTTTTGAAAAGGAGGTTGAAATCCTAGCCTTTGCATCAATTATATTATGTAAGAAAATCTTACAAATGAATACATTGATCAATCCAAAGTCACCACCTGGGATACAACATCATACCTACAAGGTTGGTGAAGGGGTGGCCATGATCAGGGTCGTGTGCCTTGACCTCGGACTTATGCATGTCATCTAAAATTTGTCGCAATGGCATCAACGGGTGACACGAATGGAGTGGTACATAAAGGAAAACAGGGACGTGATGCGGTGGCGGGAAATCTACTGTGTCACTCAAATGATATGATCTTTGCCCCGAAACTCTCTAGACCAAACTATGCTGACTTTATCACACACAGATCCAATACACGCGCTACTACCGTCAATAGATTAATGACTAGATTTGCTCACCCATCTCCTAGTCAAATTTCTAATGCATCTCATTCCTAGGTATGTCATGCCACTAGACTCCTCCGGTGCCGTTCACTGAGCTTGTCATTGTTGCTTTCCTCTGCGGTTCACCATTCTTCCCAAGGAACAACAAGTGATTTTGCTATATGTGGTAGCTAGTTATTTATAGAGGTCCGTGGTTGAACATACTCCCTCCGTCAAAAATTACCCTGCATTCTGGGTTTAGTCAAAGTCAAACTTTATAAATTTTGACTAAGCGTATAAGAAAAAATATTAATATTTATAATATGAAATAATCATTATTAGAATTGTCATAAAATATATTTTCATATTGCATGTTTTTGATTTCATAGTTATTGATAGTTTTACCAATATGTTTGGTCAAAATTTGAAAAGTTTGACTTTGACCAAACACAGAATGCAGGGTAATTCCTGACGGAGGGAGTATTGTGTAGTCTGGACATTAATGTGTCACCAAACAACACATGTCAGTAGTTGTGTCACTAATTTTTATACAAGTTGCGTTCATTGCACCTCTATATATTTAGAAGGAAACTAGGACAATATAGGCATCACGAACTCAAGCTACCAAGAAAAAATGTCATGTTGATTTATTCGAGCACGATTTGGGATTTGAAAGACAAGTAGTGACACCAAAAACATTTGTGTGTAACTAAAGGAACATATATAAACCCAATAGTGTATTAACGAGGATCATCGTGATTGCATTTTGGGTATCATTTTGAATTGTTGCTAATTTCTGTTCTTCGCGGCTTTGCTCAGCAAAGGACATGTAGTTTCATTGGGTAGATCTATAGCGCTTTAATCCGGTGAGATTGATCGGATGGGGAACCAAAATTGAAATTATTGATATCTTTTTTATTTACGTAGATTAATGTGTTGGATAATTAGGCACAATTTCCATAATTAATTCCAGAATATTAAGCATGACAAAACCAGCTACTACCACATGTAACTCGAACATACTAGATGTACTGAACAACAAGATGAACGAAAACAAGATGAACAAATTTGTTACGAGGCTCTACTTTAGTATGGAAGTCTGATGTGGGACCACTAGCAACTCAAAATAAACGAGCATACAAGAACTAGAAAAAATAACAAAAAATTACAACTATGTTCAAAGTAGCATTTGCTAGAATAAGGATAAGCATGTGGTACTTGATTCAAACACACAAACATTTGTACACTTCTTCACTTTGTTTTCTGAAGCTTTACTTGATCCCTTTCTTGGAGTTCTAGCCCAAGATGAAACAAGATAAACACATTGCTTACAGAAATTACATAGGTAAAAAAATATTAATCATAAGCCTCTGATTGTCATTGTTGCTCGGGCACCGTGCTCGTGCTTGGCTTTGAGCTTGTAGGTACAATGGACTTGCCTATGAGGAATTTAGGGCGTTTGTTGTGTTGGCTGACCTGTGATTGCAGAACCTCCATCAGTTCTTCTTTCTCCCCACATTTTTTCACAAGAAGCTCACTCAAGTTCTCTAGACTCGGCACTCCAGACAAGCCATCACTACTGTCACATATTTCTCTACAGTTGTTCACCCAAAGCTTCTCAAGATCAGGCATTGAATCTTTCTCGATCTTCACCTTCTCAACATTATCTAGTCCATCAATGTCAAGGAATTTGAGCTTTAGGAATTTACCTGTACTGAAACACAGTACCTTCCCTATGTAGGATTTCTCCCACAAGCCCAAGAAAGCCACACTGCGTAAGCTCCCAATCATATCAACTTGTTCTTGCTCTAGTTTTGACCCTAGCAGCTTCAACTTGGTCAAATCATTGAGTGTAGTGATCCATCTAGGAAACAAGGATAGATCACCTAATAGCTTCAATGAAGCTAGATGCTTTGGTGTTGCTAGCTCATCCATTTCGGCAAGAAACTCAAGAGAATGAGATCGCACCTCAAGCTTCTGCAATCGGCCGAGCTTCCCTATAGATTGACACAATTCTTGACTTCCTATCTCTGTGAGACCTGTTACTGTAACTGCTAGCCTTTGCAGATCCGTCAGTTTCTCAAGCCTTCTTGCCACACCATTTCCCTGACCAACATTGAATGCACCCAACATATGCAAGTTCGTTAGCTTATCAATACCTCTGGGTGCCCTTACACTAAGTTGGTACATGCTAGAAACCTTTCGATGATGATTATAGTTGCACCATAGAAAGGAGGCCATGTTTCCCAGTAGGTTGTTCTTGTTATCATTCTCTATTTTCACCACCCTTTGTAGTAGATCTCTAGAGAACTTGACACCAGCAAGAAGATATCGTAGCTTCTCAAGTTTAAAAAATCCATGAGGGAGTCGTGTCACTTGTGTGCCCTGGATGTCTAGCGTTTCTAGCCACCGAAGGTTCTGCAAAGAAGATGGAAGCTTCGAAATTTTTGTTCCTCTCAAAGAAAGATACCTTAGGTGAGGTAGATCCCCTATGTGCCTGAGGTCTTCATTCTTCACATTTGTTGTGTCTTCTAGGTCTAGCACTCGTAGCAACCGCATTTTAGGAGAGATGAGAGAAGCAGGGCAATCTCCAAAAATGGTCAATGATCGAATATATGACAAGTTCATGTTTTTCAGTTTCTTATCCCCCTTCCATCTGGATATTACTAGGTGTCGAATCTTACTTTGTGGAACCTCCTTGCACTCCTTCTCAATGAGAAAGAGTTGATTTTCTTCAATAGCCTTGGACGAGATCATTTGCAACACCATGCTATGAATACTACAATGATCAATTCTTGAACCAGGTATAATCTTCTTCTTGGAGGGCTGAATCATGCTTCTATTGATAAGCTCATTGTAGGAACGCTCTCCTACTTCCTCCACAGGCATATCAATTCTCTTTGAAATTAATCCCTCTGCCATCCAACGCCTCAACAGGCGGGTGCTTCTGATCTCATGGTTCTCCGGAAAGATACTTAGGTATAAGAAGATTGATTTCAAGTGATATGGCAAGCCATCATAACTTGATGCAATAACTTTCCCAATATCTCGGAGATCAGACTCTAGCTCTGCTCCAAGGTGTTCATGCAGCTTTATCCATTCCATCTTTGTCTTGGGCCTGTTGGCTAGAAGACCTCCTATTGTGGATATGGCAAGTGGAAGGCCTCGACATCTCTTCAAAATAAGGCTTGCTTGCTCCTCCATTTCATCCGGCAAGGTAGTTGTTTTGTAGATCTATAAATGATGGAAACAAAATAGATCATTCAGTGTTCCTAAAAACCTAAATAAATGAAAACCTAAAGTACGCACTTATATGGTTTTTAGTCAAACATTCTTTTGTTTTGTTAAAAATGGGAATGACTTTCTAGGATTTTTATGCTAGTCAAACACCAGACGGTATACAGGGGTGAACGTGTCAATTAGCTAGAGTAGCAGGTGTTGCAGCTAAACTAGTTGCCCCATCAAGGGACCTCCTCCCACTCCTCTTTCATTGTTGCTGCCATCGGGCACAGCTATGGTAGCGGTGAGCCCCATGTCCTAAGAGCGTGTGAAGGTTCTGCGTCAAGGTCGGTGCATGTGGCTAGGAGCAGAACTCAACTAACATGAGGATGTTGGCGTGATGACTCCGGGAAGCTGTAGAGTTGGTCAGGCATAAGAGGGCTTGGAGTGGTAGCGCTTGGGTCTGGCGGATCTGAGGACCGCGCACCCAAATTCAAGCTTTGGGATGGGAAAAAAGAAGGTAGGGTGGCATCCATAGTGGTTTCTCCTGCCCAATTTTATGATTTACTTGTTGCCAGTCCTCCTCCATCTTGTTGACGACGAGTTATAGATCTAGCCGAGCAAAATAGTGTTCCTTCCCTCTCCGGGGTCGTGGGAACTAATTTTCTAGGTTCTACGGCTGACATTCAGGTTGAAGGGGTCAAAGTTGGGAGTTCAGTTTGCTGATGAGTTTTCTTCCAAGTTCTACAGCTGGAGGGAAAATGGTTTTATACATGCCCCTACATAATCCAACAACATAAACGAATAACTTCTCGATGAGGACTCTAAATTGTATAAAAATTTCTAGAACTACACGCTACTACTCACCAAGTCACAAGATGCAAATTTTAGTGTATATATTGAAGAATCAATATTGGCAGCAACAAAAGTAATAAAGTAGGAGTAGAATTTAAGGGGTTCACCTTGTTGTATAGGAGAGTCCTGGACTCAACCTCCCCAAGTGGCTTGAGCGGGTAGACATGGCCATGGCCATTGCCGACGCTTCCTGCGCAGTACAGTGCGACGTCCTCCCGCCGCGTGGTGACGATGATGCGGCTTCCCTTGGTGTTCTGGTCCTTCTGGAAGGCAAAAAGCTTTGGCCATAGCTGATCCCATTCCTCCTTGGTGAGCAGGTCGTCGACTACGATCATGTACCGCTTGTCCTTGAGGTGGCCCTTGATGTCTCGATCGTCATCGTGCGCCGCCGCTCCCAGCCCGAGCTCCTTCCTCAGGCGCCGCATGAACGCGTCGGGGCTGTCGAGCGGGTGCGGCACGGTCACCCACGCGCCGTAGTCGTATGCATCGAGGAGCCCTGGGTCGTTGCGCACCATGCTCACCAGCGACGACTTGCCCATGCCGCCCATCCCCCACACCGACACCACGCCCAGCTGCCCATCGCCGCCGGACATCAGCTCCAAGATCAGCTCTTCCTTCTCTCTGCTCCGCCCGATGATGTCCCATTCCTGGATCGCGAGCTCGTCGGCCGACGTCACGTCGTTGTAGGGAAGGAGCTGCTGCTGCGCGTCGACCTCGCCGCCAGCGCCGCAGGGAGGGTCGGCGACGACGTGGTACCGCTGGTTGCGCCGGTTGAGATCCTCCACGCTATTTTTCAGGTCACGGATCCGCTCGGCGATGCTGTGGCGCTCAGCCAGGTCGCCCGAGAGACACGACGGCCACCGCCGGGAGGCTGCCGTGGCGGAGTAGAGGGCGAAGTCGAAGAGGCAGTCCTCGACGTCGTAGGCGAGGTCGCGCACCTGCTTCACCCACGTCCTCACCGTGTCGTTGTGCGCGGCGGCGTCGGGGCGCGTCGAGGTCACCAGGAGGAACGACTGCATCATCTCCAGCTCGTTGCGGATGAACTCCACCTCCCTCGGCACGCCCAGGAGGCTCGCGACCTCGTCGGCGACGGCCGAACCGGCGCTTCTCAGCACGCCTTGCAGCACGGACCTCGCCAAGCTCACCGCCGTCGCTTCCATAATTTCTCCCTCTCTTTGGTAACAGGTGTTTTAATCAGTGTTTGGCACGATAGAGTGCTGATGGGTTGGTGCTTATATATATAGCTTGTCTGGGCGCATCATCTCTACGTACATCAATGATCAATCTCGAAAAAAAAGAAACATCATCTCCTACGTACACCGGCCAATAGAAGGTAGCTGACATTGCCCATTTGGCTTGCAAAAGTGGGCTTCTCTTCTCTTGTTAAGAACGAGTAGAAAATTTCAACATGTAGGCATACATAGCTATTTGGCTAGCATAACTTCATCGCACGCAATGTACACAGCCCTATCCTGCTGGCAACATGCATGGTAGGCGGACATCTGGCATGTGTCCTTATATTTTGGAAAGCTCGAGCTTCACCAGAAGCCTAACGACCTCTTTGGCAGCAAATACAGCTAACGTTTTGCTTATATAAAACTTCAGTGGTCACATCACATAGGTATACTGGCCAATCGAGCATCGCTGATATAACTTGGTGGCCACGGCACAAAGTCTAACATCATGGAGCTAGAACAGGTCAATAAGCCTTCTTCTCATGCAGTTCACATCAAATATATGATCTATATGATGCAAATCGAATTATGTGGTGGCTCGCGACCTCGTCGGCGACGGCGGAGCCAGTGCTTCTCAGCGTGCCTTGAAGCACGGACCTCGCCAAACTCGCCACCGTTGCTTCCATCATTCTCCCCCTCTCTCTGATCAGAGGAGGTTAATGCTTTGGCACGATAGAATGCTGATGAGTTGGTGCTTATATAACTTGTTTTTTTGAGAACCCGCAGGAGATCTGCGCGTTATTATATTAAGCAAACGAGTCTGGGCGCATATCATCTACGTGCATCAATGATCAATCTCGAAAAAAGTAACATCATCGCCTACGTGCAACGGCCAATAGAATGTAGCTGACATTGCCAATTTGGCTTGCAAATGTGGGCTTCTCTTATCTATAGTTGAGAACATGTAGACAATTTCAACATGTAGAAAATTTCAACATGTAGGCATAAGTAGCTATTTGGCTAGCATAACTTCATCGCACGTTGCATGCACGCAACCAACCCTCAACCGCCGCACGGTGTACACAACCATATCCTGCTGGCGACATGGTAGGCGGACATTTGGCATGTGTCTGTACTTGTATGTTAAACTTGTAGCTCAGTGGTTGGACATGCAGTGGCACTCCCAACCGACTCGAGTTCGAATCTTGTGTGGGTCAAATTTCGGTTGTCTCACCTTCCTTCTTAATAAAATTTCAGCGGGGCTCCTCCCCTGTCGAACTCGTTTTTTTATATATAAAAGCTCGAGCTCCAACTAGCCTAGCGATGTCTTTGGCAGAAAATATGGTAATGATACTTTGCTCATATAACTTTAATGGGTACATCACCTAGGTATACCGGCCAATCAAACATCATTGACATAACTTGGCGGCCACATCACAAAGTCTAACATCATTGAGCTAGAATAGGTCCTTCTTCTCACATCATGCATGTATAGGATCTGTATGATCCAACGGTGTGTATTGTTCCATGATTCGTGCTATTCTCTTTTACACTTACATCCTTTACAAAGTACATCTTCACACTCGAGCCAAACTGTACAGGTACATCATGCGACGCGCATCCATCTCTCTCCCTTTTCTCTATCGTTTCTTCGTGCTCAGCCTCCATGGGCGATTTAGACAAAAATAACCCAAAGATGAAACAAATTTAAAAAATAAACCATCGGCGAAAAAAATTCACGGGGCTAACCCTTTTTTGCAGCGCCATACAGGGTGGCGCGACAGAGGAAGGAGCGGCACCACTACTGGTGGCGCAGCACATGCTGACACGTCGGCAAGGCGGGGCCCGCTCTGTTAGTGCGGCGCCACTGAGGGTGGCGCGGCCGTAGCTTGTGCGGCGCCGTGCTGAGTGGCACCGCACTTTCGAATTAGGGTTAGCCGGCCAGGCCCAAGCTGGCCTCCTCCCTCACTTCCTCCCTCACCTCCTGCTGTGTGGCGGCTGCTCTCTCTCCCCCTCTCAATCCTCCCACCCAAAACCACCCAAATCGAAGCTTTTCTCCGTGGATTTCGCCTTCCCCAAGTCTCCTAAGGTACTCTCCATCATTTCTCTTTCATTTGACCCATTGGAATTTGCATATTTGGTGTCGAATCCCCAAATCTTGGAAACCCTAGAAATATTGATTCACCAAAATTGCAATGTTGATTCTTGTTAATTTGGTCAATGTTGGCTTGTATGATGTGTATGAAGTATTTTAGTGTAGATTGGTAGGTTAGGTTAGGGTTTGTGAGGTTAGGGTTTGTTATTATGGTAGGGTTAGGGTTAAGGTTTTCTTGTTATGTTAGGCGGTTTGGGAGTATGATGTGTTAGTAAATATTGGCATAGGTACTTATTAATTTTTTTTACCTTCTTGTTGTTATACCAAATATAGGTATGGCGAGAATTGTTCATGTTCATCATGTTGACAAGGAAGCATATTTGAAAGGCAATATAGAGCCCGACCCGGATGAGCTTGACTTGGTGTTCGAGCGTACTCCTACGTACGCCGAGGTCTTGGAACAAGTTAGGATAGAGTTGAATTGGATGGACCCTAGTGATGTTGTTGAGTTGGAGGGCAGGCACAACGCCAGATTTGGCATGCACTTCCGTTGGAAGATAATGCGTATCAACTTCGAGCAACGTTGGGGTGCATACAAGGAGGTGGTGGCCGAATCTCTCGACAAGGCTCTTGAGTTATTTGCCACCAAAAGTATTGGTGGTACTTTGCATTTGGACTTGAACCAGAGTGCCTCTCGGGTTGATGCTAGGAATTCTCCACCGAACCACCAAGAAGAAATGATGGATGGAAGGCCAATTTCAAAGGAGGACGAAGCATTGGAAGAGGAGGATGATGAGTGCGGGGATGATGAGAATGATATTGAGCTTCATGACCACAATGTTGGAGATCTGGATATGTACTATACGCAAAAAAACATGGACCATGACATCCCGTACTCGCGATGCTATGCATCGGACTCGGATGACAATGGTCCCGAAGAAGAAGTTGATGAGGAAGGGTTCACGGCCAATGAGGCCGAAGTCCACGAGAAGGTATTGGGGCGAGATCATCGGATACCATTGTTCCGTGATCTTAGTCTCGCGGATGAAGCCACGGTTGACGGCGGCGAGGGTATAGTGCTTGGACCAAGGCCTACTTCTTACCGGGATGGCAATCACGAGTGTAATGGTATATCAAAAGGCTTGATGTTCAAAACCTTGGTGGAATTTAAACAATGGATCAAGGACTTCTCGGTTAAGTATCATCGTCCCTATACGGTGCTTCACTCAGACGTGAAGAAGCGTTACACTGTTAATTGCGAGGAGGATGGATGTCCTTGGATTGTGCATGCAAGACCATGGAAGGGAGGACCCGATTGGCGCATAACAAGTTGTGTACCAACTCACATGTGTCGCAGAAAGAGGGTGGATGGCAAAGCAGTAAAGCACGATCACCGACAACTCACCTCTGAGTTCATCGCATATAGACTTTCCAACCAAATCTTGTCACTTCCAACAATGAGCATCAAGACAGTCATGGAGCTTGTGAAAGCTCTCTTTCACTATGATGTGAAATACGGCAAGGCATAGAAAGCGAAGCAAGCTGCATTCATGGTGTTGTATGGTGATTGGGAAGAAGCATACAACCGGATTCCTCGGTTGTTGTTAGCAATGGCCGATGCAAACCCGGGCATGGTTCATGTGGTAGAGCCTTATGGACAGGAAACAAGGATTTACAATGGAAGAACTGTCCAAATATTTGGCCGTGCATTTTGGGCTTTCCAGCAAAGCGTGAAAGCTTTCGAGCATTGTAGACCGGTAATCTCCGTTGATGGCACATTTTTGACCGGGCAATATAGGGGGAATCTCTTGGTTGCAATAGCAAATGATGCCAACAACCGTTCGGTCCCTTTGGCATTTTCTTTCGTTGAGGCGGAGAACAACAATAACTGGGAGTGGTTTTTTCACCTTTTGAGGACCAAGGTATTACCGCCACAAAGGGAAATTTGTGTCATCTCATATCGACATCAAGGAATTCTTGCAGCGGTAAATATTGAAATTCTAGGGCATGCTCCTTTGCACCATAGATGGTGCATGAGGCATTTCTGTTCAAACTTCTATAGGGCAGGTGGTAGCAAGGAGTTGACCAATGATCTTCAAGATTGTTGTCTCGCTTTCACTGACTGGCGTTTCGCAAACTTGTACATCAAATTGACGTTAAACAGAAAGCTCGATGCTAAGGGTCAAGCATTTCTCAATAGCCATGTGATAGATGGGGTCGACAAAGCGTTTTAGGGGCGACATGGATGGATGGGGTCGTGGTGGTATGAGAGAATCAGGAAATGACCAATTTCAAGAGCCATGTGATAGATCTCGTTGTGGAAAGTGTAATGGTAATGGACACAATGCTAGGACATGTACCCAAAGGAAAAGAACAAAGAGAAATGACCCGAACACAAGCCAACCCATGAGTAGCCAACAAGGAGGTCCAAGCCACCAAGGTGGTCCAAGCCAACAAAGGAGTACCCAGCAAAGTGGTCCAAGCCACCAAGATGGTCCAAGCCAACAAAGGAGTACCCAACAAAGTGGTCCAAGCCACCAAGATGGTCCAAGCCAACAAAGGAGTACCCAACAAAGTGGTCCAAGCCACCAAGATGGTCCAAGCCAACAAAGTGGTCCTAGTCACCGAGGTGGTCGAAGCCACCAAGGTGGTCCAAGCTATCGTAATCCTAGGCAACAAAGAGGAAGACAACTAGGTCTTAGAGGAGTCCATGGTGGTGTAAATCGAACTAGTATGATAGGATATCTACAAGGACCATTTCCGTATGTACTTCTATTTTGTGCTCTACAATTTCTAAATTTGAGATAACATTTTACATATTGTGTTTACTAACTTTTATCTCCACTCTTATTCTAGGTATGGCGGGGAGTCAAGCCAACAAGGAGGGCGATCAGACCTTCAATGAGTCTTGGAGGAAGGTGATGGAGATGGATGCGGCCGAGAGGAAGAAGAAAGAGGCAACACAAATGAGGATGGAAGAAGAGCAACAATTGAGGGTTCGTGAGGAAAGAACGAGGAGAGAAAGAGAAGAGCAACGTCAAAAGGAGCTTGCGGAAGGGGTAATAAAGAGCATTCGTGAGTACGACGAGATAATGAAGAGAGCCTATGATAAGATAAGCAACATGGAAGTAGAGAGGGAGAGGGAGAGAAAGGTGAGGGGGACGGGACATAGCTCAACTCAAGGTCACAAGGAGGACGAAGATGTTTCCAATGAGGCTTGGAGGAGAGTGAAGGAACAGGATGCGGCCAAGAAAAAGGAAGAAAGAAAGAGAAAGAAGAAAGAGGAAGCTGAGAAAGAGGCAGCGGAGCGGGAGGAGACGTGGAGACTACGGCGGGAACATATGAGGTATGAGGAGATGAAGCGCGCCTGTGCACTTAAAGAGAAGAAAGAATGAGAAGCGCATCTTAAGAAGGAGCGCGAGGCTCAATGGGCGGAGCACCTAGCAAGGGAGTCCGCAAGGATAAAGTGGGAGAAGAAGGAACTATTCGAGAGGGTGGCTGCTGAGGCGCGTGCCATAAGGGAGGAGAAGGAAGAAGAAGATAAGAAGAGGAAGGCCACGGTGAAGGCGAAGGCAAAGGGACCATGCTTGACCGAATACAGCATTCGTGAATTTGGGCATGTATTGAACTTAGAACATTCGTGAACCTTGTCATTTCGTGAACCATGTCATTTCGTGAACCTTTACTATTTGCGAACCTTGTTATTTTGTATTATTTTATGAACCTTGTTGGAATTTGTATCGAGTGCATGTGTTGCTTGTGATTTTCTAGAAAGTTTCGAGTGCATGTGTTCCTTGTGATTTCCTGGAAATTATCGAGGCATGTGATCCTTGTAATTTTTTGAAAATTGTTCCCAGGCTTGCCGCGCCGGGCGTTGCACAAACAGGTGTCGCGCCACGCCCACTGGCGCTGCAACTCTGCCGCGCCTTAGGCTCTGGTGCCGCAGCACTGCCGCGCCACCCACGCTGGCGCCGCACGTCTGCCGGTTTGAGCCCCCCCGATTCCAGTAGTGAATCCTGCCGCGCCAGGCGCTGCAGCCACCTCTGCCGCGCCACCCTTGCCGGCGCCGCACTCTGCCGCGCCACCCACGCTGGCGCCGCATGTCTGCTGCGCCGTTGCCTGTGGCGCCACAGGCCTGGAGCACGGGGGTGCAGACACTGTCTGCCCCTTAGCGTGGAGATGTGCCAGGCTTGCCGCGCCACTGCTGGTGGCGCCGCACCCCAGACAAATGCAAAAAAAGAGAAGATATTGGCAAACATCACGATTACAAGCACACAAACTGAAATACCTTCATATTGGCAAGCACACAAGCTGAAATAAGTTCATATTGGCAAACATCAGGATTACAAGCACACAAGCTCAAATCTAAGTTCACTGATCAGAAGCGCACAAGCTAAAATAAGTTCAAAGTTCAAATTGCCAAACATTAAGTCCATATTGGCAAACATCACGACAAACATTAAGTTCAAAGTTCACATTGCCAAATATCAACGAAATCTAGGCAAACACAAGTTCATAGCTAGATAGCATGCAAAGAAACACATCTACTTTCTTCCACGCTTCCCTCCCCTATGCGGAGCAATCTTCTTCCGTGGCTCCAACACGAAATTATCATCGTCGGACTCGGAGACCACCTTCTTCTTTGTCTTCTCCTTGAAATCATGAGGGGTGTACTTGTCCTTATGTACACCTTTGTTCTTTCTCTTCGATGGTAGGGGATCCTCTTGTTCCTTTAAAATAAGACAAATACAATGTTGTCATTTCAAGAATACATGGAAAATCGATGAGCTAAGGCGTTGCTTATGACAAAGGCGATCTCATACCGGCGTGGATTCCACGTCCGCGGAGGCCGATTTGGCCCAAGACTCGGACGGCAACGGCGTCGGCGATGCAATCTCAGGCTCACGGCAACCAAGAAGGTTTCCTAATCTTCGTAACTTCTGGCCTTGACGCTATAAGAAGAAAATAGTTGTAAGTACATGTCAAAAATACCAAACGGAAGGTCAAAGTATGTTCATACCTTCACAAATTCTCGCAATCTTGAAGAGCCCTCTTCATCCCGTGGCAATTCCAAAGCCCCCTCGAATTCAGCAGCTTGCTTCTGGATCTCCGTGCGCTACCATGTAAATGAATATGTAAAGACACAAGTGCCAAGTGGAGATAGTAGTGAGATTACAAAAGGAAGAACAAGCTTACCACAAAGTTAATCGTGGAAGCAAAAGGGACTTGGCGCCCTTCTCTGACAAGCTTATTGTAAGCAAGATTGCCAAGCTTGTCGAACGGCAAAGGTTCTTCCAAAATGTCTTCTGTGTAGGCATCCGGAAGAAGCTACAAACGAGTCCTTGGTTGAAACCAACGGAGATAGTTGTTGAAAGCAACATCAGAATGAGGACCCGCTCGAATTCCTTTTGCCCGCTTAGCCTCCGCCACACGTTGTTCAAACGTCCTCACATGCTTCCTGTGAATATTGTGCCAATCTGTCTTCCTATGTTTGATCCTGTCATAGCTGCATATTAAAATAGCACACTGTGAACACACATGAAGTATATTATAAAATGGCAGAACGGTATAAAATGGATTCATACCGGTGAAGCATACGATCCGTGTCCTCATATATCAGCGGGTGCTCTTGAAATAAACCAAACTGCCGCATAACCCGCTGCGTCAAGTAAAACTCAACAGCCCACATGCATATCAACGGGCAACGCATATACCAAAGATTTCTTTCCGCCGTGCAACTCGGGTTAAGCTGGAAGGCAGCATCACCGAAAGAATTTCCACGACCATATGGTTTCCATTCCACCTAAAACATGCAATAATGAAGATCCTACAAACCGGAAACGAGAGAGTGAGGGAATAGAGTTTTTTACCTGCTCAGCCACAAGGTTGTCAAACTCGTTGGTGTATGCTTGATATGCTAATTGTGGGTCAGAAGTAAACTCAGAATGGACGTCCCAATAATAAGCCCATGTGGGAAGCCGGTAGTCGTTGTTACCATCCTCATAGTCATTCCGAGGATACAGTTTCGGCCGTCCAACAGGGAAGCGTTCCCAACTCCAAACCGAAAGAAGAAGCAGCGGACCACCAATACAAGAGTCCCTCGCTGTCCTACAACAAGCCTCGTCAAGCTGCACATGTTATGAAAGCAAACATCAATAACAAGAATATAGCCAAAATGGAGAGCAAATGTACGGAGTGGATAAAACAAGTCATTACCTGACGGTACAACCAAGCCAAAGCTGCAGTGCCCCAGCTCCACTTCTTATCCATAACGGTGAGCGGCTTCAGCCAATGCCAGTGCGCGGTCTTGCCACTAGCGTCATTGAACAGAGTCTGTGTGATAACATACCACACGTACACGCGGGCGTACATCTTGACGACATCCTCATCGGCATCCTCAGGTCAGGTATTGAAGTTATCTGAGATCCATGTGAAAGTAGCCCCGGCGGCGACCCTCAACTTTACTCCTTCCTTGTTGAGAGTATCCCCGGGGCACTTCCCAATAAGATCTACCATCTTCCCGCGCCAATCATCACAGGATGTATCGATACAAAGAGGAGCCCCCTCGATGGGGAGCGCAAGTATCATCGCCATGTCCTCTAGCGTGACCGTCATCTCGCCGGTGCGGAGGTGAAAGCTGTGGGTCTCCGGCCTCCACCGATCGACAAGCGCGGTGATCGCGGCAGGATTCATGTGAGGTGTCGACCGGGTGACCATATGGATGAACGGTAGAAGCCCAAGATTCTGGATATACGGCGTGTACCGCTCATCATAGTTCATCGGCGTTGACGACATCTAGTGGTACCTAAGTCGCAATGGTCCAAGAACCTACACGGTGACGAACAATGAGGCACGGTGTCACATATCAATTCAAGCATACCAATGTTACATTGAGTACTTGGTTTTTTAATTACATTATTCTTCTCGGTCATCATATAGGCACGGTGACGAACATCAACTTGATCCTCGAGAATGCTTTCATTGGTTAACTCCTCCATCCTATATAATCCAACTATAATGTGAGCATATATGCACATGTGTGAAACAAGTCAACATTAATATGTAACATATTATGAACCAATATATGATGCACCAACTAATATGGACTACTAATTCCATATAAATAACCAAATTTCATCTCTACATGTCATCCATACTAATTAGCAAATTACAACTCCATAAATCATCTACAAGGCATTCATACAAAATAGCAAATCTCCTCTCCATACATATACATGTAACTAGGGTTTCACTCATCAATCACTACCTAGGGGACCATACACACTCCACATCAAAATACCAAATTTCATCTCCATATACAAACAACAATCAATTTCAATCTACTATACAAATCCATCCATCACTAATTAGGATTCAACCTAGGGGATTAGAGAATGGGAATTGGGGGAGAATACCTTAGGGGAGATCTTGAAGACACCACCTAGTCTTCAAGTTGGAGGATTAGAGAAGGGGGAGAGGAAGAACAGCCGCCGCCGCCATGGAACAGGAGGAGAGGTGAGGAAGGGGGAGAAGTGAGAGACGGTCGGGCGGGTCGGGCCGGGTTATGCAACCCTAATGTGGCGCGCCACTCCAACTGGCGCCGCACGCGCCTCTGCCGCGCCACCCGTAGTGGCGCCGCACTAGCCGATGCGGGACCCGCCGTGCCGACGTGGCAGCGAGTGCCGCGCCACTGCCAATGGCGCCGCACGCCCTTCTGCCGCGCCATGCGGAATGGCGTTGCAAAAAAGGGTTAGTCTGCGGAAATACTTTCACCGATAATTTATTATTTGAATTCGTTAAGTTTGGGTTATTTTTATCTAAATCGCCGCCTCCACGCCTGGAATCAGTATCCATCTCGACAGGAAAGAGGGGCGGGTGTCCGGCGTCCATCTCGACGGGAAGGAGGGACGCGGCGGCTGGCGGCCATCCCCCACCTAGGTCCCCCATGTCTCTTAGATTTCTTTTCGATCTGGATCCAAAGATTCCTAGCCTCTCCACATGACGAGGCAGCTGGATTTTTTTCCCGATCTGATGTTGATTTGGATTTTTACCGATCTGGCTTTGCTACTCTATTTCCCATTCTAGTCCACTACCTCTAGTCTGTTGGACACAAATTAGTTTTTGAACTTGTTCGATTGGACTTGTTTGATTTGTAGGCATCTAGCTATTACCTAGAATCCTCTTGGTCATGGCCAAGAACGACACATGGTGGAAGTTCTCTTCCTGTAACAAATTTTTTTCGTTCCTGGTTTTCTCGATTTTATGCTTCATTTGGATTTGTTCATGCACGTCTGCAATTAATGCCTAATGCTTCCTATAATACTACTCATACCCTGTTTATTGCCTTCCCTCCCGTGAGTACTAATCCTCCTACTCTAATTGGTTTTCCTTTTGATTCCTCCATTTCCCCCCGCCCCCATCCATGGTCTTTCTTTCAGATCTGGATTTGTGCATAAATCCATGGTCAAATATTTCTTCTTTGAGTTTCAGTTTGTGTATGAATCAATGATACGGATCTGGTCTTCCTTTTGTTCAAATGATATCAGCAAACTTTCCTTGTTCATTATGCTACAATGTTTCTCCCAGGACGACGTACGTCGGGAAGTCGGTCGAGGGTGCCGGGATGCCGGCGCCCACGGTGGTGATCCACGGTGCCAGGTTTGAGAGCGTGGCGCTCTCGGGTCCGTCTTTCCCGGTGGAGCAGGAGACCATGACGTTCTGCTCCATGGCCGCGAACACGTTGATGGCGACGCTATCACGCGCGTAGTTCGCAGAGCTGCCAAGCGAGAGCACGCCGCAAACGTTGGTGACGACGGCGTCCATCCTGGCGAGGATGTCAGAGCTGAAGCAGCCGCCGAGCTAGCACACCTTGTACACGGCCACGCGCGCCGTGCCAGACGCGGACCCGAACAGGTTGGTGCCGGCAATGGCGGAGCCAGCGCCAGTGGACGAGGTGTGCGTGTCGTGCCCATCGTTGTCGAGCGGGGAGCGCGACTCCCTGCTGGTGTCCATGGGCTCCATCGCTGCCTCGTAGCCCCGAGTGAAGAACCGCACCGATGAGCTTTCGGTTGCACCGATTTGGATCCGAAATTTCTGGATCCGACTGCTTTTGCTACACCTGGCCTGGGAATCCATGGTCGTTTTTTCTTCTTTCTTTGAGATCCGGATTTGTCTATGATTCCATGATCAATTTTTCCCTTTTTGAGTTCCGAATTTGTGTGTGAATCAATGGTCAATTTATTCTTCTTTCAATATCGGAATTTGTCTATGAATCCATGTTACATATATATTACGGATGATTTTATGATCTGATGGACCATCGTTTGGATCCAGATGTTTCAATCTGGATGTTTTATGTTGTATTGTTCATTGTGTGTTTGTGGTGTTTATGCTCCACTGTGTATTTTCATTTCTTTCTTTTGTTTTTATATGTTTATAAGAATCAACAGTATGTTGGACGTGGATTCTTGCCAAAACAGATCCTAAATTCCTAATTAGAGGCTCCTTTTTTCATGGCCAAAACAGAAACTACTCTCTGATAATTCTCAGTCAACGTACTATTAATTTTGTCACCTAACTAATGGTCCTGTGATGTTTATGGTAGTGGAATGGTGACTCGTGGGGTGTAAAATCTAATATAAAGTAGAAACATGGGTTATACTTTGTAAAAAAGTATGGACTAACACATACAGTTCACGATAATTTGAGGGGGCATATTGTAATGTATAGAAGCCAATGCACAGATCTTAAAGCAGCGTTGATGGTATAGGATAAGCCCTAGACCCACATGCGTATGTGGTTTTAGTTTTTCGATGCCGGGGCATGGGGATGCATGCTGATGTTGAGACGAAAACTATTGTTGTCGTGGTCGTTTTGCTTGGCTTGGATGCTATGAAGTAGGCATGCACCGGTGCTGGGGATGCATGCTGATGTTGAGACGAAAACTATTGTTGTCGGCGTCAAGCTCGTTTGGGCTCGCACGCATATTGACGAGCAGCCTGAGCCCTGAGGGCGTTACGCAGTGGAGAGGTCGCTGCTGCTTCGCGGATTTCCACTGTGGGAATAGCGCTCGAGGTTGGTGATAATTACATGTAAATTCACATGAGCTCCCCCATGATGTTTCCGCGCAGTGTATCCTGGCGCTGATGATTGTGTGCTGTCTTGACCTGCCGCAACAACATCAGCGGGTGACCTGAGTTGCCTCGTACATCAAGAAAATCTGGGACGTGTCGTGGTGATGGGCAATCTACTTTGTCACTCACATTATATGATCTTCGTCCCAAAACTTTCTAGACCAAACTATGCTGAGTTGATCACACTGTCGATGGATTTCGTGTCGCAAGAACACGGGGTACCACGCGACGGACCCAAAGATTCGAACGCAGGGGGCTGAACGTGTGAGATTTAGGATCGCAACGAAGCACGGTGACGGAAGCCTCGAGCAGTCGAACGCACTACGCACTGCAGAGAGAGACGCCGAGCTTTACCCAGGTTCAGGGCCCTCGTGGTGAGGTAAAACCCCTACTTCCTGCCTTCTTGTATTACAACGCGACACCTCGCGAGGAGTACAAGGTCTTGGTTACAAAGCTCTAGCTGGCCAGAGGTTGAAGAACCTGCGTGCCCAGCTAGCAGCTTGAAGAAGATGAAGATTCGATCCCTTCTAAGGGGTGGCCTCCCCCTCCTTTTATAGCGCCAAGGTCCTCCTTCCCCTTATCTTCTTGGGGAAGGGGTTGCCACACACGGCCAAGGAGGGAGGACAGCTGTAGACTCTATTCTTCTGTGGACGTAGTCTTCGTAGAGTAGTGGCGCCGGTCCACCGGAGTGGGTGGAGGAAGCTGACGTCTTCCTCTGGCGCCCTGCACCGTCCACGCTATTTTTAGGGGGGTGGCCAACAACCACTGTGCCGCTTTGGGCAGGCACAGCAAAAGTTGGTCTCCTCCCTGTCGGGGGTAGCGTGGGCGGTACGCGGTCTTCTGCCCGTTATCTTCTTGCTCTGCACGCAAACGTGCTGAGATGACGTGGGCGTGCTTCCTCTCCTCACCAGCAGGGGCTCGTGAGGAGGTCTTCTGGTCCTTAGCAATTTTGGTCGTCGTTCTCCTCACGAGGCGCCTCCTCGTGAGGGTCTTCTCCGTAGCTTGGATCGTCGTCTTTCCCCTGGGCTGAAGATGGGCCGATGACGGGGCCCAGGAGCAGGTGAACCGGGATACCCCGGTATCCAGAACACCGACAGTAGCCCCCGGGAGCCCGGCCCGTGAACGCGCCCTCTCGAGGGAGCGAAGGGCTGGGGGCCCCAGAAGCTGCTGGGCCCTCCAACGGCACGCGTCAACTGCGCGGTCAGAGGACCATGTGAAGAGGCAGAGGCTGCGGACATGTGGCGCGGCCGCAGCTGGCGAGACGAAGCGGCGGGCGACGCTGCAGTCTCCGAGGCGTCAAACCGTCATAATGATGCGTCGCTTGACTGCGGAGCGCTACGCCAACGCTTCGATTCCCGCGCAGGGATTTGACGCATCGACGTCGGACGCCCCCCTTAAATAGATCCTCCTCGAGACCTCCGGCACTTCACCTCCTTCCTCCAGCGCCATTTCTGCTTCCACGTCCCTGAGCTCATGGATCCTTCCAACTCCTCCGTCGCCGCTGGATCGCGCTCTGGAGTGAAACGCCTCGGACACCCCCTGAGCAGCGGGAATAAGGCAAAGATCCCGGCCCGATGGACGCCCGGCGCCGGCGGCCCCCTTCGCATCGGCGCGCCGAGGCAGGACGAGGCGAGCCGCGCCGCCACGGGGGCCTCCGGCGCTCTGACCCTTAGGGGTCCTGCAGCTGGTGGCGCCCTGAACTCGCCGTCGCCGCTGGCGGCAGCGCCCGCTCCCCGCGTTCCGGGGAGCGTTGACCAAGTCCTCCGGGAGGTGGAGGCCGCCCTGGGCCCCCCTCCCCCTGCTGCAGATCTTCCGGCCCCGCCGGCGAACGGAGTGGTGGCTACTCCGCGCCACCTGGCGGCGGCGATGCTGTGACCCCTCATCAGCCTGGGGTCCCGCTTCCTGGAGCTCCTCGTCATCGTCGACGCCCCGGGCTTCAACTCCCTCCGGCTGCCCGACGCAGTCCGGAGGGTGGTTTGCGCCCCCGGCGCGGCCGCTGGGGAGATCGCCCTGGGGGAGCAGAGCAGGCCAGATCTCTTCTGGCCTGTGGACATCCTCCTCGGAGTGGGCGGCAACGCCGTCCTCTCCGGCCGCTGGAGGGCCTTCGCCCTCGGCCATCGCCTCCGCGTCGGCGACCACCTCGCCTTCCGCTTCAAGCTGGGGACGCTGGAGGCTACGGTGCGGATCTTCACCGCCGGTGGCGTCTGCCGCACCTACCCCCAGCCCGCGGCGCAGTGAAGAGGAGGTCCCGGCGCGGTAGTCCTCTAGGGAGGGGAGCTAGTCTCCTCCCCTCTTTTGTTGTGTAGTCCTCGCCGGCGGGGTATGTCCCGCCGTGCCTTTGCTCCTCCCTTCGATGGGATTATTTCAATGAAGTCCGCTTTTTAGCTGTCCTGCATTTCGCTTCTCATTGCTCTTCATAGTCCTGGTCGTTCGCACGCTCGAGAGCCCTGATGAGCTGTTGGCGTCGACGGGAGGCCTCCCTTCGCCTCAGAGCTCAAGACGGGGTCAGCGCCGATGACACATTGGACGATTCCTGAGACAAGAATTGAAGAAAGAGTTGGAAAAGAAAAGACCCCAAATCCCCGAAAACGGAAAAACAAGTCGATAAAACAAACAAAAAAAGAAGGCGAATAAGATGCCCCTGTGACCGGCACAGGGACCTTCTCCGTCGTGGAGGAGCGCGGCACTATCTGTGCCAGCAGCTAAGAGCAAATTGCCGCGCGTGGCGATTCACGGGACCTTCCTCGTCGTTGAGGGAAGCTGGACCCTCACGGACGTGAAAACGTCGACGCTTAAGAGAGCCCAGAGACCGTCGACACCTCGCAAGGGTTGCTCACGAGGTGAAGGGCCTGGCGCGGACCTCCAGATCTGCGTCTCCTTCGCAAGATGATCGGAGCGGCCTTGGTCTTCAATAATCCTGCCACGTTAGGCCTTCCTCGATAGAGGGAATCTTCTTGTGGATGCTTGTTGCATCGACGCATCCTTGCCTCCTCGTGAGGGTTACTCACGAGGTGCTGGTCCTTAGCGGGTGCCTTGGGCACACCTTGGACTTTCCTCGAAGATTTTTTATTTTCCGATGTACTTCGTGAGGAACTAAGCACCATGGGTATTTGGAGGTGATCGATAACAGGGCCGTCGCCCCCGACCAGAGCTCACTCCCTTCGGGTTTTTTGGGCATGCTGTTTTTCGGGCGAAGGCCCCAGCATAGACACCGTGCCTAGCCCCCTTCCGCGTGGAGTACAATCAGAAAATAAATGGACTTCATGCCATTTTGATGTCATGCCGAAGCAGAGGCGCTATATTGCGCATTAACTTAATATCAGTGCTTAAGAGCAGGTTGAGCTGATACAAGTGTCGTAAAAACGGTCTTTTTCTCCTCATGAGGAATCTAAGGGTAGAACTTCCGCAGATGAGCTATGTTCCACGGGTTCCCCACTGGCACGCCTTCTGCGGTTTCCAGCCGCGCCGAGCCTGGCCTGGCGATATGCGTCACCTTGAAGGGTCCCTCCCACATTGGAGATAGCTTGTGCAGGCCCTCGCGAGAGAGTATTCTCCTCAGCACCAGGTCGCCGACCTCCAGAGTCCTTGCTCGAACATGGCGGCTATGGTAGCGGCGTAGTCCTTGCTGGTACCTCGCGGCGCGGAGCGCGGCTTGGCACCGAGCTTCTTCGAGCAGGAGGAGGCGATCCTTGATGAGGTCCTCTTGGCGAATTTCGTCGAAGGCAAACACCCTTGGCGACCCGAACTTGACGTCGGTGGGAAGAACAGCCTCCGCCCCATAGACCAGGAAGAAAGGGGTTTCTCCAGTGGGTTTGGTGGCGGTAGTCCTGATGGACCACAAGATGGATTGGAGGTTGTCTAACCATTTTTTGCCGCAGGCTTCGAGCTTGGCGTTGAAGCTTTTCGTCTTGAGCCCTTTGAGCACTTCAGCGTTGGCGCGCTCGGCTTGACCATTGCTCCTGGGGTAGGCGACGGAGGCGAAACAGATCTTGATGCTGGCCGATGCGCAGTACTCCCAGAACAGTCCGCTGGTGAACTGGCTGCCGTTGTCGGTGATGATGCGGTTAGGCACACCAAAGCGACAGACCAGCCCTCGGATGAACTTGACTGCGGACCTCGCCGGGATTGTGCACACCGGCTCCACCTCCACCCACTTGGTGAACTTGTCGATGGCGACGTAGAGGTAGCGGTAGCCCCCTTGCGCTCTGGGAAATGGGCCGAGAATGTCCAGCCCCCAAACCGCAAAGGGCCAAGTGAGTGGGATGGTTCGCAGCTCCTGCGCCGGCTGGTGAATTTGCTTGGCATGGAATTGGCACGCTTCGCACCTCTTGACCATCTCCGCTGCATCTCCCAGCGCTGAAGGCCAGTAGAAGCCACTTCGATATGCCTTTGCGGCTAGAGTTGCAGCAGAAGCATGATGGCCACACTCGCCGGCGTGGATGTCCCTGAGAAGCTCTTGGCCTTGGTGAGTAGATATGCACTTCAGAGCGACGCCGTTTGGGCGACGCCGGTACAAGTCACCATCCTTGACGCAGTAGCCCGAAGCTTGGTGTACGATCCTTTCGGCCTCCTCTTCATCCTCGGGAAGCCTGCTGCTGATGAGGAAGGCCTTGAGCTCGAGAATCCAATCCACTCCCTCCTGCCGTGCCAATGCCAGAAGGACGCGGTCACCCGATGGAGGACCGCTGTCTGGAGCCCCCTGCTCCGGCAGTGGCGGCAGGGCAGGTGGAGGGTCGGATCCAGATGACGGTGGAGAAGCGGACGGCTTGAAGAGACGCTCCTCAAAGACGCCGGCGGGTTGTGCCAGGCGGTGAGAGGCGCGCTTGGCGATCTCGTCGGCTTCCACATTTTCTCCTCTCGGGATGTGCTTCAGCTCCAAACCTTGGAAGCGTTTTTCCATCTTTTGATGCTCCTCGAGATAGGCCGCTATGTGCTCATCCTTTGGAGTGTAGCTCTTGTTCGAGAAGTTCACAACCAGCTGTGAATCTCCCTTGAAGATGAGGTGCTTGATGCCCAAAGCGTTCGCCGCCCTTAAGCCGGCGAGTAGTCCTTCGTATTCCGCGATGTTGTTGGAGACCTTGCTCTTAGGCTTGAAGCAGAGCTGCACGGCGTAGAAGAGCTTGTCTCCAGAGGGAGAGGTTAGGACAGCACCAGGTCCCGCGCCGGGGAGATTGAAGGCGCCGTCGAAGTGCATGACCCAGAGGCCTGGGGCCTCCTCTCCTGGGAGCGTTGACTCCACCTCTGGAGGCTCGTCGGTGAACGGATTGGTCCACTCTGCAGTGAATTCGGCCAAAGCCTTGCTCTTGATTACCTTTGTAGTTTCGAAGGAGATCTCGAAGGGTTGAAGCTCCACGGCCCATTCTGCCACCCGCCCGGTGACGTTGGGATTGCGTAGGATGGTCTCCAGGGGACAATCGGTTACCACCTTAATCGGGTGACCCTGGAAGTAATGGCGTAGCTTCCGCGAAGCGATGAGCAGGGTGTAGAGCAGCTTTTGCTGCATAGTGTAGCGTTCCCACGCGTCGCGCAGTACCGTGCTGACGAAGTACACAGGCTTTTGCACCTTGACGACACCCTCAGAAGGCTCCTCCTCGGGAGGCTTTTGAGCGTTGCTCTGAGAGAGCGGCTCGGTCGGCGAAGATGCCGCGGGCGGCTCCTCTCGAGGGTCGGGAGATGAAGCGGCCTCTTCCTCGCGAGGAGCCCCCGAGCTTTGAGGATTGACCTCCTCTTTGGCGATCACCTTGGCGTCTCGCTCCACGACGAGGACGGCACTTGCAGTCCTTGGAGTTGCCGCGATATAGAGTAGCAAGGGCTCGCGGGTGGTTGGGGCAACCATGATCGGTGGGCTCGTGAGGTACCTTTTCAACTCAGCGAAGGCCTTGTCAGCTTCCGGAGTCCACTCGAACTTCCCAGCGCGCTTCATGAGCTTGAAGAAGGGCAAGGCTTTCTCCCCACTCCTCGCGATGAAGCGCCCCAGGGCTGCCATGCACCCCGCGAGGCGTTGCATCTCCTTGAGACTGCGCGGTGGACGCATTTCTTTGATGGCCTTGACCTTGTCAGGGTTCGCCTCTATCCCGCGATGGGACACGAGGAACCCCAACAGTTTTCCCGATGGTATGCCGAAGGCACACTTGGCGGGGTTGAGCTTGATGTTTACCTTTCTCAGGTTGACGAATGTTTCCTCCAGATCCTCGATGAAGGTGTGACTCTCGCGAGTCTTGACGACGATGTCGTCGACGTAGGCCTCCGTGTTCCTTCCCATCTGAGCCCCCAAGGCCTTGCGCATGAGCCTTTGGAAGGTGGCTCCTGCGTTCTTCAGACTGAAGGGCATGCAGATGTAGCAGTACACACCACAAGGCGTGATGAAGGCGGTCTTCTCCTCGTCCTCCTTTGCCATCTTGATTTGATGATAGCCGGAGAAAGCATCCAAGAAGCAAAGGAGGTCACAGCCGGCGGTGGAGTCGACGATTTGATCTATCCTTGGGAGCGGATAAGGATCCTTTGGGCAGGCCTTGTTGAGACTTGTGAAGTCCACGCAGAGGCGCCCACTGCCATTTTCCTTTGGGACGACCACCGGATTTGCAATCCAGGTGGGGTGGGCTACCTCGCGTATCAGCTTGGCCTTCTTCAGCTTCTCTATTTCCTTGACTATGAAATCCTGCTTCTCTTGCGCTTGTTTCCTAGTCTTCTGCTTCACGGGGTGTGCCTGAGGGCACACAGCTAAGTGGTGCTCAATCACCTCCCTGGGAACGCCGGGCATATCTGACGGAGTCCAAGCAAACATGTCAGAGTTTGCCCGCGGGAAGGTGACGAGCGTGCTTTCCTATTTGGGGGAAAGCCCTGCCCCGATGGTGACAAAGTTGTCGCAGCCCCCAGCCTAAAGCGGGACCTTCTTGGTTGCAGAGCGCTCTTGGGTGAACTGGGGCCTCCTGCCTGAGGGTACCGCAGCTTCCCCAATGCTCATGCCCAGCATTGGATGGACCAGGTCCTCGCTTGGAGTAGGCGATGCCGAGGCGGCGAACTTCTTCCCTGTCGAACCTAGCGGATGGGGCTCGAGAGAGGCCTTCTTCACTGCAGCCCGCTCTTGGGATACGAGCTGCTTCTTCCTCGCGAGGTCGCCGGAGTGTTCCAGTAGATCTTCGTCGGCGGGGAACATGGTGGCGGCCTCACGGTAAACATGCTCCACTGACCGGAGAGCATCCTTCTCATTGCAGCGCACGGTGATCGTGCCGTTGGCGCCTGGAATCTTGAGGACGTTGAAGCCATGGTGCGTCGCTGCCATAAACCTTGCCAGGGCTGGGTAGCCGAGGATGGCATTGTACGGTAGGGCGATGTAGGCGACGTCGAAGTCAAGGCTTTCCGTCATGTAGTTGTCCCGGGTGCCGAAGGTGATGGGCAGGCTTACCTGCCCAATTGGCGTTGTAGACCCTTCGGTTACCCCGAAGAATGGCCGAGTCGGCATGAGCCGGTGGTACGGCACCTGCATTTTCTCGAAGATCTCGACCGAGATGATGTTGAGGCCCGCCCCTCCGTCGATGAGAGTGCGGTTGACGGCGACGTTGTTGATGGTTGGCGTGCACAAGAGAGGAATTGTGCCCACGCCCCTGGTGGAAGCCGGGTGATCCTCCTCGTCGAAGCCGATCTTGCACGTTGACCACTTCATTAGGTGGTTGCCGACGTTGGGCTGTGCTGCCGCGATCTCTCGCGACAGCTGCTTGAAGTGTCGGTTAGACAAAGGAGCCTGAGCTCCACCAAGGAGGCAAGCGGCGAAGTCTCGCGGCTCTTGATAGCCCCCCTGGTTCTCCTCCCGACGATCGTTTGCTGGTGGGGGCAGCGGCAGTGGCTCGGGATCGGCTCGAGACAGACCCTCGCGGCGGCGACCTTCCTCGCAGTCGTCGTCGCGGCGATCGCCCCGGGATCCGCTCTTGCCGTAGCTGCGGCCACCCCCGCGGCGCTTGGAGACACCATTTTCTTCATGAAACTTTCGGACAAACCAACAATCGTCGGTATTGTGGGTGTCCTTCTTGTGGAGAATGCAGTAGCGGCGACGTCGACCCTTGTCGCGTTCGGAGCGGTCCCCGCGGCGTTGCTTATGATCTAGCTCCGCCGCGAGGACAGCGGCCTCCTTCCGCTTGGGGTCTTTGGACTTTGGCTTTGGGGGAGGTGCCTCCGGTAGGTTATGCACGAAGAGCCTCCCCTCCTCAGCCTTGGCGCAGCGGTCGGCGATCTCGAAGAGCCTGACGACAGAAGTCAGCTCATCATTCACGGACAGCTTCTCCCTCATCTTGATGTCGGAGATGCCCGTGGAGAACACGGAGATGACCTCTTCGTTAGAGATCCTGGGGATCTTGTTCCTCATCTGGCTGAAGCGCTGAATATACTGACGAAGCGTCTCGCCCTTGTACTGACGCACCGCCTTAAGATCGTTCTTGGTAGCGGGGCGCTCGTACGTGGGCATGAAGTTGGCAACGAACTGACGACATAAATCCTTCTATGAAGTCACGGATTCGTGAGGAAGATTCATGAGCCAAGTTCGCGGAGCGTCCTTGAGGGCCATTGGGAACCAATTGGCCATCGCACGTTGATCTCCACGCGCGGCCTGGACGGCGACGACGTAGAGTTGGAGGAATTCGACGGGGTTTGTGGTCCCGTCGTAACGCGCGCCGATGTCCGGCTTGAACTTGTCAGGCCAGACGACGTAGCGTTGCTGACGAGTGAGAGCAAGACACCCGGGGTTGTAGATAGGGTTGCCGGGGGTCCTGACGTTCTTGTCAGCTTCACCGATATCATCGATGGCGCGGTCATGATTTTCGCGGGGGCGCTCGAGGGAGACACGTGCGTCTTCCAGAGCGCGTTGGACGATTTGGCAGCTGGGTTCCCCGCGCGGCGAAGATGCGGCGCGGGAAACCACTTTCTTGGCCTTGTTGGCCCTCCCATCTCTGGCGCCCGGGGCGCGATGCCCCGCCGCCGGATCTGGGTCTCCCGCGCCCTGGGCTCCTCCCTGGGCTGGGTCTTCGTTGGCGATGGCGACGAGTTCGGCGATTCGAGCGTGCCACCCCTCACGCCTGTCATCGGTGGGTTGATAGCGCAGCAGCTCCTGCGCCATGGCGAGAGCTTGCGCAGGAGACAGCTGACTCCCAGAACGAGCGCGAGAAGTAGCGGTGGCGGTGAAGGAGAGCGAAGACTCTATACGCCCGGACGGGAGGTAGGAGGACTCCAGATCTTCCTCCTCTTCCTCCTCGGCCGAAGCTTCACGACGACGGAAGATGGGCTCGGTTTGCCCCCGAGCAGCGTTGCGACGGCGAAGACGCTCGAGCCTTGCGTTGGCGTCGGCCATGTCGAAGCAGATCTAGGAGAAAACACACTATAGCCCCCTACCTGGCGCGCCAAATATCGATGGATTTCGTGTCGCATGAACATGGGGTACCACGCGACGGACCCAAAGATTCGAACGCAGGGGGCTGAACGTGTGAGATCTAGGATCGCAACGAAGCACGGTGACGGAAGCCTCGAGCAGTCGAATGCACTACGCACTGCAGAGAGAGACGCCGAGCTTTACCCAGGTTTAGGGCCCTCGTGGTGAGGTAAAACCCCTACTTCCTGCCTTCTTGTATTACAACGTGACACCTCGCGAGGAGTACAAGGTCTTGGTTACAAAGCTCTAGCTGGCCAGAGGTTGAAGAACCTGCGTGCCCAGCTAGCAGCTTGAAGAAGATGAAGATTCGATCCCCTCTAAGGGGTGGCCTCCCCCTCCTTTTATAGCGCCAAGGTCCTCCTTCCCCTTATCTTCTTGGGTGAAAGAGCATTTGCCCCCATGTGTGGTTTTGGTAATTAATGACAATCCCTATGGACTAATGTTTGCATCGAGTTATATTTGTAGGACTTGTCCGTAGACAACACTTGAGCCATATGTTGGTTTCAAGGTTGTAAGAAGTTGCAAATAAAGAAGTTTATGTGATGATCAAGGGAGTTGAGCCTATTGAAGACATCATCATTATGAAGGAAGAAGATGAAGTCCAATGTTGATCAAGTCGAAGTGCAAGTTCAAGATAGGCATATAGAAGATATCATTTGCTTGAAGCTCGGTGTCCATTTGGTGTTAATGGACATGTGAAGATATTTCTACTAGTGTCTCTCCCATAGTAAAGTATGGGGGAGCAATCCGCAAGACTTCACCGAGCAAGCGCTATCAAGAAAGGTAGTCCAACTTGAGAAGATCAAGATCGTCTCTATCTAGCTCAAGTGGAATGCGCAAGGCAAAGGTATGATCTTGATAGGGTTTATTTCTTACCGGTCTCATAGTGTTTGGGAGACCGGGTTTTAGGATCGATAGCCGTACTATCAAGAGGGGCTCTCGAGTGAGTAACTTATTCGTATTGTTCGGAGAGAGCTCAAACCTTTGCATACTTGGCATTATCTTTCTTGGTTCTTATTTGGCTTTTATCCATGTGAGGTTCTAGAGCTTGTGGTTATTTCCATGACAAGCTCTAGCTCATCAAAAACGGATTTCGTATGGAACTCTAATTGCGTTTTTAGTGTTTGGAGGTTTTACCGGTTCATCTTTATAGCTAAGTCAAACCTTTTATCATTTGGCTTCATCCTCCTTTGTTGGACTATGATGTTTCTATGGATGATGGTGTAGAGCTCATTGTGGTGATTCCAACGAGCCCAAGTTCATCGAAAACGGAGTCCGGATGCAAAAGTTATCGCTGTTTTCGTGTTGCTCACTTTTCCTGGGCGGATTATCCGGCCCAGTTTTGGAAATATCCGGCCGAAATATCCGGCCTTAAATCTGGGTGACGCACACTTTGCCAAATTCTGGTCCTTAGCCATTTTTAGGGGTGGCCGGATTATCCGGCCCAGTTTTGAAATATCCGGCCGAAATATCCGGCCCCAGATCTGAACGACGCGCGCGAAGTCCTTAGCAGTTTTTGGGGGGAAGGGCGGAATATCCGGTCCAAACTTGGACCGGAATATCCGGCCCTGCAGTACAGCAACGGCTACAATCCCGGGAGGGGTATAAATACCCCTCCCCTTCTTCAAGCTTGGGTTAGCTCGTTTTTCCCCTCTCTCTCCCTCCATTGTTGACCTTGGAAAGCTTGCCCATCTCTCAATTCCTCCCATGATTCTTGCATATCTTTGAGGGAAAAGAGAGAGGAGATCTAGATCTATATTTCCACCAATCACTTCCTCCTCTTTGTGAGGGGAACCCATTGGATCTAGATCTTGGAGTTCTTTGTGGATTTCTTCCTTTGTTCTTCCTCTCATATCCCTCCATAGCATTAGTTGCTTTGGTAGGATTTGAGTGAGAAGGATTTGAGCACGTGTGTTCTTGCCATTGCATCGGTTGCATCGGTTTGAGTTCTCCTCGGAGATTCGGTGGTGAAAAGTTCGTTGAGCTTTTTACTCTTGGGTTATTGGAACCCTAGACGGCTTAGTGGCTTAGTGGATTACTTGGGGACCTCCAATTGAGTTGTGGAGATCTTCCCAAGCTTCGTGGTGCCTCCGTGGCAATTACTTGGGGACCTCCAATTAAGTTGTGGAGATCTTCCTAAGCTTTGTGGTGCCTCAGTGGCGATTCTTGGGAGCCTCCAATTGAGTTGTGGATATTGCCCCAAGCTTGTACGGGTTCGGTGACCGCCCTCAAGTGTCCCATAGTGGTCGGGTCTTCCATCTTGGTGGGAGGGCTCGAGGAGATTACGGTGAGCCTCCGTGGCGTTTGGGGAGCCTTGTGCCTCCATACCGCTCCAACGGAGATTAGCACTCGCAAGGGTGTGAACTTCGGGATACATCATTGTCTCCACGTCCCTCGGTTATTTCTATACCCGAGCTCCTTTACTTATGCAATTTACTTTGTGATAGCCTTCGTGCTTGAAGTTATATATATCTTGCTATCTCATAGTTGCTTATCTTGTCTAGCATAAGTTGTTGGTGCACATAGGTGAACCTAGTTTGTTTAGGTTTTGTATGCTTGGCAAATTAAACATTAGTTTTATTCCGCATTTGTCAAGCCACTCGTAAAAGTTTTAAATCGCATATTCACCCCCCCCCCCTCTAGGCGACATCCTTGTACTTTCATTTGGTATCAGAGCAAGGTCTCTCATTTTAGGGCTTCACCGCCTTGAGAGCAAAGATGTCGACTAGGGGATTAGTGCACAATGACACCTTTATATTTGATGGCACTAATTATGATATATGGAAAATTTGCATGCTTAATCATTTTTGTGATATGGACCCAAATATAGAGAGAATTCTAGATATGGGTTTCTCTCCTCCTAAGGATTCCCAAAGTCTATCTTTAGAGGAGAAGAGAAACTCTTATCTTAATTCTCGAGCTACTAATGTGCTTGTTGACTTTGTGAGCAATGCAGTTTTTCTTGCAATCATGCCTTTCCGTAGCGCTTATGAGGTTTGGACAAAGATTCAAGACAAATATGACATGTCCAACATGATTGAGGATGATTGTATTCCCTCCACTTCCGGTCGTGATGAACTCTCTTCCACTTCACCAAAGTGTAGCAAGACACAAGGTAACTCTATGGTGAATGGTGATGGAAATTGCAATGTTGATAGTAAGCTTACTTGTGATGATCATTCATCTCTATCTCATTGCCATGCTTCATCTTTCGACTTAAACACTTCTAGCACCATAAATGCTTTACATGCTTGTGTTGATAGTCCTTGCATATCATGTGTATGCTCCTTGAACACATCTCATAATGATATGCTTACTTCGTCTTGTTGCCATGATATAAATGCCTCTAGTTCCTCTAGTTGTTGTGTGTCTAACAATGTAGAGGAAACCGGAAATTCTATTGGCCAAGACATGATCTCGCTTGGTGCTTCAAGTATTTATTCATCATCATCAATTGCTTCCCACATTTGCCTTATGGCTAGGGCTTCAAAGGTAACTCCTTCTTTGGAACCCAATATATCTAGTGATGATGAGAATGAGTATAATGAAGAAGAATATGATGATCTTGCTTCTTTATTTGAGAAGAGTGAAATGTTTTTTCATGCTATTCGTAAGAATAAAATTGCTTGCTCTTACTTCTATAAGATTTTGGCTATTGCCACCGAGAGCAATAAAATTATTGAGGAGCATGAGGATACCATTTTTAAAATGCAAGGTCATGCCCGTGATTACGCGGATGAGATTGCGGATCTAAAAGAAGCTCTACAAGAAGAACAAACCACCAAGGAATCTCTTGAGGAGACCTTTACTTTAGAATTATCTAAAATAAAGAAATCCTATGATAGAACTCTTGTGGTGGCAAATGATTTTGAAACTAAATATGAAGAGCTTGTAGTTACTTATGCTAAACTCCTTGAGAATGTTGTGCTTCTTAAAAATGACTCTAGGGTCATTTCGTGTGAGCCCATCATTCTCACCGAGTCGCATGAGCAACTTAAAGCTTCAAATTCAAATGAGCTTACTAAATTGTCTTCTCCGCTTTCCATTAGTGATGATGCTTGTGCTACTAACTCTACTTCTTGTGAAGCATCCATCTTGAAGGAGAATGTTGAGCTAAGGGCTCAACTTGATTTGCTAACTAGCAAATATGGGAAATTGGAAGAAAATCATGGAAAGCTCTCTAGCTCCCATGAGGATCTTCTAGCTTCCCATGATAGGCTAAAATTAGCTCATGAGGCTATTATGTCAAAGGTAACATCTAGTGAGCCTCATGTGGACATTTGCACTACTTCTCAAAATGCCATATTGCCTTGTGCTAGTCCTAGTAATTCATCCACTCATAACATTGCTACATCTTGTGATGAATTACTTTTCTTTCCTTGTTGCTCTAACAATGAAGCTTCTACTTCCTCTAGTACTTGTGTTGTTACTAACCATGTAGAGGAAATCGAAGAGCTCAAGGCCCAAGTCTCTTCTTTGAAGAAAGACTTGGTAAAGAGTCATGAAGGGAAATCCAAACTTGACAATATGTTGAGTGTGCAAAAATCCCCCAATGACAAGAGTGGACTTGGGTTTATCTCCAACAACAACAAGAAGTCCACGTTTAACAAGAAGAAGAAGGGCCAATGACAAGTCAAAGATCCGGCCAAGATTGTTTGCTTCAAGTGCAAAATTGAAGGGCACCATGTTAGATCTTGCCCTTTGAAGAAGAAGGCATTAGTTGAGAAGCAACAAGGGAAGCGGCCTCAAGTTCAAGGGCACGCTCAACCTCGAGTTGAAGAAATGCCACTTCCCAAGAAGAATCAAGCTAATGCTCCCATTGCGGAGAAATCAAGTGAGAAGAAGGTGAAGAAAAGAACTTGCTACATATGTCGTGAGAAGGGTCACCTTTCTTCTTCATGCACTATGGGTAACTCATCCAACCCTATCATAATTGATGATGCTTATTCCCTTTGCAAGGATAAGGTTGGCAATGTGTTTGCCAAATTTGTTGGTACTCCATGTGGTGTCAAGAAAAGAACCATTTGGGTGGCCAAGCCTATTGTGACTAACCTCTTAGGACCCAACTTAGTTGGGGACCATCACACCAAAACTTGATCAATAGGTGTTTGTTGGAGGGCATTGGAGACTTGGCTATATCATGAAGAATTAAGGGATCTTCATCAATATATTGTCTCAAGTCAAGTCAATTGGATTATATTGTTTATATCATATATCCAATGTTCCTCCTTGCGGTAACATGTACTCAACTTATCTACATTGAAAGTTACTCGCCCCTTTTGCATGTGTTGGTTGTGTTCCATTACATGTGTTGGTAAATGTTGTGCTACCTACTTGTTTTATTTTGATTAATCAAGTATGTACTTGTGGGTTTGCATACCATGTATGTGTGTTTGTGTTTGAGCCTTATTGCATCTTCGTTTATATTATTTGGCTTTTTGAGAGACTAATAGACTATCCATTTTGGGGGAGTGATATGCTTTGGCACTTCACAATCCTAAATATGTGTGCACATGAGGAATACCACTTAGTGTTTATATTTTAAATTATCTAGTCTCTATGTGGTATGTCATGCTCATGAGAAATTCAAATTCTATAATGTCCATTAATCATCTCATGTTGGATTTTATTTGCCTCTTGTGAAAATAAATGCTTTATCACATTATGGGGGAGAAATATGCTTTGTGCATACTACAAACCAATAAAATGTGTATTTTTGAGGTTGTGTCACACAGTGTTGATATTGCAAATTATCTTTCTTCTATGTGACATGTTTGCTCAAACAAGTTTCAATTTGCCAAATTGTTTTATTGCTCTTGTTTTGGATCTTGTTTGTGAGATACTTTCTTGGTAGGGTTTTCCTAAAATGTGGAATTCAATATCAAAGTTGGAAAACCATTTGCTTCAAGTTATCCTAATCATTACTTTGCGTGATTGTTTAACTATTTGAGTCTATCAAGAATATCTTCTTTAGCATGGTGTTTAATTCTTATCCTTTTCATATGCTTCTTGTTGTGAAGATGATCTTGGATTTATGTGTAAAATACCATCGGGAAATTAATAACTCCAAATACCTCTTGTCCTTGGACAATTGGTACTTTATCATGTGGTATATATATATTGATCATCTTTTTATTGGCTATTGCTTTTAATTACCTTATCTCTTGCCAAGGAATGTATTTGTTTTAAATTCCCATTGTCTTTCTTAACTCTTGTGATTCCATTTGATTTTGTTGAACTTGTTTTGTGTTATTCTTAATGTAGGTTGAGATGATGATCCCATTTGTGTGCATTTTGTATTTAAATGCAAAATCATAAATAATGCACTAATCTTGGGGAAGCTCTCCTATATTTTCTATAACATACTCTTGCGGCTTATTTCAATTGGTATTGGTTATTGTTGGAATACAAATCTTTTTGTTTTTGGTACTTAGTGTGCCATCATAAAAGAGTGGAGAGTTTGGTTTGTTTGTTGGAACCTTGCTCTCTTTGGGAGAATGGTTATCTCTTTTCTTGATTTTGCTCTATATTCTTAAAATGAGATAAGTCATTGGGCATGTGTGTTTTAGTGATCCTTTATGCTAATTGGCGTTTGCTTTGTTCACTTGGTGGACTTTGGAGTCATTTTTTGTGTTGAGTTGATTCTTTGATAAAATTTTGGACAACCTTTAGTTCTTCACACCTTTGTGTGACTTCTTGGTGTTTTGTCCAAATTGTATCTCTTTTGGATCTTGAAAGTCTTGTGCATGCATATTTACTAAATGTATACTTTATGGCATGCTTTGCTTTCTTTGATCCAATATATAGGGTAAACTCCAACAAATCCTAAATCGGCTAAGATGTGCATGAAATTCAAGTTCATATCTATATGCACATATTTATGTGGAGCTTGTCCTATATATTGTAGTGTCTAACTACTTCGGACCCAATGAGTTTGGGGACCATATTGTACTTGAATTTGTTTTAGGTACATGGGAGATATATTGGTGCTTGTCTCAATAATAAGCATGAAGCGGTGACTAGTTGATAATTTGTGGCAAGCTAGGATTATTGAAGAACTCCTATCTACTACATCCTTCCAATGGTATCTCGGTAACAAGTATCTTATTCATGCATACTTTTCTAGCATCTAACCTTGTGTGGGTCATTTCATGGCATGAAAATCTTTATTTGCAAAGATCTTAATGAAACCTCTCTATTAAAAATATGAGTAATTTGAGATGAGTGCATATTTTGGGGAATATATAAAATCATGCTCATGATTCACCCTTCCCAAATATGTCTATCTAGCAATTTTATTGCATATCAATTCCTCAAGTTCCTCACATGTGCAATATTGATGAAAGTACAAATTTAGTTCTTTCTTTTGGTATACTTTTTCGTGATACTTGTTGCTTTTCTCAAAACATCCCAACTATCTTCTTTTCCTTGTTGATATTTGTGATGTCTTTGACATGTTTGTGGTTGAAGTTCTTCAATATGCAATAAGATAAATTGAGCCTTTGGCCATACTTTAAAAGTAAAAATCTCATTGGTATATTGCATGAACTTGTTTGGATATCACGTTCTATTCTTTGTATCTATTTTATGTGTACATGTTTCTTTGTGATAATTATCTTTGTGATATTGTCTACTTAGAAACTTATACACATGAGAGATGATATCTGATACGTTGCAAACGTATCTATAATTTTTGATGCTCCATGCTTGTTTTACACCAATTGTTATATGTTTTGTCTACACTTTGTGATACTTTTATGATTTATTTGGACTAACCTACTAATAGTTGCAAAAGTGCACAATGTTCTTGTTTTACACTTTGATGTGTAGGAATTACCAAGAATACAAGTGGAAACCTTATTGGAGTCAAATTGGGACTTTCTAGAAATCTGTACCAGAACTTTTTTCGAAGATGGTCACGTTACGGGTCGAAGACGACGTCAAACGGAAAACTCTTCAAATACAAAGTTGTAGGGAATTTCACGGCGAACGTTCTGGACATAAAATTCACCTGATTCCGAGTCCGGACGGCCGAGATAAGCCCGCTCTTTTGCAGACCAGGCCTGGGCCGCGCGAGCTATATGGGAGAAGGCCCTGGTCGCCTCCTGACGACGCCCCTTCGCCTATATAAAGCCTCGGGACAGAAAACCCTAAGGGATTTGGCAATTTTTCAGAAAAAGTTCCGCAGCTCCGCCGCCATCGCCGACGAATTTCGGGGGACAGGAGTCTCTGTTCCGGCACCCTGCCGGGACGGGGAAGTGCCCCCGGAGCCATCTCCATCGGTCTCCATCGCCGTCTCCGCCGTCTCCATCGACCTCACCGCCATCTCCATCAACCTTGCTGTCTCCTATGATGAGGAGGGAGTAGTTCATCCCCGGGGCTGAGGGCTCTACCGGTAGCTATGTGGTTCACCTCTCTCTCCCATGATGTGATCTTTATGTGATCGTGAGCTTTGTATCATGTTGAACAAGTACATGTTATTATTCAGATATTTTGTGTACTCTAGTGATGTTATTAAAGTAATCTATTCCTCCTGCTATGGTGTAACGGTGACAATGCGTGCATCATGGTGGTACTTGGTTTAGGCTATGATTGTGATCTCTTGTGGATTATGAGAATAATTATTGCTATGATAGTTTGAGTGATCTATTCCTCCTTTCATGGTGTAATGTTGACAGTGTGTGCACCGTGTTAGTACTTGGTCTAAGTTGCAATGATTTCTATCTTGAGTTGTGATCTGATTTGGATATCTCTATGAGTGGTGTTTGTCAAGTACTTGATGAACTTTAAGGGGTGCTTCTGTAGCCACTAGACAGTGATTAGTGTTATTCAATAGGAGAGTAATTCAGAGTGCCTTAGCAAAGAGAAGTTATTTGTTCAGTCATGTTATATTGTTGGGAGTGTGTCCACTAGTGAAAGTATGATCCCTAGGCCTTGTTTCCAAGCTTTGCACACCGTTTACTTGCTATTTTGTTACTTGTTTGCTCGCAGCGATATTTATTTCACATCACGTTTGCTACTTATAATCATCTATACCACTTGTATTTCACTATCTCTTTGCCGAACTAGTGCACCTATACATCTGACAAGTGTATTGGGTGTGTTGGGGACACAAGAGACTTTCTGTATCGTAATTGCAGGGTTGCTTGAGAGGGATAGCTTTGACCTCTAACCTCCCTGAGTTCGATAAACCTTGGGTGATCCACTTAAGGGAAACTTGCTGCTGTTCTACAAACCTCTGCACTTGGAGGCCCAACAAGTGTCTACAAGAATAGAAGTGCGTAGACATCAAGCTCTTTTCTGGCGCCGTTGCCGGGGAGGTAAGGTAAAAGGTACTCGCATCCTCCTGTGTGAGTGCTCGGAGTTATTTCCTTTAGATTCTGCAGTTACATCTTTTTGTTTCTTGTTTTTTATTTTCACTAGTTAGGCTTAATGGAAAACAAAGAGTTCTTTAGTCTTTTTCCTGATTTTAGATTTGAAGAGAAAATTGAAAAACCTTTGGAGCTTATTTCACATAGCAATGTTATTAGTACGAATGCTTTGAATACTGTTAATGCTAATGCTATAGAAAAGTCTAAGCTTGGGGAAGCTGGTTTTGTTGAGTATGATATTTTTAGTCCCCCAGCTTTAGTGGAGAAAGTTTGCTCTGATGATATTTTATCTCCCCTATGTGATGTTCCTTCTTATGATGATATGTTTGAAGAATATGCTTTGCGACATAGTAGTTCTCTAGCTTGTGATGATGAGTATAATATTTTCAGTTCACCTACTTTTGAGGAGAAAATTAGTTAGGATTACAATATGCCTCCTATTTATGATGATTATGGTGATGAGAATAATTATTCTGTTGAATTTGCTCCTACTACTATTGTTCCTGTGGTGAGTATTAATTCTTTTATGCATGTGGCTCATGATAGGGATGTTTTATGTGATAGTTATATTGTTAATTCTATTCATGATGCTACTAAAAGTTATTATGAGAGAGGGAAACATGGTTTGATGGATCTCAACAATATTAAGTTTCCCCTCTTTATGTTGCAAATCTTGAAGTGGCACTTGTTTTATCTATCCATGCTTGCTACTATGTGCCTCGTTGATTTATTTTCTTAAAAGATTCCTATGCATAGGAAGTGGTTCAGATATAAATGTCTTTCACATTTGCTTTTTGATGCTCTCTATTGCTTTAAGTTCCTATATGGCGCATTTGCCTCAAGCTCTTATATGGCGCCCACATGAGCATCTTTGCAAATTACTGCGCCTAGCTCAAAGGCGTTAAAGAAAAGCACTCTTGGGAGATAACCCATTGTTTTCTTTTCAGTACTTTTTCTTTTACTTGAGTCTTCGAAGTTATTACTACTGTAATAACCTCTCCTTATCCTTTTTATTTCGTTTTTGTGCCAAGAGAAGCCTCTAATTTGAGTGAGGTAAGATTTGGGGATGTTGCTGTCCTGAAACAGTTTTCGGTGCTGCACCGTAAAAATTCGTAAAAATTCTCTGTATATCTTTTGGACCTGCGATTTCTTGTGCTTATGCCCCAGGTTATATCCAAACTTTCATTAGTTGAACACTTTTTTATTTGAGCAACAGAAAACCCCTCAAAAATTCGACCTTTGTCAGCTGTTCTATTTTGACAGATTTCTGCCAATATTTGTGTTTGCCACTTTATCGCTTTCTTTTGGGTTCTTTTGATCACGGAACTTTTGGGGAAGTTGCTACAGTAGTTTATGCTTAATATGTGGTGGTTTTAGGTTGAAACCTGAAGCAAAAAGGGTTGATTCATTACTATGCTTACACTAATGTTGCTAATAGAATTGTGTTTAGTTTTGTATGAAGGAAGTTTTCAAGTGTAGGGATTGGAGAATGATGAGATGAGTTGAAGAATGGACAAAAGCTCAAGCTTGGGGATGCCCATGCAACCCCCAAGAAATATCCAAGAAGTACAAGCGTCAAAGCTTGGGGATGCCCCCGAGGCACCCCTTCTTCATCGGCAAAAATCAGGTCACCTTTCAAGACACTATATTTTTATTGCTTCATGCACTATGCGTTTTTCTTGGAGCGTCAGTTGTTTTAGTTTTCTTTGTTAGTTTTTTTTGTTTGCTGCAATAAATGGTTAGATCACATCATGTTTCTTTTGGAGGAGATGAACTCGCTTTTCATTTGCCAAGAACACTCTAGTTTTCACTCTTATCGTTCAATGAGTGTTCTCTTTTTCTGCTACTGCGTTTAGCTTGCATTTTTCACCTTGATTTTTGTTTAGACCTTGTCATATCTTTTCATCAAGGTATATTTTTGCCTCTGATCTTTATTGGTTTTCATCAAAAGAGGTGTCTTTAAAAATTTCAAATGGTGTTGGAAAAGAGAAAAAGCTTTATGCAAAAAAGTGGTACAAGAAGGAGCTTGTGTAGACTGCGGCCTAGGCTTTTGCATGTCGTGCTTGATGTCTTTTTGATAGTATGCTTAGTGGTTTTGCTGTAGCATGACTTGTCTCAAATAACTGAGATTGCTTAATGAGCCTTTGAAAAAATTATGCGTTGTTTTAATTATTTGGAAGCATTATTTTGGTTTTCTCCTTGATGCTTTATTTGGGTTGACTTGGCGCATGCTCACACATGTTAGACTCTTACAAAGTTGCCAATAGCCTCTATGATCATTTAGTTTTTGACTTTTGATGCCATCTTATGCTTCTTTTAATGTTGCTTTGTCGCTTTGCATGATTATGGCCGTTATTGCTCTCTTAGTTGGTCGCTCCCAGTCTTTTGCTAGCCCTCATTTTGTACTGAGTATGAGCTCTACTCGTGCATCCAACTCCCAAAAACCAAGTTTGCCATTGTGTCCACTATAAATTCCTATGCATGGTATTTGTAAGCCATTCCAAGTAAATTTTCATGTGCTACCTTTTAAAAACCTTCAAAATACTTCTCGTTTTGTGACACTGTTTTCAGCTCATGGGGACGTAGTGGTCGGATTTGCTATCTTCCATATTGCTTATTCCAAAAAGAAAAAAAAAAGAAAAAAAGAAAGAAAAAAAGCACTCCTCCATGGAATGTGAATGTTGGTGGGCACCCGATGAATCGGTTAGCCATGGTTTGTGAAAGGAAAAAAGGTGGGGAGGAGTGCCAAGCTTTATAAAAAGAGCACAAAAGTGCCAATCTCTCTCTCAAAAACGTGCTTCATTTTTGTATGGAAGATAGTAAGAACCCCATTGCTAGTCATTGACAAAAGCAACCACCTCTCAAAACTCAAGTTTTATCTCTCTGTTTTACAAATGAAAAGCTCTAGCACATGTTTAATCACTGCTTCCCTCTGCGAAGGGCCTTTCTTTTACTTTTATGTTGAGTCACCACCTTCTATCTTTATGCACCATTAAGAGAGCATAGTTGTCATTCTTAGTGTAATGTGCATTGTCCCAAAGTTTATCATTGATTGATTCATGACTATGGTTTCACTTGTTCTTAAATTATTTATATCTAGTCACCCTCTTAAACTTGAAGGTGTCCTATGCATTTATGTTTTGCTCTCTTTGAAGGACAAGCTGAAAACCATTTGTATGTTTTTCCTTATGATTTGAACACACGTTTGACTTTCATTGTTTCATTTTCATGATCTTTTGTTTGTGTGCATTTTCATGTTATAACATGGTTGCTAAGTTTCTTCTATCAAGATTATGTCTTTCATGCCCATGTTTTAAGTTCTTTTGATCCCAGCGCACAACGCTTACATACATGATCAAGATTGTGTAGGTGCATGTCACCTCAAAAATTATTTCTTTTGTTATAACTTACCTACTCGAGGACGAGCAGGAGTTAAGCTTGGGGATGTTGATACGTTGCAAACGTATCTATAATTTTTGATGCTCCATGCTTGTTTTACACCAATTGTTATATGTTTTGTCTACACTTTGTGATACTTTTATGATTTATTTGGACTAACCTACTAATAGTTACAAAAGTGCACAATATTCTTGTTTTACACTTTGATGTGTAGGAATTACCAAGAATACAAGTGGAAACCTTATTGGAGTCAAATTGGGACTTTCTAGAAATCTGTACCAGAACTTTTTTCGAAGATGGTCACGTTACGGGTCGAAGACGACGTCAAACGGAAAACTCTTCAAATACAAAGTTGTAGGGAATTTCACGGCAAACGTTCTGGACATAAAATTCACCTGATTCCGAGTCCGGACGGCCGAGATAAGCCCGCTCTTTTGCAGACCAGGCCTGGGCCGCGCGAGCTATGTGGGAGAAGGCCCTGGTCGCCTCCTGACGACGCCCCTTCGCCTATATAAAGCCTCGGGACAGAAAACCCTAAGGGATTCGGCAATTTTCCAGAAAAAGTTCCACAGCTCCGCCGCCATCGCCAACGAATTTCGGGGGACAGGAGTCTCTGTTCCGGCACCCTGCCGGGACGGGGAAGTGCCCCCGGAGCTATCTCCATCGGTCTCCATCGCCGTCTCCGCCGTCTCCATCGACCTCACCGCCATCTCCATCAACCTTGCTGTCTCCTATGATGAGGAGGGAGTAGTTCATCCCCGGGGCTGAGGGCTCTACTGGTAGCTATGTGGTTCACCTCTCTCTCCCATGATGTGATCTTTATGTGATCGTGAGCTTTGTATCATGTTGAATAAGTACATGTTATTATTCAGATATTTTGTGTACTCTAATGATGTTATTAAAGTAATCTATTCCTCCTGCTATGGTGTAACGGTGACAGTGCGTGCATCATGGTGGTACTTGGTTTAGGCTATGATTGTGATCTCTTGTGGATTATGAGAATAATTATTGCTATGATAGTTTGAGTGATCTATTCCTCCTTTCATGGTGTAATGTTGACAGTGTGTGCACCGTGTTAGTACTTGGTCTAAGTTGCAATGATTTCTATCTTGAGTTGTGATCTGATTTGGATATCTCTATGAGTGGTGTTTGTCAAGTACTTGATGAACTTTAAGGGGTGCTTCTGTAGCCACTAGACAGTGATTAGTGTTATTCAATAGGAGAGTAATTCAGAGTGCCTTAGCAAAGAGAAGTTATTTGTTCAGTCATGTTATATTGTTGGGAGTGTGTCCACTAGTGAAAGTATGATCCCTAGGCCTTGTTTCCAAGCTTTGCACACCGTTTACTTGCTATTTTGTTACTTGTTTGCTCGCAGCGATATTTATTTCACATCACGTTTGCTACTTATAATCATCTATACCACTTGTATTTCACTCTCTTCGCCGAACTAGTGCACATATACATCTGACAAGTGTATTGGGTGTGTTGGGGACACAAGAGATTTTCTGTATCGTAATTGCAGGGTTGCTTGAGAGGGATAGCTTTGACCTCTAACCTCCCTGAGTTCGATAAACTTTGGGTGATCCACTTAAGGGAAACTTGCTGCCATTCTACAAACCTCTGCACTTGGAGGCCCAACAAGTGTCTACAAGAATAGAAGTGCGTAGACATCAATATCTCCTTATTTGATATCTTTTTTAAACCTTGTGTGTTGGGATGGAATGCTAAGCAATATCATCCATTGAGGACTATGTGGATGCTCTATGTACATCTTTGTACTAGTCTTATAATATGCTTTGTCATTCCTATCACACATTCCTTTGGTTGAGCCGTTTAATATGTTGGTTCCTTATTTGTTGCTCAACCATTTCCTTGATGCAAGTGTTAAGCTTGATTTCTTTTCTATGGTCTCTTGCTAATGGTTCCTTTTAAATGGTATTGAGGGAGTGAGGATTCCATGTTGTGCAAATTGTATTCAAATGCAAACATTCTATCTTGTGCATGTACCTTGGGGAGCTTCCTCATTTCATTTTAAAGCACCATTTTGTGGTTATCATAGTATTTGATGTCACTTGGTATCATTATATTTTGAATAATATCGAGGGAGTGATGATTCCATGTTTGTGCACCTTATACTTTAATTCAAATGGAATATGTTGTGCACAAACCTTGGGGAGCTTCTTCATATTATTTAGAGCATTGTTTTGGTCTTCTCATAATATCTTTATTTGATTCACTATTTGGATCTTTTGATTGCTATCTTCATTTGTTGGAAGTTTAACCATCATGTCATCCTTTTTTTGTTTGCAATCTTTGATCCTTAATATAGTTTGATTTCCTCCAAATTTTTGTCCTTGAATTTGTGCATGTGTTTTCACCTTTTTTTTGTGCCATGCACATCTTGAGGAGGAACTCTCACTATATTGGCCTTCTAAGCCTTTCCGCCCATTTTGGCAATGGATGCCAATGGGGGAGAAGTTTCGAGGGTTTGAAGGGAATTGGGTTTCATGCTTTTGTTTTGTTGGGTTTCATGCTTTTGGTTTGTTCTTAAGCATTTGCCTTGCATGCTTTGCATGGTTGAGTATATATAGTGGAAACTCCACCAACAACATTGGTTGGCAATATATGCAATGAAATTCAAGTTCATTCACACGTGCATAGATTGTGGGGGAGTTTGCTCTATATATGATGGTTCTACTAACATCACATACTTTTGTAGTATTTGATGTTAGTGTAACCATCTTAGTCCTTTAAATTCATTATATAAACCCTCTCAAAGAGATTGTCATCAATTACCAAAATGGGGGAGATTGAAAGAGCATTTGCCCCCATGTGTGGTTTTGGTAATTAATGATAATCCCTATGGACTAATGTTTGCATCGAGTTATATTTGTAGGACTTGTCCGTAGACAACGCTTGAGCCATATGTTGGTTTCAAGGTTGTAAGAAGTTGCAAATAAAGAAGTTTATGTGATGATCAAGGGAGTTGAGCCTATTGAAGACATCATCATTATGAAGGAAGAAGATGAAGTCCAATGTTGATCAAGTCGAAGTGAAAGTTCAAGATAGGCATATAGAAGATATCATTTGCTTGAAGCTCGGTGTCCATTTGGTGTTAATGGACATGTGAAGATATTTCTACTAGTGTCTCTCCCATAGTAAAGTATGGGGGAGCAATCCGCAAGACTTCACCTAGCAAGCGCTATCAAGAAAGGTAGTCCAACTTGAGAAGATCAAGATCGTCTCTATCTAGCTCAAGTGGAATGCGCAAGGCAAAGGTATGATCTTGATAGGGTTTATTTCTTACCGGTCTCATAGTGTTTGGGAGACCAGGTTTTAGGATCGATAGCCATACTATCAAGAGGGGCTCTCGAGTGAGTAACTTATTCGTATTGTTCGGAGAGAGCTCAAACCTTTGTATACTTGGCATTATCTTTCTTGGTTCTTATTTGGCTTTTATCCATGTGAGGTTCTAGAGCTTGTGGTTATTTCCATGACAAGCTCTAGCTCATCAAAAACAGATTTCGTATGGAACTCTAATTGCGTTTTTAGTGTTTGGAGGTTTTACCGGTTCATCTTTATAGCTAAGTCAAACCTTTTATCATTTGGCTTCATCCTCCTTTGTTGGACTATGATGTTTCTATGGATGATGGTGTAGAGCTCATTGTGGTGATTCCAACGAGCCCAAGTTCATCGAAAACGGAGTCCGGATGCAAAAGTTATCGCTGTTTTCGTGTTGCTCACTTTTCCTGGGCGGATTATCCGGCCCAGTTTTGGAAATATCCGGCCTTAAATCTGGGTGACGCGCACTTTGCCAAATTCTGGTCCTTAGCCATTTTTAGGGGTGGCCGGATTATCCGGCCCAGTTTTGAAATATCCGGCCGAAATATCCGGCCCCAGATCTGGACGACGCGCGCGAAGTCCTTAGCAGTTTTTGGGGGGAAGGGCAGAATATCCGGTCCAAACTTGGACCGGAATATCCGGCCCTGCAGTACAGCAACGGCTACAATCCCGGGAGGGGTATAAATACCCCTCCCCTTCTTCAAGCTTGGGTTAGCTCGTTTTTCCCCTCTCTCTCCCTCCATTGTTGACCTTGGAAAGCTTGCCCATCTCTCAATTCCTCCCATGATTCTTGCATATCTTTGAGGGAAAAGAGAGAGGAGATCTAGATCTATATTTCCACCAATCACTTCCTCCTCTTTGTGAGGGGAACCCATTGGATCTAGATCTTGGAGTTCTTTGTGGATTTCTTCCTTTGTTCTTCCTCTCATATCCCTCCATAGCATTAGTTGCTTTGGTAGGATTTGAGTGAGAAGGATTTGAGCACTTGTGTTCTTGCCATTGCATCGGTTGCATCGGTTTGAGTTCTCCTCGGAGATTCGGTGGTGAAAAGTTCGTTGAGCTTTTTACTCTTGGGTTATTGGAACCCTAGACGGCTTAGTGGCTTAGTGGATTACTTGGGGACCTCCAATTGAGTTGTGGAGATCTTCCCAAGCTTTGTGGTGCCTCCGTGGCAATTACTTGGGGACCTCCAATTAAGTTGTGGAGATCTTCCCAAGCTTTGTGGTGCCTCAGTGGCGATTCTTGGGAGCCTCCAATTGAGTTGTGGAGATTGCCCCAAGCTTGTATGGGTTCGGTGACCGCCCTCAAGTGTCCCATAGTGGTCGGGTCTTCCATCTTGGTGGGAGGGCTCGAGGAGATTACGGTGAGCCTCCGTGGAGTTTGGGGAGCCTTGTGCCTCCACACCGCTCCAACGGAGATTAGCACTCGCAAGGGTGTGAACTTCGGGATACATCATTGTCTCCGCGTCCCTCGGTTATTTCTATACCCGAGCTCCTTTACTTATGCAATTTACTTTGTGATAGCCTTCGTGCTTGAAGTTATATATATCTTGCTATCTCATAGTTGCTTATCTTGTCTAGCATAAGTTGTTGGTGCACATAGGTGAACCTAGTTTGTTTAGGTTTTGTATGCTTGGCAAATTAAACATTAGTTTTATTCCGCATTTGTCAAGCCACTCGTAAAAGTTTTAAATCGCCTATTCACCCCCCCCCCCCCTCTAGGCGACATCCTTGTACTTTCATTGGGGAAGGGGTTGCCACACACGGCCAAGGAGGGAGGACAGCTGTAGACTCTATTCTTCTGTGGACATAGTCTTCGTAGAGTAGTGGCGCCGGTCCACCGGAGTGGGTGGAGGAAGCTGACGTCTTCCTCTGGCGCCCTGCACCGTCCACGCTATTTTTAGGGGGGTGGCCAACAACCACTGTGCCGCTTTGGGCAGGCACAGCAAAAGTTGGTCTCCTCCCTGTCAGGGGTAGCGTGGGCGGTACGCGGTCTTCTGCCCGTTATCTTCTTGCTCTGCACGCAAACGTGCTGAGCTGACGTGGGCGTGCTTCCTCTCCTCACCAGCAGGGGCTCGTGAGGAGGTCTTCTGGTCCTTAGCAGTTTTGGTCGTCGTTCTCCTCACGAGGCGCCTCCTCGTGAGGGTCTTCTTCGTAGCTTGGATCGTCGTCTTTCCCCTGGGCTGAAGATGGGCCGATGACGGGGCCCAGGAGCAGGTGAACCGGGATACCCCGGTATCCAGAACACCGACACACACCAGCTCAAAGTAGCACGCTACGACTGTCAATATATTCATGACTAGATGTGTTCACCCATGTCCTACTCAAATTTCTAATGCATCTCATTCCTGATATATATGTCACAGTATACTAGACTCCTCCGGTACCATTCACTGAGCTTGCCATTGTTGCCTTCCTCTATGGTTTGCGATTCTGCCCTAGCAACTACAAGTGATTTTGCTATATGTGGTAGCTAGTTCTTTATAGAAGGTCGGTGGTTGAGAATATTGTGTAGTCTGAATATTAGTGTGTCACCAAACATCACATGCCAGTTGTTGTGTCTCTTTATTTTTATACAAGCTGCGTTCACTACACCTCTATATTTTTTTCAAAAAGTCAAGTAAAGTAAAAGTTGACCAAACTTCTTAAAAAAACGTCAACAGTCATAGTCTTACATAGTTTGGTTTGGGTCTCTCTCACTCTCGCGGCGCCTCGTCGAGAGGGCCCGTGGCCTGGGCGGCGGTGGTGGTTCCCGGCGGCGTGGCGGCGTGTGGCGGCGCGGGGAGGGCGCGGGCCGGCGGTGCGGTGGGCGCGAGGTCGTGGCTGCGGCGGGCGGCGAGGCTCCGGTGTCGTGGTGGCGCATGGCAGCAGGGCCCGATCTGGGCCTTTGCGGGCCTATGCGGGCCGCAGCATCGGGGCGTGGCGGCAGCGCGTGGGCTCCGGCTCCGGCGTGCTGCGTGGATGCCGCAGCCGTGGTGGTCGGCGGGCATGGGGGGCCTCCTCCCCCGAGCCCATGGCGGTCGCTCCGGTGGTCTGCATCTCGGCATCGACGACATCGAGGTGCTGTGGCGGCGGCAGGGCAATCTAGCGAGGACGGTGTGCTGCTCCAAGGCCTGGTGAGTCGGGGTGAGGTGCACGACACTTCGGATGAAAATCTGCTCGAGCTTAGGTCGGAGCCGGTGATGACGGCGCTTGCGGGCGTCGCTCCCCTCCTTGGAGGCGTCACCGAGGAGTGCTCGCACCTTCACCTACTCGAGGTGGTGTCTCCGGGGTGAAAACCCAGATCGGGCTGGCCGATCGGCGGTGGCGGCGTCTCCGACGTCGTTTCTTTCTTGAAAGCATCGCTTTTCGGGACACGTACTTGTGGAGCACACGGTTTTGGCGCGGTGTCGCTCTGGCGTTGCTACTGCTCAAGGTTGAGCTTCCAAGGCGCAATGTACGCCATCGTCGGCGACTCCAAGGTGGCACCTTTCTCGGGCTGGCCAAGTCCTGTCACCCGCCTGCCGACTCTTAGGCGCTCGAGGGTAGCTGGTACATTGACGAGGAGAGTTCGGAGGAGGTCGTTTCTTCGGAGTTGCTTGGCGTTGGTCGTGACGTGGCTTGTGGTTCAGTTTGGGCGAGGCCCTTGTATCATTGTTGTTGTAGTGCGTGGTGGCTAGTCTTCGGATTAGCCGTGTGTTGTAGCCATTCTCGGCGTTGTGTATCGGACATCGGCCTCTTCTTCTATGTGACAGATATGTCTCCCAGGACATATTCTCGAAAAAAAATAGTCTTACATAGGTATCATGAAACTATATTTCACAGTATATCTAATGATATAGATTTTGTAAGTTACATGTTAATGATTTTTTCTAAACATTTCTTCAAACTTTACATAGTTTGCCTTTAAAAAAATGTAAACCTTATTCTTTAGAACGGAGGTCGTAGGAAACTAGGACAATATAGCCATCATGAAATCAAGCTACTAAGTTCATGTACAGTGCAAGGTGCTTAGGATGGTACTTAGAAAAGTAAACCACGCATTTTCTTACGCATCAATGCTTATTTGTATATGGGGTGCCTAGTTAGACATCTACCTAGTATAAATAAGCACTACTACCTCTGTTTTGATAAATAAGGCGCACGCATATTTTAAAACGAACTTTGACCCAAAAAATTGTATAACAAAATCTTGATTATATTTTACGTAATTAGTATCATTGGGTTTGTTTTTAAAGCACTTTCTAATGATGCTAATTTTATATTGACAATCTTTATATATTTAGAGTAACTCTTGGTAAAATAAAAATATGCAAAATAGGAGCGCCTTATTCTTTGAAATGGAGGGAGTAGTGCTTAACTGAAAACCGAATTATTTCTCTAAGCACCTTCCTAAGCATATTGCGTTGTAGATGCCCCAAGAAGAAATGCCAAGAATTATTTATTTATAGCTCGAGTTGGCAACTGAAACACAAATAGCGACACCAGACATTTGTGTGTAATTAAAGAAAAATATATAAACCCAAGAGTGTATATTAAATGAGAACTGAGGAGGATCATTGTTACTGCATTTTGGGTGTCATTTTTAATTGTTGCTAATTTATGTTCTTCACGACTATGCTCTGCAATGAATATGTAGTTTCACTGGGTAGCTCTATAGGGCTTTGAGATGATTTTGTGAGATTGATCAGCCAGGAACCAAAATTGAAATTCTTTATCTATTTTTAGGTACTTAGATTAATGTTACATGTGTTATGTTCTACATGACTAGTTAGGCATAAACATAATGAATATCTACGGACCCAAAATCATCATCTTTTTTTGAAAAGGAGGTTGAAATCCTAGCCTTTGCATCAATTATATTATGTAAGAAAATCTTACAAATGAATACATTGATCAATCCAAAGTCACCACCTGGGATACAACATCATACCTACAAGGTTGATGAAGGGGTGGCCATGATCAGGGTCGTGTGCCTTGACCTCGGACTTATGCATGTCATCTAAAATTTGTCGCAATGGCATCAACGGGTGACACGAATGGAGTGGTACATAAAGGAAAACAGGGGCGTGATGCGGTGGCGGGAAATCTACTGTGTCACTCAAATGATATGATCTTTGCCCCGAAACTCTCTAGACCAAACTATGCTGACTTTATCACACCAGATCCAATACACGCGCTACTACCGTCAATAGATTAATGACTAGATTTGCTCACCCATCTCCTAGTCAAATTTCTAATGCATCTCATTCCAGGGTATGTCATGCCACTAGACTCCTCCAGTGCCGTTCACTGAGCTTGTCATTGTTGCTTTCCTCTGCGGTTCGCCATTCTTCCCAAGGAACAACAAGTGATTTTGCTATATGTGGTAGCTAGTTATTTATAGAGGTCCGTGGTTGAACATATTGTGTAGTCTGGACATTAATGTGTCACCAAACAACACATGTCAGTAGTTGTGTCACTAATTTTTATACAAGTTGCGTTCATTGCACCTCTATATATTTAGAAGGAAACTAGGACAATATAGGCATCACGAACTCAAGCTACCAGGAAAAAATGTCATGTTGATTTATTCGAGCACGATTTGGGATTTGAAAGACAAGTAGTGACACCAAAAACATTTGTGTGTAACTAAAGGAACATATATAAACCCAATAGTGTATTAACGAGGATCATCGTGATTGCATTTTGGGTATCATTTTGAATTGTTGCTAATTTCTGTTCTTCGCGGCTTTGCTCAGCAAAGGACATGTAGTTTCATTGGGTAGATCTATAGCGCTTTAATCCGGTGAGATTGATCGGATGGGGAACCAAAATTGAAATTATTGATCGCTTTTTTATTTACATAGATTAATGTGTTGGATAATTAGGCACAATTTCCATAATTAATTCCAGAATATTAAGCATGACAAAACTAGCTACTACCACATGTAACTCGAACATACTAGATGTACTGAACAACAAGATAAACGAAAACAAGATGAACAAATTTGTTACGAGGCTCTACTTTAGTATGGAAGTCTGATGTGGGACCACTAGCAACTCAAAATAAACGAGCATACAAGAACTAGAAAAAATAACAAAAAATTACAACTATGTTCAAAGTAGCATTTGCTAGAATAAGGATAAACATGTGGTACTTGATTCAAACACACAAACATTTGTACACTTCTTCACTTTGTTTTCTGAAGCTTTACTTGATCCCTTTCTTGGAGTTCTAGCCCAAGATGAAACAAGATAAACACATTGCTTACAGAAATTACATAGGTAAAAAAATATTAATCATAAGCCTATGATTGTCATTGTTGCTCGGGCACCGTGCTCGTGCTTGGCTTTGAGCTTGTAGGTACAATGGACTTGCCTATGAGGAATTTAGGGCGTTTGTTGTGTTGGCTGACCTGTGATTGCAGAACCTCCATCAGTTCTTCTTTCTCCCCACATTTTTTCACAAGAAGCTCACTCAAGTTCTCTAGACTCGGCACTCCAGACAAGCCATCACTACTGTCACATATTTCTCTACAGTTGTTCACCCAAAGCTTCTCAAGATCAGGCATTGAATCTTTCTCGATCTTCACCTTCTCAACATTATCTAGTCCATCAATGTCAAGGAATTTGAGCTTTAGGAATTTACCTGTACTGAAACACAGTACCTTCCCTATGTAGGATTTCTCCCACAAGCCCAAGAAAGCCACACTGCGTAAGCTCCCAATCATATCAACTTGTTCTTGCTCCAGTTTTGACCCTAGCAGCTTCAACTTGGTCAAATCATTGAGTGTAGTGATCCATCTAGGAAACAAGGATAGATCACCTAATAGCTTCAGTGAAGCTAGATGCTTTGGTGTTGCTAGCTCATCCATTTCGGCAAGAAACTCAAGAGAATGAGATCGCACCTCAAGCTTCTGCAATCGGCCGAGCTTCCCTATAGATTGACACAATTCTTGACTTCCTATCTCTGTGAGACCTGTTACTGTAACTGCTAGCCTTTGCAGATCCGTCAGTTTCTCAAGCCTTCTTGCCACACCATTTCCCTGACCAACATTGAATGCACCCAACATATGCAAGTTCGTTAGCTTATCAATACCTCTGGGTGCCCTTACACTAAGTTGGTACATGCTGGAAACCTTTCGATGATGATTATAGTTGCACCATAGAAAGGAGGCCATGTTTCCCAGTAGGTTGTTCTTGTTATCATTCTCTATTTTCACCACCCTTTGTAGTAGATCTCTAGAGAACTTGACACCAGCAAGAAGATATCGTAGCTTCTCAAGTTTAAAAATTCCATGAGGGAGTCGTGTCACTTGTGTGCCCTGGATGTCTAGCGTTTCTAGCCACCGAAGGTTCTGCAAAGAAGATGGAAGCTTCGAAATTTTTGTTCCTCTCAAAGAAAGATACCTTAGGTGAGGTAGATCCCCTATGTGCCTGAGGTCTTCATTCTTCACATTTGTTGTGTCTTCTAGGTCTAGCACTCGTAGCAACCACATTTTAGGAGAGATGAGAGAAGCAGGGCAATCTCCAAAAATGGTCAATGATCGAATATATGACAAGTTCATGTTTTTCAGTTTCTTATCCCCCTTCCATCTGGATATTACTAGGTGTCGAATCTTACTTTGTGGAACCTCCTTGCACTCCTTCTCAATGAGAAAGAGTTGATTTTCTTCAATAGCCTTGGACGAGATCATTTGCAACACCATGCTATGAATACTACAATGATCAATTCTTGAACCAGGTATAATCTTCTTCTTGGAGGGCTGAATCATGCTTCTATTGATAAGCTCATTGTAGGAACGCTCTCCTACTTCCTCCACAGGCATATCAATTCTCTTTGAAATTAATCCCTCTGCCATCCAACGCCTCAACAGGCGGGTGCTTCTGATCTCATGGTTCTCCGGAAAGATACTTAGGTATAAGAAGATTGATTTCAAGTGATATGGCAAGCCATCATAACTTGATGCAATAACTTTCCCAATATCTCGGAGATCAGACTCTAGCTCTGCTCCAAGGTGTTCATGCAGCTTTATCCATTCCATCTTTGTCTTGGGCCTGTTGGCTAGAAGACCTCCTATTGTGGATATGGCAAGTGGAAGGCCTCGACATCTCTTCAAAATAAGGCTTGCTTGCTCCTCCATTTCATCCGGCAAGGTAGTTGTTTTGTAGATCTATAAATGATGGAAACAAAATAGATCATTCAGTGTTCCTAAAAACCTAAATAAAAGAAAACCTAAAGTACGCACTTATATGGTTTTTAGTCAAACATTCTTTTGTTTTGTTAAAAATGGGAATGACTTTCTAGGATTTTTATGCTAGTCAAACAACGGTATACAGGGGTGAACGTGTCAATTAGCTAGAGTAGCAGGTGTTGCAGCTAAACTAGTTGCCGCATCAAGGGACCTCCTCCCACTCCTCTTTCATTGTTGCTGCCATCGGGCACAGCTATGGTAGCGGTGAGCCCCATGTCCTAAGAGCGTGTGAAAGTTCTGCGTCAAGGTCGGTGCATGTGGCTAGGAGCAGAACTCAACTAACTTGAGGATGTTGGCGTGATGACTCCGGGAAGCTGTAGAGTTGGTCAGGCATAAGAGGGCTTGGAGTGGTAGCGCTTGGGTCTGGCGGATCTGAGGACCGCGCACCCAAATTCAAGCTTTGGGATGGGAAAAAAGAAGGTAGGGCGGCATCCATAGTGGCCCTTGAGGTGGCCCTTGATGTCTCGATCGTCATCGTGCGCCGCCGCTCCCAGCCCGAGCTCCTTCCTCAGGCGCCGCATGAACGCGTCGGGGCTGTCGAGCGGGTGCGGCACGGTCACCCACGCGCCGTAGTCGTATGCATCGAGGAGCCCTGGGTCGTTGCGCACCATGCTCACCAGCGACGACTTGCCCATGCCGCCCATCCCCCACACCGACACCACGCCCAGCTGCCCATCGCCGCCGGACATCAGCTCCAAGATCAGCTCTTCCTTCTCTCTGCTCCGCCCGATGATGTCCCACTCCTGGATCGCGAGCTCGTCGGCCGACGTCACGTCGTTGTAGGGAAGGAGCTGCTGCTGCGCGTCGACCTCGCCGCCAGCGCCGCGGGGAGGGTCGGCGACGACGTGGTACCGCTGGTTGCGCCGGTTGAGATCCTCCACGCTATTTTTCAGGTCACGGATCCGCTCGGCGATGCTGTGGCGCTCGGCCAGGTCGCCCGAGAGACACGACGGCCACCGCCGGGAGGCTGCCGTGGCGGAGTAGAGGGCGAAGTCGAAGAGGCAGTCCTCGACGTCGTAGGCGAGGTCGCGCACCTGCTTCACCCACGTCCTCACCGTGTCGTTGTGCGCGGCGGCGTCGGGGCGCGTCGAGGTCACCAGGAGGAACGACTGCATCATCTCCAGCTCGTTGCGGATGAACTCCACCTCCCTCGGCACGCCCAGGAGGCTCGCGACCTCGTCGGTGACGGCCGAACCGGCGCTTCTCAGCACGCCTTGCAGCACGGACCTCGCCAAGCTCACCGCCGTCGCTTCCATAATTTCTCCCTCTCTTTGGTAACAGGTGGCACGATATATAGAGTGCTGATGAGTTGGTGCTTATATAGCTTGTCTGGGCGCATCATCTACGTACATCAATGATGAATCTCGAAAAAAATAAACATCGTCGCCTACGTACACCGGCCAATAAAAGGTTGCTGACATTTGCCGATTTGGCTTGCAAAAGTGGGCTTCTCTTCTCTTGTTAAGAACGATCGAGAAGAAAATTCCAACATGTAGAAAATTTCAACGAGTAGAAAATTTCAACATGTTGGCATATATACATAGCTATTACTCCCTCTGTTTTAAAATATAAAATGTTTTAGATTTATAAAGCAAATGTATTTAGACATTTTTTGGTGTGTGTATTCAAGTGAATCTATACACTAAAAGATATATATACATTTACTTCACAAAGCTAAAATATCTTATATTTAAAAAACGGAGGGAGTATTTGGCTACCATAACTTTATCGCACGATGCATTTCACCAAACCAACCCTCAGCTGCTGCTCGCTGGCAACATGGTAGGCGGACATTAATTTTGCATGTAATCTGTACTTGTATCTTGAAAAGCTCGAGCTCCACCGGAAGCCTAACGACCTCTTTGGCAACAAATATAGCTAACGTTTTGCTTATATAACTTCAGTGGTCACATCACATAGGTGTACTGGCCAATCGAACATCGTTGACATAACTTGGTGGCCACGGCGTAAAGTCTATAACATCATGGAGCTAACAGGTCAATAAGCCTTCTTATCATGCAGTTCACATCATATATATGATCTATATGATGCAAATCGAATTACGTGGTGGCTCGCGACCTCGTCGGCGACGGTGGAGCCAGTGCTTCTCAGCACGCCTTGAAGCACGAACCTCGCCAAGCTCACCGCCGTTGCTTCCATCATTCTCCCCCTCTCTCTCTGATCAGAGAAGGTTAATGCTTAATCAGTGTTTGGCACGATAGAATGCTGATGATTTGCACCCACGAAACAGGCTTTCGCCCCGCTATATTAATATAGCAACCACACGATACAATAAGTTTTGCTGGGGCGGCAGCACAACCTAGCCCAAAAGAAAAAAGAAAGAAATGCCAACACCGGCAGATCAACAAAACAAAGACAACCCGCCACCGCTGCGCCATCCGGAGAATTCCCACCACACTTCTAGCACCTCGAATCGTCGCGTACCAAGCAACACCTTCAAGAAGGAAAACGACGACGACGCCGCTGCTGCCCGGACTAGTCCTAGGGTTTCCCCTGGTACGCAGTGGGGAGTGGGAAAGGGGTACACCCGAGGCCCTTTAGGAAGGAAGGCGGCACCCGCAGGCGTCACCGCGTCGGTGCTGAACGAGCCAACATGGATTTCTCCCGACCCCCAAAAAACCACCACCCGAGACGATCCATAGTGCGCCACCCAACTTGCCGCCCACCAACATGCGCCACCACGGTCTTGCGTCATCTTTGTCGTCTCATTGTGGTCATCGACACGAGGCCTAGAGGAAAGAAAAGGAGACAGCGGATCTGGGGACAGCAGCATCCTAGCCATAACGGAGGGAGCTACCTCCACCGCAACCTCGGTAGCCGACCGGACGCAACAGCAGGGTCAAACCAGGCCCCTACTGGCCTAGCCAGGCCCAGACAGGCCCGTGAAACCCCGCCGTCACGCTGCAGCGAGCAGGCCTCAGCCGCTACCACCAGGACCACCATCGCCCTCCTCGACCTCCAGTGAAGCTCGTCGCCGCGCAGAGTCCAACCGGCCCGCCCTGACCCAGATGGGGCCCAAATGGGCCCAGATCTGGGTCAAGCGTGTGCCGCCGGCCACCAGCACCACCGCGCAGCCCCGCAGTCAACGACCGCGCCGCCGCACCGAAGGCCACCCGCTCGTGGGACCCAGTCCGCCAAGCCAGGCCGCCGCCGCCGAACTGCACCGTCGCTATCGGGAGGTCCCGCTCCACCCTCTGCGCGCACGGGGAAAGGCCGGCCCGCCGCCGCCAGCACCGCGGGGAAGGCCCGGCGGACCACGCCGGCGACGGCGGCAGGGGAGGGAGGTGGAGAGAAGGCTTGGAGGAGGGAGGCAGCTAGGGTTCGCCCGTCGCCCGCGGGAGGGGCGAGCGAGCGAACGAGGGGGTCTTCTCTGCCATGAGTTGGTGCTTATATAACTTGTCTGGGCGCATATCATTTACGTGCATCAATGATCATTCTCGAAAAAAAAGTAACATCATCGCCTACGTGCAACGGCCAATAGAATGTAGCTGACATTGCCAATTTGGCTTGCAAAAGTGGGCTTCTCTTCTCTATAGTTGAGAACATGTAGACAATTTCAACATGTAGAAAATTTCAACATGTAGGCATAAGTAGCTATTTGGCTAGCATAACTTCATGGCACGTTGCATGCACGCAACCAACCCTCAACCGCCGCACGGTGTACACAACCCTATCCTGCTGGCGACATGGTAGGCGCACATTTGGCATGTGTCTGTACTTGTATGTTAAACTTGTAGCTCAGTGGTTGGATATGCAGTGGCACTCCCAACCGACCCGAGTTCGAATCTTGTGTGGGTCAAATTTCGGTTGTCTCACCTTCCTTCTTAATAAAATTTTTATTAAAAAAAAAGCTCGAGCTCCAACTAGCCTAGCGACGTCTTTGGCAGAAAATATGGTAATGATACTTTGCTCATATAACTTTAATGGGTACATCACCTAGGTATACCGGCCAATCAAACATCATTGACATAACTTGGCGGCCACATCACAAAGTCTAACATCATTGAGCTAGAATAGGTCCATAAGCCTTCTTCTGATGCAGTTCACATCATGCATGTATAGGATCTGTATGATGTAGACGGAATTACATTGTGGGCACATCATCGCCCCGATGCATGTATCATATAACATATACAAAAATTCACTTTAGAGCTCGGGACACATGGAGCTCTTTATTTTTCAAATTGTGAAAACATAATTTCAAAGTTTTAAAAATTTCTGAACAAAAATTCTAGACGTAGATATGTACTCTACCAACATACAAAATCTCAACCCTAAATATCTTATATTTTGGGACTAAAAATGACAAAATCTGATAAAATTTGGAGGTTTGAAAGTTTACATTGATCAAATATTCATGTATGAAAATTATTAGGGAGCCATGCAATCTCCACTGAAATTGTGCAGCACTGTATCTATAAAAGAAAAAAAAATTCAGCGTGGCAAAATTAAAACCAACTAAGCCGGCAAGGGGTGGAGGCACAGAAACTTCCAGTGCATGAGTTCAAGACCTCATTGATTATGATCACTACTGAGGCAGTAGCGCTACCCAAGGTTTGCAAAGAAGTAGCAATACCCGACCACCACAAAAGATGACAAATAGTAAGGATTGTACCTTTGGAGTATAGCAAAATTCCAGGAAACCAATCCCTCCGGACAGAATTCCTATCTTTCATAAAGTCCATGAGAGATGATGTCAAGCTCTATATATGGACCCGGAGCACTATGGAGACATGCATCTGAAGTAGCCAATCCTGCGGAGCCACCGACGAGGAGATAATTACAGGGCCTCGATCAAGAGTGACAGGGTGATAATTACAGGTAAATTCACATGAGCTTCCCCGTGATGTTTCCGCCCAGTGTATCCTACCGCTGATGATTGTGTGCTGTCTTGACCAGCCGCAACAACATCAGCGGGTGACCTGAGTGGCGTCGTACATCAAGAAAATCTGGGACGTGCCGTGGTGGTGGGCAATCTACTTTGTCACTCACATTATATGATCTTCGTCCCAAAACTTTATAGACCAAACTATGCTGAGTTGATCACACCAGCTCAGAATAGCACGCTACTATTGTCAATATATTCATGACTACATGTGTTCACCCATGTCCTGCTCAAATTTCTAATGCATCTCATTCCTGATATATATATGTCATAGTACTAGACTCCTCCGGTACCATTCACTGAGCTCGCCATTGTTGCATTCCTCCATGGTTTGCGATTCTGCCCTAGCAACTACAAGGGATTTTGCTATATGTGGTAGCTAGTTCTTTATAGAAGGTCGGTGGTTGAGAATATTGTGTAGTCTGAATATTAGTGTGTCACCAAACATCACATGCCAGTTGTTGTGTCTCTTTATTTTTATACAAGCTGCGTTACACCTCTATATTTTTTTCAAAAAGTCAAGTAAAGTAACAGTTGACCAGACTTGTAAAAACCGTCATCAATCATAATCTTATATAGGTATCATATGAAAATATATTTCACAGTATATCTAATGATATAGATTTTGTAAGTTACATGTTAATGATTTCTTCTAAAAACTTGATCAAACTTTACATAGTTTGCCTTTTCAAAAAAATATAAACCTTATTCATTAGAATGGAGGTTGTAGGAAACTAAGACAATATAGCCATCATGAACTCAAGCTACTAAGTCCATGTGCAATGCAAGGTGCTTAGATGGTACATAGAAAAATAAACCAAGCACTTTCTTAAGCATCAATGCTTATTTCTATATGAGGGGTGCCTGGTTAGGCATCTACCTAGTATAAATAAGAACTACTACCTCAGTTTCGATAAATAAGGCGCACGCAAATTTAGACAAACTTCGACCAAAAAAAATTAACAACAAAATCTTGATTATATTTTACGTAATTAGTATTGTTGGATGTGTTTTAAAAACACTTTCTAATGACGCTAATTTTATACTGACAATATTTATATATTTCGATTGCGCCTTATTCTTTGAAATGGAGGGAGTAGTGCTTGACTGAAAACCGGTTTATTTCTCTAAGCACCTTCTTGAGCATATTGCATTGTAGATGCCCTAAGAAGAAATGCCAAGAGTTATTTATTTATAGCTCGAGTTGGCAACTGAAATACAAATAGCGACACCAGACATTTGTGTGTAACCAAAGAAAAATATATGAACCCAGGAGTGTATATTAAATGATAACTAAGGAGGATCATTGTTAGTGTCATTTGAATTGTTGCTAATTTATGTTCTTCACAACTATGCTCTGCAATGAACATATAGTTTCATTGGGTAGCTCTATAGGGCTTTAAGATGATTCGGTGAGATTGATCAGCTAGGAATCGAAATTGAAATTCTTTATCTATTTTTAGGTACTTAGATTAATGTTCCATGTGTTATGTTCTACGTGACTAGTTAGGCATAAACATAATGAATATCTACAGACCCAAAATCACCATCTTTTCTTTGAAAAGGAGGTTGAAATCCTGGCATTTGCATCAATTATAATATGTAAGAAAATCTTACAAATGAATACATCGATCAACCCAAAGTCATCATCTGGGATATAACATCATACCTAGAAGGTTGATGAAGGGGATGGCCATGATCAGGGTCGTGTCAACGTGTGCCCTCCCGTCGATGGCCATGTTCGAAGTGATCGACCGATCAGGGCCCCCAAATTTCTGAGGCCCCCAATTTTCTACTGCCTAGTACAGTAATATTTGCTAAGTATCCTGCTGCCTAGCTGCAGCAGCCCATTTACTTTCTCCTGCGGCCCGCACCAACGTGAAAACAAGAACGTCTAGAAGGCCACGGTGGCAGTATTGCATAATCCAAGTCCCAATCGTTCCGGGCTTCCAACACTAGGTGTAGAAGCTTGCCTTCCGCCATCGTCCTAGATCGGGAGCTATCGATGCGGCGACATCCAATCCCGATCGGCCGACGAAAAAAGTCGAATTTGTCTGTTTAGCTGTTTGCGGCTTGCGCTGGCCATCGATAGTTGTCTGCTAAATGAAGTCATGCATGCATTCTACTATAACAAATAAAGACTCGGATTGGTGAAATAGCACATTCTACTTTAGTGCTAGATATACTCTTTTAGAATAAATACTTGATATATTTTTAAATATTGTATGAAATAGCGCATTATGGAGATACATAAATAAGGTAAAGTACTAGTTATTGAGTTTGAAAAAAATTAAGGCCTCATTTTATAACTCGCACCAGGGCCCCCAAATCCTGGAGACGGGCCGCCCTGACCTCAGACTTATGCAGATCTAAAATCTGTCACAACGACATCAGCGGGTGACACGAATGGAGTGGTACATAAAGAAAATCAGGGATGCTGTGGTGGCGAGCAATCTACTGTGTCACTCACATGATATGATCTTTGGCCCGAAACTCTCTAGACAAAACTATGCTGACTTTATCACACTAGATCCAATACACGCGCTACTACCGTCAATAGATTAATGACTAGATTTGCTCACCGATCTCCTAGTCAAATTTCTAATGCATCTCATTCCTTGGTATGTCATGCCACCAGACTCCTCCGGTACCGTTCACTGAGCTTGTCATTGTTGCTCTCCTCTACGGTTTATCATTCTGCCCAAGGAACTACAAGTGATTTTGCTACCATCTGGCAGCTAGTTATTTATAGAGGTCCGTGGTTGAACGTATTGTGTAGTCTGGACATTAATGTGTCACCAAACATCACATGCCAGCAGTTGTGTCACTAATTTTTTATGCAAGTTGCGTTCATTGCGCCTCTATATATTTACAAGGAAACTAGGACTATATAGGCATCACGAACTCAAGCTACCAAGAAAAAATGTCATGTTGATTTATTCCAGCTCGAGTTCGGATTTGAAAGACAAGTAGTGACACCAAAAACATTTTTCTGTAACTAAAGGAACATATATAAACCAAAGAGTGCATATATTAACTGATAACTAATGAGGATCATTGTGAGTGCATTTTGGGTATCATTTTGAATTGTTGCTAATTTATGTTCTTCGCGGCTTTGCTCTGCAAAGAAGATGTAGTTTCATTGGGTAGCTCTATAGGGCTTTGATCCGGTGAGATTGATCGGATGGCGAACCAAAATTGAAATTAATGATTTTTTTTTGTTTACTTAGATTAATGTTCCCTATGTTATGTTCTACATGACTAGTTAGGTTACGCATGATGAAACCGTACTAACGCAAAATCACCATACTAAACCTCTTCAACTCCATGGATTGGATGAGCTATGTTGCAATTAATCTCAAATCTAAAATGCATAACAGATCTTTGCCTCCATGTGGCCTCTTTCAATGAAAAAACAGGCATACTTAAATCTAAAAATCAAGATGTACATCTATATGTAACATATGTGTTAAAGTTTCATTCATATGTGTTTTATTTTGTGGGATACATAAAAATTCAGCGCATAAAAATCCGACGCCTCCAAGGGTGCGGCAGATCGAGTTTGTCTCTTCTAAAGACCAACATATATTCTCATTGCCTTTGTTCCAAGGGTTTCGACGCAATCGTAACCTCCTGAATGATTCATAGACTTTCTATTGTACATAGCTTCTACATACAAATGTATTTGTACATGTACTATACCCTATATTTATGAGAGATAGCCGCACCCTTGGAGGCGTCTAGCGGTTTCCCCGAAAACCCTAAACTCACGTTATACAGAAAACCTCCTGGCTCAATCGACAAATGATTTGTTTCGTCAATCAATAAGATTCGATGTATGTTGATGTAATTTAATGATCACCGAGAGTGTTTTCGATTCGATGCATTTTTGTTAATTAATAAAGCCAATTTGGATCTTTTCCAAAAACGAAAAAAATAGGGAATTACAGAAGCAGTCTAAAGTAGACAAGATCAACAAGTCTGTCTGGATTCACAAGACTGATAGAATGAGAATCACAGGAACTACTACAAGAGGCTACTCGACCTCAGAGTCTGACCGATGGCAACGAGCATAAAGAAAGAAAAAGGTTTGGCAATGGAGAACCAAAGCAACGACTAACTGATCAGCAGCAGTAGACTAATCTATCTGTCTTCTTCCTCTCTGAACTTCTTCGTCTTCTATCCTGTTCCCTGTCTAGTGGTATTATCCTGTTACTGGTGTTGGTGATGGGGAGGCAAAACTTGATTGAGAGGTCAGTCAGCACGAGGGGGTGGCCATGGCCAGCTCGGCGCCCACGCCGCCACCGCTGCCGGCGTAGACCTTCACCGTCGTCGTCCCTTCCGGCAGGCCGGCTGTGGCACCGCACGGCAGCGGCAACGACGAGTCCTGCGCTGCGTGCCGAAGCTGCAGGCCAGGGCCGGAGCCAGGCTGCGCTGACGCCTGGAGCTGGAGGTCCACGTCCCTGGGGCTGCAATCGGCCGACGACGGCAGAGGTGGCTGGACCGGCGAGTCCGGGGCGGGCAGGAGCAGGAGCTTCGCGGAGGAGGCGTTGGTAGAGGAGACGGACGGCGGGGTGGGCGGGAGCTCGAGACCACCATCCGCCATGTACTCCTCGTCGTCCATGCCCGCCGTCGGGGTCACAGGCGACGACGGCGGCGCCGTGTCCGGGTACTGGAACGCGCCCATCGACACCGCTGCTGGTGCCATCGTCAGCGGGCTGTTCCGCACACTGCACTTCCTCGACGTCCTCTTCCCATCGACACCGCTGCTGGTGCCATCGTCAGCGGGCTGGTCGCCTGCAGCGACAACCGCCAGGGCGGCAGCGTCGTCATCTGGTGCATCACGGCCGCCATTGCTCTCTTGCTTCTCATCTTCGCTAGACTCCTTGGCACACAGACGAAGAATACCAGCCTGTTGTGCTTCCATCAGTTGCAGCTGCTGCTCGTGCTCTCCATCATTCAGAAACTGCAGGTCATCCTGTTTCATATGTACAGACCAATGCAAATTCAGGTTCAGCTTTGTATCAGTAAATAATTCCTAAACTCTAATGCTACAATGTAACCAGGCACAGATTTTGATGCAATGCTAACAAACCAAGAAATCAGAAACCTTTGCATATATACAGTCCAATGCAATTCAGGTTCATCTTTGAATCAGTTAAGTACTAGTGATTTTTACTTAAAATCTAAAGCTAATAAGTAATCAGAGAACATGTTTTAAAGTAACCCTACAATCAGGAAATCACAAGAACTATTCATCATGCAACAAGTTAGCGCAGTTGATGAACTTCAGTAACCGGCAATTAAATGAAGTGTACCTTGAGAGACAGGAAAGAAGTGGATAGGGCAGTCATCTGCTCCTCCAGCCTGGTATTCTTCTCAACCACAGCCTCATACTTCTCCTGCAACACAGATTCAATATCCAAGCATATGTATAATTCAGCATGAATGAATGCAGCGACCTGGTACTGTAAAATGACACAAGAAGCTGGGAAGTTTGGTTCAAATTCAGGTGTACCTTCAGGAACAAAACCACCTCCTCCAGCTTGTCATTCGCCCGTGCCGCACTTGCATACTTCTCCTGAAAACGAAACCAAAGCAATGGCTTCAGCATGATGAATTAAAGAAAACAATTCAACCAGGAAAACATAATCGGGTTATTCAGATTCAACTTGGCACGCATTTCTAGCTAGATAACCATATAAGTGAGTAGCTACTGAATTTTAAAGCAGAGAAGGAACTGCCCAATTTGTGTAGTGAAAGTGTACCTCCAAGCACAGAACCTGCTTCTCCAGATTGCCATTGGCCTTCACCATACAGCCATACTTCTCCTGCAAATAAAAACATGGTGAGTACAAGATCAGCTATCCACCTGCATTAAAAATAATATTACATGGAACAAACAAGCAAAAAATGTGAACTATTGCAATTCCTACAATCCTAGTGGGAAGAGACATGCATTCAGATCAACAGTATATATTATGTGTTCAGTGCAGTATATCTGCAGATCATCAATGGAAATAAGAAATGTGCTTGGCCTAACATCCACAATCCATCTTAGGCTCAAGATAGAAAATTTGAGAAGCAAATCTGAGAAATGTAAATGTCTGCAATGCCTTCACACAGGAGAGAAAGAGCTAGAAATGCACCATACATTCGAAATGAAAACCTGCTCGACAACTTTCAGTTTTCTGATGCGATATACAACAATGTACCTTACAAAAACAAAACCAAGACTTGCCATTTCAAAGCAACTCAAATATAAAAAAGTTCTTTCTTTAACTGACACTCCAACATCAAAGTTTTCACAAAAGAAGGAACTGGAAATGTGCAATCCCTGACAAGTGTCTAGCACAGAACTAAGGGGGTGGGCTGCATTCATGCACGCATGTCCCATTTCTCCATAATTGACAAGTATACATGATGCAGAACATATAGATGAATATCTCAGTTAGCTGAGTGTGATCACCTGATAAGGCTCATGAGAAATGTAGTCTTTGACTGCCTCAGATTTCACCTCATTGCTCAATGTGCCTGGATGTGCCTTCGTGAGCTGCTCCATGTGCCTTCATGCACAAATTCAGAGCAACAAATTCAGTGTGTTAACATAGCACTAGCATCACAACTTACTGTAGCAGTATGTAAGAATCTTAACCGTGGAGCATCAGCAATTAAGCACAAATCATCAATTTAAGGACAAGCATTGCTGCTTACTACTACATGCAAGAACCTAAAAAAACTCGGACTTTCAACATTGCACTGCTAAATTGACACAAAAAATGCAAGAAAGGGGAGAAATTGCAGGAGAAGAAACTCAAATCAGTCAACAAAGTTCAGTGTTAACACAACACAAGCATTGCTACTTGCTGCAGCAATGTTAGCACAAGCAAATTGCTGCATACTATATGCAAGAATCAAAAATTATATCGTATCAAGCATTGCAGAGCTAAACTGACACGGAAATGCAAGAAAGGAGAGAAATTTCAGGAAAAGGAGACACCTTTTCACTCGGGCTAGCTCCGTGGCGAGCTCCTCCACCTGCCTCTTCATCACCAGCGCGCAGGCGTCCGCCGACACGGGGTCTCCGAGCTTCCACCCGGGAGGCGGCACCCAGTACGGGTCCGCGACGCCGGCCTCCCGCCGCAGAACCGCGAGCTCGGCCGGCTCGAGCCAGTACTCCATGGCGCCGTCGGCGTTGTGGCGGCGGCGTAGCCGGTCGGAGCCACCGGGGATGACCTTGTCCTTGGTGTGCTTGAGGAGGTGGTCGAGGAGGCCCGTGTCGCCGATGCGCTTGCGCGCCTCGTCCCGCAGCTGGCGGCGCGGGACGGGCGTCCCGGCGCGGGCGCCCATGGAGCGCACGACGCTGAGCAGCGCCGCCTCGGCGGCCTTGTATCGCTGCGCCGTCCACCGGTCCACCATGGCGCGCCCCTTGCCACCTGGTTCCTCCACCTTGACGAGCTTGTTCTCGGGAACGGGCTTCGTCTCCGGCTCCGGCTCCTCCTTCCGACGGCTCTTTCTCTCCGTCTTGACGAACACCACCGCCTTGCGCTCGTCACGGCCGCTCTCCTCCTCCACCGCTTCCTCCTCCTTCTTTGGCAGAAGCTTCTTGGGTGCACGGCCATCCTTCCTGTTCCTCTTCGCCTCCTTCCTCCTGGCCACCCTGCGCTCGTCCTCCTCGACCTCCACCGCTTCCTCCTTCTTCGGCAGAACCACCTTCCTGGGACGCTTTGCGACGCCGCGGGCACGTTCGTCCTCCCGCTTCCTCTTCCGCTCCGTCCTCACGGCCACCTTGCGCTCCTCCTTCTCCTCAGCCGCCTCGGTGGCCGCGTACACCTGCGCCACCGCCCGGTCGGCCACGGCGCGCGGCGCGACGGGCTCGACGACCTCGGCCTTTGGAGCGGGCAGCTTCCTCTCGCGCCGGGCCCTCTTCCTGTCGCACAGGCTGAAGCCGCGGGTGGCCTTCCTCCTCCGCCTCTTCTTCTTCTCCGCCGCGGTGGCCGCCTCCAGGTCCAGGCCGCCCCCTTCCGCGTCGGCCTCCGGCTTGTGCGCGGGCTCGTGTTGGTCTTCCGGCTTGACGTTGCTCGAGCTCTCCTCGTCTACCTGCGCCGCTGCCACGGCCGCCACGAGCGCGCTCTGGGCGCGGGCCGGCGGGAGGACAACAGGGTTGTCGGCGCGTCGATCGTGGGCGCGTCGCGCGGCGCGGTGGACGTAGCGGACGCGCTTCCGGACGCCCCAGCTGACGCCGCTGCCCTGCAGCGCGAGGAGGCAGAGGTGGGCGTCGCTGGGCGTCGGCGAAGGCGGAGGCGAGGGCGGGGACGGTGGCAGCGGCGCCGGCGGAGGAGAAGGCGGAGAGGGTGCGGGCGCGGCCGTTGGTGCAGGCTCCGCCGCCGGCGGAGGTGGAGACGGCACGTGCGCAGGAGGCGGAGGCGGCACGGGCACGTGCGCTGGAGGCGGCGGCAGCGGCGGCGCGGGGTCGGGGTCGTCCTTAAGCTGGTGCTTGGAGAAGTCGTAGAGGCGCGGCGGGGAGGCCCAGTATGCGTCGTCGTCGTCCCCACCCCCTCCTCCGAGGCCGAGGCCGAGGCGGTCGTCGGCTATGGCGCGGCGGCGCAGGACGGCGTGGATGGTGACGGAGCTCATGGCGGTGGGCCGAGAGCTCGTCGGCCTCCTCCCTCTTCTTGCAGGTGAACGGAAGAGGAATGGAGCAGAGCGTGCAGACGAAGGAAGGATTGCGTTGCAAGAAAAGGGAGAGAGGCCTGCTGGGGTGCAGCGGTGGTGGGGATGGAAGGAAGGGGAATATGTAGAAGAAGACAAAGGGCGATGACCGGTGGTGCTCCGGGAGGGGTGGCAGGGGCCGGCCGGACTGGTCAGAGAAGAAGGGTGCCGTTGCCGTGGTGGTTGGTGTGTGGCAGCTTTGCTCTGCTTTGTACGAGCTCCATCGTATCCCATGGCGGGCGGGCTGTTCCTGGTCATGCGACACAGCACCAGGTGCGTGATCAGTCTGGACAGACATGGAAAAGGAAATCGTCTCGGATCAAGGGAAAGCGCAGCAGAGCCCGAGGAGGGGATGTGTTCCGGTTCGTCTGATCTGTTCCCGCCAAAAACCAATACAAAACGACAGCAGAGAGACGGGGGTAGCACCAAATATCTACTTGTTTCACTCTCGGTTTAATCATTATCAATGTCCTGGTTTGTTTTACTCTTGGATAAGCAATCAGTATCTATTTGTTTTACTGTTGGATAATCACTACCAAATCATGTAAAGACGCAGAAGTACAAAGGGATAATTATCACACAGCAGTGGAAACATGATACGCCTGACCAACCACCAAACCCGTCCAAAAGGAGAGGAAAAAGAGTCGCCACTTTCTTCTCTTTTCCCATCTGGCCTTGTCTGGTCAAAGCGCCGTTCTCCCGCCCAAACTCAATCAGCAAAACGACGAGCAAGATATCCTCACAGATGGAAAATCAAAATACAGTCCTCAAAGTAGGAAAAAATAATACTCTAGTTAACCATCGTTTTTCCCTTCCCTTTTTCCATAGCCACAACTCCATTAAACAACCAGGCAAGTGTATTTCCATGTCCTGTGAACTACAAACACAGGCTTGCTCAAAAGTTTACAAAACGCCTCCAAACGCTTCCCAGAGTGCTCTAGAAAGGCTGACTGGATGAGGCGTCAGTTGGATACCTCCTGCGAGGCTTCCCTCCATCTATCATGGCGCTTCCTGGGGTGGACAAGGTACACAGAAACAAGCTGTGGATGGATCCTTCTACCCAGATTGCGCACAGGCGCTGGCCTTGGGTCCCCTCGGACACACTCCGAGGCGCCGGAGGAGGGCCAGAGGAGCGCCGGAGGAGCTCACACAGTCGTGTGTGCGAGGTATTCGCCATTATTGTAGCTGAGGCGCCGAAGCGAGGCGGTGCGCAAGGACGGGACCAGGACAGCACCAGGGACGCCCAAGGCCTCGCAGCACCCTTCAGGTGAAGGCGTCTTAGCCGGCTGGGAGTTCAAGCTCGCGCCTACAGAGGTGAAGGCCGCGTTCAACCCCATGGATGAGGGCTCCGTAGCGATCCTGGAAGAACAGCACAAAGGCACAACCTTCATTAGCACACACCAGAAAGATTTCAGAACAAGAGTGGTTGGTGGCAGGGATGAAGGGCGTTACTCACGTCACATCAAAGTGGTCCGCATCCACGCTCATCGCGGCGCAGACTCCAGACACGACCCACGGTGGGAGAACCACGTCCTTAATCTCCATGCTGTAGCACATGTTGCCTGAGGGAGGAGCAAACGCTGGCCCAGGTTGTTCTTCCACATCGAGGCCAGAGGAGGCCGGCCCGGTGTCGGCTTTCCTCATCTCCCTGCATATGACCTGCACAAGTATGTGTTCATTGGAGGTATCAGATATTTTCGTCAGGCAAGTACACCTGTAGAAGTGGCACATGTAACTTCCCACTGCGAGAACAAAATGTTAATGAACATGGTGTAGGAGGGTTCAAATTTAAGTAGATGAATAAGGCCCTCTAGATAGATGCATTGTTTTGCAACTTATTAACAGAGAATCTAATGAATAATACTTTCACATGGTTAATAACTGGACATAGTGATGAGCACACAAAAAATGGCTCCCAAGGCAGTAGGATGAAAAACAAAGTCTATGGAAAAGGAATAACCTCTGGAATATGGAGGCAGCCATTTTGAAATGGCACCGGCGAATATAATACTGGGACATCTGTGGCAGACAATGAATTTAGAAACGACCTGAAACATCACAAAATTAGATTATACACAACATGAAATTCTGGGAGGGTTGAAAGGAACAGAATAGTTAGTTGAGATTAAGCACCCTACTTGTAGTTGAACAAGACATCATATAAGCCATGGACGCTCTTATTGCCAGTAAATGAAAGGAGAGACTGTGTGGTGTTGTCCACCTCAGATAAGGCATCTATATGAAGGGTCTGCAGGGTCAATAAAAATAATCCTAATCAGTCAATAGCTGCAGCCTGAGTAAATCAACTAAACGAAAGGTTGAATAAGCAAATGGAACCTGGCCCAGATTGAGTGTTTGGATTTTTGAAAATTCAATCAGGTCATCCTCACTAGTCTCCTCCACTTCTGTATTGCAAAGAGGCATAGAAAAGCGAACACCCTGCAACAATGCAGTCATATGGTCACACAATCATGATCCTTCATGACTTCAACAACCAAAATGATGCGGCTTTCATCAGTTTAATGGGGAAACAGTAGTATCATTGGTAATATCACAAATATATTAATGCTTTATTCACATGTGGAAATAATCCTCCCTCTGTTCCTATTTATAGGGTGAATAGTATTTGGCACGCAAATTAAGAACACACGGAAGAATATTATACCAAGTTTAGTAGGGATTAACCATGAATAATTGACATGAAAAGTAGATGAGTTTGCATGAGATAAGAAAGCATAATCAAATCTGTAAAAAAATATCCACATGAGTAGTGCAACGCAATAAACCTTATATTTTGGAAATTTTCTCAGAAAGGTATGGTATACACATTATATCTAGAAACAGAGGGAGTACATTGCAAGCCTCAAAAATATGTAATGGAGAAATACAGAAGAACCTTGCCAACCAATAAGAAATTTTAACTGGATTAAAGTACCAGTTACAAATTAAAAGCGGTAATATAATGGCATAATGGTTGGTCTGCATCAAAATTATGGCAGAGTAATATGTAGGCACACAGTTTACGAAAACAGTAGTGAGATAGGGGTAGGCGCATGAAGAACTCACATGTTTTCGTAGTAGTGACCGTATGCCACGGGTAGATTGTGATAAATAAGCATTACAGGACTGCTTCTCCGAACAGTTTCCGCGGATAAATAGAGCAACAAATTGTGCTGTATAAACTAGAAGAAAACAATGGTGTTCAGTACAATTAAGGAGGGTTAGCCATGGAGTAGCAGTCTATTAGAACCTTAAAATTCAATAATTTTGGAATATGAAATTCAATAACAGAACCTTGAGGATTTAGACAAATGCGTCATTAGGTTATCAGAGTTCTCAGCCTTATTAGAAAAACTAAGTGCAAGGTACAAAAAACATATTACATAATGCGGAAAATGCATCTGCCTGTTGATAAATATATTTTTTCATTAACTGTCATGAGATATTTCTTTGTATAATAAAAACACACCAATATTGTGCACGTACAAATGAAAACAGTTATGTTTCCCATATAAATGAGTTAACAAGTGATTGGATAATTGAGGTCTGAGGAGCAAGAAGATACCATAGAAGATATTTAACATATTGTTCCGGAGCATGTAGTAAAGATTCTGAAACGAATCTTCCCAGTCCTGATGCCTTCTTTCAAGAAACTCTTTTTCTGTATACCAAAAGGGGAAAAGAGTAAAGAGATACAGCCACACAAATTACAGGGATAATTCATCTTAAAATACACGATAATTAAGGTCTAGTGATTACCTCCCCGTGCAGTTGATGAGAGCATAACAGACACGATGGAAGCAGGTAACAGGGATTGTGGATATACCCATGATTGGAGTGCCCTCGAGAACAATAGTTCCTTTTTGCTCTCAGTCCTTGTGCGTCCTGAATTTTGAGACCTACCTCGATAACTCTGAGAAATGGGTCCAGCAATACTGCCCCTAAATAAACTTGAACTTAAATTGTGACACCTGTTACAAGACAGTTATTATTATACTTAGGGTCTTTTGAGGCAAAAAAATCTAAAAAAATAGATAACAAAGACAATAGAATTCAACATGTAAGTAATTCTAAATTTCTTTCCCTAGTGACCATAGGTTGAAAATCTTGTACCTCAAAACATCGCTTGGAGCACTTGTACATACAAGCACCAATGGTAAATCAAAATGCGTCAAAATTTTCTTGCAGGTGCAGTAAGATTCTTAGGAGACTATAATAGGCACATGACCGTTTCCATATCTAATTTTCAGAGCACCAATTGAGATATGTTACCGGTTCATCCAAGAGACACATGATGTTCATTTGGGGAGAGTGCATTTTCTAGAGAAAGAAATTTTGAAGATACGAAAGAAATACAAGAGAAGCTAATGCCCACCCACCACTTCACAGAAGATGATGAAACAAACTGCAGAGTAGTCTTCAAGGTGAGATCCAAAGGTGCTCTTTTTCCTGGTATTGTAATCTTAGAAGGGCACGCCTCTGAAGACTTCAAAGGAACATCACCAACTTGTACGTTAGGGGCATTGGGAGCTCCAGAAGCATCACGAGCTCCAAAGCCTTTCATCATTTTTTCCTATCACAAGGCACTAGAGAGATTAGTGCATGAGGTAGTAATATACATATACTGTAGTGCAATAGGTAGATGCTCCTTACCATGTCAAATTTGTTAGATCCAGTCTTCTTCTCATCACCAACGTGAAGCTGAGATACACTCCGTAGAGCATTCTCACTGCATTTCTCAGCTTTCCTAAAGCCTGGTTTTCCTGCCTCCGCAAGTGATGGAACATAGGAGTCCAACTTGGCAGAGTCGCCATAGCTTGCGAAAAAAGAATGCACATAAGAGCATGAACATGAAATAGAATAAGATGCAACGCCTCTAGTCAAATAATTACCGTGGGAATGAAGATTCAGATTGTGAAGTCGTTACAGCGTCAGCAGACTTGGCAGCCTTCTCATTGCTCAGTAAAACATCCTGCTTTCAAGATATTACAGTTGGAACAAAATAAATACACCAACACCATGCTGTCAAAGACTGTGCAGAGCAATGAGCACCATTAAGCCCAACAAAATGGAGAACGACGCAGATGTCTAACCTTGCAATTTTCCTTTCCAACGTTTCTGGATTTCTTAACTTGGAACACCTCTGTAACACGTGTGTTGATATATTTGGATATTTTTGGCTGTTCTGTGTTCCGAAGCCCATTGCTTGACCTAGACCCACAAAGATAAGCATCAAACTCCTTATCAAAGCACAAGAAGATCAGCAGTACGCATTATTTACAGCGGACTTACCTATCAAATGCCGCAGAGGCAAATAGCTGATCATTAGCAATCTTTTCAGATGTGCGTCGCTTCAGCTGCTCTCCCTGCACGAATTAATCAATGGAATAACTAAGTGTTCATCTGCAATACCATATAATGCCTACAAGAGTATTGCTGAAGTAGCACTATGTTTGTGACGTGCAAGTGTAATGTGGAGACATAGCAAGGTAAAGGGGACATGCTTACAACAGGATGTGCTGACAATTTCAGTATGTGCCTATGTATTGTGGAGACATATCAGGGCAAGGGACCATGCTTACAACAGGATAACGCTAACAATTTCAGTATGTGCCTATGGTTCTCCAGAATGCATGCATTTGAAGGGACAAACTGAAAATGTGGTTAACTTGCAGCCCACTTATCTATACATAACCAAGCAACAAAAATGGCACTGGGTAGATTACAATGTTGTGGTTCATTAAGGTCTTGTTTGCATCAGAAAGCTATTATTTCATTTGCATTGTTGGTACAACTTCACTGTAGCCTATAAAATTCCACATAGCAATTCGTCCGACGTTGCATTTACAATGACAAGCATGGATTGGAGATACGAATCGGCATTACCCGCAGCTCGGAGGGCGTCTTCCTCTTCATCCTGGGGACCTCCGCCGGCCTCCCGATCAGCGCGCCACGGCTCACGGCAGATTCTACGGCAGCCTGCGCCATTACAGCATCCGGATCGTCTTTCTCTCTACCTCCTTTGCGTCACCGCCTCCCTCCGTGTCGCCCGCCGACCCGTTCACTCCATCAGCGAGCCTGCAACCGAAGAGCGGCGTCAGGGTTATCTTTTGCATCTCGTTAGGACTGATCTGGGAAGGAGCACATAGGAAACGTAGCAGTAATTTTTGTAGGAATTTCAGCGAACAGGCGCAGGGGGGCTGGATCTGATCGGCGAACCGCAGCAATAGCCCCGGAAGGGAAGTATGGGGCCGGATCGAATCGTACGCGAGGGGCGAGGAATGGACGGCCGGCGGCCCGTCGCGGCACACGGCGTCGACCCTATCGCGGCGCCGATCCGGTGGCCAGCGGGGTGGGCGGATGCCGGCGGCGAGGACGGGTATGGAGTTAGGTTTTACTATTTCCTGGCGGCTGCGGGCGGGCGGGAGCGCCGTCGATGGGATCGTCGGGGGGCAGGAAAGTCGGGCTCACCTGGAAGCCGGGAGGTCGCCGCGGCGGGGAAGCTTCCGGAAGGGTCGAACGCCCGCCGCTCCCTCCTTCCCCACCGGACGAGGCGGCGCGGCGGCGGCGGAGGCGCGCGGCGGGGGTAGGTGGGAGGGATTCGAAACGGCGGAGGAGGGGGAGCGGGAGTGGAAGTGGAAGTGGGCGGGGCGGGGCGGGGCGGCGCGGAGGGGAAGGGGATGCAAAAAAATTCCCCACGAGGTGAGGCGCGGTGTGCCAAACTGCAATGCTGGGGACGCCAACAAAATTTGGGGAGGTTTCGAAACGAAAATTTTGGCACCGAGCCCGCGCGCTGCCGCTGCCGCTGCCGCCTGACAGGTAGGCCTGTGGATGTTCGCCTAGTGGTTACCTTCTCAATCGCCTTACAACAATGCTCTGTATTTTTTTTATTTCTATTAACTAGTGCAACGTGGATGTGTATGGTTATGCAGGACTACTAGCAGGACCCAAAGTAGATGGGAGAGTCTATGAATTTACATTCCGCCCTTAGGATGGCAGCCGAGCTGATCTTGACCTGCTGGTGTGATAAATCCCACCTCGGTGGTGTTGACCTACGTCGCCCTTAGAGGGGTGATTTTTCGTCTCGCTTCCTTACTTTAACCATCGACCCAACCCTCCCTATGTGAAACAACATAGACCTAACAACATAGAGATGGCAGGCTTTATCGTACCTAGAGAGAACGACGTACAATGTCGATATGTGCATCTCCTATTGATAATCCCAATGCATCTCATTCCGTGATAGTTCGTACTACGTGACTCTCCTCCTACCATTCACCTCGCTCGCCGTCCACGGCTTTCTGTTTGTCCCTAGCAACGAGACATGGTTCTACTAAGTGAGGCAGCTTGTTATTTATGGAGGGTGAGTGGTTGAGCATGGTGCATGATATGGACATCAGTTGGCCATCAAATGTCACATGCTAGTTGTTGCGTCGATGTAGATATTTGTCACTTCCATTGCACATCTATATATAGACATTGCTAAACCAAAGATAGCTAGCAAACCAGTACAATGTAGACATGGAGGACTCAATCAACAACAACAACAACAACAACAAAATGTGTCCTTTTGTTTTATTTTAACAAGGGATAGCATAACAAAGACATATCACCATACCATATATACTTTTTTCATAACTCAGCCAAAAAATACATTAGTACAACATTTTAAAACTGTTGACTGATACTTAGTGATGATTGTCATCATAGGCGCATTTTGGATGTCATTTGGATTTATTAGTGATTTTGATTCTTCACACCTTCCCTTTGCAATGTATATGAAAATGCAAGATTGCTCACGGAGATCGGTCAAATAAGAACCAAAACAATCAATCGAACCAGAAGCGTAACAAATTGTTTGTGAAGGCCCTCGCATTCGCAAACAATTATAAAACCAGAAACATGGGTGAAGCTTTCCTTAAAAAACAATGCTCCGCCTCTTTTATATTTGAATCAACTGGTGCGACGTGGATGTGCATGGTGATGCAGAACTACTAGCAGGACGCACAGTGGATGGCGGAGTCTACGGATTTACATTCCACCCTTAGGATGGCGGTAAAGCCGATCCCGACCTGCTGGTGCGGTAAAACCCACCTCGGTGGTGTCAACCTACATCGCCCTTAGGAGGGTAATTTTACGTCTCGCTTCCTTATGTTAACCATCGACCCAACCCTCTCTACATGAAACAACATTAACTTGACAGCATAGACCTGGTGAGCTACATTGTACATGTAGTGTTGGATCATGAATATTATATCCTCGGGTATCTCCTACTAAAATTCCAAATACATCTCATTCCTTGTTAGATCGTACTACGTGGCTCTCCTCCTGCCATTCACCTTGCTCGCTTTCCACGGTTTTCCATTTGGCCGTAGCAACAAGACATGAGTCTACTACGCGAGGTGGCTAGTTATTTATGGAGGGTGAGTGGTTGGGCATGGTCTGGACATCACTTGGTCACCAAATGTGTCATATGCTAGTTGTTGCGTCATTAGTTCTTATGTCCACGATGTGGTTGTAGACATTTGTCACGTCCATTGCATGTCTATGTATGAACGTTGCAAAACCAAAGACAGCTAGCAAACCAATACAATGTAGACACAGAGGACTCAATCAACAACAATCAACAACAGCAAAACGTGTCTTGCTGATTTAATTTTTAATAAGGGATAGCATAACAAAAGACATATCGCCATACCATATATAACTTTTCCATAACTTAGCCAAAAAATATATTTTTCTCAAAATGGGGGCGCATACCCCAGCCTCTGCATCAAAATGATGCATATGGCTTTTATTTTATTAGAAACGAACGTACCAAGAGTACCACGGAGTACAATAGCTTATTACAAGTTTCAAATGGAGGCGAAAGGGAAAACAAAAATACAACTAGCACTCATCATAGAGTAATTCTATTGTCAAGCCGCCAGCCGCACTGGTTGTATAAATCCCGTGCTACCGTCTCCAAATGATTGCACCCAGAATCCATGGCATCCCGCTCCTCCACTTGTTAGAGATAGGACCACATACGGATCCAATGTGTAGCCATAGAAATAACCTGCAAAAAAGTTGTTTTTTTTGGCTTGTTAAAAATAAAATCATTTTGAACATTCCACATGGCACAAACACCCACTCTAATATGAATCAAATCTTTCTTCAAAATACCAGCAAGCCAATTTCCAAACAGATTTTTAACATTCGCCGGAGGTGAGAAACCAAACGTCATATGAATTATACGCCAAATTATTCTTGCAAATGGGCACTCAAAGAAAAGATGTTGAATAGTTTCATCCTTGTGACAAAAGCTGCAAGTATTTATTTCCCTGCCAACTTCTCTTGACCAAATTATCTTTTCTTAATAAAACTTTGTGATGCAGAAACCACATAAAGATCTTGATCTTTAAAGGCACTTTTATTTTCCAAATGTATTTCCTAAGATATTTAGCATGTCCATTCATAAGATCTAGATACATAGATTTAATCGTGAAGCAACTAGACCTAGAAAGACTCCATACAAATTTGTTACAGGGATTACCGCAGCTTGGAGGGCGTCTTCCTCTTCATCCTCGGGACCTCCGCGGGCCTCTTGATCAGCGCGCCATGGCTCACGGTAGATTTGACGGCAGCCTGCGCCATTACAGCATCAAAATCCCCTCTCTACCTCCTCCGCATCACTCGCCAACCCTTTTACTCCATCAGTGAGCCTACAGCCGAAGAGCAAAGTTAGGGTTATTTTCTGCATCTCAGTAGGACTTATCTGGGAGGTAGCCATGTATAATTGGTAATCCGCATAGAAAATGTAGCATCCGTTTTCGTGTAGTAATTTTAGCGAACACGCGTAGGGGGCTGGATCTGATCGGCAGGCAGGAGCAATAGCCCTAGAAGGGAAGTATTGGGCCGTATCGAAGCATTCTAAGGGGCGAGGAATGGACGGCTGGTGAGCCTATCGTGGCGCTGATCCAGCGGTCAGCGGTGTGGGCAGATGCCGGCTTGGACTATGGAGTATGGAGTTAGGTTTTAGTGTTTCCTGGCGGCGGCGGGCGGGCGGGGGGGAGTTGAGGTGTCCGGCAGGCAGGAGCGCCGGCGATGGGATCGTCTGGGAGAGGATGTGGCAGGAAAGTTGCGCTCACCTGGAAGCCGGGAGGTCACCGCCGCTAGGAAGCTTTTGGCAGAGTCCAACGCCCGCCGCTCCCTTCTTTGCCTCCCGGACACAGCGACGGCGCTGCGGTAGAGGCACGCAACAGAGGGTAGGTGGGGATTCGAAACAGCGGAGGATGGGGAGCGGGACGGGGGTGGGACGGGAGCGGAAGCGGGAGTGGGCGGGGCGGCGCGGCGCGGAGGGGAATTTTGCTGGGGACGCCAAAAAATAAAGGGAGGTTTCAAAACGAAAATTTTGGCACCGAGCCCGCGCGCTGCCGCTGCCTCCTGAGTCCTAACTGGTAGGGCCTGGGGATGTTAGCCTAGTGTTTACCTTCTCAATCGCCTTACAACAATGCTCTGCATTTTTTATATTCAAACTACCTCGTGCGACGTGGATGTGCATGGTTATGCAGGAATATTAGCAGGACCAAAAGTGGATGGCGAAGTCTACGGATTTATATCCCGCCATTAGGATGGCGGTAAAGCCGATCCCGACCTGCTGGTGCAGTTTATCCCACCTTGGTGTTGTCGACCTACGTCGCCCTTAGGGGGGTGATTTTCCGTCTTGCTTCCTTATGTTCACCATCGACCCAACCCTCTCTACACGAAACAACATTAACTTGACAACATAGACCCACTGTACTATCTCGTACCCATAGTGTTGGATGATGTACATTGTCAATATGTGTATCTCCTACTTAAATTCCCAATGCATCTCATTCCTTGATAGATCATACTATGTGACTCTCCTCCTGCCATTCACCTTGCTCGCCATCCAAGGTTTTCCATTTGGCCCTAGCAACAAGACATGAGTCTACTACACGAGGTAGCTAGTTATTTATGGAGGGTGAGTAGTGGTTGGGCATGGTGAGTGATTTGGATATCACTTGGTAACCAAATGTGTCACATGCTAGTTGTTGTGTCATTAGTTCTAATGTCCACGATGTGGTTGTATACATTTGTTATGTCCATTGAGCATCTATATATAAACGTTGCTAAACCAATACAATGTACACATATAGGACTCAATCAACAAAAACAACAAAAATATGTCTTGTCAATTTATTTTTAACAAGGGGTAGCATAACCAAAATATATCCACATACCATACCTTTTGCATAACTCAACCCAAATAGAGATTAGTATAACATTTTTGAACTATTGACCAATCTTAGTGATGATCAGCATTGGCGCATTTTTGATGTCATTTGGAATTATTGGTGATTTCGATTCTTCATGACTTCCCTAGCCCACGCGCTGCCACTGCCTCGTAGGCCTGGGGATCCTAGGGCTGGAATTGCTGGCCGATCGGTTCGGTTTATCGAGTTTTAAAATTACCCAGTTAGATGGAATTGTTCTTCCGATCGGTTTAATTTGGTTTCCCAAAATTGATCACTGAATTTCTGAGCCAAATTATCGGTTTCAGTGTATTCACATTCGGTATGCAAAATGATATGCTGCACGATTTGTGTCTGTTCAGTGTCATCTAGCACCGGCATCACGCCAACAATAGTTTGAGTGAGCTGGTGGTGCTGTTAGGCTAGTGGTACCTTCTCAAATCGCCTCGTTAGGGATAAAAAGACAAAGGTATACATGACTCGCCATGGTGCTAGACCGATTACAACTTCATGCCATTACATGTTATACATCAATGCATTCGAATAACTAAGGGCGGGGGAAATGGAGGTGTCCGGTAGGTAGGAGCATTGGTGATGGGATCGTTAGAGGTGGGAGGGGATAAGGTAAGTCGCACTCACCTGGAAGCCGGGAGGTCGTCGCCACCGTGGGGGAAGCTTCCAGAAGGGTCAATTCCCGGTGCTCCCTCCTTTCCCTCCCAGACACAGTGGCGGCGCGGTGGAGGAGGCGTGTGGCGTGGGTAGGTGGGTAGGATTCGAAACGACGGAGGAGGGGGAGTGAGAGTGAAAGTGGAAGTGGGCAGGGCAGCGCGGAGGGGAAGGGGATGGAAATTTTTGCCCAGATACGCAGTGTGGGAGGGGGAGCCAAACTGCAATGCTGGGGATGCCAAAAATTTGGGGAAGGTTTTCGAAATGAATTTTTTTTGGCCCCCAGCCCGCGCGCTATCGCTGCCTCCTGGACTGACATGTAGGCCTGGGGATGTTAGCCTAGTGGTTACCTTCTCAATCGCCTCATTATGTTACAACAATGCTCCGTATTTTTAATATTTAAAGTACTCTTATGAGGGGGATCTTCTTTCTCGCTTCCTTAGCTTAAACTTCAACCCAACCATCTCTACACGAAACAACATTAACTTGACAACATAGACCCGCCGTACTATCTCGTACCTGTAGTGTTGGATGATGTACATTGTCAATTTGTGTATCTCCTACTGAAATTCCCAATGCATCTCATTCCTTGATATATCGTACTATGTGACTCTCTTCCCACCGTCCACCTTGCTCGTCGTCCACGGTTTTCTGTTTGACCCTAGCAACAAGACATGAGTCTAATACGCGAGGCAGCTAGTTATTTATGGAGGGTGAGTGGTTGAGCATGGTACGTGATCGAAACATCACTTGGTCACCAAATGTGTCACATGCTAATTGTTGTGTCATTAGTTCTTATCTCCACGATGTGGTTGTAGACATTTGTCATGTCCATTGCACATCTATATATGAACATTGCCAAACCAAACATAGCTAGATAACCAAAACAACTAGATTTAGATGTGCGCCTTGGTGCACGATCCCGTTAAATCTAAACCAATTTAGCTAATAAATGTGCAAAACATAAATACGTCCAAATGGTTGAATCTAAAACAATTTAGCTAATAGTGTATAAAACATAAATTGGAACTCATGCATGTTCCCATAGAATTCGCACTGTTTTACATTTTATATAACATGATAAAAAACAGGAATAACAGCTCAGAACCACCACACCATTATAAGCAAAGTTTAATTTATTCTTTTCATATCATAATATGAGAAAAAAAGCACACCAAGATCGAAATACAAAAAAACTCCATTATAAGCAAATTTAATTTATTCTTTTCATATCATAATATGAGAAAAGAAGCACATCAAGATTGAAATACAAAAAATTGAAACCTTTATTCCACACACCTGACCATAAAAGTTATCCTTGATATAACCTAAAGTGACATTAATTATTTGGAGCAAACCAATGTAATTTTAGCTCTATAAATAATTTGCTCTATGCTTATAGTATAAAGCCAGAGCTGTTGTATCTCTAAAGAAAACAACTAACGGCTTGTGCCTCCACGGACCAATACCCTGGGAAATAAAATACAAATCACGCTGTGAGAAAGAGAGAACTCCTATGAAGTTTTAAGAACATCAAAAAGTGCCAGAATAGTATAAACGTTAAGACATCCAAGACATTATACCTGCTCTTGATTCTGGCCGGCTTCTTCTTCTTGGGAGGTGATTCAGCCCGAGGCTTCTGTGCCAGCAGCCTACGCCTACAAACATTTTACAGAAGTGTTGAATCAGAATGTACACGTAAATACACCACATATTTACTAAATAAAATATCAAAAGTGGTAACCAAGCAGACCGAATTCTAGCTATCAATACTACCAAGTAGCTGAAATTGTAAACAGAGCAAACTATGTTCATAAGAAATCAAGCAATGGTCTTTTACTGATAGTTATATGGAAGTAATCTGTGTTGGTTCTCAAACAATACAAACCGTACATGGTCAACAGTCGTAGAAGGGATTTTTTCACAATGTACAATATCACACAGGTTAATGGTTGTTTTTTGAAGAACTTGTGCCACAACTAATCTGAACCTGAAAGGTTACCTCTTTAGATTCAACCAGAGGTGCTGACTCTAGGACATCTTTAACAACAACAACAGGAGGTGATTCCTGGAACAAAGCTTTCTTGATGGACAAATCAGTAAGGCTTGTCATGGCTGCGGAAAACCCCAGAGGATATTTAGACTTAATCAAAGTAATAGTTGTCAGTCTAGATGAACTAAGACACCAAGAATTGATCTAATGTACCTATATCCAGTAGGTTTCGCAAGATGGCGGTGTCAGCGGGCCAGTAAATAATATAACATGAGTAATCAAACAGTAGCCAATGTGTAAAAATGGGTAGCAATTATAATAAGCAGTAGTCACCCTTTGGACCTATCATCTTATTCTTAGAAAAACATAAAACAAACCTGCAACAACATATAGCATACTCACAGTAAATAAATATCATCTTAGGCACCCAAGTGTAAAAGCACACAAACTGACAATGCACACCTGAACGTGTCAGGTGGCCAGCAGCCGTGCCGTTACCATCATCTATACCACTGGCAAATCAAAGCTTGCAGCAAGAGTGTGCATCAATGTACAATACCCCAATGCAAGATGCATTTGCAGCCAACCAAAATAAACAAGTGCTATTTCTCCTCCTAGATTAGTGCCTTGTTTTATTGTAGTAGATGCACAAAACAAATATAATAGTAGATGAAGACCTTGAGGTATGCATTCTATATAAGGAAAAAGATAACAACATACAAATTCATGCATCAAATATATTCAAAGTAAAGCATTGGGTACATTATTAGTAGGACAAACTACAGCACGCTGTGCCAAGTAAGATGCATCAGAGTATTATGCTTTATTGTAAAGCATCCACAAGCAGCAGGATCTTAAGGAAAAATGCAAATCTCAACAGGATATTATGCTTTGTTGTAAAGCATCAACAAAAGAGTTGTGAGCATTTACAATCAACATAGATAAGTAATTATGTTTCTTATTGAAATACAAACATGAACAAAAAGAGAGAGAGAAATAGAAGCACCTTGATACCTTTCGATCATGATCATCTAATTTTTCCGAGAACCTGCAGCACGATGAACACATTTCTCAGAAGGAGCTAAACAGAGCAAAATGCCAAGCCATGGAGGAAGAGTGCCACCAGTGCGGCCTTTTGTGAGGATTACGTAGTAATATTTATCAGTGGCTAGAAGGAAATTACCATGCAATTTTTTGTGAGAATTACGTACTATTAGAACATATTTGGCAAACAAAAAAATGCAAGAAGAAAATAGGCCAGTGGACAATCCTCATCAGCATTTTTTCTTTTGGGTTGCACACATGGTCAGAGCACATGACACCATTATCCATGCTGCTCTGCTGCCAAATGTTCCACCAATATCACCAAGAGTAATACCAGGATGCAGGGAGTGGTCATCTAAGCCTCGCAACTGCACAATGAAACCTGGAAAACAGATGTACATGAGCAACAATTCGCAGAGGAAAATCCCACTTAAAATGTCACCATAAAAATGAAAAGGCTCTACCATGCATGCCAGAGGAAAATATACCAACAAGAGTAGCACAATGGTGCTCCATTTTCTATTAGTGTATAGAAGGAACTATGTCCTAGGCATCCGAAATTACAAAAACTAAACTATGATTAATGCGAAGCGCAAGCTTTTAAAATACTGCATCTGAAAAATGTAATCAGTAGCAGCTCCTGATGTTCCATTGGGAACTTTTAAAGTGCTATATCATTCCACCCCTCAGACTTTCCTGCTGAATAAAACCAAATCCAATGGAAATCCGTTCAGACAAAGCAGTCTATACGAAACGTGCTAGCCAACTGGTTATTGAGTAGATCAGTGAGTGTTATGGTGTTAGCCTTTATGTTGATTGTTCTGATTGCAGGTACTATGTATCTACTGATGTTTTACGCTCTATGGTTTGGAGGATCGATGGAAACTTTTAATATAGAGGTACATCACTTTCTCATGCTACAGCGCACAACAGTTCACATTGATGGAAACGTTTATCCTGGACATGTAGCCTGTCTATTTTTGACATATGCACGCTAATTTAGTAGATACGATAACTAAATTAAGAGAAATGGCTATCATAATTATGCAGAGTTATCTAATATTACAGCCTTTTTGTGAATTAATATTACATCCTTGCTCAAACAACATACGCCTTATGTGGTAGGCAAAATAAAGAAGTTAAAGGTGTTCACCATCTTGTGGTCATAACTGACACATAACATTATCTCACCAAGTTTACTGATTCATGAGAAATAACATTTGAGGACATCTTGAGGACAATAATAAGGAAAACCAAATTATACTGAGCTAATGAAATTCATGGACAACCTACCCCTCCTCCTCCCTCTCTCCGAGGATAAAACTTGAGAACATCGAATATGTGTTACCTGAGCGAATAAAGTGGTGTGTCACTGTAACATCCAGGACATATGTTCCGATAACCATAATATCAGCCTGCTTTTGTAGCAAATCTTCAGCAAGAATGACCAAAAACATCTCCACAGTCGATCCTGCACCAGACGTTGCGTACAACTCGTACTGTTCTGTACCAAAAAGATCACCAGTTAATCAGGATGAATCAGCCAATAGGATAAAGTATTACAAAGTGCAGCCAAAAACTATTAAACCATGGTATAGGCCTTCCTTTGGAAGACGATCCACATATGCATTGTTCATGTCCTTCCTTTTGTTAACATGGCACAATCCATGATCTTGTCAATCCTCTAGATTTCACTCGGTTCAGGTATTGTCATCTCCAATGGCAGATTGTCAATATAGTTTCAGTTATAGTCGTAACAGATTTACACAAAAAATCTACCGCACATCCTATGAGCTGCCAAATAATACATTTATAGAAGCACTCAGCTCATCCTATATTATGGAAGACATGTAAAGCAACGATGGTTTTGATCATAGCCAAAGATACATGACTATTTCTCCACTTTACTCCTGTTTGTGACCTCTTTGCACTTTGGCCTCGGCCTAAACTATCTTGCTTAAATGAAAACAAGAACAAAAATGTTGGCACAAGCATCGATAGGAACCAAGAGCTAGATGTTAAACAATTTGGCACATGTTTTTGCTCGATCCTACGAAGATATGCGGGCCATACACTAAACATAAATAAGATGATTATCCTAATTTTCGCATTCAAGATACAGTAGGAAAAACAATGGTACAGTGCCTCGTTACAAACCTCTATCCACGTTCCCGTCAATCTGCGCAAACAAAGGTTCGATCCATCCTAAATTCAGATGAGGCACCACCAAATCCAAACAATGAACATCAAACCCACACCTGAACAAAGACTACAGCAATAAATAAGGGTGGAAGACAAGCCGACCTGTCGAGCTGTGCTAGGGCGCACTCCATCTGAACCACCACATCAGGCTTCTCACGGGTGGGCGCATCAGGATCAACGGACGAGTATGGTCATTGGGGAAATCTGATGTACAACCCACATCGGTGTTCTCCAGGCCTCCAACCTCGATCTTGGGGGGCTCGCTGTCGACCGCTTCCGGCTCCATGGCAGCCTAGCTGCCTAGGCGTCGGCCTCCTCCTGCTGTGCACCACGCCCCTCCTGTCATGTGCTGAAGAAGAGGAAACAGAGTTAGGAAGAAGATGATGGGAGAGCGCAGTGAGAGGAGAGATGGAGCCTGGATGGGGGAAATGGAACTCACGGTGGAGAGTGAGCCTGGGCCATCCGACGTCCCCCCGCTGTCCCCGCGCCGGCGCCGCCATCCCCAGCCGCCGCCGCGACGGCCTCCCCTGCGCCAGCCATCGCGCCGCCAGACGCCCGCCGCCCTAGCCGCCTCGCGTCGTCCCCACGTCATGGCGGTGGCTCGCCGGAGAGGAGCTGTGGGGGAGCGGGGAAGAAGGAGGAGGAGCCGCATGAGCGGAGCTCTGGCGGCGGCGTGAGCGGGGAGGAGGAGGAGGGGCGGAATCGTGCGGAGGCACCGATTCGGCTAGGGTTTTCACCGCTCAGCCTACTTATATGGACGCGAGGTGAAAAAAATGGACGGTCGGGATTCGCTGTGAAAAAGATCCGACGGCCGGTAAATTCTGATTTACCAGGAGGCCCGTAGGGGTGGCACCAGTTATACGTGAGGATGTAGACACACATTGGACTCAATCAACAACAACAAAATGTGTCTTGTTGATTTATTTTTAAAAAGGGATAGCATAAAAAAGACATATCACCATACCATATATAACTTTTCCATAACTTAGCCAAAAAATACATTAGTACAACATTTTAAAACTATTGACCGATTCTTAGTTACCATTGATACGTCTCAAACGTATTTATAATTTTTGATGCTCCATGCTTGTTTATACACCATTTGCTTTGAGTTTTCTTACACTTCGTGGCGTTTTTATGCATTTTCCGGAACTAACCTATTAACAAGATGCCATAGTGTCAGTTCCCTGTTTTCTGCTATTTTTGTGTTTCAGAAAAGTTACACAGGAAATATTCTCGGAATCGGATGAAACAAAAGCCGAACCTCCTATTTTTACCGAAGCTTCGCGAAGACCGAAGATGAGACGGAGGGGGGCCAGGAGCCAGGCTCACCACAGGGGGGCGCGGCCTAGCCCCTGGCCGCGCCACCCCATGGTGAGGTCAGGTGGCCCACCCCCTGACACTGCCCTTTCGCCTATAAGTTCCTCTCAACGGGAAAAACCTAATGGACGGATCTCTTTTCCACGAAACATACTGCAAGCGGTCGTCGTCACTGTCGCGAGATCGGGATGATCCAGGAGCTCTTCCTGGAACCCTGCCAGAGAGGGGAATCCCTGCCGGAGGCCTTCTACGCCACCATGGTCGCCTCCAGAGTGATGTGTGAGTAGTCTACCTTGGACTACGGATCCATAGCAATAGCTAGATGGTTGTCTCCTCCACCATGTGCTTCATGTTTAGATCTTGTGAGCTGCCCTACATGATCAGGATCATCTTTATGTAATCATACATGTTGTGTTTGTTGGGATCCGATGAGTATTTAAGTTGATGTGTTGATTATATATCTTATGTTATCTCTATGTTATTTATGATCTTGCATGCTTTCCATTGCTAGTAGCTATCTTGGCCGAGTAGATGCTAGTAACTCCAAGAGGGAGTATTTATGCTGGATAGTTGGGTTCATGCCTCTATTTAATCTGGGGGAGTGACAAAAACCTCTAAGGTTGTAGATGTGTTATTGTCACTAGAGAGAAAACAACATTCTTGTGTCCAAGGACATTTGCTTTGTTTACATTACGCACTTTGCTTAATGCAATTATATGTTGTTTGCAACTTAATACTCAAGGGGTCCTCGGACAATTCCCTGCGAGTGGATTTTTAGTCATAAATGCAGTTGGATGGCGGTCTATGTATTTTGTCGTAATGCCCAGAGTGAATCTTATAGTGATCCTCATGACATATGTACGTTATCTTTATTCTATCAATTGCCCAACTATAATTTGTTTACCCAGCATGTTGTTATTTATCTTATGGAGAGACACCACTAGTGAACTGTGGACCCCGGTCCAATTTTCTTTACATAGCTATACCGTTTTACTTTTACTCGCATTGTTTACTTTCTTGCATACTATTATCCTATTACCACTCGATACGCTCAATCCTTTGTTTACAGCAAACCGGTGAGATTGACAACCTCATCGTAAGTTGGGAGCAAAGTTCTTGGTTGTGTTGTGTGCAGGTTTCACGTTGCTGCTGGGTAAAGACACACCAACAATATTCCTAGCGCCATTGTCCGAAGTGTCACAAAGCTAGCAAGCATCACCTTCTGAAGTTTGGCTTTCTCCTACTGGTTCGATAAACCTTGGTTTCACAACTGAGGGAAGACTTGTTGCTGTGCTCATCATACCTTCCTCTTGGGGTTCCCAACGAGTTGTTCTTACAAGCCATCAACGAGTTTTCTGGCGCCGTTGCTGGGGAGGAAGAAGACTTCTGCAAGGGGAGTCTCGCACGCACAATCTTTTACTTTGTTTTTGTTTTGCTCTATTTTATTTTTGCTTGCATCGTTTTATCAAAAATACAAAAAAATAGTTTCTATTTCAAGTTGCTTTTTATGTCTAGTTTAGTTGCTGCTACTATGTCGCCCGAGGAAATGATCTTCACTTTTAAACAAAAGAGTGAGGAGAGTTTCAAAGAAGTTTGGTCTAGAATTTATGATTGGCATGGAAAAACTAAACCGAAAATGACTTTGAGTTTGCTTCTTAGTAGCTTTTACTTTGGTCTTGCTCTTCATTATAGATATGATTTGGATGCTACAGCAGGGGGAGATTTCCTTCATTGTGATGGAGATCAAGCTTTCAATATTATAAAAAAGTTGATTACAATTTATAGCATGCCAACTGATTTTGATTCCTCTCTTGTGAGCATTTTTGCTAGACTTAATACTCTTGAGACTCACACTGCTTGTTTGAATAATTGCTATAGTACTTTGCGCGAGCATTTTGATTATGTGCCAACAAATTCTGAACCATCAAGTTGGTTCCCTACGGTAAAAATCACCATCAGTGGTGAAACTTTTCATGCTCATTGCGATATTATGTCTGAATTTTGTCTTATGCCAAAGGATGTTTATGAATCTTTGAGTCTTTGGAAGCTTTCTGAGGGAGGTGAAGGAATATCTCTTACTAATAATGCCACTATATTTCCCGTTGGAATAGCTGAAGGAGTATTTACAAAAATCCTTGGAAAAATGGTATCTACTGATTATCTTGTTGTTGAATGTGTAGGAAAAGGACAAATCACGCTTGGAAGGTCTCTACTAAAGCTCCTGGGCGCCACTATAGATGTGGGAAAAGGCACTATAAAATTCACTTCTCCACCTTGCAATAATCATGTCTTTTCTAGAGTTAAGAGCAAAGGTAAGAGAGGAAGACGTAAGGCATCCGTTGATCTTAATGTTTCATTTGATATTACTTGATTTGCACTTTCTGCGCCTAGCTCAAAGGCGTTAAAGAAAAGTACTCTTGGGAGATAACCCAATGTTTTCTTTTCAGTACTTTTTCCTTTATTTGAGTCTTGGAAGTTATTACTACTGTAATAAACGCTCCTTATCCTTTTTATTTCGTTGTTGTGCCAAGAAGAACCTGTAATTTGAGGGAGGTAAGATCTGGGGAAGTTGCTGTCCTGAAACCGATTTCTGCGCTGCACTGTAAAAATTTGTGAAAATTCTCGGAATATATTTTTGATCTGCGATTTCTTGTGCATATGCCCCAGGTTATATCCAAACTTTTATTAGTTTTGCACTTTTCGATTTGAGCAACAGATGGTCTTCAAAAAAATCGACCTTTTGTCAGTTGTTCTGTTTTGACAGATTTCTGCCACTATTTGTGTTTGCCTCTCGATCGCTTTCTTTTTTAGTTCTTTTGATCACGGAACTTTTGGGGAAGTTGCTACATTAGTATATACTTTATATGTGGTGTTTTTTAGTTGAAACCTGAACCAAAAAGGGTTGATTTACTATTATGTTTATGCTAACGTTGCTAATAGAATTGTGTGAAGTTTTGTATGAAGGAAGTTTTCAAGTATAGGGATTGGAGAATGATGAGATGAGATGAAGAATGGACAAAAGATCAAGCTTGGGGATGCCCATGTCACCCCAAGAAATATCCATGAGGTACAAGCGTCAAAGCTTGGGGATGCCCCTGAGGCACCCCTTCTTCATCGGCAAAAATCAGGTCACCTTTCAACACACTATATTTTTATTGCTTCATGCACTATGCGTTTTTCTTGGAGCGTCTTTACTTTTGTTTTCAGTTTTCTTTTGTTTTGTTTGCTCCAATAAATGGTTGGACCCCAACAAATTTCTTTTAGAGAAGATGTACTTGTTTTTCATTGCCAAGAACACTCTAGTTTTCACTCTTATCGTTCAATGAGTGTTCTCTTTTTCTAGAACTGCGTTTAGCTTTCGGTTTTTGCCTTGATTTTTGTTCAGATCTTGTTTTATCTTTGCATCAAGGTGTATTTGGACCTCTGGTCTATGTTGGTATTTATCAAAAGAGTTGTTTTAAAAAGGTTCGAATGATGTTGAAAAAGAGAAAAAGTTTCATGCAAAAAAAGTGGTACAAAAAAGAGCTTGTTTAGACTGCAGCTTAGACTTTTTCATGCCATGCTTGATGTCATTTTGATAGTATGCTTAGTGATTTTTGCTGTAGCATGACTTGTCTCAAATGACTGAGATTGCTTAATGAGCCTTTGAAAAAATCATGCGTTGTTCTTATTATATGGAAGCATTTATTTGGTTTTCTCCTTGATGCTGTATTTGGGTTGACTTGGCGCATGCTTACAACATATTTGACTCTAACAAGTCGCCATAAGCCTCTATGATCATTTGGTTTTTGACTTGTGATGCCATTTTATGCTTCTTTTAATGATATTTTGTCGATATGCATGATTATGGCCGTTATTGCTCTCTTAGTTGGTCGCTCCCAGTCTTTTGCTAGCCCTCATTTTGTACTGAGTATGAGCTCTACTCATGCATCCAACTCCCAAAAACCAAGTTTGCCATTGTGTCCACTATAAATTCCTATGCATTGTATTTGCAAGCCATTCCAAGTAAATTTTCACGTGCTACCTTTCAAAAAACCTTCAAAATACTTCTCATTTTGTGACATTGTTTTCAGCTCATGGGGATATAGTGGTCGGATTTGTTATCTTCCATATTGTTTTATTCCAAAAAGAAAAGAAAAAGAGGAAAAAGAAAAGAAAAAAGGCACTCCTCCATGGTATGTGAATGTTGGTGGGCACCCGATGGAATCGGTTAGCCATGGTTTGAGAAAGGAAAAATGTGGGAAGGAGTGCCAAGCTTTATAAAAGAGCACCAAAGTGCCAATCTCTCTCTCATAAACTTGCTTCATTTTTATATAGAAGATAGTAAGAACCCCATTGCCAGTCGTTGACAAGGACAACCACCTCTCAAAACCAATTTTTATCTCTCTGTTTTACAAATGAAAAGCCCTAGCACATGTTTAATCACTGCTTCCCTCTGCGAAGGGCCTTTCTTTTACTTTTATGTTGAGTCTCCACCTTCTACCTTTATGCACCGTCTAAGAGAGCATAGTTGCCATTCTGAGTATAATATGCATAGTACCAAAGTTTATCATTGATTGATTCATGATTATGGTTTCACTTGTTCTTAAATTATTTGTATCTAGTCGCCCTCTTAAACTTGAAGGTGTCCTATGCATTTATGTTTTGCTATTCCATGAAGGACAAGCTGAAAACCATTTGCTATGTTTTTTCCATATGATTTGAACACACGTTTGACTTTCATTGTTTCATTATTCATGATCTTTTGTTTGTGTTTCTTTTCATGTTATAACATGGTTGCTAAATTCTTATTGTCAAGATTATGTCTTTTATGCCCATGTTTTAAGTTCTTTGATCCCAGCACTCAATGCTTTACATAGATGATCAAGATTGTGATGGTGCATGTCACCTCAAAAATTATTCTTTTGTTATCACTTACCTACTCGAGGACGAGAAGGAGTTAAGCTTGGGGATGCTTGATACGTCTCAAACGTATCTCTAATTTTTGATGCTCCATACTTGTTTATACACCATTTGCTTTGAGTTTTGTTACACTGTTTTTATGCATTTTTCAGAACTAACCTATTAACAAGATGCCCCAGTGCCAGTTCCCTGTTTTTTGCTGTTTTTATGTTTCAGAAAAGTTACACAGGAAATATTCTTGAAATTGGACGAAATAAAAGCCAAACCTCCTATTTTTACCGAAGCTTCGCGATGACCAAAGATGAGACGGAGGGGGGCCAGGAGCCAGGCTCACCACAGGGGGCGCGGCCCAGCCCCTGGCCGTGCCACCCCATGGTGAGGCCAGCTGGCCCCACCTCTGACGATGCCCTTTCGCCTATAAGTTCCCCTCGACGGGAAAAACCTAATGGACGGATCTCTTTTCCACGAAACATACTGCAAGCCATCGCCGTCGCGAGATCGGGAGGATCTAGGAGCTCTTCCCGGCAACCTGCCGGAGAGGGGAATCCCTGCCGGAGGCCTTCTACACCACCATGGTCGCCTCCGGAGTGATGTGTGAGTAGTCTACCTTAGACTACGGGTCCATAGCAGTAGCTAGATGGTTGTTCCTCCACCATGTGCTTCATGTTTAGATCTTGTGAGCTGCCCTACATGATCAGGATCATCTTTATGTAATCATACATGTTGTGTTTGTTGGGATCCGATGAGTATTGGTACTATGTGAAGTTGATGTGCTGAATTATATATCTTATGTTATCTCTATGTTGTTTATGATCTTGCATGCTTTCCGTTGCTAGTAGCTATCTTGGCTGAGTAGATGCTAGTAACTCCAAGAGGGAGTATTTATGCTCGATAGTTGGGTTCATGCCTCTATTTAATCTGGGGGAGTGACAGAAACCTCTAAGGTTGTAGATGTGCTGTTGCCACTAGGGAGAAATCAACATTCTTGTGTCCAAGGACATTTGCTTTGTTTACATTACGCACTTTGCTTAATGCAATTATCTGTTGTTCGCAACTTAATACTCAAGGGGTACTCGGACGATTCCCCGCGAGTGGATTTTTAGTCATAGATGCAGTTGGATGACGGTCTATGTATTTTATCGTAATGCCCAGAGTGAATCTCATAGTGATCCTCATGACATATGTACGTTATCTTTATTGTATCAACTGCCCAACTGTAATTTGTTTACCCAGCATGTGTTATTTATCTTATGAAGAGACACCACTAGTGAACTGTGGACCCCGGTCCAATTTCCTTTACATTGCTATACCATTTTACTTTTACTCGCACTGTTTACTTTCTTGCATACTATTATCCTATTACCACTCAATACGCTCAATCCTTTGTTTACAGCAAACCGGTGAGATTGACAACCTCATCGTAAGTTGGGAGCAAAGTTCTTGGTTGTGTTGTGTGCAGGTTTCACGTTGCTGCTGGCTGAAGACACACCAACAATTTTCCTGGCGCCATTGTCCGAAGTGTCACGAAGCTAGCAAGCATCACCTTCTGAAGTTTGGCTTTCTCCTACTGGTTCAATAAACCTTGGTTTCACAACTGAGGAAAGACTTGCTGCTGTGCTCATCATACCTTCCGCTTGGGGTTCCCAACGAGCTGTTCTTACAAGCCATCAACTATGTTTTTCTATATGGTTGAAACACACACTTGACTTTCATTGCTTCATTACTCATGATCTTTTGTTTGTGTTACTTTTCATGTTATAACTTGGTTGCTAAGTTTTATTGTCAAGATTATGTCTCTTATGCTCATGTTTTAAGTACTTTGATCTCAGCATTCAATGCTTTACCTCGTTGATCAAGATTGTGATGGTGCATGTCACCTCAAAAATTATTGTTTTATTATTACTTACCTACTCGAGGACGAGCAGGAGTTAAGCTTGGGGATGCTTGATACGTCTCAAACGTATCTATAATTTTTGATGTTCCATGCTTGTTTATACACCATTTGCTTTGTGTTTTGTTACACTTCGTGGCATTTTATGCATTTTCCAAAACTAACCTACTAACGAGACACCACAGTGCCAGTTCCCTGTTTTCTGCTATTTTTGTGTTTCAGAAAAGCTACATAGGAAATATTCTCAGAATTGGACGAAACAAAAGCCGAACCTCCTATTTTTCCAGACACGAGTCAAAGTCCGAAGATGAGACGGAGGGGGGCCAGGGGCCGGCCACACCCTAGGGCGTCGCGGCCAGGCCCTGGCCCGCGCCACCGGGGGTGAGCCCCCTGGTCCACCTCCTGACGCCGCCCTTTCACCTATATATTCCCCTTGACGGGAAAAACCTAAACACCCGATCAATTTTCCACGAAACCTACTGCAAGCCGCCGCCGTCATCGATGCAAGATCGGGAGGGTCCAGAAGCTCTTCTCGGCACCCTGTCGGGGAGGGGAATCACCGCCGGAGGCCTTCTTCGTTACCATGGTCTCCTTCCGAGTGATGTATGAGTAGTCTACCTTGGACTACGGGTCCATAGCAGTAGCTAGATGGTTGTCTTCTCCACTATGTGCTTCATGTTTAGATCTTGTGAGCTGCCTACCATGATCAAGATCATCGTTGTGTAATTCTACATGTTGTGTTTGTTGGGATCCGATGAATATTGATACTATGTTGAGTTGATGTGCTGAATTATTATCTTTATGTTATCTCTATGTTGTTTATGATCTTGCATGCTCTCTGTTGCTAGTAGATATCTTGGCCGAGTAGATGCTAGTGACTCCAAGAGGGAGTATTTATGCTCAATAGTGGGTTCATGTCTCTAGTAATCTGGGGGAGTGACAGAAACCTCTAAGGTTGTAGATGTGCTCTTGCCACTAGGGAGAAAACAACATTCTTGTGTTCAAGAATATTTGCATTGTTTACATTACGCACTTTGCTTAATGCAGTTATCCGTTGTTTGCAACTTAATACTCAACGGGTGCTCAGACGACACCTCGAGAGTGGATTATTAGTCATAGATGCAGTTGGATTATGGTATATGTATTCTGTCGTAATGTCCAGAGTGAATCTCATAGTGATCCTCGTGACATATGTATGCTAGCTTTATTCTATTAATTGACACCACTAGTGAACTGTGGACCCCGGTCTATTCTTTTACATTGCTATTACCGCTTACATTTTACTTGCTTTATTTATATTCTTGCAAACTATTACCTTTTACCACTCGATACACTTAATCCTTTGTTCATAGCAAACCGGTGAGATTGACAACCTCATTGTGAGTTGGGATAAAGTACTTGGTTGTGTTGTGTGCAGGTTTCACGTTGCTGCTGGTGAAAAGCTACACGCCGACAAGCTTTCTGGTGCCATTGTCCGGAGTGTTGCAAAGCTAGCAGGGCATTGATGACCCACAAGTATAGGGGATCGCAACAGTCTTCGAGGGAAGTATTACCCAAATTTATTGAATCGACACAAGGGAAGCCAAAGAATATATGTAAGCCTTAACAGATGAGTTGTCAATTCAGTTGCACCTGGAAACAGTCTTGCTCGCAATGGTTTATCAGTAGCAACGGTTTTATAGCGGTGACAGTAGTGAAACAGTAACAGCAGTAGTAAAATAGCAGCAGCAATAGTAACCGTTGTAAACAGTAGGAACAAATACTGTAGGCATAGGGATGGATTATGGGCGTTGCATGGATAAGATAATTCATGAAATCAATGAGACATGGGCATTGCAGATAAATAATGATAAAACATCCTAGTACAAACAATCATAGGCATGTGTTCCGTATATAGTCGTACGTGCTCACAAGGAGAAACTTGCACGACATCTTTTGTCCTACCAGCCTGTTGCAGCAGGGCCTCAAGGGAAACTACTGGTAATTAAGGTACTCCTTTTAATAGAGTACCGGAGCAAAGCATTAGCACTCGGTGAACACATGTGATCCTCACATCATAGCCATCCCCTCCGGTTATCCCAATTTCTGTCACTTTGGGGCCTCGGGTTCCGGACAACAATATGTGTATACAACTTGTAGGTAAGACCATAAACAACAAGTATCATCATAGAAATAATAACATGTTCAGATCTGAAATCATGGCACTCGGGCCCAAAGTGACAAGCATTAAGCACAACAAGTTGCAACTGAAAGGACACAGATGTCGCCTAGAGGGGGGTGAATAGGCGATATCAAATTTTACGAATGGCTTGAACAAAAGCGGAATTAAACTAGCGTTTATTTTGTCAAGAACATAAAACCTAAATAAACTAGGCTCACCTATGTGCACCAACAACTTATGCTAAGCAATACAAGTAACAAGGTGATAGCAAGATATATGACTTCAAGCACGAAGGCTATCACAATGTAAAGTGCATAAGTAAAGAGCTCGGGTATAGAAATAACCGAGGCACACGGAGACGATGATGTATTCCCGAGTTCCTCCCTTGAAAGGGAGTACGTCTCGTTGGAGGGGTGTGGTATCGCCACAAAGGCCTAACCAACGCCACAAAGGCCTCACCCTATTCTCCGGTGTGAGCTTGCGCCACAAAGGCCTAGCTCACTCTTCCACTAAGGGGTTCCTCAAGGCGGAACCGGGCCTTTACACAAAGCTTGGGGCACGCATCCACAACTTAATTGGAGGCTCCCAAGAATAGCCACAAAGGCACCACAAAGCCACAAAGCCTTCTAGGGTTCCAAGAACCCAAGAGTAATAAGCTCACAAACTTTCACTTACTCGAATCTCCGGGGAGAACTCAAACCGATGCAACTTATGCAATGGCAAGAGCACACAAAGTGCTCAAATCCTTCTCACCCAAATTTCACCAAAGCAACTAATGCTATGGAGATATATGAGAAGAAGAACAAATGGAGGAAAACCACACAAGTCTCCAAGATCTAGATCCCAAGATGTTCCCCTCACTTAGAGGAGAGATTGATTGGTGGAGTTGTAGATCTAGATCTTCTCTTTCAAATCCCTCAACAAGATTCAAGAAATATGGGAGAGATAGAGAGTAATTGCAAGCTCTTGAAGGTCAAAACAATGGAGGAGAGAGAGACAAGCAACCAACACCAAGGAGGAAGAAGGGGAGGGGTATTTATACCCCCTCCCATAAAAATGACCGTTACAGCGTCCCAGGCCGGATTATCCGGCCAAAACTGGCCAAATAATCCGGGGGGGGCGGATTATCCGGCCAAAACTGGCCAAAAATCCGGCCCCCCATCTGATTGACGCCCACAAAAATCCTTAGCCATTTTTCGAGCTTGAAGAAATTGCAATACGAAAATGGTGATAACTTTTTCATCCGGACTCCGTTTTCGATGATCTTAGGCTCGTTGGAATCACCTCAACGAGCTCTACAACTTCATCCATGGAAACATCATAGTCCAACAAAGGAGTATAAAACCAAATGATGAAAGGTTTGACCTCTCTTTGAAGGCAAACTGATAAAACCTCCAAACATCAAAAACGCAATAAGAGCTTCATGCAAAATCCATTTTTGATGAGCTAGAGCTTGTCATGGAAATAACCACAAGCTCTAGAACCTCACATGGATAAAACCCAAATGAGAACCAAGAAAGATGATGCTAAGTATGCAAAGGTTTGAGCTCTCTCTGAACGATACAATTAAGTTACTCACTCGAGAGCCCCTCTTGATAGTACGGCTACCGATCCTATAACCCGGTCTCACAAATAACACCATGAGACCGGTAAGAAAGAAACCCTGACACTATCATACCTTTGCCTTGAGCATTCCACTTGAGGTGGATAAAGACGATCTTGATCTTCTCAAGTTGGACCACCTTTCTTGATTGAGCTTGCTTGGTGAAGTCTTGCGGATTGCTCCCCCATACTCTACTATGGAAGCGACTCTCTTTAAGTATATCTTCACATATCCATGATCACAATATAGATGGCAAGCTTCAAGCATATGTTCTCTTCTAGTTGCTCATCTTGAACTTGCGCTTTGACTTGATCAATCCTCGAATCAATTCTTCTTTCTCCATAATGATGGTGTCTTGAGGATACACATGAGAGCTCACTCAATCTTATTCTTCAAGACACACTTGACATAAGCTCAACTCCTTTAAGACCAATCTTTGGATCACTCCTTGAATAACACCTTGGTCAACACATAATCTTCTTCTTACAACCTTGACTCCAACAAATGGTTCAAGCATTGTCTATGGACAAGTCCTACACATATAACTCAATGCAACCATTAGTCCATAGGGATTGTCATTAATTACCAAAACCACACATGGGGCTCGATATGATCTTTCAATCTCCCCCATTTTGGTAATTGATGACAATCTCTTTGAGAGGGTTTATATAATGAATTCAAAGAACCAAAATGGTTGTACTAACATCAAATACTACAAAAGTATGTGATGTTAGTAAAACCACCATATATAGAGCAAACTCCCCCACAATCTATGCACGTGTGAATGATCTTGATTTCATTGCATATATTGCCAACCAAGGTTGTTGGTGGAGTTTCCACTATATACTCAACCATGCAAAGCATGCAAGGAAAATGCTTAAGAACAAACCAAAGCATAAAAGCCAATTCCCTTTAAACCCTCGGAACTTCTCCCCCATTGGCATCCATTGCCAAAATGGGCAAAAAAGCTTAGAAGGCCAATATAGTGAGAGTTCCTCCAAAACGGTGTGCATATCCAAAATAAATGAGTGAAAACGCATGCACATATACAAAGGCAAATTTTTGAAGGAAATGAAACTATATCGAGGATCAAAGATTGCAAAAAAATAAGATAACACGATGGATAAACTTCAACAAATGAAGAGAGCAATCAAACAATCCAAAGAACAAATTGAATAAAGATATTATGATAAGATCGAAAAGGTGCTCTAAATAATATGTGGAAGCTCCCCAAGGTGTGTGCACAAAATATTCTATTTGAGTTGAAGTATAAGGTGCACACATATGGAATCATCACTCCCTCAATATTATTCAAAACAAAATGATACCAAGTGAAATTAAATACTATGCTAACCGCAAAATGGTGCTTTAAATGAAATGAGGAAGCCCCCCAAGGTACGTGCAAAAATTGGAATGTTTGTATTTGAATACAATAAGCACAACATGGAATCATCACTCCCTCAAAAACATTTAAAACCCAACCATTTGCAAGAGATCATAGAGAAGAAATTAAGCTTACACTTGCATCAAACAAATGGTTGAGCAACAAGCAAGGGACAATATATTAAAAGGCTCAACCAAAGGAATGTGTGATAGGAATGACAAAGAATATTATAAGACTAACACAATGATAAGCATAGAGCATCCACATAGTCTTCAATGAATGATATTGCTTAGCATTCCATCCCAATACATAAGGTTCAAATAAGATATCAAATAATGAGATATCATCTCTCATGTGTATAAGTTTCTAAGTAGACAATATCACAAAGATAATTATCACAAAGAAATATGTACACACAAAATAGATACTAAGAATAGAACATGATATCCAAAATGAAGTCATGAAATATACCAATGAGATTTTTGCTTTTAAAGCATGGCCTAAGGCACAATTTATCTTATTGTATATTGATGAACTTCAACCACAAACATGTCAAAGACATCGCAAATATCAACAAGGGAAAGAAGATAGTTGTGATGCTTTGATAAAAGCAACAAGTATCAAAATGAAGGATACCAAACGGAAGAAATAAATTTGCAATTTCATCAATTTTGCACATGTGAGCTTATTGAGGAATTGATATGCAAAAAGATTGCTAAGTTGACATATATGGGATAGGAGAATCATGAGCATGATTTTTATATGTTCCCAATAATATGTCCTCATCTCAACTTGCTCACATTTGCAATAAAGAGGTTTCATTAGAATCCTTGCAAAAAGCACAACATTTGCAAATAAAGATTTTCAATGTCATAAAACAACCTACACAAGGTTGGATACTAGAGAAGTATGCATGAAGAAGATACTTGTTACCGAGATATAATGGTAGGATGTAGTATATAGGAGTTCTTCAATAATCCTAGCTTGCCTCAAATTATCATTTAGTCACCACTTCATCCTTATTATTGAGACAAGCACCAATATATCTCCATGTACCTAAAACAAAGTTCAAGTACAAGATGGTCCCCAAACTCATTGGGTCCAAAGTAGTTAGAAACTACAACATATAGGACAAACTCCACATAAATATGTGCATATATATATGAAATTGAATTTCATGCACATCTTAGCCGATTTAGGATTTGATGGAGCTTCTCCTATATATTTGATCAAAGAAAGCAAAAGCATGCCATACAATATACATTTAGTAAATATGCATGCACAAGACTTTCAAGAGCCAAAGGAGATACAATTTGGACAAAACACCAAGAAGGACAAGAGAGCACACAAAATTGTGAAGCTACAAAAGGTTGTCCAAATTATATCAAAGAATCAAATCAACACAAGATTGACTCCAAAGTTCAACTAGTGAACCAAGCAAAAGCCAATGAGCATAAAGCATAACTAAAACACACATGCTCAAAGACATATCTCATTTTAAGAGTAAGAAATAAATAATAAGGAATGAGATCACCAACTCCCAAAGAGAGCAAGGTTCAAACAAACAAACCAAACTCTCCACACTTTTTATGATGGCACACTAAGTACCAAAAAGAAAAGATTTGTCTTCCAACAAAAACCAATACCAAATGAAATAAGCACAAAGAGTGTGTTATAACAAATATAGGAGAGCTCCCCCAAGATTAGTGCATTATTTATGATTTTGTATTTGAATACAAAATGCACACAAGTGGGATCATCACATATACCTACATCGAAATAACACAAAACAAGTTCAACGAAATCAAATGGAATAACAAAAGTCATGGAAGACAATGAGAGCTAAAACAAATACATTTTTGGCTAGAGATCAGGCAATTAAAAGCAATAGCCAATGTAAAGATGATCAATATACATGTCCCACATGATATAGTACCTCTTGTCCAAGAACAAGAGGTATTTGGATTTATTTCCCGGTGGTAGTTTACATATAAATCCAAGATCATTTTCACAACAAAGAAGCATACGGAGAAGGATAAGAATTAATCACCATGCTAAAGAAGATATTCTTGATAGTCTCAAATAGTTAAACAATCATGCAAAGCAATGATTAAGATAACTTGAAGCTAATGGTTTTCCAACTTTGATGTAGCATTCCACATTTTAGGAAAACCCTATCAAGAAAGTATCTCACAAACCATATCCAAAACAAGAGCAATAAAACAATTTGGCAAATTGGAATTTGTTTGAGAAAACATGCCACATAGAAGCAAGATAATTTACAATATCAACACTATGTGACACAACCTCAAATATACACATTATATTGGTTTATAGTATGCACAAAGCATATTACTCCCCCATAATGTGATAAAACATTTATTTTTCACAAGAGGCAAATAAAATCCAACAAGATGATTAATGGACATTATAGAATTTGAATTTCTCATGAGAATGACATACCACATAGAGACTAGATAATCTTTAAATATCAACACTAAGTGGTATTCCTCATGTACACACATTTTTAGGATTGTGAAGTGCAAAGCATATCACTCCCCCAAAATGGGATGGTCCAGTAATCTCTCACAAGAGCCAAGTAAGATAAAACGAGATGCAAAAGGCTCAACAAGAACAACCGTACATGGTGTGCAAACCAACATGCACATACTTGATTACTCAAAATGAAGCAAGTAGGAAGCACAACATATACAAACACATGCAAGATACAAAACCCAACACATGCAAAGGGGCGAGTAACTTTCAAGGTAGATAAGTTGAATACATGTTACCGCAAGGAGGAACATTGGATATATGATAGAAATAAGATAATCCAAATGACTTGACTTGAGAAAATATAATTGATGAAGATCCCTTAATTCTTCATGATATAGCCAAGTCTCCAATGCCCTCCAACAATACCTATTGTTCAAGTAATGGCTTGTTGGTCCCCAACCAAGTTGGGTCCTAAGAAGTTAGAAACAATAGGTTTGGCAACCCAAATGGTTCTTTCCTTGACACCACTTTGAGCACCAACAAATTTGGCAAACACATTGCCAACCTTATCCTTGCAAAGTGAATAAACATCTTCAATTATGATAGGGTTGGATGAGTTACCACTAGTGCATGAAGAAGATAGGTGACCCTTCTCATGGCATATGTAGCAAGTTCTTTTCTTCACCTTCTTCTCACTTGATTTCTCCACAAGGGGAGCATTAGCTTGATTTTTCTTGGGAAGTGACCTTTCTGCAACTTGAGGTTGAGCAAGGGCTTGAACTTGAGGCCGCTTCCCTTGTTGCTTCTCACTAAGTGCCTTTTTCTTCAAAGGACAAGATCTAACATGGTGCCCTTCAATTTTGCACTTGAAGCAAACAATCTTGGCCAAATTCTTGACTTGTTCTTGGCCCTTCTTCTTATTGTATATTTTGGACTTCTTGTTGTTAGAGATAAATCCAAGTCCACTCTTGTCATTGGGGGATTTTTGCACACTCAAGATCTTATTGAGTGTGGACTTCCCTTCATGATGTTTTTCCAAGTCTTTCTTCAACGAAGTAACTTGGGCCTTAAGATCTTTGATTTCCTCTACATGGTTAGTGACAACACAAGTACTAGTGGAAGTAGAGGCTACATGGTTAGAGCAACAAGGCAAGGAGGGTAATTCATCACTAGATGTAGCAATAGTATGAGAGGATGAATTACTAGTACTAGCACATGGCAATATAGTATTTTGGGAAATAGTACTAGTGCCCACATGAGGCTCACAAGATGTTACCTTTGTAGATATAGCCTCATGAGCTAACTTTAGGCGAGCATGGGACACTAAAAGATCCTCATTAGAGCTAGATAGCTTTTCATGTCTTTCTTCCAATTTCCCATACTTGCTAGTTAGCAATTCAAGTTGAGACCTTAGCTCAACATTCTCCTTCAAAATAGATGCTTCACAAGAAATAGAGTTAGTAGCACATGCATCATTATCATGAGCAATAGGAGAAGATAACTTGGTAAGTGCAAGGTCACGTTCTTTAGTGAGTTTAGAAATTATTTCATTACATGACTCCTCAATGGATTCAAGCTTCTCCTCAAGAGAAACCCGAAGCTCTTGCTCTTCTTCAAGATAATTTTCTAAGGAGCCAATATCATTAGCATACTCTCTTTCGAGCCTACATTTTTCTTTAATGATTTTTTGGCTCTCAATAGCACTAGACACAAGTTTAACAAGAAGGGAGCGAACCTTCATATCACTGGGAAGAGCATTATAGATAATCTCACCTTCCCTTCTTATGCTATCCTCCTCTTCATATATATTTTCATCCTCTTGATCATGATTATCCTCATCCACATCAACACAAGAGGTATTGGGTTCCAAAGTAGGGGATACCTTTGAACCCCTAGCCATAAGGCAAAGGTGGGTGACATGAGATGATAATGATGAATTACTTGAAGCTCCATTCAAGATCTTGTCTTGACCCATAGAATCTTCGATTTCATCTACATTGTTAGACACACAACAACTAGAGGAAATAGAAGCATTTATATTATGGCAACTAGACAAAGAAAGCATATCATCATGAGATTTATTCAAGAAACTTATACATGATATGCAAGGACTATCAACACAAGCATGTAAAGCACTTTTGGTGCACAAAGTGTATAAGTCCAAAGATGAAGCATTGTAATGAGATAGAGATGAAGGATCATCAAAAGTAAGCATACTATCACCATTGCAAGTTTCATCACCACTCACCATATCATTACCTTGTGTCTTGCCACACTTTGGTGAAGTGGATGAAAGTTCATCACGGCCGGAAGTGGAAGGAATACAATCATCCCCAATAATCTTGGACACACAATATTTTTCTTGAAGCTTTGTCCATATCTCATGAGCGCTCCAAAAAGGCGTGATGGAGAAGGTAACTACATCGCTCAAAGCATTAATAATCACATGAGTAGCTTGAGCATTGAGATACAAGTTTTTCTCATCCTCTAAAGATAGATTTTGAGTATCCTTTGGAGGAGAAAAACCCGCATCTACAATTAGCTCCATAGATGGGTCCATGACCCGAAAATAATTAAGCATGTGAATTTTCCAAGTATCATAATTTGTGCCATCAAATATAGAAGTGTTATTGTGCACTAATCCCCAAGCCGACATCTTTGCTCTCAAGGCGGTGAAGCCTAAAATGAGAGACCGGGCTCTGATACCAATTGAAAGGACACAGATGTCGCCTAGAGGGGGGGGTGAATAGGCGATATCAAATTTTACGAATGGCTTGAACAAAAGCGGAATTAAACTAGCGTTTATTTTGTCAAGCACATAAAACCTAAATAAACTAGGCTCACCTATGTGCACCAACAACTTATGCTAAGCAATACAAGTAACAAGGTGATAGCAAGATATATGACTTCAAGCACGAAGACTATCACAATGTAAAGTGCATAAGTAAAGAGCTCGGGTATAGAAATAACCGAGGCACGCGGAGACGATGATGTATTCCCGAGTTCCTCCCTTGAAAGGGAGTACGTCTCGTTGGAGGGGTGTGGTATTGCCACAAAGGCCTAACCAACGCCATAAAGGCCTCACCCTATTCTCCGGTGTGAGCTTGCGCCACAAAGGCCTAGCTCACTCTTCCACTAAGGGGTTCCTCAAGGCGGAACCGGGCCTTTACACAAAGCTTGGGGCACACATCCACAACTTAATTGGAGGCTCCCAAGAATAGCCACAAAGGCACCACAAAGCCACAAAGCCTTCTAGGGTTCCAAGAACCCAAGAGTAATAAGCTCACAAACTTTCACTTACTCGAATCTCCGGGGAGAACTCAAACCGATGCAACTTATGCAATGGCAAGAGCACACAAAGTGCTCAAATCCTTCTCACCCAAATTTCACCAAAGCAACTAATGCTATGGAGATATATGAGTAGAAGAACAAATGGAGGAAAACCACACAAGTCTCCAAGATCTAGATCCCAAGATGTTCCCCTCACTTAGAGGAGAGATTGATTGGTGGAGTTGTAGATCTAGATCTTCTCTTTCAAATCCCTCAACAAGATTCAAGAAATATGGGAGGGATAGAGAGTAATTGCAAGCTCTTGAAGGTCAAAACAATGGAGGAGAGAGAGACAAGCAACCAACACCAAGAAGGAAGAAGGGGAGGGGTATTTATACCCCCTCCCATAAAAATAACCGTTACAGCGTCCCAGGCCGGATTATCCGGCCAAAACTGGCCAAATAATCCGGGGGGGGGGGCAGATTATCCGGCCAAAACTGGCCAAAAATCCGGCCCCCCATCTGATTGACGCCCACAAAAATCCTTAGCCGTTTTTCGAGCTTGAAGAAATTGCAATACGAAAATGGTGATAACTTTTTCATCCGGACTCCGTTTTCGATGATCTTAGGCTCGTTGGAATCACCTCAACGAGCTCTACAACTTCATCCATAGAAACATCATAGTACAACAAAGGAGTATAAAACCAAATGATGAAAGGTTTGACCTCTCTTTGAAGGCAAACCGATAAAACCTCCAAACATCAAAAAACGCAATAAGAGCTTCATGCAAAATCCATTTTTGATGAGCTAGAGCTTGTCATGGAAATAACCACAAGCTCTAGAACCTCACATGGATAAAACCCAAATGAGAACCAAGAAAGATGATGCTAAGTATGTAAAGGTTTGAGCTCTCTCCGAACGATACAATTAAGTTACTCACTCGAAAGCCCCTCTTGATAGTACGGCTACCGATCCTATAACCCGGTCTCACAAATAACACCATGAGACCGGTAAGAAAGAAACCCTAACACTATCATACCTTTGCCTTCAGCATTCCACTTGAGGTGGATAAAGACGATCTTGATCTTCTCAAGTTGGACCACCTTTCTTGATTGAGCTTGCTTGGTGAAGTCTTGCGGATTGCTCCCCCATACTCTACTATGGAAGCGACTCTCTTTAAGCATATCTTCACATATCCATGATCACAATATAGATGGCAAGCTTCAAGCATATGTTCTCTTCTAGTTGCTCATCTTGAACTTGCGCTTTGACTTGATCAATCCTCGAATCAATTCTTCTTTCTCCATAATGATGGTGTCTTGAGGATACACATGAGAGCTCACTCAATCTTATTCTTCAAGACACACTTGACATAAGCTCAACTCCTTTAAGACCAATCTTTGGATCACTCCTTGAATAACACCTTGATCAACACATAATCTTCTTCTTACAACCTTGACTCCAACAAATGGTTCAAGCATTGTCTATGGACAAGTCCTACACATATAACTCAATGCAACCATTAGTCCATAGGGATTGTCATTAATTACCAAAACCACACATGGGGCTCGATATGATCTTTCAGCAACAATGTCATAGGCACTAAATAAAGATACTAGGCACTATGCCCTAACAATCTCATATCAAATTACATGAACAATCTCATCCAATCCCTACCATCCCCTCACCTACAGTGGGGCAATTACTCACACATGGATGGGGGAGTCATGGATGATCGATGGAGGAGCGTCGGTGATGATGGTGATGAAGATCTCCTCCGAATCCCCGTCCCGGCAGGGTGCCAGAATGGAGTTTCTGGTTCCGATCGCGGTTTCTGATGGCGGCGGTGCAGCGGAAGTCTATCTGAGAAAAACGCCGTCTCCCCGATATTATGTCGTCAGAGGGTATATGTAGGCGAGAGGGGAGGCCGAGAGGACTGCTGGGGCCCCCTCACGCCAGGGTGGCGCGGCCAGGGCTGGGCCGCGCCACCAGTGTGTGAGGCCCCCTCGAGCCCCCTCTCTGTCCCGTCTTCTGGCTCCGTGGGTCTTCTGGTGAAATAGGATTTTTCATGATTTTTCCCGAATTTTTACTGGAAGTTGGATTTCTGCACCAAAACGAGACACCAGAGCAATTCTGCTGAAAACAGCGTCAGTCCGTGTTAGTTGTATTCAAAACACACAAATTAGAGGAGAAACAATAGCAAAAGTGTTTGGGAAAGTAGATACGTTTTGGACGTATCAACTCCCCCCAAGCTTAGCTATTTGCTTGTCCTCAAGCAATTCAGTCAACAACTGAGAGCGATAAAAGAAACTTTCACGAACACATTTGCTCATATGATGTATATACACTAACTATGTGATCAAGTACTCAGGCAATTCATAATAAGAAATATGCAACTAATGTCACCTCATAGTCAAGCAAGCTATGAAAGAGTGCCAATGCACTAATAACAAGTAACATGTACATAAGAAGCTACAAGATCGTAATATGCATAAATGATATGAAAGAGTGGTATCCCGCTTGCCTTTATTTGTAGAGCAAAACATAAATGCTGAGGCACCTCTGAAATTCAAGGGAAGACTAGAAATTAAAGATATCAAAGATACAAGCATCAAGGTTATACCACAATTAACCGTGTTCTGGGACAAGCACATTACACTAAGAATAACAGCTATGCTCTCAAGAAGTGCTTTAAAGTTAGAAGATGATGACTCAACATAAAAATAAACGAATGGCCCTTCGCAGAGGGAAGCAGGGATTTAACATGTGCTAGAGCTTTTCATTTGTAAAACAGAGATAAAAATTTATTTTGAGAGGTGGTTGTTCTATGTCAACGACTAGCAATGGGGACTTGCTATCTTCCATAATAAACAAGTGAGAGTGGTTCCGAGTTCTTTGAAATTTGGCACATTGGTGCTCTTTTATAAAGCTTTGGCACTCCTCCCCACCTTTTTTCTTTCTCAAACCATGGCTAACCGATTCCATCGGGTGCCCACCAACTTTCACATTCCTTGGAAGAGTGCCTTTTTTCTTTCTTTTAGAATTAGATTATAATGGTCTGACCAGCTCCCTTGCAAAATTAATGACGAGCAGATGAAGCTGCCTAGTCGAGGGGTACTTAATTTAATATGGAAGATAGTAATTCCGACCACTACGTCCCCATGAGCTAAAAACAGTGGCACAAAATGAGAAGTAGTTGAAAGTTTTGAAAGGTAGCACATGAAAATTTACTTGGAATGGCTTTCAAATACCATGCATAGGAATTTATAGTGGACTCTTTGGAAGACTTGGTTTTTGGTAATTGGATGTATGAGTAGAGCTCATACTCAGTACAAGTGAAGGCTAGCAAAAGACTGGGAAGCGACAATCGAGAGAGCAATAACTATCATAATCATGCTTGCGACAAAGCAAAATTAATATAGGCATAAAAATGATACAAAAACTCTGAGGCAATTTAGATCATCGAGGCTTAATTGACTTTTTGTTCAGTCATATGCATGCTTGAGCATGTGCCAAGTCGATTCAAATGAAACTTTCAGAGGTGGATACCACAATATCATACCATATTATGAATAAAACAAAGCATGCAAGCGTCTACATGACATGCTATAGGCTAATAGTAAATTGAAACTAATCATATGAAAGCAAGAACTACAAAGCATCCATTTGATAACATATACCTTACATGAACCGACTAAGCATGTCCACATAGATGAGTATATGTACAAAAATGAAAACAAATAGAGTTCATACCAGCCTCTTACCACATCTCGGATTGTCGTATGTTGCCATTATTGCTCTTCACTTGTGTGGCTTGAATAATATAAAGTGAATACCAAGCTCCAATGGAGTAATGGGAGACTGAACTCTGCAACAAACTTTACAAAACCGAAGAAGAACAACAAATATTTTTGGGGTTTTCGATTTTTGAAACAAAAGCAGAAGGAAATAGCAAACAAAGCAAAATATTTTTGGATTTCTCAAATAGCAAACCGAAAATAGCAAGTAAAGCAAACCAAAGGTAGAGAACTAAAGAACCAAACAAAGAGAAACAACGGAAATATTTTTGGTCTTTTTGTGTTTTGGAAAAGTGGAAATAAGAACGAGAACAATAAAGAATGAGAAACATGGATATACAAAGATCCGACAAAATATGATATGTAGATGAGTGAATCGTCGGCGTACTGATACGTCCAATTTGCATCACTATTTTGTATCATAATTTACTGTTATTCATTGATATATTTCATATTTAGATATGATACTTATGTTATTTCCTTTGCTTTCACATGTTTGATGATCATCGGAGGAGTTGCTGCCGGAGTCAGGATTCTGCTGGAAAAAGGACCATCAAGAGACCATATTTTGAAGATCAGGAAAAATCCAGAAAAAATACCCAGAAATTATATTTTCCTAGAAGACTCAGGAAGCCAGAAGGATGAGTCGAGAGGAGCCAGGGGGCCCACACGCCAGGGTGGCGCGGCCAGCCCCCTGGCCGCGCCAGCCCTGCGTGAGGCCGTCCTGGCCCACCTCTGGTATCGCCCCTTCGCGTACATCATCGTCCCCGAAAACCTAAGTCAAGGGGGGGGCTCAGAGTTAGACACAGCCGCCTCTGCGGGGCGGAGAACACCAGAGAGAGAAAAGCTCTCCGGCAGGGAGAAATCTGCCGGGGAAATTCCTTCCCGGAGAGGGGAGATCGTCGCCATCGTCATCACCATCGCACCGGACTTCATCGGGATCATCATCATCATCATCTCCATCACCAGCACCTTCATCTCCACCATCACCACGCCATCCCGCTGTAACATCTTGAGTTGGATCTTGCTATATTCATAGGGGAAACTTTCCCGGTGTTGATTACTCTTGTAGTTGATGCTATTGAGTGGAACCGTTGAGTTAAGATTTATGTTCAGATTGTTATTTACCATTATTTCACCTCTGATCATGATCCATATGATGTCTTGTGAGTAGTTTGTTTAGTTCTTGAGGACATGGGAGAAGTCAAGATGTTAGTAGTGAATTATTGTTGAGAAATATTTAATGGTTTGATATTGTTGTGGTGCTATTTCACTAGTGGTGTCATGTGAACGTCGACTACATGATACTTCACCATTTATGGGCCTAGTGAGATGCATTGTGTATTTGGCTACCGATTGTGGGGTTGCTGGAGTGACAAAAACCTAAACCTCCGTTGGGAAACCATTGCACCAGGGAGCGTAGGATCTTAGAGTTTAAGGCTGTGGTTAGATTTATCTTAATTACTTTCTTGTATTTGCGGATGCTTGCAAGGGGTATAATCACAAGTGTGTATTTATCCTAGTAAGGGTAGTGCGCTAGCACAGGTTCACCCCCATAACACCTATCAAACCAATAAATACTATTGGCTTTATGAAGCGAAAGCGCTTGACAGAAACTCCCGTGTGTCCTCGAGAACGTTTGGTTATTATAAGTACACAACCGGCTTGTCCTTTGCTGAAGAAAGGATTGGGCCACTTGCTGCAATTGTTACTACTGTCTTTTATTTACTCGCACTTTATTTACTCGTATTACCAAATACCCCTGAAAACCTGTTTGCTAGTATTTACAGTGATTCCTTGATCAAAACCGCTCATCAACACATTTTGCTCCTCGTTGGGTTCGACACTCTTATTTATCGAAAGTACTACGATACACCCCCTATACTTGTGGGTCATCAAGACTATTTTCTGGCGCCGTTGCCGGGGAGTGTAGCGCTATTGAAGAGTGGGATTGGTAAAGGTAACCGTCACTGTGAGTATTGTTTTTATTTTGTCTTTTATTTTTGTTTTACTCTGCTATGGAGAACTCTCCATTTGGTTTCCTATTTGGAAACACATCTACTACTACTGCTGCACATGCGGAGGAACCACCACCGCCACCGCCTGCTGAAATTGATCCTTTTAAAATACCTATGAAAATTGTTGGGCGTGTTATGGATAACTGCTATTCAGGAGATGGAACTGTCCATCCGGGTGATCACTTATTATTATTACATGAATTATGCGAGTTGTTCAGATGTGCAGGTATTTCACCAAGCCAGGTCAAGAAGAAATTATTCTCATTATCATTGAAAGGCAGAGCTGAAGAGTGCTATCGATTACTCCAAGATGGTCCATCTATGGCATGGGAGGATATTGTACCTCTCTTTTATTCCAAGTTTTATCCTCCAAGTGAAATTCATAAAGACCGTAACCGGATATATAATTTTTGGCCTCATGATGGAGAGAGTATTGCTCAAGCGTGGGGGAGATTGAAGTTACTAATGCTCAAATGCCCCATTCATGAGCTCCCCAATAATATTGTTATTGATAATTTTTATGCGCGGCTTACTCTTCCTGATAAGGATTATTTGGATGCTTCTTGCTTTGGATCATTTACTCATATGAAAGAAGATGCTAAGTGGAAACTTCTTGACCGTATACAAGAGAATGCTGAAGGTTGGGAAAATGACAAAGGTAGGAAGTCAGGTATAAACTATGATTATGAATGCATTAAATCTTTTATGGGAACCGATGACTTTCATAGTGTTAGCACTGCTTATGGTCTTGATTCACAAATACTTGCTAATTGTCTTAAGGCTTTTGCCTCTTATATTGATGTTCCAAAGAAAGATTGGAACAAATATCATGCGCCTTATAAAGATTCTATTAGTCATATACCTGCTGCAGCTACTGAAGTTTGTACTGTTGATAGCATTGTGCCTGAACCTTATTTTGAGAAGACACCTTTCCCTGCTAAGGTAAAGAAGTATTCTACTTTGGTAAGTGTGTCTAATAAAAGTACTAAGAAAGCTGCAGAACCTGATGAGCAAATTACTATTAAGTCTCCTGTAGCTATATTGAAGGATCTTGTTACTAAAGATGTGGGGGATGAATACATTCTTTTTTGTGAAGATGCTTCTAACATTCTCTCACATCCTAAAAAGCATAGGAAAATAAGTGTTCCCGTTATTTCTGTCAGGATTGGAGATCATTGCTATTATGGTCTATGTGATATTGGTGCTAGTGCAAGTGCTATTCCTTTAGAGCTTTACAAAGAAATCATGCACGAGATTGGCGCTTGTGAACTTGAAGATATTGATGTGGTTGTTCAGCTTGCTAATAGAGAGACTGTGTGGCCTCTCGGTATTGTTCGAGATGTGGAAGTCTTTTGTGGTAAGACTAAATACCCTACTGATTTTCTAGTACTTGGTAAGGAGGCTAGTAAAACTTGTCCTATTATTTTTGGTAGACCATTTTTGAACACTTGTGGCGCCGTGATAGATTGTAAGAAGGAGAATTTTTTTACTAAGTTTAATGGAGAGTCTTATGAGTTTAATTTTTCCAAGTTTGCTAAGACTTCTTATGAAAATGAAACGCCTAATGAAAATTTTCGAGTTGAACAGCTTGCTTCTATTGCTCTTGCTCCTAATAATGCCTTGCAGCAATTCATGGAAGATCATGAAAGTGATGTTTTTAGCAAGGAAAGAGAAGAGATTGACGACATTCTTCTTCGTCAACCACCGTTACTCAAACATAATCTACCTGTGGAGGATCTTGGTACCACTTTGCCGCCTAAAGAAGATCATGTGTTTGAATTAAAGCCTTTGCCTGATAATCTTAAATATGCTTATATTGATGATAAGAAAATATATCCTGTTATTATTAGTTCTAAAATTTCAGGGAAGGAAGAAGAAAGATTATTGGAGATATTGAGGAAACACCGAGGAGCTATGGGATATACTCTGGATGATTTAAAAGGGATTTCTCCCACTTTATGTCAGCATGCCATTAATATGGAGAAAGATGCGAAGCCAGTCGTGGAGCATCAACGCCGCCTAATTCCCAAGATGAAGGATGTGGTAAGAAACGAGGTATTAAAACTCCTTGATGCTGGTATTATTTATCCTATTGCTGATAGTAGATGGGTTAGTCCTGTTCATTGTGTTCCTAAGAAAGGAGGTATGACTGTTGTGCCTAATGAGAATAACGAGCTTATTCCTCAAAGGGTAGTTGTTGGTTATAGGATGTGCATTGATTATAGGAAGGTAAACAAAGTTACTAAGAAAGATCATTACCCTTTACCGTTTATAGATCAAATGCTAGAAAGGTTGTCTAAGAAGACTCATTTTTGTTTCCTTGATGGTTATTCTGGTTTCTCTCAAATTGCTGTTAAGAAGGATGATCAAGAGAAAACCACTTTTACTTGCCCTTATGGAACTTATGCTTATAGACATATGCCGTTTGGTTTATGCAATGCTCCTGCTACTTTTCAAAGATGTATGTCTGCTATTTTTCATGGCTTTTGTGAAGAAATTGTGGAGGTCTTCATGGACGATTTCTCCGTCTATGGAACTTCTTTTGATAATTGTTTGCACAACCTTGATAAAGTTTTGCAGAGGTGCGAAGAAACTAACCTTGTTCTTAATTGGGAGAAATGCCACTTTATGGTAAATGAAGGAATTGTCCTTGGACATAAAATTTCTGAAAGAGGTATTGAAGTTGACAGAGCAAAAGTGGAAGCAATTGAGAAAATGCCCTGTCCCAGAGATGTTAAAGGTATTCGTAGTATTCTTGGTCATGCTGGTTTATATAGGAGGTTTATTAAAGATTTCTCTAAGATTTCAAAGCCTCTTACCAATCTTCTTCAAAAGGATGTACCATTTGTCTTTGATGATGATTGTAAGGAAGCTTTTGAAAGTCTTAAGAAGGCTTTAACTACTGCTCCTATTGTTCAACCACCTGATTGGAATTTACCTTTTGAAATTATGTGTGATGCTAGTGATTTTGCTGTTGGTACTGTTCTTGGACAGCGCGTTGATAATAAGTTGAATGTTATTCATTATGCTAGTAAGACTCTTGATGCTGCTCAAAAGAATTATGCTACTACTGAGAAAGAGTTTCTTGCTGTTGTTTTTGCTTGTGATAAGTTTAGATCTTACATTGTTGATTCTAAGGTTACTATTCATACTGATCACGCTGCTATTAGATATCTTATGACTAAGAAAGATGCTAAGCCTAGGCTTATTAGATGGGTGTTGCTTTTACAAGAGTTTGATTTGCATATCGTAGATAGGAAAGGTGCTGAAAATCCTGTGGCTGACAATTTGTCTAGATTGGAAAACATTTCTTTTGATCCTATTCCTGTTAATGATAGTTTTCCAAATGAACAGTTGGCTGCAATAAATGTAACTTCGCGAGACCTTCCTTGGTACACTGATTATGCTAACTTTATTGTTTCCAAGTATTTGCCTCCAACCTTTACAGCTCAGCAAAGAAGAAAATTCTTTTATGATTTGAGGCATTATTTTTGGGATGACCCACATTTATATAAAGAAGGAGTTGATGGTATTATGAGAAGATGTGTACCAGAATATGAGCAACAAGAGATATTAAGGAAATGCCATGGCAGTGCCTATGGAGGGCATCATGCTGGAGACAGAACCGCACAAAAGGTTCTACAGTCAGGTTTTTATTGGCCAACCCTCTTTAAAGATGCCAGAAGGTATGTTTTATCTTGCGATGAATGTCAAAGAGTTGGTAATATTTTAGACGCAATGAGATGCCTATGAATTACACTCTTGTTATTGAACCGTTTGATTGTTGGGGATTTGACTTTATGGGTCCTTTTCCTCCTTCAAAAGGCTATACCCATATACTTGTTGCTGTTGATTATGTTACTAAATGGGTAGAAGCCATACCTACAAAGAGCGTCGATGGTGAGACCTCGTTGAAAATGCTTAAGGATGTTATTTTTCCTAGGTTCGGAGTGCCTAGATATCTTATGACTGACGGAGGTTCTCATTTTATTCACGGTAGTTTTAGAAAAACTCTTGCTAAGTATGATGTCAATCATAGAATTGCTTCTGCTTATCATCCCCAAACTAGTGGGCAGGTAGAGCTTTCAAATAGGGAGATCAAGTCTATCTTGCAGAAGACTGTCAATAGATCTAGGAAAAACTGGGCTAGTAAGTTGAATGACGCTTTATGGGCTTATAGAACTGCTTATAAGAACCCCATGGGTATGTCTCCTTATAAGATGGTTTACGGAAAAGCGTGTCACTTGCCCTTAGAATTAGAACACAAAGCTTTTTGGGCAGTGAGAGAGCTTAACAGAGATTTTAAACTAGCCGGTAAGAAAAAGTTGTTAGATTTGAGTTCTCTAGATGAGTGGAGAAACGAAGCGTATGAGAATGCCAGACTTTTCAAAGAGAAAGTCAAGCAATGGCATGATAAGAGAATTCTTAAGAGAGAGTTTCATGTTGGTGAGAAAGTTCTATTGTATAGGTCTCGTCTCAGATTTTTTGCAGGAAAATTACTTTTGAAATGGGAAGGACCATATGTTATTGTGGAAGTGTACCGCTCAGGTGCTATTAAGATTGCTTCATTGAAAGATGATTCTACACAAGTGGTGAATGGGCAAAGACTCAAGCATTATATTTCTGGAGATTCTTATAGGGATTTCTATTTTCGTGCCCCTGGTTCGTTAGTTGTACTCAGTTTTCCCCAGCTCGTTAGTTTTTCCTCAGTTTTCCCCAAGCCGTTGTCTGAAACCGTCACCAGTGCTGGAACGGCCGGTTGCCCGACGGTTGAACACCTTTGACCGTTAACTGCTGACTAGTGGGGCCACGTAGAGCCCACAAAGACACGTCAGAGCATCCATCTTTGTTTGACTGTAAGCATCGCCGTATCCCTGACCAAAACGCGGACGAGTGGGGCTTCGGTATATCGAATGACAAGTGGGGCCATGACGCTGATACAAGGGGCAATACACGGGTAGGATTAGATTTTTAAACGGAACTCTACAGCGATGGCACGGAGGAGGTGGCCTGCGGGGTGCCGAAATGAGATCGACGTCCACAAAGAACTGCATGAGGCGAGACCAGACGCATTAGATAGATATGAACTAGACGCGTTTAACCATGCAAAGAAGAGAAGAAATGGTCGAGGACATCGACGACGACCTCAACACTTTGACTGACGGAGTCGGACACGAACGCGAGCAATGTAGAGAAAACTAGTGTCTCTCCTTTCTGGCGTGTATAGATAGGTGCTAGGGGAGTGTGGTGGCGAAGGGAAAGACCTCGCGGTGGTCTGTGGCGTCCAGCATAGCGGGGCGGCGTGGCCGTGCCCACAGCGGCGTGCATGTTCGGCATTGGCATCAGCATGTACGTTCGTCATTGGCCTCGGCGGTATCTCTGGTGTGTCAGTGATCGAATGAGGGGACGGGATTGAGGGTGCATCCCGACGGTGACCTAGCAGTGGCGGCGAGCATGCATACCCGTTCTGACCATGCCGATATCGGCATTGGCATCGTTTGGAGGCTGTGGTGCTCGAATCATAGTGGAAATTGCGATTCCCTATTATTTGTACATGCATAATATATAGAAAATAGCTAGATCTATAAATCGATGCATATGAAGCTACATATATATATTCTTGGTCATAATCCCCTTAGATGCATGGCTTCACATCGTCGTCGCTTTCATCGTCAGTATCTTCGTCGTCCGTGTAGTAGTACTTCCTGCACGTTGTTCCGTCGAACACCTTCACTGTGAGCACATAATCGCCTTCATATTTGAAGTGTAGGAAGCAGCCGGAATCCACACCGTGCGCGATGGCGAAATTCTCCCAGCCCTTGTCGAGGTACATCCGGCCTTGTCCGTCAAATAGGACCTCCACGGTCCAGAGACGAGGACCGCAGTCAGCTGCTCGCAGATACACTTTTGCGGGCTCCTGGCCGTCAAGATAGTCCGCAAACTTTTGTGGGAGTGCCTGCAAAGAGATCGAGCGCCGATCGTTTGAAATTAAAGGTTTTTTAGAACATGCACATAATTAATCACATGCATCATATATGTGGGAACGCGTACGTACCTTCTTGGCCAAAGGGTCTTCATAGATGGTGATGAAGAACTCCTCTATGATCAATGGCAGTGTTGACAGTGGTGGTGGCAATGATGATGATCCACCACCCCGGCCGCCCCTTCCCCTTCCCCTTCCGGTCGGCGTCCGAGACGTGGAAGCCATGGCAATGGATCAAGTGTATGTGAACGAAGAAGAGAGAGGCAGAAACGAAGAAGAGAGAGGCAGAACCTATTGACATGAGGGATGGCCGTTGTGGGGGTTTATAAGGGAGAGATGACCGTTGTGGGGTTTACACCATAAATTAAGGTAGAGATGACCGTTGTGGGGTTTACACAATAAATTAAGGAGGAGATGACCGTTGTGGGGGTGGTTTATATCTCAACAAAAAAGTAATGCCTAAAAGAAATGGAAATTCGTGAAAGTTCATCATTTTACCGTGAAAAGTAAAGCCTACAAGAAATGGAAATTCGTGATAGTTTATCATTTCAGCGTGAAAAGTAATGCCTACAAGAAATGGAAATTCGTGATAGTTTATCATTTTACCGTAAAAAGTAATGCGTAAAAGAAATGGAAATTCGTGATAGTTTATCATTTTACCGTGAAAAGTAATGCCTACAAGAAATCCGTGATTACCCAACTTGTTGAATCCGGTGGCAAACTCGTCATTTAGCATACATAGAGGGGTAGTAGTTTGCCACCGACAGATAGAGAGAGGGTGGCACGATCCTGCCCGTTGGATCATAGGATCGACGGTAGGTGGGCACGATCCGTGTGACAACAACTCGACCAATCAGGCCAAGTTTGGGCTTCTGTGAGAAGGGAGAGGGTAAAACTGAGTAGTATCAAGGATACAAGGGCAAGTAAATAGTAAATAGGCTAAGGAATTCAAATAAGAGATTTAGAAAAAGAAAAACACATGTTTTGTACAATGAAACCCAGATTGGCCTACCTCAAAGTATTAGCAATTCAAATATACATGAGTGTAAAAATTATGGCCCCATTCAGACAAACTATGTTTTGGGTATAGATGTTTTGAGAAGGGGTTTGAGTGGAAAGCCATGAACCTTCATAGCTACTAGTGATTTCAGAAGTGGCCATTTGTGTGAAAACTTGATTTATATATGATTGTTATGATTTCCTACGTGGCAGGTCGCGTAACAAGACTCCATGAGTAGGAGGCACTATAATTTTATTTTTTTGAATTTTTTTGCGCATGAAATGACTCAATTAGATGGCTTAATCCCATATGTTGACTCTCTGTTGACCAACCACTTGAGGGTAAAACTGAGTATATTGCACTAGGCAGTATTAGTACTCGAGGGGAAAACTGAGTTCAAATATTTTTCCAGTGTAAGATTCAAGGGTAGAACTGAGTACATGTAACGGTGTTGACGTGCAGTCCCACGGACGCGTGTCGCGGTGAGCAGCGGTTAGCCGCGCGGTGCGCGTGTTGAGACCAAAACATCAACTGCTGAGACGAACCGTCACTTTGCCAGTACAGAGCCCCTCTCCCTCCCTCTTCACACAGTCTCATCATAACTCACGCACACAACCACGCCTCTCACGTCCCATCACCTTCTCCAAAAAACCCTAGCCGCCCTATGCGCGTTCCCCTGCCGGCGATGGAGAAGAAGAATGCGCTGGCGGCCATCGCCCCCGAGCCCATCGCCTCCGAGCCCATCGCATCCGAGCCCGTCGCCGCCGAGCCCTTCGCATCCGAGGGCGGCGCATCCAAGCGCGGCGCCTCCGTGAACTGGGCCTCTCTTAAGGGTGACGGACCACTTCACAAGATCGGCGACTGCTTACTGGCGAACGAGGAGTACGTGGACACCTACGCTGCTTTGAGGCAAGTTTGTACAAATTGGCGCTCAGATCTACCTGAGCCTGACGTGCACCTGCACGAATGGATCGTGGTAGAACACGCCCTTCCACGCGCCGCTGAGTTCTCCTTCCTCAACCTCCGCACATCTCGCTACGTCACCATCGATCTAACGGAAGTTCATGCAAGGTTCAAATTCCTCCATATCTATAGAGTTAATCTATTTTTATTTTCAATTGTAAACATCTTAGTGCTGAATGTTATCTTCATCAACTCCCTTTTAGATACTACTTCGTCGGCTTTTACCGTGGCGTCATCGTGCTTGCCCAGAGGAACCAGCCGCACAAGATACGGCTTCTGAACCCACTCACAAAGACATTGAACGCTACGTTTGAGGTGCAGATGCCATCTATGATTGTGGAGTCAGTCGCTGTAATGAAGTCCCCGACTATGGTCTTCATTTGCACAGGTTACCCCAATGAAATTGCTTGGGTCGATGAGAGCTCTCCTACTAAGGATATAGATGTAGAAGATTGGGGAGAAGGAAGATTTTCGATCGAGGACGATTCTCTGCGTTGCCTTACCCCGTTCAATGGTGAATTGTATGCAATAACTGTGAACAATTTTGATTTCGGAACATTAGTGTGCACCAACAATGTCCAGTTGGAGAAGCGCGCGAGCACTATCAACATGGAGACACTATTTTCATTTCCAGAACTTAGAAATGACAAGTTCTACCTTGTGGAGTCTGATGGTGATCTGCTGCTTGTGTTGTTCGGCGGCAGCCCTGGCAATAGGCATTTGGAGGAAGGTCAACCATTGGTGTACCGTGTGGACACTGAGATCCGCTCTCTCCATGCCGTCAACATTGGCAGTCGTGCCTTCTTCGTCAGTTATAAACGGTGTATATCCGTCGACACCAGAGTGCACCTGATAGTTCGACCTGGCTGCATCTACTACGAGGGCGGTTATATCAGACAGTACTTTGATGATAGAAAGGCCTGGGATGAGTGGCCACGACATGTGGATAGATTAGATTCCGACGGTATGAAAATAGAACAAAGGCCATACCGTTTGGAGGATCTATTGGCTGCACACTGCAGACGGAAGGAGTTCAGTCAATATTTTTTTCGTCTCATGGAATATAGCGACTCCGAAATATATGATGAAGAATGAAGAACCTTCATGTTGGGCATACATTGCGTCTTATTTTATTTTCAGCTTAGTTTGTCGTGAACATTAACATCGTTATTGGCTTCTTTTGGCTGCTGTATGCATTCGATGTATTATACTATACTAGCTTCTAGATTAGCTTCTAGATTTGTTACCATATTGGGCAAAAAACGAGGGCCAAAAGGCAGCAATCATTGAAGAAAGACAGAAATAGAAGCTTCTCTAGATTTGATACTAATTTGGTGAAAAGAGAGAGAACTGTTTACAGAGAGAGAGGGGAAAAAGGCGCTCTGAAAAGGCGGTCTGAAAAGTCAATGCCAATTTGGCCCGAGAGAGACAGAACCGAGCTCTCACGTACAACCAAACGCGGTCTCGTCCTGTCCCATGCGGTCCCTTTCTACCAGCCCCACGCGACGCGGCCCCACACGACACGGCCCCACACGTCAGCACGGAAACGGTCAACTTAACGGGAATCCTCCCGTCCGAGCTCCTTCTGAGGGTTTTAGACAACGGCTTGGGGAAAACTGAGGAAAAACTAACGAGCTGGGGAAAACTGAGTACAACTAACGACCCGAGGGCACGAAAATAGAAATCCCATTCTTATAATGAAGATGTTGATGTTATTGAAACAGTTTCTCCGGAAGAATTCATCCAAGACAAATTGCAGGTACCTACAAAGTTCGTTTTCGAATAGGTAGCAGTTCTAGTCAGAGAAGTTTCGCAAAAAGTTCTTCCTTTAATATTCTTGCTGTTTTTACTAAATATGAAAAATCACGAGACGAAAATGGGCAGGAAAAAGAGTCCGTGTGTGTCTCACACACAGGTGGCGCGGGCCCACCCCTGGCCACGCCACCTAGGTGTGAGAACACCCCGGAACTCGTTTCCGTCCCGGTTTCCTCCTATGATTTCGTTTCGATGTATAATTTTCGCCTATTTAACCCCCTAGAGTCCCCGAGGTCTGTATATCATTTTCTCGTCGTGTTTTGTTTCGAGCTGTTTCTGCCAGGAGTTGATCTTAAGCTTGGGGGAATCATGGCCTCTTCAAGTGACAACAAGGGCAAAGGGCCCTATGTAGATGATCACCAGCGCCAGAAGTGGAAGGAGGAGCTAGGTTCTGGAAGAGCAAGGCCGAAAAACCCTGCTTTTGAAGGACCAACGAAAGCTAGGCGTATCTTTTCTCATGATTTGCAGGGACCAACATATCATGTTTTGGATCTTGACTCCATGCCCGCGATAGAACACGGCATGCTGGTCACTTTTGAGTTTTGCACTCAATATCAAGCTTTGAAGAGGGAGGTAGAGATGCTTCAAGAAGAGAATCTCAGGCTTCGCAGGATGCAGGAATATTTCATTAATCCAAGGCTGCTTCCAATACCACCCAAGGAGTAATTTATCATCGGTATAGGCATCCCCTTGGCTTGTTCCAAGCTTGGGGGAGTGCCGCGGTATCACATCATTACCTTTTGCTCATTTACTTTTCAAAGTAGAGTCATATCATGAATAGAGAAGTTATCGTATAGAATAGTTTGCAGTTTGGAAGTATCCTCCTTAGTTAGTTATCTATGTATCCCTTGGTGTGAGTTGCGGTAATAAAATATTAATGAGAAGTTTTATCGTTTACTTTTCGCACACTTTATGTTAGTTTGCAATCTCTCTTGTATGACTAGTCTTGTTGATTGGTATTGGTATCACATAGGGAGCATGAGTAGATTTAGTTGGTTTTGGCAAACCTAGCTTGGTCAGTAGCAACTTTACCTTGAAGTTTGAGTAGAAAGAATAAAGAAGTGCTTGCAGTTACATCACTTCAGTTTTCCCTTATGTTTGGCTTATAAGCATTGTTATTCTTAAAGTTAAAATCGTTGTACCTTCAAGGGAGTTTGCATGATTGTTCTTATTATATGTATGTTTGTTTGTTTCATGCAACTCTTATGCTTGCTACCCAGCCTTGCTAGCCAAAAACCTGTACTGAGAGGAAATACTTCTCGTGCGTCCAATTCCCAAAAGCCAAGTCACTTCCAAAGAGTCCACTATAAATTCCTATGCATGGTATTTCAAGCCATTCCAAGTAAATTTTCATGTGCTACCTTTCAAAAACCTTCAAACACTTCTCATTTTGTGCCGCTGTTTTTAGCTCATGAGGACATAGTGGATGGGTTTGTTATCTTCCATACTAAATTAAGTACCCCTCGACTAGGCAGCTTCATCTGCTCGTCATTAATTTTGTAAGGGAGCTGGTCAGACCATTATAATCTCAAAAAGAAAAAGAAAGAAAAAAGGCACTCCTCCAATGGAATGTGAAAGTTGGTCGGCACCCGATGGAATCGGTTAGCCATGGTTTGAGAAAGGAAAAAGGTGGGGAGGAGTGCAAAGCTATAAAAGAGCACCAAAGTGCCAATTAATCAAACATCTCGGAACCGCTCTCACTTGTTTAGTATGGAAGATATCAAGAATTCCGTTGCTAGTCGTTGACAAAAGCAACCACCTCTCAAAACAATTTTTTTACCTCTGTTTTACAAATGAAAAGCTCTAGCACATGTTTAATCCCTGCTTCCCTCTGCGAAGGGCCTATCTTTTACTTTTATGTTGAGTCAACCTATTTCCCTCTGTCTCAAGCAAGCATTTGAGTTGGTATGTTTCACTCATCCATATGTTGATCCGTTTAATCATGTTTATTATCTTCCTTGTTTTGTATAATGCTTTTGTTTGAAGGAATACATCTTTGAAAGTTTTTTATGAATGCAAAAGTTTACTTTGTTGAGCATATAGTCTTTGCTATATTAGCTCTGTTTTAAAAGGCTCCGTTTAAAAGAGAGAATAGTTTGTTCTCCATTCTTTGACCAAGAACTAAGGTTTGCCATTGCCAATTATAGTTTACCTTGTGCATCTTTACATGTGATTCCCTTTTACCTATTGCAAGTCTATATCTTATAAAGGGAAGTTGCTGTTTATTATAATTTGTGCCTAGGTAAATGTGATGCTTCTTGTCCGTATTTTGATTATCGACACTTCACTCCATAAACCTGTGGTCATGTTTACCGAGTTTAGTTTTCGCTTGGGGACAAGCGAGGTCTAAGCTTGGGGGGGTTGATACGTCCAATTTGCATCACTATTTTGTATCATAATTTACTGTTATTCATTGATATATTTCATATTTAGATATGATACTTATGTTATTTCCTTTGCTTTCACATGTTTGATGATCATCGGAGGAGTTGCTGCCGGAGTCAGGATTCTGCTGGAAAAAGGACCATCAAGAGACCATATTTTGAAGATCAGGAAAATTCCAGAAAAATACCCAAAAATTATATTTTCCCAGAAGACTCAGGAAGCCAGAAGGATGAGTCGAGAGGAGCCAGGGGGGGCCCACATGCAGGGTGGCGCGGCCAGCCCCCTAGCCGCGCCAGCCCTGCGTGAGGCCGCCCTGGCCCACCTCTGGTCTTGCCCCTTCGCGTACATCATCGTCCCTGAAAACCTAAGTCAAGGGGGGGGGGCTCAGAGTTAGACACAGCCACCTCTGCGGGGCGGAGAACACCAGAGAGAGAAAAGCTCTCCGGCAGGGAGAAATCTGCCGGGGAAATTCCTTCCCGGAGAGGGGAGATCGTCGCCATCGTCATCACCATCGCACCGGACTTCATCGGGATCATCATCATCATCATCTCCATCACCAGCACCTTCATCTCCACCATCACCACGCCATCCCACTGTAACATCTTGAGTTGGATCTTGTTATATTCATAGGGGAAACTTTCCCGATATTGATTACTCTTGTAGTTGATGCTATTGAGTGGAACCGTTGAGTTAAGATTTATGTTCAGATTTTTATTTACCATTATTTCACCTCTGATCATGATCCATATGATGTCTTGTGAGTAGTTCGTTTAGTTCTTGAGGACATGGGAGAAGTCAAGCTGTTAGTAGTGAATTATTGTTGAGAAATATTTAATGGTTTGATATTGTTGTGGTGCTATTTCACTAGTGGTGTCATGTGAATGTCGACTACATGATACTTCACCATTTATGGGCCTAGTGAGATGCATTGTGTATTTGGCTACCGATTGTGGGGTTGCTGGAGTGACAGAAACCTAAACCTCCGTTGGGAAACCATTGCACCAGGGAGCGTAGGATCTTAGAGTTTAAGGCTGTGGTTAGATTTATCTTAATTACTTTCTTGTATTTGCGGATGCTTGCAAGGGGTATAATCACAAGTGTGTATTTATCCTAGTAAGGGTAGTGCGCTAGCACAGGTTCACCCCCATAACACCTATCAAACCAATAAATACTATTGGCTTTATGAAGCGAAAGCTCTTGACAGAAACTCCCGTGTGTCCTCGAGAACGTTTGGTTATTATAAGTACACAACCGGCTTGTCCTTTGCTGAAGAAAGGATTGGGCCACTTGCTGCAATTGTTACTACTGTCTTTTATTTACTCGCACTTTATTTACTCGTATTACCAAATACCCCTGAAAACCTGTTTGCTAGTATTTACAGTGATTCCTTGATCAAAACCGCTCATCAACACCTTCTGCTCCTCGTTGGGTTCGACACTCTTATTTATCAAAAGTACTATGATACACCCCCTATACTTGTGGGTCATCACGTACCTCCCCCCAAGCTTAGGCTTTTGGCCTAAGTGGAGATCAATCCCAACTCGGCCAACTCGGCCATGAAGTGGTGCCTCCGTAGTGTGACGAAGAAGCACCATCGTCCTGATATGAGCTCGAGGATGCCCCGGAGTGGTACGTGGTGAAGTGATAGGCCGGCTCCTCCTCTTCCTTCTGGACCAGTGCACCGTGCTGGACATTGAAACCAAGCAACCTAAGCTGATCGTCCAACTCCACCTTCGTGCGCGACCATGGCCTCATGTGAATGCTGAACAAGTTAGGCTGAGGCAAGGGAATTTCCCTTTCCTCTCCATCAATAAATAACATCCTGTAAACTAATTTCCCTGCACAAGAGTTAGCAGTAACAAAATGATGGAGTTTCATAGCAGCAAGATCAAGCCTTTGTGGAGCCAACAATACATCACTAGGAGCAATAGAAAGTCCTAGCTCAGCAACAATGCGCGCGACAATAATACCTCCATAAATAGGTCCCCTAGCGGCTAGGCGACGAGCAATAATAGCACCAAGGTTATACTTCTTACTAACATCAAGAGCGGTAGCTAGAAAAGCTAAATGATAGTTGGAGATATTGCTAGTGTTTTCTCTACCAAGTACACTAGTTGCAAGATAGTAAGTGAAATATCTAATAGCTGGGAGCTGAATGTTTCTTATCTTGCCACGCTGTGCGGTGCGGTCATCATCATTGGTCACTCCTCGGTAAAGCTCCACCAAATCAGTGGGGTGATTTTGTATCCTCCTGGCTGTTCCAAACATGGGAATACCTAAAATAGAACAAAACCTCCCCAAAGACATGGTGATAGACTTATCATAAATCTTAAATGCAATGGAAGGATTGAAATGAGCGTTAATAAATTTAAAACTTTCAACGAAAGTCTTTGTAAGCAAAGCATATTGGTCTCTTTTATCTGTCATGTAATCAGTCAACCCAACCCTGTTAATAAGGAGCAAGAAATCATCAAGAATCCCTGCATCACTCAAAAAGTTAAAACAAGGGAAGGTGGATGGATGTGCATCTCCATCGTCCCCTTCAAGGTTTGGTGACATGAGATCCTCATTATAAGACATCCTATATTGAGCAGTGGATCTTGAGGGCCTTGATGACCTTGGTGCATCACTTTCAAACACTTCTCCATATGTGAAGTTGTCCATCTCCCTTCTCTGAAATTTTTCAACAAACTCATAAAAAATGATTTAAAGACAAGCAAGTGTAGGAGACTACTATAGTGGGTTACTAGAGAGCTAACATGCATCCAAATAATAATTCTAAGCAATAGAACAAACATGCATACTCATTTATCCTGCCACCTACAATACCAAAATACTCAAGAAATACTCCACCAAAAGAAATTCTATTTGGACAAGTGGAGGAGTCACATACCGGAGAACAAATGCTCCAAATTTCAGCAGAAATGCTGGGCTGAGCAAGGAGATTGAAAAATCGAGGTGAAGAACAGCAAGAACTCGGGCTTGAGCAAATGGGGCGGTGTTTTTCGGGAGAGAGAAAGAGCAGGGGAGGAAGAGATAAGTGAGGGGCCAGGTGGGGCCCCCTCACACCTGGGTGGCGCGACCAGGGCTGGGCCGCGCCACCTATGTGTGAGGTGGCGTGGCAGCCCCTCCTGGTGCCTTCCAGGTGTCTCTCTGCCCCATTTTTGACATAAAAATTTATAAAGAATTTTCTGGAATTTTTCGGGAAACTTTATTTTCGAGGATTTTTCAGAAATTGGCATATCGATAAAAAATCAGAAAAATGAAGATAAAAAGATTTCAAGCAAATCAAAACCAAGCATGCAGCAGCTCTGAGATACTCTTAATCATGCAACTAAACTGAAGGAATAAAATTTGATGAAAGTAAATACAAGTGAGGTGGAGTAGATGCGGTGAAAACGAAGTTTCGTTCATATAAAATCACTTTGTTAACAAGGTTGATCAAGTCTTGTTCCCAAACTAACTTTATATGAGGCAAAACTTTGCACTTCACTTAATGCTTATGTTACCTCAACTTTGATATGTATAGTCCCAACCATAACAATTTTATATTCTTCCTTGGGCTTTCGCTCTGAACAAATAATTTGACCAACTTTGATGGTCTCAACATGCTTGATTGAATTTAGAGCACTCTTCCTATCAATTTTCTTGGGAAAATAAACCGTATACTCTTTGTCATTAACATTAAAAGTGACTTTTCCTTGATTACAATTAATAACAGCACCTGCAGTGTTTAGAAAAGGTCTCCCAAGAATAATAGACATATTATCATCTTCAGGCATTTCCAACACAACAAAATCAGTTAATATTAAACAACTGTTAGCAACTTGAACAGGAACATTTTCACATATACCAATAGGAATAGTAGTAGACTTATCAGCCATCTGCAAAGATATATCAGTCGATACCAATTTTTCTAGATCAAGTCTCTTATAAAGAGAAAAAGGCATGACACTAACTCCAGCTCCCAAATCACATAAAGCAGTTCTGACATAGTTATTTTTAATGGAGCAAGGAATAGTAGGTATACCTGGATCTCCAAGCTTCTCTGGAAGTTTACCATCAAAAGAATAATTAGCAAGTAAGGTAGAAATTTCCTCATTAGGAATTTTCCTTTTGTTAGTGACAATATCTTTCATATACTTTGCATAAGGGGGCATTCTAATAGCATTAGTGAAAGGAATTTGCAAAAATAAAGGTCTCATCCATTCACAAAACCTGTTGTAGTGTTCTTCTTCCTTGGACTTGTGTTTCTTACCAGGAAAAGGCATTGGTTTCTGTACCCAAGGTTCTCTCTCTTTACCATGCTTGTTGGCAATGAAGTCTTCTTTGGTGTACTTTGCATTTTTATCACTCTTTTCCGGTTCCTTTTCAACTTCTTCTTTATCGGAAGCATCCCCTGGTTCAGTTTTAGCATCAGAAATAGAAACACTGTTAGGATCTTTACCTGCATCAGATGATTCTGCAGTTGTTTTATGCTTCTTCTTCTTCTTGGAAGGAATATCTTCATTTGAAGTGCGTTGAGAATCTTGCTCGACCCTCTTAGGATGTCCTTCAGGATATAATGGATCTTGAGTAGCAGCGCCACTTCTTGTGCGTATTTCACATGCTTGCTTCTCTCTTGCGACATTAACTAGCAAGTCTTTTTACACCTTGGTGAGCTGATCAATTTGTGTTTGAACCATTTGAAAATGTTTAACAAGTATCTTCACATCATTGGTGGTTCTCTCCACAATATCCTGCAACTTGTTAATAGCTCTAGAATTTTCCAACAAATGATTATGCACCATTCTATTAAAATTTTCTTGCTTAACAATAAAATTATCAAATTCATCTAAGCATTGATCAGGAGGTTTAGTATAAGGAATATCTCTTTCATTAAAGCGTTGGAGAGAGTGTACCTCAATAGTGGATGAGTGAGGGATTGGCTTACATAATTCTTCTATAGGAGGTAAATTCTTCACATCTTCGGCCTTAATACCTTTCTCCTTAAGAGATTTCTTAGCTTTCTTCATAACTTCATCATTTAATTCAATCATCCATCTCTTCTTTGGCGTAGGCTCTGTAGATGGCGCAGGGGTTGGTGCTGGTGTTGGCTCAACTAAAGTCCAATCATCATGATTCCGGCTTATTTTAGCCATTAATTCTTCAGCATCAGCTAGAGTTCTTTCCCTAAAAACACAACCAGCACAACTATCCAAATATGACTTAGATTCATCCGTTAGTCCATTATAAAATATATCAAGGAGTTCATTTTTAGGCAATGGTTCTTTAGGCAAAGCTCTAATTAAAGAACAAAACCTTGTCCAAGATTCGGGCAATATCTCTCCTTTTCCCTGATCAAAATCAAAGATTTTTTGCACAGCAGCATGTTGAGCACTAGCAGGAAAATATTTCTGAAAGAAAGCATTAACCAAAGCAATAGGACTAGTAAGAGATCCAGGAGACAAGCTATTAAACCAAGTTTTAGCTGCATCTTTCAACGAGAAAGGAAAAATCTTAGCAACAAAGTAAGTGCGGAGCTTAATATCATCAGAAAACAAATTACTCAAAGTAGAAAGCTCATTCATGTGCCCCATAGCACTCTCATCTTTAGTACCACAAAAAGGAGTTTTCTCAACAATAGATATGTAAGATAAATCCAAAGAGAAATCATAATCCTTGTCTCTAATATTTATGGGAGAAGCAGCAAACTTAGGATCAGGAGACAAATTATATCTAACAGAACGTCTTGCAAGAAGTTCTCTAACATTACCAGCATTACGAGCAGCACGTGCTTCAGCAATAAAATCATCATTAAGCTCAATATAAGCATCATCATCATAATCATCACTAGGACATTCCCTAGACTCAGATGAACTAACAGGTGTAACAGTGGTGTTTCCCAACTTAGCTCTAGCAATAGTAGCATCTAAAAAGGAACCTAGTGAACCACTCTCATCAAGCACAGTAGAAGTATCATCTAAATTATCAGTGGCATTTTCAATATAAGCAGAAGTAGTAGCAGTAGCGTGTGGGTGTGGTGGTGTAAGCAACTTACTCATAACAGATGGCGAATCAAGAGCAACAAAGGTGTTGAGAGTCGTACCTCTTCTTGTAGTGGATGGCAATATAGGAACTTTTCCATCACGAGGTTTACCCATGATGAAAAGGATTGCAGCGAACAATATGAATACCAAGTGAACTTACAAATAAAGCTATGCTCCCCGACAACGGCGCCAGAAAATAGTCTTGATGACCCACAAATATAGGAGATCGCAACAGTCTTCGAGGGAAGTATTATCCAAATTTATTGATTCGACACAAGGGGAGCCAAAGAATATATGTAAGCCTTAACAGATGAGTTGTCAATTCAGCTGCACCTGGAAATAGTCTTGCTCGCAATGGTTTATCAGTAGCAACAGTTTTATAGCGGTGACAATAGTGAAACAGTAACAACAGTAGTAAAATAGCAGCAGCAATAGTAACAGTTGTAAACAGTAGGAACAAATACTGTAGGCATAGGGATGAATTACGGGCGTTGCATGGATAAGATAATTCATGAAATCAATGAGACATGGGCATTGCAGATAAATAATGATAAAACATCCTAGTACAAACAATCATAGGCATGTGTTTCGTATATAGTCGTACGTGCTCACAAGGAGAAACTTGCACGACATCTTTTGTCCTACCAGCCTGTTGCAGCAGGGCCTCAAGGAAAACTACTGGTAATTAAGGTACTCCTTTTAATAGAGTACCGGAGCAAAGCATTAGCACTCGGTGAATACATGTGATCCTCACATCATAGCCATCCCCTCCGGTTATCCCAATTTCTGTCACTTTGGGGCCTCGGGTTCCGGACAACAATATGTGTATACAACTTGTAGGTAAGACCATAAACAACAAGTATCATCATAGAAATAATAACATGTTCAGATCTGAAATCATGGCACTCGGGCCCAAAGTGACAAGCATTAAGCACAACAAGTTGCAACAATGTCATAGACACTAAATAAAGATACTAGGCACTATGCCCTAACAATCTCATATCAAATTACATGAACAATCTCATCCAATCCCTACCATCCCCTCACCTACAGCGGGGGAATTACTCACACATGGATGGGGGAGTCATGGATGATCGATGGAGGAGCGTCGGTGATGATGGTGATGAAGATCTCCTCCGAATCCCCATCCCGGCAGGGTGCCAGAACGAAGTTTCTGGTTCCGAATCGCGGTTTCTGATGGCGGCGGCGCAACAGAAGTCTATCTGGGAAAAACGCCGTCTCCCCGATATTATGTCGTCAGAGGGTATATGTAGGCGAGAGGGGAGGCCGAGAGGACTGCTGGGGCCCCCTCACGCCAGGGTGGCGCGGCCAGGGCTGGGCCGCGCCACCAGTGTGTGAGGCCCCCTCGAGCCCCCTCTCCGTCCCGTCTTCTGGCTCCGTGGGTCTTCTGGTGAAATAGGATTTTTCATGATTTTTCCCGAATTTTTAATGGAAGTTGGATTTCTGCACCAAAACGAGACACCAGAGCAATTCTGCTGAAAACAGCGTCAGTCCGTGTTAGTTGTATTCAAAACACACAAATTAGAGGAGAAACAATAGCAAAAGTGTTCGGGAAAGTAGATACGTTTTGGACGTATCAGGCATCAACCTTCGGAAGTTTGGTTCTTTCTCCTACTGGTTCGATAAACCTTGATTTCACAACTAAGGGAAGACTTGCTGCTGTGCTCATCATAACCTTCTCTTGGGGTTTCCAACTGGGCGGTTACATATATAAAACTCCTACATCAACACCGCACCACCACACAACAACAAGTCTTCCCTCAGTTTGGAGCAAATGGTGTATAAACAAACATAGAGCATCAAAAATTATAGATATGTTTGGGACGTATCACGCGCGCACTACAAAGCGACGGCTTCCGCGCTCTCCAACCATCACGGAAACTTCCACGCGCCGCTTTGCCGCTTCGCCGCTTTGTCGCTTCTTCTTCTCCACGCGCCAGCGCCGCTGCTTCTCCCCTCTCCGTGCGCCACCGCCACCGCCGCCACTTGTCCTTGTCGCCGGGATGCCGCCACGGGTCGTCTGGTTTCCGCGGCATTCGGGCGCGCCCCAACGGCACCTACTATGCCGAGTTCCGTGTCATCCTCGGCACGTACAACGCGTCGGAGCTGGCGGCGCGCGCGTACAACGCAGCCGCATGGCGTTTCCATCGTCCGCGGCGCGACCTCAATTTCCCGGAGGTGGAGTCTCTCGAGGTGGCGGAGTTACTCGCGCCACCTCCGCGCCTCCTCGACAATGAGGATCGTCACCGCCACCGCAAGGTGCAGCGCCGACTCACCATCGCCGAGCGCAACGAGCAGCTGATGGACGAGTGGAGGGCTAGTTTCATCGCCGATGAGGTGTTCTTCAACAAGCTGAAGAGGCAGAGAAAGAAAGACCGACGCCGCCGTCGAGAGATCGACAACCCCAACACGACGTGGGGAAAAGATGATGCAAGGTGGGATGACGTCTGGACTGTGACCACCTCGGACAACGTCGGGACTGCGACCACCTCCAACGACGAGTAGAACTAGTCGTTTTATCTATTTTCAGTGTATTTATAGATCTTTAAATTAGCCTATCTAGTGCAAAATGTGTTTGGGCGCTGTAAAATAGCGCTTAAGCTGCAAATCGCACGCGTTGCAAAATATAGCCTTCGATGAAAGAGATTTCGGTATAAGGCGCTAACCGGTTTGCAGCACGCGGCTAGCACCTTTTGCAGCCTCTAAGGGCATCTACAATGCTAGGTGCTTAGGGGAGATGCTTAAGTTAATAAATCGGTTTTTAGTTAAGCACTGGTGCTTATATAGACTAGGCAGATGTCTAACTAAGCATCTCTCCTATATAAATAAGCACTAGTGTTTAGCAAAATGTTTGATTCATTTTAGTAAGCACCCTCTCTAAGAGCATCTCCAGCCGTCCCCCCGACTTGGCCCCCGGCGGCCGTTTTTTACATCCGGACGGCGAAATTCGGCCCAGCCACGCCCCCGGTTCCTCGTTTTCGCCCGGATTTGGGCTTTCATCCATCCGGCGAGCCCAGGACGTCCCCGGCTTTCCGAGGCGCGCTCGGGGACTCCGGACGAAACAAAAACGCGCGAAACGGCGAGCGGGCCCGCGGTGTCGGCGAGAGAAAGGGTAGTTCCCCGCCATTAATTCCGTTTCCCGCCATTAATGTGCCGCATATACCCATTTCCCCGCCGAAATCCCCCACAGTTGCAGCTCCTCCTCTTCTCTGCCACCTCCATGCCGCCGAAGAGGATCGCCGACGACGGCGCGCCGAAGACGAGGAAGCCGCGGGTGCCCAAAGAGCGGCCGCCTGGCATGACCAACACGGCGTGGGCGGCGGACGTGGCGCGCCGGGAGACCGAAACTCGCGGTAGGGCGGAGAGGGAGAAGAAGCTCGCGGTGAAGAGGGCGGCGGCGGCGGCGGCGGACGAGCAGGCGAGGCTGGTCTCCATGGCCATGGGACAGCCGCGCGTCGGCCAATTCCCCGCCGGATCATGGCCAATCCAAGGTACGATCGGCTCACCTTCCACCTACTCTCCGGCCGCGTCGTCGCCGATGTTCCACGAGACCTGCATCCCCGCCATGTCGAGGTTCACCCCGTCGCCACCGGAGTACGACGCCGACGGGATGCACGAGGGGATCTCGCCTGCCCTGCGCCGAGGCCCGCTCTCGTACGGGATGCCGCCGCCGAACGACGGCGTGATGCACGACATGATCACGTCGGGCTCCATGGCCGCCGCGGCGAACCCGGGTTTCTTCACACAAGAGGAGGCAAGGGCGACGGAAGCCGTCGCGGCGGCGCGGGGTGGCGACGACGGGCTCGGAGACGACACGGAAGACGTCGACGAAGAAGGGGGGCACGTCCAGATCGACGAGGAGGACGACGCGCCTGAGCCGACATCGACGGCGAGGGGGCGGAAGAAAAGGAGAAAGACCTCGCCGCCGACCGAGCCGCGGGTCAAATGGACGGGCAAAGAAGAGGAATGCCTCGCCGAAGCTTGGAAGACCGTTTCCATGAACGGCATCACCGGCGCCAATCAAAACTTCGACACATATTGGCAGCGCGTCAAGACGGCGTTCGACGAGCGCAAACTCGTCGATCCCTACTTCAACAAGACGGTGATGGTTCGCGGCGAGAAGGCCATGGCCACGCATTGGGGGATCATGCAGGCGGCGTGCAACAAGTGGCACGGCATACAAGAGGAGATCGCCGATCGTCCGATTAGCGGCGCCGACTTTGAAGCCAAGGTACTCGCTGTTCTCCGTCGACATTGGATCGCCGATTTGTGATTACGCCGCGGCTTTCTCTGTGCAGATGCGGCGGGCGTTCGACATGTACGGCGACGACTCCGACGGCCAGCAGTTCAAGTACCTCAACGTCTTCGCCCGCATCGAAGACTGCAAGAAGTGGGCCGAAGTACGCCGGACCCTGTCCAAGAACAAGGACGAGCAGTACAACCCCGACGCTCCCGCCGCTGCCGCGTCGGCGGGCCGCCCCGAGTTCGGCCAAAAGAAACTGAAAGAGATGAAGAAGTCGGGGGCTCCGGCCGACAGATTGCAGGCGTCTTTCGAGAAATGCTGGGCCGACGCGAGGGCGCACAGCGCCGGGAGAGACACCAAGTACGACGCACGCTGGAAACAGATGCTCGCCAACCAGGGCACCCGGATCGCCTTGCTCCAGACAACATCGGCGGCGAAGAAGAGGAACACCGACCTGGCGTTCCTGATCGGCGGCAACGACACTGCGATGGACGACGAGACGCGGGCTTGGTACGACGCTCATCGCCAAGCCATCCTCCACCCTCCGTCGACTGCGTCGCCGTCCTGCGCTTCAACGACGTCCCCTTCGGCGGACGAAACTACGCCGCCCGAGGAGGCGCTGGAAGGCACCGCCGACGAGCCTGTTCTAGTCTAGTCTAGTTTCTGTTTCGATCGCCGAATTCTGGCTGATCACATCGCCGAACTCTGTGCGATGCTTTTATGTATCGGGCGGGAAGACGTCATTTTGAAACTATATCCGCGAACGCCGGGGTGCGACTGGAAGTTTGCTCCCACCCACGCCCGTTTTACATCCAATCCGGGCGAATATATCGCCGGATTTCGGCCCGGGGGCCTCAAACGGCTGGAGATGCTCTAAGCACTCTCATTGTACATGGCCTAAAGCGCACAGACGTCCGCCTTTTTCGGGGACTGTTTTGACGGGCCGGCCTGGGCCATAATCTTCCTTCGCAAATTACCTACCCATTTCCTTCCTTGCTTTCCCCTTGTTGACGCCTCGAGGTACCCGCTTCTTCTTCCCCAAATCCGGCGCTCGCGACGAAGGAGGGGCGGCCTGGCGATCTCGCCGTACGGTTCCCGTCGCCGCGTCGGAGCTCATGGATACGACGTTTGTCCGCCGCACGCAACTGCGCTGCTGGGCGGCCGCCCGCTACCATGAGCTTCTCCGGTGGAACCGGCTGCAGGTAGTGCTCAGTTCTTCGGCCCCGTTTCCAGCCTCTACTTGTTCTAGTCATGTAGTAGTACTGTAGATGCTCTAGTGTGAATTTAACTAAATCCCAGCACGAGTAGAGCCGACCATGTCTGCATGTCACGATCTAACACCGATTATCTTACACGAAGGGCTTGCTAACACGCAACTGAAATGGAAGTCTCAGTTTTCCCCATATTCTAGTGCTCACCTAATGTGGTTGGTTCTTTGACTGCATCTGCCGGTCATCCCATACATCATTCTTATTATCTTATACGACGTTGTTACATGTGAAGTCTTCGCTATTTGGTCTTCTTAATCGCATACTTAGGGGCTGTTTGTTTGGGCTTCCTGTGGCTTTCCAGTAGAATAAGCCAGTGAAACGAAACAGACGGGTTGGCTTTGGCTGCGGGCTTCGCCGAAGCCATCGAACGAATAGGCATAGTAGCAGGGAAAGCACCATTGGAGGTGCTTCCCGCAGCTTCCTGTTTAGTCAGCCAACCGTTTTTCAATAAGGACATATCGTTTGAACGTTATTACACCAAAATGCCACCGAGCAATCCCCACGATCAGAGCAAATCGTTTTCCTTCTCTCCTCTCTGTCGTTCCCCTTTGACCACCGAACGAGCGCCCCCGCACGAGCACCGCCGTCCCAGGTCGAGGAGGCCGGCCGTACTCTCCCGATTCACTCCGCCACTCCTGGACGCGAGACAGCCGCGCCGCCAGACCTCCTCCCTGCCGCCGGAATAGCTCCCTCGTGCTTCCCCGCACGACCACCGCATCCCAGATCAGTCCACGGTCTACCTAGTTCGTGGCCTCGGCAGCAACCTGTAGAGCGCTGGCGGCGGGGATGTACAGCCGACGCCACCGTGACGGAACAAGCGCTGGTGATAGGGATGTGGTCCTATAGGGATCGGGGAAGACAAGCTGTTCACGGGACTAGTTGTGGTCTTTGATATTCGTAGAGGCTGCACACGACCAGGGTCTGGCAGGGTACGCAATACATGTCCGTCAGCCACACTAGTTCTCATCAACATGCAGCACGTTTTGATCAACCACGTTCACCAAAGTGCTACTCCTGAATCTCATGTCCTACTTGTGTTTGATGAAATGCCAACACCAAGACCCAATAAATGCTATAGTATATTTGATCAATTATTTTATGTGTTTATTGTTGTTTATTTGTGGTATTTTATAGTGATAGATACGTCTATACATTTTGATTAGAAATTATACATGTTCTCAGAACTAGGGGGTATTTCAGACATTTCTTCAGCATACAGCTAGACAGCCAGCCAAGTCGCCAAACACTAAAACTTAGAATAGCAGCTTTTCCTGGACAGCAGCTTTCTCTGCACAGCAGCTTCCCTGCACAGCCAGCCACAGACAGCCCAAACAAACAGGCCCGTCTCTCTGCTTCCACCCTCTTCATTCCTATGTATGCATCCCCAGTCAGCTGGCAGGCGGATCCAGTCTGATCTTCTTGCGACTCTCTTCTTAATCACTGTTTATCCTACAACTCTTCTGTTTGCAGTAGCTTGTTTCCAATAAGCTAGCTGCATCCGTGCAGATCTTCCAGGTTAGTATTCCAGCTCTTAATCTGTGGGATACTTTTGGAACGATGAACCACCCTTTGGTATTGTAGTGTTATATGCTATTTTTTTTTATGAAACAACGAGCCACCTTATCTATTTCCATTCAAGTTTATACACACTTCAAAATCTTAAAAATTCATGAAATACGGATGTTTGTTTTGTGTCGATCAAAGTAAATACACACAAGTGGCTTGTTTTTTAACCGGATCATGGATGCAGCCTATTGGTCACATCGAGGTGTTCTCTCAAAATATAACTAGGTAGATTGCCTGCTCCTCTCGTAAATGACAACTCTTCTTTTAGTATCCGTCAAAGAGACGCCTGGTGGTTTGAGCTACCAAGACGTAAATCGCTCCAAGTCTGCTATAGAAAATTATTAATGATAAGATAATCTGCTGGTGCGAATGCAAATGTCGTTATTCTGGAAAATACTATCTCAACCTATGTCATGATATCTTCTTAAAAGACTGTTTTTTCTGAGATTTTTTGTTCTGTAAGCAGAAATGACTAGCTTACATGATGAATTGGAGAAGAAGTTGCAAGATTCTAATGCAACGCCAATGTTTCTTCCGCTGCAATTTATAAAAGACATCACATGTGATTTTTCCACCGAGTCGGAACTCGGCAGAGGTGGCTTTGGAGTAGTTTACAAGGTATGACCAATTTTTGTTTACTTAACAATTGAAACGTTAACAACAGTAATTCATAAAATTGTAGACATGAAGAGTTTGTTTAACTTACACAGGGAGTTCTTCCGAGCGGGAAAATCATTGCTGTGAAGAAGCTTTTTGAAATACATCTGGTCGACGATAAAACTTTCCAGAATGAAGTCAATTCTCTGATGGAAATCAAGCATCAACATGTGGTTCAGTTTGTTGGTTACTGTGCAGAATCAAGTTGGGAAACAATAAAGCAACCAAGTGGGAATTTTATTTGGGCTGAAATACCAAAAAGGTTGCTCTGCTTCGAGTATTTATGCAACCAAAGCCTTGACAAGTATATTTCCGGTATAATCACCAAACAATATACAATAGTTTATTTATTATTTGTGAAGTTTACATATAATACGGCTCAAACTATACTTTTTCAGCTACTAGTCTAACTGGGCTACAGCTATAGAGCACTGGGTCAATAGAAGCTAGCCATGTATCAATCATTTGCCCCACCCACACAGAAAAGGAGGGTTGTTATGGCAAATAGTGTAAAAAGAGAATGCATATGAGAAATTAGATATTTTGTGTTGAACAAATAAGCCACTCAAATTTAAGTTGAAGAGGACCCACCTAAGTTAAGGCAGGGACGTACACCCTCACCTCAAGCAACTGAGCTAGCTTAGTTCTAAGTGTTTCTGTGGTACCACAAGGTAATCACTGAATGTGCTTATAATTTCTTCTCTTCTATTTATCAGTTCCTACAGATGAATCATCAGTCCTTGAGTGGAACATGAGATATGAGATCATCAAGGGAATTTGCAATGGTTTGAATTTTCTTCACGAGAAATGTTGTATGGTTCATCTGGACCTTAAACCTGAAAACATAATGATGGATGCTACAATGATGCCCAAAATAGCGGACTTCGGCTTGTCAAGGATCTTCGGCAACCAGCAATCACGAATTATCACTAATAATTCTGTTGGATCACGGTGAATTATCGTCTTGCATCTGCATTACTTTATCTTTTCCTCTGCTACTTTGGATCGCCTTCTTTATGCCTGCAGTGCCCCATGCTTTTTTATTGCATTGCAGAGGTTATATGGCACCAGAATACTTAATCCAAGGAATAATCTCTACGAAGGCTGATATCTTCAGTTTGGGTGTTATAATGATAGAGATAATCACAGGCCGTAGGGACTATCCTTTCCAGCTTGATAGTTCTGAAAGTACTACTACATCTTGCCAGCATTTCACCGAGGAAGTAAGTTGAGTTAATCTAGCCTTTGCATGTGTTCCATCATTCTTTCTCACTGTTTGCAAACGTTTAGGTACTTGGAAGTTGGAGGTATAAATTCGAATCCACAGCAAAGTATATTTCAATGGAAAAGTATAACCAACAAATTGAGCAATGCATCACCATAGCCCTAAAATGTGTGGACCCTGCTATGGAGAAAAGACCTACGGCGAATGATGTAATTCAAGTGCTAAGTTCAGTAGACCAGGTATGATTACCATTGCATGTGATCTCCTAAATTAGTTTTGTGAAAGCTTGTCAAAATTCACAAATATCAAAGGAAAAAAAAAACTTACTTAAATTGTTCTTAATTTCATCTGTTGAAATGTCTCACTAGTTGTGTGTGTATACATAGATGGAAGCCAGCAAAGAGTTGCCTTCAGAAATGCAGTGCAAGGACAAGTTGCTGATTCTAGACACTAATGTAAGCAAGGAACTTGTACTGCACAGTATCACGGAAGACATGTCCAACTTTAAGACAGGTGGTACAGTGGGGGACGTGAAGAAATCTGTGGAGTGTTTGTTGCCAACGCCCTTGTGGACGTCAAGCACAGGTAGTCGGAATCTTCAGGAGGCAGCGGGCAAGTCCAGTGAGTCACAACAAGAAAGTAACAAAACCACTGAGGTAGCTAACCAAGAATATAACTTGCAATATATATATATATATTTGATTAGTGGTCAGTGTAAATGATCTTTGTTTGTAGTTGAGTAGCAGTAATTGAAATATATCCCTAGTTGATTGTAAATGACTTAATACTATCATATGATTTACATTGCAGTAATCCTATAATATGTTGATTAGACTGACTTAAGTTTTTTTTTTCCCTTTTTTAGTCTGCTTGGTACTTTCTGCACTCCTCATAAATTGTCTGTAATTTTCTAGCTCTTTGTCTGAGATTTGAAGCTCCTCACTTGATCCTTCTGCAGTCTAGATTAGTTTCTGTCTTATTCTTCCCCGTCATCAATCGAGCCAATTTCTCAAGTAGTTTCTCATTGATGTGATTTTCTTCCATAAAAGCAGCATCACTTTAAGCACTAGCACCAGTTATACCGAGCAGCGGAACAGTACAAGACCCAAATAGGTCCTAAACTGAAGGAGCATACACGCCAGATTTAGCCCAGATCGCACACCAATGCCCAAAACCCACTGCTGCTGACACCCAAACTGCTCCTCGCGGGCCGTTCACACCCGCTCCTAGCTGCTTCTCCTCTACCCCTCAGGTTTTCCTGGCCGCATTCTGCTGCCACGAGCCACCACCTGCAGCTCTCGCCTATCCTCCACCAAAAACTAACTACTTCTGGCAGCTAGAATGGATTCAGCTGCCAGACACCTCGTCCCTACGAGAGCACAGGGCTTCCATCTTCTGCTCCACCTCCCGGCACCTCCTTCGTATTACTCGCGGCAGATGCTTGGGATACGCTGCTGCTGTCGTCCTCGCCGTTTCTGATACCATGTTGCTCTGTGTGAATATTTTGGAATCCCTTAACTTCACTAGTCCTCTCTTCCTACATACAAGGCTACATGGGTCTCATGGGCCAACACTCAACCACACAACAACCCAATACAACCGAACAATATTATTAATTTATTTTTATCTAGGTCTGCTAATCTGTCCCATGTTAACCAAATATAAATGGTGATCTCTGTTTTTTGTAGTTTATGAACGTGATCTTGGTAGTGATGCTTTGAGACGTTGCTGAGAAAAACTAGGCCAGAACCCAATTCCTCTTTGTTCTATATATAACTTCTCCAGCCCCGGTGTGAAGTTACTAGTTTTCTGTTCAGTGAACAAATCCTCTTTGTTCTATATATAACTAGAACTTTGTGAGATTTTTGGATTTTTCCCCTGGTCTTTTGTGGTGAACACACATGTCTACATGTATGGCTGTGTTGTGTGTATATGTGTGTACATCATTCTTGTAATTGCAAAACAAAGTTTCCACTTAAAGCTTAAGAAAATTATGCGCGCCAAATTTTGAAAAGGGCAACTACGTTCAGAATTGAACATGTTTACTCATGAAATTTCGTAGTAAATACGTGGGGTGTGACTACTAGAGCTCAATTTTTGCAGGTAATCGCAGGCTCCAGTGTGATTCTTGACGTCAACCCTCTTGAGCTACTCTTTCGCTTCAAACGCGACATGCGGATTCCTTGCTCACTCTACTTAACAAACAATACAGACAAAGACGTGGCATTTGGGCTTATGGAGAAGAAGAGCAGTGACCAGAAATGCTTCATTAGTAGTCTGCCAATATATGCCATTGTGGCTCCGAGGACCACTTATGCTCTTGTTGTGAGAACGAATAAATTCAGTCACCTACCAAAAGAAGGAAACATCGATTTAATCCTGCAAAACGGTATAGTTGATTCCAGTTATTTAGGAGGTGTCGACAAATATTTTCAGAATGTCGAAGCATTGGGGAATGCTGTGCACGAGGTGATTTTAAAAGCTGTTTGTGCTCCCCAGCGAGGGAAAACAATTGAGGTTAGTTTGTTCAAGTAAATAAACTTTTTTTCTCAATGGGGATAAGTGAAGTATTATTTCGTTGCCAGGGGCATTCAAACCGTTTGGCCAAAACTATAGATACCATGTAATGTAGAAGAGGAGCTACGAAGTTCATATACTCTTTTAATATTCTGTTTAGCCTAATGAACAGTGGCGGATCTAGGATGAAATTTGTGGGGGTGCCAAGCTCAAAAACTTCCATATTAAGCTTTGTATTTAAACACAGTTAATATAAATTTTATCAGCTAAAGAAGGATTTGTATTTTTGGAGGGGGTGCCATGGCATTCATGGCACCCCCACTGGATACGCCACTGCTAATGAAAATGAATGTTTCAGCCAGTATTGGAACGGAGCTCATATAACTATGGATAGGACGAGTGTTGGTCACAGTTGGCCAGGCGATAATTACTGGGACATTAAAATATAATTGGATTTGGTCTGGGAGTAAAGTTAAATTTTCGTGACAAGTTTATGTATTTTGGAGAAATAAACTTTTTACTAAGAAGGAAAGGGCATAGACAGCTTGTTGTGCTAATCAGTCCAGAAATGTACTCAAACTATTTTTAGTTAGTCATCTTCAAAGCCATTTTAAATGTGAAAAGTCAATATAGATACAGGGTTCAAGATGATCAAGAAAGAGATCACTTCAAATTTCATTTATGAAGTACATTGTATTGTGGTATTCAAATATTACTACTTCAGTGACGAGTTAATCTAAGGGCCATATGCATCACTTTGATGCAGAGGCTGGGGCTGCCCCGTTTTTTTTAAAGTGACGAGTTAATCTGTACTGATGCTTTCTTTTGTTTCTCTTTTCTTTCATACATTGATGAGTAGCAGTCAGTCCCCAAATTAATGAAGGTATAGAGTCCTTTCTTTATTCCGCTGGATCTACCATCTTTGAGGTGGTTTCTCTAATGTTGATAAGAATTTTGTTCGGTTAGATCATATCGATGGAAGATACTACTTCGATGGCAGGTCGATGTCTCTTGTCCATGGATGTAAATCAGACAGAGCCATTGTGAGTGTGTAGCATAATAGGGGCATTTGAATATATAAAGCCCTTTTTTTAAGTGAACCATTAGATGTGATTATCATGCATTAAATATCTTGTCGTCATACAGGATTATAACATGTCAATCAAAGGGAGGGATTCGCATGTGGAACTACGACACACAGGCAAGTTAATGAATTGTGTTAGCAGTTAGTACATAATGATCATATGCAGTATCCGTCGATTGCCAAATAGCAGGATAAGACTATGTTTGGTCATGGTTGACAGCAGCTGCAACATATAGCATTGAGCTTTTGCTCAAAGACAAAAAGACACAACATATCTCTTTTCTCATCGTTGTATTTCAGATACCATGGCTAAAGTGTAAAGTATTGTCATAAAAAGCTCAATTTGCGCTGGCAAATCTACTATTCTTTTGTTTGCATTGGACTAACAATCTACTCATTTGTTTTTACTGGCAGGAAGATATGAGTTGCATTGAACTCTCAAAGGGAACAGGCATGCCCTCTAACTTCTTTGATAAGAAGTTTCTTCCACCATACACCAACATGCTAACAAGATGATCTTTCTCACTGCAGCTCGTTGTATAAAATTTATAGCACGAAAGGAATGGTTTCTGTTCGGGTCACACGATGGTTCCATCCATGTGTACAAGTATAAAAATAAAATGAAAAAAGTCACGAGTTTCAAACATCACATGGGTTCTGTCGTCACTTCACTAGCTGTTCATCCAACCCACCCGTATGTGCTGGTAGCATGTCAGTCTCACATACAACTTTGGGACTGGGACCAGAGCTGGTTCAGCTGGAAGTGCATACAAACATTTGAGGGACACTCAGAAGATGTTTATGAAGTCGCATTTAACCCAGAGGACACCAACAGTTTTGCTAGTGTTTCGGCAGATCGTACAATAAAGGTTTTTCTTTCCCTCTTAGTTCTTAGCTAAGTACGTTCATTTTCTACTATACCGTTATTGCTAGCTCTTATGATTGGTGTTCAGGTTTGGAGTCTTGATTCTCCCGGATCTAAGTATACTCTGCTAGGGCATTCTGAGGCGGTGCATTGCTTGGATTTCTTCACTCGTGATGGTCAGCTGTACTTGATAACAGGCTCTCAAGATCGTACTGCCAAGGTCTGCTATGTGATTGAATTTTTTTAATACAGTATGAAAATAATATTTCTAATAATGTATACACATTTTTCAAATCAGATATGGGACTTGCGGCAAAAAGCATGTGTCCGTACACTGAATGCACGGTCTCCAGTTACTGCTGTCTCTTACCATCCCAATCTTCGAGTTCCACTTGTAGGTACAGTCGATGGCGTCGTTCATTTGTGGAGCTCCACTAATTTCAGGTAATCACTCCTTATGCCACACTTGCACACCCCTTCAGATCCTGTCTGCCTTACATCTCTGCGAACTAATGTGTCATAGATTGTGTTACTAAATGTACCATTTAGTTGCCTGGTTTGGGCAAGTTTACTTACAATATTTTCCCCGTGCGAAATACTTAGCATTTATGGTAAATTTTCAAGTGCTTCATATTTCCCAGGGAGAGCATACTTGATATTCGCCATGGTCAATGGGTTCGTGGCTTTGCATGTTTGATGAAGTCGAGAAGGCAATCCTTATTTCGTGACCTTATTTTTTACTACCTAACATCATTGTTTTGCTGCATGCCCTTTATCTTACCACCCCCACCTCAACACACACACACCCCTCTAGAAGTAGTATGTACAATTTTGTGGACGTACTTATGTATGTATTGTTAAATTAGGCACAAAAACGATGGGCTGGGGTTAGTTGCTAAAATAATCATGTGGTATCTTAGATACAGTAAATGAATGTACTCAAAGGGACAAATGAGTATCTATCATCATCTTGTATGACTAGGCGTCGAAAGTGGGATAATCTGAAATATCTCATATTCATATTCGAGAAAATGAAAATGAATATGGATGAATCTGCATCCAACTAAAATGGAAATGGGCGAGAAAATTAAAATCTACACGATAAGTATTTATCACCGTTTATGACGTAAGATAGAACTAGCACAATGCCCGTGCGTTGCCACGGAATTATAAAAAATTGTGGTGAAATTTACATGACCTGTATATAAATATTATTTTATTATATTGAAAAAATAAATTAAATGAATAGTTGTTTCGAATTGCAATATTCAGCATGTCTAATACTACATAAAGGTGGTCAAATATAATGACTTAAGATAGAATTAGGAGACGCAGGCTACCAGTTGTGTTATGGTGTACACACACTCTCCAAGAGCGCCTGGGCCCTTCCAGATGGCTCAATGGCTCGTTACCGCACACCGCACAGAGCAATGGCACTTATAAATCAGTGGAAGGCCCATCACACAAATGGCTATTCCCTCCGATCGGAAAAGGTTGTCGGCGAGCTAGTACAGTTTTGTACCAAGTTGTACTAAATCATCCGACAACTTTTTTCCGATCGGAGGGAGAAGTGAGCGCACCGAGCAATAGCACTTCTAAATCAATGGAAGACCCATCACAAATAGCAGCCATGATATCCGTACTATATTCCATCCACATCAAAAGTAGATTTCCTCTAAAGATGTCATGTTAAAAAAAGTAGTAGAAGGACATGGGTGTGGTACATGTCGATTAAATGGACGGCACTCCAACCAATGACTAAGTAAAACACTTGATGGTGCATCACGTTTATATCTGGGAACACCCCCAAATAAAGACATGACGGAAAGTCTTATCACCCCTAAAGAAACATGGCGCCGTGCATTAATGTTGGAGCAAACCCACCACTCGATGTGTGCCACCGTGCTGGGTGGGGCTATGGTCCGCAGAATCGCGACCAGCCCTTGGGCCACAACTCTTGCCATGGCCGCGCTCTCCCTGCAGCCGTGCGAATGGCATCGCTGGACTGCAGGCAGAGCCTACAGCGAGCGGACGGTGAAGACCCCGCTGTCTTGCGTTGGCTGTATATTCTCAGCATGAGTAGGCTGGCGTGTTTGATTTTGAATTGTCGATGGCACCACTAGCGGCGGGAGCAGCTGGCGTGCTTGATGCCAAATTTCCGATGGCAACACCGGAGGTCTTTAACTTGGAGAAGAAGACAACAACGACCCAATTCAATTGAACAGTTTCTACTCGATTAATGCTGGGAAGAATTGGACGACTTGATGAATAATATTTTTGGGCGACTAAACGTTAGATCGCACTCGGAGCGTTTGTGGCGAGGAGACGATACGTCGAGGCGACCGAGGAATAGGAATTGCTACTCTCTTTTTTCCCATGGACGATGCGAGGAGTCCTACGCGACCACATAGAGCTGAAAGGGGTGACGTGGCTGCATGAGAAGCCAGGAAATTGAGATAGTAGAGGTCTCCTATATAGATATAAAAAATGGACGGGCATATGCACCCCAGAGAGCAAGGGGTATAAGTATAAAAAATTACAAGGTTGTCCTCTCCTGATGTGTGAAGAAACACAAAAACATTACGTTTGTAAAGAAACAAAATCGGTGTTCAAAACACATGTGGCACTAAGCTCGTCTCTTCCTAAAGGAATAGTAGAGAACTAACTGTCGTTTTTTGCATGAAATAAATTAACACACTTGTAGACACACACACATTGGCCGCAAAGCACGATATATTTTTTTCGAAAATTTGGAACATGACAAAAAATCGATCTTTGCACGCTGATGGAACATGACCGCAACGGAGACAAAGCCCAGGCCTTACACAATAAATCCTATCGCTCACAACATGATTTAGTGGCTAGGGACCCTAGGGTCGTCGGGGTCTTGATACTGCTCCTAACAGAGAAATCCTGGACAGTGGACACTATATACCATAAAAAGTACCATATCATGAGGTTTTTCATCATCGGCGAAAACAAAACCAGCAGTTCGGTAGCAAAGAAAATACAAGGACTGTTCCGGAAAGAAGAATGGAAGACCCCAAATGGCCAAGCATAAGAAACAGGAAAAATCCTAAAGAAAGCAGCCTGGAAGAACGCTTGGGCTCGTTTGGCCCCCATAATTTGGGGCTAGAATCAAAGAATTCATTTGTGGTTCCAAGAATTACTTGTTTGGCTGCCACCGAATTGGTTATGGAATTATTTGGATTTCCATGATTTTCATCCCATGTCTAAGCTTAATTCCTTTTTGGTATCCTGTCATTTCTACGGATTTGCCAAATAAAATGATATTATCATGTCATTTCATTTCATTTCTACCAAATGAAATGATGGGTACCAAATGAGGGCATTCGGCCCAAACTTAGCTCTATTCGCCCCGCGGGAAGGACGATATGGGAGGCTTACGGTGTTCCGGTCACACTGTTGGGCAATAATAAATCAGCCAAAGACAGCCGTGACTGTAAGGGGGGTAGTAAAGGAAAGCAAGGAAGGCAGGAGGAGCTGCACCTCTCCCACGAGGGATGGGTGAGCGCTGTGGCACAATGTATTGTGGCACTTGGCTTCTCCCCTAGGGCGCCAGGAGGAGCTGCACCTCTCCCACGAGGCGAGCTGGCGTGCAGTTACACATGCTTATATATAGTCCGATACGTGTGATGTTGCCTTTCAATTGGTAGGGAGATATTTTCTATACAGTATAATTAACTGGGTCAAATGAACCATTGAAAGCTAACTTGGATATATTTCTTGAAACTCTTGTGTCGGGGACCTCGGGGTATATATATACACTAAAATACTTGCTTTGATCACTAAATTTTGTTTTATAATTTTACCTCTTGTAGTCCCTTTACATTATTTGATTCCTGCGATGCCAGACTTGTAAAGCACATGATGTTTTTATCTATTAGGGTTGTGATTGGACATGACCGCGGAGTGTCGGTGGTAGAAATTCGTCATGAAGAAGTTGCTAGCTGGGACAACAACGAAAATTCCACATCAGGAACAGATTAGGAAATCGAAAATATGCATGCCGAGTGCAGTCAATCGAGTATACTTTGGTATAGTTCTTATTTTTTCTCTTAGAGTGGTATATATAGGCATATGTGCAGTTGAGTGTTGCCTGTGATGTATATTGATGCTATTACTTTGTATACACGGTAGGGGAGACTTGCTTTGATTTGTGCAGGGCTACTATGTGTTGTGGAGACAGGCAGAAATGCTGACATTAGCATGATGAATTAGTTTGTAGATCTGAAAAATTGAATTGTTTCTTGGAGATGAACGAGCATTATCGCCTGAATGAAAATTTGAATCATTGCCCTAGGAAGCAGCAGGGCTGCAGGGGCACTACTTTCTTTGTTTTTTGCATGGATACTGTGTGGTTAGCTTATATAGTCTCTCCTTGGTTGTGCATACTACGTGAACAGCCGAGCTTCATGGCCGGCGCGGTAGAGTTGCCTGAATATCCTCAAAGGACACATTCAGACATGCATGCGGTGCTCTCATGTACAGAAAGTGAGCCTGTAGGGAGGCATGCATTATACGATAAACTAAAACCGCATATGCATGTGCGTCTTGGGCTTATCCTGGACGTCCAGTATAGTTGTAAGATACGTGCCAGCTTCTTCTCGTATTGCAAAAGACACCTTATATTTTATCACATTCTGATCCGCACGTCCTTCTAACATTGCAAAACACAGCCTGTGTTTATTCTGTATCTTATTTCACACCACATATACTATCCAATCAATGGAATTACGTTTGGGAAGCTAAGAAAGAACACATTCGTATTAACATAACTTGGAATCTACTTATATTAACAAATCTGTACTGGATGCTTCTTAGCCGAACGTTTCTGGACAAATCTGACAGTTCTGAACATCTTTGTAATAATAGTTTAGTCCACATCTATCTATCTTTAACATTTTCATCTGTGAAAGGACCCTCTGCCCACGATAGAAGCTGCATACTCGTCTTTCTAATCAACTGAATCAACATGTTAGGAAAAAAAATGCTAATTCCGATTAACGAGATCAGTTTCATTTTGCAGCACAAATATAGGATCTGGACCAGAATATGTTTGGAAAAATATAACCTATAAAAGGAAAGAATTTTCGGCTATGTTAAGTTGTTAACTGAATCAACATCTGAGAATAGATTATGTTCTGGCCATCAACAAACAAAATGCTAATTAGGACCTGTGTCGGCAATGTAGAAAAATGCTACTGATTCATGCAGGTTCAGTAAATGTATATAGTCACAGATCCGTACAGATTTGGAAGAATTGCATTATACACAAGATTCACATAAAATTCCATCCATATTTCTTGACAAAAAATAGAAATGTCAATGAAAGATTCAGATCCAATAGGATTCGAGTCCAAACAAAAGAAGCAAAATAGCCCTCGATTGTCAGATCGTGGCCGAGGTAGCTGACATCCGGATCCAGATCGGAGCCACTCAGGGATCCTCGCCTCGAGCTCGGCGCTGTGGAGGAGGCTTCCGCTTGGCCAGACCGCGTCCATGGCGTGCCGGTAGAGATGGCCTTGGGGCCGAGCTCCGCTTCCGGCGGCTGGTGGAAGAGGTGAGGGAGGACACCTAGGCCAGCGAAGTGTACAGGTACACTTTGATCTCTATAGGAGTGCGAAGATGGCCAATGTACAGGTTATTTGTGCAAAGTTTCTCCCACGAATCTTGACGCACTCTGGGCTGTTGGATAAGACAGGGACGTCCATAAGTACCTGAAGGATGCCCAATGTTAAGATTACTAGGAAATTTGCCGCGGCGGCACGCCGCGCCCGTGGTGTTATTTTTAGTAGTTTATTATTTATTTAGAGTGTTTTTGTTGACGCCCCGTTGAAAAATACTATCAGATAGTTATAGCCAAAATTACCGGGGGAGTGAATTACATGGGTTGTAGTATTTACTTATTTAGAGTGTCCTTTTTTTAGCCTCTGCGTACCTATCTTTTTAAAAATTGAAGATTAAAACAAAAGTCTTCTCGAAGTTATCGTAGGAGAATCCCGATATTCTTTTGAGTGCGTATTTTGACCAATTTCATATCTACCTTTTAACTGGTGAAGCCCAAATAAAAATTTTGTGCCCGTTATGCCAATCTTATAGTAGAAGTAGTTAGTGTTTAGAATTTGTTTTGTGGTTGTCACATATTTACCATTTAAATGGTGAAGGTTAAAAGAAAAGCCATCTCAAAGTAACTGCAGGAAAACTTGTACTAAAGTTACCATTGAATAGTTGTGTGCGAAATTATGTTAAATACTTATCGCTCTTGTACCGATAGAAAAATAATATTAATAAATTGCCATCAAGAAATTGCGCACCATTGAGAACTTACTGTTAGATAACTATCGCTGAAATTACTGTCGGATAATTACTGTAGTTAGGTTATTGGTAGGGTTGAAAATTTTGTCGAAGAATTAAGTTAGTATAAAATTATCGACACTTATTTCCGATTGGAGGGAGTACTACATAAGAAGGCAGTTACTGTTGAAGAGTTGTGAGGAAAATTCATGTCGAGCAATTACCGCTCTAAGTTCAAAAAAATAATTGTGAGGAAAATTCATGTCAAGCAATTACCGCTCTAAGTTCAAAAAAATAATTGTGAGGAAAATTCATGATATTGTTTGCAATTCAAAGATACACAAGTGTGATGAATTTGGACTCATTTGGACAAAGTTTGTAAGCATAGTGGGTATTTGGGAGGTGTGTTGTGTAGAAAGCCCTGCATCTTCATAGCTAGTAGCTCATGGACTAGGAAGTGGTTTTGGGAAAAACTTCATATCTCTATATTTCCTTTTCCATTATTATTTCTCTAGGTTGTAGGTAACATAACAAGACTCCATGGGAAGGTTCCACCATGTTTTGAATTATTTTGAATTAAACTAAACCCAAAACTATATTTTTTGAGTTTAGTCACTTAGAAAATGATAAATGTGGCTTAAGCGATGAACTTATTCGAGGTGCATGACCATAAAAAACTTGCAATAACACATACATTATTGTGATTATTCAACATACAAACTTGGGAACGTCACACTAGTTCGAATTCAATACAAAGGGATCCACAATACAAATTGTTCATACAAATTCAAATTAATTGTTCAAAATAAAATCTTTCTCTTGCTCCTGGTGTGACTCGCTGGGTCCACCACCTTACTCCGGGTAACCCTACCAGGGATATTACCGGTGTCTACCTTCCTTTTGCCCTCTTTCTTGTTCTTCTTCTTCTCTTCTGGTTGTGCCAAGACCGAGACAACCATATCATACGAAGCTTGCGCTCTTTCTTCTAATGCATTTTCTTCCCTTGCTTCTACAATCTGCTCTTGATCCATCGGTTTACCCAACTCTCGATCAATTCCTTCACTCAGCTGGCTATGCATTGCTTCAACGGCCTCTAGATCCATCTGTTCCCTCTGCTCTCGATCCATCAGTTCAAGCAGCTCTCGATTCATCTCTTCATTCTGCTCTCAATCCATCGGTTCAAGTAGCTCTCGATCCATCGGTTCAAGCAGCTCTCGATTCATTGCTTCAATCTCCTCATGTTGAATTGCTGCTTCATTCTCCTCTGCATTTGCTGCTCCCGCCCGATCTTCCATTCCAAAAGCTGGGTCAACTGGATTTTTACAAAGCCTAGCAATGTGTCCAGGGGTTCCATAACGTTTGCACTGAGGTCGTCGAATCGGTGCACCACCCTCTGCACTAGCTCTGATCCTATTCTTCCTCGGCCTACCTGCCGGTCTAGTCAAAACTGGAGAGTACATTTTGAAGCCTAGATCGACTTTCATCCATTGGTCTTTTCCCAGCAAGGTAGGAACATTCATAGCATATGCAGCCCTAAATTTGGCAACAGAGAAATACTCTGACACATACTGATCAACTTCACCTTCTGCACCCGCTATAACACTCATGAAAAACAATGCGTGTATGCAGGGTATCCCACGGATATGCCATCGCCTACAATGGCATGTCCTATCAACCAAACTCACTGGATACCTCCACTGCCTGTTTTTACTGTCAGTGTAGGTTACCTCAGCCTCCATTCCTTTTCTGATGCATTTCATCTTCAATTGTTTTGCCCTGGCATGCAAAGACTTAATCAAAGATAGGAGCATGAGATGGCCAAGATATTTTGTGGCTGCAATTCTTTGACGCAGATCGATCTTTATCATGATCATCTGCCTAATCTTATCAAATATTTGCCACAGCATAAGCCCTTTCAATGACTTGACCTTTGCATTGAAACTCTCCGCAAGGTTACTTGTTACATAGTCTACCTTACAAATTTCATTGAATTGGCTTCTTGACCACACCCTACCATGATGTTTATCCAAGTACTCCTTCACCCCAGGTTTTTGTTTATACAACACATCCAAATGAAACAGATGCTTCCTAATGCTGCATGTGTATGCAGCTGGCCATAGGTTGTCAGTAAAAACTTTACCCTTGAATTTCTTTGTAAAATTCTGTACCAAGTGTCGCATACATTCCCTATGCTCCACTCCAGGAAATACTGCTTCTACTGCACTCTCCAAACCTTTGCAAGCGTCTGTGTGGATAGCAAGTCCTGGTGGATGACCTATAAGGTCGCGCAAATTTTGCAAAAACCAAGTCCAACTTTCCTCTGACTCAACCTCCAAAACTCCATAAGCAACAGGGAACATCCAATTGTGTCCATCAACTGCAGTAGCAGCAACTAGCTGTCCTTTAAACCTGCCATGAAGAGCTGTTGCATCCACGGCCAAATAAGGCCTGCAACCGTCCAGAAAGCCTTTCCAGCAAGCTTTGAAACAAATAAAAGCCCTTCTAAAACATTCCTTCTGCATTATCCTCCCGCTTTTCAATTTGTAGGGAACTGTATGCTTGTCTATCGCTACAACACTGCCTGGACTAGCCATCTCCACTTCAGCTTTGAAAGTGTAAAGCAACTGAAAGCTTTCATTCTATGGACCATTGATCCTATCAAGAGCCATTTCCTTTGCATAGAACATCCTCATGTAAGGTATTTTTATATTAAACTTCTCAGATATCTTGGTTATGAATGCTATTGGACCAAGTGATGGAGTTTCTCTCAGCCAATCTATGATTGCATCTGCCAACCACCTAGTCTTCGCTAGCTTTGATTTCTCCTCTGGCGCTCCCGCTCGAGGTGGACAAGTATGGTCGATCGAGTTCTTCTTTATTTGAAACATAATGATAAGGGATGTCAGTAACAGTTAACAAATTTTACACCGTGATCTAAAATACACAACTGGTTGGTGTAGTACCTGAACCACGGTGCTTCTGAGCATCATGAATGCATGCAACCTCCACCTACACCTCTTGTATGGGCACTTAACTGTGAACCTACCTGGCTCACTTTTAATAACCTCATAATCATTCTTCCCTCCGTGCTGTTGAAATATCGGAAATCAACTGAATCGCCAGCGCCCCAGGGGTACTTAGCGCAGATGTTATCTTTTAAATCCCTCAACGAGATGGTGGTTGCAACCACCGCTGGGATGTAAAATCCGCTCACATTGCGTTTAGAATCACGCAAAAAGCTAGTATCCAGCCTAACCACCAGCCGAAAAGTCAGCGCTAGATCAATCCTATTCGAAAAGCAACGCAGTTAGTTGAGCAACAACGATTCGCGCTCAAAAACTGCATACTATTAATTTACATAGGCAGACGATGCTTACCCAGATGGAATCCATGCGTTAGATCCCTTCGATTCCCAATCTTCTCCGCGGTTGAGGGGCATAATCGGCATACCAGACGGATGTACAAACTCTACCGCGATAGGGGTAGATCTATTGGAGGCGGAGCCCTCTCCGCCTCCCGGGGGTGGTGGTGGGGGCGGGGGCGGCTCGGGGGCGGACGACGCCATAAGGTAGGAGGGCAGGATGGCGTGGCGGCGGAGGGGCGGTGTGTGAGCTCTTGCAGTCTCGGGCGGAGGGGAAAGCTTTGAGTGAGTGAGAGACCGCCAGTCCGACGTGTCTCATTGGGTCAATAGTCAACACCATTCAAAAACAACGGTCAATTCACAACCACCGCGGCTCGCTAGCCGTCACCGGTAACGGTCAAGGCCTTTGACCAGACGGCAACCCTCCTGTCCGAGCGTCTGCGAGGGGTTTCAAACTAGAGGGAGGGGAAAATTGAGGAAAAGTTAAGCGGCTGGGGAAAACTGAATACAACTAACAAACCAGGGGCACGAAAGTAGAAATCCCTTTTTTAAATTTAATTTATTTTAGAATTTTTTGATTTTAGGATTTTTGGATCTTTTTTCAATTTTTTTAGAAGTTTTAAGGAATTTTCGAAATTGTAGAATTTTTTAAGTTTTTGAATTTTTCTTAATAGCTGAAATTTTTGATATTTGATCACACACATATTCACATGCACACCTAGACACATATACATATACACATACACATATATATATATACATATACATATACGTATACATATACATATACATATACATATTCATATACACACAGAGTCACGCTATTTGACTCCCTCGATGCAGAATAATTATTCTACACCCACCCCTATCTTTGCAACCGTACATGATTTTGACATCACATAAATTTTGACATATTTCAGAAGTTGAGAAGAACATAAGAAAAAATATAAATAACATATTTTTTACATGACGTATAAAAATATGTCATAAAGTATAATTTTTTATATTATTTTACGTTGTAATGACTCATATACTATGTTTTTTATGTCATTTTTTCTGTTATGAGTCGATATGGATGTAATAGCGTTTCGAAGTTGGGTATAACAACGTAAAACTATGTTGGGTGCAGAATAACTATCCTGCACCCTGGGTGTTGAATAGCGTTTCTACATACACAGACATATATACAATTATACATACACACATCTACACACATGGATTAAGAGGACTGATATGATACTAATATCAATAAGGATTTAAATAGTGTAGGGGTGGCTCCTTTCAATAGAACTTAGAAGTAAGAAAGCTAGGTTTGTGTAACGACCCGGAAAATTCCCCAATTAGATAATTGTTTGTTATTTTATTTTTCTTGTCATCGTGACGTCATGCATCATCATGCATCTATCACCTTGCATGTTTTTGTCAAACTAAAATTATTTGTAACTCTATTTGATTTTTGCTCGTATGGTTTATAAAACCCACCGTCTCTTTTTCCTTATTTTGGAACAGATATAAAATACTAATTTGGAAATCTTTGGAAAGTTTTTCTTAAGAAAATAATGTTTTTTAGAATGTTTGCAAACCCTTCCCTCTCACTTTCTTTTGTGCCCCTTCTCTGTAACGCGGAAATTCTCAGGACCTTATGGCGCCAGGACCCTATCAACTACCGTCCACTATGCCCTCTGCATCAAGATTGGTGATGAAAATTTTATGAAAAGAACCCTGAACTTTTTCAATTTATTATTATGTGGTCCTTCTAGGGTTTCAGTCAGAATCTCGCAGTATAAAGTTCTTTACGATTTTGGATCTGGATCTACATATGTTCATACAAAGTTTCTCAAGATTTGCTCAGATAGCTCTAACACAATATGAAGTTCTTCATATTTTTTGATAAATAACATGCAGTCATATGAAAAGATCCAACAAGATCCATGGATTTATTTGTTTTCATACAAGATCTGCATACATAACCAACAAGTTCTTTCAAAAAATTCAAACGGAACCAGAGATTCGTATACAAAGATCCTAAATTTCGAATCAAGATCCTTCCAGATCCAACCGGATTCAACACAAAAGTAGAAAGAACGACCGGATCCAACACAAAAACAAACGGATCCGGTCGGGATCGGGGCAGAGGTCACCGGAGTGCGGAGGTCATCGCAGCCCCGCAAGGCCGGCTCCGGCGTGGCGGCGTGGTTCCGGCGTGGGCGCGCGCGTGCATGCCTGGTGGCGCGCGTGGCTCCGGTGTGCCGACCTCCCGGTGTCGATCTGCAACCGGCGTGCCGGCCTCGATCTGCAATCGACGGCTGTCGAAGTCGCTCTGGCCGCCGCCGGCCGCCGCTGACCTTCATGGCTCGAGCACCCAGGACGCGGGAAAGGAGGCGGGGTGGCCGGCCGCTGGAGGAGGACGGAGGCCGGTGGGAGGGCGGCGTGGCGGGGAGAGGTGGCGGTGAGGCCCAGCGGCGGTGGGAGAGGCAGGGGAGGGGACGGGGATGGGTCTGACCGATCTAGGGTTTGTGGCATTCGGGCGCATTATATATCATCCTGGGCCAGGACTGCGGGTCTTATCTCAACAAGAGTAGGGGGTTTTGTGCAAAAATACCATGCACGAATCTCCAACGGGTATGTTCGGTGCGCGATTAAGTCCTGGCGCCCTAAGGTCCTGAAATCGTCGTTTTCCACCCTCTCTACTCCTTTTTCTCTCGATTCCCATCAAGCTATTCCCCTCTTATTTCTTTGCAATTTCTAATTTTAGATTAGAAGGAAAGGCCACATCTTTAGCTCTTGACCAAAGCGCAGCAGCCCACCTGACCTCTCCAACCGAAGCCCACTCCCTCCTGTTGTCTCCTTCATCTTCCTGTACGGCACCACATCCAGGACCTACACGCTGCACTCCTGAAGGATGGGACGTCCATCGACCATCGATTCTCCTCTTCCCCTCCTCAAAAACTAGCCCCATATCCCTCTGTTAACCCTAGCCTCTCTCCTATCCCATCCTAGCACCGCCGCCACTTTGTTTTTCCTCTCGTCCACTCGCTCGCTCTACTTCTCCTGCAAGCACGCGAGCGTGCACGCTTGCCTTGCCTTCGACCTCGAAATCTTACTCGCTCACCTTCTGTGATACCGCCTTCCGGAGCTCGCCCGAATTCACTTCTACATGCAGCCACGTCCTGAGCGGGAGCGCCCGCCTCCTGCTTCCTCTCGTCGTCAAGCCCGCTCCCGAGCACCACCGCCGCAAGACTGTCGTCGCCATGATTGACCTCAAGCCGAGCTGAGTACACAAGGAGAACTGCCTCTTCTTCCTCTACCTCCTGGCGCAAGGAATCACGCCGAGGGAAGCTGTACGTGACGCAATCTTCACCAACATCTACTCCGTCCGCCGTGCTCCGGTGATGGTTCCGGCCGTCCTCGTGCTCCTCTGTCTTCCCCAACCCTTCAGAAAGCTTTGTGGTGAGCTCCCTGTCCTCTTGGAGCTCTTCCCCCTCTCATTTATGTCCTCAGATGATCTATCAGTGCGGACTGCCGTTTCCTTCCGTAGGTCCTCGTCGCCGGCTGCTCCTCGATGGCTCCCAGCTCCCCGCGTCGCTTGGAATTGATTCCCTGCAGCAACGCGCATCTCCCGCTCCCACTCCAGCGTCCCGGTTCGCCCTCTGCTGCCCTTCTATGCTCGCCGGCCGGCCACCATGGCTACCGGATCCCCGAAAAGCAAGGTCAACTTTGGCGTGACCTTCTCTGTTACAAACTCTCAAGTGCAGCCTAACCGGTTCGTTCCTTTAGCGTTGATCTGCAGGTCTTGAGTTTGATCCCTGGGTTCCGGGAATAATCCCATCTTTTTGTTGTCCAGATCCGGCGCTCCTGTTGGGCCTCGTCCCAGTTCAGCCCGAGGAGATCCGCGCCCCGTGCGACAGTTTCTATCTGTCACCTCTTGGGCGCAGGTCCGGCCTAGCTTTCTGTTTTTTTCCCTAAAAATTCCTGCAAGTATTTGAATCTTGCATAATTTGTATCTTTCAAACCGTAACTCAAAATAAAAAGTATTTTATATGAAAGTTGTTTAGAAAAATGTGTAGAATTTGAATATACCATCCATATGCTTGTTTGCATCTTTAATCATGTCGTGACGTGATAGTTTGCATTACACCTAACAAATAACATATGAAGTAATTGTGAATTGCCAATTATGGTTTCACCACTTCATTTAATTTTGTGTAGCTCACCCATATCTTGTCCTTGCCATGCTAATCAACATATAAATTGTCGTGTAGTAAAACAACTTGAACCCTATATGTGTATGTCGAGATTCTTATTCTGCTTAATTTGGATAAGTTGCATTGCATCATAATTGCCATGTCATGCATGCATACATTCACATGATCATGCTGATTCTTTTGCCGTAGAAGTAAGTGTTGCATACATTGTTTCTTGTAGTGATTTGCTTCTTTGTGGATAGGCCGCTTCATGGTGATGTGAGCAACGACAAGTTCTTCAGGAGTTTCTCGACAATCTTTTCAGGCGAGCCCTTTTCTCTCTACCCATTTAACACTTTTGCTCTCGCTAGCTCTATATTCTAGCCTTGTGTCACGATGCTTTGTTCGAGTCACGTGTCCTATCCACCGGTTTATCCAAAGCAAAGCCATAGAACCTTCCATACATCCTATTAACCGTGGGTTTGTTGTTCGAGTAGGCCTTGCAAGTCGTAGGCATGTCCAGGTTCTTTCAAGTGGTTTATTCTAGTGGGTTGGGAAAGTTATCATATGCTCTACTTTATGGATATATGTTGTTGGAGATAATCATGGCTTACTTTAATGTTAATGATTAAAATTGAGTTAAGCAGAGGCATCGGTGAGTCATTTTGTCGGTTTTACGATGGCTCACTTGTGTCCCCTAGGACCCCGAGATCGCATGAACTGTTCTGAGACTGAGCGCTCTAACCAAACGTGGGTACGTTTACGGGCCTCTCCTCGATCACTGCCAGAATCTACATACTTGTCCAGTGGCCACAACTAGTTCGCGGCGTTTCTATTTGGTTCTTGTCGGCGTGCAGCTCTTGTTTCTTATGGTCCGATTATTTATTTTGGGGGAAGCCCCAGAGTGCCTTGTAACCCCTTTGTTTCTGCACGCTCGTGTAGGTGCGGGACGACTGCAGGTGGGCACCCTCCCCAGAGAGAGGTTCCATCCCATTATGCAGCGCCGACACAAATAGCTAAGTCCGTTCAGAGATTCAGCCAGACTCTCGATATGGGTTAAACTTAGTTAGGTGGCTTCCTGGACTTGTTTGTAGTGAAGGAGAGTGCGAGTCGTGACCTCCTGCCGGCACACCATCGGAAGTGTGCTTCATCATGTGGCATTAAGGGGTGATCGTGCGTTTGGGTACATTTGGGCACCCCTGCAGGGTTAAATCTTTTCGAAAAGCCGTGTCTGCGATTATGGACGACTTGGAGCTGTACTACTCGATCATAGAACAACTTGCACCTGCTATTTCAATACTAATAAATTTGTGTAGTAAGCTAGCACAACTACAACAATAAATCTGCAATAAAACCTGGTAACTGTGTGAGTGCCTTTGATACTTGCTTCTTTGTTTGGTCACGAGGAGGTCATTCATCGGCTGGGTTATGTTTGGTGTTAGTTTCTAGTTGGTTACTTTTATGCGCTCTCTTATCTTATTCTATTTAGACGAAAGTTGTAGTATGTCTCTGTAGTTTAGTGCTTTTGTTGCCGCTAAGTCCACCATATAGCCTGTAGGCAAGCACAGTTGAATTCCAGTCTCGCGAGTACGTGCCTCGGTACTCACCCTCGTTTTTCTCTCTTTCTCCCTCCTTTTCGGCAACCGTTGGCCCGATTCTTTTGCACATGTATGGGAGCGACGACGTTAGCAAGGTTACCCTTCCGGCTTGGCCTGGGCAGGGTTTGGACGCCATCGTTTATCTTCAGGCCGCTTAGGCCCATTTGTATTTTGTCCGTACTCGGATACTATTTGTTTTATGTATGATTTGGATCTTTGTATTATATATTTAGATACTTTGACTCGTGGAGTCTTCGTGGATATATTATATATTCTTTTGTGGGTTTCATCGTAAACTTGTATAACTGTTGCTACCTTGATTCTACCCGCATCACGTGCATGTTGCGACGTGCACGAGGCGCTTGGTGGTGCGTTTTCAAAGCGACACCGTGTAGATTGTGGCAGAAGCGCTATCATCTGCAAGGTGCCGATCTTGGGGCGTCACAGTTTGGAGCAATTTGAGGATGAGTAAGAGAGCAGGAAGTAGTTGTTCCCGGTATGATTAGAAGGGTGTTCCTAGTGCGATTAAATGTTAAAAAAATTCAAATATTTTCATTTTTGTAGATTACTTTGGTTTTTAGATATTTTTTAAAAAAATTGTTGATTTTTTATATTTTTAAAATATTTTTAGATTATTAAATTTTATTGCTGACGCACTAAACAATCTACTGTTGGCGCGCCATGTTATCCCAGGCTGGTGCATCAGCAGTAACTGATTATCGCTGATGCACCATTAGTGCGCCAGAAATAACTGATTATCACTGGTGAGCTAGCACTCACATACCACAAGTATGCCAACAGTAGCCTAATGAGCCTGCTAGCGGTAGGATTTTTCCCGAAAATGTAAATCTGAACCTGGGCTCATATGTGCTCGTTTTCTAGACCACTCGTTTATTGTAAAGATTGGTCGTACTCGAAATGTATTCAAGTCGTATGCCTATCTACTATATACTAAAAGCACAATACGGGGTTCTAAAATAGAGACACCACGTTAATCCACATCACCTTAATTATTTAGACAGTTAGATCTATAATTAATGAGTGAGATTAAAAGATCTAAAAGTTACGTACATACAAATATATAGTCCAATTCATATCTACCGTTGATGTAAAAAACAAAAAGCAACATAGATTGGGTCCATCACGTCACGTACACAGGGGTTATAGGTCTAGAGTCCAAATTCACGTGCACATGGCTGATGTAAAAAAACAAAAAGAACCTAGGTTAGGTCCATCACGTTATGTACACAGGAGTTAGGCCTAGAGTCCAAATTCACGTATACATGACTCCAATAGAAGTATTAATATGGATCAGTTTTATAGTTTATTAAATTAATTAGGGCTATTAGATTTCAAGGTTAGGCACTTACAACAAAAGTAGGAGAAAATATTATACCGTGGGACTATTTTCTCCCAATAGAAAATATACACATCTCTAATAAAGTTATCATGTTAACCCATATCATCCAAATTTATTTTGATAGTTAAATTTAAAATATACAGCTAGGATTTATCGAAGATTAATAGTCACCTAGTACATAGTTCAGTTTAAGTCGATTTGATGCGCTCCATGGTCATATTAGGTAAAACCTGAAAAGAAAACCTAAATAGTCTAAATCTTACATAATCTATATGGAAGAGATGTATCTCCATAAAACTCTAATTACAAGCTTTTCTTTCACGTTCAAGATTAAGCTGGTCGATTGCCTCCTTTAGGAAAAAAAACTCGTGTGTCCGAGACAGCTACGAATTGCTCGCCTCCTCAAATAAATAAATTATTGATTCTTACGAGTGTCCATACCTGTGTTACATTAGAGTAGAGGACCATGCATATGCATCTGAATGCGGTCAATAATGCAAAAAAGAAAAAATATAAGTGATATGTAATGCCTAGCTACCAATGAATTATATAATCCAAGTTTGATAGTAATGCTAATCCAAAAAATTGGTCGATATATTTTTGCCTTCCAGCACTAATACGTCGATGTAATTATTATTTTTTGCTAAACGTATTTGTGATGTCTCAACAACAATCTCTTAAAAAATGGCAGATTAAGCTAGCTAATTGCCTCTTCCAGGAAAAAAATTGTATGTTCAGGCTAGCTACGAATTACTAGCCTCCTCAAAATATTCGTAGTTACGTAAATTATATAATTCATTTTTACACGATCTATGATTGCATTTACTTAAAAGAAAACTCTAGTACTGTAGGTGGGACATTCTGGCGGTAGTCTGGGCTTACTGAAAAAAATAACCAGAAGAGTTAGCATGTGAGAGGCGGACTTTGGCTGCAAAAAGCATACAATACCTACCGTGGCGTTATATGAGGATTGGCCATCAGTAGCAGTAGCACTTCATACGCATAGGCACACTGGTCGTGCATTGTCTGTTTTTGGTTGCTTCAACATTATTATTTTTGGTCTGAGAGCTATTATGTGATCTCTAGATATTTATATTGTTGATTAATATTTTCTTCTTATATTATGGATGGAATTTGAGACCTGACAAATTTATTTATTAAAAAGATTTATGTTTTTCTATATAGCTACTGCAACCTAGAAAAAACTTTGTGGTTCTGATTTTGTGACTATTGTAAAAACTTCAAACATGATATTTTAAAGTTAATTCCAAAGTGAACAATAAAATAAAATATGGTTTACTTTCGTTAGACATAGTTTGCAACTTGAGGGCGTAATATGGTGAAGCAGACGCATATGAACTCCGAGAGCGAAAAGAGGTGTTAGTATTGATTGGAGAATCATTATAATATTATGCTGGGTGTGTGTAAGGATCGAGTTGAACATACATATGTACCAAGATATAAATGCATATAATTTAGTTCTATCTACTCATAAAGGTATAGTTGCTAGACAATTATAAAATACATGTGGTTTTGTTTGAACTTTCACAACCGTGTTCTTCATGCTTTTAGTTGCTAGAGAGAGAGAATTGTGTTGACCGGTACATTTGTCAACATAATTTGATTAACTTCTCATCAGATTTTTTCGTTGATAGAACAATAATTTGCTCTGTCCGATCAAAGCATCAAAAGATATGTATCCAATTTTTGTTGCTGATGAATCTGGATCAGCTATGTGGCTTTTAATGAATATAGTGTCAAAGGTAGCTTTTGATTTTATTTTCTTTCATTTGAGTTTTGTTTAGTTAGTTAAAAATATAAATTTGTAGACAGCTGGTACTATCCCAACATATGAATAGGTGAGCGCCGGTACACTACAAAATCAACCACCCCCCATCCCAACATTGTCGAGCATCAGAAAAAGATTACATGGTGGAGCGTTGATTTTTAACCAAAAGATTGAATCGATGACATGTTAAAACTTATTGTGTATAAAATAGCATATGTGTAGAGCTAAAGATCTATGTTGCGTCCATATAGTGCGTTAGGTTGGTTTGTGTGTTCTCGCAAGTCATTGCCTGATTGTACAAACATGTTATAAAGAAGATATGAATTAGTAAAATTAGTTTTTTGTATAAATAAATTTCATAATTATTTTTCTATTTCTTTAAAGACAATAACCATATGCAAAATAAAGGTTAACATTGCACCATAAATATTTTCTCATGCCTTGAAATCACTTCAAAGGCGGTAATATAAGGAACAAAGCGATTATGTAAGATAAATATTAATACATTTGACATAGTACACAAGATCTTCTCATCTTTGCGTGGAACCTCTCTCCATTAATTATAATCTTATAATATAAGTTCTTATCGAGCCGTAAAGTATTTTTGGAGATATTCAGACCTTGACCTCGCATTTGCGAGGGCCGCTGTGCTAGTTTCTAAAACAGCAGATTGCGTTTCCTCTGCGGGTACCTAACGTTGCACTCCACTAACGCGCGTTGTTGGCAGATAACTGTCGGTAAGAAGGAGGCTGTAGACTGGTCTCCCCTCATCGCATAGATAAAAGAATCGCCTGTTAAGAAATTGAGACAACACCATGAAATCGACCCGCGTGAAAGACCAAGGGAAAGTCATGAAGCACAATCGCCGCAGGGGATTAAAACCGCAGACAAAATCCAGCGAGGAAAGCTAGAAGCGGGGATTTTATTGGAAGAAGAAGAGTAGAGGGGAGCCACCAGATCGAATCTAGCAAAATCCTGGAGGTTATTGGGTGGCAGGACATCAGATGTGAGCTCAACTTGGCCGGCGACGGGCCGACGTCGACAAGGGGAAAACTAGAGCTCTAAGTAATCTCGTCTTCTCCTCCAAATCAATGAGATCCGCCGCCCAGAACAGGGGCGAGCGCTCAGGAACTAGGAGGGCTAGAGAGGAAATACTATATTTATTGTATGTATCGGCCGTTCCTCCACCTTTTGTCATTGACTTTGGTCTCTCCGCTGGACATCAACGCCCCCACGCCGTCACACATCCGTTAGAACGAGGCCTACGTAGCCCACGAGTATCCGTTGTTTTCTAAGCTCTGTATTTCAGCTGAACCGCAGAAGCGGCACAGATTCTCATGACAGACGTATGGTTCAGAAAACGAGCTTAGGTGAGCTCGGGTGTAAAAACGCCCCGCCCGATTTTTCCCTACTAGTAAAAGAATGAAAAGAGCAACCATTCAAAAATAAAACCACAATGGACTTCTTGTCATTATAATAATTTAATACCAGATAGAAGTGGAGGGTGAGGAAGAAGACGCCCGCGACGGCCCATAACAATCCATACACCAGGAGGCAAACATTGCCCATCTTCTTCCGACTTTATACTTACTAGTTGAATGCCCGTGCGTTGCTACGGGCTGTTAATTTTGTCTTGCTACACCGATGGTCGTCTGTTCTTAATTTTTTTTGTCACTAATTTGTTTGTGTGTATGTCTTTTCTTTCTTTTGAAGAATTGATAATATCTATTTTGTTCCATGCATGATCTACAAAAAAGCAAACTATATGTTGAATATTAAATTATATGTGATTTTATCAAACTTGCATACTCCCTCCGACCACTAATACCTGTCTCGGACAGGATGTATCTAGATACTAAAAAGAGTATGTTCTTAATATATTTCTCACTAATTTATTTGTGTGTAATGTCGTTCTTTCTTTTGAAGGATTGAGAATATATATTTTGCTCCACACATGATCTACAAAAAAGCAAACCATATGTTGAATATTAAATTATATGTTATTTTTATCAAACTTGCATAGAAGAATAACGATAATACTGTATGCACATCTCATATTGATTTTTTAAACCTATTTTTTTATTTGGCAAATCCCAAATTTTGCCCCAAAATCGATTAAATGGTGTAAGTTTCCCCTTACTAAAATGATACAACATAATTATCAACGTTCATATAATAATAATTATTAATATTTTTAAATTATACAAAAATCTTTTAATTGAGAATAAGTTTTTGATCAACAATTGGTTATGTATTAATAAAATCTAGCTAAATACCCGTGAGTTGCTACGAAATGATCCATTTCTTTATTTTTATGGCGTATTACTTGTAATACCCGTGTGCCACGTCACCACCCTCTATCTTTTAGAGACAGATGGCAAAAGCATGAATTTTTTAAATTCAGTAAAATTTGTTTGCACCAACTTCTGTTCTTCAGTGCGATGTTCATGTTGTTCGAGCAGCTGTACATCTTTCTGGTCCAAAAAAAAAAGTGATGGATGAAATTCTCTTGTGACATAGTAGTCTCATAGTAATGTACGTGAAGCTTGCTCGGGCGTCAAAGTGTAGCTTCCTAGCATAGACGTGACTGGATTATTTATACTGTATGCACATCTCATATTGATTTTTTAAACCTATTTTTTTATTTGGCAAATCCCAAATTTTGCCCCAAAATCGATTAAATGGTGTAAGTTTCCCCTTACTAAAATGATACAACATAATTATCAACGTTCATATAATAATAATTATTAATATTTTTAAATTATACAAAAAATCTTTTAATTGAGAATAAGTTTTTGATCAACAATTGGTTATGTATTAATAAAATCTAGTTAAATACCCGTGAGTTGCTACGAAATGATCCATTTCTTTATTTTTATGGCGTATTACTTGTAATACCCGTGTGCCACGTCACCACCCTCTATCTTTTAGAGACAGATGGCAAAAGCATGAATTTTTTAAATTCAGTAAAATTTGTTTGCACCAACTTCTGTTCTTCAGTGCGATGTTCATGTTGTTCGAGCAGCTGTACATCTTTCTGGTCCAAAAAAAAAGTGATGGATGAAATTCTCTTGTGACATAGTAGTCTCATAGTAATGTACGTGAAGCTTGCTCGGGCGTCAAAGTGTAGCTTCCTAGCATAGACGTGACTGGATTATTTATACTGTATGCACATCTCATATTGATTTTTTAAACCTATTTTTTTATTTGGCAAATCCCAAATTTTGCCCCAAAATCGATTAAATGGTGTAAGTTTCCCCTTACTAAAATGATACAACATAATTATCAACGTTCATATAATAATAATTATTAATATTTTTAAATTATACAAAAAATCTTTTAATTGAGAATAAGTTTTTGATCAACAATTGGTTATGTATTAATAAAATCTAGTTAAATACCCGTGAGTTGCTACGAAATGATCCATTTCTTTATTTTTATGGCGTATTACTTGTAATACCCGTGTGCCACGTCACCACCCTCTATCTTTTAGAGACAGATGGCAAAAGCATGAATTTTTTAAATTCAGTAAAATTTGTTTGCACCAACTTCTGTTCTTCAGTGCGATGTTCATGTTGTTCGAGCAGCTGTACATCTTTCTGGTCCAAAAAAAAGTGATGGATGAAATTCTCTTGTGACATAGTAGTCTCATAGTAATGTACGTGAAGCTTGCTCGGGCGTCAAAGTGTAGCTTCCTAGCATAGACGTGACTGGATTATTTGCACACCATTGCCACCTACACTCATTAGTCCTCGAGCTGCTCCGTGCCTCGCGCCTGTCGAGGAGCGGATAAGCGTGTCCATGACGGACTCGATGGTCACCACAATGTTTAATTGGAGTTCACCTTTGATGTTAGTCTGCCGTAGTGACGACTCCAGGGACGAACGAAAATTTAGAAAAGAAGTTCACCACAAACACTCAACATTCAGAAATTTTGTTCTACTTATGCATGTTAAAAAGTTCAGTCAAAGCATGCTAGAAACTTGAGTCTGTTTATCATCAGTTCAACTCACTTGGATAGACCATGATTCACGCATGCTGCAAGAAACTGCATTCATCCACGATCTTCTCCAGTACGAAGCTAGCCTCGTCCGCCTTCCTGTCGTCACCCCTACCCCTCTCGCCAGCTGATGACAATATGAGCCAGAGTGCAATGCCCGCTAGCTCGCCACCATGGCGTTGAGGACCCGTAGACCCAGCCTGAAGTGCGCGGCTCCCGTCGGCCAGGACACGGTAACTCGCTGCACTCGGCATGGCACTTTCTTGATCAGGTCATTGTAGCTCGCGTCGTCGTGCTTGTACATGCCGATGCGCATGTCGTAGAGCAGCCCCATGACGGGGTTGATGGCGCCCGCCCCCCACTCATCAACACCCCGTAGTTCCCTCCCTCGGTCTACTCCATGTAGACCATGCCGTACATCTGTTCAAGGCGTCTCGACTCGTCGTTTGGTTCGGCATCACAGAGGCTCCGTGTCAGCAGAACGTATGTCAGGGTGTTCGGCGCCACGCCCGGGCGCACCATCTTTGCCTTGAGCTAGCCCTTGTTGAAGATGACCACCAGTAGGACTCATCGCCCCAACAACATCTCTTTCGTCGGCAATTGGCTGCCTGGCATCAAATAGAACAATCGAGATGAAAGTCTCTTATCGCTTTTACCAGAGAGCTCGTGTATATGTAAGATGGGCAAGAGTCCAGAGCGGAGACCACCTGCCACGAAACATTACCTAAACCAATGGAAACGGATCGATCAGAAAACAGAGATGTAACTCGTGCGATGGCAGGATTGCGGGGCGACGGACGGACAAAGACCCATCACCAAAACCACACGGACGAAAACGTAAAGTGGGACGTACCAAAACGTATTTACCATCACGACCATAAGCAACTTTATTAGTAGAGATAGCAAACAATGCCCGTGCGTTGCAACGGGTTGATATATTTTAGTATCGACCCACACATGACTGAACTATAAATTCCTTACAATGCAACGATCAACACTATAATTCGTATAAAAAAATAAAAAGTACATAAAATTAGATCAATATAATAATTCAAATATGTTCGAAATTGATCTATTTTTATTTTTATTATCTCTTTATTTGATTAATTGTAGAGAAAGCTTTAATGTTTCTTCCTGTGTACCCTAATTTACATGATTTATTACCTTCAAGATGGGATTATTTCCCCTTTCTTTTCTATGTCCTCCCTCCTCTCGCCCCTGTTGATAGACTTCTTCACCCTGGTCTGCTCCCCCCTCTTCTCCGACGGTGTTGTCGTTTGGGATTGAGAAGGATGTGTTGCCAGGTTGTACAGAGTAGTCTAGGTCTTGTGTGCGGCTGCTTGCCGGTGTTTGCCATTTTGCCATTAGAAGGGAGGGCTCCAGATCTTTTGGGCTGGATCTGCCGTTGCCTGGAGATTTTCTTCCTCGTCTCGGTGCTCTGGTGGATAGAGCTGAATACGGTGGTCGACGGTCTCATCATGGACTCCAATAATAAAGCTCAGGTAGACATAAAGAACTCGTGCGATGACAGGACTTTTGGACTCGAGATCGAAGTCATCGAACGAAAGGGTACCGTCACGTATGAAAGCGTAAAGTGGACGGGCGACGCCCATGCGTTGCTATGGCCTACTAAAATTAAGGCAAATGCACAGATAATAATATGGTTTACTGAAGTTACACAAATCAAACTCTAAACGATCTACCATCCTAGTTTACCAGGCTGAACTCATCGACCTTGCATGATTTTTCATCCAATTCCAGCATGAATAAACAAACCATGTAGATTTCTATTTATATACTCCAATCAAAAGAGTGAGCACCGTTGCATCTAAGCTAGCTTTGGTCTGATCAACTTTGAATAGTGTAGGCCAGTGGGTAAGATTCAGGTACACCTAGTGCGGCACGGCTCCATTAGTAATCCTCGTTTCCATCTTATATAGTGGTGTTGCTGCACCACGGAAAGAAGCAGACTCACGGCGGCTGCCTCCCGGCTCTTTGGCATCCAGTTCTTTTATGCTGTCCTCCTAGTATGCCCGGCCCTGAGGCGTGCCGCGAAGACCAACAAGATGGCCGCCCGGGCGCTTGCCGACTCCACCGGTCCATGTCCGCGCAACCCCCACCAGCGAAAGGCTGGGCACTGTTACTGTTAGTCTTCAGGTCGCTACCGTTGCACACAACCAGGATATCCTTGCCGGCCGATGGAGATGCTAGTCGGGAGGCGTCGTGGGCGCTGTAACCTGTCAGGGCTGCCTCCGTGCCGGGAGGTCGAGGCCATGTCCGCTGCCTCCGTGGGCGTCGTAGGGGCTGCCTCCTTGCCCGGCGGTCGAGGCCACGCCGCCAAGATCCCGTGCATCTCCGCTCTCGGAGTCGAGGCCATGGCCATGCCCATACGGTCGTGCCTCGCGTTTGATGGAGCATCCGCTGCTGTGTCGAGCGCTCCCTGTCTTGTAGGAACTCGAGAGGCTATGATGGCGTCGCGCACTGCACGTTGGTCGCTCCCTCTGTGGTGTAGCCGTGTAGCAGGACTGCAGGAGTGCACGCGCCGGAAGCCTTCGTATCGTTCGCCGCCGCTATGTGAGGATGCTAAACAAGAGTGGCGTCGGCCGCCGCTGCCGCTCTCCAGCTAGGATGCAGGGCAAAAGAGTCTGCGCAACTCCTCCACGGCTCCGTCCACTCGGCCTGCTCACCGGCCCAACCGCCCGATCGACAGTGAGGAGATGCGACGGCAGCGAGGGAATCAGGAAGGGTGGTTCATGGCCCATGGGTGGCTTACAGGAATATGCACCGCTGAGCGCCGAGGCTGGGGTGGCCTGCCATCCAGCGACCCCGTATGAAGTATCGCGAAGGCTGAGCGCCGAGGCTGGGGTGGCCTGCCGTCCAGCGACCCCGTATGAAGTATCGCGAAGGATGGGGAGTAGCGTGGTACGGCAGAGGAATCGGGAAGCGTTCCGGGTTTTAGATAGTGTATGTAGAACGGACTCTGGCGCGAGCGCGACGGACGGAGCGACGGACGGAACGAAAATTAGCAACACACGAGGAGGACGGACGAAGACGTAAACGAGGACGGGCGAAAACGTATTACCATCACATCCTCAAGCCGTATTATTAGTAGAGATAGTTAACGATGCAACTAGGATACTTGTGGAAAAAAGGTCATTGATTTCGTTTTGTAAGGCTCATTTATTCCGGTTGTAGCAATCAGGACTAACAAAGCGGGACTAAAGGTTAGAGCCTTTAGTCCCGGTTGTTTACGAACCGGGACCAATGAGCCTCCACCTGGCCTGGGTCATGTTCTGCGGCTGGAGGACTTTTGGTCCTGGTTCGTAACAAAGACCGGGACTAAAGGTCCGTTCGGAATAAAATTTGTATTTTTTTTCGGAATTTCTCTATTTTTCTTTAGGGATTTCTATTTTCGTGCCCCTGGTTCGTTAGTTATACTCAGTTTTCCCCAGCCGCTTAACTTTTCCTCAGTTTTCCCCTCGCTCTAGTTTGAAACCCCTCGCAGACGCTCGGACGGGAGGGTTGCCGTCTGGTCAGAGGCCTTGACCATTACCGGTGACGGCTAGGGAGCCGCGGTGGTTGTGAATTGACCGATGCTTTTGAATGGTGCTGACGGGTAGGGTCAGGAGACACGTCGGAGCAGCCATCCATCTATCGCTGACGTGTGGGCCATTTTATTTCCTGATTGTATACGCGGTGCTGCCAATGACAAATGGGGCCTCTCTATAGGGCTACCGCAGCCAATGACCAGTGGGGTCGTGTATTTTTCAGGAAAAGACATATATTGCCGCTCTGTGGGGCCTCCGCAGCCAATGACCAATGGGGCCGCTCTGTGGGGCTGCCGCAGCCAATGACCAGTGGGGTCGTCTATTTATTTAGAGAAAATCATATATTGCCGCTCTGTGGGGCCTCCACAGCCAATGACCGCTGGGGTCATCTATTTATTTAGAGAAAATCATATAGAGCCGCTTTGTGGGGCCGCCTCAGCCAATGACCGCTGGGGTCGCCCTTTTTCTTAAGCTAGACCCAGCAGGTGACTATTTTCGCTAGAGAGAAGCAACAAGTTCGCTAATTAATTTTTCTTAAGCTAGACCCAGCAGGTGACTATTTTCGCAGCTTAATCTAAAGTGAATCTTATGCTAAATATGGCTGGAACCTAGTGTTGTGTATCTCATTAGTCATCGGAGAATCGCTGGCAGCTCGTTCCCCACCCTCGGACGGAGCAGCCATCGCCGGCGCCTCGTCACGCCGCCGGCTCTGTCCCCCGACGGCGTCGGACGGACTGCGGTGCTGCATGTCAACCACGGCTCCAGCACTTATTTTGTCCGCACGCATTGTACCCACCGCAGGAAAGTCCGCCGCAAGCAGATTCGCCGCCCACGACGACCGGGATTTGTTCCGCGCACCAATTGGTAATATAGCTTGGTAAGACCTCCGCTTCCGCCTCCCCCGCCCCCTAATCGATTCGGTTCCCGTAATTTATTGGAGTTTGCAGGTGCGAAATAGTCCTCAATGTCTGGTCGTAGCGGGTACACCAGTGAGGGTGGGGATTCGATCATGTCGTGGCCACGTTCTACTTCTCCTACCTCGTCGGAAGTGCAGGTATCTAGCTTCTGCCCTCTGTACTACCGTTGAATTTAAGTGCCGCCATGGCCTGTTGGAGTGATTTCAGTTGTTCTTTTTTCCATTATTGTTACAGTTCGCCAGGCAAGCCGATGATCCATGGTACATTGCATACCAAGATGAACCAACCCAGTGGTGTAGCCAGAGGATGGATTTGGAGGAGAATGTGGCCAATTTAGGTGATGAATTGGCCCGTAAAAACCTGATGATATTCGAGCTGAAGCGTACTGTGGAGGAAGAAAAGAAGAATTCAGAGCTTATTCGCAAGGAGAAGTTGATACTTGAGACAGATCTTGCCGTATCTGATCAAGTGGTAGAAAATCTAGAACATGAACTTCAAGTGATGGGAGAGGCGAAAAGTAGATTCATCTGGGCAGTTTTATTAGGTGTCATCCCTGTCCTAGCAGTTATGTGGTTGTGGTAGATGATTTAGATAGTATAGAATTGTTATTCAGTAGATGGCTCTAACCACTGTATTTTGGTGTGGCTCTAACCACTGTATTTTGGCGTACAATTTCCTAGTTGTGCTAAGTAATGCGCGCGATAATTTTGGCATGCATGAACATCTTATAAAAGTGAAGCGATCCCAAAAGTGAATTTGGATGAGTTACAAAAGTAAAGGGATCCCAAAAGTGAAAGCATGTACCAGCCTCTCGGATCAAATACATATCAATCTTTCCAATCAAGTTGGGATAGAATTCAAATCATACATTCGGATGTACAGGGACACATCGAGAAAGTGGAGAAGCTTTTTTTGAGACGGAGGTAGTAGTTCGAACAATTTTATCCCAAATTGAAATTGAAAAATACAAATTTATCATAATTTATCCCAATTTGCGACGTTGAACACGGCCGAGCATCGATGGGCTAGAAGGGCCTGGACGACGGGCGGCTGAGGGGTGGTCATCTGCGCCATCCGTAAACTTGGACATGGAGGAGGGCTGGATCTGCGACTTCGCAACCACTCTTGGCACCGCCGCCGTCTTGGTGGCTGGATCTGCGCCATCCGCAAACTCGGACATGGAGGAGGGCTGGATCTGCGCCATCACAGCGATGTTGTAGGCGATGGCTTCAATCGTCTTGGCATCGATGACCACTGTCAACACGGCCGCCGTCTTGATGTCCATCAGCAACAGATCTGAGGAGGGCAACGGAAATGAGACATCGGCAGGCTCCAACATTGAAGGCTGGATCTGCGCCGTCGCAGCGATGTTGTAGGCGATGGCTTCAATCGTCTTGGCATCGATGACCACTGTCGACACGGCCGCCGTCTTGGTGTCCATCAGCAACAGATCTGAGGAGGGCAACGGAAGTGAGACATCGGCAGGCTCCGACATTGAAGGCTGGATCTGCGCCGTCGCAGCGATGTTGTAGGTCGCAGCAATGTTATAGGCGATGGCTTCAAGACGATCGATGAGCACTGTCGACACGGCCGCCGTCTTGGTGTCCATCAGCAACAGATCTAAGGAGGGTAATGGAAGTGAGACATCGGCAGGCACCGACATTGAAGGCTGGATCTGTGCCGTCGCAGCGATGTTGTAGGTGATGGCTTCAATCGTCTTGGCATCGGTGAGCACTGTCGGCACGGCCACCGTCTTGGTGTTCTTCATCATCAACAGATCTGAGAAGATAAACGAAAGTGAGACAGAGAGAGACATTTCAACTATTTCTGAGGGTTAGATCCTCACCGGCACTCTTAGATCCTCACCGGCACTCTTAGATCCACGCCGCCGCACGGTTAGATCCACGCCGCCGCACGCACGGTTAGATCCGCGCGGCCGCACGCTGCAGTTCCGCGCGGCCGCACGCACGGTTAGATCCGCGCCGCCGCACGCACGCACGCTGCAGATCCGCGCCGCCGTGACCGCCAGAGTAAGAGAGGAAGATGCGACTGCTAGGGTTGGTAGGTATGTGCTCTGCTCTTCTCTATGTATGCGTCCATCGAGGTAGAGAGAGATATACAGGCCATACGATCATAAATGATCCCACGGTGCAAGCGTACGTTGAGCTATCAACCAACCAAGATCCGTGTGACATACATTTCGACCAATCAGATATCAGCCAGTGAGTACAAGTGAGGAAAACTGAGTAGAACTAAGAGGGGGAAAAATGAGGAAATGTTTATCGGAAGGGCAAAACTGAGTAGGACTGAGTAAAATAAGTGGACCCGGAGGGGGAAAACTGAGTAAAACTAAGTAAAACAGGGGCACCCAAATAATAAAGGGAGTAAGGGAAATTGAAGCTTTTGGCATAAAAATTGTTAGACTGTGCTATTTGAACAATATAGTACATTTTGGCCGACATGATATTGTTTGCAATTCAAAGATACACAAGTGTGACGAATTTGGACTCATTTGGACAAAGTTTGTAAGCATAGTGGGTATTTGGGAGGTGTGTTGAGTAGAAAGCCCTGCATCTTCATAGCTAGTAGCTCATGGACTAGGAAGTGGTTTTGGGAAAAACTTCATATCTCTATATTTCCTTTTCCATTATTATTTCTCCAGGTTGTAGGTAACATAACAAGACTCCATGGGAAGGTTCCACCATGTTTTGAATTATTTTGAATTATTTTGAATTATTTTGAATTAAACTAAACCCAAAACTATATTTTTTGAGTTTAGTCACTTAGAAAATGATAAATTTCCTTTTCCATTATTATTTCTCTAGGTTGTAGGTAACATAACAAGACTCCATGGGAAGGTTCCAGCATGTTTTGAATTATTTTGATTTTTTTTGAATTAAACAAAACCCCAAAACTATATTTTTGAGTTTAGTCACTTAGAAAATGATAAATGTGGCTTAAGCGATGAACTTATTCGAGGTGCATGACCATAGAAAACTTGCAATAACACATACATTCAAATTAATTGTTCAAAATAAAATCTTTCTCTTGCTCCTGGTATGACTCGCTGGGTCAACCACCTTACTCCGGGTAACCCTACCAGGGATATTACCGGTGTCTACCTTCCTTTTGCCCTCTTTCGTGTTCTTCTTCTTCTTCTTCTTCTTCTTCTTCTTCTTCTTCTTCTTCTTCTTCTTCTTCTTCTTCTCTTCGGGTTATGCCAAGACCGAGACAACCATATCATACGAAGTTTGTGCTCTTTCTTCTAATGCATTTTCTTCCCTTGCTTCTACAATCTGCTCTTGATCCATCGGTTTACCCAGCTCTCGATCAATTCCTTCACTCAGCTGGCTATGCATTGCTTCAACGGCCTCTAGATCCATCTGTTCCCTCTGCTCTCGATCCATCGGTTCAAGCAGCTCTCGATTCATCTGTTCAATCTGCTCTCGATCCATCGGTTCAAGCAGCTCTCGATCCATCGGTTCAAGCAGCTCTCGATTTATTGCTTCAATCTCCTCATGTTGAATTGCTGCTTCATTCTCCTCTGCATTTGCTGCTCCCGCCTGATCTTCCATTCCAAAAGCTGGGTCAACTGGATTTTTACAAAGCCTAGCAATGTGTCCAGGGGTTCCACAACGTTTGTACTTAGGTCGTCGAATCTGTGCACCACCCTCTGCACTAGCTCTGATCCTATTCTTCCTCGGCCTACCTGCCGGTCTAGTCAAAACTGGAGAGTACAGTTTGAAGCCTAGATCGACTTTCATCCATTGGTCTTTTCCCAACAAGGTAGGAACATTCATAGCATATGCAGCCCTAAATTTGGCAACAGAGAAATACTCTGACACATACTGATCAACTTCACCTTCTGCACCTGCTATAACACTCATGAAAAACAATGCGTGTATGCAGGGTATCCCACGGATCTGCCATTGCCTACAATGGCATGTCCTATCAACCAAACTCACTGGATACCTCCACTGCCTGTTTTTACTGTCAGTGTAGGTTACCTCAGCCTCCATTCCTTTTCTGATGCATTTCATCTTCAATTGTTTTGCCCTGGCATGCAAAGACTTAATCAAAGATGGGAGCATGAGATGGCCAACATATTTTGTGGCTGCAATTCTTTGACGTAGATCGATCTTTATCATGATCATCTGCCTAATCTTATCAAATATTTGCCACAGCATAAGCCCTTTCAATGACTTGACCTTTGCATTGAAACTCTCCGCAAGGTTACTTGTTACATAGTCTACCTTGCAAATTTCATTGAATTGGCTTCTTGACCATACCCTACCATGATGTTCATTCAAGTACTCCTTCACCCCAGGTTTTTGTTTATACAATACTTCCAAATGAAACTGATGCTTCCTAATGCTGCATGTGTATGCAGCTGGCCATAGGTTGTCAGTATAAACTTTACCCTTGAATTTCTTTGTAAAATTTTGTACCAAGTGTCGCATACATTCCCTATGCTCCACTCCAGGGAATACTGCTTCTACTGCACTCTCCAAACCTTTGCAAGCGTCTGTGTGGATAGCAAGTCCTGGTGGATGACCTATAAGGTCGCGCAAATTATGCAGAAACCAAGTCCAACTTTTCTCTGAGTCAACCTCCAAAACTCCATAAGCAACAGGGAACATCCAATTGTGTCCATCAACTGCAGTAGCAGCAACTAGCTGTCCTTTAAACCTGCCATGAAGAGCTGTTGCATCCACGGCCAAATAAGGCCTGCAACCTCCCAGAAAGCCTTTCCAGCAAGCTTTGAAACAAACAAAAGCCCTTCTAAAACATTCCTTCTGCATTATCCTCCCGCTTTTCAATTTGTAGGGAACTGTATGCTTGTCTATCGCTACAACACTGCCTGGACTAGCCATCTCCACTTCAACTTTGAAAGTGTAAAGCAACTGAAAGCTTTCATTCCATGGACCATTGATCCTGTCAAGAGCCATTTCCTTTGCATAGAACATCCTCATGTAAGGTATTTTTATATTAAACTTATCAGATATCAATTTTATGAGTGCTGTTGGACCAAGTGATGGAGTTTCTCTCAGACAATCTATGATTGCATCCGCCAACCACCTAGTCTTCGCTAGCTTTGATTTCTCCTCTGGCGCTCCCGCTCGTGGTGGACAAGTATGGTCGATCGAGTTATTCTTTATCTGAAACATAATTATAAGGGATGTCAGTAACAGTTAACAAATTTTACACCGTGATCTAAAATACACAACTGATTGGCGTAGTACCTGAACCACGGTGCTTCTGAGCATTGTGGATGCATGTAGCCTCCACTTACACCTCTTGTATGGGCACTGAACTGTGAACCTACCTGGCTCACTTTTAATAACCTCATAATCATTCTTGGTGAGAATGTAATATGTAGTAATTGCATTACGGCAGTCCATCATCATTTGAAATACGGTGCCTTCTGCAAGCTGAGGATCCTCCCTGTTCCACTCAATTGTTGGCAAGTCATCACCTTCGTAATCGGCTAAAACGAGGCTGTCATTGTTCTCATCCTTCTCTTCATCATCAGTGTCATCAAATCTGGCACCTTGTGCAATATCTTCCATGTATTGATCCTCCATTGCCTGCTTACTGCATCGATCTACCAATTCAGGAAACATCAACTCATCCTCATCATCTTAAGGAGACGAATCCTCAATCTCTGCATCGTCCTCCACATTGACCGCAGGAACGATCTGGATACCACTACCACTAGCACTGGGGACAGATGGTGCTGCTGTGGACCTACAAGGAGCGGGGCGGCGCACACGATTAGCAGATGCAGCAACACTAGAGAGACATGATGCCCGGCCACCTGATGATGCCCCAACACCAGATGATGCCTGGACCCTGTCCACATGGATTCAAATTTTACCGACACGTCAAGAATCATTTAAAGCAAAAAGAATTCCCATATCCTCGTCAGAAATTAGTGGAACATATCTTCCCTCCGTGCTATTGAAATATTGGAAATCAACTGAATCGCCAGAGCCCTAGGGGTACTGAGCGCAGATGTTATCTTTTAAATCCCTCAACAAGATGGTAGTTGCAACCCCCGCTGGGATGTAAAATCCGCTCACATTGCGTTCAGAATCACGCAAAAAGCTAGTATCCAGCCTAACCACCAGCCGAAAAGCCAGCGCTGGATCAATCCTATTTGAAAAGCAACGCAGTTAGTTGAGCAACAACGATTCGCGCTTAAAAACTGCTTACTGTTAATTCACATAGGCAGACGATGCTTACCTAGCTGGAATCCATACGTTAGATCCCTCCGATTCCTAATCTTCTCTGCCGTTGAGGGGCATAATCAGCACACCAGATGGCTGTACAAACTCTACCACGATAGGGGGTAGATCTAGTGGAGGCGGAGCCCTCTCCGCCTCCCGGGGGTGGTGGTGGGGGCGGGGGTGGCTCGGGGGCGGACGATGCCATAAGGTAGGAGGGCAGGACGGCGTGGCGGCGGAGGGGTGGTGTGTGAGCTCTTCCAGTCTCGGGCGGAGGGGAAAGCTTTTTTTTGAATGACAGACCGCCAGTCCGACGTGTCTTATTGGGTCAACAGTCAACACCATTCAAAAGCAACGGTCCATTCACAACCACCGCGACTCCCTAGCCGTCACCGGTAACGGTCTAAGGCCTCTGACCAGACGGCAACCCTCCCGTCCGAGCGTCTGCGAGGGGTTTCAAACTAGAGGGAGGGGAAAACTGAGGAAAAGTTAAGCGGCTGGGGAAAACTGAGCACAACTAAGGACCCGAGGGCACGAAAATAGAAATCCCTTTTCTTTATTTCTCTAATATCTAATCACATTTATTCTCATGTCAAATTAGATACTTATGGCTCTCACTCCATTCTCATGTCAAATTAAATACTTGTGGTCCTCACTTCCCGGTCGGTCACCCATCCTCACACTGCTCCACCCTTAGCACGCTTAACTTCTCTATTTCTTTTATAGTAGCTTCCAAGACTGTGCTTGCGACTTCTTGATATACACTTTGGAAACATATAATATTACTTTTTTAAATTCTAAATAAATTCACAAAATAAGCAACAATGATTAAGTAATAATAAGCATGAATGAATTCCAAATAATTTTTATACATAATTTAATTTTTAATAATTAAAATATTCAAAAAAGGCTAAAAAACTTGAAAAATTCGAAAATTAATAGACTTGTTAACCAAACAAGAGGGAGTACATTTTTTCATATATATATATGCATACTCGCACACCACACCACACACACATCTAGCTAGTAGCCTTCTAGCTTCTAAAAACTCCTATCAATCTCGAAGCCCAAGCGAGCGTCTAGAGCGACATACAACACTTGCTTGTCGCTTAGTGGAACTTTGGCCCAACCATATATAAGTTCATCATCATCTTCTTCTTCTTCCTCGTCGCCCTTCTTCTTGTTCTTCTTGATCCTCTTCTTCTCAAGCTTTGTCCCAATAGTAGCATTGGACAGATCGTATAGACTCGGAATTGATTTCTTGGTGGGGTTCGGCATAATCACTTGGAGGTCGTACACCGATGGAATTTGAATTCCGTATGATTGCAGTATGCGCACGTCATTGCCGATAGCCGCACCGCAGAATCTAATGGTAGGGTCCCCCAAGAAATCCCTGAGCAGCTGCGGCACATGATCGGTCCGACATATTTGGAAGACCAAAACCTCGGACGCCACCGAGAGTTGAAGGACGACGGCACGCTGATAGAGCTTATCGCGAGGGGTGGTGAACTCGCAGTCCAAGCCCACACATTTGATTGGTGCGGCGTCGAGGAACCGCTGCTTGACGGTGTGGAGCCACATCTCCACCATTGATGCAAAGAGAGTTTCCGTGATGGTGAATTCCATCCCTTCGGCGGTGATATTATGCACCCGTGTCGCCGGCTCCATTGAAATGAGAGGGAGAGAGAGAGAGAGCTCGATCGCTGACCGGTGCTATTAGTGTGGTTTTGGCGGTGATGCTATGGTGGTTTTGGAGGAGAGATTAGGAGAGGAGATGATGCATGATCAAGAAGCTTAATAGAAGGTTCCTTATATACTAGAGAGAGGAGGAAGAAGAAGAAGCGGCAGCCGGGGTGTGATTAGGCCGCCGGCCGGCGAGGTCTCCCGATGCGTCGTTGCAGATTACCGAAACGATCGAGTAATGGCCGCAACCATTCCAAAACGATCGCGGCGGCGTTAATTAGCGCGGGAGAGCGGCGGTTCGTTTGAACTGCCCTTTAGTCCCGGCTCGTGGAGCAAACCGGGACTAAAGGGTGCCCTATAGTCCCGGTTTTCGCCACGAGCCGGGACTAAAGGCCCAAAGGCATTTGTCCCGGTTGGTGGCTCAAACTGGAACTGAAGGGCCCATTTGAACCGGGAATAATGCCCCCTGGCCTACATTTTCAATTGAACAGGGACTAATGCCCCCTTTAACCGCGGACCGAACAGTTTGGGAACTAATGGGGGCGAATGGAAACCCTTTTTTTCTACTAGTGGGATGGGCCTGCCGGTCCCGCCACCCATCCGGCTAGCAAAGCTCGTCTATTCTTTTTATGGGATCCCATTTAGTGCTAGCGGGATTAGTGCATGCATGGAAACATTCTACCGGTGAAACCAGGCCAAAAAGTAGTACTCCCTCCGACTCATATTACTTTTTATTAATACGGATGTATCTACCACTAAATATGTTCAGATACATCTAAATTAGCAAAGAGATTATGGGTCAGAGAGAGTAGCTTGTTTGCTATAATTCCGTCATTCCTTTTTAGTCCCGACGGGACGAGTAGGTGGTAGCTGGATATCCCGTGGCTGTGCCGCTCGCAACATTTACATACAACGACGTAGCTGTCCAGAGCTCATACCTGGGCATTATTTTGGGCCAGGCCGGGTCGGGCCGGGCCGAGAGAAAGCCTGACTCAATTTTTCGCTGCCCAGGCCCGGCCTGGCTGTCGGGCCGCATTTTCTTGCCCAGGCCCAGCCCGTCGGGCCGGGCCTTCAGTAAATTTTTGTTTTTCCCATCCCAGGCCTAGCCCGACATGTCAATCGGGCCTGAAAATCCTACCCAAGCCCGGCCCGATAGCATGTTTTGGCCCGACGGGCCGGACCATTTTTAGGCCGGGTCGGGCCGGGTCGTCGGGCCGGGCTGCCCATGCCCAACTATGAGCTGTAAGTCCTGTCTAGCTTGCTTTGCTGGAACATTGAAGCATCAAATTCCGACAACTATATATATCTGCACAAGAATGAATGACGCAACTACTGGCATGTGATGTTTGGTGAAGCAATATATCTACACCACAAAATATGTGGAATCACCGATCCTCGGTAAATAACTAGCAACCCTATGCAGCCGAATCAAGTTTAATTGCTAGGGCCAAATGGTAAACTGTCGAATAAGAGGAACCAGGATGGGAATAAAAGTCGCCCAGCGTGGCAGTGCGTGTCTACCAGGGAGGGAATGGGATGCATTAGGGATTTTGTTGGCATAAACCCTCTATTTCAGGTCTAGAGATGAGGCATTTCTTGAGTTTTGTGACTTAGACAAGGCGCTTATTGTTGTCAGTTTTTAGAGTTAGTTAACCTAGTCCTAGTTGTTGGCATGTAACGAACTACTCCCTCCGTTCGGAAATATAAGATGTTTTAGTTTTGCGAAGTGAATGTATCTAGACATCTTTTAGTGTATAGGTTCACTCAAATCTATACACTAAAAGTGTTGAATATATAAGTAATTTACCATAAGATTTAATCCAAAATAACCAATAATAAAGCATGATGATAATTGCAGGAATTAACCTAATCATGCATACTAGCAGAATAGACAAACAGATCACATCTAACACAGATAAACAGATCACATCTACTCCAAATGCTAGTACAAGAAACTGTACCAGAAACTGAAATAGGTAGGAACAGATTGCATACGGTGCTGCAGGAGGGTTCGCGTTCGCGTTCAGATTCGCGTTGGCGTTGGCACCAGCGTCGTCAGCCATGTCGTCGATGTAGAGGCTGCTGATGTCCGGGAAGAAGTCCTCGTCGGAGAAGGAGTCGTCGGTCGACGTGATGCCGTCAGTAGTCGCGCAGAAGCGCTCCCCAAAAACCTGATCGCCCCTCACCCGTACAGGTTCACAAGAGGCGGGGTTCCGGAGGCCTACTGTCCCGTTGTCCGGTGCACGCCGGAAGAGGGGATGGAGAAGGTGTAGCGGCGGCGCAAGGCTCTGGAGCGAGAGACGGGATGTGATATATGGAGTTTAGGGCACCGAGGCACAATTCCGCAAACCGCGGCGCGCGTCGTGACGAGGCGAGGCGAGGCGGGCGACGGAGGAGGAGGAGTGCACGTGTAAGTCTCTCCTCTTCTCTCACTTTAGGAGGTAGTAGAACACCCCACTATATATATTGTTGCAACTCCCCTCAAACTAGCAAGGTGGGACTAAACTTTGGTGCCATCCCCTACTAGGCATGAATGGGCCAAGAGAATTTCAGAATTTGTATTAGGCCATGGACCAAAAAGCCCACAACCAAATTCCAACAAAAAGATATTTAGATACATTAGCTTCACAAAGCTAAAACATCTTATATTTCTAAACGAAGGGAGTAGGACCTAGTCTGCAAGACACACGATTATCTTGTGGGATAGCGCGAGAAGTAGTTATCCAGTGTTGCCATGATCTCTTATACGTAGCAAATCCTTTTCAGCGTAGATAATTTTTTTTATGCTTTTACCGAACTTGGTTAATTAGGGAATCAAGCACGATTCAGTTTAAAAAGATGAACTACACTAACCAGGCTTTAAATTGTACTAGATTTCAGTCATACTAATTGTTACATTGAATGCCAGTTGACTTGAGCTGACATGTCTTTATTGTTTGAAAAAATAATAGAAAGATGTAACGTATACTTGATTGGAATACATATATAGGCTCTTGGACATGTGTGACAATCTGCTTGCATGTCCATCTAAACCCAGGTTCTTCTAAGTATTTTTGGTTTGTGTGTTCGCTATATTTGCTCATATATATATCGATAACTACACCACTCTCACAAGAATTAATCGCACAACTACTGGCATGTGATGTTTGGTGACGCAGTGATGTCTAGCGCCCCCCCCCCCCCCCCCCCCCCAACACACACACACACTATGTTAAACTAGTGGCCATCCATTAATAGCTAGGTACCCCATATAGAACGGTCAGGTTTAATTGTTAGGGTGGAATGAAAAATTATAGAACAAGAGCAACATATATTGGGATCTCTCTAGGAACGGGATGCATTGGAAATTCAAGGAGGAGAGCAGTTTGAACAGATAGTCGCCCAAGTCAAGTAATCTGGGTAGCAGCCACCGAACTGAATCTTTTTTGCAGAGTTGACGTAGATTGGTTTAGAGTGTGTCCAGACAAAGATTATGTTGTCACGGTTACACGATGAATCATCATTTTGAGGGTGGAATGTAGCTTGAACTGGGCGTGGAATCTTTGTTGCAGAGTGGCTTGTTTTGCCATGTAAATCATAACTACACAGAGAGAGGTGTCTTCAGCTGGCCGAACTGGGCGTATGTGCTCCTGTGATAGTACCTCTGGATGGTTGATTGGTTTTTACAGCTGGTTCTTGCTATCTACATTCATTTTGCTGCTTCTGGAAAATCACAGTGTCACATGTTAATCACATCATTTTTTTGGTTAACCACATCATTACATCAGAGACAATAGATTGAGAGCTCAAAGAGTTATAAAAGGGACATACTTAAAAAAAAAGCAAATCCCTAAAAATCAAACCTCTGTGGCAAGGCCCTCGTCAGATTCTTGCACTCCATTACTTGTCGAGGGAATGAACAAACACGCGGCGCCGCATGTAGACTGGCCGGCCAAGTGCATGCGCGCGATGGAGGGCCGGCTTTACATGCGTTTGTCTCGGGTCTCACCATAACACGCAGACACGCAAACACACAATCATCTTGGGCAACAGTAATTAGTATGGATAGAGTAATTCTGAAACACTTACTAACTGTAGAATAAAACACATTTTTACAGGCAGTGTAGAATATCACTTATCATTGAGATGAAGAAATGGCTATATTTCGCAGATTGGGGTGTGGGTCACGGAATGTAAATTATTAATCAAACCAAAATGCAAAACATTGGCGCAGGCTCGACTGAGGAGCATTGACCATATCTCGTTTAAAGAATACTAGCTGTGCATGATAGATACAGTTCCCCGAAGAACATGCTCTGGGATTTTTCATGACAAGAAGAAAGGTAAAAGTGAAATGTAAACCCACACTTTGTTAAACTTGAATGGTAACAACGGCTACTTCAAACTAGGCCAACCGATCTCCCAATATGCTCTCTCCTAGCCGTCAATTTTTGCTTACCCCTTGGCTGCTGAATAGCCGAGTCTTAAGCTCTATCTGAATATCTGAATTTTGACACATGATCTTTCAGACTCAACACAAACATATGAAATTTTTCTAGTTTATTAATTTTTTTAACCTACACAATAAATAGTATATATTTGAAGGTCCATCATAGGAGATAGTCGGTCATTTTTATCCACAATTTTTTGTTTTTATGTAGCCAAAAACAAAAAGATTGATGAATGAAATTTTCTACCACAACATTCACTTCATTATCTAATGAAAAAAGTACATTTTTTCTTTAGATTTAAAGAATTTATTGTTTATGTCTTTTTTCCCTAAACAAGCTCCATTTATCCTAGAATTAATTATGAATTTTATCTTGATATTGCATTTAAATATGGCTCATCCAATAACATGAGTCAAAAGGTTTAGATGGTGATTTTATGTTGACTAGATTCTTTATGCATAATAAGCTTAAAATGTCAAGTAATTCAAATACAGGGAATATTAACATACATACATATCTAAATACAACAAAATAATGTCGTTCTGGTTCGCATCGAATCAAGCACATGGCAGGCCTTCCAAGCCATGTAGTGCTACCCGGTGACACTTTATATTCATCATAAAGCGAAGTAGTGAAGAATCAAAATAGCAACCATACAAAAAATGAAGTGAAGAATTAAAAGAGCAAATGTTCAAACAATGAAACCCAAAATGAACTTCTTGTCATTATAATAATTTATCAAATAATAGTGTTGAGTCACATTGAGAAATTTGGTGTGGCATATTCTTTCTTTTTTTCTCATCGTTTGGAATTAAATAGACACTACGCACATTTATCGTTGGTCTTGACTCGTGATGGCTACTTTGAGTTTGTGTGCTGGCTATATGCATTTTTCGGATGCTCATATATAGATTTGCAGTGAACACCAAAAATGTTGATAACTACGCCACTAGCACAAGAATTAACCGCACAACTACTAGCATGTGATGTTTGGTGACACAATGATGTCTAAACCACACAATGTGTTAAACCACCGGCCATCTATAAATCGCTAGCTACATTATGTAGCACATTCATGTTTAATTGCTATGTTACAATGACAAATTATGAAATAGGAGCAACACATATTGCGATCAATCTGGGAATGGGATGCATTGGAAATTCACGGAGGAGACCACCACGAAGAGGTAGTCCCAAAACCAATGATGAATGTAGCAGTGAGCAAACTGAGTCATTGTTGTAAAGTTGACGTAGTTTGATTTAGGGAGTGTCAAGACAAATATTATGTTGTCATGGTTACAGGATGACTCATCATTGTGAGGGTGGAGTATAATGTAGCTACACATCTGGTCCCTGGAGTATGGCTACCCATCAAGTGCTGCATGCATGTATTCCCTCTAGGTGGCGCATATGTTTTCTGAGATCTAAGTTTAAGTAACAAACATGTGCCAGAAAGAGTTATTGATTTTGCGTATTTGAATAAAGTCTATCTCATTGTATAATTTTTTATAACGTTACATTTATTTTCTTGATCAAATTAGCGGCCAAAATTGAAACTCGAAAAATGAGTGCGCCATACATAACCCATTCATATCCCACCCAACTGTACATCGTTGTTGTGGCTTACGCGCATTCGCAAGATCCTGGAGATGTTCAGTTTGTTAGGGCCGGCCTTGGGGAGGGGCAGGGTGTGCGGCCGCCCTGGCCCCCCAAATTGCAGGGGCCCACTCCAGGTATACATATATACATGTAGTTCAACCAAAAATAAAAAATAAAGAGGCTTAATGAGCCTTGAGATGAGGGAGTTGAGCCTGCAAACTAAACAGACAGGCCAGCGCACGGCCGCATGCTCCGAGGCCAGCTGATTCTGATCAATGGCTGATCGCTAGACGTACTCCCTCCGTGTACTTCCAATTTTTTTAAGATTCAAACATTTTTAACTTCGACCAAGTTTTTGCAAAAAATTAACAATATTTATCAAAGAAAAGAGTTATACGATGAAAATATATTTCATCATAAATCTAATGACACTAATTTGGTGGCATAAAGTTTAGTGCATTTTTATTTTAACATGGTTAAACTTTAAAAAGTTTGACTCTGCAAGATAGTTGGAAGTACACTCTTTTAAGGATAGAGGGAATAGATGCCTAACTAGGCCAGCTGAAACGACGCGAGTAGGCAACTCGGCCTGAGTCCTGGAGATGACAGACCTAGCACTAGAAGAAATTGGGTCTATTGCAACAACATTATTCATGACAATAAGTTCCGAATAAATTCACTTCATCGGGAAAACGCTAAGGGCCCAAGCCTCCATCCACAAAAAGTACTGTAAGCCGCCGTCGTCATCGACCCTAGTTTGGGAGGGTCCATAAGCTCTTCCCGGCAGCCTACCGGAGGGGGGAATTATCACGGGAGGCCTTCTTCATCGCCATGCCTGCCTCCGGAGTGATGCGTGAGTAGTTCATCTTTGGACTACGGGTCCATAGCAGTAGCTAGATGGTTGTCTTCTCCTATTTGCGCCTCATGTTTAGATCTTGTGAGCTGCCTATCATGATCAAGATTATCATACTGTAATTCTACATGTTATGTTTGTTGGGATCCGATGAATATTGAGTACTATGTCAAGTTGATTATTGATCTATCATGTCTATGTTATTTGTGATCTTGCATGCTCTCCGTTGCTAGTAGATGCTTTGGCCAAGTAGATGCTTGTGACTCCAAGAGGGAGTATTTATGCTCGATAGTGGGTTCATGCCTCTAGTAATCTGGGAGAGTGACAATAACTTCTAAGGTTGTAGATGTGCTGTTGCTACTAGGGAGAAAAGAACAATCTTTTGTTCAAGGATAATTGTATTATTTACATTACACACTTTTCTTAATGCAATAATCTGTTGCTTGCAACTTAATACCCAAAGGTGTTCGGATGATATCCTGAAGGTGGATTATTAGTCATAGATGCAGTTGGATTACGGTCTATGTATTATGTTGTAATGCCCAAATGAATCTCATAGTGATCTTCATGTCATGTACATGCATTGTTATGCATTCTCTATTTATCAATTGCCCAACTGTAATTTGTTCATCCAGCATGTTATTTATCTTTATGGAGAGACACCTCTAGTGAACCGTGGACCCCGGTCCATTCTTTAACATTGATAATACCATCTACTGCAAACACTGTTTACTTTCTGCAAGTACTATTTCATTCACTGCAAACAAACATCTCTTTCCACACTATACATGTAATCCTTTGTTTTCAGCAAAACCGGTGAGATTGACAACCTCGCTGTAAGTTGGGGCAAAGTATTTGGTTGTGTTGTGTGCAGGTTCCACATTGTTGACTGACGCCGGTAGTGTGCCCTACCAAAAGTCAGCTAGCAGCAACCTTCGGAAGTGATTTCTTTCTCCTACTGGTTGATTAAACTTTGGTTTCATACTGAGGGAAAACTTACTGCTGTGCTCATCATACCTTCCTCTTAGGTTTTCCCAACGGGTCCTGTGAGATATCAAGACTGTTTTCTGGCACCGTTGCCGAGGAGGAAGAGGATTTCTGCAAGGGGAGTCTCTCACTTCCAATCTCTTTACTTTGTTATTGTTTTGCTTAGTTTCTTTACTTTGTCTTGTATACTTCATTTTATCAAAAATACAAAAAAATTAGTTTCTTTTATAGTTGGTATTTTGTTACCTTATTTTTAGTTCATTATGTCAATCCCCAAGTATATTTTGCCAGACTTATCAGTAGGTAGTGGTTCTATAATTGGGAAAGATAACATTGAAGAATTCTTTAATCATGTCAGTAAGCACAAAGATATTGAGGATAGATCCTTAGTAGAACTTGCTCCTAATTATGAAACTGCTGCGGCCTACTTAGTTCACATGTTGGAGGCTAGGTTTGTTAACCTTAACCCCATAATATAGCAAATGTTTCTTAAACTTCATGATGTTGAAGACACTGAAAAGAGAGATTTTATTCTGGAAACTTTGCGTAAAGAATTTAGAGATGTTGTTATAGAAGCCAGAAAAGTCTTTGACCATTTTAATATGCTAGGCTCATGTGTAGATGTTATGGATACACTTTAAAAGATGGACAAAACCAAACCTAATGGGGAGGAAATCAAAATACCAATACCTTTTAAACTTTTAGTAATGCATGAAGCTTTGGAAAAGAATTTTGATTGAATTGTTCCTGAAAACTCATTTGATGAAAATAGTGAACCCAAGAGTGTTGAGAGAGGATCTTCTAAAACTTATATGGATAAAATAAAATTCCTTGTTGAAAATATTTCTGGTATTGATCTTGATGCTTCTTCACTTGAAAATACTTGATTCTTACTTTCTGCGCCTAGCTAAAAGGCGTTAAAGAAAAGCACTCTTGGGAGGTAACCCATATTTTATTTCAGTAATTTTTATTTTTGTTGAGTCTTGGAAGTTGTTATCTCTGTAACAACCTCTCCTTATCCTTTTTATTTCGTTTTTGTGCCAAGAATAACCTCTAATAGGAAGAAGGTAAGATTTTGGGAAGTCGCTGTCCCGATACAGATTTCTGCGCTTTGCTGTACAAAATCGTGAAAAATCCCTGAATGTCGTATTGATCTGCAATTTTTTATGCATATGCCCTAGATTATTATCTAACTTTCGTTAGTTTTGCACTTTTCGATTTGAGCAACAGAAGATTTTCGAAAAAATCGATCTTTACCTGATGTTATGTTTTGACAGATTTTTGCCACTATTTGCATTTGCCTCTTGATCTCTTTCTTTTTGAGTTCTAATGATCAGAAGAGCTTTTAGAAGAAGTTGATACAGTAGCTAATGTTTTAATAGATGTTTTACTTGAGTTGAAACTGAACCAAAAATGGATCTACTATCTTGCATACACTAATGTTGCTAATGAGAATTGTGTGAAGTTTTGTATGAAGGAAGTTTTCAAGTGTACGGAAAGGAGAATGATGTGATGAGATGAAGGATGGACAAAAGCTCAAGCTTGGGGATTCCCATGTCACCCCAAGAAATATCCAATAAGTACAAACTTCAAAGCTTGGGGATGCCCAAAGCACCCCCTTCTTCATCAATAAAAATATTAGGTCATCTTTCAAGACACTATATTTTTATTGCTTCATATGCTATGTGTTGTTCTTGGAGTGTCTTTATTTTTGCTTTTATTTTTATTTTGTTTTGTTTGCTGTAATAAATGGTTGGATCCCAGCATATTTCTTTTGGAGAAGACACACTTCATTTTCATTACCTAGAACACACTAGTTTTCACTCTTATTGTTCTGCGAGTGTTCTCTTTTGCTAGTACCGCGTTTAGCTTTTGTTTTTCACCATTATTTTTGTTCAGAACTTGTTAGTTCTTTTTAGTTAGGTGTGTTTAGCCCTCTGGTCTTTATTGATTTTTTATCTTTGAGAGTTGTTTCAAATAAGTTGATTGGTGTTGGAAAAGAGTAAAATGTTTCATGCTTATAGTGATGCAAAAGGAAGCTTGTTTAGACTGTGGCTTAGACTTTAGCATGTCATGCTAGATATTATTTTGATTATATGCTTAGTAGTTATTGTTGTAGCATGAATTGTCTCAAATAACTGAGAGTGCTTAATGTGCCATTGAAAGAATCATGCGTTGTTTTTATCATACAAAAGCATAATAATGTGGTATTCTCCTTTGATGCTTTATTTGGGTTGACTTGGCGCATGCTTACACCATGTTATGACTATGAACTAGTCACCTCAAGCCTCTATGATCATTTAGTTTTTGACTTGTAATATCACTTATGCTTTGAGTAATAATGTTTTATCGCTATGCATGATTATGGCCGTTATTGCTGTCTTAGTTGGTCGCTCCCAGTCATTTGCTAAGCCTTCACCTGTACTGAGTATGAGCTCTACTCGTGCATCCAACTCCGAAAAACCAAAGTTTTCCAATGTATCCACCATATCTACCTATTACACTTTTGCTATTTCTAGTATATTCATCATGCTTTTATCTATCTTCCAAATTAATTTTTTTTGTTATGAGAAAACTAGTTAGTAAAGCTCTCATGAACTTGATGGAACATTTTTATTTTCTTGCACTTAATAAACTTGACCATTGTGATTCTCTTATGAAGTTATATGCTTTCAAGTTGTAAGTTGAGAGTTAGCACAGCCATGCTTTCATGGGGCATGTTTTAAACATTGCACTTATTCCTATTTAGTTGATATCATGATCTTTTGTTTATGGATGCCTAGCGGTGTGAAATAAGTTAGAAACTTGTGAGCTCATGGAGTTTGTATATGTGTTAGAATAACGTCAGGGCCGCTAATCTAAACCATGCATCATTCATGGTGGAAATTTCTATTTTCGTGCCCTCGGGTCCTTAGTTGTGCTCAGTTTTCCCCAGCCGCTTAGTTTTTCCTCAGTTTTGCCCAAGCCCTTGTCTGAAACCCTCACAAGGAGCTCGGACGGGAGGATTTCTGTTTAGTTGACCGTTGGTTGGTGCTGGCAAGTGGGGCCGCTATTAGTGCCCCGCAGTGGACACGCCTCCACTTATCTAGATCATCGTGGGACCCACAACTTGTCCACGTTAGCGCGCCGGACCCACAGCTTACCCAGGTGCCCGTTGCAAAATGGGAGCCCGAGCCAGCCCCGCGCCCGTGCCATTGCTTCCCCTTTCTTTCCCCGCGGCCCATTGTTCTTCTTCTCCGCCAGCGGCAGCCCTTCTCCGGCAGGTGGGTGATGTCTAGTTTCTCTTCGACCTCCCGTTCTTCATGGCCGCACTATGGACCCATGCCTTTGACAAGATGCCCTGACTGCCCACGCCAGGAGCCTCTCAAGCGGTCGATCTGTAAGACGAACGACAACGGCAACCATGGACGTGAGTTCCTTGCATGCGAGAGCTTGCCATATAGAGAGGGGGGTAAGGTTAGATCTCGGTCCAATTGCTCTGTTTTCTCTCGATTTTCTTATTATTCCCTCGAATTTGGGATTTAGGGTTCACGTTGTTGTTTTCAGATCCTGAAGAAATGCAGGTATTTCGAGTGGATCGATGTGTACATTCAGAGGCTTCAATTGCAGAAATCAATTGGCGCTATTGGGGAGCGCAATTTGGGAGGGGGGGACTTGTTGTAGAGACTGCGGTGGAGAGAGGAGCCGTTCCGATTGTGCCTAATGCTCCCAATGCAGAACTGGTGGAAGTGAAGGGAGAACTGAAGAAAATGAACAAGCAGTTAAGGCAGCTGATCGAGTTGAAGAAGCAAGTTAATCTGATGGCTGGTTGTTTTATTTGTTGTATAATTGCGATTGTATTCTTATCATTGCTCATCAGGCGCTAGAAGTTGTTACAAGGGATCCCTTGTTGCAAATCCATTATTTAGTTACATGTATTTGTAGTTGTTTTCAAAGTTAGTGTGTGCATTCACCGAAATTACCAAAAAAAATTAGTGTTAGCGAATATAGGAATGCTAAAGATAGTTGATAATTGTTAGAGGGGTGACAAATAATGCATTCACCGAAATCCCACAAATATGCCAAATATGTATGTCTCATGTTTCTACCAAAATTATACCACTTTTGGGACGTTTCAAATAACCAAAACTATATCCCAAACTATATTCCCTAAAAGAAAAGGAATGCTAAAGAAAGTTGATAATTATTAGAGGGGTGATAAATAATCCATTCACCGAAATCCCCCAAATATGCCAAATATGTATGTCTCATGTTTCTACCAAAATTATACCACTTTTGGGACTCAAATAACCAAAACTATATCCCAAACTATATTCCCTAAAAGAAAAGGAATGCTAAAGAAAGTTGATAATTGTTAGAGGGGTGATAAATAATCCATTCACCGAAATCCCCCAAATATGCCAAATATGTATGTCTCATGTTTCTACCAAAATTATACCACTTTTGGGCCATTTCAAATTACTAAAACTATATTCCCTAAAAGAAATGGAATGCTAAAGATAGTTGATAATTGTTAGAGGGGTGATAAATAATCCATTCACCGAAATCCCTCAAATATGTATGCCTCATGTTTATACCAAAATTATACCACTTTTGGGCCATTTCAAATTACCAAAACTATATTCCACCGACAGAGAGAGAGGGGTGGCCACGAAGAGAGAGAGAGAGGGGTGGCCACGAAGAGACGGAGAGGGGTATACTGCCCGTTAGATCAGTGGATCAATGGTTGGTGGAGTCGATCCGTGTGACAACGGTTCAACCAATCAGGATAAGTTTGGGCTTCTGTGAGTATTTGTGACAGTACTTGAGGGCAAAACTGAGTAGTACTAAAAAACCAAGGGCACGTAAATAGTAAATAGACTAAGGGATTCAAACAAAAGAATTACAAAATAAAAAATGCGTGTTTTGTACAATATAATTCATATTGGGCTAGATCAAATTATTTGCAATTGAAATATACATGAGTATGACAATTATAGCCTTATTTAGACAAACTATGTTTTGGGGAAGATGTTTTGCAAAGGGGTTTGAGTGGAAAACCATGCATCTTCATAGCTACTAGTGATTCTAAGAAGTGGCAATTTGTGGTACAACTTGATTTATCTATGTTTGTTAAGGTGGAAGGTTGCGTAGGAAGACTCCATGAGTAGGTGCCACTATGTTTTTATTTTTTTGGTTTTTTTTGCGCATGAAATGACTCAATTAGCTATGTTAATCTCATTTGTTGACTCTCTGTTGACCAGCTACTTGAGGGTAGAACTGAGTATATTGCACTTGCCAGTCTAAGTACTCGAGGGGAAAACTGAGTACATATAAAATTTCTGTATAAGGCCCGAGGCTAGAACTGAGTACACCAAACGTCGAAGGGTTAGCCTCGTGTCGCGGTGCATGCTGCAGCCGTGCATAGCGGACGTGTGTTGCGGTACACCAAACGCCACCTTCGTCTTTATAGAGCCCCTCTTTCTCTCTCTCGACGCTCGCCCACTCTCTCATCCTCACTGCAACCGCCTCTCCTGTTCCATCATCTTCTCCACTTCGCGTTGAAAAAACCCCAAAGAAAAAACCCTGGCGATGGAGAAGAATGAGATGCCCATTGCCGACGTAGCCGCCGGCGCATCGGTCGCCGGCGCATCGTCTGCCGGCGCATCGTCCGCCGACGCATCTTCCGCCAGCGCATCATCCGCCAGCGCATTGGCCGCCGGCGTATTGGCCGCCGCCCCCTTCCAGGCCCCCGTCCAGGCACCCGTCCAGGCCCCCATCGATTGGGACCTGTACGAAGACCCGTACGAACCAGTGCCGTACGTCGCGCCGGCGAACCCCTACGACACCAGCATCGTCGACGACTACCCGGAGGTAACCCTTTGTTCCCTTGTTCTTATCCCATTTCAATCCTTTTGTGTTAGATCTAGCGTTATTAGGGTTCGTCTGTTCCTAGTTCAATCCTTTATGATAGATCTAGCGTTATTAGGTTTAGTCTGTTCCTAGTTCAATCCTTTTATGATAGATCTAGCGTTATTATGATAGATCTAGCGTTATTAGTGTTTGTGATTTGCTTTTGTTTAAGATTCGGTTAACTTATGTGAGTAATCAATCCCATCCGATTAATTTGTGCCGATGATGATGAATATTTGGGCACAAATTGATTCAGGGTTTGGTCTGTAAACAATTGGTGTGTACAAATTTGTTGTGCATGATCTTTGATTCACTGACCCAAATCCTGGATATAAGTGTGTCCAATGTAACTGAGGCTTCTTTTTTTCGTGCCCATATTATCATGCATGATCTTTTGTTCACTCTCTGTTCCATCATCGCTGCAATTGACTCCGTGTTTTTCGATCTTTGGTGCTACGTGACAGGTGCAGAGCAGCGACGTCGACAGCGACGACGAGTCCTTCCACACCAAGACTCGTCACGTCCTCAGGAGGCTGCAGTCGGCCATTACGATCGCCACTTTGCTCGAGGCGTTTACAGGTGCCCCTTCTGCAACAGGAGGCTCTGCGCCACCGACTTCAACTGCCTGGTGAACCATGCCGAATCCATTGGCAGAGCTCCTGGCGGCGCTAGAGTTGGAACGACCGTGAACGTGCATGCGTTCATGGCCAAACACAAAGCACTTGGGATTCACCTGCGCAGCTTCCAAGCTTAATCCCATGTAAAATGTAGCTTATGTTGGATCTAGGGATCGGTAGTACTGTTGGATCTGTCCTGAATATATATATGCTATGTTGGCTGCTGTATGCAGCTTATCCTATATTTTCTTGATTTATTATGCTGCTGTGAATTTATCCTCTACTAGCTTCTAAATTTGCTACTAGATTTGTTAACATATTGGGCAAAAAACGAGGGCCAAAAGGCAACAATCATTAAAGAAAGACAGAAATAGAAGCTTCTCTAGATTTGATACTAATTTGGTAAAAAGAGAGAGAACTGTTACAGAGAGAGAGGGGAAAAAGGCGCTCTGAAAAATGTCAATTTGGGCCGAGAGAGACAGAACCGAGCTCTCACGTACAACCAAACGCGGTCTCGTCCTGTCCCACGCGGTCCCGTTCTACCAGCCCCACACAACGCGGCCCCACATGACGCGGCCCCACACATCAGCACGGAACGGTCAACTAAACGGCAACCCTCCCGTCCGAGCGTCTGCGAGGGGTTTCAAACTAGAGCGAGGGGAAAACTGAGGAAAAGTTAAGCGGCTGGGGAAAACTGAGTACAACTAATGGCCCAGGGGCACGAAAATAGAAATCCCTACAGTATAACCATAGTGGACATTCGACGACACATCTCAAAATAAAAAGCGATACCTAATGGTAAATAAAAGAGATGTTGAGGTGTTCATTGTCTGTTTGTCTTGCCATTTTGATATGGGAAAGCTTCCATATCATCTAGCAGGAGGTACCCCTTTGGCGTTCTCGATGATACATGTATGCTTACAATGATAAGAACTTACTGGGACCTAAGTCGAGTAGCATGTGGTTTAGTTACTCGTATTCAAGGGATATGAGATTTCCAACTTATGTTTTGTCAAGCATATAACTCATATTTGTTCTCACATTAACCTTAACCATTCAAGATGCCAATGATAGGGGCAATGAGAGCTCAAAGCTAATAAGTACCATAATTTTTGAAAGCTTTATAAAACTTGAAATCCCTACTTCCCTCTGCGAAGGGCCTTTCTTTTACTTTTATGTTGAGTCTTCATCTTCTATCTTTATGCACCAATTAAGAGAGAATAGTTGTCATTCTGAGTATAATGTGCATAGTCCCAAAATTTATTATTGATTGATTCATGATTATGGTATTGCTTGTTCTCAAATTATTTGTATCTAGTCACCCTTTGAACTTTGAAGGTGTCCTATGCATTTATGTGTTGCTATTCCATGAGGGACACGCTGAATACCACTTTGCTATGTTTTCTCTATTCTCAAAACAAACAAATAACTTTCAATGCATTATTACTCATGATCTTTTATTTGTGTTGCTTTTCATATTGTAACATGGTTGCTAAGTTCTATGGTTAGAATTATATTTTTTTATGCCCATGTTTAGAGTACTTTGATCTAAGCTTGCAATGCTTTACAATAACTTGATCAAGATTGTGTCGGCTGCATGCCACCTCAAAAATTATTTTTGTTATCACTTACCTACTCTAGGACGAGCAGGAGTTAAGCTTGGGGATGCTGATATGTTGCAAACGTCTATAATTTTTGATGCTCCATGCTTATTTTACACCAATTTCTGTATGTTTTGTTTACACTTCATGGCATTTTTATGTATTTTCTGAAACTAACCTATTAAAAAGATGCCGCAGTGCCAGTTCTTGTTTTCTGCTATTTTTCTATTCCAGGTTTTTATTGAAGGAAATATTCTCGGAATTGGACGAAACAAAAGCTGAAGTTCCTATTTTGCTGACACGAAGACGGAGTCCAAATGAGAGACGGAAAAGGGCTAGGAGCCGGCCACACCTGGTGGTGGCGCGGCCCAGCCCCTACCGTGGCACCCCATGGTGTGGGCCCCTCAGGCGCCCAACGACCTCGCCCTTCTGCCTAAAAATTCACTTCATCGAGAAAACCCTAAGGGCCCAAGCCTCCATCCATGAAAAGTACTATAAACCGCCGCCGTCATCGACCCTAGTTTGGGAGGTTCCAGAAGCTCTTCCTGGCAGCCTGTCGGAGAGGGGAATCATCACCGGAGGCCTTCTTCATTGCCATGCCTGCCTCCGGAGTGATGCGTGAGTAGTTCATCTTTGGACTACGGGTCCATAGCATTAGCTAGATGGTTGTCTTCTCCTATTTGAACCTCATATTTAGATCTTGTGAGCTGCCTATCATGATCAAGATCATCTTATTGTAATTCTACATGTTGTGCTTGTTGGGATCCGATGAATATTGAGTACTATGTCAAGTTGATTATTGATTTATCATGTCTATGTTATTTGTGATCTTGCAAGCTCTCCGTTGCTAGTAGATGCTTGGGCCAAGTAGATGTTTGTGACTCCAAGAGGGAGTATTTATGCTCGATAGTGGGTTCATGCCTCTAGTAATCTGGGAGAGTGACAATAACTTCCAAGGTTGTAGATGTACTGTTGCTACTAGGGAGAAAACAATAATCTTTTATTCAAGGATAATTGTATTGTTTACGTTACACACTTTGCTTAATGCAATAATCTGTAGCTTGAAACTTAATACCCAAAGGTTGTTCGGATGATATCCTGAAGGTGGATTATTAGTCATAGATATAGTTGGATTACGGTCTATGTATTATGTTGTAATGCTCAAATGAATCTTATAGTGATCTTTATGTCATGTACATGTATTGTTATGCATTCTCTATTTGTCAATTGCCCAACTGTAATTTGTTCACCCAGCATGTTATTTATCTTTATGAAGAGACACCTCTAGTGAACTGTGGACCCCGGTCCATTCTTTTACATTGATAATACCATCTACTGCAAATACTGTTTACTTTCTGCAAATACTATTTCATTCACTGCAAATAAACATCTCTTTCCATACTATACGTTTAATCCTTTGTTTTCAGCAAAACCGGTGAGATTGACAACCTCACTGTAAGTTGGGGCAAAGTATTTTAGTTATGTTGTGTGCATGTTCCACGTTGTTGACTGACGCCGGTAGTGCGCTCTACCAAAAGTCAGCTAGCGGCAACCTTCAGAAGTGATTTCTTTCTCCTACTGGTCGATTAAACTTTGGTTTCATACTGAGAGAAAATTTACTGCTGTGGTCATCATACCCTCCTCTTGGGGTTTCCCAACGGGTCCTGTGAGACATCAAAGAAAAATATGGAATTATTGACCTTGAGGCTACTCTAGCCCGATTCACTGGAGACCCTTACATTCTAGGCCTCCAAGCTCACCAGGTCTTCTATGTCACAGATGTGAAGAACCCTGATTGGGCAAGTCTGCTATAAATGGTGTAGGCCTTGATGAACCTGCTGAAGCCAACAAAGGTGAGGCAGATGTGTTGGATGTCGCCAACACGGAAATTACAGTGCTAGACATACCTGAAGATATCACTAGTTGGTGCAGAAATGATGTCGAAGGATCCAGTGTTGATGTTTCGGTCATCGAAAATATAAGGCCCACTGAGTTTGAAGAAGTTCAAATCAAATCCGATGATGATACAGATGATGATGAAGCTTATGTAAATGATGGCCATGTTGCTCCTTTGGGACAAGAAGGATTGGATGACGATGAGGGGTTCTTTGTTTAGGTTTCAATCTTTTGGTAAGTTGCATATTGCTGCTCATACTATATTTCTGTAGTACCTCACATGTTGCATATTTGACGAATATTGCTAAATTGCATATTGCTGGTCATATGCAATTTTTTTCTGTAGTACCTATCATCCTTTCATATTGGATCACATCTAGTACATTTAAAAAATGGAATAATAAACTTAAACTGTAGATTACATCTAGTATTATGAATGGAAAAAGGAAATCAGTGGTCACATATACTTTAAAGTAAAACTGATTGAAGCAACAGATTGGTTAAACCCACGAGGCCATAACATACTTGACAACAACAAAATTTTCACTGTGCACCACAGAAACCAGGGGTTCTTGATACATCTCCAACGTATCTATAATTTTTTATGCTCCATGCTTGTTTTTACACCATTTGCCTAATGTTTCGTTACACTTCGTGGCACTTTTATGCATTTTCCGGAACTAACCTATTAACAAGTTGCCACAGTGCCAGTTCCCTGTTTTCTGCTGTTTTTGTGTTTCAGAAGTGATACACAGAAAATATTCTCGGAATTGGACGAAACAAGTTCCTGAAGTCTTATTTTGTCCGGGAGCTTCCAGTCATCCGAAGGAGAGTAGGAGGGGGGGCACAAGGGCCCCACACACTAGGCTGGCTCGGCCAGGGCCTGGGCCACGCCGCCATGGTGTGAGGGCACCTGGCCCCACCTCTGACATCGCCCCTTCGCCTATAAAGATCCCCCGATGGGAAAAACCTAAGTACCCGATCACTTTTCCAGAAAACATCACGATCCGCCGCCGCCATCAACCCGAAGATCGGGAGGGTCCAGAAGCTCTTCTCGGCACCCTGCCGGAGAGGGTAATCGCCACCGGAGGTCTTCTTCATCGCCATGCTTGCCTCCGGAGTGATGAGTGAGTAGTCTACCTTGGACCATGGGTCCATAGCAGTAGCTAGATGGTTGTCTTCTCCACCATGTGCTTCATGTTTAGATCTCATGAGCTGCCCTACATGATTGAGATCACCGTTATGTAATTCTACATGTTTGGTTTGTTGGGATCCGATGAATATTGGTGTTATGATTGAGTTGCTGTACTGAATATTACCTTTTGTTATCTCTATGTTGTTTATGATCTTGCATGCTCTCCGTTGTTAGTAGCTATCTTGGCCGAGTAGTTGCTCGTGACTCCAAGAGGGGGTATTTATGCTCGATAGTGGGTTCATGCCTCTATTTAACCTGGGGGAGTGACAGTAACCTCTAAGGTTGTAGATGTGCTGTTGCTACTAGGGAGAAAACAACATTCATATGCTCAAGGGAATATGCTTTGTTTACATTACACACTTTGCTTAATGCAATTATCTGTTGTTCGCAACTTAATACTTGTGGAGTTCTCGGATTGATTCGCCACAAGTGGATTATTAGTCATAGATGCAGTTGGATGGCGGTCTATGTATTTTGTTGTAATGCCCAGAGTAAATTTCATAGTGATCTTCTTGACATATCACGTTTATCTTTATTCTATCAATTGCCCAACTGTAATTTGTTTACCCATCATGTGTTATTTATCTTATGGAGAGACACCACTAGTGAACTGTGGACCCCGGTCCTATTTCCATCATATTGCTATCACCTGTTTACTTTACTCGCACTATTTACTTTACTCGCATACTATCATTACTTTACATTCGATACGCTCATACCCTTTGTTTCAAGCAAACCGGTGAGATTGACAACCTCATCGCAAGTTGGGAACGAAGTACTTGGTTGTGTTGTGTGCAGGTTCCGCGTTGCAGCTAGCAAGCAAAGCTTAGACGAGGCGCCATATATAAATTGTCCGAAGCTGTCGCAAACTAGCAAGCATCACCTTCAGTTGTTATTGTCCCTTCTCTCCAAGATCGACATACCTTGGTTTCTTAACTGAGGGAAAACTAGCTGCTATACTCATCACACCTTCCTCTTGGGGTTCCCAACGGGATGGTTGTTCGCCACGCACAAGGACCATCAACTGCATATTCCCATGTCAACTTGGCGTTAGCAGCCTCTTTTCTAGCGCCGTTGCCGGGAAACGCAGAAGAATAATCTCCCTCGTCAACTGGGCGCCATCAATCAGCAACAAGCTCTTTTCTGGCGCCGTTGCCGGGGAGATTGGAAGACTTCTGCGAGGGGAGTTTTCGCACGCACATCCTTTACTTTGTTATTGTTTTGCTTTACTTTATTTATTTTACCTGTACCGTTTTATATCAAAAACCCAAAAAAAAATTAGAATCCTTGGTAGTTGTTTTTACTTGTCTTGCTTTATCATGCTTTCTATCAATGGTTGGTTTCTTTGAAACTAAATCTTTTTGGCAAGGTGGGTTCACGGAAGAGCAACGAAATTATTATGAGGAACACCGCTTGTCACAAAAAGGGAAACACTTATGGGAACAAATCAATAGATTGTATATCATTGCTAGAAACATGTGCTCTACTTATAATGTTACTTATTGCTTTGATAGATCTTGTTGTTGTAGGAGGTATAAACACCTCCCTTTTCAATGTGAGTATAATGATGATGTTACCATATCTTCTTATATTAATGGAAATTATGACTTTTATGATGTGGAACAAATTGAAGAATTTATTGCTTGGAAGGGTGCATTTGAACTTGCTTATTTGCTTAGAAATATTGATGATGCACCTTATAAATATGAGGTTTATGATATACTTACATTTTGCTTTGATAATTACAAGGAAGAAAATCGCTATATTCTTAAATATCTTAATAGATGCTCTCCAACGGAAGTGACTAATGCCTTGAAAGAGCCTATGGAAGAAGAAATTGCTGAAACTGGAAGCTCATTGGATGAAAAAGAGGAGGAGAGTGATGATCAAGAGGAGGAAGAATGGAGTTACCCATGTCTACCTCCCAATAAGAGTAACTCTTTAACTAATACCTTATTTGATAGCCCTCCATGCTTAACAAAGGAGGATGAGTGTGATATTTATATTGTTAAGTTTGTTCATGATGCTACTGAAAATTATTATGAGAGAGGAAAATATGGTTGTTGGAATTCTCATGTTACTAAAACACCTCTCTTTATATTGAAAGTTCCAAAGTTGCTCTTGTTTTATCTACCCATACATGTGACTATGTGCTTCTTTTATTTATTTTCTTACAAGATTCCTATGCATAGGAAGTGAGTTAGACTTAAATGTGTTTTATGTTTGCTCCTTGATGCTCTCTTTTGCTTCAATTCATATTTCTCATGTGAGCATCTTCTCAAATTACTGAGCCTAGCTCAAAGGCGTTAAAGAAAAGCACTCTTGGGAGATAACCCAATGTTTTCTTTTCAGTACTTTTTCTTTTATTTGAGTCTTGGAAGTCATTACTGCTGTAATGACCGCTCCTTATCTTGTTTATCTTGTTTTTGTGCCAAGAGAAGCCTCTAATTCGAGTGAGATAAAGATTTGGGGATGTTGCTGTCCTGAAACTGTTTTCGGTGCTGCACCGTAAAAATTCGTATAAATTCTCTGTACATCTTTTGGACCTGCGATTTCTTGTGCATATGCCCCAGGTTATATCCAAACTTTCGTTAGTTGAACACTTTTTGATTTGAGCAACAGAAAACCCCTCAAAAATTCGGCCTTTGTCAGCTGTTCTGTTTTGACAGATTTCTGCCAATATTTGTGTTTGCCGCTTTATCGCTTTCTTTGAGTTCTTTTGATCATGGAACTTTTTGGGAAGTTTCTACAGTAGTATTTGCTATATATGTGGTGGTTTTGAGTTGAAACCTGAAGCAAAAAGAGTGTTATAAAAGCGATAGGCAATAACGAAGAACGAAAAAGAAATCACAGCACGGAGACATAAGATTTTAACGTGGAAAACCCTCTCCAACAAAGAGAGGTAAAAACCACGGGCGCCAGCCAGCAAAACTTCACTATATCGGCTGTATGTTTACAAACGCCGTGGGCTATCTTATGATGCGATCTAACCCTAGCCGGCGCCTTACAAGGAGTATATATAGACGGTGGCAACGATCCATCACATATAACAAACTCGGCCCAAGCCTCCGGCGACGGGCCTCGCTCCGCTCGTCAGAAGTTGGCCTCTACTTTATAGAATTTGGATCAGAATATAACAAACTCCACCTTGAGACAAATTCCTTGTAGCATGAACTTCAACAATCACCTGAATCAACAAAGAAAACACTTGCTGGCGCCAAACAGCCACTTGGGCTAAACAGTTATGCCAACCAAGCTTGAGCAAAGCTCAAACTTAGCAATAGGAACATGCTTTGTCATCATATCAGCAGGATTATCATGAGTACTAATCTTGCATACCTGTAGTTTACCTTGTGCAACCACGTGGCGAACATAGTGGTACTTAATATCAATGTGCTTTGTCCTCTCATGGAACATCTGATCTTTAGTAAGATAAATAGCACTTTGACTGTCACAAAATAACTTAATGCAAGAATCATCTCCACAAAGCTCAGCAAACAGACCTTTCAGCCAAACAGCCTCTTTACATGCTTCATTGATAGCCATGTACTCAGCCTCAGTTGTAGATTGTGCTGGAACATCCTGCAAGGTAGCCCTCCAGCTAACAGCACATCCACCAACAGTAAACACATAACCTGTGAGGGACCTCCTCTTATCCAAGTCGGCAGCATAATCTGAATCCACATAGCCTACAAGTCCCTCACCAGTCCTGCCAAACTTCAAACAAGCTTTAGATGTGCCGCGAAGGTACCTGAAAATCCACTGAACAGCATTCCAATGTTCTTTACCAGGATTAGCCATGTATCGACTGACCAAACTCATAGCATGTGATAGATCAGGCCGGGAACAAACCATGGTATACATCAAGGAACCAACAGCACTAGAATAAGGAACTCGTGACATGTACTCAATATCATCTTCAGAAGTAGGACATTGCAAAGCTGACAACTTGAAGTGAGAAGCAATAGGTGTACTAACAAACTTTGCATCATGCATATTAAAACGATGAAGAACTTTCTCAATGTATTTTTCTTGACTAAGAAATAGCAAACTAGACTTTCTCCACTCGGCCCAAGCCTCCGGCGACGGGCCTCGCTCCGCTCGTCAGAAGTTTGCCTCTACTTTATAGAATTTGGATCAGAATATAACAAAGAGGTTGATTATATGTTATGCTACACTAATGTTGCTAATAGATTTGTGTTTAGTTTTGCATGAAGGAAGTTTTCAAGTGTAGGGATTGGAGAATGATGAGATGAGTTGAAGAATGGACAAAAGCTCAAGCTTGGGGATGCCCATGCATCACCCCAAGAAATATCCAAGAAGTACAAGCGTCAAAGCTTGGGGATGCCCCCGAGGCACCCCTTCTTCATCGGCAAAAATCACGTCACCTTTCAAGACACTATATTTTTATTGCTTCATGCACTATGTGTTTTTCTTGGAGCGTCAGTTGTTTTAGTTTTCTTTGTTAGTTTAGTTTTGTTTGCTGCAATAAATGGTTGGACCCCAACAAATTTCTTTTGGAGAAGTTGCCTTGCTTTTCATTTGCCAAGAACGCTCTTGTTTTCACTCTTATCAAAAACAGGGTGTTCTTCTTTTTCTGCTACTGCTTTTGGTTTTCGTTTTCGCCTTGATTTGCGTTCAGACCTTGTCATATCTTTTCATCAAGGTGTATTTTTGCCTCTGATCTTTATTGGTTTTCATCAAAAGAGGTGTTTATAAAATTTTGAAATGGTGTTGGAAAAGAGAAAAAGCTTTATGCAAAAAAGTGGTACAAGAAGGAGCTTGTGTAGACTGCGGCTTAGGCTTTTTCATGTCATGCTTGATGTCTTTTTGATAGTATGCTTAGTGGTTTTGCTGTAGCATGACTTGTCTCAAATAACTGAGATTGCTTAATGAGCCTTTGAAAAAAATCATGCATTGTTTTTATTGTATGGAAGCATTATTTTGGTTTTCTCCTTGATGCTTTATTTGGGTTGACTTGGCGCATGCTCACACATGTTAGACTCTTACAAAGTCGCCAATAGCCTCTATGATCATTTAGTTTTTGAATTTTGATGCCATCTTATGCTTCTTTTAATGTTGCTTTGTCGCTTTGCATGATAATGACCATTGCTGCTCTCTTAATTGGTCGCTCCCAGTCTTTTGCTAGCCTTCGCCTTGTACTGAGTATGAGCTCTACTCGTGCATCCAACTTCTAAAAGCCAAAGTTTGCCAAAGTGTCCACCATACATACCTACTAGCAATTTGCTATTCCAAGTAAATTTGACTGGCTTTTATTTTCTCTTCAAATTAAACTCTTACCAGTGTTATGCGAAATTCGGTCATTAAAGCTCTCACGAACCAGAAGGCACACTTTACTTTTTCCTGTTCTTAAAAATTTGACATTGTGGTCTCTTATGTTGAGTTGTTATGCTTGCAAGTTGTAAGTTGGAGACTAAGCCCAGCCATGCAGTCATGGGCAAGCTTTCAACATTGCACTTCTTATTTGAGTTGATATCGTGATCTTTTGTTTATGGATGCCCGCGGTGTGAAATGAATTGGGAATCTTGTGGGGATCATGGAGTTTGTATATGTGTTAGGGAAACGCTGGGCCGCTAATCTAAGCCATGCATAATTCATGGTGGAAATTTGCAGCATATCCATGGTGAACATTCGATGACGCATCTCACAATAAAAAGCTAAACAAATGTTAAATAAAAGAGATGTCGAGGTGTTCATTGTCTGCTTGTCCTGTCATTTTGATGTGGGCTTGTTCCATGTCATCGGGCACGGAGGTACCCCATTAGCGGTTCTCAATGATATGCATATATTTACAATGACAAGAGCCTTGCTTGGGACTCTAAGTAAAGTAGCATGAGGTTTGGGTACTCGTATTCATGGGACACGAGGTTTTCAACTTATGATTTGTCAAGCATATGCATCATAATTGTTCTCGCATTAACTTTAACCATTCAAGATGCTTATGATGGGGGCAATGAGAGCTCAAAGCCGGTAAGTACCATAATTTTTGAAGGTTATAAAACTTGCAATCACTGTTTCCCTCTGCGAAGGGCCTTTCTTCTACTTTAATGTTGAGTCACCACCTTCTATCTTTATGCACCATTAAGAGAGCATAGTTGTCATTCTTAGTATAATGTGCACTGTCCCAAAGTTCATTGATTGATTCATATTGTTGGTTTCACTTGTTCTCAAATTATTTGTATCTAGTCGCCCTCTTAAACTTGAAGGTGTCCTATGCATTTATGTTTTGCTCTCTTTGAAGGACAAGCTGAAAACCATTTGTATGTTTTTCCTTATGATTTGAACACACGTTTGACTTTCATTGTTTCATTTTCATGATCTTTTGTTTGTGTTCATTTGCATGTTTACAACATGGTTGCTAAGTTCTTATTGTCAAGATTATATCTTCATGCCCATGTTTTAAGTTCTTATGATCCCAGCTCACAAATGCTTACATATATGATCAAGATTGTGTAGGTGCATGTCACCTCAAAAATTATTCTTTTGTTATCACTTACCTACTCGAGGACGAGCAGGAGTTAAGCTTGGGGATGCTTGATATGTCTCCAACGTATCTATAATTTTTGATGCTCCATGCTTGTTTTTACACCATTTGCCTAATGTTTCGTTACACTTCGTGGCACTTTTATGCATTTTCCGGAACTAACCTATTAACAAGTTCCCACAGTGCCAGTTCCCTGTTTTCTGCTATTTTTGTGTTTCAGAAGTGATACACAGGAAATATTCTCGGAATTGGATGAAACAAGTTCCTGAAGTCTTATTTTGTCCGGGAGCTTCCAGTCATTCGAAGGAGAGTAGGAGGGGGGCCATAGGGGCCCCACACACCAGGCTGGTGCGGCCAGGGCCTAGGCCGCGCCGCCATGGTGTGAGGGCACCTAGCCCCACCTCTGACATCGCCCCTTCGCCTATAAAGACCCCCCGACGGGAAAAACCTAAGTACCCGATCATTTTTCTAGAAAACATCGCGATCCGCCGCCGCCGTCGACCCGAAGATCGGGAGGGTCCAGAAGCTCTTCTCGGCACCCTGCCGGAGAGGGGAATCGCCACCGGAGGTCTTCTTCATCGCCATGCTTGCCTCCGGAGCAATGAGTGAGTAGTCTACCTTGGACCATGGGTCCATAGCAGTAGCTAGATGGTTGTCTTCTCCACCATGTGCTTCATGTTTAGATCTCATGAGCTGCCCTACATGATTGAGATCACCGTTATGTAATTCTACATGTTTGGTTTGTTGGGATCCGATGAATATTGGTGTTATGATTGAGTTGATGTACTGAATATTACCTTTTGTTATCTCTATGTTGTTTATGATCTTGCATGCTCTCCGTTGTTAGTAGCTATCTTGGCCGAGTAGTTGCTAGTGACTCCAAGAGGGGGTATTTATGCTCGATAGTGGGTTCATGCCTCTATTTAACCTGGGGGAGTGACAGAAACCTCTAAGGTTGTAGATGTGCTATTGCTACTAGGGAGAAAACAACATTCATATGCTCAAGGGCATATGCTTTGTTTACATTACACACTTTACTTAATGCAATTATCTATTGTTCGCAACTTAATACTTGTGGAGTTCTCGGATTGATTCGCCACAAGTGGATTATTAGTCATAGATGCAGTTGGATGGCGGTCTATGTATTTTGTTGTAATACCCAGAGTAAATCTCATAGTGATCTTCTTGACATATCACGTTTATCTTTATTCTATCAATTGCCCAACTGTAATTTGTTTACCCAGCATGTGTTATTTATCTTATGGAGAGACACCACTAGTGAACTGTGGACCCCGGTCCTATTTCCACCATATTGCTATCACCTGTTTACTTTACTCGCACTGTTTACTTTACTCGCATACTATCATTACTTTACATTCGATACGCTCATACCCTTTGTTTCAAGCAAACCGGTGAGATTGACAACCTCATCGCAAGTTGGGAACAAAGTACTTGGTTGTGTTGTGTGCAGGTTCTGCGTTGCAGCTAGCAAGCAAAGCTTGGATGAGGCGGCATATATAAATTATCCGAAGCTGTCGCAAACTAGCAAGCATCACCTTCAGTCGTTATTGTCCCTTCTCTCCAAGATCGACATACCTTGGTTTCTTAACTGAGGGAAAACTAGCTGCTATACTCATCACACCTTCCTCTTGGGGTTCCCAACGGGCTGGTTGTTTGCCACGCACAAGGACCATCAACTGCATATTCCCACGTCAACTTGGCGTTAGCAGTTCTACCTGCCAAGCACACAGACCAGGGTACTTAAATTCAATTCAGTAGCAGCAAAGAAATGTAAACCCGCTTAATTTTCACTGAGCAAGATTAATTGTATGGAACCACAGAAGCATGATATTAAGGTATTGCCTGAAGTCGAATGTAGAAGTGCCAGAGGTAAACATAACTGATTATTTCTCCTTGCATAAAGTAGAATGTAGAAGTGCCTGAAGTATTGCTTACGCTTGGTGGTCGTGAGTTAGTACATAACTTTTTGTATTGATAGTATAATCTTGTGCCACAGTGCTAAATATGCTAATATTTATCTCAATTCATTGCAAATTATGACCAACTTCATCTCAAATATTATTGTCATGCATGCTTGAATATGATGAAGATCAGGAGTCCGTTTTCTTGGGTGAAGCTGTGGTGATGGGGTGCTGTTTTGGACACTGCTTTTTGTACTATTTTTTCTCGGGTGTTAAATTGCATATTGCTGCTCATATGCAAATTTTTTCTATAGTACCTAACATCCTTTCATATTGGATCACATCTAGTACATCTAACAAATGGAATAGTAAACTTAAACTATAGACTACATCTTGTAGCTTGGGTGGCATCAAAGTTCACTTTGAAAGTTTGATAAAAAAAATTCAAAATTTCCAGAAAAATTCAAAATAATTCTAGTAATTCAATTACATGTATGTAAGGGCGACTTCTTTTCAGCTTCTCCGGCAGCTTCTCAGAGAAGCTTCTTCTCACCAGCTTCTCCTAGAAGCCTAAACTTCAAAATTATGTTGGATTATATTTTAGTCTATCCCTAACCAAAATATAAGCCGAAAAAAATTTGGGGTCTGGGCTTCTGGGAGAAGCTGAAAAGAAGTCGCCCTAAGCAATCTGGGAAAGTTTCATTCCGTTTCTTCGTGTGGTTTGAGAGAACGGTCAATTATAAAAATCGCTTACAAATTTCGACTGAAAATTCAAAGTTTCCAGAAATCTACTACTACCATAAAGATTGGAGTTGGTGGTGAGTTCACCCTCCAGTAATATAAACCGTCCAATTATATCTGAGTAAACTGCATGGGAGGTCCTAATTCTTTTCCCGTGCCTTCACTTAGGTCCTAGTTTTTTCAAAATGCACATTTAGGTCCCAATTCTTTTTTCGTACCTACAATTTGGTCCTAGTTCTTTCAAAATGCATATCTAGATCCTAAATCTTTCCTAAGTATTTCACGCAAGGTCCTAAATCTTTTCTAAGTAATTCACGCGAGGTCCTAAATTATTCTAACCCGCGTTGATCGGTGCCACGTTGGTAGTGGGGCCAATAAAGCATACTGACCACCCTATATATTTGTGAATAGACCCCTGAGGTTGTATTTATTCTAAAATACAGTTAATGTTTCTCTCTCCACCTGGTGTAGTCCTAAGCATTCGCATCTTAGCACTTCCGTCTCCTATGTGTGCGTCGGTAGCCGAGTGATGACTTAGGAACTAATGATTTAATGGGCTTCAGAGAGATGGCGAGAACAGGCATGTTGGCAAAGGTCTGCACCAACATGTTCCCATTGTTAGTCACGACATCGCATAGAGCGCATGTTAGAGCAACTAGGCATGCGTTGTAGGGGCAGACGCACTACGGCTGCCCGGTAGGCTCGCCGATTGACGAGCAAATCCACACCCCGACCGAAAAGTTTGCCTGGATGGCGCTCATGTCGTGGAGGATCCTTCATGGCAGCAGTGCCCCCGCGTGTGAAGCATCTGACTGCCGATGTTCCACCGCAATTGTGAATCCTAGACTAAACTTTTTTAGGTGCGGTGTTGCTCTCTGCATTGCAGGGCAATAACTGAGCGCCACCACAAAGATGTGGCAAGGCTTGAGCAAGATAGCGAGAATGACTGCCGTCGTGGGCCCCATTATCCATGTGGACCGAGTTTTGGAAGATGTATAAACTAGGGGGCTATTCACAAATATACATGGTGACCATATATCTCGTGGGTCCCACTATCGATGTGGAAGTGGTCAACACGCGTGCGATCGATTTAGGACCTCTGAGGAATCACTTGCAAAAAGATTTAGGACCTATATGTGCATTTTGAAAGAACTAGGACCTCTGATGAATCACTTACAAAAGATTTATGACCTAAATGTGCATTTTGAAAAAACTAGAACCTAAGTGAAGGTTCACGAAAAGAATTAGGACCGTCCATGCGGTTTACTCGTTAGATCCCATCCAACGGCTGTTGTGTTGTGCGCCGACCAGTAGGCCCCACGCGATCCTTATCTATTCGGCAATGGAAACTATCTCGCTTCTTCTTCTCTGGTCCATTTGTTCCCTGCTCACCGGCTTCACGGCACAGCGACCCCCTTGATCTCAGGTCAATGGCGCCGCCACCCTCCTCGAGACCAAGATTCCCAAACTCCCAGGCCCCAAGATTCCCGAGCTCCCAGGCCCACCGTTCGTCGCCGCCCTGCTTCCTGGCAGCCGAGAGGCAATAGGTCTGTGCGGTGAGGGTGTCCGCAGGTGCACGGCCGCGCGTGGAGTGGCAGGATACCAACGGCTTGGCTCGAACGACTGTTGGATTTGCTGATGGCGGTAGTAGAACCACGCGATGGCGGCCGTCTCCGCACAGTGACCCCGGAACATCATCCGCAACTAGCATGAGAAAAAGTGCAAGCGGCACAACTCGCGTGGCACTCGGGCACTGACTAGGAGAACTGTACTTGCAACACCGGCTCCTCTGAATTTGATCGCCGCACCTCCTCATTCCCCGGCAGCCTAGCTTAACGTCTCTGTCCTCTCTCTAAAAGAGCGGCAACAGCACGAGGCCACCTTCAGGTATTCAGATCACGAATCATAGCACAGCTAGGCGAGGCCACCAAGGCGGTGCTGATTACTTGCGCGTGACTTTTCTATTGAACAATGTTGCATTCGTGACTCTTATCACTGAGTGCTTCCGATTATGTTATGTGCCTCTTAGCCTTGATGCTTGAAGTTGTGCAGATGCAGAATGACTCATTATTCTGTATTTATTTGCTGCCGATTAGTGCTTTGTGTGTGTTCAACTGAACATTGGATGTTAATTGTTCAAATTTTCAGTTTCAGAATTTGCTGTGTGTAACTGTGTGATGGTTAGTCATCAAGCCAAACTGAATTCTCAGTCTGTGGTATTTTTGGAGACCATACTGGAATAGTATGATATTCACCGCAACTAGACATGAACTGTACAATATCTACCTAAACTGAACCTATTGTTATATCATAGCAGAGCTGATGATTAGTCATCTGTAGCAGTACCATTTATAGTTATGGGAGTATAATGAACACTCAAGCCCAATATACGGAACAACAAATGCACATGGATTATTTTTAGCATATTTTCATGAAGTTTGGTTTTTTAATATATTTATTATGGTTCCGCAGCGAAGCACGGGCAATATGCTAGTATTTGAAATAATTCCAGTACTCGAGTACATGGATGTACTTGATCTGGGAAAGTTTCATTCCATTTCATTGAGTGGTTTGAGAGAACAGTCGATTTAAAATTTTACTTCCAAATTTTGACCAAAAATTCAAAATTTCCAGAAAAAATTGAAAAATTCCAATAATTCAAATACATGTATGTAAGCAATCTGGGAAAGTTTCATTCTGTTTCGACGAGTGTTTTGAGAGAACGATCGATTTGAATACTCACTTACAAATTTTGACCAAAAGTTCAAAGTTTCCAAAAAAAATTGAAATAATTTTAGTAATTCAAATATATGTATGTAAATAATCTAGGAAAGTTTCATTCAATTTTTGTGAACGGTTTGTTATGCTTCTAAACATCTCTTCGATACGTGTTACGTACATACTACATGCACGAGTTAAAAAAAAGTCTATTCGGCCCATTTACATATGGCTGAAATGGGTTATGGTGGTAGCCCATGTATTCTCAGCCTATTCGGCCCATGTACATATTACCATGGATATAAAATTTGTCGCAATATGTAATGCTTATTGCAACAAAGTGAAATCGGGGCAATAACTTTTTAGTGTTGCTACCGCTATGGACTTTGTTGCAATATGAAACCACATTTTGCAACGATATGTTTAGGTATAGTGTTTTACTTTGTTGTAATATCTAGCCTCTACTGCAATAAGTTGGTTTTTTGGTGCAACAAAACGTAAACATCGATAGTGCTAGTATATTACAACGCCTGTGCAGTTCGTTGTAATATGTGGTCCCTATTGCAATAGAATATAGGTGTATCATATCAAAACTAAATTGTGGCAATAAGTTGGGCCTATTACCACAAACGGGAAATTGGTGGCAATATTATGTCTTGTTGCAATGAAATGTGGATGTAGCAATAAATTTTGTTGCAATACATGGAAACCCTTGTAGTGTAGACCTGGCCGCCAAGACGAAAAAGCCTTCATGATCGAATAAGCATATCCAATCCACCTCGCCTGCCCTGTCGCCACGATCAGCGATCTCCAATCTCCAGCTCCGCCGACCGCCATACGGTATGCAACCATGCAGGAGTTTGCGACTTAGTGTTTGTGTCTTCCTATATTCCTAGATTTATATTCCTAGATTTCTGTTGACTTTGATTTTCTGATTGTTAGGTCATCGACACGCTGATTTTAATTTATTTGGGCCCCCGATCGCGAGAATAGTATACATCATAATTTGATCAATCTGAGGTATATATTATTCCCTAATGTCTATGGTCATACTTCACACACATGATGCAAGTTGGTATAATTTAACATTTGATGTAAACTGGAATAGGTGTAGATGTATTTTTTCCATTAAAATATCGTGCTATGAGGAAGATTCACTTTGACGAAATTAATTGCTAGGAAGAAACGCTAGAAGCTGAGAAGGCATTTCAAATTAAATATTTTTATGTTATGGTTGATATGACTATCACTTCTTTGAATAGCATATTTAAAGAACTCATGGTTTTTAAAGATATATTTGGATTTTTAATAAGCTCAAGCACCCAAGTCTTCAAACACTAGTCGAAAAATGGACATCAATACCGGTTCTAGAGGGCCATTTGTACCGGAAATCAAACCGGTACAAAAGATTCAGGACAAAAGCCCCCCCCCTCTTTGGTACCGGTTCCTTACAAACCGGTATTAAAGGGGCCTCCACGTTGGCTCCCAGGAGAGAGCAGGGCTAGGGACCTTTGGTACCGGTTTGTAACACGAACCGGTACCAAAGGAATTCAGGGTTTAGGGTTTTAGGAGGGGTTTAGGGATATCAGACCATTTCATCGTACGAGGATCGCGTCGATGCGCCAGAAACGCGTTTGGATTTAGGAGTACATGAAGATCAAGGTAATACATATCAACTGGGTGCATATAATATAACACATGTAATTGCATAAGATCGCAAATTAAGTAGTACATGCATGAAGATCGATCTTCATGCATAGTGGTACTCTCCGAGGCATACTATCTATTACATGCAGCATAGTGGTACTCTCCGAGTCAAGCTATATATTACATGTAGATCTTCATTCATAGTGGTACTCTGCGAAGTTAGGTATGACGTCCCGAAGGAAAAATCCCGCCAATTCCTCGCCAATTGCTTTGAAGCGGTGCTCGATTGGGAGCCTGTCACGCTTTCTTGCCAACTGTAAAAGAATGATATTCAAATGAATACATGAGCTATGTATATATATATATATATATATATATATATATATATCAAATCACAATCAAACAATTATGACTGAAACTTAGCACAAGTTATGGTAACAAAATAAATTTGTGAATATTGTTTTCGTACCTCTCTATTCCTTTGATTATTCGTTCTCTCGCTGACAATCTTATGGATGTTCTCGCAAACATAGTATCCATATAGATTAGTCCCCTCAGGTTGTTGCGCGCATTTCTGTACAAGAATATAATTCAATCAAATAATAATCAAGTATGATAAAGGTGTGTGGACCTAGGTAGTACTACTTACTTTGTTCGCACGCCATATCAGCTTCGGTTTCCATCCACCGGTCGGATCTTCCTGGATGAACGTTTGCCATACGCTGCCCGACAAAAGAAAATGCATAAAAGAGTTATTAATTTGTTGATATCAGGAAATTAACGAAAAAACCGATAAGAATTAAAATTACCTTTTGAGCATATCAAAAGCCGACTTGTATAGTATAGGCTCTTTGGTTAGTGAGTCAAAGACTTCAACCTCTCCATCGTACATTTTAATGATGATAAGAATAAAATGGAACCTGCGCACGTTTAAATATGCAGTGTCATAGATATAAGTCATCAGTTAAAATTTTAACATATGGTGAGCAAAATAGAATGTGTTATAAGACAGTTACACTTACTTGAAGTTGTAAGGCCAAAGTATTATCTTTTTGTCACGTTGTCGCTTCAAAAACCTTAGCAAAGTCTCTGGTGTATCCTTGTTATAGATGGGATCTTCTATGTTTTTTTCATGCATTGTATCTGGGTCAATGAACCCAATGTCCGTGATTTCATCCCTTTTGCATTCGAGCTTCTTCGATCTGCATAATATAGCGCACAAAAGATTAAATTGAGGATAATTTGCAGACAATGAATGAGCTGAGCTAAAGACTTCTCAAATTATATTAATAAATCACTTACAGACAATAGCAACTGATGATAGATTTGTCGATGGCCCGGAGATTGTATAACTGAAAAAGTTCGAGGAAGTCAACGCTCACAGAGTATTCTTGGAAGTAGTGCTCATCCTTAACTCGCACCATGATACAATCAATCCCTCTCTTTGTGGCATTAGTGTACCACGCATTCAAATTACGCATACATGTTGGTAGCGACCTGATATTCTCGACCAGATCTTTCCCTTGAACAAATTGATATACTACTTCAGCGATGGGGTAATCAATTGTGTTTTGTCGAGAACTTTCAACGGCCTTCTCGTCAAACACCTTGAGAGGGGGGGGGGACCGATTGAACGGGTTGTTCTCCGAGTTGGTACACTTGTTTCCTAGTTTTCGCCGAGACCACCGATTGATCGGGTTTTTTCACCTCCACCATAGCGTCATACGACTTTTCAATAGAACGCCTATAGTCAGATGGCGGCGATGGTGGAGGGTCATATAGATTCTCAACGGTACGAATAACTTTCACCGGATCTAGAGTCTTCTCAAAAGGTCTCTCTGGCACTTTCTTAGCAAAATGTTTTGCCACCTCGGACTTAGAGATTTCGCTGCATTCCTCGATAGTTCTTTCCCAAGGTAACTTCTCAATAGGCGGCAGTGGTTTCTCCTTTCTAGGTCTCTTCCTAGGCGGCGTACCGTTCCGCTTAAAAAACGCAGTCTTACGCGGAGGATCTCGAGATGGTGGACTCGCGCTGGGGTCCCTCTCCGGTAGGTGTGGACTTTGCTGCTCATGTGGACTGCTACCAGGCGGAGTCGATGGCCATTGCTGCTCATGTGGAATTTGCTGCTCATGTGGACTACTACGAGGAGGAGTCGGTGGCCTTGGCAAAAGGACGATGTATTTCTTGGACCATATGGCGAAACCGCGCTTGACATCGGCCAGTGTCTTCTCTTCGTCACCTCCAGGAAAATCAAGGTCCATTGTTTCAAAACCCGGAACAACGTCATCCACCCCGACACGAACACAGCCAGCTGGAATGGGCATATGATGGTGCGTTGCTCCATCTTCATTTGGGTAAACATAGCCGACCGCCACCTTAACGGACACGTTCCTCATTTGCACATGTAGCTCGCAATCTGTCTTCTCCGTGACATAATCCACGGGGTAGCTTCCTGCACATTCAAGATGCGAGGAACCCACACTGCTTCTTCGCTGAGATGGGGCGGCATCGGCTTGAGGATCTTGTATAAACAGCGGCTGATCAGGTGCCCTCTGATTTTTCTCAAGCACCTCCACCCTATTTATCAATTCCGCTAACCTGTCTAAGTCCTGCTTCTTCTTTCTCGAACGGCCTCTATAAGTGTCAGCGCACTCCGGCCATGCTTCCTTCATGGTGACACCTGGGAGGGCTCGTATCCGTCCAACGTGTTCCGCATTCCCAAGAGCGAGTGTCAGCTCGTCATTCTCTCTATCGGGAATGTACTCTCCCTTTCTAACTTTTTCAATTGCATCTATAAGCTGCGTCGTGATTGCATTAACTTTTTCCTTCCATTTTCCCTTTGCAACGATCTGCCCTGTCTTTGGGTCCAACCCTGCCCCATGCGCGAACAACCAGAACTTGGACCGGTCGGGCCAGTCCCATGTCTGTGGAGTGATTCCTGCCTCCATCAGTTTAGCTTCAAATGCTCTCCACTTCGGAATGGCAGTCTTGTAGCCACCTGACCCCAAATGATGGAAATGTTCCTTCTTTGAAGCATTTTTCGTATTTGTGACTGATCGGGACACAACAGTAGAAGATTTCTTATAGCTCTTAAATGCGGGCCAGTGATCTTTTATCTTCACTAGACTTCCAGTGAATACTGGATCTTTATCTGCATATCTGGCCCATAAATTTTTCTTCCAGGTCTGGAATTGTGTGGCCATCCTCTTAAGAGTCCATTCCTTGACTTTCTTCTTCTGGCCTTCCGTCATGTCTTCCGGTAGGCTAAAGTGTGTCAGTAGACTGTCCCAAAGAAAAAGCTTTAGAGTATCATTGACATAACTTGCTTCAGCCCCCGCGTTCTTCGGCTTATGCCACTCTACAATGCTGATCGGTACATGGTCCCTAACAAGAACTCCAGCTTGGTTTATAAATTTACGGCAGTGCTCTTTGGGCTCCACCGGTTGACCACTAGCCTTAAATGCGGTGAGGGCTAACCTACCCTCGCCCTTTAGACATTGCGTCGGGCCTCGTTGCTTTTTAACAGATTTGCTCGATGATCCAGAAGGCTAAAAGAAAAATGATTCGTTAATAAGTGTAATACAAATAAATCAATGCATCAAGTGATGAACATATAGCCTTGATATACACCTCGCCGGAGTTTGTTAAGGACACTTCGTTGTCTCTTCTTTCTTCACACTCAAGTCCCTCACCGACATCGTTCAAAAATTGTGACCCGAAATCATCGTCATCTCCATCGGGTTCTCCATTGGGTTCCGGTCCACGGGCACTCTCAAATATCATTTTCTGCACCATTTCTTCTCGCTCCTCATCTCGGATGAAGGTGTCGTCCTCCATCGCTCAATGTCACTGCAAAATGAAGTGCAATTATTTGATTCATCATGTCATTTTAAGTTATCACAAATATCAAAATGTAGATCTTATGACCCATATTACGGCTACAGTCAATTATTTGATTCATCATGTCATTTTAACTTAAAGGAGAAAAATCGTCAATTATTTGATATTTCTCTATTTTGGGATTCTGAATTTTTTGGGGCATCTTTTACAATATAACAAAAATTATAAACCAGAGGAGTTGCATTGCCAAAAAATATATATTACTAACACCTGATATTTCTCATGCAATCTACTCTTTTGCATCAGAAGCTTTCCAGATCGCAACAACACTTTACTAAACACACGGCCATGAGTCAATATATTGAGAATGCTGTACAATATATTTTTACTGAGAATTCTGTTACATTCCCATATAAATCACCAATGATCATGCCCATCAAAAACACAGCATTGCAGCAGGCATGTCATCAGAACATAAAACAACACACAACTAAAAATGAGCAGAACACAGACGCCAGTGCAATTTCAGTACAACTTTTCATATACAACTTTTCATATACAACTTTTCACATACAACTTTTCATATACAACTTTTCATATACAACTTTTCAAGCTATATTTTCTAGATTGGACAGTAGATATGTATACAAGTCCACTTAAGCCATCAGCAATGCAAGCACGGCCTAGAGTTCACGAAAACAGTGATTAGTGAGAAAGGCACATCAAAGTGAACATATACTTACCCAACAGCACACCAGCTTGTATTCCACAATCAAATTTGAGATCATACAAGCAGGCAATTGTGAAGAACACATGCATCTTGTCTAGAGATCAAGTAGTGTCTACACCAACACATGGCATAATGCAAGATATTTCAAATTAAGACAGATTGAGGTGAAACACGTTATAGCTATATATAGACCAGCATGCCTACATGAAACACAACATGAGGATCTCAAGCATGAAGCTTGTGCTAAGCCCCTGCATATATCATGTGTTCCAATCCTAGTCCAACACAACAGTGGTTTACCATGCATATGATATATTATTGATTACCATATAGTGTATCAGAGGTTCTTTTCAAGGGTAAATATGGTACCAAATCTATATTCAGTGCAGGTTTAGATGACAGAGCAGTTCTCTACTCTTATACCAGATCTAAAACAATTCTTCTATGTTCTATATGCTGGTAACTTTGCAGGAATTGATCGCTATGCAGTTGTAGCTTGTTGCCACATGCTGCTTATGTATAGATTCAGAGTACTTCTGTTAAAGCCCGAGTTCTTTAACACATGCTGCAAGATGAATTGCTCAACGAAACAGTGAACATTCAGGTAGCACATTATCAGAGATCATTGCTCAACGAAGAAGTACAAACAGAGTAGTGATTTTTTACTCTATTTTTCAATATTCGCAAAATGAATTTCTTCCCGAACCGTACAGGGTGAGAGAAAACGTATAAAAAATTGGTTTACTTGTGTAAACTTACAGTAGCTTAGTGTTGAAATGAAGAACCGAAGAACTGAAGAAAAACTCTGCAATATATCGCCCTCAGCTTCTTTACTGAAACACGCATGGATCTTCTTCAGCAGAGTAACCAAGAGTGATTCAGACTTTCAGTCACACTAGTCGCATGCACCATTTCCGTTTGGCCGTACTTCTAACTAGTGTACTTGGTAATTTCGGTTTCAACCAAGTTAATTTAGGGGCAGTTCGAATTCTAAAATTAATTGAATTCTGAAGAAATCTGGCCTAAGTTGAGGTTGTCACCGAATATTTTGGACTGGGCAACATATAGTTGATGTCAGAAAGGGAAGAGAAAGAGTGACGCACCGAAGAGGAAGTGGTCGAGGCGGACGCGGGCGCAGGGCGAGGCAGAGGCGAGCGCGGGCCGGGGCGAGGCAGAGGCGCGCGCGGTCGAGGGCAGAGGCGGGAGGCGCCCGCGTCGTCGGCGTGGATGAGCTCCCAGAGCGCGGCAGAGGCGCGCGCGGTCGAGGGAAGACGCGGGAGGCGCCCACGTCGTCGGCGTGGATGAGCTCCCGGGGCGAGGCAGAGGCGCGCGCGGTCGAGGGCAGACGCGGGAGGCGCCCGCGTCGTCGGCGTGGATGAGCTCCCGGGGCGCGGCCTCGTGGCGAGCCCAGGCGAGCGGCGCGTGACGGCGGCGGCGGAGAGTTTGCTGAGTGCGGCTTTTGCTGTGTCCGTCGGTGGGGGGAAAAGAAAACGACCTAATTCACCTTTGGTACCGGTTGTTGTTACGAACCGGTACTAAAGGTGACCTTTAGTACCGGTTCGTAACAGAAACCGGTACGAAAGATATTTTCGGAAATTCTTCCGCGCTTTTAACCTTTCGTACCGGTTGTTTCCACCAACCGGTACCAAAGGTTTTTTTCTTTTTCTTTTGATTTTTCTTTTGCAGTTTCTTTTGATTTTCATTTGATTTTCTTGTGCAGTTTCTTTTGATTTTCTTTTTTGATTTTCATTTGATTTTCTTTTGCAGTTTCTTTTGATTTTCATTTGATTTTCATTTGCAGTTTCTTTTGATTTTTCTTTTTTTCTTTTTCTTTTGATTTTCATTTGATTTTTCTTTTGCAGTTTCTTTTGATTTTCATTTGATTTTCTTTAGCAGTTTCTTTTGACTTTCTTTTTTCTTTTGATTTTCATTTGATTTTTTTTTGCAGTTTCTTTTGATTTTCATTTGATTTTCATTTGCAGTTTCTTTTGATTTTTCTTTTTTTACTTTTTTTTTTAATTTTCATTTGATTTTCTTTTGCAGTTTCATTTGATTTTCTTTTGATTTTTCTTTTTTCTTTTTCTTTTGATTTTCATTTGATTTTTTTGCAGTTTCTTTTGATTTTTATTTGATTTTCTTTTGCAGTTTCTTTTGATTTTCTTTTTTCTTTTTCTTTTGATTTTCATTTGATTTTCATTTGATTTTATTTCAACGATTGAACAGGAAAAGAAGTACATATCTCAACTGAAAATTAAGATACATGGCCAGATTAAGTCACAATCGGCCGAGCTTGTTTTCGAATGTTGGAGTGATTCAGTCATAGTCGTGCCTAGCCCTATAAATGTCGCCACTGTAGTCGTCGTAGTCGCCGGTGTCATCGTCACTGGCATCGGGGTCGCGGTAGTCGAACCTCGACTGGTGAGCACGCGTGGGCTGAGACTGAGGGTAGCGTAGGCGGGGGCCACGGTAGGCCATGACGCTTTGGAGAGTCCGGCCGCGCCACCATAGCCGACGGCCGGCCTCGTTGAAGTTCGAACGAGGCGAGCTATCCTCCTCATGCCTGGCAAGCGCACTCTCACGCCGATTGATGAAGAAGGCGTCCCAAGTCGGGCTATAGTCGGGATGCCACTGAGGATTCCTCCGCTGCTCTGGCGTGAGCTCGAAGTAGTAGTGGTTCGTGATGGCCATCTGGCGTGCCACACCTACAGGGACAGGAGGGACCGGTACGCCTCCGACGCTCAGCATCCAGCCGGGGGGGACGCGGTAGCCCGGCGGGCAGGGGTAGTTTGAGGCGCAAAGCGCCTCCGCCTCCCGGGGGGTTAGAGATACGATGGAAGCCATGGAAGAGAGTGATGAGGTTTGCAGATATGAGTCTAGATGTGATATGTGAATGGAGGCCAAGCCTACATATATATAGTGAAAAATGGCGGGAAGACGGAGACGGGAAGCGGTGGAAAGTGCGAGAAGAAAATAGGCGGGAACGCAGTGGCGGGGGGAACCATCTAACCTTTAGTCCCGGCTGGTGGGTACAACCGGGACTAAAGGTAGTTTTTGTGTCATCTAACAAAACTGTCGGTGGGATAAGGACGTGTGGGTAACCTTTAGTCCCGGTTGGTGGCTGCAACCGAGACTAAAGATGTCGGCAGGATAAGGACGCGTGGGTGGATGCACTGCTCGATGAGATAAGGACGCGTGGGTGGACGCACGATGCCCCTGTCGGAGGAACAAGACAAAGTAGAAGCAGTGGAAAGCGCGGGAAGAAAATAGGCGGGAACGCAGTGGCGCGGGGAACCATCTAACCTTTAGTCCCGGCTGGTGGGTACAACCGGGACTAAAGGTGGTTTTTGTGTCATCTAACAAAACTATCGGTGTGGGATAAGGACATGTGGGTAACCTTTAGTCCCGGTTGGTGGGTGCAACCGAGACTAAAGATGTAGGCAGGATAAGGACGCGTGGGTGGATGCACTGCTCGATGAGATAAGGACGCGTGGGTGGACGCACGATGCCCCTGTCGGAGGAACAAGACAAAGTAGAAGCGGTGCCGTGCCTATAAAAGGAGCATCGATACGCCATGGCAAGTAGCTCAACAAGCCAACCTAGAAGGTAGGGAGAGTTTCATTCCCATGGATGGAGGACAGGGTTGGGAAATCTCCCGTGGCGGAGTTTCTCAAAGATGTCGTTGGTGCTCACACCCTACGGCATCTTCGGAAGCTCCGCCTCGGAAAAATTTCCCTCATACAATAACATCATTACACAAAAATCCATATTGAGATACACAAGTTATGATCCCTATCTAGTCTTCTGAGTTTTCTTCTTGTGTTTCCCTTTCTTCTGATTGCGACGCAGCCATGGACAATCTTCATTATTTAAAATGATGCTTGGGTCAGTTTTCACCTTGAAGGGTGGAATATCATCAAACTTATTATAATCTTCTGACATGTCTGTCTTGTCCTCTACTCCCACGATGTTTCTTTTTCCTGAAAGAACTATGTGGCGCTTTGGCTCATCATATGATGTGTCCTCTTGCCTTTGTTTTCTTTTTTTCGGTTTGGTAGACATGTCCTTCACATAAAAAACCTGAGCCACTTCACTGGCTAGGACGAATGGTTCGGTGTCGTACCCTAGATTCTTGAGATCCACTGTAGTCATTCCGTACTGCGGGTCTACCTGTACCCCGTTTTTCAGGTTGAACCATTTGCACCGGAACAAAGGGACCTTGAAATTAGGTTCATAGTCAAGTTCCCATATCTCCTCTATGTACCCATAATATGTGACCTTCTTCCCATTGTCCTCTGCTGCATCAAAGCGGACACCACTGTTTTGGTTGGTGCTCTTTTTATCTTGGGCGAATGTGTAAAATGTATTCCCATTTATCTCGTACCCTTGAAATGTCGATATAATCGAAGATGGTTGCTTGGCCAACAAGTATAGCTGTTCTTCATCAGTGACATTCATGAGCCGTGTTTGCAACCAACCGCCGAAAGTCTTCATGTGTTCTCCATCAATCCAATCTTCACGTTGCTCCGGGTATTCAGAGCGTAAAATATTCTTGTGTTCCACTTTGTATGGAGCCACCAAGCTGGAATTATGTAGAATTGTGTAGTGTGCTTGAGTGAAAGAATGTCCATCCATACACATTGTTGCTTTCTTTCCTAGCGTGCCTTTTCCACGCAGTCTCCCCTCATAGCGCGATTCAGGAACACCGATCGGCTTAAGGTCAGGAATAAAGTCAACACAAAACTCAATGACCTCCTCTGTTCCATAGCCCTTGGAGATGCTTCCTTCTGGCCTAGCACGGTTATGAACGTATTTCTTTAAGACTCCCATGAATCTCTCAAAGGGGAACATGTTGTGTAGAAATACAGGACCGAGAACACTAATCTCTTCGACCAGGTGAATGAGGAGATGCGTCATAATATTGAAGAAGGATGGTGGGAACACCAACTCGAAGCTGACTAGACATTGCACCACATCCTTCTGTAAATTTTGTAGAGTTAGTGGATTGATCACCTTCTGAGAAATTGCATTGAGGAACGCACATAGCTTCACAATGGGTACTCGAACATTTTCCGATAGAAGCCCCCTCAATGCAACCGGAAGTAATTGTGTCATAATCACGTGGCAGTCATGAGACTTTAGGTTTTGAAACTTTTTCTCTGACATGTTTATTATTCCCTTTATATTCGATGAGAAGCCAGACGGGACCTTGATGCTACTCAGGACTTCAAAAAAGATCTCCTTCCCTTCTTTGGTAAGAGCGTAGCTGGCAGTACCTTGATACTTCTCTGGATTCAGGTTGTTTCCTTCGTGGATACATTGCTGGTCGTGTCGTGCATCCGGTGTATCTTTTGTCTTCCCATACACGCCCAAGAAGTTTAGCAGATTCACGCAAAGATTTTTCGTCACGTGCATCACGTCGATTGCAGAGTGAACCTCTAGGATTTTCCAATAGGGTAGCTCCCAAAATATAGACATCTTCTTCCACATGGGTACATGTCCGTCAACATCATGCGGAATAGATTGTCCGCCAGGACCCTTTCCAAAGATCACTTTTAAATCCTTGACCATATCATATATAACATCCCCAGTAGGGCGGGTAGGATTCATTCGGTCTTCTGCCTCACCTCTAAAATGCTTTCCTCTCTTTCTTACTTGATGTTGTTTTGGAAGAAATCGACGATGCCCCATGTACACATTCTTGTTTCTCAAATATATACTGTCAGTCTCACCTAAACAGTGTGTGCATGCATTGTATCCCTTGTTTGACTGTCCTGAAATGTTACTAAGAGCAGGCCAATCATTGATGGTTACAAACAACAACGCTCGTAGGTTAAATTTCTTTTGTTCGTGCTCATCCCAAATAGGTACACCTTCTTCACGCCACAACTGTAAAAGTTCTTCAACCAATGGCCTCAGGTACACATCAATGTCGTTGCCGGGTTGCCTCGGGCCTTGGATGAGCACTGGCATCATAATGAACTTCCGCTTCATGCACAACCAAGGAGGAAGGTTATAGATACATAGAGTCACCGGCCAGGTGCTATGACTGGAGCTCTGCTCCCCGAAAGGATTAAAGCCATCTGTACTTAGACCAAATCTTAAGTTCCTTGCGTCATCTGAAAATGACTTGTACTTTCTGTCGATTTTTCTCCACTGCGACCCGTCAGCGGGGTGTCTCAGCATCACATCTTTCTTACGGTCCTCTTTGTGCCATCGCAACAACTTGGCATGCTCTTTGTTTTGGAATAAACGTTTCAACCGTGGTATTATAGGAGCATACCACATCACCTTCGCAGGAACCTTCTTCCTGTGGGTGGACTCGCCCTCAACATCGCCAGGGTCATCTCGCCTGATCTTATACCTCAATGCACCACATACCGGGCATGCATTCAAATTCTCGTACTCCCCGCGGTAGAGGATGCAGTCATTGATGCATGCATGTATCTTCTGCACCTCTAATCCTAGAGGGCAGACAACCTTCTTTGCTTCGTACGTACTAGAGGGCAATACGTTCTCCCCTGGAAGCATCTTCTTTATTATTTTCAGCAACTTTTCAAATCCCTTGTCAGAAGTACCATTCTCTGCCTTCCATTGCAGCAATTCCAGTGTGGTACCCAGTTTTTTCTGGCCATCTTCGCAATTTGGGTACAACAGTTTGTTGTGATCCTCTAACATTTTCTCCAACTTCAACCTCTCCTTTTCACTTCCGCAGTTTATCTTCGCATCAAGAATGGCCCGACCCAAATCGTCATCGGGGTCATCAAAAATGGGCTCATCAAAAATGGGCTCTTCTTCAGCTTCGTCTTCCCCCCATACTACTATCACCGTCTTCAGTGAACATAGGATAGTTGTCACTATCCTCTTCTTCTTCGTTGCCTTCCATTATAACCCCTCTTTCTCCGTGCTTGGTCCAACAATTATAGCCGGGCATGAAACCATTCTCAAGCAGGTAGAAGTGAAGGGTCTTTGAGGTAGAGTAATCCTTCGTATTCCTACAGGAACTACATGGACAATAAATGAAACCATTCGACCGCCTGTTTGCCTCCGCCACGTTGAGAAAATAATGCATGCCAGTAATGAAGTCGGGATGGCATCGGTCACCGTACATCCATTGTCGATTCATCTGCATTATATAAGTATATCAAAAATCATTAATTACACAACATCATGGATATATGAGTGACCAACTTAATTAATATTCAAGTTCATCACATAAAACTAAGTTTTTTTTATTAAAAAAAGAGGCTCACCGAGGTGGTACAGTGCCGGCTAGGGGAAGACGCTGGCGATCGACGGCGGTGAGGACGGGGACGATACTAAAACCTACAAATCATACTTTAATTTGAGCTCAATTGCATACAAAAAGAATGAAATCCCTAACTTAGGCATTTCATCAAACACCTTGCTAGCACTAGAAAAATAATATGAGTTAAACTAGCAAAGAAATGAGCTAAATTAGGAACGCCAGAAGAAAGGATGATATTGCTAACCCTTAGATAGATGGGTGCCGTCAATCTTGATAAAATGGTGGATAAAAATGAAGATTTATTGGAGTGTGAGAGGTGCAAAATGTTTGGAAATGTGAGAGAGAAGAAGGGAAAATGAGATGCAGGGATGATCGGGCGCCTGAAGAAATAGGGCAGGGGCCCTTTAGTACCGGTTCTTCAGATGAACCGGTACTAAAGGTTCAGCTCTGGCCCACTAAAACCCTTTCGTACCGGTTCCTAGTATGAACCGGTACAAAAGGCCCTCATCGAACTGGTACTGATGTTGCTCGGCCGGCTGGGCAAATAAACTGGTACTAATGCACCCTTTAGTACCGGTTCATACGGGAACCGGTACTAAAGGCTTAGACCAATGCCCATTTTTCTACTAGTGAAATGATCATGAACTTGACTTTCTCTCCTGAAAAAGTCCATGTGATGTTGAGGTACATGATCTTATTTTTGAATTGAAATAATGAGATTCATTTTGCTAGATCGATCAATGTCTGTTTTGGAGATATTTTAATATGTTAGATAAGTTGATTGTTATCCTAATATCTCTATTGCTTATCGTATCTTATTTAATGTGCCCTTATGTAACAACCCAAATTTTTGGGAAATAAAAATAAATGGATTTATTAAAATACCAAATTTTGGAGCCAACAAAAACTTTTATTTTGAATACAAGATTAATTTCTTGCCTTTTCGAAACTTCCGAGTTTGAGCATTTGCTCCCATGCTTCAAATAAAAAGAAAGAATATGAGAAAGGTTTGAAAACAAATCCTTTGAGCCAAACAATTTAAACCCTCCAAAAAGAAACTATTTGGAAAGGAAGTAAAATCTTATTTCAAGAAACCTAGATTGTTTCTAAAACAGTAGGATAAAAAGATTCCATTTTCGAAAATTATTTTTCTCTTCATCCAATGAAGATTTCCAAAATGATTTGTATGTATATACTCCCTTATTCCAAATGTTAACCCTTTGAAAACCTTCCCTGATTTCTTAGCCAAACTTGAAGACCAAGATAAGACCTGTGCTTCTTAAATGATTTAATCAAAATAGTTTTTCTACATATTTAAATCTTGCATAAGTGCAGGACAAATCCATTCGGGAAACATAGTTCCCATAAACCAAGTCATCCAATCCCATGCAACAAGGAAGAAAACATAAAGAAATGAGAAGAAATACAAAACCCTGAATCGGAAAGATAAGAAAAGCTATCTTCATAATATTATTGCCTACACCCTTTGCCCTTCTATATTAAGCAATATTTGAACTATACCATCATGCATCTCTCCACCACCACTAAGAACAATTTACAAAGAATCAAATACAATAAAGTTTGAAACAAAACTCAACTTGGAACTCTCTTTATTAGTCTGCCAAAGTTTGAATCGGTTACATATGCCATTTGAAATTCAAATCTTAAATGACACCAAATCTCCATATCTGGACAAAACCAACATATATCTAGGGTCCTTATCCAATGCATGGTCCAACCCAACAGGAAATTTCTAAAATTTTGAAGTTTGAATTCATGCATGCATAGATTCCTATTCTATGTCTTTTATGATTTCATGTGTGTTTTAATTTGTTGTGCAATGTTTAGTTAATTCAAACTTAACCAATAGAAGCATTAGAGAAGAACCACAAAGATCAAAAGAACCAGAAGCAAGAGAAATAAAGAAAAAGAGAAGAAAAGATGATCTAGAAAAAGTTAACCACTACCCTACTTTGGACCCTTAGAATAAGAAATCTGTAACTCAAGTAAGGGTGTGGTCAGTTAGTTGAGCTTGACCAGGCTGCATACTAACTTGACCAAGAAGTTTCAAACCAAAATTCAAATCAGAACCTAACTCAAACATCAGCCAAACTTTGAATCTGAAACAGTGACAATACCCAAGTTTGAAATATAAATTTTTGCAAAACTTGTTATTTCTTCGAAACAAAAATATCCCTGGAACCCTTGTCCAATATCTTGACAACCCACGGTGGCCGTTTTCAAAAATTTGAATTTAAATTTCTTGCGGGCATTTGATCGAACACGTGGTGGGCAAAAATCTAGAAAATCGGTTCTACTGTGAGCATCGCTGTTCACGTTTGCCTAGGCCCTGTAGCCATGCCGTGGACACTCCCTCTGTCGAGCCCAGCCTCCCCAGCCCCGACCCAGGCCGTGAGACAAGGAAGAAAGAAGGAGAGAAACGACCCGGACCCCTCCCCACAGCCACCACTTGCCCCCTCTGCACCAGACCACCCCGCAGCCCGTAGGTGCGCCAGCAGCACCCCACAGCACGCCACAGCACCCCGCCGAAAGCCCCGACCGCCCCTCTCCTCCGTTAGCCGACACCGGCCGTGCTCTCTCCGCAGATCCACTCGCCTCGTGCTCCCTCTCCCGACTATATAAAGCCGCCATTCTTCCCTGAAAAGGTTCGCGCCACCTTCCTCTACCTCCCAGACAAGGTCCCAAGCTCCCTCTCCCTCTCGTTCGAGCCCCCCGTCGACGTCGTCCTCGCAGGTCACCGCCCGTTCCCGGCGCACCGAAGCTCCCCCCGACGCGCCGCCTGCTGGAGGTGGCCGAGACGACCACCCTCCGCCGCCAGGACCCCTCGCCGCCAGTCGCCGCCGCTCCGGTGAGCCTCCCCGTCGCCGCCCTCCTCCCAGTGCTCCCTCTCGCTCCGCCCCAGTCGCGGGGAAGAAGAACCCCCAGGATACCGATTCGGTTCATTAAAACTGACAGCCGGGCCCCCATGGTCAGGCCGGTATTCCTTTTTTTTCTTGCTCACCCGCCCAGCTGCAGCCTAGTGGGCCGGCCCAGCTCAGTCTGTGTGTCCGGCCCGGATTAGAAAAAAAAAGGGGATATTCGATTTCCGATTTCTGAAAAACGCATTTAGATGCTTTAGTATATTTAATTTTCCCGGAGATCTACCCATCCAAATCTAGCAAATGAAAATGTTCTGAAAACCTTAGAACATAAGCTATCCATTAGAAGTGGTTTCAACCCAATTAGGTTTACAGAATGGTTGCAGTAAAAATAACAAAACAGGAGCTTTTCCACCTTAGAAAATTCATATCAAATCAAATAAAATTCCTAAAAATATAAATCCAACTCTATAAACTCACAATTAGTGATACCCATCTGTCTATGGCATTAGATCCCATTTTTGAACCTTTTAAAGTAAATTCTATTTACCTATATGGTTAAATAGGCATTTGCCATATATGATTTTATTAAACTCAAATCTATAATCGAAATTTTTATGGAACCCTTATGGTTAAACCACATTTCCAAATAACTATCCATAGGTATTGATCTTAGTCCTTGTGTACTTGTAGGAAGTATTTGGAAATTCAATCCTACATGGTAGTAATTAGAAACTCAAACTTGCACACATATTTCAAATTAAATGGAAATGATATGAAACCAATTCGAATCAACCACATTTCTAAATGTGATCTATAACCCTGGATCCAAGTCAACTAGGATTAATTTTTACACTTATAGATTCAAACTTGATCACTAAATAGTTGCCAACTAGAAATGGCTTCAATAAAAGAGAAATACTATAAATCCTATGAATCCTCTTTGGTTGAACCCTAATCTTAAATATCTACATTAGTCCATGACCTTGGTCAATAAGGACTTGCAGGAGATATTTTCCTAATCCAAAATAAATAAACCCTACTTAGATACAACCACTCAATCATCTCATCCATCGAAACTCAATGATCTTCGAAACCACTCTCCATAGACTTCCTAGATCGCTCCCCTTACCCCAAGTATCCTTATTTGCTTGAGTATGTGTTGCTTGTAAATTGTGTGGTGATTGTATGCTTATTTGATTTCCGACGATTAGACGACAACGAGAGTAAGGAGAATGGATCCGGAAGTCCACCAAGAAACAGAGATGGAGGTCAATCAACCCAAGATGAAGATGAAGACTATTTTGACTTTGCCAAGCAAGGCAAGCCATCTTTTGATTCATACTCCCAATGCCTAGTTTTAATATTGCATTCTACTTGTTTAAGTAAATTGCATGATTGAATTGCTAGAGTAGAATGATAGAAGTAAATTGATATCTTGCTTAGCAAGAGCATCAAGTTGAGTTTATCCAACCATACCTAGTAGTTTCATCACTCAATGTAGTTGCTTAGTCGCTAATAAAATTGGAGGTCATTTATAAAGGGAATCCTAGTTAAAAGTTTGTGACCTGAACTTGAAACTTGAACTGGAGTTTTCTCCTACATGATGGTTTTATGAAAGTAATCTTGACTAAGAACTATGAAATGTATTTCTCAATTGACAACGAGTGATGTACTATGGGAGCCAATTATACCGTACAACCATATTACCCCTATATGGGAAGGGGCTTAATCCGTAGCTTGTTTATCTTAGTATGGGAGGCCTTGTATCAAATCTTCATGGAAGGACCCGTGAGCGGTTACTTCTGGACCAGGTGGATTCCACTAACCCGGCTCCCCGGATGGGCAGAACTAGAGGCGCCGGAGCGGAGATTCCGTACCCCGGGCTCTAGGAAAGGATCCTATACTAGGGTGAGCAAGTGAAAGGTTTTGTTTGATTATCTGAAAACCGCATACTTTGGTATGACGGACCGTGGATTTCTCCTGGCAGATGTATCGAATCTTGTGGGTAAAGTGTACCCCTCTGCAGAGGTTTTCAAACTATTCGAATAGCCGCGTCCGCGGTCATGGACGGTTGGCAAGCTGTGCCTGGCTTTTGTCAATAATGAAAACAACTTATGGTGAACTTGGTGAATGACATGAATTGAATTGACTTGACTGGACCCTGATCTTGACACCCTTGAAATTCCTCTTTAGATGGAACTTAGAGAACTAAACTTCTTTTCTACCAACGAACATTCTTGGAAATAAAACTAGCTTCTGCAAATAAACTTAGTGCTTAGTCCACCATATCAACCATGCATATCTCTCTCATCACTTTGTTTATAAGATGGTTTGCGAGTGCATCCAATGTACTCATGGCTGTGTCCCTGGCTATCAACTTGGCCAGACTTGAAGGAGCAAGATCAAGAAGGAAGGACTCATTGACGGCTTTGCGAATTAGGCTCGTTTCCTACTGTCTGCTTTGCCTGTGCGGTTGAAGCTTGACAATATGGACCCAAAGTGTTATTCCGCTGCATGTTGATGTAATGTAAGGTTTGGTCTGTGCGACCACCTATGTAATCCCTTTTATTTACTATTAATGTCTATGACTGTGATATCAACTACGTTATGTAAATCACAACATTGATTCTGGGATTATGATGGATTACATAACGGGCACTTCGAATTTGTTATCAAATTTGAGGTCGTCACACCTTAACTGTCCCATTGGCCGAAAGAAGCTTTTACAAGTTAAAACAATTGAAGAATTATTTAAGTCTACAATGAGTCAACAGAGGTTAAATGGTTTGACAACATTATGCCTTGAGAAAAAAATATTGGATAACAGTCTGATATCCACCCTATCTTACTGATTTTGTATCGAAAAATGTTAAAAGAATTTTTTTAAGGTAATATTTATAAATTATTTATATGCACACTGTTTTTAGATGCATTTAGATGCATTGAAGTGTAGTTGACAACATATATTATAAACGTATATTTCTTATTATTATGACAATCTATAATAAGGGTCCCGAGTTTTGGTCTCACCCCGGGCCCCGAATTCTCGAGACCGGCCCTGGTTGCTAATTAGGACCGGGAGAGATGTCCAGTTTTCCTAGTTTCAATCTTTGCATGCTTTGCAAAGCTCCCATGTACATATAATTAACTCTTTTTCTATCTAATCGGATGGCAATCGACTGCCAAGCTTTAAAAAAAGTGTATCAATCGACACTTAGAAGCTCAAAATGGTCACGTACATCCCAGAATGGTATCCTTGGAAGTACATACGGAGATTTCAAAGGCTAACAAATCCGTCTTGCCAGAAGAAAGAAGATAACAAAAGTCAAGATCGACATACTTTGGCAATCCATTAGCTTATACATGCATCATCCCTCCATCCTATCAGTAGCTCGCTAGCTTGGTAAGCGCATGGCTAGCTAGCCTGACCAGCAGGTTGCAGGTGCGTAGTCATGGAGCTACAGGAGTGGGGCGAGGTAGACGTTGAGGGCATGGGCGGACCCACCGTCCCAGTTGCCCGGGCGACCGCCCGGGCTTCTCCGTGGCTCGCCTTTGCAGTTCACCGATTTTATACAGCAACAATCCATGGCCGAGCGCAGTATGCCCGGGCTTGAACAGATGCCCGATTTTACCGTCAACTCTTGCGCCACGCCCCACGAGGGCGCTCGCCCGGGCTTTTGACATCGCGCGCCTCGCGCAAGATGGTTTCCATATGCTGTGCAAACAGCTGGTGGCCTTTTTGTCTTTTCTATGAGAAGTAACCCGTTCAAGTTACCAAGTAACCAGCCCATTAACCTAGCTCTTTACCAGCAGATAAGAAGGGTAGGTTAGGCCCAGTACTGGCCGTTGTACCTTTTCCAGTCTAGCTTCAATTCTCGTTGTCTCAAAAAAAAAAAAGCTTTAATTCTCGTGTTTGGCCTCCCTCGTACTTTTTTCGTTCTTTTCAGAGCAAGATGAAATTAAACTAATACTCCCTCCGTTTCTAAATATAAGAGGTTTTAGCTTTGTGAAGCTAATATCTAGATGTGTTTTAGTATGTAGATTCGCTTGAATCTATACACGAAAAAATATTTTAATACATTAACTTCACAAAGCTAAAACATCTTATATTTAGAAACGGAGGAAATATGTACTAGCTAATATGAGAAATAAAAATGAAAAAACATCAAGTCACCGAACTAGACACCATTAAGTTCATCTGTTCATTTGCATATTATTTCCTCCGTCCCAAATTAAGTTACTTAATTTTAATACATCCGTATCTAGATAAAATTAAGTCACTTAGTTTAGGACCGAGCGAGCAGATTTATTCATACTCAAAATGTGTATTTTAAATTATTTTATGTTATAGAGAGTTACAAAAAATTATTCTGGGGTCCAAAAAATGATGCCAAGGTTTAGAAAATGTTCATAAGGTTTATAAAATGTCCATATATTTTTGAAAAAATGTTTATGTGAAAATAAAAGTGATCCCTCGGTTCACAATAATTATTCCTGGGAGTTCTTGCTAATTTCTATCGTATATACTATTAGCATGTACTAACATTTACAATGTGAATTTGTGAACATTTAAATGTGACGTGAACTTACGATGTACAATATCTTTGTTCTGAATTAAAAAGGGTTGTGAAAACTATATTTGCTCTATGTGCCTTCGTATAAGAAGAATTTTGTTGCCTTAAGGTCCGCCCAGGCTTGGATAAATTTCTGGGTCCGCCTCTGGTTGAGGGTGAGGAGAAGACGCCGGCGACGGCCACGAACACCACTCCGTACACCAGCCGCCATACATCATCGCCCATCTTCTTTCTACTCTACGCAGCACATCAGCCGCCCAGAGCTCCCTCCCTCCAAGAGCTTGCTAGCTTGCAGGCGCGAAGTCGTAGAGGTAGAGGAGCGGGGCGGGGTAGAGGTGGAGGCTGAGGAAGAAGACACCGGCCGGCGACGGACACGAACACCAATCCGTACACCAGCCGGCAAACATCGCCCATCTTCTACAGAGTGGTACAGCGGCGCGCAGTCGGCCGGAGTTATAAGAGTCTCCGATCTAATTTCCTTCGCCGGCGGGCTTGCTCCGACCTCCGAGATCTAGCGATCGATCGACCTGGAGGTTTGAGCCTCGCCCATCATAAGCTAGCGCCGGCCACTACCAGCATGGACCAGGTATCAATGTAATGCAAGGTCGTCGTCGTTGTAGTCGGCTGCAGGTTCCGATAAGATTGATTAACGGGGGAGGTGGCTGAGCTGTCAGCATGATGCATCCATCCATCGACACGTGCTATGCACACGTCACGTGTCGCGTGGATGCACTGCAATGATCCGTAAAGAAACGCGGCAGTCGGGTCCGGTGATAAAATGTAATGATCGTGCAGCTTTCTCGTGGGAAACAATGAATATTTTGGCGTCAAAAGACCTTCGGTTCACCAAACGCATGGAATTTTTTTTATTTACTCGTCCATTCGCACTACGATAGACAAAAACGTGGTGATCCGGTCACAGCTAAATTACCTTTTCCACTACCAATTTCTCTCTAATGAACGTTTATAATTGGAAGCGTGTTGATTATGGTACTGTTAGACCGGCTTGAATTTTTTTAATAGCTGTGACCGGGTTTCTCTGCCGACATGCATATGGTACTCTTATAAATTCAAAAAAATTTCATGATTTTGTCTACACTGTAGTGTTACACGATAACTCATATCGGTGGCCATGACAGAGTATATGTGCGGTGCCTTTATGAGAGGTACGGCGGCAGGGTTGATGCGGGAGTGAGCGTGCGTGAAGGTTGTAGTAGGTTCGAGCATGCGAGAAGAGAAGTCGAGGGATGCGGCCTTGGAGTGGGCTGGGCTTTCTACATTCTTAGCCCATCTTTGTTTTCTAGTCTGTTCGGTTACCCGACTCCTGAAACCGACTTTGACCACATTTAATTCGGTTTCCTAGAATTGATTACCCAATTTCTGACCCAAATTATGGATTTCGGTATAGTCAGCTAATCGATAGGCTACACGATCTCGCTCTGTTCGGCGTCGTCTAGCGCCTGCGTCGCGCTAACGATAGTTCGAGTGAACGGAGTGGCGTTATTAGCCTAGTGGTACCTTCTCGAATCTCCTCGTTAGGGATGAAAAGACAAAGGTATGCATGGTACACCATGGTGGTAGAACAATTACAACTTCATGTCATGTTACAACAATGCTCCATACAACCATACGTGGACGTGCAAGCTTAGGCAGGAGTACTAGCAGGCCCTGAAGTGGATGTGGAGTTTGTGGATTTACATTTCGCGCTTCGGACCCACCTCGTCATGCTGGTGCAGTTTATCCTATTTTGTTGGTGTCAACCTACATCACCCTTAAGAGTGCAATTTTTTGGCTCACTTCGGTAGGTTAACCTTCTACCAAACCCTCTCTACACGAAACTACATAGACCTATCATGCTACCTCGTAACCGTAGAGTTTGATCCGCTGTACATTATCTCATCGTGTATCTCCTACTAAAATTCCCAATGCATCTCATTCCTTGTTATATATATCGTACGACGTGCAGACTCTCCTCGTGCCATTCACCTTGCTCGTCGTCCACTGTTTTCTATTTGTCCCTAGCACGAAGACATAATTCTACTATGCGAGGTAGCTAGTTATTTATGGAGGGTGAGTGGTTGAACATGGTGCGTGATCTGGACATTACTTGATCACCAAATATCACATGCTAGTCGTTGCACCATTAGTTCTTATATTCAGATGTGGTTGTTAGACATTTGTCACGTCCATTGCACATCGATATATGAACATTGCTAAATCAAACATAGCTAGCGAACCAATACAATGTAGACATCCAGGACTCAATCAACAACAACAACAAAAATATATCTTGCTGATTTTTTTAACAAGGGATAGTATAACAAAGACATATCGGCATACCATACCTTTTGCATAACTCAACCATAAAAAACATGAGTACAACATTTTTAAACTATTGATTGATTCTTAGTGATGATCATCCTAGGAGCATTTTGGGTGTCATTTGGAATTATTGCTGATTTTGATTATTCACGACTTCCATTGCTCCCTTTGCAATGTGTATGATACTCCGCAGGCCGTCAAGCTAGTCAGGCGAGACAAGCGAGTCACCGTACATAGTCCATATATAGTCTGAGGATTACAGTCGATAGAGCGAGGGTGATACTAGTCAGTCTATCAGCGCATATGCATGGCTTTTCTCAGATCTAATAGATTAGTTTTGTATGTATGTCGGCAAGCTCTGATGAACACAGTAGAGTAGTACAACGATCGAATTGAACCGGTGCAGTGGTGCTCCGCGCGCGATGGAGTAAAACTAGAAATTAGTACTACGAAAGAACATAAATATGGAGGCCCTCCACATATCGAGAGTTAAAAGAGCAAGAAATTATGTTGCTAAAAAAGAGGATCACAAGAAACACGACCACACAGACAATCCGAATCCGGCGATAATTAGCTGCATCTATATATCCATGCATTCCCCCTCCATCATCCTATCCTAGCTCGCTAGTTAGGTGCATGGCTGGCCTTGCCATGAAATTAATTGCAGGCCCGTGGTCGTAGAGGTAGAGGAGTGGGGCGAGGTAGAGGTGGAGGGTCAGGAAGAAGACGCCGGCGACGGCCACGAACACCAATCCGTACACCAGCCGGCAAACATCCCCCATCTTCTACGCACAGACGTACGGCGGCGCAGTCGCCCGGAGTTGTAAAGAGAATCGCATCTAGCGATCTAGCGATTGATCGATCGACCTGGAGGTTTTATCCTCGCGCGCCCATCGTAAGCTCCGGCCACTACCAGCATGGTCGAGGTATCATTATCAATACAGGTCGTCGTCGTTGGAGTCGGCTGGTTTAGATAAGATTGATTAACGGAGGAGGTGGCTGAGCTGTCAGCATGATGCAGCCATCCGTCGACATGTGATATGCACGCGTCGCGTGTCGCGTGGATGCACTGCAATATCAGTCTTATGTGCGCATACATCGTCTGATGTCGGATTCGCGAGTAGATTCGGAAAAAAAAAATACTAATACAGTAGCATTGTTTGACCGAGCCCGTGGTGTGTATGATTCAGTCTACTGATATTAGCTTATATTGCAATTTACTATTAGCACGAATTACAAAGTAATATACACGGTTTGGATGTATAGTTTTTAATTGCAACATCATTTGTAACTGAAATTTTTTCGATTACAACTCAATTGCATGAATTATAATACAAATTTTATGATCTAAAATTCTACTGAGCCCTAAGCTATTTCTCTAAAAAATAGCAAAACCGTATGTTAAACTTTGTTTGTGTAGGGCCTTGTATGATATCTAATATATCATCCGTAAAGAAACGCGGCAGTCGGGTCCGGTGATAAAATGTAATGATCGTGCAGCTTTCTCGTGGGAAACAATGAATATTTTGGCGTCAAAAGACCTTCGGTTCACCAAACGCATGTAATTTTTTTTTATTTACTCGTCCATTCGCACTACGATAGACAAAAATGTGGTGATCCGGTCACAGCTAAATTACCTTTTCCACTACCAATTTCTCTCCAATGAACGTTTATTATTGGAAGCGTGTTGATTATGGTACTGTATGACCGGATTGAAGCTTTTTTAATAACTGTGACCGGGTGTCCGGGTTTCTCTGCCGACATGCATATGGTACTTTTTAAAATTCAAATTCTTTTCACACCCATGTCTGTTATCAGGGTGAATCTACACTTGTGCATGTGCTCGTTTGTGCTAATCAACTTTGACCAGGAAGACACGCGTCAGCTAGACGGTGCGTGCTCACGCAACCCCTGAACAGCAAGCATTCAGCGTTATTTATTTTGTGATCATACAAGCTCCATTTAATATCTAGAATTGAGTCAAAATGTTTCATGCGCTAACATTCACGCAACTACTACTAAATGCATCTAGCTACATTCTTCTAAGATTGTGATTAATGTTCTAGAAAATGAGAGCAGACGTTTGGAGCTCGAGCTTCATGACGCCTACATACACATGGCCCACTTGATCCGATAATATCAAGCGACAGCATCCGTCTATGCTCTCTCTCTCTCTCTCTCTCTCTCTCTCTCTCTCTCTCTCTCTCTCTCTCTCCCCTTATCTCGATCTGAAAAAGCGGCACCGCTGTTGCGGCAAAAAGGCAACAACAAGCTGGCGCTCGGATTGCTAGCTTTGGGCAGTGACACATCGCCGTCATTCCGGCCGCGAGGTAGCAGTGGCGTGTTACGATCCAAGTTCTAATTTGCTCCTAGATACAACGATCAAGTCTAGCATTTGCAGAGTTTAGGAGGTTGGGAGAGAGAGTGGTTGGGGATATAAGGGAAAGAGCCACCGTCGTATTACACATTCTCCACACCTAGGTCACACTCGATGGCTGGCTTAAGTAGTTTGGATATAATTGGATGTACCATTCACTTAATCGAATATAATTGGATATGTAGGTTATGCCATATATGTATTGAACTAAAAAATGTCCCATATTTCAAAATTATATGCCATAATTTAATGATATAATAGTGGTGTCCATAATCAAAACAATTTTTGGTAACTGTTAGATATACCACACACGATAAAGTGGATGCTATTTTGTTGTTGAAATAATGCTGGTATCCATGATAAAATGATCATTTATGAAACATAAGTGGATTATATTTGGTATGATCCAACTTTCATTATTATATGAAAATATATGTCATATTTCTTCGATAACAAAATGTTACTGAGCCCATATTTGAACATAATTTTGTTTATATTAGAATTAGCTCAAAAATAATATTGAAATTATTTTGATTTTTCCAAATATGAACTGAAACTAATGTGGAAATAAGTATCTGAGATATTTCATGTTATCCGAGATTCAAATATTGATTTCTAAAACATTATTAGGTTGTATTTGGTATGACCCAATTTTCTGTAACATGTGAAATATACTTTACATATTTCTTTCATGCAAAAACGTGACTATATCTATGCAAAAACGTGACCCATTAGGAAAGACATTGCACGTCTGGCGCCAGCTCAAGTCCAAGTCAACTCGCTCCCTCTGCCTGTTAAAGTCCGAAATTCAAGAAAAGTACACATGCTAACTACGCATGAGGTGACTTCATACGATGGCTACAAGAAGACAGACTTCGTCGATGCCGTGCCCTGTCTTGTCTTGTTGTTTCACCCAGAGAACATGGATCTCTTCTTCTTCCTCCTCATTGTTCTCTTACTTCCCCATGTCCATGAAGCCTTCACCACAGTAACCGCAACCTGTAACCGTGAATGTGGCGGCACCACCTTCCCCTACCCTTTCGGCTTCTCCCCCGGTTGCCCTATATCCCTGTCCTGCGATGCCAGCGCCTCTGCGCCGATCATCCCATATATAGGAGGAGACAATGGCACCTCATACCGCGTGATCTCCTTCAACTCCACCACCTCTACCGCCATCGTCGACGTCCCACCCTCGTGCATCCGCAGCGTCTCGGACGCTAGGAGCGCACTCTCCGGTGCCAACTATGGCGTCTCTTCTCGCACCGGTATGTTCCTCCGCGGCGGCTGCAACATGTCGATGGTTTCAAGCTGCACCGTGCCTTCATCCGTTATATCCGGTCTGCTCCGCACGGCGCAGTGCGACGCAAATGACAACTCGACTAGTGCCGCATGCGTCACTTCTCCCGCGCCAGACGAAGTTGTTTCGCTTCTGAGGTGGGAGAAGGTGGAGAATATGAAGTGCGAGGACATGTTGACCTCTACGTTGCTTGTTGATACAGTGGAGGGGCCATCTATGGAGTTCGGCATGGCCGAGCTCTTGTGGTGGGTCAACGGCACCTGCACAGGCGGCGACGCTGGCACACAGTGTGTGGCAAACGCGACGTGCTCCGACGTAGATACGCCAAGCGGGGAGAGCGGACATCGGTGCACGTGTGGGGCAGGGATGAAAGGTGACGGGTACACAGCTGGAGACGGATGCTACGTCGGTGAGCACTGCTTTCACACAAACCTTGTAGCATTCCCTGATTGATTAGTTCGCGCGCATAACCTTGAGGGTTGCTTAATTTATTTGAGTCATTACAAGAGGAGAGTTAACTTTAGTTCTTGGACCCTAATCTAGGACAGACGTGCCACTTTTTTTGTTCCAAAACTAGCACGGTGGACCTTACAAATGCGAGAGCATCATCTTTATTAGGATTTTAAAATTATTCATTGTTTATAGTAATTATGTTTTGAAGGTATTATTTCCTCCTACATGTCTTGTTCTTTGCAAAATACACAATAGTTTAGACATGAATATGTGTCCAATGTGTCACGTGGAACTTTATTTTGTATTCCTCCCATCAGAAAAGGTTGTGAGTGTGCTAGGCTGCTAGTACAACTTTGTGTTAAATTTTACTAAATTATCCTATAACCTTTTCCGATCGAAAGGAGTGCCTATTACTCTAATTTATAAGATTAGGATACCCTTTTGTATCAGCTTTCTTTGTCAGTTAATGCTGGCTATATTGTAGCATGCATTATGGATACATTGTTGTACATTAACACTAAGCTTGTATTTCTTATTCAAACAAAAAAATCTTGAACATTATGAGACCCAATTTTGACTTTTTTTTTTACCTTGGGGTTATTTTTTTACCATGCGGAAAGGATCCAATGTCTCCCTTGTGGATCAACTAAGTTTTTCTTCATTGTCTTAGTCTTAGTCAACATAAATTATGGCACAATGTAAATGTGGAAAGAGTTAGTAATATTTTCTACACACATAAATAACCATTTTATAAATAAGATAGAAAAAATAATGAAGCGCACCTAACTGAAATTTACAAACTTTTTTTTTGCACATAACCAGCGCACTCTCTTCTGCATTGATCCAGTTTAAAGAAAGTCAACCAAAAGACTTTATACCTTTAAACCGGACTGCAATTAATTGTTGTACATGCCACATTTATGTATGCTCCCAATGCAGTACAAATACCAAAAGGATATGAGCTTGAATGACCTTCGGATAATAGCAGTCTCTTTATTATGTACCGACATGATTATTTTAAAAATTATGAGCCAATGGAACATAAAATTCAGAGCAAGTGGAAGATGATAAACATGGCGAATGAGAGCAAATACAATAAGATACAGTCAGCAGGCTATAAGGATTTAAATACTATATTTATGCTGAGTTGGATGGGAGATAAGAGGAGAGAGAAGAGATGCTGACTGTAGGATAAGAGCCAGCTACAACACGTGCTCCTAGGCACTTTGTGAGTGTGTCAAGTGGGCCATATATTTAAAAAGTAGTACACTTCTATAGCTAACTATTGTACATATTGGCTATAAGCTAGCTATAGATGACATGACAAAAGCTTATAGCCAACAACTGACTCTACTATTATCCTTGCTCTGAGGGTCACCAGCTTGCTGTAAGCGATGAAGAACCAGTTGTTGAGCCTCCGGTGCTCTCGGCACCTCATCCTAAGTAACCTTCACATCTTATCCGACGGCATGGAGAAGACATACTACCATCTAGCCATCTCCACCGTTACCCTGCGCCAACACGTTTGTCCGCTCCTCACCTCGCCTGGTGCAAGAAGTGCTGCTCCGGACTTGTCATGCGCCTATAGTGGCCGCGGACTGTTGTTCGTGTAGAACCCTGGCTGGTCATGGTGGATAGAACCATGGCGGTGCAAAGGCATGACATAGTCATGCTAGGTCCTGTTCTTTTAATATTATCAACCTAGGGCGTATTGATTTTTTGGGGCATATTCGTGATGGCGTGAAACTGTCGATGAACTTTGCTTTGAACTGACTTTTCTTTCTTTTGAACAGATCCATCTCTCGACCTATAGCTTGTTAGCTTGTAGTTTTTTTCTTTTAAACTGGACAAGATATAGATAAGTCCTAATATGGCAACACGATGTTTTTGAACATGGCAACGTGACTTGAACACGAACTCTCATATTTGTTGACTGACTTTGTTTTTTTTTTAACAGACACATCTTTCAACTAGCTTGTAGTTCTTTTTCTTTGGGCATGTCTAGATCTCTTGTAACTTAGATTAAACTAAATCTTAGTCACGTGACGTCATCCAAGTCCCATTTACAACCTAGTTGCAACTCACAAGCAGCAGAAATCTCAAAGCAAATTAATGGTCTCGATTTTTTTCTCCGTTACAACCTATGTGCAACTAGGATTTTTTTTATTACAACCTATTTGCAAGTAGAAAAACTTAGTTGCAACCCATTTACAATTAGAGAATTCTCAGCTGCGACCCACTTACAACTAGGAATATCACTTACCACCCACTTGTAACTATCATATTAGCAGGAATTATGAGGCAAATTTAATGGCTAAGCCGGCGACTTGGTTAAATATCAGACGCCTTAGAACCAACAAAACTGTTTTTCTTTTAAACTGGACAAGATAGAGACAAGTTCTATCATGGCAACATAATTTTTTGAAACATGGCAACGTGACTTGAACACAAACTCTAATATTTGTTAAATTGACATGTCAAACCACTGAAACATGTGTCCTGTATTTGTTATGTAAATCTCACAGTTTTGATTTAATTCTTGACCACAAAATTTTGATCTAACTGTCAAGATAATAGATAGATAATGTTGCTACTCGTATATAATAGATAGATAGTTTTGGTTAAATTAAATCATATCAACTAATATTAAATCTAAATGGTTAATTTTGGTGATTGCCGATCAATTTTGTTTTCCAACGTATTTACCACTTAATACTTGACATCCCACCTTTCCAGTTGCCATTATGTTCTAGTTAAGTAGTGTACTTTTTTAAAACGGACTAGCACATAGAATAAAGTAGGACTGCCTAGTCTTGTGGATTTCTTTTTTAACGGATCGTTAGACGTACTTCACTTACCATCTTTGTTTTTCCATGTCTTATCTGCTAGGGTATTTCCATTTATATATTTTCATACGTGGCTCTAATATAGGACGTGTGAAACTAAATTGCACCATTACCTAATTATGATACTCCCTCCGATCACTAATGCTTGTCTCTACATGGATGTATCTAGGCATATTTTAGTGTCTAGATACATCTTTGTGAAGACAAGTACTAGTGGTCGGAGGGAGTAACTATTTACTCTTGTTAATTCTAGCGATAAATTTTAGTTTCGAGTATCAAAATAATTTAGATGATGTGGCTTAACGTGATATCTCTGTTTAATACCCATTTATTGCTTTTAGTATATAATAATAGAATAGATTGTCAACCATGGTACATTTGAAGATCTGACGATGGCGAAACATTTGGTCCACGGGATAAAAAAATCACGTTCACTCCTTATTTTCCTTGTTCCCTTAAGGAGTAATTTAATCATTGATTTATAGAGATATAGTTTTCATGAATATCTGTTTATACATTGGTTGACTAGGATTTAACTACATCTATAAGTCAATGAAGTTATTGTGATCTAAACTTGACCATCATGAAATCCTATATGAATATCGACGCAAATACGACCAATCTTAGTTTTTAACTCGGACAATTTTTTGTTTGATTAATTTAGCTTTAGATGGCTTCGGAGTTCGAACCTTTCTCGGGTGTAAAAAGAATCTAGATTTTGCGAAATTGTTCTCCGGAAAAGTTTGCAATAGTACTACAAAATTTACAACCTAGTTTAGCAGCTTAAATTTCATGTCTCTTAAAATTTTCCTTCCACAATTTTCATGGAGAAGGTAGACACAAGCCTGGTGCCTCAACCTGGAAGCGCCTCAAAGTACCTCTGCTGGTCGGCGGCGCGTCTCTGTTTTCTCTTGGCATCTCGGTCCTCTTCCTCGTCTATTGGCGGAAATGGCGCAAAGGCATAAATAAGACAACCAAACAACAGGCCAAAAAGACAGAGATGCTCTTCCGCGGGGAATTTGTGGACGATGATCTACAGCAAGGAGCTGCCGGCCCCCAGCGATTTTCCTATAAGGAGCTCACTACCGCCACCAATAACTTCTCCGACGACAGGGCGCTCGGGAGAGGAGGTTTTGGGTCCGTGTACCGAGGATTCCTGAGCGACATGAACCGAGAAGTGGCTGTCAAGAGGGTGTCTGAGGCCTCTCGACAGGGCTGGAAGGAATTCGTCTCCGAGGTGAGCATCATTAGTCGGCTCAGGCATCGGAACCTCGTGCAGCTCATTGGCTGGTGCCACGGCGGTGATGAGCTGCTCCTGGTCTACGAGTTGATGCATAATGGCAGCCTTGACACTCATTTGTATAGAACAGACTGCGTGCTGGCATGGCCAATTAGGTATGTATTGTGAATCAATATACTTACTGACGGTGTAAGCTAGTTCCATATAATCCTCCATAAATTTACTGTTTCTTGGGAGATTATTGCATTTTCCTCACTCTACATACTTTTGACATTCTTCAGGTACGAGATCGTGCTTGGCGTAGGTTCAGCGCTTTTGTACTTACACGAAGACACGGAGCAACGAGTGGTACATAGAGACATCAAGCCAAGCAACATCATGCTAGACACCTTCTTCACCGCCAAGCTCGGTGACTTTGGTCTCGCGAGGCTCATCAACGACGGCAGAAAATCACACACGACCGGCATGGCTGGCACATTGGGGTACTTTGATCCAGAGAGCATGCTGGCCGGTAGGGCGAGCGTGGAGTCCGACATCTATAGTTTTGGGGTCCTCCTCCTCGAGGTTGCCTGTGGGCGGCGCCCTGCTGTGATCCAGGAAAATGGAAATGTCGTCCACCTGGTGCAGTGGGTGTGGGACTTGTACAGCGGAGGAGGAATCCTTGGTGCCGCTGACGAGCGGCTTAGGGGCGAGTTCGATGATCGAGGGATGGAGCATGTGATGATCGTCGGGCTCTGGTGTGCGCACCCCGATCGCGGCCTAAGGCCCTCTATCAGGCAAGCAGTGAACGTGCTGCGGTTCGAAGTGCCATTGCCGAGCCTACCTACGAGGATGCCTGTGGCAACCTATGGGCCGCCGACAAATCCTTTGAGTTTCGGGACGCTGGTCTTAAGCAGCGCCAACGGCCGGTAACAATGACCTCACTGGAACACATACATAAACCACCTGTGACATTTTCCCAGCCATTGATTAAATTGAAAGCAACAACTTTGTTAATCATTAATTGTATGTACACCTTTTATAGCTAAACTGCATGGTGGCTCTCGCAAATGCGAGGGCATCAACTTCAGTTGTTTTGTTCAAGAGCACGTTGATAGAAAATAATAATGCAAATTTTCTATTAACCTCTATATGGTATATATATTGAATAATATACCACAATGTTCATTTCCATATCTACGTGAAAAAGTATATATTTTCTTTATATTTAAAGCAGTCAGTGACCCCATAGGTGGTATTGGTGCATCTATTGGGAGGTCTTTAGGGGAGTCGTTGGACAAAATCATGGAAATTAGGAGGAGGTGAATGAGGAGAAGGGGTGACTCGGTGATAGAAGTGTATTCCCCATGTGTCGATGTTAACATTAGACTAAGGAACTATTTAAATTGTAATGTACATTAACATGTGCAAATGTTATTTTTGTATTTTGTGTTTATTAGCATTAATAGACACAATGTTGTCATACATGTTTTGTTTGCATGTATAGAAATAAAGTATATTTAATTGTGTTACGCTTGACTCGTGCATGACTTCAAAAAATTAGATATTACCTTTGTTTATTGCAACACAAGGGCATCTTTTCCAAACATTTCAATTTTCATGTGGATTTTTGTTTACATGTGTGACATGATGATGAGCAGAAAAAGCCATGACAACGCACAGACATTCAACTAGTTATGACAATTTATCAGTAAATATTGAAAAACCATACGTTTGTGTTGAAAAAAATGCATCGGGGAGACAATTGTAAGCTTGGACATGCATCAGAGAAATTTTCCTCCAGCTCCGCCCCTGGACATAGATAATGGTGTACTCTATCATTATGTAAACTAGAAGAATACCCCGCGCGTTGCAGCGATAATCTCTTTAAAAAATTACTACGTATAAGACATATGAAATGTGAAATTGATCACAATATTCAAGGTCCATTTTTTTTAAAAGTGAAATTGTTGTGTACTTGCCAATAAAAATTGGTAAAGTGATCAATTTTATGGATTAAAAGAATTGATGAGGTGGATATATTGCATACAAATATATACTATAATTAATCAGTGAAGATTAATGGGATGACATGGACAATTGATTGGCTAATATAGTGGATGATATGGATAGCTTGCATGTTGAGATAGACAACTTAAATGGCTCCTTAATGGGGTTTTGCTTTATAAAAAGTATAGATTTATAGAACAAAATGTGTTATATTTTGGGCTCTGAAAAAATGACAAAATCTCATAAAAAGACAAAACCAAAATTTCAGCCTACTGTTCATTACTGTTTATAGACTCCAAAATCTTAATTTCTCTTTTTTATTGAGTCCAAAATATGACATATTTTGGTCTAAAAATTTACACACTTATAGAATACAATATTGTCTACGCCATGATATTTTTTTGAAATTTTTTAAGACATAAAAATTCAAAAATCCAAACCTCCAAAATCTGGCCACCATGGAGCCCGAGCTCCAAATGGTGCTTTCGTCATATATTGATGTGTAATGAGCTCCACAAATGTCAACAACTACGCCACCCGCAAAAAAAATCAACGGCACAACTACTAGCATGTGATGTTTGGTGAGGTGATAATGTCTAGACCACCACCATGTTAAACTACAGACCATCATACATAAATAGCTAGCTAGCCCATGTAGCACAATAATTTTTAATTGCTAGATCCGATGCAAAATTATGGAACAAGAGGAACACACATTAGGATCTATCTGGAAATGGAATGCATTGGAATTTAAAGGAGACAAGTGGAAAGAGTTAGTTCTGAATCCAGTGATCAAGGTAGAAGTGAGAGTGAACTGAATATTTATTGTGAAGTCGATGTAGTTTGGTTAGAGAGTGTTGAGACAAAGATTATGTCGTCTCGGTTATATCATGAATCGCCATTGTGAGGGTGGATGTAGCTCGACACCTTTTTTTTCGAAATGGGGTGACCCCGGCCTCTACATCAATTGATGCATATGGCATTTGTAGCTCGACACCTGGTCCCTCAAGTCTGGCTACCCATCAAGTAATGATGCATGTATTCCCTCCAGGTGGTGCATAGGTTTTTCAAGATCTAGGTTTAAGCATCGGAGCATGGATTATACGTGCAGACAAGAGTTACTAAATTTGCATATTACTTATTGAAATAATATTTATATAATTGTATGTTTTTATAGCATGTTACATGTATTTTGTTGCTCAAATTAGCATTCAAAATTAAAACTCAAAAAATGAGTACGCCATATGCATTGGGATGGACCATGTTCATCTCTCACCCAATGCCGTCATCGCAGTGGGTCAATATGCCTGACGTCTATCCACATGGTGTAAACACCATCAAATTTTTACCCTTTCACTCTCCTTAGGGATGCAGATCCAGGAGAACTGGCACTCCGCATGAAATATGGCTATTCAGCTGAAATTAATGATCACATTCTGATATAATAGTCTATAGACCGAGCATGGTAGTTAGAAAGGAAAATTGTTATCTTTGGAAGAAAGGTTGGTACTCATAAACTTGATACTAACTAACATGGTGTTGTATACAATCTCCTTCATCCTACCAAAAGGAGTCTTACAAAATATGGATTATTACCGGGCTAGATTCTTTTAGCAAGGGGATAGCGAGGAAAAAATATTGATTAGCTAAGCAGAGTATGGTTTACCGATCCAAAGATCATGGTGGGCTAGGTATTCATGACCTTGAGGTTGAAAATATGACCCTGCTTGATAAATAGTTGTTTAAGCTACTTACCGAGGATGTGACGTTTGGCAAACCCTACTAAAAAGAAAATATGTTGGCTCAAATGCCCTATCACAAGTTCATTGGAAACCGGGTGATTCACATTTTTGAGCCAAACTGATGGCAACAAAGAAATCTTTTCTTCCGATTCGGTTCATTTTCAATAAAGTGCGGTTCAGAAATACGGTTCTAGGAGGATAAGTGGCTAGGACATACCACACTTCAAGAATAGTATCCCGCGTTATATAATATTATTTGTCAAATGAGCGATATTATTGCTACGGTTTCGGAGACCCCTCCATCAAATATGTCGTTCAGAAGAGATTTAATAGGTCCTAATCAGCTTGGAACGCCTTACTTCAACTTTTGGCTAATGTCCAACTCCAGAATGAATCAAATAAATTTCAATGAAATCTACACGACAATGAAAAGTTCTTTGTCGATTCAATGTAAAATGCAGTACTCCAACCTGAAGCGCTAGTCTATAATAATAATAAACTACAAAAGTTGAAAATTCCTTAAAAAATGAAAAATTGGATGGTATCTTCGTAAGGGAGTAATCCTCGCGAAAGACAACCTTTCAAAGTGAAATTGGCATTGGTAGTATGCAATGTGTCTTTTGTCATGAAGATGAGACAATCAAGCATTCATTCTTTCTATGTCAGTTTGCCAGATCTATATGTTCAAACAACAAATCAGCTTCAGACTTGTATCCACCATGTAGAGTCACGAATATTTTAGAAATTGGCTGCATGGTGTTGTTAATAGGTTCTGGTCGCTTTTATCGCTATGGGATATAAAAATGATAAAGTGTTTAATGATAAAAAAATCCATCTCTTATGTAGGTTATTTTTTCGTGCATTGATACTCTTTGTTATGATCGTCTCTATAGTGAGTAGAGAATTAAGACTTGCTTAAAAAGAATATACATGATTAGAGGCTACGGGAAGTGATATGTTTTCTAACATGGGTGTCCGCATAACTTACACATCGGACCTTCCTGGGTGATTGTACAATTTCTCATGATAATATGTAATTTTGCCTTTTGTTTCTTTCTTACACTGAATTGTGGCTGTGTACATCCTGATTATGCAGAGGCGTGATGTAGTACTTAAAACTTTTAATTAATAAAGCATCCTTTATCAAAAAAATATGTCTAATTTTTTGTCGGATCCAATTGGTTGGATATGCATGCATTTCTCCAAGCTTGATAAAAGAAATAAGGATCGAAATGGATGGGTGACTGAACGATCCTTGGAAGCTCAAAATGCTAAGGTACATCCGAGAATGATACTATACATACGGAGATTTCAAAGACTGAGAAATCCGTGTTACAAACAGAAATCCGTGTTGCTCATCCATTCCTGCTCGCTAGATTGGTACATGAATGGCCTGGCCAACAGATTGCACGCGGTTGCGTAGTTGTAGAGGCGCGAGTTAATAGCAAATTAACTATCCACTAAATTTATATGTGGTCTTTCCTTCAATAGCCGGAGGACCGCTAACACATGGATTTGGATGCACCCGATTGGCAATGCTAATATAGGATTTGTACAGCTAATTTGGCTAGTGGTTTGATCACAGACTGCAATGATGTTGATAGAGAAGTGATCAAATTAATATAAGGAATAAACTCACATTGCATATAAATCACATAAACTACCATATTTCTCCCATATTACTCTCTAACATTACTCTATAAATCCCTTTATTTTCCTGAACATAAAAAAAGCTATGTGCATAACAAATGAATCAAGAACATGCCTCATACTTAGAAGTTATTATTGCAAAAAAAAATTACTCCATACTCATTTTGATCAATATATAAGTATACCACCTCTACACATATGCAAACTAAGAAGTTAATTTAAGCTCAAATTGCATATAAATCAAATAAACTCCCATAAGTACTCCTAAATTAAAGCCACAATCTTACTACTTTTAGAGCATTGAATGAGCTAAACTAGCAATTAGAGATCAAACGATGAAGTTGCTAACCTTTTAGAACACTTGGATAGATGGAGCAACCGAAAATCTTGACAAATTTTGTGAAAAATTTGGGCATGACCTCGCCATTAAAGAGGTCTGCTCAGCCACCATGAATGCATCTGGCTGCCTCGGGGCAGAACGACGATGATATAGGAGAGTACCTTTAGATCCGGGCCGTGCTACTGGCCGGGACTAAAGGGGTGTCTTTAGTCCCAGTCGGTAATACGGGCTGGGACTAAAGGTCCTCGCACGTGGGACTACCGGCTGCCACCCCTTTAGTCCCTGTTGGTATTACCAATCGGGACAAAAGATCCGCTATGAACCGGGAATAGGGCCTGGCTGTACTTATGCGTGGCCCTAGCCGCATGAACCAGGACTAAAGGGTCCATTAGTCGCGGACTGAACTGTTTAGAAACTAAAGGGGATGTATAGAAGCCCTGTTTTCTAGTAGTGGTTCCACGCCATGAACAAACCAGTAACCAAATTTGTTGGTATACGAAAGAAGGTTTTAGATAGCTAGTGAAGATGATGGTGATCTGTCTAACTGTCATAGCTTGTAAGACTCAAATACTTCACCTTTTTGTTATGTTCAAAAGCTCTTTTAGGTCACGTTTACCTTCTTAGGAAACTTAGCTGACAAACACTTTTGTGGTACGTATGTATTCTCTCTGTTCGGGAATATACTATGTTTTAAAAAGCTAATGTATTTGTCCAACGAACCCGCAGTGCCATACGAGGTAGATCGAAACAGCATGCGTGCTCGATTGTCTTGTGTCCCACCACTGAGTCTTCTTCTACATCTTTTCCGGTGTTACTGACACCAAGTGAGGCCTTCAAACTGCCTTCAAACCACGATATAGGTTATAGGATCTGCCTGAGTGAAGCGCCACTAACATCAGGATCCCCTTTGCTCGCTGCTCACCATCCATATAGACAAAAGGCCATCATCTAACGCCACGTTGGTCGTTGAGGATACCAGCGTAGTCCATTTTCCGAGGCCGTCACCGGCATCCAAAGCTAGTGGCGCGACAAACAATACACGTGAAGACGATCACTAGTAGAAAAAGGGTCTTTGGTCCAGCACCCAAATGTCATCTGTCCCGGTTCGGCTGGTCACTGGGGACCAATGACACGTATTGGTCCTGGTTCATGCCGCTTGGAGATTAGTCCCGGTTCATTTCAGGGTATCGATCCCGGTTTGTGGCATGAACCGGGACCAATGCCTCCCCAGCATGACACGTGCCTCTCTGCGGATCATCGGTCCCGGTTCATGGCATGAACCGGGATCAAAGACCCTCCCCTGGCTATAAATTGATACCCCACCCTTTGCCCTTTGCCACAAAAATTTACTGGATTGTGTGTGTGGTGTGGGTGCTAGCTTTTTTTTCCTTTGATTGCACACAAGGTGTTCGACGAAATGTCCATGCCACATTTAAGTTCACACAACACGGTATCCTACGCCGAGGTTAGCAACATTATCTTCTTCATCTATAACTGATATAAAAATCTTGCATATGTGTCCATGTGGGTGGTCATTTCACTATTCACGATATTATTGTAATAGTTAATTATTATAACGCAGATCGATGCGCGAATGCGTTGGATGTATGGCGACCGACGCGATTCTGATTTTATTGCAGGCCTGCATAAATTTATCGATGTCGCTAAGGCAAACAAAGTGGATAATTTTATGCCTTATCACTGCATCGAATGTCGAAATTTGATGGAGCACTCTGCCCCGAGAATCCTTCAAAGCCATCTGCTTCGGAGAGGTTTCATGCCCGGATATTATTGTTGGGCCATGCACGGAGAAAGAGGGGTTAGGCTGGAAGAAAATGAAGAAGAGGATGATGACAGCTATCCTGAAGAATGCGGTGATACTGCAATGGAAGACAATGAAGAAGAGGGAGGCGGCAATGAAGAAGAACAACGGGCATCGGATGAGCCCGGTGATGGTCTTGGTCGGGTCATTTCTGATGCAAAGCAACAATGCGATACAGAAAGGGAGAAGCTGAAGTTGGAGGCCATGCAAAACGATCACAAAAAGTTATTATACCCAAATTGCGAAGATGGCAGCACAAAGCTCGGTACCACACTTGAACTGCTGAAATGGAAGGCAGAGGCTGGTTTATCTGACAAGGGATTTGAGAAGTTATTGAAAATAATGAAACCAAAGCTTCCAAAGGATAATGAGCTGCCCGAGACAACGTACGAAGCAAAGAAGACTATCTGCCCTCTAGGATTAGATGTGGAGAAGATATATGCATGCATTAATGACTGTATCTTATACCGTGGTGAGAAGTATGAGAATATGGATAAATGTCCGGTATGCACTGCATGTCGGTACAAGATCAAACAAGATGACCCTGGTGATGTTGAGGGTGATGACGAGCCCCCAAGAAGAAGGTTCCTGCTAAGGTTATGTGGTATGCTCCTATAATACCACGGTTGAAACGTCTGTTCAGAAACAAAGAGCATGCTAGGTTGTTGCGATGGCACAAACAAGAGCGTAAGAAAGACGGGAAACTGAGACACCCCGCCGATGGGTCGCAGTGGAGAAACATCGAGAGAAAGTACTCGAACTTTGCAGGTGATGCGAGGAACTTATGGTTTGGTCTAAGTACAGACGGCATGAATCCTTTTGGGGAGCAGAGCTGCAGTCAAAGCACCTGGCCCGTGACTCTATGTATCTACAACCTTCCTCCTTGGTTGTGCATGAAGCGGAAGTTCATTATGATGCCAGTGCTCATCCAAGGACCGAAGCAACCCGGCAACGACATTGATGTGTATCTAAGGCCATTAGTCGATGAACTATTGCAGCTGTGGGCAGAACCAGGTGTAAAGGTGTGGGATGAGCACAAATAGGAGCCATTTGACCTACGAGCGTTGCTGTTCCTAACCATCAATGATTGGCCTGCTCTTAGTAACATTTCAGGACAGTCAAACAAGGGATACAATGCATGCACGCACTGTTTAGATAAGACTAAAGGTACATATTTGGATAAATGTAAGAAGGTTATGTACCTGGAGTGTCGTAATTTTTTTTCGACCAATCATCAAGTAAGAAAAAAAGGCAAGCATTTCAACGGTGAGGCAGATCACCGGAAGAAGCCTAAGCTCCCTAAAGGTGCTGATGTATTTGGTATGGTGAAGGACCTAGAAGTAATATTTGGAAAGGGTTCTGGCAGTCAATCTGTTCCGAAAGACCCCATTACCGGACACACGGCCATGTGGAAGAAGAAATCTATATTTTGGGAGCTTGAGTATTGGAAAGACCTAGAGGTCCGTTCTTCAATCGATGTGATGCACGTGATGAAGAATCTTTGCGTGAACCTGCTAGGCTTCCTAGGCGTGTATGGGAAGACAAAAGATACACCAGAAGCACGGGAGGACCAGCAACGTATCAAAGACCCATACAACAAGCATACTGATAAAGGCCATCAATACTTAAGCAGCTACGCTCTTACCAAAGCAGAGAAGGAAATCTTTTTTGAATGCCTGAATAGTATCAAGGTCCCGGCTGGGTTCTCGTCAAATATAAAGGGAATAATAAATATGGCAGAGAAAAAATTCCAGAACCTGAAGTCTCATGATTGTCACGTGATTATGACGCAGTTGCTTCCGGTTGCATTGAGGGGGCTTCTACCGGAAAATGTTCGAGTACCCATTGTGAAGCTATGTGCATTCCTCAATGCAATATCTCAGAAGGTGATCGATCGAGAAAGTCTAGAAAGGCTACAAAAGGATGTGGTCCAATGTCTTGTCAGTTTTGAGTTGGTGTTCCCCCCGTCCTTCTTCAATATTATGATGCATCTCTTAGTTCACCTAGTTGATGAGATTTCCATTCTCGGTCCTGTATTTTTGCATAATATGTTCCCCTTCGAGAGGTTCATGGGAGTCTTAAAGAAATATGTTCGTAATCGTGCAAGGCCAGAAGGAAGCATCTCCAAGGGCTATGGAACAGAGGAGGTCATTGGGTTCTGTGTTGACTTTCTTCCTGACCTTAAGCCGATTGGTGTTCCTGAATCACGGTATGAGGGGAGACTGAGTGGAAAAGGCACGCTAGGAAAGAAAGCAATGATATTTAGGGACGGGCATTCTTTGAATCAAGCACACTACACAGTTCTACAAAGTTCTACCTTCGTGGCTTCGTATATCAAGGAACACATGAATGTTGTACGCTCCAAGTTCCCAGGGAAGGATGACTACTGGATTAAAGAAAATCACATGGAGATTTTTGGCACTTGGTTGCAATTACATCTCATGAATGACACCACTATTAGAGATCAGCTCTACTTGTTGGCCGCGACACCATCTGCGACTATATTGACTTTCCAAGGGTACGAGATAAATGGGAATACATTTTACACGATCTCCCAAGATAAAAAGAGCACTAACCAAAATAGTGGTATCCACTTTGATGCAACATGTGACAACGGGAAAAAGGACACATACTATGGTTACATAGAGGAGATATGGGAACTTGACTATGGACCTACTTTTAAGGTCCCTTTGTTTCGGTGCAGTTGGGTCAACATGAATAGAGAAGGGGTAAACGTGGACCAGCTGTACGGAATGACAACAGTGGATCTCAAGAATCTTGGTTACAGAGACAAACCATTCGTCCTAGCCAATGATGTGGCTCAGGTTTTCTATGTGAAGGACATGTCCTCCAGACCAAAAAAAGGAAAAATAAGGAAATGAATACATCAGACGATGAGCCCAGGCGTCACATAGTTCTTTCAGGGAAAAGAAACATCACGGGAGTCGAGGACAAGACAGACATGTCAGCAGATTATGATAAGTTTGAAGAAATTTCGCCCTTCACCGTGAAAACTGACCCTTGCATCCTGTTAAATAATGAAGATGCTCCATGGTTACGGCCTAAGAAGCGATCATAGGCAAGGGATCGACATACACGACGAAGGAGAATTACCCTAAACCCTATGTAAATCTATGTAATGTATGAAAACTATGACACATCATTTTGTGAATGATTTTTTATGATGTTTGCAATTATCCAAGTTCAATATTTTTCCTTGCAGCTATGACACATAATATTGTAGTGATTCAGTCATAGTCGTGCCTAGCCCTATAAACGTCGCCACTGTAGTCGTCGTAGTCGTCGACGTTGTCATCGCTGGCATCAGAGTCGCGGTAGTCAAACCTCGGTGGGTGAGCACGCGTGGGCTGAGACTGGGGGTAGTGCAGGCGGGGGCCACGGTAGGCCATGATGCTCTGGAGAGTCCGGCCGCGCCACCAAAGCCGATGGCCGGCCTCGTTGAAGTTCGAACAAGGTGGGCCGTCCTCCTCGTGCCTGGCAAGCGCACTCTCACGCCGATTGATGAAGAAGGCGTCCCAAGTCGGGCTATAGTCGGGATGCTACTGGGGATTCCTCCGCTGCTCTGGTGTGAGCTCGAAGTAGTAGTGGTTTGTGATGGCCATCTGACGCGCCACACCTAGAGGGACAGGAGGGACCGGTACGCCTCCGACGCTCAGCGTCCAGCCGGTGGGGACGCGGTAGCCCGGAGGGCAGGGGTAGTTTGAGGCGCAAAGCGCCTCCGCCTCCTTGGGGGTTAGAGATACGATGGAGGCCATGGGAGAGAGTGATGAGGTTTGCAGATATGAGTCTAGATGTGATATGTAAATGGAGGCCAAGCCTACATATATATAGTGAAAAAATGGCGGGAAGACAGAGGCAGGAAAAGGTGGAAAGCGCGGGAAGAAAATAGGTGGGAACGCAGTGGCGCGGGAAACTATCTAACCTTTAGTCCCGGTTGGTGGGTACAACCGGGACAAAAGGTGGTTTTTGTGTCATCTAACAAAACTGTCGGTGGGATAAGGATGTGTGAGTAACCTTTAGTCCCGGTTGGTGGACACAACCGAGACTAAAGCTATCGGCAGGATAAGGACGCATGGGTGGATGCACTGCTCGATGAGATAAAGCATGTAGCATCAATACGCCATGGCAAGTGATACGTCTCAAACGTATCTATAATTTTTGATGCTCCATGCTTCGTTTTACACCATTTGCCTACTGTTTCGTTACACTTAGTGGCATTTTTATACACTTTCCGGAACTAACCTATTAACGAAGTGCCACAGTGCCAGTTTCCTGTTTTCTACTGTTTTTGTGTTTCAGAAGTGATACACAGGAAATATTCTCGGAATTGGACGAAACAAGTTCCTGAAGTCATATTTCACCGGGGAGCTCCCAAACATCCGAAGACCTGACGGAGGGGGGCCACGAGGCCCCCACACACAGGGGCGGCGCGGCCTGGCCCCTGGCCGCGCCACCCCCTTGTGAGGCCACGTGGTCCACCCTCTGACAGCCCCCTTTCACCTACATATATGCCCTGACAAGAAAAACCTAAGGGCCCGATCAGTTTTCCAGAATACATCGCGATCCGCCGCCGCCGTCGACCCAAAGATCGGGAGGGTCCAGAAGCTCTTCCCGGCACCCTGCCGGAGAGGGGAATCGCCACCGGAGGTCTCCTTCATCGCCATGATTGCCTCCGGAGCGATGAGTGAGTAGTCTACCTTGGACTATGGGTCTATAGCAGTAGCTAGATGGTTGTCTTCTCCACCATGTGCTTCATGTTTAGATCTCATGAGCTGCCCTACATGATTGAGATCACCGTTATGTAATACTATGATGTTGGTTTGTTGGGATCCGATGAATATTGGTGTTTATGATTAAGTTGCTGTACTGAATTATATCTTTTATTATCTCTATGTTGTTTATGATCTTGCATGCTCTCCGTTGTTAGTAGCTATCTTGGCCGAGTAGTTGCTAGTGACTCCAAGAGGGGGTATTTATGCTCGATAGTGGGTTCATGCCTCTATTTCACCTGGGGGAGTGACAGAAACCTCTAAGGTGGTAGATGTGCTGTTGCTACTAGGGAGAAAACAAAATTCATATGCTCAAGGGCATATGCTTTGTTTACATTACACACTTTGCTTAATGCAATTATCTATTGTTCGCAACTTAATACTTCTAGGGTGTTCGGATGATATCCCCGGGGGTGGATTATTAGTCATAGATGCAGCTGGATGGCGGTCTATGTATTTTGTTGTAATGCCCAGAGTAAATCTCATAGTGATCTTCTTGACATATCACGTTAGCTCTATTCTATCAATTGCCCAACTGTAGTTTGTTTACCCAGCATGTTATTTTATCTGTGGAGAGACACCACTAGTGAACTGTGGACCCCGGTCCTATTTTAATCATATTGCAATCAACTATTTACTTTTCCCGCACTGTTTACTTTACTAGCATATTACTACTATTTTCCACTCGATACGCTCATAACCTTTGTTTCAAGCAAACCGGTGAGATTGACAACCTCATCGCAAGTTGGGAACAAAGTATTTGTTTGTGTGTGTGCAGGTTCCACAAACACCTTCAGTCGTCACCGTCTCTCTTCTCCTGATCGATATTAAACCTTGGTTTCTTAACTGAGGGAAAACTAGCCGCTACACTCATCATACCTTCCTCTTGGGGTTCCCAACGGGCTGGTCAAGTACCACGCACAAGGACGTCTGCTTCCACATTAACTCGCCATCACCACCAAGTAGCAGCCACTTAACTGGGCGCCTGTGTAGGGATCAGCTAATTTTCTGGCGCCGTTGCCGGGGAAGAGAGAAGACTTCTGCGAGGGGAGTTCTTCGCACACACATTCTTTACTTTGTTATTTGTTTGCTTTACTTTATTTTACCTGCATTGTTTTTATATCAAAAACCCAAAAAAATTAGAATCCTTGGTAGTTATTATTTCTTTACTATAGTTTATCATGTCTATCCCTAAGTTCGTTCTGGAGGACCTCTCAGTAGGTAGTAGTTCTATTATTGGCAAAAGTAACATTGAGGAGTTCTTTAATCATATTAGTATGTATGAGGAAGTTGAGGAAAAGTCTTTGATTGAGCTTGCTCCTAGTATTGAAGTTGCTTCTTTTCTATTAATTGATATGTTGGAAACTAGGTTTGCTAGTCTTAATCCTTTTATGCAATACATGTTCCTTAAGCTTCATGAAATTGAGGATCCCGAAAAGAAAGCTTTTATCTTGGAAACTATGTGCATAGAATTTAAGGATGTTGTTGTTGAAGCTAGGAAAGTTCTTAAACGTTTTGATAAACTCGGTTCACCTATAAAGGTTATTGATACTAATGATGAGGGGACCGAAATACCTATACCCTGCAAGCTTTTGGGATTGAATGATGCTTTCGAAAATAATTTTGCCTGGATTTGTCCTGAAAATCTTTTTGATGAGAATAGTGTACCAAAGCATGATCACAAAGGGTCTTCAAAAACTTATGTGGAGGAAATACAATGCCTTATTGACAAGACCTCTGCTATTGATCTTAATGCTTCATCTCTTGATATTACTTGATTCGCACTTTTCTGCGCCTAGCTCAAAGGCGTTAAAGAAAAGCACTCTTGGGAGATAACCCAATATTTTATTTTCAGTAATTTTTATTTTATTTGAGTCTTGGAAGTCATTACTACTGTAATGACCGCTCCTTATCTTGTTTATTTCGTTTTTGTGCCAAGAGAAGCCTCTAATTTGAGTGAGGTAAAGATTTGGGGTTATTGCTGTCCTGAAACTGTTTTCGGTGCTGCACCGTAAAAATTCGTGAAAATTCTCTGTTTATCTTTTGGACCTGCGATTTCTTGTGCATATGCCCCAGGTTATATCCAAACTTTTCTTAGTTGAACACTTTTTGATTTGAGCAACGGAAAATCCCTCAAAAATTCGTCCTTTGTCAGCTGTTCAGTTTTGACAGATTTCTGCCAATATTCGTTTTTGCCACTTTATCGCTTTTTTTTGAGTTCTTTTTTATCATGGAACTCTTGTGGAAGTTGCTACAGTAGTATATACTTTATATGTGGTGGTTTTGGGTTGAAACCTGAAGCTAAAAGGAGGTTGAATATATTTTATGTTTACACTAATGTTGCTGATAGAATTGTGTTTAGTTTTGTATGAAGGAAGTTTTCAAGTGTAGGGATTGGAGAATGATGAGATGAGTTGAAGAATGGACAAAAGCTCAAGCTTGGGGATGCCCAGCACCCCAAGAAATATCCAAGAAGTACAAGCGTCAAAGCTTGGGGATGCCCCCGAGGCACCCCTTCTTCATCGGCAAAAATCAGGTCACCTTTCAAAACACTATATTTTTATTGCTTCATGCACTATGTGTTTTTCTTGGAGCGTCAGTTGTTTTAGTTTTCTTAGTTGGTTTGCTTAGTTTGTTTGTTTGCTACAATAAATGGTTGGACCCCAACAAATTCCCTTTGGAGGAGATGTACTCGTTTTCATTTGCAAAGAACGCTCTAGTTTTCACTCTTATTTAAAATCGCGCGTTCTACTTTTTCTGCTACTGCTTTTGGTTTTCGTTTTCGCCTTGATTTGCGTTCAGATCTTTTCATATCTTTTCATCAAGGTGTATTTTTGCCTCTGGACTTTATTGGTTTTCATCAAAAGAGGTGTCTTTAAAAATTTCAAATGGTGTTGGAAAAGAGAAAAAGCTTTGTGCAAAATAGTGGTACAAGAAGGAGCTTGTGTAGACTGCGGCTTAGGCTTTTTCATGTCATGCTAGATGTCTTTTTGATAGTATGCTTAGTGGTTTTGCTGTAGCATGACTTGTCTCAAATAACTGAGATTGCTTAATGAGCCTTTGAAAAAAATCATGCGTTGTTTTTATTATATGGAAGCATTATTTTGGTTTTCTCCTTGATGCTTTATTTGGGTTGACTTGGCGCATGCTCACACATGTTAGACTCTTACAAAGTCGCCATAGCCTTCATGATCATTTAGTTTTTGACTTTTGATGCCATCGTATGCTTCTTTTAATGTCGCTTTGTCGCTTTGCATGATTATGGCCATTATTGCTCTCTTAGTTGGTCGCTCCCAGTCTTTTGCTAGCTCTCACCTTGTACTGAGTATCAGCTCTACTCGTGCATCCAACTCCTAAAAGCCAAGTTTTCTGTTGTGTCCACCATACATACCTACTAGCAATTTTCTATTCCAAGTAAATTTGACTTGCTTTTATATTCTCTTCAAATTAAACTCTTACCAGTGTTATGCGAAATTCGGTCAGTAAAGCTCTCACGAACCGGAAGGCACACTTTACTTTTTCCTGTTCTTAAAATTTTGACATTGTGGTCTTTTATGCTGAGTTGTTATGCTTGCAAGTTGTAAGTTGGATTCTAGCCCAGCCATGCTGTCATGGGGCAAGCTTTTAACATTGCACTTCTATTTGAGTTGATATTGTGATCTTTTGTTTATGGATGCCCGCTATGGGAAATGAATTGGGAATCTTGTAGGGATCATGGAGTTTGTATATGTGTTAGGGAAACGCCGGGCCGCCAATCTAAGCCATGCATAATTCATGGTGGAAATTTGCAGCATACCCATGGTGAACATTCGACGACGCATCTCACAATAAAAAGCTAAACAATATAGCAAATAAAAGAGATGTCGAGGTGTTCATTGTCTGCTTGTCCTGTCATTTTGGTGTGGGCTTGTTCCATGTCATCGGGCACGGAGGTACCCCATTGGCGGTTCTCAATGATATGCATATACTTACAATGACAAGAGCCTTGCTTGGGACTCTAAGTAAAGTAGCATAGTTTGGGTACTCGTATTCACGGGACACGAGGTTTTCAACTTATGATTTGTCAAGCATATGCATCATAATTGTTCTCGCATTAACTTTAACCATTCAAGATGCTTATGATGGGGGCAATGAGAGCTCAAAGCCGGTAAGTACCATAATTTTTGAAGGTTATAAAACTTGCAATCACTGCTTCCCTCTGCGAAGGGCCTTTCTTTTACTTTTATGTTGAGTCACCACCTTCTTTCTTTATGCACCATTAAGAGAGCATAGTTGTCATTCTTAGTGTGATATGCATTGTCCCAAGGTTCATTGATTGGCTCATATTGTTGGTTTCACTTGTTCTTAAATTATTTGTATTTAGTCGCCCTCTTAAACTTTGAGGTGTCCTATGCATTTATGTTTTGCTCTCTTTGAAGGACAAGCTGAAAACCACTTGTATGTTTTTCCTTATGATTTGAACACACGTTTGACTTTCATTGTTTCATTATCATGATCTTTTGTTTGTGTTCATTTGCATGTTTACAACATGGTTGCTAAGTTCTTATTGTCATGATTATATCTTCATCCCATGTTTTAAGTTCTATTGATCCCAGCTCACCAATGCTTACATATATGATCAAGATTGTGTAGGTGCATGTCACCTCAAAAATTATTCTTTTGTTATCACTTACCTACTCGAGGACGAGCAGGAGTTAAGCTTGGGGATGCTTGATACGTCTCAAACGTATCTATAATTTTTGATGCTCCATGCTTCGTTTTACACCATTTGCCTACTGTTTCGTTACACTTAGTGGCATTTTTATACACTTTCCGGAACTAACCTATTAACGAAGTGCCACAGTGCCAGTTTCCTGTTTTCTGCTGTTTTTGTGTTTCAGAAGTGATACATAGGAAATATTCTCGGAATTGGACGAAACAAGTTCCTGAAGTCATATTTCACCGGGGAGCTCCCAAACATCCGAAGACCTGACGGAGGGGGGCCACGAGGCCCCCACACACAGGGGCGGCGCGGCCTGGCCCCTGGCCGCGCCACCCCCTTGTGAGGCCACGTGGTCCACCCTCTGACAGCCCCCTTTCGCCTACATATACCCCCTGACGAGAAAAACCTAAGGGCCCGATCAGTTTTCCAGAATACATCGCGATCCGCCGCCGCCGTCGACCCGAAGATCAGGAGGGTCCAGAAGCTCTTCCCGGCACCCTGCCGGAGAGGGGAATCGCCACCGGAGGTCTCCTTCATCGCCATGATTGCCTCCGGAGCGATGAGTGAGTAGTCTACCTTGGACTATGGGTCCATAGCAGTAGCTAGATGGTTGTCTTCTCCACCATGTGCTTCATGTTTAGATCTCATGAGCTGCCCTACATGATTGAGATCACCGTTATGTAATACTATGATGTTGGTTTGTTGGGATCCGATGAATATTGGTGTTTATGATTAAGTTGCTGTACTGAATTATATCTTTTATTATCTCTATGTTGTTTATGATCTTGCATGCTCTCCGTTGTTAGTAGCTATCTTGGCCGAGTAGTTGCTAGTGACTCCAAGAGGGGGTATTTATGCTCGATAGTGGGTTCATGCCTCTATTTCACCTGGGGGAGTGACAGAAACCTCTAAGGTGGTAGATGTGTTGTTGCTACTAGGGAGAAAACAACATTCATATGCTCAAGGGCATATGCTTTGTTTACATTACACACTTTGCTTAATGCAATTATCTGTTGTTCGCAACTTAATACTTCTAGGGTGTTCGGATGATATCCCCGGGGGTGGATTATTAGTCATAGATGCAGCTGGATGGCGGTCTATGTATTTTGTTGTAATGCCCAGAGTAAATCTCATAGTGATCTTCTTGACATATCACGTTAGCTCTATTCTATCAATTGCCCAACTGTAATTTGTTTACCCAGCATGTTATTTTATCTATGGAGAGACACCACTAGTGAACTGTGGACCCCGGTCCTATTTTAATCATATTGCAATCAACTGTTTACTTTTCCCGCACTGTTTACTTTACTAGCATATTACTACTGTTTTCCACTCGATACGCTCATAACCTTTGTTTCAAGCAAACCGGTGAGATTGACAACCTCATCGCAAGTTGGGAACAAAGTATTTGTTTGTGTGTGTGCAGGTTCCACAAACACCTTCTGTCGTCACCGTCTCTCTTCTCCTGATCGATATTAAACCTTGGTTTCTTAACTGAGGGAAAACTAGCCGCTACACTCATCATACCTTCCTCTTGGGGTTCCCAACGGGCTGGTCAAGTACCACGCACAAGGACGTCTGCTTCCACATTAACTCGCCATCACCACCAAGTAGCAGCCACTTAACTGGGCGCCTGTGTAGGGATCAGCAAGCAGCTCAACAAGTCAACCTAGAAGGTAGGGAGAGTTTCATCCTGCTGCGTGTGGTGGTGTGTAGTTGACGTGGGAGCAGACTGTCCTTGTGCATGGTGGATAACCAGCCCGTTGGGAACCCCAAGAGGAAGGTATGATGAGTGTAGCGGCTAGTTTTCTCTCAGTTAAGAAACCAAGGTTTATCGATCAGGAGAGGAGAGACAATGACGACTGAAGGTGTTTGTGGAACCTGCACACACACAAACAAATACTTTGTTCCCAACTTGCGATGAGGTTGTCAATCTTACCGGTTTGCTTGAAACAAAGGTTATGAGTGTATCGAGTGGAAAACAATATAGTATGCGAGTAAAGTAAACAGTACGAGTAAAGTAAATAGGTGATAGCAATATGATGGAAATAGGACCAGGGTCCACAGTTCACTAGTGGTGTCTCTCCATAGATAAAATAGCACATGCTGGGTAAACAAATTACAGTTGGGCAATTGATAGAATAAAGATAACATGATATGTCAAGAAGATCACTATGAGATTTACTCTGGGCATTACAACAAAATACATAGACCGCCATCCAACTGCATCTATGACTAATAATCCACTCCCGGGGATATCATCCGAACACCCTAGAAGTATTAAGTTGCGAACAACAGATAATTGCATTAAGCAAAGTGTGTAATGTAAACAAAGCATATGCCCTTGAGCATATGAATGTTGTTTTCTCCCTAGTAGCAACAGCACATCTACCACCTTAGAGGTTTCTGTCACTCCCCCAGGTGAAATAGAGACATGAACCCACTATCGAGCATAAATACCCCCTCTTGGAGTCACTAGCAACTACTCGGCCAAGATAGCTACTAACAACGGAGAGCATGCAAGATCATAAACAACATAGAGATAACAAAAGATATAATTTAGTACAGCAACTTAATCATAAACACCAATATTCATCGGATCCCAACAAACCAAACATGTAGAATTACATAACGGTGATCTCAATCATGTAAGGCAGCTCATGAGATCTAAACATGAAGCACATAGTGGAGAAGACAACCATCTAGCTACTGCTATGGACCCATAGTCCAAGGTAGACTACTCACTCATCGCTCTGGAGGCAAGCATGTCGATGAAGGAGACCTCCGGTGGCGATTCCCCTCTCCGGCAGGGTGCCGGGAAGAGCTTCTGGACCCTCCCAATCTTCGGGTCGACGGCGGCGGCGGATCGTGATGTGTTCTGGAAAACTGATTGGGTACTTAGGTTTTTCTCGTCGGGGGGTCTTTATAGGCGAAGGGTCGATGTCAGAGGAGGGGCCAGGCGGCCACACACGGGGACGGCGCGGGCTAGGGGCTGGCCGTGCCACCTATGCATGTGGGCCCCTGGTCCCTCACCTCCTACTCTCCTTTGGATCTCTGGAAGCTTCCGGGTAAAATAAGACTTCAGGAACTTGTTTCGTCCAATTCCGAGAATATTTCCTGTGTATCACTCTGAAACACAAAAATAGCAGAAAACAGGGAACTGGCACTGTGGCACTTCGTTAATAGGTTAGTTCCAGAAAATGCATAAAAATGCCACTAAGTGTAACGAAACAATAGGCAAATGGTGTAAAAACAAGCATGGAGCATCAAAAATTATAGATACGTTTGAGACGTATCAAGCATCCCCAAGCTTAACTCCTGCTCGTCCTCGAGTAGATAAGTGATAACAAAAGAATAATTTTTGAGGTGACATGCACCTACACAATCTTGATCATATATGTAAGCATTGGTGAGCTGGGACCAATAGAACTTAAAACATGGGCATGAAGATATAATTATGACAATAAGAACTTAGCAACCATGTTGTAAACATGCAAATGAACACAAACAAAAGATCATGAAAATGAAACAATGAAAGTCAAACGTGTGTTCAAATCATAAGGAAAAACATACAAATGGTTTTCAGCTTATCCTTCAAAGAGAGCAAAACATAAATGCATAGGAAACCTTCAAGTTTAAGAGGGCGACTAGATACAAATAATTTAAGAACAAGTGAAACCAACAATATGAATCAAACAATGAACTTTGGGACAATGCATATCACACTAAGAATGACAACTATGCTCTCTTAATGGTGCATAAAGAAAGAAGGTGATGACTCAACATAAAAGTAAAAGAAAGGCCCTTCGCAGAGGGAAGCAGTGATTGCAAGTTTTATAACCTTCAAAAATTATGGTACTTACCGGCTTTGAGCTCTCATTGCCCCCATCATAAGCATCTTGAATGGTTAAAGTTAATGCGAGAACAATTATGATGTATATGCTTGACAAATCATAAGTTGAAAACCTCGTGTCCCGTGAATACGAGTACCCAAACCTCATGCTACTTTACTTAGAGTCCCAAGCAAGGCTCTTGTCATTGTAAGTATATGCATATCATTGAGAACCGCCAATGGGGTACCTCCGTGCCCGATGACATAGAACAAGCCCACACCAAAATGACAGGACAAGCAGACAATGAACACCTCGACATCTCTTTTATTTGCTATATTGTTTAGCTTTTTATTGTGAGATGCGTCGTCGAATGTTTACTATGGGTATGCTGCAAATTTCCACCATGAATTATGCATAGCTTAGATTGGCGGCCCGGCGTTTCCCTAACACATATACAAACTCCATGATCCCTACAAGATTCTCAATTCATTTCACACCGCGGGCATCCATAAACAAAAGATCACGATATCAACTCAAATAAGAAGTGCAATGTTGAAAGCTTGCCCATGACAGCATGGCTGGGCTAGAATCCAACTTACAACTTGCAAGCATAACAACTCAACATAAGAGACCACAATGTCAAATTTTTAAGAACAGGAAAAAGTAAAGTGTGCCTTCCGGTTCGTGAGAGCTTTACTGACCGAATTTTGCATAACACTGGTAAGAGTTTAATTTGAAGAGAAAATAAAAGCAAGTCAAATTTACTTGGAATAGCAAATTGCTAGTAGGTATGTATGGTGGACACTTTGGAAAAACTTTGGCTTTTGGGAGTTGGATGCACGAGTAGAGCTCATACTCAGTACAAGGCGAGGGCTAGCAAAAGACTGGGAGCGACCAACTAAGAGAGCAATAATGGCCATAATCATGCAAAGCGTCAAAGCGACATTAAAAGAAGCATACGATGGCATCAAAAGTAAAAAACTAAATGATCATGAAGGCTATTGGCGACTTTGTAAGAGTCTAACATGTGTGAGCATGCGCCAAGTCAACCCAAATAAAGCATCAAGGAGAAAACCAAAATAATGCTTCCATACAATAAAAACAACACATGATTTTTTCAAAGGCTCATTAAGCAATCTCAGTTATTTGAGACAAGTCATGCTACAGCAAAACCACTAAGCATACTATCAAAAAGACATCAAGCATGACATGAAAAAGCCTAAGCCGCAGTCTACACAAGCTCCTTCTTGTACCACTATTTTGCACAAAGCTTTTTCTCTTTTTCAATACCATTTGAAATTTTTTTAAGACACCTCTTTTGATGAAAACCAATGAAGATCAGAGGCAAAAATACACCTTGATAAAAAGATATGACAAGGTCTGAATGCAAATCAAGGCGAAAACGGAAACCAAAAGCAGTAGCAGAAAAGGAAGAACGCATAATTTTTAATAAGAGTGAAAACTAGAGCGTTCTTGGCAAATGAAAATGAGTACATCTCCTCCAAAGAAAATTTGTTGGGGTCCAACCATTTATTGCAGCAAACAAATAAACTAAACAAACTAAGAAACTAAAACAGCTGATGCTCCAAGAAAAACACATAGTGCATGAAGCAATAAAAATATAGTGTTTTGAAAGGTGACCTGATTTTTGCCGATGAAGAAGGGGTGCCTCGGGGGCATCCCCAAGCTTTGACGCTTGTACTTCTTGGATATTTCTTGGGGTGATGCATGGGCATCCCCAAGATTGAGCTTTTGTCCATTCTTCAACTCATCTCATCATTCTCCAATCCCTACACTTGAAAACTTCCTTCATACAAAACTAAACACAATTCTATTAGCAACATTAGTGCAAGCATAACATATAATCAATCCTCTATTTGCTTCAGGTTTCAACTCAAAACTACCACATATATAGCATATACTACTGTAGCAACCTCCCCAAAAGTTTCGTGATCAAAAGAACTCAAAAGAAAGCGATAAAGTGGCAAACACAAATATTGGCAGAAATCTGTCAAAACTGAACAGCTGACAAAGGTGGAATTTTTGAAGGATTTTCTGTTGCTCAAATCAAAAAGTGTTCAACTAAGAAAAGTTTGGATATAACCTGGGGCATATGCACAAGAAATCGCAGGTCCAAAAGATAAACAGAGAATTTTTACGAATTTTTACGGTGCAGCACCGAAAACAGTTTCAGGACAGCAACATCCCCAAATCTTTACCTCACCCAAATTAGAGGCTTCTCTTGGCACAAAAATGAAATAAAAAAGATAAGGAGCGGTCATTACAGTAGTAATGACTTCCAAGACTCAAATAAAAGAAAAAGTACTGAAAAGAAAACATTGGGTTATCTCCCAAGAGTGCTTTTCTTTAACGCCTTTGAGCTAGGCGCAGAAAATTTGAGAAGATGCTCACATAAGAAATATGAATGGAAGCCAAAAAGAGCATCAAGGAGCAAACATAAAACACATTTAAGTCTAACCCACTTCCTATGCATAGGAATCTTGTAAGAAAATAAATAAAAGAAGCACATAGTCACATGTATGGGTAGATAAAACAAGAGCAACTTTGAAACTTTCAATATAAAGAGAGGTGTTTTAGTAACATGAGGATTCCAACAAACATATTTTCCTCTCTCATAATAATTTTTAGTAGCATCATGAACAAACTCAACAATATAAATATCACACTCACCCTCTTTTGTTAAGCATGGAGGGCGATCAATTAAGGTATTAGTTAGAGAGTTACTCTTATTGGGAGGTAGACATGGGTAACTCCATTCTTCATCCTCTTGATCATCACTCTCCTCCTCTTTTTCAACTACTGAGCTTCCAGTTTCATCCATTTCTTCTTCCATAGGCTCCTTCAAGGCATTAGTCTCTTCCGTTGGAGAGCATCTATTAAGATATTTACAAATATAGCCATTTTCTTCCTTGTAATTATCAAAGCAAAATATGAGTATATCATAAACCTCATATTTATAAGGTGCATCATCAGTATTTTGAAGCAAATAAGCAAGTTCAAATGCACCCTTCCAAGCAATAAATTCTTCAATTTGTTCCACATCATAAAGGTCATAATTTCCGTTAATATAAGAAGATATGGTAACATCATCATTATACTCACATTGAAAAGGGAGGTGTTTATACCTCCTACAGCAACAAGATTCATCAAAGCAATAAGTAACATTATAAGTAGAGCATACATTCCTAGCAATGATATATAATCTATTGATTTGTTCCCATAAGTGTTTCCCTTTTTGTGACAAGCGGTGTTCCTCATAATAATTTTGCTGCTCTTCCGTGAACCCACCTTGCCAAAAAGATTTAGTTTCAAAGAAACTAACCATTGATAGAAAGCATGATAAAGCAAGACAAGTAAAAACAACTACCAAGGATTCTAATTTTTTTTTGTTTTTGATATAAAGCAATGCAGGTAAAATAAAATAAAGTAAAGCAAAACAATAACAAAGTAAAGAATGTGTGTGCGAAGAACTCCCCTCGCAGAAGTCTTCTCTTCCTCCCCGGCAATGGCGCCAGAAAATTAGCTGCTGCGTGTGGTGGTGTGTAGTTGACGTGGGAGCAGACTGTCCTTGTGCGTGGTGGATAACCAGCCCGTTGGGAACCCCAAGAGGAAGGTATGATGAGTGTAGCGGCTAGTTTTCCCTCAGTTAAGAAACCAAGGTTTATCGATCAGGAGAAGAGAGACAATGATGACTGAAGGTATTTGTGGAACCTGCACACACACAAATAAATACTTTGTTCCCAACTTGCGATGAGGTTGTCAATCTCACCGGTTTGCTTGAAACAAAGGTTATGAGTGTATCGAGTGGAAAACAATATAGTATGCGAGTAAAGTAAACAGTATGAGTAAAGTAACCAGGTGATAGCAATATGATGGAAATATGACCGGGGTCCATAGTTCACTAGTGGTGTCTCTCCATAGATAAAATAGCACATGCTGGGTAAACAAATTATAGTTGGGCAATTGATAGAATAAAGATAACGTGATATGTCAAGAAGATCACTATGAGATTTACTCTGGGCATTACAACAAAAATACATAGACCGCCATCCAACTGCATCTATGACTAATAATCCACTCCCGGGGATATCATCCGAACACCCTAGAAGTAATAAGTTGCGAACAACAGATAATTGCATTAAGCAAAGTGTGTAATGTAAACAAAGCATATGCCCTTGAGCATATGAATGTTGCTTTCTCCCTAGTAGCAACATCACATCTACCACCTTAGAGATTTCTATCACTCCCCCAGGTGAAATAGAGACATGAACCCACTATCGAGCATAAATACCCCCTCTTGGAGTCACTAGCAACTACTCGGCCAAGATAGCTACTAACAACGGAGAGCATGCAAGATCATAAAGAACATAGAGATAACAAAAGATATAATTCAGTACAGCAACTTAATCATAAACACCAATATTCATCGGATCCCAACAAACCAAACATGTAGAATTACATAACGGTGATCTCAATCATGTAAGGCAGCTCATGAGATCTAAACATGAAGCACATAGTGGAGAAGACAACCATCTAGCTACTGCTATGGACCCATAGTCCAAGGTAGACTACTCACTCATCGCTCCGGAGGCAAGCATGTCAATGAAGGAGACCTCCGGTGGCGATTCCCCTCTCCGGCAGGGTGCCGGGAAGAGCTTCTGGACCCTCCCGATCTTCGGGTCGACGGCGGCGGCGGATCGCGATGTGTTCTAGAAAACTGTTCGGGTACTTAGGTTTTTCTCGTCGGGGGGTCTTTATAGGCGAAGGGTCGTTGTCAAAGGAGGGGCCAGGCGGCCACACATGGGGGCGGCGCGGGCTAGGGGCTGGCCGCGCCACCTGTGCGTGTGGGCCCCTGGTCCCTCACCTCCTACTCTCCTTCGGATCTCTGGAAGCTTCCGGGTAAAATAAGACTTCACGAACTTGTTTCATCCAATTCCGAGAATATTTCCTGTGTATCACTCTGAAACACAAAAACAGCAGAAAACAGGGAACTGGCACTGTGGCACTTCGTTAATAGGTTAGTTCCAGAAAATGCATAAAAATGCCACTAAGTGTAACGAAACAATAGGCAAATAGTGTAAAAACAAGCATGGAGCATCAAAAATTATAGATACGTTTGAGACATATCACATCCCTATGGATGGAGGACAGGGTTGGGAAATCTCCCTTGGCGAGCTTCTCGAAGATGTTTAGGCTATTTCGTGCGTCGAAAAGGAAAACTTCCTCCTGCAACATCGTAAGCCATCCCAAGATGCACATGTGTGCACAATATGGGCACATTATCACAAACTATGCCCTGATTCTAGTCATAACATTGGTGGTTTGACCTAAATGCCACAAAACCTCGAACATGATAGGTCATTTTGTGAAGGATTTTTTATGACGTTTGCAATTTTCCAAGTTCAATATTTTTCCTTGCAACTATGACACATAATATGACATCACGCGAAGGTTTCACATTGTTTGGATCATTTTTGAATTTCTTATGCCCGTTTTAAACGTGTTAGCGCATTTTTATTAAAAATAGTAAAATTGTTTAGTTAGAATTAATAATTTTGAAAATAGAAAATGGTTTTGGATTAGTTATTTAAATTGAAACACTTTTCCTGTTGAAAGTTTTTCAAATTTTAAATAAAAGAAAGTTTTTTCCTGTTAAAATGAAAATAGAAAGTTAAAACAGAAAAACAAAAAAGAAAAACAATGGATCAACGGTCCCGGTTCGTGGCATCAACCGGGACCAATGGATCAACGGTCCCGGTTGGTGGCACGAACCAGGACCAATGATCCTGGGCACGTGGCGGCTCAGCAGCGCCCCCGCCCAGGTCATTGGTCCCGGTTTGTGGCATTAACCGGGACTGTTGATCCATTGGTCCCGGTTGATGCCACGAACCGGGACCAATGACCCCCCCAAATATAACTGGCCCTTCTTCCTCCCCCCACTTCCCCCCAAATCGGCCAAAACTGCTAAGGACTTTTGCGCGCGGAGCGAAACCACGCTGGCAGGCTGTCCGAGTTTCGAGCCACCGTCCTCGGAGAGCGCCGCCGCTGCTGCCGTCCTCGGTGAGCGCCGCCGCCGCCGTGACCTCTCCCTTTTCCCCCCGCGCCGCCGCTCATCACATTCTCTCTCTGCAGGTGCCCCCTGCGCCGCCGCCCCCCAGCGCCGCCGCCCCCCTTCGACGGTGAGCTCCTCGGGAGGGAGCTTCCCGGCCCGGCCGGCCAGCCCTTTGGCCAATTTTTTTATTTTTTTAAATTTATCATTTAAATTGACGTACGCAAATTTTTCATTACTTATATATATATAATACATAGAAATTAAAAAAACATAGAAAAATAAAAAAAACATAAAAAGCCCTCGTCGGGGCGGGCACAGGGGCAGCGGCGTCGTCGTCCTCACCGCGGCCTACTCGTCGTCCTCGTCGGGGAGGATGATGTAGGGCGACTGTGGCCACGGCCAGTTGGCCGCAGGCGGTGGAGGAGGACCAGGGGCAGCAGGTGGCGGCGGCGGCGGGCCTGGTGGAGGAGGCGGCGGTGGAGTCGCCGCACGCTGTGGTGGCGGCGATGGTGGCCGGCCGTGCTGCTGGTGCACGGAAATGGCCAGCGCCATGTCGATGCCGGCCCACCGCCTCTTCTCCTCCTCCTCGGAGACGAGGACGGCGACCTGGAGCTCCTCCTCCTCGGTCATCGGTGGTGGGGGAGGGGGGGGCGGCGCCTCACCGTGGTCCATCGCGTCGAGGATGCCGTAGTAAACGCACCCGACGAAGTCATCGGTGTCGTCCCTGGGCTCCTTGCCTGGGATGTCGTCGCCGCCCACCTCCTGCTTGACCTCCGGCGACGCCTCCTCCGCGTCCTCCTCCATCTCCTCGATGAAGGGCTCCGCCTGCGGCGGCTCTGGCCCCGGCTCCGGCATGTACACGCCGGCGTAGGGGTTGGGGGCGACCTCCCCTAGGAAGGCCGCCCGCCGCACCGGGTCGCGCTCCCGCGGCCCGAAGTTGTCCCACCATTGGCTATCGTAGCCAAATGCGGGATCGGCGCGGAGGCGCGCTGGCATCAGCGCGCGGCGGTGGCGGATCTCGGCGACCCGCTCCGGGCCAAAGCGTGGCACCGGCGGGACCGGCATGCGCCGGCTGTTAAGGTGCCACCCGCCGGGGAGGCTACAGTCCGGCCAGTCCACGCTCTGGCCGCACTGGTACATCGCCTGGCAGTGACTCACCGGAATGTACCGGCGATCACGCTGGTGCTGCGGCGAGGTCATCCTGGCGTGGTGTGGAGGAGACTGGTGTCCAGACCGGCGCGGAGGAGACCGGCGTCCAGACCCGCCGGCCTCGTGGTCGTGGCTGCCCTTGCCCTTCTTCCAGAACCCCATGGCTGGGCTGTGGTGGCCGGGATGTGGTGGCACTGGCGGCTGCGGTGGCTATGGCGATGGAGGCTGCTGGCCGCGGCTCCATTGGCCTCCTTTTAAAGGGGCCAGTGGCCGGGCGTTCAGCAGCCGCAATGAATGCCACCGAGCGGCAGCCCAATCGGTACGCCACGCCGGCGTTGATGCCGCGGCAGGCATTGAAGGTGACAGCGGGGCGCCCAAAGCACTGACGCGGCGGGACTCGATGCGACGGGAGACGCACTGACGCGACGGGACTCGAGGCGACGGGCGTCGCGTTGGAGAAGACGTACTGACTCACTGACGCACTGACGTGGGCCGACACATCGCGGTCGGCCCGCTGGGTGCTGTTTTTTTTTTGCCTCTTTTGTCCGCTGGGTGCTGTGGGCAATTCCTATTTGACGCGCATCCCCCACAGGCGTTAAATTCTTAGTGGGCCGGCCCAGTAGGAATAAAAATCTTTTGTTTTTGTCCGGTTAAGAACATGCCTTTAGGCGTCCACCCGTAACAGGCGCTTGAAGCGCCGAATAGGAATGCCCTTAGTTAGTTAGTTAGGTTAGATTGTAGTTAGTATATTACTTAGTACTTAGTTAGAAGTTAGTGTTAGTTTGTTAGTTAGAATTAGAATTAGTTAAAATTAGTTTTAGCGTGCATTTTGAATATATAGCGTGTATTCTAACTAACAAATGTCGGTATATTGCAGAAACTATGGATCCGGCACATAAAAAAAGTCAAGATGATGAATACTACCTCCAAGGAATGATCTGGGAAAATGTAGATATTGATGTCACCAGGACATTTCTGAACGATTTCGGTGAGGGAGATGAATCTCTCAACCGAGGAGACGACTCCGGTGAGGTAGAAGCCTGGGACAGGGGAGAAGCCGGTGAGGGAGAAGCCGACAAGGGAGAAGGCGACGAGGGAGAAGCCGACGAGGGAGAAGACGACGGCTCTGGCCGAACCTTAAATCTCGGAAACTCCGGCGAGGTGTATATATGTTTTTTTGTAATGCCCGACTGTCTATATATATACATGCATATATTAACACTCTTTCTTATTTTAGCCCTCCGGATCGAGCACTTCTTCCGTCAGAACAAAACGAGGCCCAACCAAAAAGTTGGATAACAAAGTGAGATATAGGATCGAAGTGGTCGGTGTAGACGGCCAACCGCTAGCTCCTGAAGATGTCGCAAAAAAATTTGTCAAGCAATGTGTAGTTCTTGCGAGGGACCACATCCCGATCATCGTTCAAGAATGGAATCGGCCAAGCAGCGGTGGAGTCCTGTTTGTCGATGACATCGCCGAAGATAAGCTTTTTGACAGGCTTATGCTTAATTTCCTCCTGCTGAGGCTAGATGTGAATCCAGATGAGGAGGAGAAAGCAAATGAGGAGCTACTTAAAAGAGTCAAGAAGTTTGCTCTGATCAAGATGGCAGAGGCATTCAAGAACTGGAAGAAGAAACTGTACCTTAAGTTTGTCAAGTTAGACAAGACTCCGGATTTCAATCAAGCCGGCTATGCTAAGTTAAGACACCAGTGGGCTAATTTTGTGAAGTACAAGACATCGGAGAAAGCTTTGGAAAGGTCGAGAATAAATAAAGAGAACGCTGCTAAGAAAGTGTACCACCATAATATGGGGTCTGCTGGCTACGCCGGTTGCATGCCTAAGTGGGATGCACTTGAGGTCAAGTATATTGCTGCCGGGATCAGACCAGAGCCCACAATATGGACACCACAGGTGAGAAACTGGTTTTACGGCCATGGGGGCACGTTGGACGAAGAAGGGAGGGCAATATATACCCAGAAACACAAAGATCATCCCCTGCTGCCTATCGAAGATATTAGAAGTGCAGTACAAGATGTTGAAGCGGGACGGTTCGTTCCCGATAGAGAGAACGACGAGCTCACACGAGCCCTCAAAAATGATGAACACACCGGACGAGCATGAGGCACACCGGGCTCCAAGCCGTGGAAGGTTGCCTTCCCCGCGGAAATGAAGAGATATCTCGATAAAAGTCATCAGAGGAGAAAGGAAAGGGAGGCAGCTGAGAAAGCGGCAGCTGCAGACCGGCTGCGTAATGTAGAAGAAGCATTAAAGCGGCAGCAGGATCAACTTGACAGACTTAGCCAGCAAGGTATCAGAGGCCAATCTCAGCGGCACATGGTAGAAGCTGCATTCGATGGTATCGACGCCCTATCAAATAAGAAAAGCAGCGTCGCTTCCACCCAGCTCCACGATGGTGATGATGATGCACTGACGATGGCTCCTCCTAAACGCTACCCAGTGGATGATATCACGGAGAGCACAGCTTGTGAGCTAAAGGTGCAAGTTATGAACTTAAGGGTGACAGCAGCGGTCGACATGGCCGTACCAACTGCGCCTAACAGAACTTGGCATTGCAGACCGATTCCAAAAGGGTACGCTGTCGTCACGGTGGATGATGTCAAGCAAGATTTTGAGGAGCTGAAGCTGGACCACCCTGCAGGGGAAGATAGGGACCAGACTAAACTAGGAGAAGCCAAAGGGGGGACTGTTGTATGGCCAAAGGAGCACATCGTGCTTCCAAATTATGTCCCGCCAAGGCCACCCACTCCTCAGAGCAGCAGTCCACCTTCGCCGCCACCTCACCATTCTCCAGCGCAACCGTCGCCTTCACCGCCTCACCACTCAGCGCAGCTGTCTCCACCGCCGCCTCAGCCGTCTCCGCCGCCGCATCAGCCGTCTCCATCCCCTAAGCCTCAGAGACTAAAGCGGAAGTATACTAAGAGGGGCAGCACCACCAGCAGCAGCAAGAGCACATTCCGATCACCAAAACGTAAGCTATCGCCCCTCCCAAGAGTACCTCATCAGAATATGAAGAAGCTTCCTTATGAGAAGACAGATGAGGAAATTGCTACGGTCGCAGATGCCCATTATCAACAGTGGAAGACTGACATGGCTAACAAGAAAAATCCAAAGCCGACGGAGCCATTGATCTTCCCGGTCACCGCAGAAGATAAAGCCAAAGCAGCCGCGCTTAAGATTCATCTTCACCAACCCATAGCGCTCACACCTGACTATAATCGCTCTATTACCAAGTCGGCTGAGGCAAAAGAGCGGAGAGTCGGGAAAGAAGTTGCCCAGCTCGGACAACAGAAAAATCAATCGATCAAACCGCTCAAAGTGTACGATACCAATGAGTGGAGATCCCAGGAGCGGCATGATCCGAACATTGATCCAGAGTTTATTCAACTCTACGGAGAAAAGGCCAAGTTATATGGACTGTCTATTGCTGAGTACATGAGCCGTCTGGATGAGTTCGAGGGGTACCAGCAAATAGCATACAAATACCGGTACGGGAATCCTCTCGTCAAACCCGAGTTAGTCAAAGATCTACCAACAAAAATGCGGAGATTGCATAACTGGTACATACAAGCCTGTGCTGAATCCTCAAACTGGATCTATGCTAGATATAAATACCACCATTATGGTCATGGAGATGACTTCTTACTGATTGAATTTCTAGAATTATTTCAGTTTTACCAACAAGAAGCCCTCGACAAAACTATTGTCAGTGCCTATTGCCTATAAGTATTATTAAGTCTTTCTAGCTCAGCTCATTCGTTGCTTGTATAATCTTACTCATCATTATACTAATTATATATGCAGAATGAAGATTCTCAAATGCGACCGAGGAGGAATCTTTGACCTTGGGTTCGTTGACTGCACTTTCGTTCATGAAGATACTCTAAAAAAAACCCAAAGAGACAGAGGATAACTTGGTACAATCGTTGAAGTATTTCAGCAACAGAAGGGAAATACTATTTCCTTACAACTTTGAGTGAGTGTTACTGTCTTGTACACATTTTGTTTTCGCTTTACTCGATGTTAAGCTATTTGACTCGTTATGTCTGTGCAGCTTCCACTTTATTCTGTTAATCATTAGTGTTGACGAAGGAGTAGTCAAAGTCATGGACTCAAAATGCACACCTTTAGGAAATTGGGCGAACATGCAGGAATGCCTCCAGAAGGCTTGGAAATGGTTCACCGCCAACACTAGGGGTGTTTGGAAGCCAGAGCTTATATTTAAACCATTGAATGTAAGTACTACTTGCTAGATCCACGCATCTATTTGATTCTAGTTTCAATACAATTATCATGCTTGATTCTTATTTTGATTGAACTCCATTCTCGTAAAGTGCTTAAGGCAAGAAGCTGGGAATAACTTATGTGGATACTATGTCTGCGAGTTCATTCGCCAGACGACCAAAGAGAAGGGTGCAGACCGAAACATCAAAAAACTTGAAGTACGATAAACAATAATCTCAACATTATTTTATTACCATCAACTGTGCTTAGTTTCATTCATATATATTGATCCCCTTCTTTAAATTAGATCGAACGGATGCGGGACGGTCTTCTACCATGGGAATGCGTGCAAGCAATTCAAGAGGAAATTGCCGGATTCTTATTAGAACAAGTCATAGATCCGAAAGGAGAATACTATTACCCGGTTTATTTAGAAGGGTGAAGTGTAAAAAAGAAGATGTAAAATCAAATTTGTGTGAGTTACCGATTGTAATAGCGACCAAGCACGACGGATGAGACGGTGAATAATATATTTGTGACCATGATGTGTAATATATATATATAGTGTGGTTCCTTCATTATTGCTGTATATATATAATACCATTAAATTGAATACAAAACACACCAAATAAAATCCTAAACCCTAAATGGAAAAAAAACCTGGATCAATGATCCCGGTTCGTTCTACGAACCGGGACCAATGACCCAGGCCCCCTCGCGCCGCAGCGCGTCCACGTGGAGACCTATCGGTCCTGGTTCGTGCTGGAACCGGGACCGGCATTGGTCCCGAGTAATGGATCCCGATTCGGCAACCGGGACCAATGGCCCAAATGAACCGGGACCATAGGCCCTTTTTCCACCAGTGGATGGAACGGACGATAAAGGTCGGCGACAGATCCAAGCCTGCATGGCTCTGATCTACTAGGCAGTAGTTGGACAGTAGAAGTGCAGAGTCACCCCATAGCCATTGACACCATGCCACAGCCAATGGGAGGGGATCAGTCAACCTCCACCGTCAGAGGTGGTCGCCGACCGGGCGCAGCAGGCAGGGCCCTTCAGGCCTAGATCAGGTCCGAGTAGTCCCCCTCTGACGCGCTGCGTCGCCATGGCGACCACCGCTGTCCATTTGCAAAACCCTCGCCCCCTCTACTAGCGCCGCCCCCACTAAGACCTCGTACGACATTGTTTGCTTACTTGATATACACTGCTTGCACACGGTTGTGTAAAACACACGACTAGTTCCACCCCATGAACAAACCAGTAGGGCAGTAACATAAGTTGTTGTTATACGAAAACTCCACTCGTGTCGCACCCCAGGGCGACACTGGGGGCACTAACCCTAGCCGCCAAAAACTTCCCCGCCGCCAGCTTCCCTCGCCACTGCTGTCGTCGGCCCTCGCCGCGGTGGCGGCGGGCCCAGCCGCCGAAGACGGTCTGGGATGGAGGTGCGTTGGAGATGCCTGCCGGGGCTGCTGGGGCGGATTTTGTCGGTGCATCGACTCGCGGAGACCAGGGCGGCGTCCCTGTGTTCGGGTGGCAGCGGAGGTCTGTCCCAGATGCGCGCCGGTCTGGGGTCTAGGGACGGCCGGAGCGGGCTTCGCTGCATCGCCTCCCATCTGGCCTTGGTCGGCCGACGCTGGTGAAGGGCCGGCCCTGCTCTGCTACTATCCTCCTCACTGCCGGCCTTGTTCTAGTGTGGGGCTGGATGTAGCTGATGCTGCAGGGTGCCTGGAGCCGGAACAATCAGTTGGCGGCTTTACGACCTCTGACTTTTCTGTTCTGTCTGGCGGTGTGGGGGCTTGCCGATGTGCTCGAATAAGGGAGGTGGTCCTAGGGTTCCATTTCGCGTCAAGGTGAAGATCTGCCGGATACTCGTCCCTATCAATCTGGCTGAAGTGCTGTGCTCCGGAAGGCTCCACTTGTGAACTTCACTGGGCGCTTCATGCCTAGAGTTTACTGGTCGGAAGGGATTCGGTCGTGCACACGTGTGTTTTACATCTGACCGTTTGGCTTCAGAGGGATTGTTGCAAAGCTCTGCTAGTTGTTACCACCATATGGCACGATTTTCTCATTCCGTGGTGATGTCAGTTAGTGGAGAAGGACATGGAAGCTGAGATCGGAGGACTAGTAGCAATGGTGGTTCGGATTTTTGTGGCGGGATGGAATTGGCTTGGTGATTCATGACTTTGAGCAGCGGCATCGGAAGTTGGAGGCGACAGCTCATAGGAGAAGTTCAAAGTTCTACCTTGCAGGGTGAAAATCCAAGGTCTGGCCTTAATTGGTTGTGCCTGCCAATGGTCTTGTTGAAGGCATTGTTTTGTGAGCAAGGACTTTCTCCGGGGTGAAAACCATAGATCTATGATCGGGCGACGACGGCACTTGTGCACTGTTTCCTTCTTGGAGGCGTCGTTTTTAGAGAAGCTGGACTTCGGGTGCTATCTTGGTGGTGTTATGTAACACCCCCGAATTTATAACAAATTCGAAGTGCCCGTTATGTAATCCATCACAATCCCAGAATCATTGTTGTGATTTATATAATGTAGTTGATATCACAGTCATAGCTATTAATAGTAAATAAAGGGAATTACATAGGTGGTCGCACAGACCAAACCTTACATTACATCAACATGCAGCGGAATAACACTTTGGGTCCATATTGTCGAGCTTCAACCGCACACGCAAAGCAGACAGTAGGAAACGAGGCTAATTCGCAAAGTCGTATGAATGTCCTTCCTTCATGATCTTTCTCCTTCAAGTCTGGCCAAGTTAATAGCCAGGGACACAGCCAAGAGTACATTGGATGCACTCGCAAACCATCTTATAAACAAAGTGATGAGAGAGATATGCATGGTTGATATGGTGGACTAAGCACTAAGTTTATTTGCAAAAAGCTAGTTTGTTTTCCAAGAATCTTCATTAGTAGAGAAGAAGATTTAATTCTCTAAGTTAAATCTAAAGAGGAACTTCAAGTGTTGGTCACCTTCAAAGTTCAAGTCAAGTCATTCACCAAGTTCACCTCAAGTTGTTATCAATCTTGACAAAAGTCAAGTACAGCTTGCCAACTGTCCATGACCGCGGACGCGGCTATTCGAATAGTTTTGAAACCTCTGCAGAGGGGTACACTTTACCCACAAGATTCGATACATCTGCCGGGAGAAATCCACGGATCCTTATACACAAGTATGTGAGGTTCAGATAATCAAACAAACTCTTTCACTTGTCTACTCTAGTACAGGATCCTTCCCTAAGAGTCCATTTTGGCACTCATAGTTTTGCCCGCTGCAGAGTGCTGCATGAATGGAAATTTCCACTCGGTTCGAAAGTACCCGCGCACGGTGCACTTCTATAAAGGATGATACAAGGTCTCCCATACTAGAATAAACAAGCTACGGACTAAGCCTCTCCCCATATAGGGGTAATGTGGTCGTACGGTATGGTTGGCTCACATAGTACATCACTCATTATCATTTAGAAATACATTCCATAGTCCTTAGTCAAGATTATTTTCTTTCAGAAATCCATCATGCATGAGTAGTCTCCAATTTAAGCTTTCAAGTTCCAGTCACCACTTTCAAATAGGGTTCCCCTATAGATGACTTCAAATTTATTAGCGACTAAGCAACTACTATGAGTGATGCTACAACTAAGGAGGTGTCTGATAAACTCAGTTTGGTACTCTTGCTAAGCAAGTTATCACTACACAACTATCATTCTAAAGTAGCAATTCAATCATGCAATTTACTTTAAAAACAAGTAGAATGCAATAGGAAAACTAGGCATTTGGAGTATGATTCAAAAGATGGCTTGCCTGGCTTGGCAAAGTCAAAATAGTCTTCATCTTCATCTTAGGTTGATTGATTTCCATCTCCATTTCTTGGTGGACTTCGAGATCCATTCTCCTTACTCCCATTGTCGTCTAATCATGGAAAGCAAATAAGCATACAATCACCACACAATCCACAAACAACACTGATTTACTCAAATACAGATACTTGGGTAAGGGAAGTGATCTAGGAAGTCTATGGAGAGTGGTTTCAAAGATACTTGAGTTCCAGTAGATGAGATTGTTGAGTTATTGTATTTAAGTGGGATTCATTTATTTTGGATTATGAAAATATCTCCTGCAAATTCAACTTGGATGAAGGCCAATTCTTACATCTTAATATTTCAAATGGGATTTATCCTAAGCGCTTATATAAATTTATATTTACAAACGATTAATTCTATCTATTTCTGAAGTTAGGAAAAGCTAATATGCCATATAGTACACAACATTGAACTTAAAAGGTTTAGATATTGAATCTAATCTTTGAAACAGATACATATTACTAATTATGGATTCTAAGAGTTGGATTCACATCTTTATGAATTTTATTTGATTTTACACAATTTTTCTAAGTTGATAACCCTCATGTTTTATTATTCTTACTATAGTTATTATGCAGATCCAATAGGGTTCAAATCACTTCCAGAAGATATATAAAGTTTATAGCTTTTCAAAGATATTCTTTTTGCTAAATTCGGATCCCTAAATTTCTGGAAATCCTAAATCTAAAAACAGGTCAGATCTAAATTTCTAATTTCCAACTCTATTTTTTTCTTATAGACTGAAAACGGGCTGCACGCTGGAGAGTTACCAGGCCGGCCCAACTAGGCTCGCTATGGGCGAAAAACATAAAACGAACCGGTACGCATGTCTTCCTCCTCGTGCTATAGGAAGCGGTACTCACCGGCGGCTGCAGGGGAACGACCCGGAGGCGGCGCTCATTGTAGGGGAAGCAGGGATCGAGGAAGATGAAGCAGAAAGAACGCAGCTTGTCTCCTCATCCACCCCGCACCAGCAGAAACTCGGGAAAGGCTTGGACTCGCCGGGACCAGCAGGTGGCCGTGGTGGAGCTCGGTGGCCAACGGCGACGCAGACGAGCTCGAGCGAGGAAAAACTCGAGCGAGATATTATGTCTGGGAGGTAGTGGGAGAGGGGTAGAGGCTCTAGGGTCATCCAGGGGGCATTGTCGTAGGGTGTAGAGGGGGAACGAGAGGTGGCCAGTAGGGTGGTCTGCGGGGACGGTGTCGTCGGCGAGCTCGAACAGTGAAGAGGGAAACCAAGAGAGGATGTCTGCGAGGGAGAGGGGAGTGGTGTGAGTCCTATGGTGAGGTCGGAGCCTCCTTTTATAGGCCGGAGAGGCCGGGCAAGGGGGTGGCCAGGACGTTCTCGTGACATGGCTGTGGCGCGGTTTTCGGTGATCTCCAGTGGAAGGGATGGTCGAGGCAGAGTGGGCATCGTCTGCGAGTGTCGTGGTGACGTCGGTGGCGCGCTGGCTTGGTCTGATGATGGCAAAAATAGCGGGGAGCAGTGGAGACTGGCGGGTTCCTGAGCGGACAGCTCCTCCTCCACTTCGCCATGACTCAGCTCGCAGAGGTCAGGGAGTGGGTGAGGTACGGTGAGGGGAGGTCTAGCATGGCGTGGGGAACGGATGGGCTCGCAGAGGGACGCAGGGATCCACTGTTGTCCATCGTGACACTGTTTTCCTGTCAGCTGCCTGCCAAGTGTGTGACTAAATGCCCACATGAATTCAAACTTCACAATTTTGAAGATCTCCAACTGGGTTGGCCCGTGCACTAGGTAGAGATCCTAGATATAGGTTTGTTCGGTTCAGAGGTGTTGGTTTTGTTGAAAAAGAATAGGATGTTGGAATGGTCTATGTAAAGGATTCAAAGTTTGGCCAAAGTTTGAAAGAGGTTAAGGTTTGAGTTTTGGTCCAAACTTTTTCAGCCATGCAAGAGGGTGATTTGCACTTGCTAACCAAACTAAACCAACCTTCAGTTAAGTTGAGGATTTCTTAATATAGGAGTCCAAAGTAGGGTAGTCAATAACATTTTCTAGATCCTTTTTCTTATTCTTCCTATTTAGGGTTTTGTGTTGTTGCTCGTTTAATTCCATTTTCTTACTCGTTGTTTGTGCTTACTTGACTTTAGGGTTTGCTAAGAAGTTTTAGCATGCATTCATGCAAGATTTAAATAGATAGAATACAAATTTGTATCAAATAAACTATTTTATAAACAAAGGTTTATTTTGGTATCAAAGATTGGCTAGGAAATCATGTGGATTTAAAGGTTTTGGAGCTAAGTTTTCAAAATATTGATGTTTCAAATAAGTTCCTAAGGTAGTAGATTTTGAAAAAGGTGACTCAACTCATTTTTGAAGCACTAGTTGGAGGCATGAAAATGGTTTTCAAAATGGGGTATTTTTATTCCAACGTTTAAAACAAGCAGCTGGATTTATTGAAATAGGGTTTTACTTTCTTTCAAATTATTTTCCTTTAAAAGAAAGGGATTGAAACTTTTTGCTCAAAGTATTTGATTAAAACCTCTCTCTTATTATTCTTATTTCAAGCATGGGAGCAAAAATGCTCAAATTCCTAATTCCTAAAAGACAAGAAATAAATCTTGAATTTAAAATAAAAGTTTTTGTTGGGTCCAAAATTTGGTATTTTAATAAATTTTATTTGTTTCTAAATTTCCAAAAATTTGGGCTGTTACAATCTTCCCCCCTTAAAAAGAATCTCGTCCCGAGATTCATAAGTTAAGATTGAGATGGATTGAGAAATGAGATTACTAGCTAAAAGATAGAGTGTGTATTAATTTATATCAAGATGGAAAGATTGGGTACACCCGAAATGTGATGTGGCCAGATGGGCCAAAACCCATATCAATCACATAGCATTTTCAACAAACAATCACACTTTTCAAAAACAAAGTATTTGGCATCTAAACCATAGGATTTTATTAAAAATGGTCTTGTGGATTACAAGTCTCGTTCTTGTTTTACAACCAGATAAACAAGACTACTAGTACCAAACTAAGGTGACTAAGGCTTCTTGATGACTTGTGCTCAAAAATTTTGATCCAACTTGTTCATACTACTTTGTAACTAAGAGCAACTTTGGGGGTATTCTATGGCTGATTCATGATGATTGATCTTTTTCTTCTCTTCATGTCTTGAGGTTGCCAAAGTTACTTCCCGGTGGTTTGTAAGGCTGCTTCCTTCCCCTGCGGAAGTTGAGGCTATAGAGTCCTTTGACACTATCTTCAATAATGATGCAGTTTCAAACCCTGCCAATGTTGGTGGTGATAGGGTTGCCTCCTAAAGATGAAAGAACATTGGTAGGATCATTAGAGAGACTGGGTTTGACACTATCTTTAGTTTTGACACATTTGCGAGCATGGGCAATAGGTTTGGGTGCGGTGTTCCTCTTATCTGGGCACTCATTGGAGTAGTGTCCCTTAATTCCACACTCCTAGCAACTAAGGTTAGTCTTCCATCGTTTAATATGATCATCGTGCTCTTTGCTGGCCTGGACCACATGTGCTGCTAGTTGAAAATTGTTTGGCTGGATCTTGGATATAGCTGACACCAAGGTGTTGATGGGACAGTTGGCTGGAACATGGGTACTACTCTCACACTGAAAGCAGGTGATATGACTTGTAGGGCATCCTCCCAATGGATGTTTGTCTTCGCAGTTGGGACAGTTTCTGGGACATTGACTGGCTGGATGACCTTCTTCTCCACAACGACAACAAGCTTTCTTCTTTAGATGATCCAGGTTTGCAATCTTCGGACTTTGACATTGGAGTGCAACATGTTGTGCTTCTCCACAAGCATAGCCTATTTGTTGGGTGTGAAGATCTCCTTTCCTTTTCATTGGAAACTTGTGTAGGTTTGATGTCGCCTGGTACCTCCGGGCAATCCCTTGGAGGTGTAGTTTGAAGTCTGAGTTGGCTTGACCTCCTTTGGTACATATATTAAATGGTGGACTTGAGAGCATGGGATGCAGAAGAGGGGTAAAGTCCTGCAGTAGATGAGAGGAAACAACTTTAAAAAAAATCTAACGTGGGATTGGTATGGTTAGAGTTTGGTTTGGGCGAGAAAGACAGAAAACATTTTTGAGCAAACAAGTTTTCAAAGTGGTTGCTACATGTTGCCGGATGGCATATGAGCAACACATCTCAAAACAAATCAATCATTCAGACACACAAGGAACTAAGCACACTTAATAATTGTGAGGTAAGGGCAGCTTAATGAAATTAACTAAGCGTTTCCTATAAATCCTGTGGGTCAAAAGGTTGTTGGGTCTTCATCATTTTTGATCACTCTCTCTTTGCTTTTGAAGTCTTTGTCTCATAGGATTGACTCTTGTTGGAAGATTTCCAGGTAGTGTGAAGACATGTCTCTCTTTTTATGGTAGTTGACATTGAAGTCGTAGAAAATATGGAGTACATAATATTTTGATCCAGAAGTCCTTTGGTCTTAGGTTGGTATATCGTCCATAGCATATATTTGAAGTAGATGAGGAATAGAGTAAAACAAATATTTGAAAAGACTTGTAATTAAAGAGGTAAATAAATTCTTTGTCAAAATCTCTTGAGAGTATAAGTTGAGAGTGTAAGATATTTGAAGTGAATAAGATGGGAGTATAAGTTGGGCTTTGGGTACCAAAGCAAATAAATTTCTTTTGTAGAAATAAGTTTTTGTCAACATATCACTTTCTTAGCTAACGACCATGCTAACTAAGGTCTCCTAAGGTCATGATAATCCTGATATCAAACTTGTGATATCAAAGGTATCATTTTATAACAACCATGCTAGCTAGGGTTTCCTAGAGTCAGCCTAGGCTCTGATACCAACTTGTAACACCCCCGAATTTATAACAAATTCGAAGTGCCCGTTATGTAATCCATCACAATCCCAGAATCATTGTTGTGATTTATATAACGTAGTTGATATCACAGTCATAGCTATTAATAGTAAATAAAGGGAATTACATAGGTGGTCGCACAGACCAAACCTTACATTACATCAACATGCAGTGGAATAACACTTTGGGTCCATATTGTCGAGCTTCAACCGCACAGGCAAAGCAGACAGTAGGAAACGAGCCTAATTTGCAAAGTCGTTTGAATGTCCTTCCTTCATGATCTTTCTCCTTCAAGTCTGGCCAAGTTAATAGCCAAGGACACAGCCATGAGTACATTGGATGCACTCGCAAACCATCTTATAAACAAAGTGATGAGAGAGATATGCATGGTTGATATGGTGGACTAAGCACTAAGTTTATTTGCAAAAAGCTAGTTTGTTTTTCAAGAATCTTCATTAGTAGAGAAGAAAATTTAATTCTCTAAGTTAAATCTAAAGAGGAACTTCAAGTGTTGGTCACCTTCAAAGTTCAAGTCAAGTCATTCACCAAGTTCACCTCAAATTGTTATCAATCTTGACAAAAGTCAAGTACAGCTTGCCAACTGTCCATGACCGCGGACGCGGCTATTCAAATAGTTTTGAAACCTCTGCAGAGGGGTACACTTTACCCACAAGATTTGATACATCTGCCGGGAGAAATCCACGGATCGTCATACACAAGTATGCGAGGTTCAGATAATCAAACAAACTCTTTCACTTGTCTACTCTAGTACAGGATCCTTCCCTAAGAGTCCATTTTGGCACTCATAGTTTTGCCCGCTGTAGAGTGCTGCATGAATGGAAATTTCCACTCGTTTCGGAAGTACCCACGCACGGTGCACTTCTATAAAGGATGATACAAGGTCTCCCATACTAGAATAAATAAGCTACGGACTAAGCCCCTCCCCATATAGGGGTAATGTGGTCGTACGGTATGGTTGGCTCACATAGTACATCACTCATTATTATTTAGAAATACATTCCATAGTCCTTAGTCAAGATTATTTTCTTTCAGAAATCCATCATGTATGAGTAGTCTCCAATTTAAGCTTTCAAGTTCCAGTCACCACTTTCAAATAGGGTTCCCCTATAGACGACTTCAAATTTATTCGCGACTAAGCAACTACTATGAGTGATGCTACAACTAAGGAGGTGTCTGATAAACTCAGCTTGATACTCTTGCTAAGCAAGTTATCACTACACAACTATCATTCTAAAGTAGCAATTTAATCATCCAATTTACTTTAAAAACAAGTAGAATGCAATAGGAAAACTAGGCATTTGGAGTATGATTCAAAAGATGGCTTGCCTGGCTTGGCAAAGTCAAAATAGTCTTCATCTTCATATTGGGTTGATTGATTTCCATCTCCATTTCTAGGTGGACTTCGAGATCCATTCTCCTTACTCCCGTTGTCGTCTAATTGTGGAAAGCAAATAAGAATACAATCACCACACAATCCACAAACAACACTGATTCACTCAAATACGGATACTTGGGTAAGGGAAGTGATCCAGGAAGTCTATGGAGAGTGGTTTCAAAGATACTTGAGTTCCAATAGATGAGATTGTTGAGTTATTGTATTTAAGTGGGATTCATTTATTTTGGATTATGAAAATATTTCCTGCAAATTCAACTTGGATGAAGGCCAATTCTTACATCTTAATATTTTAAATGGGATTTATCCTAAGCGCTTATATAAATTTCTATTTACAAACGATTAATTCTATCTATTTCTGAAGTTAGGAAAAGCTAATATGCCATATAGTACACAACATTGAACTTAAAAGGTTTAGATATTGAATCTAATCTTTGAAACAGATACATATTACTAATTATGGATTCTGAGAGTTGGATTCACATCTTTATGAATTTTATTTGATTTTACACAATTTTTCTAAGTTGATAACCCTCATGTTTTATTATTCTTGCTATAGTTATTATGCAGATCCAATAGGGTTCAAATCACTTCCAGAAGATATATAAAGTTTATAGCTTTTCAAAGATATTCTTTTTGCTAAATTTGGATCCCTTAATTTTTGGAAATCCTAAATCTAAAAACAGGTCAGATCTAAATTTCTAATTTCCAACTCTATTTTATTTTCTTATAGACTGAAAATGGGCTGCACACTGGAGAGTTACCAGGCCGGCCCAACTAGGCTCGCTATGGGCGAAAAACATAAAACGAACCGGTACGCACGTCTTCCTCCTCGTGCTACAGGAAGCGGTACTCACCGGCGGCTGCAGGGGAACGACCCGGAGGCGGCGCTCGTTGTAGGGGAAGCAGGGATCGAGGAAGATGAAGCAGAAAGAACGCAGCTCGTCTCCTCGTCCACCCCGCACCAGCAGAAACTCGGGGAAGGCTTGGACTCGCCGGGACCAGCAGGTGGCCGTGGTGGAGCTCGGTGGCCAACGGCGACGCAGACGAGCTCGAGCGAGGAAAAACTCGAGCGAGATATTATGTCTGGGAGGTAGTGGGAGAGGGGTAGAGGCTCTAGGGTCGTCCAGGGGGCATTGTCGTAGGGTGTAGAGGGGGAACGAGAGGTGGCCAGTAGGGTGGTCTGCGGGGACGGCGTCGCCGGCGAGCTCGAACGGTGAAGAGGGAAACCAAGAGAGGATGTCTGCGAGGGAGAGGGGAGTGGTGTGAGTCCTATGGTGAGGTCGGAGCCTCCTTTTATAGGCCGGAGAGGCCGGGCAAGGGGGTGGCCAGGACGTGCTCGCGACATGGCCGTGGCGCGGTTTTTGGTGATCTCCAGTGGAAGGGATGGTCGAGGCGGAGTGGGCGTCATCTGCGGGTGTCGTGGTGACGTCGGTGGCGCGCTGGATTGGCCTGATGACGGCAAAAACAGCGGGGAGCAGTGGAGACTGGCGGATTCCTGAGCGGACAGCTCCTCCTCCACTTCGCCATGACTCGGCTCGCAGAGGTCAGGGAGTGGGTGAGGTACGGTGAGGGGAGGTCTAGCACGGCGTGGGGGAACGGATGGGCTCGCAGAGGGACGCAGGGATCCACTGTTGTCCATCGTGACACTGTTTTCCTGTCAGCTGCCTGCCAAGTGTGTGACTAAATGCCCACATGAATTCAAACTTCACAATTTTGAAGATCTCCAACTGGGTTGGCCCGTGCACTAGGTAGAGATCCTAGATATAGGTTTGTTCGGTTCAGAGGTGTTGGTTTTGTTGAAAAAGAATAGGATGTTGGAATGGTCTCTGTAAAGGATTCAAAGTTTGGCCGAAGTTTGAAAGAGGTTAAGGTTTGAGTTTTGGTCCAAACTTTTTCAGTCATGCAAGAGGGTGATTTGCTCTTGCTAACCAAACTAAACCAACCTTCAGTTAAGTTGAGGATTTCTTAATATAGGAGTCCAAAGTAGGGTAGTCAATAACAATTTCTAGATCCTTTTTCTTATGCTTCCTATTTAGGGTTTTGTGTTGTTGCTCGTTTATTTCCGTTTTCTTACTCGTTGTTTGTGCTTACTTGAATTTAGGGCTTGCTAAGAAGTTTTAGCATGCATTCATGCAAGATTTAAATAGATAGAATACAAATTTGTATCAAATAAACTATTTTATAAACAAAGGTTTATTTTGGTATCAAAGATTGGCTAGGAAATCATGTGGATTTTTGCAAAGGTTTTGGAGCTAAGTTTTCAAAATATTGATGTTTCAAATAAGTTCCTAAGGTAGTAGATTTTGAAAAAGTGAATCAACTCATTTTTGAAGTACTAGTTGGAGGCATGAAAATGGTTTTCAAAATGGGGTATTTTTATTCCAACGTTTAAAACAAGCAGCTGGATTTATTGAAATAGGGTTTTACTTTCTTTCAAATTATTTTCCTTTAAAAGAAAGGGATTGAAACTTTTTGCTCAAAGTATTTGATTAATACCTTTCTCTTATTATTCTTATTTCAAGCATGGGAGCAAAAATGCTCAAATTCCTAATTTTTGAAAGACAAGAAATAAATCTTGAATTTAAAATAAAAGTTTTTGTTGGGTCCAAAATTTGGTATTTTAATAAATTTTATTTGTTTCTAAATTTCCAAAAATTTGGGTTGTTACATGTTAGTTCTGCCGCTGCTACAAGGAATTGTTCGCTAAAGCGGGACTTTTCTTTTTCGTAATTCTTCTTCTTCTTTTTTTGGCTGTGTGCATCCGTATGGCCACTAGGGCATTGCGTTGTTGCAGAGGCTGGGTGTAATTGGTATCTTCTTGATATTAATGCATACTCTTTATCTAAAAAAAAGTTGTTGTTATACGTAAAGAAGGGTTTAGCTAGCTAGTGAAGATGATGACGATCTAGCGACTGTCATAGCTTGTAAGACTCAAACACTTTACCCTTTTTGTTTTGTTCAAAACTCAAAAGCTCCTTTAGTGTCACATTTGCCGTCTCAGAAAACATAGCTGAGATCGAACACGTTTGTGGTACGTAGGTACTTGACCTTCTTTTGCTTGTCCAACGAACGAACCCGCGGCGCCGCGCGCAGCGCAGGCAGATAGTGCGCTCGTTTGTCTCGTGTCTCACCAGTCGCCTTCTTCGTCTCTTCTTCTCCATCGTTTTCTTTCCATTATATAGGTCAGTACGCTCTTCTGGCTAGCTAGCTTTCAGGGAAACATTGCATTGCACGAGCAGCAGGAAGCACACATATATCCATGGCGGATCGGAGCAACGTGAGCGGCGGCGGCGGCGCAGGGAGTTTCCTGGGGATGGTGGCCGTCGCCGTGGTGTCCACCGGCATCATCCTGGCATCCTTCTACCACCTCCACCGCCGCGTCGAGTCCGACCTCAAGCGCAGCACCACTGGTAAGGGATCGGGGCAGCTCCTCAACTATTATACTTCTGAATAAGATCTCCTTAAATTTCTATGGTCAGAAACTTTTTCTTATTCAAAGCTGCACACAATTTTTTGGTGTGCAACACAACCTGTAGCAGATCAAGGGCGGCGGGGCAGGACGAAGGCGAAGAAGAAGGTGCGGTTTGCAGACGACCTGGAACCGCCCGTGGACACCTCGTCCATCAGCGAGGAGTACCGGCGGTGCCATGCCGTCTCCGGTTGCCGGGTGATCCGCCCGGTGCTGCGCAATTCCTAGCTTGCCCTCTGGCTGGTTCAACAGCTGATATCTCCGGTTGTGCATGGTAGTACAGCTAGCTTGTACATGTACTGAATAAATTAAGGAGCAATTTCAATCAGTCTAACGTCTGAAAGAACCAAGTGCCAAAAATTCGGAGACTAAACTGTTGAGCGCATCGACGGCTAGGAGAGCATTAGTGACAATCGTATGGCCTAGTTTCAAACGGCAACTGTTAAAGTGTTATGGCTTAGCAAGTTGTTCAACTTTTACCATGTAGGCAGAAAGAAATATGAGATCGACGTGCACAACCTCCGGCAGTGAACAATGTTTGTTTCACTATTGACTGTACAGCACAAAACAATTCAGTTTGCCATGGCTTGCAGGTTTTTACAAAGATATCTAAACTTGTTCTGTCTATTTCAAATGTTCTACTACTATAAGACTCCTATCCACAACCAGCAACCGCGAAGTGTCGAGATGACACTCCGCAGCGGATTCCAATACCTATTGAGAGCATGATCCCTGTGCAGTCACCGCACCTTGTATATCTAAGTGCTTCCCTGTACAAAACAAAAAAGCAAATCTGCTCATTGCACACAAGCTGGTCAAATCAACCAGTCATCGAGTTCCACGCAGGTTCATGTCTTTGCTACACCTACACTCGGTATCACATCGCGAACAACTACCCTAGGTCACCGACGAAGTTCGATCCCTGCATGCCAAAATCCAAGAGCGTGTATCAATTTTAGTCGGTACGTAGTATAGCTCTTTTGGACACCAGATCAAGCAATGGGTTAGATGATATCAGCATACCGGTGAGACACTAGTCATTATCGTTGAGGGGACTGGCCTGTCATGGCGATTCTCAAGATTTCGAAGACTGCAAAAAATCCTCGTTATGCTTTGTTATCAGATCATAGTTCATCGATGCTAGCTGAGAAATGTTCTGGTTGCAATAGAAGGGAATGTCAACTTACTGAGGACAAAGGTTCAAGGATTGTGAGAAACTCGGGATACACTTAGTTACCTTGAATGAGAAGTTGCTGAAAGAATATTTTACGGATAGTGGAGGTCCGAATTCTTCCATGCTACCACATTCATCACCCTGTGAATGATTTTAGTAGATAATTGAAGATATGAGCTGGCTGCTATAAATGACTTGGATTACTTTAGTCATAACGGTGTAAACACAAGAGAGATTTATCTGGTATACATCTTCTTCGTAGTCACAACTATGTGGACTGCTGCCACAACTCATGCTACTAGTCTCACTCCTGTCATCGTATTCATTGGGGGCTGCATGGACTTGCTCATCAGCAGCACCCCACGCATGACGGCAGGCAAAATAACTCGTATCATATTCATCATCTGTACAAGGAATGAACGCAGCCTACAAAAAAGAAAATTATTATGAGCCATTTTTTGAAGGCAAGTCTTTCAGCTGCCTGATGTTTTGGACTCTGCATTAGCTTAGCTACACTACAAACCTGTTGTCTAGAAATCATATCCCAGTTGATGCCTTTAAAGAAAGGATGAGCCTTTACCTGCTCTAATAGCATATTTCAGTTAGTGTCCTATACATGAGGTAAATTTCCAAAAGGGAAATAAGGAAAAGGGTACCTCTCCAGCACCAGTGGCACCTAATCTTTGCACCGGGTTCTCAATTAACAACCTAGCATGAAAATAAAATTAGTTAAAGTAACATTTGTAGCACTAAGATCTAGTGTATTTGGCACATATACTTGTAGATTAACAGGAAATATTGTTTGAACGAAACAGGAAACTACATTCAATTGACACTTCCAGAATTATTTTTTGTGACGTACTTGTCAATCAAGTCGAATGCTTCATAGCTCAGTTCTTCTGGTACTTGTGGCCAAGGTATTTCTCGGTTCATTATATTGTCAAATATTATCTGCAAGAAACCAATATTGTTAATATAGCTACTGCAAAACCATTCAGAAACATAACCATGTAGAATTATTATCTGTAAGCAACTAATACTGTTGATGATCTGAGCATTGTTTATTTACTTTACATTTACAAAAAATACATATATATAAACATTGGGGCACCAGACTGAATAAATAGGAATTCATTCCAACCAGCCTCCACTTTTTCAGAAATTAACTAATTAATCATCATTATGTAGTTACATACCAATTTTGAACAAAAATATTTACATTATAAATTATAGAATTAGCAGCACACACAGGAGAAGTGTATGTCATTAGGATCAATAAACTAGACAAGATAAAAGCCTACGCAATAATACTACCTGCGGATGCTCAGCATTGAACGGAGGAATTCCTACAAGAATCTCAAACAGAATGACACCAACTGACCACCAATCTGCAGTTGGTCCTACATGAAGAAAAAGAAAGTCAATATATTTGCAGTGTTCCACAAAGGTTCTTAGAAGTTATCGATTCAACTCTTAAGTCAAAACAAGTTCCAACGTAAGAAATATACATACCATGGGTCATCCCTAGTAGTATCTCAGGGGCCAAATAGTCAGGGGTGCCAACAGCTGTTTGCTTTTGCCTCTTCTCTCGCTTGTGTGCACGTTGTTCTGCATCTGTTGGTTGATGATCACCAACTAGAACACTGCTGACATCTGGACCGGATAAATCATCGGTGCTATTTATAAGACCGACCTTGGATAGCCCAAAATCAGTCAACTGCGTGAAAATAAGAAAAAAATCATTCAAATTGCATGACCACATAATTTAAGAGTAGAAAGTAGAGCTGTCGTTTTACTCGTATAAAATTTAATGATTCTTTTATTAATACTCAAAACACAAACATCAACATGTATTATAAGAACAAAAACGATAAAAGCAGCAAAATTTAACCTTTATATGGCCATCACGAGAGATTAACAAGTTGTCGGGCTTCAAATCACGGTGAATCACATTCAAAGAATGCAGATACTCCAGTGCAAGAATCTGCAGGTAGAATGAAACCGCTAATAAAATGAAATCTAAGGAGGGATCGTCCTTGTTTTACTGTCAGACAGTTCCAGGACAAAGAAAAGGCATCTGTAACTTACCAGTTCTGCTATATATGCCTTTGCCATATCTTCATCCAAACAACCTAAGCCTCTCAAGAGGGAATATAGGTCTCCCCCATTTAAGTATTCCATAACAAGATAAAGGTTTTCCCTACATGTGAAGGAGTAGAAAAATCGAACCTGTCCATTAAAGATGGAAGTTAAGTGAGGTCCAGTATGACACTACGCTACAACATTCAGCATACGTACCACAAATGGGTTCCGAACAGATATTAAGATGTCACGCTCTGCCAAGATGCTTTCAACTGCATTTTTGCGGATCATATCAGCTTTCTTGAGCACCTGCATTCGGATGATAACACTCGATGGATAATGATTAAAACTCGCTATTGGAGTTAGAAATGAACATTTTGTGGCAAACAAAGCTAGCAATGCAGATCGTGCGTAATTTTTATAAAATTTAATTTCTTTTGAACAGTTCTCTAATTGTCTTCAGCAAGTCTTCCATTTAATCTCATAATTTGTTTACAATAAACTAAATAATAACCGATGCTACAAGGATCTTGGATTTTTTATTAAAGAAAATATAAATAGAAGCCCTTCTTCCAAGAAAAGAACACAAAGTCCAGTAAATACCTTAACTTTGTATGATTCTTGTGTTCAATGTAAAGGTGCTAAGACATTGTGAAGGAATCAGGATAGTATACAGCTCATTACCTTGATGGCAAAAAGGTCTCCTGTTACCCTTTTCTTTGCAAGAAATACACGCCCAAATGCACCACGTCTGATTGGCTTTATAATTTCAAAGTCCTCAATGGAGGTACGATCCTTAAACTTTCCATTCAGTTGGCTTGTTCTTGAGTTTACACTATTCTCCAAAGGACCATCTTCATCTATTGGACCTAATGAATCAGTGCTCATATCATCTATTTGTCCACATAGTTGCATAAATTTCTCCCTGAGAGCGCAGTGTTAAAATGAGAGTCAGGGCAACATTTTTGAGGTATGTGAAATTAGAGTCAGAAAACTGCAATCAGTATTGCTGCTAATGGAAACATGAATTAGAAATATACATGAAACAGGCAATGCACTTACTGTAGTAACTTAGCTATCCTTCTCCCAAACGTCTCCACAACAAGGGCATCCACATTTCTCGTGTCAATAACAGCATTCAGGTCTTCAAGGTAAGAGCTCAAGTCCTCCAGTGAGTTGTACTCTGAACTTTTTATGCTCTCAATGCCTCTAGCAATGGTCAATAAACTTTCAACCTGCAAAAGGAGTATATCAAAAGTTCAGGCCATCAAAGAAGCAAGTTTATTATAGCATCTGAATAAAATCATGTCCAGGGGAAGAATGGATGAACACCTAACAAACAAATTTAAATAAAAATATAGAAGTATTCACAAACCTGCTGAAAATTCTCTAGCTCGACGAACGCCTTGTGTTTAGTCAGCTGCGATTCTGCGTGGCTAGTTCTTGGTGTCAATAATGGTGACTGTGACAAGCTTCCTGATGCTGGTGTCAGTGCTCCCTGCCAATTTCATCGGTGCATTGTCAGCAATGCGCTACGATTAAATCAGAAGAATTCAAATTGTCTGAAACAGGAGATCAGGAACTACTTGTGAAAACAGTTCTGATGATGGCACTGTCAATAGATTAGATAAGTCATTATCATGATCCATGGAGCCATCAGATTCTTCTTCTGTTAAACTTGATGTGCTAGCTCTTGCGTTCTCAGGATGATTAAATTCAGAATCATGAGGGCTCTTTGTTTCGAAGCAAGCGAGGACCCTCTCAAGCACCTCGGCGACCCTCTGCAGCCGCTTGTCGGTACTCAAACCCTTGGAATCACACCGATCAGCCAGCGTGCATACTATGAAATGGCCTTCCGCACAAGACATAGGGATCTCAAAATCACAGATCCTGCATATCATCCTTGGCTTGCCATCGACGATTATTTGCTGGGCACCTGGGTACTCGGGTGAAATCTCGATCTTGATGGCTGAGTCCCCAAGAGAACCATGGCGTGTCACTCCTCCTGAACCTGATGGTTCCATCGTGTGACCTGTGGAGCACTATCGTGCTAAGTGGCCGTGGGCCGGGAGTCTGGGCTGGCCACCTGTGGCTATTGTGTGTGTGTGGGTCGTTAAATACTCCGTTCAACAACTGTATTGGTATCGATGAATTAGAACGTGAACTCTGAAACTCTCATCCCTTCTCTGCTTCTCACCTGCCTGCTCTCTCTCATCCCAGATTCTAGTCAAATTGTATCCCCAGTTCGTGCGATCCGGTTTGGGTCGTCACAATTTGGTATCCAGAGCCAGCAAATTTTTTTCCCCACCAAAATTCTCCGCCGCGCTCACACTCTCTCGGCATCGATCCGTAATTCCGAACGAAAGGTGCGGATTCGCTTCGGTGAAACCGCACAAAATCCTTAGTTCGGTTCGATCTGCTTGGAACGAGCGCAACGGCGCCCACCAAACCTTCGGCTCAGACGCAGCGCGTGTTGACGGCGATGGAGGAGAACGCCGGGCAGATGAAGTTGGCGCTAGACCAGATTCTACAGCGGCTCGACGATCAGGTCGCCGTCGGCAACCAGCGCCATGAGACGCAAGTCGCGTTCAACGCGCAGATTTCTCATGAGCTGCAAGCGGTGCGCCAGCAGCTCGATCTGACGCAGGCCGACGTGGACGAAGCACGCCGCGGTGTGTCACAGTCGACCTCGCCATCGGTCATCGAGTCGCGGGGCTTGCCCTTCGCGGCGCCTCGTGCTGGTTCTGGAGCGGCACCGGCACGCCTCGCCAATGAGGGGCCTCCACTCATTCCAGAGACCCCAGCCGTTCCCCTGGTACAACCAGCCGTGCCCCTGGTACCGCCACCCGTGCACCTTCCACCTGTTCGACGTAATGTCGAGCCCACGACTCAGGGCGGCAAGGACGAGGATGGCAGTTACATCAAGCCGCCCAAGCACGATTTCCCTCGTTTCGATGGTACTCTTCCGAATCTCTGGCTGGATCGTTGTGTTGCTTACTTTGAATTGTACCAAGTGAAGCAACAGAGTTGGGTCACAACAGCTTCATTGTATGTTGAGGGACATGCTGCTCTGTGGTTGCAAGCGTTTCGTCAGTTGCATGCTCAGTTGGATTGGCCCAGATTTTCTCAAGCTGTCGTTGAAGAGTTTGGCCCTGACGAGTTTCAGGCGCAGATGCACAAACTGCTGCAGCTCAAACAAACTGGCACGGTCGCTGAGTATAGGTTGCAGTTTGAGGTTTACATGTATCACCTCCTTGCACTGGATCCTGCCCTTAACACAAAATTCTTTGTGACTCAGTTTTTGCTTGGTCTGAAGGATGAAATTCGGGCAGCAGTTCGCATTCAGGTACCCACTAGTATAACCAGAGCTACCGTGTTTGCCAAAATTCAGGAGGAAGAGCTAGAAACCTGTCGGCATCGTCATCGTCATCCTCCTGCAGGCAGGCCACCAATGCTGCCAGCACCTATTCCACCTCGGCCACCTATTCCTCCTGCTCCTGTCAAAGTTGGAGATGATTTCGGGAAGGAACGTCAGTTAAGAGATTTCAGACGTGCTAATAACCTCTGTTTTCGTTGCGGTGATCGTTTCTCTCATGATCATCAATGCAAGCGACAAGGTGCTCAACTATTGACAATCCAAGTGGGTGAGTTTGGTGAATTATTAACGGATGACGCCGTGCATGCATTGGAGCTTCTGGATGGACCTGAACCTGTTGTAGCTCAGTGTTGTATGCTTTCTGCACAGGCACTCACCGGCACAGAGTCACCAGCCTGTCTTCGTTTACCAGCACGCGTGCAAGATCAAGCCATGCTGTTACTGTTGGATTCTGGCAGCTCCCACAGTTTTGTCAGCTCATCCTTAGTGGACAGACTGCAGTTAGACACAAAACCCATCTCACATGTGCCTGTCAAGGTTGCAAATGGGCAATTTATAATCTGTGATCGTATTGTTCCACAGCTAGCTTGGGTGTGCCAAGGACACACACTGCTCACTGATTTGCGAGTGCTGGATTTGGATGCTTATGACAGTATACTCGGCATGGATTGGCTGGACGCTCACAGTCCAATGAATTGTCAATGGAAGGAGAAGTCCATATCCTTTGATCATCATGGTCAGTGGATTACCTTGCAGGGTTTAACTGCAGCTTCTATTCCAGCACCAACACCCATGGATTTATCTTTGTTACAGCAAATGGAGGCACACAATGAAATCTGGGCAATGGCAGTGCTTGAACAGTTACCTGATGGCAGTTCTGACACTACAGTACCTGCTGAAATTCGGATCATCTTGACTGAATTCAGTGATGTCTTCGCTGAACCGGAAGGGCTACCACCACGTCGACAGTATGATCACGCAATCACACTAGAGGCTGACGCTAAACCACCAAACTCCAAGCCCTACCGCTACTCTCCCATGCAGAAGGATGAGATCGAGCGTCAGGTCTCTGACATGTTGCGTTCGGGCGTAATTGCACACAGCATGAGTCCATATGCCGCTCCCATGCTACTTGTGAATAAAAAGGACGGTAGCTGGCGGTTCTGTATCGATTACCGCCGGCTGAATCTCGCAACTGTGAAGAACAAATTCCCTCTACCCATCGTCGATGAGTTACTAGATGAACTGGCTGGCGCGGCATTTTTCTCCAAATTGGACCTGTGTGCGGGCTATCATCAGATCCGTATGCGTCCTGAGGATGAAGAGAAGACCGCTTTCAAGACCCATCACGGTCATTTCCACTTCCGCGTCATGCCCTTCGGATTCACGAACGCGCCCGCAACTTTCCAGTGTCTCATGAACTCTATTTTCGCCGAATTCACTCGTAAGTTCGTCATTGTTTTCCTGGATGATATCTTGGTCTATAGCAGAACATTGCAGGAGCATCAAAAACATCTTCGCCTCGTTCTCGCACTCCTTCGACAACATCAATTATTTGCCCAGGCCTCCAAATGTTCGTTTGCCCAGGACCGTATTGAATACCTGGGACACATTATCTCTAGGGATGGCGTAGCCACTGATGCGGAGAAGACTCGGGCCATGGATGCTTGGCCTCGGCCTACCTCAGCCACTGAATTGCGGGGGTTTCTAGGCCTCACTGGTTATTACCGGAAATTTGTTCCTCGCTATGGCATAATCGCGAAGCCCCTGACTCAGTTACTGACAAAGAAGGGTTTCAGTTGGAATAATCAAGCGCAGACAGCTTTTGAGCAGTTAAAGCTAGCCATGGTGAATACTCTAGTACTAGCTTTGCCCAACTTTAATAAGCCGTTTGCTATCGAAACAGATGCGTGTGATATTGGCATCAGCGCAGTTCTGATGCAGGACGGCCACCCACTGGCATTCTTCAGTAAAGCCCTGGGTGTGCGCAATCAGCAGCTTTCCACCTATGAAAAGGAATTCTTGGCTGTGATGATGGCCGTGGACAAATGGCGTTCGTATCTTCAGCGAGGACCCTTTGTGATTCTTACTGATCACAAGAGTTTGTGTAACTTGGGTGATCAGTAGCTTGACACTGATCTTCAGCGCCGTGCAATGGCCAAGTTGGTAGGTCTGCAGTTCAAATTTCAGTACAAGCGTGGCATTGAAAATGGTGCTGCAGATGCCTTGTCTCGAGTAGGTCATCTTCTGTCAGTGGATGCTTTGTCTCTCTGTCAGCCACTCTGGGTACAGGAGGTAGTAAATTCTTATGAAACTGATGAGGAAGCTCAACAACTTCTGCAGCGTTTGGCAATTCTGAGTCCAGATGAGCAGGGCTATGAGTTACATCAGGGCCTCATTCGCCAAAGAGGACAACTCTGGATTGGATCCAATTCGGCTTTGCAGACTAAGCTGATCAGTGCCTTGCATGCAGGTGTTGTAGGTGGGCACTCAGGAGCTACTGTCACTTATCAACGAATGAAGAAACTGTTCTGTTGGAAGGGTCTGAAAACTGCCGTGGATGATTTTGTTCGACAGTGCTCTGTATGTCAGCATTCCAAGCATGAACACATTAAGTCACCAGGTAAACTACAGCCACTGCATGTACCAGTTGCTCCTTGGCAGGATATCTCACTGGATTTCGTGGAGGGATTGCCCAAGTCCGATGGTTTTGATTCAATTCTCGTCGTCGTGGATCGCTTGACTAAATTTGCCCATTTTATTCCCTTGCGTCACCCTTTTTCTGCTGCTCAAGTGGCCCAAGCACTCTGGTACAATGTCATTAAGCTGCATGGTGTGCCTCTTACAATGGTATCTGACCGTGACAAGATTTTCACCAGCGCGATGTGGAGGGAAATTCTTCAGACAGCAGGTACAAAACTCCTGTATTCTACTACATACCATCCGCAAACCGATGGACAGACGGAGCGGGTAAACGAGTGTCTTGAGATGTATCTCCGTTCTGCCATCTATGACACACCGCGACAATGGCGTCGTTGGCTACCCACAGCCGAGTTCTGGTACAACACAAGCTTTCATGCTTCAATCAATTGTTCTCCGTTCAAAGCGCTGTATGGTCGTGAACCTAATCTGGGAGGTATGCTCCAGTGTGAAAATGTGTCGCCTGGAGATGAGCAGTTTGATTGGCTGGACCATACTTCTGTCTTGCGTGCACAGATTGCTCGTGCTCAACAAAGGTTCAAGAAGAAGGCTGACAAGAATCGCACTGAGCACGAATTCAACATGGGAGAGCAGGTCTTGTTGAAACTTCAGCCCTATGCACAATCAACTGTCGCTAATCGACCATGTGCCAAGTTAGCATTCAAGTTCTTTGGACCATTTGTTGTGGAGCAGCGCATTGGCAAAGTGGCGTATCAACTGATTTTGCCTCCAGAGAGTCGTATCCACCCGGTATTTCACGTGTCTCAGCTGAAACCTTTTACCCCTGACTATACACCAGTGTTCAGTGATCTTCCCCGTGCTCCTGATCTGACAACTGGCAATAAGCTTCCTGTGGCCATTCTGGAGCGACGCATGGTCAAGAAAGGACATCATGCTGTTGTGCAGATTAAAGTCCAGTGGTCTACTTTACCTGATTCTGCTGCTACGTGGGAAGACTATGAAGTTCTTCGACGTCGCTACCCTGAGGCTACAATCTGGGAAGACGTTCCTTCTGAAGAGCGGGACAATGTCACTCCTCCTGAACCTGATGGTTCCATCGTGTGACCTGTGGAGCACTATCGTGCTAAGTGGCCGTGGGCCGGGAGTCTGGGCTGGCCACCTGTGGCTATTGCGTGTGTGTGGGTCGTTAAATACTCCGTTCAACAACTGTATCGGTATCGATGAATTAGAACGTGAACTCTGAAACTCTCATCCCTTCTCTGCTTCTCACCTGCCTGCTCTCTCTCTCATCCCAGATTCTAGTCAAATTGTATCCCCAGTTCGTGCGATCCGGTTTGGGTCGTCACATGGCGGTGCAAAGGCATGACATAGTCATGCTAGGTCCTGTTATTTTAATATTATCAACCTAGGGCGTATTGCTTTTTTGGGACATATTCGTGATGGTGTGAAACTGTCAATGAACTTTTTGCTTTGAACTTACTTTTCTTTCTTTTGAACAGATACATCTCTCGACCTATAGCTTGTTAGCTTGTAGTTTTTTTTTTTTTACTGGACAAGATATAGATAAGTCCTAATATGGCAACACGATTTTTTTGAACATCTCAATTCAACCAAATATGACATATATCATTGATTTGAGAAATTTTACTAGTACAAATTTGTTACTTAGAGACGGCGGCTAGAGGCAGTTTGTCTCGGTTTCGAAACAAACCGCCTCAACGTCAGACCCTCAGACGGCCTGTTGTTCTGCACCGTCTAGGTGACGCGTGTCTTCCTGGTCAAAGTTGTTTTGCACAAACCAGCACATGCACAAGCGTACTTTCACCTGATCACAGACATGCAAGCAAGGGTGTGAAAAGAATTTGAATTTAAAAAAGTACCGTATGCATGTCGGCAGAGAAACCCGGTCACAGCTATTTTTTAAAAAAATCAATCCGGTCTAACAGTACCATAATCAACACGCTTCCAATAATAAACGTTCATTAGAGAGAAATTGGTAGTGGAAAAGGTAGTTTAGCTGTGACCGGACGGAAACTCAGATCCGCAGTGCGAATGGACGAGTAATTAAAAAACTGCCCATGTGCGTTTGGTGAACCGAAGGTCAAATATTCATTGTAATTCCAAAAAAAAAAAAACCTGCAGGATCACTACATTTTATCACCGCGCGCACCAGACGACTGCCGCGTTTTTGAAGGATGATTAGAATATCCACAAGGCCCTACACAAACAAAGTTTAACAGAAAGGTTCGCGGGCTCGGTCAAACAACGCTTCTAAGTATCTTTTTCCGAATCTCCTCGCCAATCCGACATCAGGCAATCGATGTATGCGCACGCACGACTGATATTGCAGTGCATCCACGCGGCACGTGACGCGTGCACATCACGTGTCGACCGATGGCTCAGCCACCTCCTCAGTTAATCAATCTTATCGGAACCAGCCGACTACAACGACGACGACCTTTCATTGATACCTCTCGTCCATGGAGATAGTGGCCGGAGCTTAAGATGGGCGAGGCTCAAACCTCCAGGTCGATCGATCGCTAGATCTCGGAGATATAGCCAGCCGTCAAGGGAAACTAGATCGGAGACTCTTACATCTCCGGGAGACTGCGCCGCTGTACGCCTGCGGGTAGAAGATGCGCGGTGTTGGCCGGCTGGTGTACGGATTGGTGTTCGTGGCCGTCGCCGGCGTCTTCTTCCTCAGCCTCCACCTCTACCTCGCTCCACAACTCTACCTCTACGAGACTACCTCTACCAGCCAGGCCAGCGCGGCCCAACTTCGCCACTGACTGACTGACACCGGTGCCACCCCGAATTTCAAGTCACCAGACATTCTACTCGACTCAGAATTCCCGCAGCGTCGAGCGGCATCTGAAGGCGCTCGTAGGCACGGGGTGCGAGGACACGTCGTGCACGAGCGGCACGGCCTGGCGTGGGTCACTCCATCTCCGTGCCAGCGCGGTGCGTCGAGCGGCATCTGAGGGCGCTCCCAGGCACGGGGCGTGAGGATACGTCGTCCACGAGCGGCGCGACCTGGCGCGGATGAACAGAGCGCGGGCTGGGAGACGAGGTCTGCGCGTCCAGGAGGCAGCGGCCGGCTTGATCTGCAGGTGGGTGGGTGTCGTCGTCACGGAGGATGCGCGTGTGGCCGTCGCGGCGAGCTACTCCGGTCAGAATCAGGAATTTCTTTTTGTTACAAAGCCCCCGCGAACCGGTCAACTCACTTAGCGGTGGCAGGGCATTGTAAATTGTTTCAAGTTGAGAGGCAGTTTGGGGGAGACGTACCTACCGACCGATCGAGATAGAAGAGAAGATTTAAAATTTTATAAAAAAATTGAAACAGAATTTTTGAAGTAGCCATTATGAAATATCTTCATGAGGAATGTTCTCTGTCCATCATCCACACGAATTTCAAGTCACCACACATTCTACTCGACTCAGAATTCAATCCACGCCTTTCAAACGCTGGACTTGCAAGCTTCATTCCGGATGCTGAGTTCCAAGTCTGATCAATATGCTACATTGCTACAGTACAATACTACAGCAGATATCTTATGAGGATTTGGTTGCATAGTTTGCCTCCTTTAAAAAAAGCCTCACTGGTGGAAAAAGGGCCTATGATCCCGTTTCATTTGGGCCATTGGTCCCGGTTGCCGAACCGGGATCCATTACTCGGGACCAATGCCGGTCCCGGTTCCAGCACGAACCGGGACCGATAGGTCTCCACGTGGACGCTGCGGCGCGAGGGGGCCTGAGTCATTGGTCCCGGTTCGTAGGACGAGCCGGGATCGTTGATCCAGGGTTTTTTTCCCATTTAGGGTTCAGGGTTTTATTTGGTGTGTTTTGTATTCAATTTAATGGTATTATATATACAGCAATAATGAAGGAACCACACTATATATATATATATACACATCATGGTCACGAATATATTATTCACCGTCTCATCCGTCGTGCTTGGTCGCTATTACAATCGGTAACTCACACAAATTTGATTTTACATCTTCTTTTTTACACTTCACCCTTCTAAATGAACCGGGTAATAGTATTCTCCTTTCGGATCTATGACTTGTTCTAATAAGAAACCGGCAATTTCCTCTTGAATTGCTTGCACGCGTTCCCGTGGTAGAAGACCGTCCCGCATCCGTTCGATCTAATTTAAAGAAGGGGATCAATATATATGAATGAAACTAAACACAGTTGATGGTAATAAAATAATGTTGAGATTATTGTTTATCGTACTTCAAGTTTTTTGATGTTTCGGTCTGCACCCTTCTCTTTGGTCGTCTGGCGAATGAACTCGCAGACATAGTATCCACATAAGTTATTCCCAGCTTCTTGCCTCAAGCACTTTACGAGAACGGAGTTCAATCAAAATAAGAATCAAGCATGATAATTGTATTGAAACTAGAATCAAAGAGATACGTGGATCTAGCAAGTAGTACTTACATTCAATGGTTTAAATATAAGCTCTGGCTTCCAAACACCCCTAGTGTTGGCGGTGAACCGTTTCCAAGCCTTCTGGAGGCATTCCTGCATGTTCGCCCAATTTCCTAAAGGTGTGCGTTTTGAGTCCATGACTTTGACTACTCCTTCGTCAACACTAATGATTAACAGAATAAAGTGGAAGCTGCACAGACATAATGAGTCAAATAGCTTAACATCGAGTAAAGCGAAAACAAAATGTGTACAAGACAGTAACACTCACTCGAAGTTGTAAGGAAATAGTATTTCCCTTCTGTTGCTGAAATACTTCAACGATTGTACCAAGTTATCCTCTGTCTCTTTGGGTTTTTTTTTGAGAGTATCTTCATGAACGAAATTGCAGTCAACGAACCCAAGGTCAAAGATTCCTCCTCGGTCGCATTCGAGAATCTTCATTCTGCTATATAATTAGTATAATGATGAGTAAGATTATACAAGCAACGAATGAGCTGAGCTAGAAAGACTTAATAATACTTACAGGCAATAGGCACTGACAATAGTTTTGTCGAGGGCGTCTTGTTGGTAAAACTGAAATAATTCTAGAAATTCCATCAGTAAAAGCCATCTCCATGACCGTAATGGTGGTGTTTATATCCAGCATAGATCCAGTTTGTGGATTCAGCACAGGCTTGTATGTACCAGTTATGCAATCTCCGCATTTTTGTTGGTAGATCTTTGACTAACTCGGGTTTGACGAGAGGATCCCGTACCGGTATTTGTACGCTATTTGCTGGTACCCCTCGAACTCATCCAGACGGCTCATGTACTCAGCAATAGACAGTCCATATAACTTGGCCTTTTCTCCGTAGAGTTGAATAAACTCCGGATCAATGTTCGGATCATGCCGCTCCTGGGCTCTCCACTCATTGGTATCGTACACTTTGAGCGGTTCGATCGATTGATTTTTCTGTTGTCCGAGCTGGGCAACTTCTTTCCCGACTCTCCGCTCTTTTGCCTCAGCCGACTTGGTAATAGAGCGATTATAGTCAGGTGTGAGCGCTATGGGTTGGTGAAGCTGAATCTTAAGCGCGGCTGCTTTGGCTTTATCTTCTGCGGTGACCGGGAAGATCAATGGCTCCGTCGGCTTTGGATTTTTCTTGTTAGCCATGTCAGTCTTCCACTGTTGATAATGGGCATCTGCGGCCGTAGCAATTTCCTCATCTGTCTTCTCGTAAGGAAGCTTCTTCATATTCTGATGAGGTACTCTTGGGAGGGGCGATAGCTTACGTTTCGGTGATCGGAACGTGCTCTTGCTGCTGCTGGTGGTGCTGCCCCTCTTAGTATACTTCCGCTTTAGTCTCTGAGGCTCAGGGGACGGAGACGGCTGACGCGGCGGCGGAGACGGCTGAGGCGGCGGTGGAGACAGCTGCGGTGAGTGGTGAGGCGGTGAAGGCGACGGTTGCGCTGGAGAATGGTGAGGTGGCGGCGAAGGTGGACTGCTGCTTGAGGAGTGGGTGGCCTTGGCGGGACATAATTTGGAAGCACGATGTGCTCCTTTGGCCATACAATAGTCCCCCCTTTGGCTTCTCCTAGTTCAGTCAGGTCCCTATCTTCCCCTGCAGGGTGGTCCAGCTTCAGCTCCTCAAAATCTTGCTTGACATCATCCACCGTGACGACAGCGTACCCTTTTGGAATCGGTCTGCAATGCCAAGTTCCGTTAGGCGCAGTTGGTACGGCCATGCCGACCGCCGCTGTCACCCTTAAGTTCATAACTTGCACCTTTAGCTCACAAGCTGTGCTCTCCGTGATATCATCCACTGGGTAGCGTTTAGGAGGAGCCATCGTCAGTGCATCATCATCACCATCGTGGAGCTGGGTGGAAGCGACGCTGCTTTTCTTATTTGATAGGGCGTCGATACCATCGAATGCAGCTTCTACCATGTGCCGCTGAGATTGGCTGCTGATACCTTGCTGGCTAAGTCTGTCGAGTTGATCCTGCTGCCGCTTTAATGCTTCTTCTACATTACGCAGCCGGTCTGCAGCTGCCGCTTTCTCAGCTGCCTCCCTTTCCTTTCTCCTCTGATGACTTTTATCGGGATATCTCTTCATTTCCGCGGGGAAGGCAACCTTCCACGGCTTGGAGCCCGGTGTGCCTCGTGCTCGTCCGGTGTGTTCATCATTTTTGAGGGCTCGTGTGAGCTCGTCGTTCTCTCTATCGGGAACGAACCGTCCCGCTTCCACATCTTGTACTGCACTTCTAATATCTTCGATGGGCAGTAGGGGATGATCTTTGTGTTTCTGGGTATATATTGCCCTCCCTTCTTCGTCCAACGTGCCCCCATGGCCGTAAAACCAGTTTCTCGCCCGTGGTGTCCATGTTGTGGGCTCTGGTCTGATCCCGGCAGCAATATACTTGACCTCAAGTGCATCCCACTTAGGCATGCAACCGGCGTAGCCAGCAGACCCCATATTATGGTGGTACACTTTCTTAGCAGCGTTCTCTTATTTATTCTCGACCTTTCCAAAGCTTTCTCCGATGTCTTGTACTTCACAAAATCAGCCCACTGGTGTCTTAACTTAGCATAGCCGGCTTGATTAAAATCCGGAGTCTTGTCTAACTTGACAAACTTAAGGTACAGTTTCTTCTTCCAGTTCTTGAATGCCTCGGCCATCTTGATCAGAGCAAACTTCTTTACTCTTTTAAGTAGCTCCTATTTGCTTCCTTCTCCTCATCTGGATTCACATCTAGCCTCGGCAGGAGGAAATTAAGCATAAGCCTGTCAAAAAGCTTATCTTTGGCGACGTCGCCGACAAACAGGACTCCACCGCTGCTTGGCCGATTCCATTCTTGAACGATGATCGGGATGTGGTCCCTCACAAGAACTCCACATTGCTTGACAAATTTTTTTGCGACATCTTCAGGAGCTAGCGGTTGGCCGTCTACACCGACCACTTCGATCCTATAACTCACTTTGTTGTCCAACTTTTTGGTTGGGCCTCGTTTTGTTCTGACGGAACAAGTGCTCGATCCGGAGGGCTAAAATAAGAAAGAGTGTTAATATATGCATGTATATATATAGACAGTCGGGCATTACAAAAAAACATATATACACCTCGCCGGAGTTTCCGAGATTTAAGGTTCGGCCGGAGCCGTCGTCTTCTCCCTCGTCGGCTTCTCCCTCGTCGCCTTCTCCCTTGTCAGCTTCTCCCTCACCGGCTTCTCCCCCGTCCCAGGCTTCTACCTCACCGGAGTCGTCTCCTCGGTTGAGAGATTCATCTCCCTCACCGGAATCGTTCAGAAATGTCCTGGTGACATCAATATCTACATTTTCTCGGATCATTCCTTGGAGGAAGTATTCATCATCTTGACTTTTTTTATGTGCTGGATCCATAGTTTCTGCAATATACCGACATTTGTTAGTTAGAATACACGCTATATATTCAAAATGCACGCTAAAACTAATTTTAACTAATTCTAATTCTAACTAACANGTGGTATTATAGGAGCATACCACATAACCTTAGCAGGAACCTTCTTCCTGGGGGGCTCGTCATCACCCTCAACATCACCAGGGTCATCTTGTCTGATCTTGTACCGACATGCAGTGCATACCGGACATTTATCCATATTCTCATACTTCTCACCACGGTATAAGATACAGTCATTAATGCATGCATGTATCTTCTCCACATCTAATCCTAGAGGGCAGATAGTCTTCTTTGCTTCGTACGTTGTCTCGGGCAGCTCATTATCCTTTGGAAGCTTTGGCTTCATTATTTTCAGTAACTTCTCAAATCCCTTGTCAGATAAACCAGCCTCTGCCTTCCATTTCAGCAGTTCAAGTGTGGTACCGAGCTTTGTGCTGCCATCTTCGCAATTTGGGTATAATAACTTTTTGTGATCGTTTTGCATGGCCTCCAACTTCAGCTTCTCCCTTTCTGTATCGCATTGTTGCTTTGCATCAGAAATGACCCGACCAAGACCATCACCGGGCTCATCCGATGCCCGTTGTTCTTCTTCATTGCCGCCTCCCTCTTCTTCATTGTCTTCCATTGCAGTATCACCGTATTCTTCAGGATAGCTGTCATCATCCTCTTCTTCATTTTCTTCCAGCCTAACCCCTCTTTCTCCGTGCATGGCCCAACAATAATATCCGGGCATGAAACCTCTCTGAAGCAGATGGCTTTGAAAGATTCTCGGGGCAGAGTGCTCCGTCAAATTTCGACAGTCGATGCAGGGACAAGGCATAAAATTATCCACTTTGTTTGCCTTAGCCACATCGATAAATTTATGCAGGCCTGCAATAAAATCAGAATCGCGTCGGTCGCCGTACATCCATCGCATCCGCGCATCGATCTGCGTTATAATAATTAACTATTACAATAACATCATGAATAGTGAAATCACCACCCACATGGACACATATGCAAGATTTTTATATCAGTTACAGATGAAGAAGATAAGGTTGCTAACCTCGGCGGAGGATACCGTGTTGTGCGAACTTAAATGTGGCATGGATATTTCGTCGAACACCTTGTGTGCAATCAAAGGAAAAAAAAGCTAGCACCCACACCACACACACAATCCAGCAAATTTTTGTGGCAAAGGGCAAAGGGCTGGGTATCAATTTATAGCCAGGGGAGGGTCTTTGATCCCGGTTCATGCCATGAACCGGGACCGATGACCCGCATAGAGGCACGTGTCATGCTGGGGAGGCCTTGGTCCCGGTTAATGCCACAAACCGGGACCGATACCCCGAAATGAACCGGGACTAATCTCCAGGCGGCATGAACCGGGACCAATACGTGTCATTGGTCCCCAGTGGCCAGCCGAACCGGGACAGATGACATTTGGGTGCTGGACCAAAGACCCTTTTTCTACTAGTGCCTCAGTAATTTGGTTGGTCTTGACCTGTCCACACTAATGATACATTCAAATCAAACAAACAAATATTCTATGCGTATTATTGACTATTGGCATATGCATGAACTATGCAACTCTAGCTTAGCATTTTACACAGTATGGTTCACGGTGACCGTCTGACAGCCACCACCATGTGATCGATCCCTACAGGGAGCAGAGCAGAGTGTCAAATGAGGTTTTAGTAATTTGTGATCCTAAATGAGTGTTGGCATTGCAGCTCTAGGCCTTTGTCTCCTTCCAGCTGCACGACATCGATGCATTGGACAGCCATGCGCTCAAGCTCAAGGGTCTGCATCTGCCAAGTCCCCGGCCCGGTTCGCCGACGTGTTTGAAGTTCAAAATACCCGCCCATCGGGATCGCCCCAGGTCGTCTTCCCGGATCTGCTTCTTCCCCGCGTCGCCTGCCCAGTGCCCAGGGCCAGGGGCCAGGTCCTGCCCGCCCACCACCACGCGCACCTGCTCGGGCAGGTGCTCCTCGTCCAGCACGTCGCCCAGGACCTCACCGCTGGCCGCCGGCGATCTGCACGCGATCCTACTCGTCAAAGAGGATCTGCAGTCGCCCAGCACCTCGGCAGGTGCTCCTCGTCAAGCACGTCGCCTAGGACCTCGTCGACTTCTCCTAGCCGGCAACCACCAACCAAGCCAGCGAGGTCGATGCCAGCTCCAGCTATTGGAAAGTGAACGGAGCTCTCTCGAATTTTCGTCGTTGATGTCCGAAATCACTCCATCCCTTCTTTCTTTCCTTTCTTAAACGGATGGACTCTGCGCTCCTGCTCGCCGAGCGCTTGCCGGCAACCAGGGGTAGGGGAGCACCTTCAGAATCGGAACACTTCCAGGAACTCGCCCGGCTCCTTCTCCTCGGCTCCCCGGCAGCAGCTGACTGCCAACCCCTAGCAGAGAAATAACAGCCGTAGCAGTGCCTCCACAGATATCAGCAGCAGCCGGCCAACAAGAAGTCGGCATACTGAAGGAGCAAACAGAGAAAGTAATCTCAAGGATAACTGAAATTGATGTCAGGAGCAATTTATTGCACAAAGTACAGCAGCTGCACAAGCATCTCTAATTCCATTAACAGCTAATATCACTATAACTTGCATTCATCACTCAGATAAGGAACGCATTGTCCTGCAGGTTGATAAACACCCGCGCCTTGCTCGGCGTCCACAACAGACAGCAGGCTCGTCAGCGACACCCGCCTCGGGGATGCCGGCCGGTCGGTGAAGGACACGGCGGGCACCATGGAGAGCAGGGCCGCGTTGAAGGTCGCCGCACACGGATGGTAAACCATCTGCTGTCCGTAGCCCGGCCGGAGCTGACCCATCGCCGCCGCTTCGCGAGGTGCTGGCCTTTCTGCACGCGCACAGCTTTGAGTCTGTGACGCAGTCGCTGCCTCGATCGGTACCGCGCCGCCCCCGCCGTGACGCCGCCTGCCCAGGGGCCAGGTCCGTCCACCACATGGCGTTGCTCTCCCTATCGAAGGACGACTCCAGGGTGGACACACTCACACGCTCGCCATGAGGTGTGACAGCGCAGGTAGGGGCACAACTCGTACTACGCCATGGCAACGCCTCGCCGACACTCCCTAGGGCCGGGCAGGACGACCGCGCCGGACGCTGAACGCCATGCTCGTCGGGTCCTGCGACTACTGCGCTGCGCGAGCGCGAGCGCGAGGCGGTCGACCAAGCCTGCCTGCCTCTGCCTCTTGTCCGATCCAAGACCACGCCGTGTACATGGACCGCCGCCTGACAAGGTTCGTGTGCATGACATGCAGACGCGAGGAAGGCGGCCATGTCGGTGAGCGCTTTGGAATCCCTCGATCGCGGCCGGCGCCGCTGTGCTGAGACGGCCATGTCTCGCTCGCGCGTCGCCAACTCAGTGGACACAGGCAGGCAGGCAGGCAGGCAGGCAACTGTTGGGTTCAGCATCGAACACGTGTTGCGTTCCAAGCCGCCGGGCATGGAGCGCGTCGGCCTCAACATCGGCGGCGCGACCGGCACCACGTTGGATAGGATCTGACGTACGTGCCATTCAACCGGTTCGTGGTGGCGTCCCGGGACGTCATTGCATCGTCCCTAGCTTGGCCCCTTCCGGGCTCTTCCTGCCGCCCTACCACCCCCGAAGAGCGCCGCCGCCGCCGCCGCTGCCGCCGCCGGCGACAACAGGGACGGCGGCATCTGCGCATCGCGTGCTACTTCTTAGCGACCCCGAGGCCTGCACAACACATAGGATCGCGACCAGGCATTGCTTGGCGTCGTCATGATCCTGGCCTTCGGCCACGACACCGCTTCCGTCCGCGACCACCACCCAACGACAACGACGACATTGCATTTTGCACTTGGTGGTCTGGCTGGTGCGCGGATGCATGCCAGGGCGGTGAAGCTTATTTGAAGCGCACCTTGCGGAGGTGGTGCTGGATGCCGGCCGGGCTACGGCCAGCGGAGTTCCAGCAGTTCTCGCTCTGCTGAGTCGGAGGGCGTGGGAGCACGGTACGGCCGACCTGTGCTAATTACTGTCCGCGTTTGTGCAAAAGAAAAACATCCCTCCTACCGGTGGGCCATAATTTAAGTGCTGTCTTTGACTATCCAAAACCACTGTCACGTGTTCATCAAATACTTAGCTCGGCCGTATGGAGCCTTGGTTTCCAGCGATATGGCTTGGACCATGCATCTGGTTAATGGAATGATATGATATCAGGTTAAAAAATAAACAAAAGAAATGGAGCTGCCTGGCTTGGACATTTCACTCCCATACAATCAGTAAGATAGCTGCAAGTTAAATTGACACCGTAGTGCTAAAGATGACGAAATTCTGTAAACTACAGTAGCATAGCCACCAATCAAAAAACATTCAGTCTTATCATGCGTGCACTAGCATGTACAGCGTTCCGCTTCAAGGGCAGGGGCTTACAGCAGAATGTATACCATCTCTATTCAAAACTGTCAACACTTCATTGCAGGGCCAAATTCAAAGCAACGAGTTACAGAGATCACATATGCTTCTGTTCAAAACTGACAAGAGTTCATTGCAGGTCTCGATTCAACTGACGACGACAGGACAGAGGGCGTCTTACGAGAAGGTGTCCTCCCTGTGCCCCTCAGCCACCTCACCCTTGTCGATGTTGATGAACTCAAGGAAGTGCATCGGCCTGTGGCTGTGGTTCCAATGGTAGAAAATCTCGGGGCGTCCCCAGCTTCCTGCCGCACTTCATCAACGGGTCGTGCTTGACTCCCATCAAGTTATAGTTACAGGGAGCATTGTCCAGAACCTGGTGGAGACATAAGTTTAGTGAATAATATTTCAAAGCTTCTCAAAAACAATTGCAAAATACCCATATGTATGGGTTGCTAAGATCATGAGTCCTTAACATGCAGAATATCAAAGGAAAGGGGTCGCTGAGAAGCATATGGACCTTCTCGTGCTGAGTTGGGAGGTAACCATGTGGGTTGCTCCCGTTGTCCTTGTTGCTACGGCCCCACTCATGACAGCTTTGTGTCAATTTGCATGCGGTCAGTGAGCATGATCCTGGAGTGAAGCTGCATGTCAAAATGATACACTTCTCACCATCCCACTGCTTGTTGTTCTCCAAATTCTTAGCGTCATCCTGAAGGGCGAAACAGAAATGAACAATTTAGTATATAAGACTCTGGATCAAGGAGAGAGGATTTTCAGCAGCCCGTTGCTGTGTCATCCGTCCCACTACAGGCCGTAGCAACTTAATACTACAAGCCCACTACCTTACATTGTTATATCTGGTATTCAAAATAATATAAACCATGCATTTTTGCTTTTACAAAAACATCACAACAATACACGTACAAACTTAGACCATCGGGTGCCAACTGCATTCTCAGAAAAATGGGAAGACTTTTATGTTTCTGCGGAAAAACAAATTTGGTTCTAGGAAACTTACTAAAATGGTCTTATAAACTTGTTTTCAGCACACAATACAAATGATTGCACAACAGGAAACTTGTGTTTTTTTTCAAAACGTCTCAAAAGTGAGTACACAAGTCAGGCGATGTATTCCCTCCGAGCCAAGTAAACAAAAGTTAATACTCAAGTAACTCAACCCTCTTAACACACATGCAAAACCAACCTACTCACCCTACTGCACTTATTAAAATACAAGGGCACATCCTCATCTAAGCTACCCAAATCCCTAGAACCCCTGCACGGACAAGATAGCCCGATGAGCAATTAGTTTTTGTTTCTCCTTTCTATCTGGATCACACACGAAAAAGGTAAAATGTGCAAGAAAGAACATATCACAGTTCCGTAGAGAGTGTGTCAAAGGCAGAATGTACAAAAAAAAAAACCAACAATTCAGCACTGAAACTGTCCACAAGCAACACTATTATAAAATGTGCAAGAAACATAACAACCAACAATAATATATTTATACTTTATGTGCAGTGTGAATTGCAAAGATAAAATTTTGTATTGTATTTTGCATAACAAAGCATTTTATGTCAAAATATTAAATACACATTCTTTGCATGAATAGTACCATCTCGGTCAGAATTCAAATGTCTCAGGAGAGATAATTAGCTAATGGAAAGACATAAATTTGCTTGATTAGACATTGTTGATTTGCTAAAAGGATCACATGGTTGAAATTTGAAGGCATAAATGGTAGGAGACAAACCTGAGGTGATAGCTGAGGAGCTTCATTCGGCTGGGTATGCATCCATCCCAACGGCTCCAAGTCAGCAAGGAACTCATGCTCCGGAAGATATGCTGGCAGAGTCACCATCTGCTGAGTTCCATGCTGCGGGGGAATGGATACACATCTGATCTCCTTGACATGGGGATTATTCAGTGGCCTCAGCCCATACAGGAAACCTGCAACCTGTGTCCGTAGATCTGCTATGCATTTTAACTTCTTCAATATATACTGTGGCGTGATGTAAGTATAACCAGACTCCTGAAGACAAAGTGCACACAGTCAATAACCATTCAGCAGTTTCCATTTGTTGATTTTATGGGTAAATCAAGTAAATGGACTTGTGGTGATGACCTTTATATCATCTGAGTTAACATAAATGTGGTTGGCACGGAGATGTACCAAAACAAAAAAACCAGCAATTCAGCACTGAAACTGTCCACAAGCAACACTATTATAAAATGTGCAAGAAACATAACAACCAACAACAATATATTTATATGTAATGTGCAGTGTGAATTGCAAAGATAAAAATTTGTCTTGTATTTTGCATAGCAAAGCATTTTATTTCAAAATATTAAATACACGTTCTTTGCATGAATAGTACCATCTCAGTCAGAATTCAAATGTCTCAGGAGAGATAATTAGCTAATGGAAAGACATAAATTTGCTTGATTAGACATTGTTGATTTGCTAAAAGGATCACATGGTTCAATTTTGAAGGCAGGAATGGTAGGAGACAAACCTTAGGTGATAGCTGAGGAGCTTCATTCAGCTGGGTATGCATCCATCCCAACGGCTCCAAGTCAGCAAAGAACTCGTGCTCCAGAAGACATGCTGGCAGAGTCACCATCTGGTGAGTTCCATGCTGCGGGGGAATGGATATGCATCTGATCTCCTTGACTTGGGGATTATCCTGTGGACTGAGCCCATAGAGGAAACATGAAACCTGTGTCCGTAGATCTGCTACGCATTTGAACTTCTTCAATATATTCTTTGGCATGATGTAAGTATAACCAGTCTCCTGAAGACAGAGTGCACACAGTCAATAACCATTTAGCAGTTGCTATTTGGTGATTTTATGGGTAAAATCAAGTAAAAGGACTTGTGGTGATGACCTTTATATCATCTGAGTTAACATAAATGTGGTTGCCACAGAGATATAAGTTTGTAGCAGAGATGGCTCTGACAAGCCAATCTGTCTTCGACGCAAATGCTGATTGCTCATACAGACTGGTTGTCGTGATGATAAGCTCATCCCCATGCACATTAGTCGTCCGGACTTGCAATGGATCCAATATACCCTTCCTTGTCACAATAATTTGCTTTGGCTGTTCTTCTACAGGAAGAGAACGAACTAATGCAGCAACCTCCTCAGCTGTTTTCCACTTGGCCAGCTGCCCAAGATGCTTTTGTCCTGCCCATACACTTGTGTGGGTGACCTGCACATTTAGATGCATTTCATTGAAGTCTGAGGTGTGATACTGCAGTTAAGCTATATTTACAAGAAAACTAGAGATAAGAGATAAAAGAGAATAAACCTTAAGAAATAGTTGACCAGTTCTTAGATTGAAAATAACGATGGCACCATTGATTGGTTTGATGGTCAGGTTACCCTTGAAGGTTTTGTGAATGGTAACTTGATAGACATTTGTGTCATCCACAAACCATATGATTTGGTTGCTGAATATTTCTCCATAGTTCTGTGAAGACAGATATGGCTCAGTGGGCTCAGATGAATACAACTGGAGACCCTTCCATATTCTCTCCCTCAGCACGTACAGGGCAGAATTTGACTGTCAAAAAAATTCAAGAGTTATTTGAACTCAGACAAAATTCAATAATGTTATTTAAACTGGACATCTACTACAATATAGTGAGATACCAGCTTGAGCTAGATTTGGTACAGTCAACATGATTATAGGGTCTGCCCATGCATGCCCTGCCAACAATGGCGAGCCAATTTGGCGCAGGAATCTTCCGCCCAGGAATAGCCAAATAATTGGCAACAGTTTGTGAAGGCAATGCCAAAAAAAATCCATTGGCAGCCAAAAAATTGGAAGTAAACAAAACAAGAGAGGGAGCCTTTCACATGACAATAGTTTGGTAGGGTAAGTTGGAGGCACATACCTTCATGATCTTGTTCATTGCTTGCTGGGGGAGGGGCTTCGACCCAGGGAACCAGTTTTGCGGATGAACAGTTGCTTCACGGAAATTGAAACTGTAATCTGTGTGAAGATAGTCAAGATTCTTCCTGTGAATCAACAAGTTTAGCATGTTGTAGCCCTGCTTGCAAACTTGAAACCCGGCTTCCGCCCAGTCAAGCTGTGTGGTTTGAAATAACTTTGTTGATTGCAATGAACGGAAGAGATGTTTCTTCTTCTGTGCATTAGGAGGCCTATGATGTAGCTCATTGAGCACATAGCACTTCAACAGCTTCTGGTAGCTCACCCGGACTTTAACTGGATAGGCTGGTGGGCTGCAAAACAGATACGGATGCACTCATAAAACAAAAGTATACCACAAAGGAACTACGGAAAGGCATTGTTAACTCGTTGCAGTACTCACCAGTGTTCTTTGAACCACTCGGATACAAGAGGGATATCCTCAGCACGCCGTGTCGGCCTTGGAGCAAAAAGTAATGAAATACCGGCAGCTGTATAAGAGTAGAGTTGAGTTTCTTTTAAAAGAGGCTCATGCTCAGGGAGACTAAATTTTAACATCAGTGCATTGTAAGAAAATATATGCTGTAGATGTACCAATGTGTTACCATCTTCTGATAAAGAATAAGAAAATACATTCAGGAGAATACAATTTCTTGTTGCTTATGCTCTCAGAAACCTTGCTAACAGTCAGATACCAGGTGGGAGAAATTTTGATTTAACCATCGCATCAAAAGCTAAAACTGTTATGCTAATCAACTTGTTGTAACAGTATTTCTGAACCTGCTACATCAAACATGGCTTACAATAGAGAAGGAATATATTGTTACCTGGGATGCACATTTTCAGTGCTTTGGCAGTAAACAACTCCAATTGTATAGCTTCCAGTGGTTCAACATCCAACAAATTATCAGTGTAATCAAGTGGAGGTTCCTCTTCATCAAATGGAGCAAAGCGCATTCTTTTGAAATGTCGCCTATCTCTCTTCTCTCTTCGCATCATGATCCACATTGAGCCCCACTGTGGAAAGCGCATGATAAGAGATACATTTTAAGCATACAACGAACAGGGAGCAATAGAATAAATGACAAAAAAACTAAGTTTTTATCACGTAAGAAGAGTGAAGTACGATCATCACGCCAACAACTTTTGGCCAAGATTACACCCCAATTAAAATGTACACTACAGGATGTCCATGAAGACAATTCTACTTTCAAAGATCAAATCGCATAGACAAAACAAAAAATTGAGAAACAGTGTGGAAATAAAGTAACAAGGTAATACCTTGTTAATAATGTTCCAATGTCCAACACTTGGCGCACAAGTTTTCTCCACAGAAAATATAAAATGCAGGAAACTTACCAAGTGCAGAGGCAGCACCCGGGCTAGAACTAAAGCCAGGTCACTGCACACCTTGATTCCAAACTCCTGAGCAAACTTAACTGCTGCGTACTTGTTGTGTAGAACGATCTACAGTGTACAGAAAATAACCCTATGAGAAATGACATTGAAAACATACAACATGGTTATATATCAAAGACACATTTCTTAACTAAATGAAAAAGGGAAGAGACTACCAAATATATCATCACAGCAAATGATGTAAAACATATATAGGAAAAGAGCATATACACTCCACAACATTGATATGGTGACAGGTACCTCACGAATGGGTAAAGGCACACAAAACATATCAGGGAACAGCCAAATGCGATTAAATGAATTCAGTGAACTATAAACATGTATGCTGACCAAAGCATCTCCATACATTTATCCACTGTGTAGTATTATTACGAAGATAAAATACAAAGACATACGCTTTAAACCTATCTACTGAGGTGTGTAACTGACCTTGTTTAGACATAGAGATCTGCCAATTGAACGATATGGCATCACTGGACTCTCAAAGATCCAAGTTGAAGAGCTGCTCGTGTACTTTTGCTCTTTTCCACCCCTGTCGTTCTGGTTATCCTTATTGCCAGCTCCCTTTTTATCATCACCCCCAACTTGATTAGCAATTGCTTGTTTCTTACTCTTCTCAGATATTTCATGCTTATGGTGTTTGTCATGTTCTTTGTTTGATAGTATAGACATCAAGCTCAACAAACATCCAAATGTTGGTACTCCGGGTATAGCTAATTTTGTTGACTCTTGAGCAAACTTTTCTTCCCCTTCTCTACACTTTCTAGAGTAGTTACTCCAATCATTTAAGTGGTAGGAGGGATTTCTGTAATCCTCACCACGTTTCACAGGACAATCCATCGTAGCACGCCGGTATCCCATGTGAAAATATGTAAGATGCAGCCTTAACAGATACCAAAATCTCATAGCCTCTGAAATGCTGATCACATTGCGGCAAGATACTCGGCTTACTTGTTTTTGACTTGCATATTGAGTGTTCACCAACACTTTGTATGTCTCTAGTTGACCTTCAAAACTGATGATTAATTCCTCATAATCCATCCCAATCCCCTGATAGCTTCCCTTGATGGGGAGGCGTTTGATCTTCATTGCAGTCTCGGACATCCTGCACACCCCAGGAAGAAATGCATCTAGGAAAAGTTTCCAATATCCATCAGATTCAAAACCAAGGTAGTATAGTGAGCTGACGCTGAATAGCAGCTCAACCCCTCTGCCGCTGCCATCCAACTCACCATCCTCCAGATCCGGGGGTGGATACAAGACAATGATGAAATAATCATGAGCTGTTGGCAGTTGAGGAATTTCATGTACATATCCACCAGTCTCAGGTATGCTCTCATGTCTGACAAACTTGGTGCCTCCTTGTTCAGCATCTGATCTGCTGATGAGAAACTTTCTCAAGTTAACCATGAGTGATCGGTAGGACCGACCCATTTTCACACGGTCTTTGAACAGACGATAATCAAAACGGGGGGAATCCTGAAAATTCAGAAATTTCGTGTCAAAGTCTGCACAGCATGTCAAAAAAAAAGTGAAATTATGGACTTAGGCGACAACAAAGGAGCTATCTGGGAGCAACGAAAGTATCCAGAAAATTCAAAGCAAGCAACAGCAAAATTGAAACTGATGCGGATAAAGACAAGTAAACCGACAATTTTAGTTGCCTTTGTCAATTTTAGGAGTACGGTAAAATTCTTCCAAGCATTGTGTGTCTCATCTCTCATGCCAAGATATGATAGGTTACTGATGCCAAGATATCTTAACACAGTGGCATACAATTTATGTGCAACATCTAAGCAAAATAAAAATAAAAGTATCCTAGAGATACTTGGATGGACACTCACTGTCCAGGGAGGCATCTCATCAGCGGCCGGCATTCCACCCGAGGGGAGAAGGCTCCTTGCTCCAATCTAGGACAAGTTACAAGGGAAAATTAGCATCGATGCAGCCTACAGAAAATGCGAACTGACAACTGCAAGCATTTAAGAATTAACATAATATGTAAATCACAGAGCATTTGATTGCAACAACATATATATATATATATATATATATATCTCTTCAAGGAAATTCAAGAACAGCATTTCCTCCTTAAAAATTGACCCAAATACTTGATAATTAATTTCTCCAACTTTCAGACCTGACGTCGCCGGTGGTCAACTTGGCCCTACTCGTACAGAGAAACCCCACCAGGTCGAGGTGGCGACCCCTTGGAAGGCCACTGGAGATGGGGGCGGCCGTGGAATGGCACAAAGGGGACGAGGTGGCCGGCGTAGAACAGACTGCCGCGGCCGGTGGGCTTCCAAGGGAAGAGGGTCGAACCCAAGGAGGAGGTTCCCGAACCTGGTTCGACGGGGTCGAGCGAGGCAGCCGGCAGACGGACCTCCTCCTTGGTTCGACGGCCTCCTCTTCCGTGGTCAGCGACGCGGTGGAGGGAGGCTGCCGGTTAGCCCGTCGCCGGCGCGCTTTGGGTTTAGGCCAGGGTTTTCGTACCGAGCCTGGTGGTGGCGTCTGGCGTGGCTGGGCAGACCAAGGGGGGCGATGGGTCGTGTACCAAGAAATGGATCTATAAAGGCGGGATCTTCGTTTTAGGGTTTGCCTATGTCTCAGTTGCTTGAGAAATAAAATTTCTCAGTTATCTTAGAAAAATGTAACCGTAATTTAAAAAAGTATAACTATAATGAGTTATATTTTTCTAATATAAAAATACAGTTGCATTTTTTACGAGAAAAATATAACTAATGCATATTTCTTAGAGTTTTATTTCTCAGACGTCCATTAGTTTTATGATTTAAAGAGGCTAGCTTGTGCTCAACTAGCGGCACCACTTATTTTCAAGCTTGTGATCTACAGAAATGAGGAACTTATGTTAAATACAAAATAATACTAGCATGGATTTTATCGTTATGATCCCCCGAGCTAGATAATAATTAGCACACAGCAAATGGAAATGTCTATGGGTAAATTATTTTTCCCTTTGCCTGAATTCCCACGAACTTGTTCTTTTCCCTGACAACCAACTCAAAGTATCAAGGTGTAAATGATTTTTAGAGAAAGCTTGAAATGATTATCAGGCAGGTTATGGAAATGCCTAGAGTAATTAGCAAGAATGGAACAATATCAACTCCCATGTATTTTTATTTCCTTCTAAGTGTAGTCACAAGCGAGACAGGGTGGGCCGGGACATGGTGTTTTGAGAATCTGGGTATATTTCTTGAAACATAGAAAATATATAAGTTGTTAGTTTCTTAAAATGATGAAAACAAATCAGGTGCACAGATTGATGATGTGTTGAAACTTATCCTCCTACTATAAATAAGTTTAGTATAATGTTTAGTTAAAATCAAACCTTATAAAATTTGGCCAAGTGTATAGCAAAATATATCGACAAAAACAATACCAAATGTATATAAAGTATATTTTGTGGTGATTCTAATATATAACATTGATTTAGCCTTGTAGAAGGCGATATATCTTACTATAACATATTTGACCAAACTTAATAAAGTTTAAATTTGACCAAAATTATATACAACATAATTTGGGATGGATGGAGTAAGTTCTCTCTAAAAAAAAGAACTTTGTAGTTTCTGCTAGTTGTGCCGGTACAAGTTGCATAACTTGATATTGTCTTCTTGATTTTTGCACAGAACAGAAACCATAAGGTTTTTTTTATGAAGAATTAAAAGAGGACAGGTTTCTATCACTCCTGCTACTAGCAAATTATTTCAACACTTGTGAAACCAATGTTCCAATGATGTGCTGAACTCCGTTTTGTTTTGACAAAGAAAGACCACCCAGAAAATGTGAACAAGATATTTGTTTATTAACGTTTGATAATTCCGAAGAACTACATACTTAGCTAGCAACACGAATACATGGCGTAACATCATTATATTTAACTGTAGTAGTAGAAGTAGAAGTGGATTCTGTTCAAAAAAGAAGAAGAAGAAGTGGTGGATACCTGACCGAGATGCTGTAATCATCTCCTTGACATCGATCGATGGCAAAAAATGTGGTGCCTCCGCCCAACATAACAGTCAAGTCGGGGCACCCAGCTGAATTCATGATCATGCAGTGCCACGAGTTCGTCGGTCCGCCGGTTAACCGTACCAACCACGGCCACATCGTGTCTTGTATTCGCTATAGATACAGTACAAAATTAGTACAGCATGCCAGATTCCTTTTAGACACAAGTACTGCATGCCGATCGAACTTGGATGAAACTAATGGTATACCTGCAGATTACGCGTAGATCGATGATTCTCCTTTGGCGAGATCGATCGATAACTTCTAGTAGTCCTAGCTAGGGCTAGGGTTATCAATTGTTGATCTCCATCGGCGCGCACGGGCGACACGAATCCCGGCCTGTAGACATACATGGATCTGTTGCAGAGCAGAGGACGGGGTGGGTTCACGTGACGGCACGTCATGCCGGCGATGAGAACGCCAGGGCGGCGTTCGCGAGTCAAAGGCGAAGACGGCGTTCGCGAGTGTTCGAACCCTAGGACTCCGTTCCATTAGGAATTTCCTCGATACTGTACTACTTCGCTGGGCCACTTGGGCCTACACGACCGGAAAAAATACCACTATGGCTGATTTTCATCGAAAATGATCGACACTCTTTTCCGATCGAAAAAAAAAGAGAGTATGTATGATAGTCTGCTACATATGGCGTGTGGGCCGTGGCAGATGTAAGCAGTGATTTTATACAAACTTAGTAAAAAAATTATACTAAGTCATTGACATTTATTTTTGATAGAGGGAGTAGCTTTTTCGTTTTAATTTAATCAAAGTGTAAAACATGACAGAACAATTTTCAAGTTTACGAGGATAAATAAAACTTTGATATATCATCTCGTTGACTCTGAATATATCAAAATAAATAAATACATGTCGGCATTTAAAAGGGCAATTTTTTCTTCTAAGTAACCATATATTTCGTTAGACAAATCCTTTTACAAAGATTACACATATGATCACCACATGAGACAATCATGCGTGTCACACAAATTTGCACAAAAGAACTCCGCATAAAGAAAAATGGCAATTCCACCCTTGGAGAAACTTGTGCCTCGCCGGAACGTCATCCATCCTCGTCCTCTGCCGCCACCATGGCAGCGCCGGGAAAAGAGGTTAACAACCGCCATACCGAGATTTGGGAGAGAGCACCATCACATTCAAAGATGCTTTTTGAGTCGATGAACTAGGCCATCGCAAGCGACGAGACTGAAACTTTCTGGCACGCATTGACCGCCAATCTTTCCCATGGTCACCAGCCGACGATATCAACTTCATTCGATGTGGTCGGGGAAGAGGAATGTCGCTGCGTGCCGCCATCCACGCGCCCGACTGCAAGACACCAAACACAACTACAACAGCCAACACGACCACCACCAACGAAAGTGCCGGTCGTCGACCACCAGACATGAATCTCGCTAGATAAAGAGATCGGCAAGATGACCAGGCCATCTGCCCCCGTGACACCACCGGTTTGAGTGACTGAGACGGAGGAAAAGCAAAGGCAAATTATTCCGATGTGGCGCCATCTCCTCCATAGAAACAGCGCCCCAAGGAAGCACTAGGCCGACCCTAACAACACAAGAGCCGAAGAACTTGGGTCCCCACCATGTCATGTCGCCAGAGTAAACAACACAGGAGGCAGGGACCAGCTGCTTGGCAGTGTAGTCGGGGACAGATGGGATCGCCGCCCAGATCTTTTTTCACTAGTTGGAATTCAAAAGGGAAGTTGTACCATGTGCTAGTAGAATTTGTACATGTACACCCAGAGACATTCAATTGTTGTCGAAGTCAATTTTGTGAACTTTAATCAAATATGTAGGAAAAGGCATAAACACCCATACTATAAGATTCATAGAATATGAAACCACATTTTTTGTTATGAATATTGGTTGTGTATTTATATGTTGATACTTTTTTCTATATATTTAGCCAAACTTTGTAAAGTTTTATTTTGACTAAACCCATACCGCATTGTATATAAAAATGAAGGGAGTAATTACTTTAAAATATGATCGAAGAAAGTGTCGAAATAAATTGAGATAGATAAAAATCTAAAGCATAAAACAAATTGATGCAAACAATCACAATTATGTAGACACATTAATACTTTATTATTGTTGCAATGGGAGGGGAAAATAGCTTTTGGACGACAAATGTCGGCACAACCCAAACTTTGCATGATCGACCCACACATGTTAATATTTAGTTTTTAAATTGATCTACTCGTTTACAACATTTTAAAACACACATGTTATCTACATATTTTTCTCTTTATCTCCCTCTTGTCCTTATCTCTTCTATGCCTTTGGTATTTCGGTAAGTAAAACACATATGTTATGTCATGGCACATTTTCAAAACTCAGGCAGAAGATCGATTTTTCAAGTATCCCAGGGGTTAATTCATGTCCACTAACCTGATACTTGTACGTATGCCGTAATGAGTATAGAAATTAGCGTGACACGTTCAGCAACAAATAGAGACCTAGATATTCCAAGATAACGTGGTGTTTCAGTATAAATTGCTAGAAATATTCTGCTTGGCATATCAACTCACGCCTGGGCCGTCTACATGCACGGAGACACGTTTTGACGGCGCTTGGAATTTGACCGTTCCATGTCGTCCCGTGGTCTTGTTTCAATATTCTTTCAGGGATGTCTTATCTATCAACAGAAAGACCACAGAGTTGCAGGCTCTGGCTCGTCCTTGGCACAGTGCCATCGTGTCGACCGTCCAGTGGCGCTCCGCAAGGCTTTTACTGTACCGCACTACGGTCTCTCCGCCTGCTCCATCAGCTACTCCTCGCGTGCCTACCCGACACTCAACGTCTCTCTGCGGAGATTCCCTCTTTTCTGTGGGTCACAAATGTCATGGACACTGTGTACATTTGGTAGATAGAAATACGGTCGATTGACACAAGAGCCATTTGGTAGATAGAAACCCGGCTCCGCCACCGCCGCAAAAGCTTTTTTTCTGTTTGCATACATTTTATTATGAAATTAGAGATTCAAGTGAGTTATCACTGTTAGAACTAGATGATACCATGCGCGTTGCTGCGAGAATTTATAGGAAGAAATTCTTTATATATTAAAAGTTGAACTAAAATAAGGTGGGCATAACTGCTAACCACTCTTCTCTCTATGCAACAGCAAAATATTTCAATTATGATGGACTGGGTGGAAGAATACAATAAGAATATACATGTGTATATAGCACCACGAATATATTCTTAGGGGAGTAGCCGAAATACATAAAACCATATCTGAATGTGGTATAACAGTTATAATAATGTTTTCAATGAGAACTCAAATAATAGTATTGGATGGAAGTGGTGGGCGTACAAATACAATAAAGGTGAGAGAGAGAGGCTTCACATGATTCAAACCATATCTGAATGTGGTATAACAGTTATAATAATATTTTCAATGAGAACTCAAATAATAGTATTGGATGGAAGTGTTGGGCATACAAATACAATAAAGGTGAGAGAGAGGCTTCACATGATTCAAACCTGAATTGAGAAAAGCACCACATTGCAAGTTTAAATTTTGTCGCAAGTTCAGAATTTCAATATATCGATCAATTTACGCATAAATGGCTGACCAATGTTGATACATTCTGCACAAATATGACTTCAGGAAATATAATGTTAGATATGATAAGGCAGGACCAATCAAGAGAGAAAGCTCTGAATCTGAACACAGTGGCCAACATCGGTTCAAGTATTGAACTTGGCATTCCATCATATTTTGGAAATTGTCTATTTTTTCCAATGAATGTTGCAAACCTGTTTCAAATACAATGGCATGTAAGTTGTGTAGAAAAGCTATGAGAATAAAGGGAGGGGCCCTGCTGGTAAAGAGAATTTATCAATTTTGAGAAGATAACATAATCTGAAGCATAACCATGGACGTTTTCATCGCACATAGCAAAAATAATAATTAAATGGAAGTGACTTCCATCATAGCCTAAAGACAAAGGTCAGCAAAAATGTTAGCTTTGCTTATTCCAAACATGTACTCACTTAGCTTGATAGGTAATGTTTAGTTATTCTGTTCATAATAACGTTAATGGTATGGTGTGCTTAATCCATGCAACTACCAAGCAGTGTCCTGAGCAGATCAAGCCATATGTGCGGGTGTGGCAGTGCGGCTGTGCAAAGTGGCGACAGACTAACTCAACTTTGTTATCTCCACGTTCTTTTGTTGAATCCTGCAGAATAAGAAGAGAAGAGATAGAACAGAAGAGCTGCTATGTGTCTTCCTGTGTGAGAATGCAGTGTGATCGCGTCAAGTTAATTCAGGTCTGCGACTATAAAAAAAGGAGTGATAAATCTTCCTCATTTACATTCATAATTTGATCAAAATAGAAACTATTAATCCTGTAGCAGAATTGTAGAATCGATAGATTGTATTGCATCGGGTATCGGTTACATATAGGATTACATAGATCGTGGGCAGAGGGAGTGCCGCACGTGTAGGGAGAACACCTGAAGACTAGGGCAAACGGTTTACATGAATACGAACGTTATTCAACACCCCCCCCCCCCCCCCCCCGCGCAGTCGGAACTACGCTGGGAGCAATGTTCAGACTGGTGCGAAATTCTTGGAAGATCTTGGTTGGCAGTCCCTTTGTGAAAATATCTGCAAACTGAGAGCTTGTCGGCACATGAAGTACTTTGGCCTCGCCAAGTGCTACACGATCTCGAACAAAGTGCAGGTCGATCTCCACGTGCTTCGTCCGTTGATGATGAACCGGGTTAGAGGACATGTACATGGCACTAACATTGTCACAGTACACAATGGTGGCGCGCGAGGGCGGATAACGGAGCTCCTGCAAGAGTTGGCGAAGCCAACAAGACTCGGCGATGCAGTTTGCGACTGCACGGTATTCAGCTTCCGCACTGGAGCGAGACACCGTAGGCTGGCGTTTGGACGACTAGGAAATGAGGTTATCACCAAGGAAAACGCAAAAACCAGAGGTGGATTTTCTGGTATCAGGACAACCAGCCCAATCAGCATCAGAGTATGCAACTAGATCAAGAGAGGACTCTTTATGAATCTGGAGACCGAAGTGGGAGGTGCCTTGCACATAGCGAAGAATGCGTTTGATGAGCTGAAAGTGTGCGTCTCGTGGAGCATGCATAAAGAGACAAACTTGCTGGATAGCATAGGATATGTCCGGTCGTGTGAGTGTGAGATATTGGAGGGCACCAACAAGACTCCTGTAGAGGCTCGGGTCTGAGAAAGAAGACCCGTGTGTGGCGGAAAGTTTGGAGGTGGTGTCTATGGGTGTGGAGATGGGGTTGCAATTAAGCATCTTTGCACGCTCCAAGATCTCAAGGGCGTATTGTTGTTGGGACAAGAACAAGCCATCATGGGAGCGATGAACATTGATGCCTAAAAAATGATGGATGTCGTCGAGGTCACTCATGGAGAACTCGGAATGGAGTGAGCTAATGATGGTGTTGAGGAGAGAGGTGGTGTTGGCGGTGAGGATGATGTCATCCACATAAAGTAGGAGATAGGCAATAGAGGTGCCGTTGTGGAGAATGAAGAGTGAAGAATCACTTTTGGAAGCCGAAAAACCAATGGAGGCAATGAAGGTGGTGAAGCGATGAAACCATGCACGAGGTGCTTGTTTGAGCCCATAAAGAGATTTTTGCAAGCGACAAACATGAGCGGGATGGGAAGAGTCAAGAAAGCCAGAAGGTTGCTCACAGAAGACGGTCTCTTGAAGATGACCGTGAAGGAAGGCATTCTTGACGTCCATTTGATGAATGGGCCACGAGTGCATAGTGGCGATGCTCAAGACGAGGCGAATAGTGGCCGGCTTCACCACAGGGCTGAAGGTTTCATCGTAATCCACACCGTGTTGTTGGGTGAACCCACGCAGCACCCATCGTGCCTTGTAGCGGGAAAGAGTACCGTTAGGGTTGAATTTGTGGCGAAAGATCCACTTCCCGGTCACCACGTTGACACCTGCAGGACGAGCAACAAGAGACCAAGTGTCATTCTGCATTAGGGCATTAAATTCATCAAGCATAGCATTGTACCAGTTAGGGTCCTTAAGAGCGGAGCGATAGGTAGCAGGGATGGGTGAAATGACGGTGGAGGGGGTGACAGCGAGGCCAAAACGCTGATTAGGCATGAAATACCCCGTTTTACCCCGTGTGATCATTTTGTGTGCGTTCTGGGGTGGCTGTACCAGGATGGCGCGAGGTGGCAGGGGCAGCTGAGGTGGCAGGAACTGGGTGGGCGTGAGGGAATCTGGGGAGGGAACCGGTGGAGTGGTCGGGGCAGGCGTGTCGGAAGCGGTCGGAGTGGTGGGGCTGTGGGGACCAGAAGGAGGGACGGTGGAAGATGGCGTGGCGGCTGGGGAGTGGGTGGAGGTGGCAGGTGAGTGGGGCGCGGGGGTCGGAGAAGATGGTGCGGGCTAGGCGGAGGTGGGTGGAGAGCGGGGATTGGGTGTCGGGGCACCTGGGGCAGAAAAGCGAGGCGAGCTCGCGATCCGAGGAGGATGCGCAGGGCCAGGGGAGGTCTAGATGGGATCTTCTATGGCAATTGGTGTGGAATCAGCAGAAAAATAGGGGAAGCATTGTTCATCAAAATTCACGTGCCTGGAAATGATTATGCGTCGGGAGTCTAGGTCGAGGCAGCGGTATCCTTTATGTTCGCGCGGGTAGCCAAGGAAGATGCAGCGAGTGGAGCATGGGGCTAGTTTGTGAGGAGTGGTGGCATGTAAGTTAGGGTAGCAAAGGCAGCCGAAGACACGTAAATGATTGTACGATGGGTGTTGTCCGTAGAGGCGAAAATGTGGGGTGTGAAAGAGGATGGCACGAGATGGTCGTATGTTGATGAGGTGGGTAGCGGTGTGCAAGGCCTCACCCAAAACGGTGGTGGTAATTTGGCTTGAATGAGGAGAGTGCGAATGACGTCGTTGGTGGTGCGAATTAGACGTTCGGCCTTGCCGTTTTGGGGAGAGGTGTGAGCGCATGAGAGGCGGAAGGCAATGCCATGGTGTGCAAAGAACGTGCGAAGAGAGTTGGTGAGAAACTCGCCGCCGTTGTCACATTGCATGCTTTTAACGTTTTCATTGAATTGGGTGCGCACAAACTCAATAAAATTTTGAAGGATAGCACATGTATCAGATTTATTTCTCAAAGGAAAAGTCCAGGAGTAATGCGAAAAATCATCAAGTACAACGAGATAGTATTTGTAACCAGAAAAACTAACTACTGGTGAAGTCCGCAAGTCGCAATGGATGAGTTGAAATGCAGCGGAGGTGGATGAGGAGGAGGTGGGGAATGGGTGGCGTGTGTGGCGACCTAGTTGACACGCTTCACATAATGGAGAGCGAGCCGTGGAACTATTATTACATGAGAGGAAATCGGAGGGAAAATGTGAAGTAGAGCTAGGATGTCCGAGCCGCTGGTTCCAGAGGTTCCCGCCAACGGTGGAGAGAGCTGCTGGAACAGATGCCCGGGAGCCGAAGAACGGGTACAAATCACCATCACTATTGGAGCGAAGAAGAAGGGTCTTGGTAGCGAGGTCCTTCACGGAAAAACCAAACGGGTCAAACTCGATGGATACATAATTGTCGCGAGTGAATTGTCGAACAGATATAAGGTTTTTGACTATGTTGGGAGAGACTAAAACATTTTGCAGGTGAAAGGGAAGTGAAGATATTTGAACTGAACCAATAGCTAGAATAGGAAGTTTGGACCCATCACCGATAATAATATGCTGAGAATCGTTGTGACCTAAAACGGAGTGAGTGGAGGTCAAGTTACCCGTCTTACCAGTGACGTGGGAGGAAGCGCCCGAGTCCACAATCCAGTCCGGTTGCTCATATCCCGAGTTGGCGATGTATGCTGCAGAGAGCATGGCTGCATGGTCGAAGGAGTTTGGCGGGGCAGGCTGGTACGGCGATGGAATGAGGGGTGGCGCGGACGGGGGCAGCGATCCAGGGAACATCACGGGGTATGCACTGGAAGGCGCGCCGGGGCGTGCGCCGAGCACGCCAGCGGCATTAGGCGGCACCCACATGGCGCATGGCGGGGGGAACGGAGTGCCGGCAGGGGCAAAGAACCCGTACCAGGGAACACTGCCGCGACCCCCGAGGAAGCCGCCGTTGCCGAACCCGTCGCGAGCGCCAGAAGTGTCAGGAACACCATTGCCATTGGGCTGGCCGCGACCCTGACCGCGCCCACCGCCGCCACCGGGAGTGCTTGAGGAACCGCCGCCGTTCTGGGAGCTGCCCTGGCCACCGTGACGGAAGCCAGGGATGGGGTTCTTTCCCTTGTAGTTGGGGCTGACGCCGGGGTAGCGAGGATGCCCGCCGCTGCCGTTGGACTGGCCGCCGCTGCCGTTCTGGTGACCACGGTCGCCGCCATGGACAACCAGGGCCTGGGAGGCAGCGGAGCGTTGCTGCGAAGTGTCGTCGACCTCGGCGAGTTGAAGGCGAGAGCAGGCGTCGGCAAAAGATGGCAAGGGCCCGCTCTTGAGGATCTCGGCCTGAAGCTTGTATGCGGCGCCCAGTCCGTCAATGAACTGCAGGGTCAGATCGTGATCGTCGAGGGGGCGGCCGATGGCTGCCAGATCATCTGCGATGCCCTGCAGCTTGCTGGCGTAGGTGGCGATCAACATGTCGCCGCGGGGTGTGCTGCGGAGGGCCTTGCTGAGGAAGAGATAGCGCGAGGACTGGTGGTCGAGGAAGAACTTGTGCAGCTTTGACCACGTCGTGCAGGCGAGGCCGTCGGTGCCCTGAACCAGATGATAGAGTTCGTCGGTGAGGGTGCCCATGAACCACAGGGATATGTGGATATCGACGGCGCGCCATGAATCATCGGGATCGCGCGGGGCAGCGCCTTCGGTGACGTGATCCAGGGCTTTGTACATGGTGAGGAGGAAGAGGAATATTTGACACCACTTGGAGAAGTTTTCACCGGCGGAGTTTACCCGGAATTTGATGTGGGTAGCGATGTTGACGGAGAGAATGGTCGGGGTGGAGACTGAGAGAGTGGGTTGGGTTTGGGAAAGTGGAGCCAGGCCGGGATTGGCCACGACCGGCAATGGCTCTGAGAAGAGGGGTTCGGAAAAGTGTGGGGTAGGAGGAGCTCGGGGCATGGTGTTTGGGCGCTGTTGGAGAGGGGTTTGGGGATCGGAGTCAAGAGGGTTGGTGTAGGAGGAGGAGTTGGGGTTGGCCATGGTGGCCGGAGTTGAGGAAGGAGAGGAGGTTGAGGGAGGAGCGCGGAGGCTCTGATACCAAGCAGAATTGTAGAATCGATAGATTGTATTGCATCGGGTATTAGTTACATATAGGATTACATAGATCGTGGGCAGAGGGAGTGCCGCACGTGTAGGGAGAACACCTGAAGACTAGGGCAAACGGTTTACATGAATACGAACGTTATTCAACACCTGTTTCACCTTCTTGTTACATTCTGAGGTCCATGCGAATGGAAGGAAAGAAATATGTTCACCTTCCTTCAACTGTTTACATATTAATAGAGGTCTACACTGTGAGGATTGCAAATTCACGAATAACCTGGAAGCATCAATATAAGTCAATTGTTAGGAGATACATTCAGCACACCGCAGCTGACAAACAGAAGATGAGTTGAATGACAAAAAGGAATATGGAAGCATACAACAGAGGGGATTTGTGCATTATTGTAAGGTAATTTCTACAGATCTTATTTAACATAGTTACCTCCAATAGATGATAGCATAGCCTTCCTCAACGGTTTAGGTAAACTGATTGGTAAAATCTAGTGCGTCCATAGACGCAATCAGCTAGTGAATTAATCGATAGCAATTCTGAAACCTTGAATGAAATTCCAATCAAATCGGGGCATACAAAGCATCGAGCAGTTTTGAGAGGGAGAGCAACCTGCTAGGAAGATTGAAATGCTTGTTGTATGTCTGTGGGTGTCCTCCATTTCATAATCTTTGTAGGTGCCCCATGCCATGGGCTTCTTCAAAGCCGCCAATGGTGGGAAATCCTACAACTTGGTCCATTGTTGGAGAGTTCTCAAGGGACTAGGAGAAATGGAAGCAAACCTATGCCTCCTACAAGAAAAGCTTGAAGAATGGCAATGCACCGGCGACTGTTGATCTAGAAGAGGAAGATGGAAACAAGGGCATCCTCCCAGGTCGGCCAAGGGGCCACAAGGCCTCCAAGAGCGATCTCAAACATGATGTCATCGCCCTTGCATTGAGTGAGACCTTCAAATGATCGATGGTCGAGAAGGAGAAGGCCCTTGCCAAGAGAGAGGAGAAGAGGCGCCGGGAGAAAGATGCCACATGTGCTAGCTTCTTTGACCCTGCAAAGAGGGCACTTGAGGTTAAAGAGAGAAATGCAAATGCAAAGGCCATGGAGACCGAGGCCAAGCAACTAGCCGAGGAGAGGAGACCATGTTTATTGACATGGCCAACATGACAGCGGAACAAAAGGCTTGGATGGAGAAGCACCGCGTCATTATCCAACAACGTGAGGTGTGATCGCATATGAGTTGGTCCAACGGCGAACCTGTGTCCGTTTGCATGAAAATTGTATTCTGTTGTCTATGATTTGATACTATATATGGTGAACTATGTGACCTCTAATGTGAATCTCTAAATTATTCATAATATATTTAGTGCTCTACAGAATTTTTGGCCTTCTTACTCTTGGACACATTTTATCAAATAAGAAAAAATAGAATATGGCCTGGCCGGCCAAAATACGTTGGGCCCCTGGAGCTGTCTTCGACCCAAACGATCAAGAGTGAGGACACAGCCGATTTCCTATCCATGACTTGACCCAAACAGACCAAATCTAACACGATTCGAGACGGATATACCTTAACTTATCCTTTTTCCGAATTTATATATGAGATAGACGGAGCTTCCTCGTATGCAAGTGAAGCGCGGGACACGAAGAACGAATGGACACATCATGGCATCATGCTGTCTCATGAGCCTAATATTTTTTAATTTATGTTGAGACAGACAAGCTTCCTCGCATGCAAGTGAAGCGCGGGCACAAAGTGATTTTACTGTGAGCTAAAAACATTTTGAAAAATATATGAGACGATCAATGCACATTCAAATATGTAATGAATAAGGATTATCTGGGATAATAAGTATACATCATTTTGAAAAATACAGTATTAACTTAATTATTCGAAGTGCATCTTTTGACCATATACATATAAAAATGAAGAACTTATTTGAACAGTTAATATAAATCCAAAAATTCAAGATAAAATTCATACTCCCTCTGACTCATATTATTCTTCACTAATACGGGTCTAGATATATTCATATTAGCAAAAATTATTATGGGTCGGAGGGAGTACAAAAAATTATCCATTTCGCATCGCACCATGTCCTGTCATAATGCAGTAGTGTTTTATCTCAGCCGTACAAGCACCATATCCAAAGGTTCAGATCTCATCCGTGTTTTGACGCCTCGTCATCCCGGAACGGACAACACTTGTCTGCGACCACCACGACGCGACCTCGCCCATCACCGCATCGACCGCGACGCCGGCGACCTAGCCTCGGAGCTCCCTGACCACGCTAGTCTCCGAGTTTGCCAGCGAGTTCGATCGGGACTGCGAGCTCCTGGACGTTCTCTCCCCCACGCGCCGGCGACCCCGCTTCCGAGCTCCCAGCTCGCAACCAGGCATGCCACCGGGGATGGCCTCCTCCACACCGGCCGCTTCCATCGGCGCTCCGGCCGCCCCTCTTCTCCTTCCCTTTCCTCCTCCTTCTTCCTCGATCTCAAATTCTCAATGTCTTTGTTGCCAGAACCGCACCTGAAGACGGAGCATCCCGCAGCCCCGCTCCACTCGGATCGGCACCTGCAGCTCCGGGGAATCCGACCTCGCGGGAGGCGGTGGCGGGTGGCCAGATCGAGTCCAGCAGCCCCGGGTCGATTTGCTCACGTACAGTACGCGCCTGGAAGACGATATCACAGGCAGGGCATCGGGAGGCGCTACCATGGCAACCCGCTGCACGGGTCCAATCGCGGCTAGCCTCTCCCTCTCCTCACCACGGCCGAACAGGTAGCATCGCAGGGCACTGCCCGAATCCCCTCCGTCTCCCGCGCAACGCCGCGTCCGGCGCGCGCAGCGCGCAGGCCCGTGCGCAGGGCTGCACGCTGCCGTCTGCCGCCCCGGGCGCCGCGGCGGACTCCCGTCCGACGCAGAGGGTCGCCCCGCCCGACTACCGCACAAGGCCGCGCGCAGGGCTGCACGCCGTCGTGATAACCTGGAGGGGAGGATGCCGTGCGCCGGGACCCTCGCCCGAATCCCGCCCGACGCCGAGGGACGTTTCTGCACGTCCCCTGAACCAGACGCCCGCCCTACAGCTGCGCTCCTTCCCTGCAGTTGACTTTCTTCAGGTTTCGACTTCTTCCTCATGATCAGACAGTGGCAATGACAGATAGTTCTTGCTTTAGCGGTACAGCGACCTGCATTACCTGGTGTATAAAGAGTAAAACAAATGTAGTTTGAGACACCTTCATAAAGTATTTTGTTTAATGGAGAAAGCAAATGTAGTTGAAGAAAAAAAACCATAATTCTTCAGTATAAATTTAGTTTGCCATTCTACTTGGTTTACATTTTTTTTTGGTCAGAGATTTTGCATCTGTGGTCAAACACATGAATGTTTGCATTTTCTTTATGCATGGTTTCAAATAGGGATGTAGACGGATGTCCGCCAGGCCATCGATGCCTGTCCGCGTCATAAATTCTTTTTCTAATCACCTACTCAAATAACCACTAGTTCTGACAGATTTGTTCCATGCACTAATTAGACGGACTGTCCGTGAAGTCCGCCGGACTGACCATCTACATCGCTAGTTTCAAACCACAATTCTTCATTATAAACTAAGTTTGCCATTGTACTGGGTTTACAAATATTTCTCCAATTTATTCAAATGCAGCTTTAATTTCAGAATAGGGAGATCAGAAAGCCTAAATTTCATCTTCCAAGCGCACTCCATTTCACTATATAACCAACGGGCAAAGCAAACGCAACGTTGAGCACATATGCATTATGTGAAATACTAACGCGTTGTATTTTCAGATCCTAAGGAGGTCAAGAGGCGAGGGACAGAGAGTCGTATGCACAAAACAAAGATGATACTTTCAAAGCACCGACGGCAATTGCGGGAGCTTAAAAAACAGTTAACGGCCCCCATCAATGAAGAATACACGTTATGTCATACACAGCCTATTAGACAGTCTGGAGTTACCCAGATACAATACAAACCAACTGAAGGAGGTTATATGTTATATACTTACAACATATATAGAGCACATGTTAGCGATTTTGTAACATATATATATATATGTATGAAAGACTGATTTTAGAGCTGAAATGTATTTATAGGTATGGCTCCAGATGTTCATCTGCCGAATTCTTCACCCAAACATGGGGACATCTATTTGGTGGGAGGTGACGATGAGTCTGAATGGTTGCACAGAAACGACGCATACCAGATGCAGGCAACTTCAAGAGGAATGAGAAGTACCTTAAGGAGTCCACGGCATTGCAAAAGTAACATGATCTGCAATCAGTGTTCGGTCGATAGTGGTCAGATTCAGTTAGTCTGGAGCTCATTCCAGGTGCATAGTTGACCCGAGGTTTCCATGCCATTGCAAATATAAACTGCTCATCCCCGTGTATGACTCAAACCTGTAGTGCTATTAAAATGCTGGAGCTTTCAGCAATGACTTATTAGGGCGATTTGGTACAAGCTCCCAAATGTGCATGGCAAAAATTCACACATAAGATCTCACCTTGCTATTTGCTCGCATTTTCCCTAAATAGTGGTCATGTATATGAACACAGTTTATATGCATTTATAAAATACATTTTAGGTTTTTAACCACATGGGTAAAGTAAATTTCTCTTTAGCTTTAAAAATGTTGTTTTAAACTATATATGTGCTCATTTGGTTCCATGTCTTTTTCACATGATTCCAAGGTAATTAGAAAAGGAATTCAATACTCAATTACTTCCCACGTGGGAGCATGCTTGACTATTCAAATGAGCTTGGCGTACCAGTAATATTTAGTGGCTATATAAGAATGCATGCATACAGAAGTTAATAATACATTACTTATTTATGAAATGGCTAGAAACACCATAGCTTGAGCAATTGATCCCATCCTGATGCTCTGCTCTCTTGCTAAGTTAGTATGTAATTAAGGGAATTTTGTCAAGATCATGACATGTTGTACTTGCAACCTACAGAAACATTGTGCAGCTACCCCCTTTAAGATAATTATACAATTTATTCTATTTTCTCTAGCAACTCCTTTTTATGTTTCCGTTGTCTTCTCTGCAATGTGTTCTTTTGAATCTTACCATTTTTTAGCCCTATCTCATGTCCTGCAGTTTTAGCTGGTGTATTTTTTGGCGCTTCTTTAATCTTTTTCTTAATATAGTTAGATGAAGTTATGTGCAAATGTCCAGTTCACTATGCACAATTACCAGAGATGAGGTTTTTCTTTCAGATGCACCAAGTAGTACGAATATGTAACCAGAGATTTGATGATTGTATCCCTGATTTTATAGTACTTATTTATGATTGCCTTTTAGTTCCTTCATGCAAAGATTTACTTTCGAGTATTCTGGAAGAACGGAAAATGTGTGTTTGACCTTATCGAGCATGCAATACCTTCCCAGCATGGAAACAAGAAGCTAGGGAAGTCTGATCCAGCGCTTGAGTGCATACCCCAGTGCATAATTGTTTGTTGCACCCTACAGAAGTTCACAGACAATTTATGTATTTATGATACTCACAGCCTTATTGATCTGGTTACAACTTACAACTTGCAGATCTAACTTGCCCATAAAATCATTTATATTTCAACCAAATTAAGAAATGGCCTGTTGCAGACATATTTGTTGCAGTTGTGCACATTTTTTTTTCGAGAAGGACGGGGGGGATTACTCCCCACCGGTTGTAACTTTATTACTCTCGAAGGGCCTGGCGGCCAGTCCGTTACAATCAAGCAACAAGCTGTGTGCTAGGGCACAAGAGAAAAACGGGGGGGGGGGGGGGGGGAGAGAGTCATGCATATACATTTACATGGGGGAGATAAGGAAGGACCGTAAGAGGTCAAGAAGGGGCCGATCGTCGGGGTGAAACCGCCACCTCCAAATGGCGATGTCACCACATGCGCGGGAGAAGATCGCTTGCGTCGTGCAAGTGACGCCATTGAAGACATGGTCGTTGCGTGCTTTCCACAAGGTCCATAGGATCGCCGCAACACCCACATGCCAAATGTGAGCGGGAAAGCTAGGGGGAGCCCGAAGGTCCCATATGGAGAAGCCCTCATCTGGGATGGGGATGCCGATCCGAGCCCACACCGCAGCGGCGGCGGGGCAGTCGAAGAAGATGTGCCGCCCGGTCTCCACCGCCCCGCAGGCAGCACAGCGGTCCGAAGGCGCACAGTTCTTGAAGAAGAGGTTGGCACGAGAGCTGAGGCGGTCGATGTCGGCGAGGTAGGCGAAGATCTTCACCTTGGCGGGGAGGCGCGACCCCCAAGCCGTGCAAGCAGAGGCGTCAGGGGAGAGCACGGGAGACAGCATGCGGTATGCCGCCCGCGAGCTGAAGGGCGGGGAGGTAGGCGAGTCGATGGAGCGAGTGTCGTGGCCGCCCTGCAGCTGGATGCCGGCGATGATCCTGGAAACCTCGGCGAGCTGGGACGAAGCAGCGGAAGTCAGCCGAGGTTGGAGGTGCAGCCCCTCGGTGACAGTCGTGGCAACCGAAACATTCGGTCGCAGGCAGTGGGAGAACAAGGCCGGGAACCGGTCGGCGAGGCACGGCCCCGGCAACCACCTGTCCTTCCAGAGGGCGGTGGAGGAACCATCAGCGAGGGCGACCCTGGTGATGGAGCGGTACAACGGGAGGCAATCTGCAACAATTTTGTCAAGAAAAGATGGCGATGCCGAGGCATCCCCAAAATCCTGGGGGGAGTGGCGACGGTACCAATCCTTCCAGGGAAGGCTATCTGGCTGGTGTAGTTTGTGGATGAAGTTGAGCAGCAAGCACCTGTTCTGCCGGTGGAGATCCTTAATGCCGAAACCGCCTTCCTGCTTAGACAACAAAACTTTATCCCAAGCGATTAGACAGCGAGCACCCGAGCAAGAATCCTTGCCGGTCCAGAAAAAAGCGCGGCGCCTTTTATCTATGCTCTCAACCACACCACGTGGAAGCAAGTACGAACACATAAAATAAGTAGCAAGGTTGTTAAGAACTGCATTACACAAAACCAACCGACCACCCGAGGAGAGGAGGAGCGCACGCCAACCAGAGAGGCGTCTATCAAAGGAGAGGATGAGGGGGGCGAAAGCAGAGGCGGGGAGTTTGGTGGGAGAAAGGGGGAGGCCGAGGTAAGGCTGGGGGAAGGATGAGATGGTGCAGCCCATGGTGGCAGCCATAGGGAGGGCTTCCTCAGGGGGGACGTGCATGGGAATGAAGCAGGATTTGTGGAAGTTGATGGCAAGGCCGGTTGCAGAAGCGAAATCGTCAAGGACTTTCTTGAGGTGGGAGATTGCAGCGGAGCTAGCCCGACAAAGGATAAGAGTGTCATCGGCGTACTGGAGCACAGGGCACGGGAGATCTGGGGAGAGGGGGTGACTCAAATCGCCATTAGTCCAGGCGCTGCTGATGAGCCGCTGGAGGACGTCAGCGACAATGATGAAAAGGTATGGGGAGAGGGGGTCGCCTTGTCGAAGGCCGTTACGGCAACGGATCCAGTCTCCGGGGACACCATTAAGAAGGATAGCGGTGTGCCCAGTAGAGAGAATCTGGGCCATCCAATCGCACCACTTTTCGTCGAAACCCCGAGCTTTAAGGATGAGGAGAAGGCTCCCCCAATGGACGGAGTCGAACGCCTTCTTGAAGTCCAGTTTGAGGACAATGGTAGGAGCTTTCCTGATGTGGCAGCAGCGGAGGAGGTCAGCCGCGTAGACGATGTTTTCCGAGATGCGACGCCCAGAAAGGAAACCAGTCTAGTCAGCGTCCACCAAGGAGTGGATAGTGGATTGGAGCCGAGTAGTGAGGACTTTAGTAATAGCTTTCATGATACAGTTTTGCAGAGAGATTGGACGGAAGAGGGAGGGGTGATTGGCGGCATCCGTTTTTGGGAGGAGAACGAGAAAGGCTCTGTTGATCCGAGTAAGGTCAATATCCCCAGCAAAAAAGGAGTCAAAAACCGCAAAGACATCATCAGCGAGAAGGTCCCAAAAGGTCATGAAGAAAGCCGGACCAAAGCCGTCTGGCCCAGGACTGGATAGCTTGTTCATATCGCAAAAGGCATTGCGGATCTCATCCCTGGCAAAAGGGGCACTGAGGCCGCCATGGAGCGAGGCGAGGCTTGGATACAGATCCGCTAGGCTGAAACGCCACACACAAGATGGGACAGAGCCAAGGAGACCCGTGTAATAGTCCTTTAAAATCGCAGCTTTGCCCCCCTTGCGACCACTCCGAGAAGGCCTCTTTCCTCCGTGATCTCGCCACTCACGACCCTGGTGATGCCACCCCGTGGATTATCGCTGGAGATTTCAACCTCACTAGGGATCCCCGCGACCGAAACAATGACAACTTCTCGCAGGCCGAGGCCAGCCTTTTCAACGATTGCATCAATGACCTGGCCCTCATTGAGCTCCCTCTCAAAGACCGTCAGTTCACCTGGTCTAACCGTAGAGAAATTCCCACCCTCATTCGGCTTGATCGGATATTCATCAACCACTCCTGGAATGCCCTTTTCCCCTCCTCCTCCCTCGCTTCTCTCACGCGCGACACATCCGACCACGTCCCTCTTGTGGCCTCCATCTCCACTTCCATTCCTAAACGTGGCTCCTTTCGCTACGAGCCGGCATGGGCCCTCCATGATCATTTCCGCACTTCTATTGCTGCCACATGGGCTGCTGTTAGGCGCTCTGACCCCACCTCCCAGATTGTCTCTCGCCTACGCCTCTGCCGGGCCGCGTGCAAGAAATGGTCTAGACGCTTTCTCCCCCAGCCCCAACGGGAGAATGACTGCCGCATCCTTATAAACCTGCTTGACATTCTGGAAGAACATCGCCCCCTTTCTTTCGTTGAAAACTCCCTTCGCTCCCTCACCATGGACGCCCTTCACCTCTCTGTTAAGGAGAGGTCGGTCTATTGGAAGACCCGCGCAAAAATCAGATACGCTCTCGAGGGAGATGAAAACACCAAGTTTTTTCATGCCTCGGCCACTTGTCGTATGCGGCGCAACGCTATTGCCTCCCTCCTCGTGGACGGGGTTTTGTTGTGCACATTTTGAACCACAATGTTTGAATTATTGCCAATATTTCTTGCAAAAAAAAGAATTATTGCCAATATCATGTGTGTACATGCTACTTTGAATTGAGGATGATCTGTACTCATTCTTAGCATATTTATAATTTGGCATTATTGAAATCTCTACAGATATTAAGTCTTCTATTTTTTATCACGTATTTGTTCCCACCGTGGAGGCAATTTCAGGAGGATTAGCGGCACGGTGCTGGATGCCATTAATTGGACATGGTAAGTCAGAGAAGTGCTTTATACCTGAAGGCAAGAATCTGTAGAGGTAAACCCAGGCAGAACACATCAAGCTGGTGGCCTCCAGCACGTCCAGTATCGAGTTTTGAAGCGTTGGATGTACTGGATGTATTGCCATGGTTTATTGCAGGTTAGTTCTGTTCCAGATAAGAAATTATTCCGAGCCTCTCACTCTTCTCTACGCTTCTGAAAACTGCTCTCTGTTTTTCTGAATTGATGCTCTTTGTTTTCAATTTGAGTGGAATTTTAAAGCAATAAGATATTTTTGAAGTCATTTGCAGTATGATAACAGTTCAATGGTAAGTATTTGAGCTGTGAATGATTCAATGGTAAGTATTTCAATGTGGATACTTTATTTACTTGTGAAACAGTTATGATATAATGTTAGTGCTTAAAGATTGGAGTATCAGAGTTATAGTTTATAATAGCCAATCATGGTCACTGTTCTAAACATATATGCATTACGTCGACCCAAACATCTTATGCCATCTATGAGATTTATCTTACAACAATGGTAGTGTCATACACTTATGTTGTGGAATTCATATCTATGCAGCTATTTGTCCTTATATTGGTTTGGAGGCCATGTGCTAGAAAATCAACCCTCCAGCTAAGAGGAGAGGCTAGAGACAAATGTATTCTGTAGTCAGAATTGGTACTGTCCAGGTTCTGAAAACTCGGTGGAAGCACCATGGCAAGCAGAAGCAGAGACTCTCAAATCCATCTTCATTGACTCACTTTGTCCATCAGCGTAGCATAGCATCTTTGTTATAGTTCGTTACTGGACTTGCTAGGGAGTCGTGTTTGCATGAGAAAGGAGTTGTTTTGTGACCTTTCCTTTTCGGTAGTTTTACGTTTTTTCGAGAAACACAGTTGCAAGCTACAATGTTTGTGCCTCTACGAGTAGACTTGCTGCGTACAATGTGACTGTTGAACGTGTCGATGTATGAACCTCTTACCCATCTCTTTGCAATCGGAGTATAATTGAGCACGGCATCAGGGTCGGGCATCCTGAGTTGGAGGAGTACATGTGGTCTGTCTTCCCAGGAAACGTTAAATTAATTTGGCTTATAGTTACGCAGATGTTGGCTGCTAACACGGAAAGAAATTGATGTGTTATCTGCTAGCACTGATCCACCTTTCTTGAAGAAGAAATAGTAGCAGCAGCGCCTCATGTCCAATCACCGTTTTGTCTCAAGAGGGCAAAGTATGTGAAGCCAAAATGTCCCAAGTTGTACAAGATCTGGTCAAGCTAATCGGGGATAGAATATTTTCTTTCAAGGTGTCGGTTCAGTTATTTTCAGCATGAGTACCTAAACACTTGGATAAGAGATAGTGGCAGCAGCGGCACATGTAGCCATCACCGTTTTGTCTCGAGAGGGCAAAGAAATAAGAATGTGAAGCAAAAAATGCCGCAAGTTGTACAAATTCTGGTCAAGATCACCGGGGATAGATTTTTTTTTCTTTGAAGGTGTCAGTTCAGTTATTTTGGGCATGAGTACCTAAATATTTTATAAGTACATTATTATAGGTGTGACAATTTTGTTATATAGTTGGTTTTTAATTGGATTATAATATTATACTTGCTCCATGATTTGTTGCGGTCTAAAAAACGCTCATCCATTTCCGGCGAACCGTTCCACTCGCGTCGCCTCCTCCTAGCGACCAAGGGGGCAAAACCCTAGCCCCTCCCTGCTGGCCCCTCTCCTGCGTATCTTTCCCTCCTCGCCGCTCCCGGAGGCGCCACCGTCTTTTTTTAAGCGCAGGACGCCGGTGAAGGGGGCGGCGGGAATCCGGCCCTCGGCTCCTTGCGCGGTGAATCTGAGGAGGAACCCCACGCGAGGCTTGCGTTGATGCGGCTGCCGCTCGACGAGCTCGCCTCGACGCGCCACAGGCCAACGTGTCTAGTCGGTGCGGGCGCTGGTGGGGAGTTGCGGCCAGTGACGACCTAGTACGGGGCTTCAGGACGCCGGAGCGATGGCTCCGGGTGGTGGTGGCGTCATCTTCGTGCGGTGAGCGGCGGCTGATACGTCCAATTTGCATCACTATTTTGTATCAAAATTTACTGTTATTCATTGATATATTTCATATTTAGATATGATACTTATGTTATTTCCTTTGCTTTCACATGTTTGATGATCATCGGAAGAGTTGCTGCCGGAGTCAGGATTTCTGCTGGAAAAATGACCATCAAGAGACCATATTTTGAAGATCAGGAAAATTCTAGAAAAATACCCAAAAATTATATTTTTCCAGAAGACTCAGAAAGCCAGAAGGATGAGTCGAGAGGAGCCAGTGGGGCCCCACACGCCAGGGTGGCGCGGCCAGCCCCCTGACCGCGCCAGCCCTGCGTGAGGACGCCCTGGCCCACTTCTGGTCTCGTCCCTCCGCGTACATCATCGTCCCCGAAAACCTAAGTCAAGGGGGGCTCAGAGTTAGACACCGCCGCCTCTGCGGGGCGAAAAACACCAGAGAGAGAAAAGCTCTCCGGCAGGCAGAAATCTGCCGGGGAAATTCCTTCCTGGAGAGGGGAGATCGTCGCCATCGTCATCACCATCGCACCGGACTTCATCGGGATCATCATCTCCATCATCAGCACCTTCATCTCCACCATCACCACGCCATCCCGCTGTAACATCTTGAGTTGGATCTTGTTATATTCATAGGAGAAACTTTCCCGGTGTTGATTACTCTTGTAGTTGATGCTATTGAATGGAACCGTTGAGTTAAGGTTTATGTTCAGATTGTTATTTACCATTATTTCACCTCTGATCATGATCCATATGATGTCTTGTGAGTAGTTCGTTTAGTTCTTGAGGACATGGGAGAAGTCAAGATGTTAGTAGTGAATTATTGTTGAGAAATATTTAATGGTTTGATATTGTTATGGTGCTATTTCACTAGTGGTGTCATGTGAACGTCGACTACATGATACTTCACCATTTATGGGCCTAGTGAGATGCATTGTGTATTTGGCTACCGATTATGGGGTTGCTGGAGTGACAGAAACCTAAACCTCCGTTGAAAAACCATTGCACTAGGAAGCGTAGGATCTTAGAGTTTAAGGTTGTGGTTAGATTTATCTAAATTAATTTCTTGTATTTGCGGATGCTTGCAAGGGGTATAATCACATGTGTGTATTTATCCTAGTAAGGGTAGTGCGCTAGCACAGGTTCACCCCCATAACACCTATCAAACCAATAAAGACTATTGGCTTTATAAAGCGAAAGCTCTTGACAGAAACTCCCGTGTGTCCTCGAGAACGTTTGGTTATTATAAGTACACAACCGGCTTGTCCTTTGCTGAAGAAAGGATTGGGCCACTTGCTGCAATTGTTACTACTGTCTTTTATTTACTCGCACTTTATTTACTCGTATTACCAAATACCCCTGAAAACCTGTTTGCTAGTATTTACAGTGATTCCTTGATCAAAACCGCTCATCAATACCTTCTGCTCCTCGTTGGGTTCAACACTCTTATTTATCGAAAGTACTACGATACACCCCCTATACTTGTGGGTCATCAAGACTATTTTCTGGCGCCGTTGCCGGGGAGTGTAGCGGTATTGAAGAGTGGAATTGGTAAAGGTAACCGTCGCTGTGAGTATCATTTTTATTTTGCCTTTTATTTTTATTTTACTCTGCTATGGAGAACTCTCCATTTGGTTTCCTATTTGGAAACACATCTACTACTACTGCTGTACATGCGGAGGAACCACCACCGCCACAGCCTGCTGAAATTGATCCTTTTAAAATACCTATGAAAATTATTGGGCGTATTATGGATAACTGCTATTCAGGAGATGGAACTGTCCATCCGGGTGATCACTTATTATTTATACATGAATTATGCGAGTTGTTCAGATGTGCAGGTATTTTACCAAGCCAGGTCAAGAAGAAATTATTCTCATTATCATTGAAAGGCAAAGCTGAAGAGTGGTATCGGCTACTCCAAGATGGTCCATCTATGGCATGGGAGGATATTGTACCTCTCTTTTATTCCAAGTTTTATCCTCCAAGTGAAATTCATAAAGACTGTAACCGGATATATAATTTTTGGCCTCATGATGGAGAGAGTATTGCCCAAGCGTGGGGGAGATTGAAGTTACTAATGCTCAAATGCCCCATTCATGAGCTCCCCAGTAATATTGTTATTGATAATTTTTATGCGCGGCTTACTCTTCCTGATAAGGATTATTTGAATGCTTCTTGCTTTGGATCATTTACTCATATGAAAGAAGATGCTAAGTGGAAACTTCTTGACCGTATACAAGAGAATGCTGAAAGTTGGGAAAATGACAAAGGTAGGAAGTTAGGTATAAACTATGATTATGAATGCATTAAATCTTTTATGGGGACCGATGACTTTCATAGTGTTAGCACTGCTTATGGTCTTGATTCTCAAATACTTGCTAATTGTCTTAAGTCTTTTGCCTCTTATCTTGATGTTCCAAAGAAAGATTTGAACAAATATCATGCGCCTTATAAAGATTCTATTAGTCATATTCCTGCTGTAGCTACTGAAGTTTGTACTGTTGATAGTATTGTGCCTGAACCTTATTTTGAGAAGACACCTTTCCCTGCTAAGGTAAAGAAGTATTATACTTTGGTAAGTGTGTCTAATAAAAGTACTAAGAAAGCTGCAGAACCTGATGAGCAAATTACTATTAAGTCTCCTGTAGCTATATTGAAGGATCTTGTTACTAAAGATGTGGGGGATGAATACATTCTTTTTTGTGAAGATGCTTCTAACATTCTCTCACATCCTAAAAAGCATAGGAAAATAAGTGTTCCCGTTATTTCTGTCAGGATTGGAGATCATTGCTATTATGGTCTATGTGATATTGGTGCTAGTGCAAGTGCTATTCCTTTAGAGCTTTACAAAGAAATCATGCACGAGATTGGCGCTTGTGAACTTGAAGATATTGATGTGGTTGTTCAGCTTGCTAATAGAGAGACTGTGTGGCCTCTCGGTATTGTTCGAGATGTGGAAGTCTTTTGTGGTAAGACTAAATACCCTACTGATTTTCTAGTACTTGGTAAGGAGGCTAGTAAAACTTGTCCTATTATTTTTGGTAGACCATTTTTGAACACTTGTGGCGCCGTGATAGATTGTAAGAAGGAGAAATTTTTTACTAAGTTTAATGGAGAGTCTTATGAGTTTAATTTTTCCAAGTTTGCTAAGACTTCTTATGAAAATGAAACGCCTAATGAAATTTTTTGAGTTGAACAGCTTGCTTCTATTGCTCTTGCTCCTAACAATGCCTTGCAACAATTCATGGAAGATCACAAAAGTGATGTTTTTAGCAAGGAAAGAGAAGAGATTGATGACATTCTTCTTCGTCAACAATCGTTACTCAAACATAATCTACCTGTGGAGGATCTTGGTACCACTTTGCCGCCTAAAGAAGATCCTGTGTTTGAATTAAAGCCTTTGCCTGATAATCTTAAATATGCTTATATTGATGGTAAGAAAATATATCCTGTTATTATTAGTTCTAAACTTTCAGGGAAGGAAGAAGAAAGATTATTGGAGATATTGAGGAAACACCGAGGAGCTATGGGATATACTCTGGATGATTTAAAAGGGATTTCTCCCACTTTATGTCAGCATGCCATTAATATGGAGAAAGATGCGAAGCCAGTCATGGAGCATCAACGCCGCCTAATTCCTAAGATGAAGGATGTGGTAAGAAATGAGGTATTAAAACTCCTTGATGCTGGTATCATTTATCCTATTGCTGATAGTAGATGGGTTAGTCCTGTTCATTGTGTTCCTAAGAAAGGAGGTATGACTATTGTGCCTAATGAGAATAACGAGCTTATTCCTCAAAGGGTAGTAGTTGGTTATAGAATGTGCATTGATTATAGGAAGGTAAACAAAGTTACTAAGAAAGATCATTACCCTTTACCGTTTATAGATCAAATGCTAGAAAGGTTGTCTAAGAAGACTCATTTTTGTTTCCTTGATGGTTATTCTGGTTTCTCTCAAATTGCTGTTAAGAAGGATGATCAAGAGAAAACCACTTTTACTTGCCCTTATGGAACTTATGCTTATAGACGTATGCCGTTTGGTTTATGCAATGCTCCTGCTACTTTTCAAAGATGCATGTCTGCTATTTTTCATGGCTTTTGTGAAGAAATTGTGGAGGTCTTCATGGATGATTTCTCTGTCTATGGAACTTCTTTTGATAATTGTTTGCACAACCTTGATAAAGTTTTGCAGAGGTGCAAAGAAACTAACCTTGTTCTTAATTGGGAGAAATGCCACTTTATGGTGAATGAAGGAATTGTCCTTGGACATAAAATTTCTGAAAGAGGTATTAAAGTTGACAGAGCAAAAGTGGAGGCAATTGAGAAAATGCCTTATCCAAGAGATGTTAAAGGTATTCGTAGTATTTTTGGTCATGCTGGTTTCTATAGGAGGTTTATTAAAGATTTCTCTAAGATTTCAAAGTCTCTTACCAATCTTCTTCAAAAGGATGTACCATTTGTCTTTGATGATGATTGTAAGGAAGCTTTTGAAACTCTTAAGAAGGCTTTAACTACTGCTCCTATTGTTCAACCACCTGATTGGAATTTACCTTTTGAAATTATGTGTGATGCTAGTGATTTTGCTATTGGTGCTGTTCTTGGACAGCGCATAGATAACAAGTTGAATGTTATTCATTATGCTAGTAAGACTCTTGATGCTGCTCAGAAGAATTATGCTACTACTGAGAAAGAGTTTCTTGCTGTTGTTTTTGCATGTGATAAGTTTAGATCTTACATTGTTGATTCTAAAGTAACTATTCATACTGATCACGCAGCTATTAGATATCTTATGACTAAGAAGGATGCTAAGCCTAGGCTTATTAGATGGGTGTTGCTTTTACAAGAGTTTGATTTGCATATCATAGATAGGAAAGGTGCTGAAAATCCTGTGGCTGACAACTTGTCTAGATTGGAAAACATTTCTTTTGATCCTATTCCTGTTAATATTAGTTTTCCAAATGAACAGTTGGTTGCAATAAATATAACTTCGCAAGACCTTCCTTGGTATGCTGATTATGCTAACTTTATTGTTTCCAAGTATTTGCCTCCAACCTTTACAGCTCAGCAAAGAAGAAAATTCTTTTATGATTTGAGGCATTATTTTTGGGATGACCCACATCTATATAAAGAAGGAGTTAATTGTATTATGAGAAGATGTGTACCAGAATATGAGCAACAAGAGATATTAAGGAAATGCCATAGCAGTGCCTATGGAGGGCATCATGCTGGAGATAGAACCGCACAAAAGGTTCTACAGTCAGGTTTTTATTGGCCAACCCTCTTTAAAGATGCCAGAAGGTATGTTTTATCTTGCGATGAATGTCAAAGGGTTGGTAATATTTCTAGACGCAATGAGATGCCTATGAATTACACTCTTGTTATTGAACTGTTTGATTGTTGGGGATTTGACTTTATGGGTCCTTTTCCTCCTTCAAAAGGCTATACCCATATACTTGTTGTTGTTGATTATGTTACTAAATGGGTAGAAGCCATACCTACAAAGAGCGCCGATGGTGAGACCTCGTTGAAAATGCTTAAGGATGTTATTTTTCCTAGGTTCGGAGTGCCTAGATATCTTATGACTGGCGGAGGTTCTCATTTTATTCACGATGGTTTTAGAAAAACTCTTGCTAAATATGATGTCAATCATAGAATTTCTTCTGCTTATCATCCCCAAACTAGTGGGCAGGTGGAGCTTTCAAATAGGGAGATCAAGTCTATCTTGCAGAAGATTGTCAATAGATCTAGGAAAAATTGTGCTAGTAAGTTAAACGACGCTTTATGGGCTTATAGAACTGCTTATAAGAATCCCATGGGTATGTCTCCTTATAAGATGGTTTACGGAAAAGCGTCTCACTTGCCCTTAGAATTAGAACACAAAGCTTTTTGGGCAGTGAGAGAGCTTAACAGAGATTTTAAACTAGCCGGTAAGAAAAGGTTGTCAGATTTGAGTTCTCTAGATGAGTGGAGAAACGAAGCGTATGAGAATGCCAGACTTTTCAAAGAGAAAGTCAAGCAATGGCATGATAAGAGAATTCTTAAGAGAGAGTTTCATGTTGGTGAGAAAGTTCTATTGTATAGGTCTCGTCTCAGATTTTTTACAGGAAAATTACTTTCAAAATGGGAAGGACCATATGTTATTGTGGAAGTGTACCTCTCAGGTGCTATTAAGATCGCTTCATTGAAAGATGAGTCTACACAAGTGGTGAATGGGCAAAGACACAAGCATTATATTTCTGGAGATTCTTATAATGAAGATGTTGATGTTATTGAAACAGTTTCTCTGGAAGAATTCATCCAAGACAAATTGCAGGTACTGATACGTCTCCAACGTATCTATAATTTTTGATGCTCCATGCTTGTTTTTACACCATTTGCCCAATGTTTCGTTACACTTCGTGGCATTTTTATGCGATTTCCGGAACTAACCTATTGACAAGTTGCCACAGTGTCAGTTCCCTGTTTTCTGCTGTTTTTGTGTTTCAGAGTGATACACAGGAAATATTCTCGGAATTGGACGAAACAAGTTCATGAAGTCTTATTTTACCCGGGAGCATCCAGACATCCAAAAGAGAACTGGAGAGGGGCCAGGGCCTGCCCTCACACTAGGGTGGCGCGGCCCAGGCCCTGGCCGCGCCACCCATGTGTGAGGAGCCCCTGGCTGCCCTCTCATGACGCCCCTTCGCCTATATAAAGCCTCGGGACGGAAAACCCTAGGGGATTCGGCAATTTTCCAGAAACAGTTCCGCAGCTCCGCCGCCGCCACCGACAAATTTTGGGGGACAGAAGTCTCTGTTCCGGCACCCTGCCAGGACGGGGAAGTGCCCCCGGAGCCATCTCCATCGGTCTCCATCGCCGTCTCCACCGTCTCCATCGACCTCACCGCCATCTCCATCAATCTTGCTGTCTCCTATGATGAGGAGGGAGTAGTTCATCCCCGGGGCTGAGGGCTCTACCGGTAGCTATGTGGTTCACCTCTCTCTCCCATGATGTGATCTTTATGTGATCATGAGCTTTGTATCATGTTGAACAAGTAGATGTTATTATTCAGATATTATGCTACATTGCTACTCCTATGCTTAATTATTATAGTGTACTCTAGTGATGTTATTAAAGTAATCTATTCCTCCTGCCATGGTGTAACGGTGACAGTGCGTGCATCGTGGTGGTACTTGGTTTAGGCTATGATCGTGATCTCTTGTGGATTATGAGAGTAATTATTACTATGATAGTATTGAGTGATCTATTCCTCCTTTCATGGTGTAAAGTTGACAGTGTTTGCACCATGTTAGTACTTGGTCTAAGTCGCAATGATTTCTATCTTGAATTGTGATCTGATTTGGATGTCTCTATGAGTGGTGTTTGTCAAGTACTTGATGAACTTTAAGGGGTGCTTCTGTAGCCACTACACAATGATTAGTGTTATTCAATAGGAGAGTAATTCAGAGTACCATAGTGGAGAGAAGTTATCTATTTGTTCATTCATGTTATATTGTTGGGAGTGTGAAAGGACATATTCTTTGCCTTCAGTTTTTGGGTGTTTGATCACAATACAAGGAATTTAACCTTGCGCTGAGCTTTGCAGGAATTCTACAGGTATTGCACAAGACTGATGGTGAAGAAGAGTGAGAATGGGGACTGCTGTAGAAAGGCTCGAAATCACCCAAAGGAGAGAAAACTGCTGGGCCGGAAATTCTGTTTCAGGTTTGGAAATTCCGCCCCAGGGCCGGAATTTCCGCCCCTGAAGAAAATTTCCGGGGGCCGGAAATTTCATAATTTCCGGCCCTTCGAAATATGGCTAAGTCCCTTACGAAGCCGGGTGGTGCACCGTGCAGTAAGGGGGCCGGAAATTCTGGATTGGCAGAATTTCCGGGGGCCGGAAATTTCAGAATTTCCGGCCCCCCGAAATTTCGGCTAAGTCCTCTCCTAAAGGCCGTGGTGCATCTTGCAGATAAGGGCCAGAAATTCTGGAAACACAGAATTTCCGGGGGCCTGAATTTCCGCCCCCAGGCCGGAATTTCTGCCCCCCGTGATTTTTCACTAAGTCCTTTTATCTCAAGTTGTGGTGCGACGTTCAGGAGAGGGCCGGAATTTCTGGCCGGAAATTCCTTTTTGGAATTTCCGGGGGGGCGGAATTTCCGCCCCCGAGCCGGAATTTCCGCCCTTTCTGGACCCCGGAATTTCCGCCCCAGGGCCGGAATTTCCGGGGTAAGTTCACTCCAACGGCCACATTTCGAGCCAGCCTATAAATAGTCGTCCCCTACCTCAGATCTGGTTACCTCGTCCACACTCTCTCTCCTCCATTGGTGCTGAGCTTCAACTTCGTAGATCTCCTTCCCTAGCCAACCAAATCCTCCAAGACTTGGTAGATTGGGAGAGGATCCATAGATCTACAACCTCACCGAAGTACTTAGTGATTGCTTCACCCCTCCTCCGTGGACCTTGCCTTAGGCAAGAGAGGTCACCTCAAAGCTTCCTCCGTGTAAAAGCTTTGTGGTTGTTCTTGTTGGGAGCCTCCAATTGAGTTGTGGAGTTGTGCCCCAACCTCCGTGTAAGGGTTTCGGTCGGTACCCCCACTACCACCGCTTAGTGGAAACGAGTTAGCCTCCGTGGCTTGCTCACCGGAGAACAAGGTGAGCCTCCGTGGCGTTGGTGGACTCCGTGTCGCCACACCTCTCCAACGTAGACGTACTTCCCCTCAGAAGGAAGGAACTACGGGAATACATCCTTGTGTCTCCGGCTTCCGCTTTACGGTTCTTTCTTACCCTTCTTGCATCGTGTTTACTCATGTTACTCTCGTTCTCTTGCTTGCTTGTCACATAGGAAATTCACCTAGTTGCACATCTAGAGAATTTCGTTTGTTCCAAGCCTTAAAATTGAAAAAGGTAAAATTTTGTGTAGCGCCTATTCACCCCCCCCCCTCTAGTCGCCCGTGAGATCCATTTCAATTGGTATCAGAGCCTAGTGCTCTTGATTGGGCTTAACCGCCTAAGAGATCATGGGCGATGAGGAGCCCGCCACTAAGGCGGATTTTAATAACATAATGACTCGCATGGATGCTATGATGGCAGCCATGGAAAGCCAAAAATCTCAACTTGATGCTCTCACTAGTGGAACATCAAGTACCACTCCACCAACTCCGGTTGACACCTCGGGTAAGGATAAGCCATCCTTAAGCGAGGAAGATCCGGAGAAGGATGGGAATGAGAACAATGAGGATCCCCCCAAGAAAGATGACACCTCTCGGGGACATAGCACGGAGGTTCCACATCCTACAAGCTATGTCTCCGGAAGGCACCTTCAAATGCCACACCTTGCCTCATGCGGCCCACCGCCACAACTTGATGCTTCTAGCTTTGCCAATTGGCAAGATAACATGCGCTCTCACATAAATTTCGTGTCTATTGAGCTTTGGAGGATCATTGAGCAGGGTTATCATCCAACTTCCAAGGACCTGACTAACTTGCTACCTTGGGAGCAAATCGACAAGCAGCTCAATGCCTCCGCCTTGCATCTCATTCACATGTCTCTCTCCGAGAAGGACAAGGCGTTCGTCCGCAACATCTCTTCCGCCAAGGAAGCTTGGGATGCTCTCACCAACCTCTTCATCGGCAATGAGAGCATTCAAGAGTCTAAGTTTGATGAGGCATCTAATGAAGCGGACAACTTCGCTATGCTTGATGGTGAATCTCCTGAAGAACTCCATCGTCGTCTCTCGGCACTCCAAGTGAAGCTTGTCGACCTCGGCTCCACTCAATGTGATGGAAGATGGATGAAGAGGAAATTTGTTCAAGCTCTCTTGCCCTTCTTCAAGGATACTATGAACTCAATCAAGGGAGATGCTAACTTTAGGAAGATGACCGCTCATGACATCTTGCAAGAGATTGTGGCAAGGAAGATCTCCGAGAAGAATGCGGATGATGCTCTAGCTCGTGCACGTGGTGTGCGTGCACCCAACCTTGCTTTGAAGGCAAAAGTCTCGCTTTATGAAGAAGCAAGTTTGATGGATGAGGAAGAGTCAATGTGTGGAAGTCCCGAAGATATGAAGTATGCTCATGCCGAACACATGGCTCTTGCTCAACGGGCTTTCATGAAGAAGTGGAAGTCATCAAGTCCCTCCAAACCTAAGGCCACAAGTAGAGTGAGAACATGCTACAATTGTGGGAATCAACACCACTTCATCGCGGATTGTCCCTATGAAAGAGTGGAAGATCACAATGGAAGACTCATTCGCAAGGAGATGAAGGCCAAGTCTTACCCTCCTAGGAACTTTGATAAGAAGAAAGCCGTTCCAATACATGCCTTGACGACTCAAGAAGAATACCCATCCGGTGATGATGCAAGTGATGATGAAGAAGTAGGAAAGGCCGCCATCGCCATCGCCAAGCTTATCCCCTCACCATCCCTCTTCGCTTACGCAAACGAGTCCAAGCGCTCCAACTCCAAGGGAACATGTCTAATGGCTCACGCTACAAAGGTATCTCCAACTTTCACACCCATCATACCTAGAAGCTTATCTTTGATGGATTGTGTTGATACTAGTAGTGATAAGGATGAGCCTAATGAGTTTGACACCTTCATGTCAACCTTGCATGGGGAGACCAAAGCTCAATTTGAGATTCTCCTAAATCAATATAATGAGTCTCTCCAACTTAATGATAAAAATGAGGAACGCATCTTTGAACTAGAAGGGCATGCTCGTGAGTATGCCGATGAAATTGCAACCCTCAACCAATCTCTTGAGGTTGAGCAAGATCTAAGGATGGCACTTGAGGCATCCAAGTTAGGTCTTGAAGAATCCTATAACTTGGACATTGCTAGGCTTAAGAATGATCGTGATATTGCTCAATCAGTTGCTAATGAACTTAGGTTGCAAAATGAGAAATTAAATCTTATGATTGCTAAAGAAGCAACCAAGTTATCTTCTAGCACCTTTGTTGCAAGTTCTTGTTACTCTAACCCTCTTTATGAGAAAGATGCTTCCAAAGGTGACACAAGGCTTGATGAGCTTTTGAGTGCTCAAAAGCAACATGGTGACAAGACCGGGCTTGGTTTCACTCCCAAGTCCAACAAGAAGAGGAACAAGAATAAGAGCAAGAAGAAGAACAACAAGAAGACGCAATTTCTTGTGCCCTCTCCTCCTCCTAAGAAGCACATCCCATTTGACATATGCTTTGACGAGGATGGCAATGTTTATGAGGAGGAGGGGGAGCTCGTGAGGGAAGTGGTTGGGAATGCCAAGAGGGCAATGCCCAGTCATAACGACTTTGCAGGAAAATATAACCCCTCTTATGTACTTCGCCGTGCTTATGATGGACATGTTTATGCTAAATTTGTTGGCTCACCTAATGAACGCATTGCTTGGTCTATTTGGGTTCCTAAGACCCTTGTCACTAACAAAAGAGGACCCATTGAAAAATGGGTACCTAAAAACAAAGCTTGACTTTTGTAGGGCTTTGCTTCCGGTGCGGGACAATGGATAATTGATAGCGGTGCTACCAATCATATGTTCGGAAGCAAAGAGTTGGTGAAGGAGCTTCGCACCGGTTCATCTAGTGCGGGCTACGTCACCTATGGAGATTCCTCAAGGTCAAAGGTATTGGGTCTTGGTAAAGTTGTTATATCTCAAGATGTTACCGTGGAGAATGTCATGCTCGTTGAGTCTCTCTCTTACAATTTACTTTCCGTGGCTCAACTTGCCGATATGGGCTTTGCAACCTTCTTTGATGTTGGGATTGTGGTTCTTTTGTGGAGCAAGTCTCTTAAAGTAGCCTTTGTTGGACATGTTGAAAACGGCTTATATGTGATTGACTTCTCGGAGAAGGTCACTAAAGCCGCAACTTGTCTAATGGCTAAAGTTGACGTGGGATGGCTATGGCATCGCCGGCTAGGCCACGTCAATATGAGAACTTTGCAAAGACTCCACAAAGGTAACCACATCCTAGGCCTAACCGATCTAACCTTTACCAAAGATCGTGTGTGTAGAGCTTGCATTGAAGAAAAGATGCATGAACTTCCTCATCCTAGCAAGACGATCATTTCCTCTAAGAGGGTCTTGGAGCTTCTTCACATGGACCTCTTTGGCCCTCCATCTCATGCAAGTCTAGGAGGGAAGAAGTATTGCTTGGTGATTGTTGATGACTACTCAAGATATACTTGGGTCTACTTCTTCAAGCACAAATACGAGACCCAACAAACCGTCATGGACTTCATCAAGGAAGTGGAGCGTCAATATGGCCAAGATATCTTGATGATTCGGAGTGATAATGGGACGGAGTTCAAGAACTACACCGTCAATGAATTCTTGAGTGATGAGGGAATTCAACATCAATACTCCTCTCCCTACACTCCACAACAAAATGGTGTAGCCGAGCGGAAGAACCGGACCTTGATGGACATGGCAAGGACAATGTTAGCGGAGTTTAAGTCTCCGTATAACTTTTGGGCCGAAGCCATCAATACCGCTTGTCATGCTTCCAACCGGCTATATCTTCGCAAGGGCTTGAACAAGACTCCTTATGAGATCCTCACCGGCAACAAGCCTAACATCAAATACTTTCGAGTATTCGGTTGTAAGTGCTTCTATCTTAGAAAGGGTGTTCATTTGTCCAAGTTTGATTCTAAAGCTCTTGAGGGTATCTTTGTTGGTTATGCCGCCGAATCTCATGCTTTTAGAATCTTTGACAAAGAGTCCGCTCGTGTTGTTGAAGTTTCTAACGTGAGATTCGACGAGAATGACGGCTCCCGTGTGGAGCAAAGTGGTGTTTGTGATGTAGGTGACGAAATACCTCCTCAAGCCATAAGAAGAATGGGTGTGGGTCATCTCATACCCATTGAGGGACACCTTTTGGCGGAAGGAGAAGGACTATGCTCTACTCAAGTGGAGCCTTCATCTTCACAAGCTCCACAAGCTTCACAAGGACCGATTGATGCTAACCAAAGACAAGCATTAGACCCTCATTCAAGCGAGCAAGGCCAAGATCAAGACCAAGAGGACAATGGTGATTCCTCACCAATGGTAGATCAAGGCCAAGCTCAAGATGTTGAGCATGCTCATGATGTTGATCAAGCTCAAGTTGAAGGTCAAGGTGAGGACCAAAATAGTGGTGATGACCAAGTGGCTTCTCAAGAGTCTTTTGAAGAAGCTCAAGCTCGCCGTGCAAGGAAAGTGGAAGAAGCTCTTCGCAAAGGGAGTCATACCTTGGATAGTGTGATTGGGAGTGTGAGAAAAGGGGTTTCCACAAGGAGACAATTAGCCAACTTTAGCATCCATCATGCCTTCGTCTCTTGTGTGGAACCTCAAAAGGTGTTTGAGGCTCTTGAAGACCCGGATTGGGTGGAAGCCATGCACGAAGAACTCAACAACTTCAAGCGCAATGAAGTTTGGACTTTGGTGGAGAAGCCCAAGGAGTGCCGCAATGTCATTGGAACCAAGTGGGTGTTCAAGAACAAACAAGATGCCAATGGGATTGTCGTGAGGAACAAGGCTCGGTTGGTTGCTCAAGGATACTCTCAAGTGGAAGGAATCGACTATGGGGAGACCTACGCTCCCATGGCTCGTCTCGAGTCAATCTGTATCCTTCTTGCTTATGCTTCTCACTTCAACTTTAAGTTATATCAAATGGATGTGAAGAGTGCCTTTCTAAACGGTCCTCTACATGAATTGGTGTATGTGAAGCAACCCCCGGGGTTTGAGGATCCCCATTTCCCGACCCATGTCTACAAACTCAATAAGGCGCTTTATGGTCTTAAACAAGCCCCACGCGCTTGGTACGAGCACCTTAAGGAGTTGTTGTTAGACCGTGGGTTTGAAATCGGGCTCATCGACCCAACTCTTTTTACTAAGAAAGTCAACGGGGAGCTTTTCATATGCCAAATCTATGTAGACGATATTATTTTTGGCTCTTCTAACAAGCTCTTCAATGATGAATTTGCAAAGCTAATGACAGACAAATTCGAGATGTCCATGATGGGAGAGTTGAAATTCTTTCTTGGCTTTGAGATTCGGCAATTGCGAGGAGGGACGTTCATCAATCAAGCCAAGTACATCCAAGACATGCTCAAGAAATTCAACATGGATTCCGGAGTTAAGGGAGCTAAAACCCCCATGCCAACAAAGGTTACTCTTGATCTCGATCCTAGTGGTAAGGAAGTGGATCAAAAGCTTTACCGTTCGATGATTGGCTCGCTTCTTTACCTTTGCGCATCTAGACCCGATATCATGCTTAGTGTGGGAATTTGTGCACGTTATCAAGCCGCCCCAAAGGAAAGCCATTTAGTGGCCGTGAAAAGAATCTTTCGATATTTGATTCATACTCCAACCTTCGGCCTTTGGTACCCGAAGGGATCAAGCTTCGAGCTTGTTGGGTACACGGACTCGGATTGGGCGGGAGACAAAGTGGACAGGAAGTCAACTTCCGGGACTTGCCAACTTCTTGGTAGGTCCTTGGTGAGTTGGTCCTCCAAGAAGCAAAATTGTGTGTCTCTCTCCACCGCCGAAGCCGAGTACGTGTCCGCGGCAAGTGGTTGTGCTCAACTCCTTTGGATGCAGCAAACGTTGAAGGACTATGGAGTTCATTGCGACAAGGTTCCACTCTTATGCGACAACGAGAGTGCCATCAAGATCGCTCATAATCCAGTTCAACACAACAAGACGAAGCACATTGAGATCCGGCATCACTTCATCCAGGACCACGTCAATCGAGGTGATATTAACTTGTCTTATGTAGGTACAAATGATCAACTCGCCGACATCTTCACGAAGCCCCTTGATGAAGCAAGATTCCGAGAGTTGAGGCATGAATTGAATATCATTGATTCTTGCAATGTGGCTTGTTAGTGTGCACTCATTCCCATACGATAGCACGTGTTCTACTCTAGATGTGGGCATGGACATAGGGGGAGTGCGGTCCTAATTCATTGGGCTATCCCTCCCCCCATTATGCCGATAGTAATGCAATCATTCTCTTAATATCATTTTGTGATATATGAGCTTCAATGATGAGTATTGGTTATGAACCCAAGATATATCTTCGCGGTTTAATGCCAAAACACTCATATATGGTGGCTTCGGCCACCGACCTCTTCTTTTGAAGAGTCTATTCCTTGAAAATCTTTTGAAGTTCTCTTGATATGGGAAGGGACTTTGAGTTTGGTCTTTTCGATGATTTCTTGCCTTTTTGCAACCTCAAGTCCCGAGAACCACTCCGTGTTTGTTTTCTAGCCTATGCCCTCTCTATCTCTAAAACCTCCATCTAACACACAAGTCAACTTCTTGTTTTATCTTGGTTCTTGATGAGATGGCCGGATTTTCCGTGTTTAAGTGTTAGAATCTTCCCAATGGGTGGAAACCCTTATTTCCGTAGCAAATTTTTATGCCCCCATATACTCCTCCGAAGTGGTGCACTTTGCAGGAAGGGGGCCGGAAATTTGCCCCGGAAATTTGGGCGGAAACGTTAAATTTCCGCCCCCCCCCGGAAATTCTACTACTTACCCCGGAAATTCCGGGGGCCGGAAATTCCGCCCCTAGGGCCGGAATTTCCGCCCCTGCGGTTAGTCTATATAAAGGAGGGGGCCGGGGTGGAGTTACCCCTTGGTACCTCTTTTCACCCCCGACCCCCCATACCCCAAACCGCCGCCGCCGCCTCATCAAGACCCTCTCCGGCGACTCCCTAGCCGCCGAATTCTCCAGATTTTGCCGGTCCTTGCTCCTCTCGGCGTGGGGGCTCTCCTCCTCCACGCGGTTTTCGCCATGGACAGCGGTATTGCCCCAATTCTCTCTTTCTCTAGGTGCCTTTGCCCTAGATCTAGATTCGTTTGGGTTGATCCGTTTTCCATTGAAAGGAGCATGTTTAGAGGTAGTTTTTCCGTCTAGTGAACCTAGCATTGAACTTAGTTGGTGCCGATCCTTTTTCTAGAGTTTTTTGTATCTTTGTTGTGGTGTTCTCATCAGGGGCCGGACTTTCCGCCCCTGGGGCCGGAAATTCCGGGGTGGGCCGGAAATTCCGTCCTTTGGACCGGAATTTCCGCCCCCCCACCGGAATTTCCGCCCCCAGACCGGAATTTCCGCCCCCATGCTGAGAATAATACAACTAAGATATGTCATCTCTAAATTGTTTCTGCCCTACTAGTTCCCTTCTATGTTCTCACTAGCTATCTTATCGACTTGTGTGTTCTTATCTCCGTGCTTTTTCCTCCTACTATCATTCACAGGTGGCTCTAGTTCTCGTCCTAAGCGTGATCAGCGCGGCCGTTCTGCTGTTCGCAAGCGGAACCTTCGGTGTGCTGATGAGGGCACTTTTGAAGAAGAATTTGTTTCTCAGCAAGCTGAACAGGAGGCTGCTCAGGAGGCAGCAAGGGAGAAGGAAGCTAGGGCAGCTCGTAACCCCTCACGGGTTCCTCGTGTGAACTATGAGACAATGAGCTCAGTGGAGTACAGTGCTTTGAGGCAGTTGGACTGGTTTTCTGAGGCAAGAGATGAAGAACTTGAAGATACTCGTTTCTGGTGTGCTGCTCAGAAAGGTATTTATGAAGATATCTATCGCCCTATGTCTCAGCGGGTGTGTTACATGCATGTTCTAGACCGCACTCATCTCAGGAAGAAGGCTGAATACTTTGGTGATGCTCTGGGAATCATGAAGAGGCTTGGTCTGTTTCCTCTTATGGATATTCAGTGTCCCTACAATGAGAAGATCATACAGCAGTTCTTTGCCACTCTCGCTTTTAAGGGGAATGAAGCTCTCTCTTTCAGATGGATGTGTGGAGATACCATGCGGGAATCAGATTTCTATGAGTTTGCTCAGATTCTGAATTATGATTTTCAGGGGTATAGTGTGCCTGTTGGTCACCGTGTGCATCTGCATGGTGTTCAGCCGGATAAGAATCGCTTGGCTCCCCTCTACTCTTCCAAGGGTCAGATTGGCACTATCAAGGGTTTGCTTCCTCTGTACAACATTCTTCTTCGCATGTTCAGGGAGAGCATCTCTCCCTCTGGAGGTAATCGGGATGCTATTCGTGCTGCCCTTGTTGAGCTCATGTATCTCTCTTATCGCTGCTTTATGAGTACCGACCCAAATGAAGACTTCAAGCTGGATGTGATGCACTATATCTTCAATGAAATGCATGATGCTATGGTCTCCAAGCGAACTCCTCCCTATGCACCATACATTATGCTCCTCATTCTTCAGAAGGCTCAAGACATGGATTTCTCCAAGGGGAACTCAGAACACAAGCTCAAGAGGATGAATGTGATCAAACCAGTTGAAGAGCGGGAAGCAGTCAAAGGGAGAGGGAAGAAGCCAGTTCCTACAGGTGGTGATGTTGAGATGGGCGACTCAAGCTCTCGTTTGCGCAAGACTTCCTCTGCCCGTCCATCTCGCAACAAGAAGCTTTCCCTATGGCAACGCACTCTCTTGTGCATCAACGTTGCTATCCACAAGGAGAACTACTCTGCCTATGAAGAGAGAAGGGATATCATTCACAATCAGCAGGTTCTTTCTCGCGAGGTTCAGCTTCTTCAGGATCCCTCCCTTCAGCTCTCTCCAGTTCCTGCTCCTAAGTACATTCCGTATGAGAGGTGGCAAGATGACAACGGCGTCGATTGGGCTGAAGTGGAGGCTCTCTCCAAGGTTGGCAGTGATGAAGAGTTCTCCGGGAGCGATGAGGATGACGAAGACGCTGCTGATGATGATGAGGACGAGTTCGATGATGAGTGATCTTCGTTTGGGGATTATCATCGCTCTTCTCCCTTTTTGGTGTCTCGATGCCAAAGGGGGAGAAGTAGTTCTATTAGGATTTGCTTGGGTTGGTTTGGGCTGTTTATTTGCCTTATTTGCTTCGTGAACTGTTCGTGGTTTATTTGTGTGGAACTTTGGTTCTATTATTGTAATAGACTAGTCGTACTCTACTTTGTGTTCCTCGTGCAAATTGATCTTATTGTCTTGCTTATACCTTGCACTTGTTTAGGGGGAGCACTTGTTCTTGCTCTCTATTGCAAATCCGTGTATTGTCATCAAACACCAAAAAGGGGGAGATTGAAAGGACATATTCTTTGCCTTTAGTTTTTGGGTGTTTGATCACAATACAAGGAATTTAACCTTGCGCTGAGCTTTGCAGGAATTCTACAGGTATTGCACAAGACTGATAGTGAAGAAGAGTGAGAATGGGGACTGCTGTAGAAAGGCTCGAAATCACCCAAAGGAGAGAAAACTGCTGGGCCGGAAATTCTGTTTCAGGGCCAGAAATTCCGCCCCAGGGCCGGAATTTCCGCCCCTGAAGAAAATTTCCGGGGGGCGGAAATTTCATAATTTCCGGCCCTTCGAAATATGGCTAAGTCCCTTACGAAGCCGGGTGGTGCACCGTGCAGTAAGGGGGCCAGAAATTCTGGATTGGCAGAATTTCCGGGGACCGGAAATTTCAGAATTTCCGGCCCCCCGAAATTTCGGCTAAGTCCTCTCCTAAAGGCCGTGGTGCATCTTGCAGATAAGGGCCGGAAATTCTGGAAACACAGAATTTCCGGGGGCCAGAATTTTCGCCCCCAGGCCGGAATTTCCGCCCCCCGTGATTTTTCACTAAGTCCTTTTATCTCAAGTTGTGGTGCGACGTTCAGGAGAGGGCCGGAATTTCTGGCCGGAAATTCCTTTTTGGAATTTCCGGGGGGCCGGAATTTCCGCCCCCGGGCCGGAATTTCCGCCCTTTCTGGACCCCGGAATTTCCGCCCCAGGGCCGGAATTTCCGGGGTAAGTTCACTCCAACGGCCACATTTCGAGCCAGCCTATAAATAGTCGTCCCCTACCTCAGATCTGGTTACCTCGTCCACACTCTCTCTCCTCCATTGGTGCTGAGCTTCAACTTCATAGATCTCCTTCCCTAGCCAACCAAATCCTCCAAGACTTGGTAGATTGGGAGAGGATCCATAGATCTACAACCTCACCGAAGTACTTAGTGATTGCTTCACCCCTCCTCCGTGGACCTTGCCTTAGGCAAGAGAGGTCACCTCAAAGCTTCCTCCGTGTAAAAGCTTTGTGGTTGTTCTTGTTGGGAGCCTCCAATTGAGTTGTGGAGTTGTGCCCCAACCTCCGTGTAAGGGTTTCGGTCGGTACCCCCACTACCACCGCTTAGTGGAAACGAGTTAGCCTCCGTGGCTTGCTCACCGGAGAACAAGGTGAGCCTCCGTGGCGTTGGTGGACTCCGTGTCGCCACACCTCTCCAACGTAGACGTACTTCCCCTCAGAAGGAAGGAACTACGGGAATACATCCTTGTGTCTCCGGCTTCCGCTTTACGGTTCTTTCTTACCCTTCTTGCATCGTGTTTACTCATGTTACTCTCGTTCTCTTGCTTGCTTGTCACATAGGAAATTCACCTAGTTGCACATCTAGAGAATTTCGTTTGTTCCAAGCCTTAAAATTGAAAAAGGTAAAATTTTGTGTAGCGCCTATTCACCCCCCCCTCTAGTCGCCCGTGAGATCCATTTCAGAGTGTGTCCACTAGTGAAAGTATGATCCCTAGGCCTTGTTTCCAAGCATTGCACACCGTTTATTTGCTATTTTGTTACTTGTTTGCTCGCAGCGATATTTATTTCACATCACGTTTGCTACTTATAACCATCTATACCACTTGTATTTCACTATCTCTTCGCCGAACTAGTGCACCTATACATCTGACAAGTGTATTGGGTGTGTTGGGGACACAAGAGACTTTCTGTATCGTAATTGTAGGGTTGCTTGAGAGGGATAGCTTTGACCTCTAACCTCCCTGAGTTCGATAAACCTTGGGTGATCCACTTAAGGGAAACTTGCTGCTGTTCTACAAACCTCTGCACTTGGAGGCCCAACAAGTGTCTACAAGAATAGAAGTGCGTAGACATCAAGCTCTTTTCTGGCGTCGTTGCCGGGAAGGTAAGGTAAAAGGTACTCGCATCCTCCTGTGTGAGTGCTCGAAGTTATTTCCTTTAGATTCTGCAATTACATCTTTTTGTTTCTTGTTTTTATTTTCACTAGTTAGGCTTAATGGAAAACAAAGAGTTCTTTAGTCTTTTTCCTGATTTTAGATTTGTAGAGAAAGTTGAAAATCCTTTGGAGCTTATTTCGCATAGCAATGTTATTAGTACGAATGCTTTGAATACCGTTAATGCTAATGCTATAGAAAAGTCTGAGCTTGGGAAAGCTGGTTTTGTTGAGTATGATATTTTTAGTCCCCCAGCTTTAGTGGAGAAAGTTTGCTCTGATGATATTCTATCTCCCATATGTGATGCTTCTAATGATGCTTGTGCTCCTCATCCTTTTAAAATACCTATGAAGATTGTTGAACGTGTCAGGGATAACTGCTATTTAGGAGATGGAACTGTCCATCCTGGTGATCATTTGCTCTTTATACATGAATTATGCGAGTTGTTCCAGTGTGCAGGTATTTCAATGAACCAAGTTAAGAAGAAGCTATTCTCTTTATCACTGAAAGGCAGAGCTGAGGAATGGTATCGGTTGCTTGAAGATGGTCCATCTATTGCATGGGAGGAAATTGTGTCTCTCTTTTATTCCAAGTTTTATCCTCCAAGTGAAATTCATAAAGATCATAATCGAATATATAACTTTTGGCCTCATGAGGGGGAAAGCATTGCCCAAGCGTGGGGAAGATTGAAGTTACTAATGCATAAATGTCCTATTCATGATCTTCCCCGTAATATTATTATTAATAATTTTTATGCAAGGCTTTCAGGATATTACAAGGACTATCTAGATACATGCTTTGATGGGTCTTTCACAAGCAAGGATGTTGACACCAAGTGGGGTCTGCTTGAGACAATTCAAAACAATATTGAAGGTTGGGATAGCGACAAAGGTAAAGGATCAGGTATGAATTATGAGTTTGATTGCATTAAGTCTTTCGCTGAAACTGCTAATTTTCAAGAGCTTAGTGCCAAGTATGGTCTTGATCCTCAAATTATGGTTGATTGCTTTAAAGCCTTTGCTTCCCATATAAATGTTCCTAAAGGAAATGGGGACGTGTATCATGAACCTTTTAAGGATCCTTGCATAGAAAGTGATATTGTTATTGATGATTGCAATAAACATGCTCAAACTTCTAAAAGTCCTATTTCTTATAAGCATGTTAATTTTTGTGGAATACATAGACCTTGTGAATAGAGTTACAACAAGGAAGATTATTGCATCACCCACGCAAATGAAGAAACCAGTATGTGGCTCAAGGATCTAGATGTGCTTGGTGAATGGGTTTGTGAGCTTTATCCTTTTCTTTGTGAATTTTGCGGTGAAAAGGGGCACTTTAATTTTCAATGCCCAATTAATCGAACGAGTACCACAGATTTGTTTTGTGATGATAAGATTACTTCCAATTAGTATGATGAGCTTACTTTGTTTTTGAATTGTGAAGAGATATCTAGAAAGATTGTTGTGGTAGACATGAATGATGTTGATATTAATAGCACCCTTCTTGGTTGTCATCTCTATTGTGCTAAAGACTGCCTCGCAAATACTTACTTACAAGATCTTATAAAACATGATGTTTTGCCAACCTATGATAGGACTAATAGATGTTTCGATCTTATTAATAGAGAGGAGAAATCCTCCAAAGTTTCTTCTGTTGTTCCTGTCAGCAAACCAGATTATGTGGAAAAGATGCCTTTCCCTCCTAGAGAATATGTGGAGAAGATGCCCTTCAAGTCTCTCCCTCCTAAAGGAGAGAGTAAGAAGAGTAAGAAGAAGAAGAAGAAGAAGAAGAAGAGGAGGAGTAAGAGGCGTGAGGACACGGTATCTTCCCCTAAGCTTTATGATCCTGCTATTGATTATGATAATTCCGATTGGGATGATGTTCCTATGCCTGTTACCTATGTTAGTGATCATGATTGGGAAAAGTACTCTAATTTTGATATTGAAAATCTTTTTGGTACCAATTCTAAGGTTAATAATTGTTGTACCATTAGTGCTATCCATGTTCCTTCTTATGATGATATGTTTGATGAATATGCTTTGCGACATAGTAGTTCTCTATCTTGTGATGATACTAAGCCTCTAGTTTATGATGATGAGTATAATGTTTTCAATTCACCTACTTTTGAGGAAAAAATAGTTATGATTATAATATGCCTCCTGTCTTTGATGATTATGGTGATGAGAATAATTATTGTATTGATTCTGCTCCTACTACTATTGTTCATGTGGGGAGTATTAATCCTTTTATGCATGTGGCTCATGATAGAGATGCTTTATGTGATAGTTATATTGTTAGTTCTATTCATGATGCTACTGAAAGTTATTATAAGAGAGGGAAACATGGTTTGATGGATCTCAACAACATTGAGTTTCCCCTCTTTATGTTGCAATTCTTGAAGTTGTACTTATTTTGCCTTCCTATGCTTTTTGTTTTGCGCTTTCATGACTTGTCTCTTTACAAGACTATTTTTCATAGGAAGTGGTTCAGATATAAATGTCTTTCACACTTGCTTTTTGATGCTCTCTATTGCTTCAAGTTCTTATATGGCGCCTTTGCCTCAAGTTTTTATATAGCGCCCACATGAGCATCTTTGCAAATCACTGCGCCTAGCTCAAAGGCGTTAAAGAAAAGCACTCTTGGGAGATAACCCATTATTTTATTTTCAGTACTTTTTCTTTTATTTGAGTCTTGGAAGTCATTACTATAGTAATGACCACTCTTTATCTTGTTTATTCCATTTTTGTGCCAAGAGAAGCCTCTAATTTGAGTGAGGTAAAGATTTGGGGATGTTGCTGTCCTGAAACAGTTTTTGGTGCTACACCGTAAAAATTTGTATAAATTATCTGTATATCTTTTGGACCTGCGATTTCTTGTGCATATGCCCCAGGTTATATCCAAACTTTTGTTAGTTGAACACTTTTTGATTTGAGCAACAGAAAACCCCTCAAAAATTCGACCTTTGTCAGCTGTTCAGTTTTGACAGATTTCTGCCAATATTTGTGTTTGCCACTTTATCGCTTTCTTTTAAGTTCTTTTGATCATGGAACTTTTGGGGAGGTTGCTACAGTAGTATATGCTATATATGTGGTGGTTTTGAGTTGAAACCTGAAGCAAATAGAGGATTGATTATATGTTATGTTTGCACTAATGTTGCTAATAGAATTGTGTTTAGTTTTGTATAAAGGAAGTTTTCAAGTGTAGGGATTGGAGAATGATGAGATGAGTTGAAGAATGGACAAAAGCTCAAGCTTGGGGATGCCCATGCATCACCCCAAGAAATATCCAAGAAGTACAAGCATCAAAGCTTGGGGATACCCCCGAGGCACCCCTTCTTCATCGGCAAAAATCAGGTCACCTTTCAAAACACTATATTTTTATTGCTTCATGCACTATGTGTTTTTCTTGGAGCGTCAGTTGTTTTAGTTTTCTTAGTTAGTTTAGTGTGTTTGTTTGCTGCAATAAATGGTTAGATCACATCATGTTTCTTTTGGAGGAGATGAACTCATTTTCATTTGCCAAGAACACTCAGTTTTTCACTCTTATCGTTCACCGAGTGTTCATCTTTTTCTGCTACTGCTTTTGGTTTTCATTTTCACCTTGATTTGCGTTCAGACCTTGTCATATCTTTTCATCAAGGTGTATTTTTTCCTCTGATTTTTATTGGTTTTCATCAAAAGAGGTGTCTTTAAAAATTTCAAATGGTGTTGGAAAAGAGAAAAAGCTTTATGGAAAATAGTGGTACAAGAAGGAGCTTGTGTAGACTGCGGCTTAGGCTTTTTTATGTCATGCTTGATGTCTTTTTGATAGTATGCTTAGTGGTTTTGCTGTAGCATGACTTGTCTCAAATAACTGAGATTGCTTAATGAGCCTTTGAAAAAATCATGCGTTGTTTTAATTATTTGGAAGCATTATTTTGGTTTTCTCCTTGATGCTTTATTTGGGTTGACTTGGCGCATGCTCACACATGTTAGACTCTTACAAAGTCGCCAATATCCTTCATGATCATTTAGTTTTTGACTTTTGATGCCATCTTATGCTTCTTTTAATGTCGCTTTGTCGCTTTGCATGATTATGGCCATTATTGCTCTCTTAGTTGGTCGCTCCCAGTCTTTTGCTAGCCCTCGCCTTGTACTGAGTATGAGCTCTACTCGTGCATCCAACTCCTAAAAGCCAAAGTTTTCCACTGTGTCCACCATACATACCTACTAGCAATTTGCTATTCCAAGTAAATTTGACTTGCTTTTATTTTCTCTTCAAATTAAACTCTTACCAGTGTTATGCAAAATTCGGTTAGTAAAGCTCTCACGAACCGGAAGGCACACTTTACTTTTTCCTGTTCTTAAAAATTTGACATTGTGGTCTCTTATGTTGAGTTGTTATGCTTGCAAGTTGTAAGTTGGATTCTAGCCCATCCATGCTATCATGGGCAAGCTTTCAACATTGCACTTCTTATTTGAGTTGATATTTTGATCTTTTGTTTATGGATGCCCGCGGTGTGAAATGAATTGGGAATCTTGTGGGGATCATGGAGTTTGTATATGTGTTAGGGAAACACCGGGCCGCCAATCTAAGCCATGCATAATTCATGGTGGAAATTTGCAGTATACCCATGGTGAACATTCGATGACGCATCTCACAATAAAAAGCTAAATAAAAGGCAAATAAAAGAGATGTCGAGGTGTTCACTGTCTGCTTGTCCTGTCATTTTGGTGTGGGCTTATTCCATGTCATCGGACACGGAGGTTCCCCATTCACGGTTCTCAATGATATGCATATACTTACAATGACAAGAGCCTTGCTTGGGACTCTAAGTAAAGTAGCATGAGGTTTGGGTACTCGTATTCACGGGGCACGAGGTTTTCAACTTATGATTTGTCAAGCATATGCATCATAATTGTTCTCGCATTAACTTTAACCATTCAAGATGCTTATGATGGGGGCAATGAGAGCTCAAAGCCGGTAAGTACCATAATTTTTTAAGGTTATAAAACTTGCAATCACTGCTTCCCTCTGCGAAGGGCCTTTCTTTTACTTTTATGTTGAGTCGCCACCTTCTACCTTTATGCACCATTAAGAGAGCATAGTTGTCATTCTGAGTATAATGTGCATTGTCCCAAAGTTTTCATTGATTGATTCATGATCATGGTTTCACTTGTTCTTAAATTATTTGTATCTAGTCGCCCTCTTAAACTTGAAGGTGTCCTATGCATTTATATTTTGCTCTCTTTGAAGGACAAGCTGAAAACCATTTGTATGTTTTTCCTTATGATTTGAACACATGCTTTACTTTCATTGTTTCATTATTCATGATCTTTTGTTTGTGTTCATTTGCATGTTACAACATGGTTACTAAGTTTCTTGTCGTCAAGATTATATCTTCATGCCCATGTTTTAAGTTCTTATGATCCCAGCTCATAAATGCTTACATATATGATCAAGATTATGTAGGTGCATGTCACCTCAAAAATTATTCTTTTGTTATCACTTACCTACTCGAGGACGAGCAGGAGTTAAGCTTGGGGATGCTGATACATCTCCAACGTATCTATAATTTTTGATGCTCCATGCTTGTTTTTACACCATTTGCCCAATGTTTCGTTACACTTTGTGGCATTTTTATGCGATTTCCAGAACTAACCTATTGACAAGTTGCCACAGTGCCAGTTCCCTATTTTCTGCTGTTTTTGTTTTTCAGATTGATACACAGGAAATATTCTCGGAATTGAACGAAATAAGTTCCTGAAGTCTTATTTTACCCGGGAGCATCCAGACATCCGAAAGAGAGCCGGAGAGGGGCCAGGGCCTACCCTCACACTAGGGTGGCACGGCCCAGGCCCTGGCCGCGCCACCCATCTGTGAGGAGCCCCTGGATGCCCTCTCGCGACGCCCCTTCGCCTATATAAAGCCTCGGGACAGAAAACCCTAGGGGATTCGGCAATTTTCCAGAAACAGTTCCGCAGCTCCGCCGTCGCCACTGACGAATTTCGGGGGACAGAAGTCTCTGTTCCGGCACCCTGCCGGGACAGGGAAGTGCCCTCGGAGCCATCTCCATCGGTCTCCATCGCCGTCTCCGCCGTCTCCATCGACCTCACCACCATCTCCATCAACCTTGCTGTCTCCTATGATGAGGAGGGAGTAGTTCATCCCCGGGGCTGAGGCTCTACCGGTAGCTATGTGGTTCACCTCTCTCTCCCATGATGTGATCTTTATGTGATCGTGAGCTTTGTATCATGTTGAACAAGTAGATGTTATTATTCAGATATTATGCTACTCCTATGCTTAATTATTATAGTGTACTCTAGTGATGTTATTAAAGTAATCTATTCCTCCTGCCATGGTGTAACGGTGACAGTGCGTGCATTGTGGTGGTACTTGGTTTAGGCTATGATCGTGATCTCTTGTGGATTATGAGAGTAATTATTACTATGATAGTATTGAGTGATCTATTCCTCCTTTCATGGTGTAAAGTTGACAGTGTGTGCACCATGTTAGTACTTGGTCTAAGTCGCAATGATTTCTATCTTGAATTGTGATCTGATTTGGATGTCTCTATGAGTGGTGTTTGTCAAGTACTTGATGAACTTTAAGGGGTGCTTCTGTAGCCACTACACAATGATTAGTGTTATTCAATAGGAGAGTAATTCAGAGTACCATAGTGGAGAGAAGTTATCTATTTGTTCATTCATGTTATATTGTTGGGAGTGTGTCCACTAGTGAAAGTATGATCCCTAGGCCTTATTTCCAAGCATTGCACACCGTTTACTTGCTATTTTGTTACTTGTTTGCTCGCAGCGATATTTATTTCACATCACGTTTGCTACTTATAACCATCTATACCACTTGTATTTCACTATCTCTTCGCCGAACTAGTGCACCTATACATCTGACAAGTGTATTGGGTGTGTTGGGGACACAAGGGACTTTCTATATCGTAATTACAGGGTTGCTTGAGAGGGATAGCTTTGACCTCTAACCTCCCTGAGTTCGATAAACCTTGGGTGATCCACTTAAGGGAAACTTGCTGCTGTTCTACAAACCTCTGCACTTGGAGGCCCAACAAGTGTCTACAAGAATAGAAGTGCGTAGACATCGGGTACCTGCAGAGTTCGTTTTCGAATAGGCAACAGTTCTAGTCAGAGAACTTTCGCAAAAAGTTTTTCCTTTAATATTCTTGCTATTTTTACTAAATATGGAAAATCACGAGACGAAAACGGGCAGGAAAAAGAGTCCGTGTGTGTCTCACTAACAGGTGGCACAGGCCCACCCCTGGCCGCGCCACCTAGGTGTGAGAACACCCCGAAACTCGTTTCCGTCCCGGTTTCCTCCTGTGATTTCATTTCGATGTATAATTTTCGCCTATTTAACCCCCCGGAGTCCCCGAGGTCTGTATATCATTTTCTCGTCGTGTTTTGTTTCAAGTTGTTTCTGTCAGGGATTGCCCTCAGCTTTTGAGTTATAATGTCTTCGTCCGGTTCATCTAAAGAGAACCCTCTTGCGGATTCCATCAATCCGTATATAAGGGAGCTGAAGAAGCATCTGAAGGAGTTGTCACTCAAGGATGGGGAGTTGCAGATTAAAGACGTTCAAGGACCCAAGGGAGAAGGGAGTCTCGAAGCAAGGATGGAAGCACTGGAACAAGAAGTTTTCAAATACAAGAAGATGGTGGAACGCGAGGTGGACATTATCTATAGGATTAATCAAGAGCTTGTTGCCAAGTACAAGAAGGAGACTACAGAGCTTTGGAAGGATGTCCTCTCACTCCAGGAGACGACTAGCCAATTACAAGCACAACTCTACGACGTGCAGAACCAAAATTGTGAGTATGAAGCTAGATTTCAACAAATGAGTGCTGCTGCAAGTTTCAGGATTTTGGAGACCAAGACATCCTTCCTTGACGGAGGACCTCTGCCTTGGAAGTACGACAACGATGAAGATTCACCGCCACCGCCAAAGGAGTAATTCGTCATCGGTATAGGCATCCCTTGGCTTGTTTCAAGCTTAGGGGAGTGCCACGGTATCACATCATTACCTTTTGCTCATTTACTTTTCAAAGTAGAGTCATATCATGAATAGAGAAGTTATTGTATAGAATAGTTTGCAGTTTGGAAGTATCCTCCATAGTTAGTTATCTATGTATCCCTTGGTGTGAGTTGCGGTAATAAAATATTAATGAGAAGTTTTATCATTTACTTTTCGCACACTTTATATTAGTTTGCAATCTCTCTTGTATTACTAGTCTTGTTGATTGGTATTGGTATCACATTGGGAGCATGAGTAGATTTAGTTGGTTTTGGCAAACCTAGCTTGGTCAGTAGCAACTTTACCTTGAGGTTTGAGTAGAAAATAATAAAGAAGTGCTTGCAGTTACATCACTTCAGTTTTCCCTTATGTTTGGCTTATAAGCATTGTTATTCTTAAAGTTAAAATCATTGTACCTTCAAGGGAGTTTGCATGATTGTTCTTATTATATGTGTGTTTGTTTATTTCATGCAATTCTTATGCTTGCTACCCAGCCTTGCTAGCCAGAAACCTGTACTGAGAGGAAATACTTCTCGTGCATCTAATTCCCAAAAGCCAAGTCACTTCCAAAGAGTCCACTATAAATTCCTATGCATGGTATTTCAAGCCATTCCAAGTAAATTTTCATGTGCTACCTTTCAAAAACCTTCAAACACTTCACATTTTGTGCCACTGTTTTTAGCTCATGAGGATGTAGTGGATGGGTTTGTTATCTTTCATACTAAATTAAGTACTCCTTGACTAGGCAGCTTCATCTGCTCGTCATTAATTTTGCAAGGGAGCTGGTCAGACCATTATAATCTCAAAAAGAAAAAGAAAAGAAAAGCACTCCTCCATGGAATGTGAAAGCTGGTCGGCACCCGATGGAATCGGTTAGCCATGGTTTGAGAAAGGAAAAAGGTGGGGAGGAGTGCAAAGCTATAAAAGAGCACCAAAGTGCCAATTAATCAAACATCTCAGAACCGCTCTCACTTGTTTAGTATGGAAGATATCAAGAACTCCATTGCTAGTCGTTGACAAAAGCAACCACCTCTCAAAATAACTTTTTACCTCTGTTTTACAAATGAAAAGCTCTAGCACATGTTTAATCCCTGCTTCCCTCTGCGAAGGGCCTATCTTTTACTTTTATGTTGAGTCAACCTATTTCCCTCTGTCTCAAGCAAGCATTTGAGTTGGTATGTTTCACTCATCTATATGTTGATCCGTTTAATCATGTTTATTATCTTCCTTATTTTTTATAATGCTTTTGTCTGAAGAAATATATCTTTGAAAGCTTTCTATAAATGCAAAAGTTTACTTTGTTGAGCATATAGTCTTTGCTATATTAGCTCTATTTTAAAAGGCTCCGTTCAAAAGAGAGAATAGTTTGTTCTCCATTCTTTGACCAAGAACTAAGGTTTGCCATTGCCAATTATAGTTTACCTTGTGCATCTTTACATGTGATTCCCTTTTACCTATTGCAAGTCTATATCTTATAAAGGGAAGTTGCTGTTTATTATAATTTGTGCCTTGGTAAATGTGATGCTTCTTGTCCGTATTTTGATTATCGACACTTCACTCTATAAACCTGTGGTCATGTTTACCGAGTTTAGTTTTCGCTTGGGGACAAGCGATGTCTAAGCTTGGGGGGGGGGGTTGATACGTCCAATTTGCATCACTATTTTGTATCATAATTTACTGTTATTTATTGATATATTTCATATTTAGATATGATACTTATGTTATTTCCTTTGCTTTCACATGTTTGATGATCATCGGAGGAGTTGCTGCCGGAGTCAGGATTCTGTTGGAAAAAGGACCATCAAGAGACTATATTTTGAAGATCAGGAAAATTCCAGAAAAATACCCAGAAATTATATTTTCCCAGAAGACTCAGGAAGCCAGAAGGATGAGTCGAGAGGAGCCAGGGAGGGCCCACATGCCAGGGTGGCGCGGCCAGCCCCCTGACCGCGCTAGCCCTGCGTGAGGCCGCCCTGTCCCACTTCTGGTCTCGTCCCTCCGCGTACATCATCGTCCCCAAAAACCTAAGTCAAGGGGGGGCTCAGAGTTAGACACCGCCGCCTCTGCGGGGCGAAAAACTCCAGAGAGAGAAAAGCTCTCCGGTTGGCAGAAATCTGCCAGGGAAATTCCTTCCCGGAGAGGGGAGATCGTCGCCATCGTCATCACCATCGCACCGGACTTCATCGGGATCATCATCATCATCATCTCCATCACCAGCACCTTCATCTCCACCATCACCACGCCATCCCACTGTAACATCTTGAGTTGGATCTTGTTATATTCATAGGGAAAACTTTTCCGGTGTTGATTACTCTTGTAGTTGATGCTATTGAATGGAACCGTTGAGTTAAGGTCTATGTTTAGATTGTTATTTACTATTATTTCACCTCTGATCATGATTCATATGATGTCTTGTGAGTAGTTCGTTTAGTTCTTGAGGACATGGGAGAAGTCAAGATGTTAGTAGTGAATTATTGTTGAGAAATATTTAATGGTTTGATATTATTGTGGTGCTATTTCACTAGTGATGTCATGTGAACGTCGACTACATGATACTTCACCATTTATGGGCCTAGTGAGATGCATTATGTATTTGGCTACTGATTGTGGGGTTGCTGGAGTGACAGAAACCTAAACCTTCGTTGGAAAACCATTGCACCAGGGAGCGTAGGATCTTAGAGTTTAAGGTTGTGGTTAGATTTATCTTAATTATTTTCTTGTATTTGCGGATGCTTGCAAGGGGTATAATCACAAGTGTGTATTTATCCTAGTAAGGGTAGTGCGCTAGCACAGGTTCACCCCCATAACACCTATCAAACCAATAAAGACTATTGGCTTTATGAAGCGAAAGCTCTTGACAGAAACTCCCGTGTGTCCTCGAGAACGTTTGGTTATTATAAGTACACAACCGGCTTGTCCTTTGCTGAAGAAAGGATTGGGCCACTTGCTGCAATTGTTACTACTGTCTTTTATTTACTCGCACTTTATTTACTCGTATTACCAAATACCCCTGAAAACCGGTTTGCTAGTATTTACAGTGATTCCTTGATCAAAACCGCTCATCAATACCTTCTGCTTCTCGTTGGGTTCGACACTCTTATTTATTGAAAGTACTACGATACACCCCCTATACTTGTGGGTCATCAGCGGCCGTGGGTGCTGGCCTGCGTCTCTAGTCGTGTGGGTGTCAGGGAGGCGGCGAGCGTGCAGTGATGGCGCTATGGGCTCTCCGCCGGCTCCAATATCAAATACGGGGAGATCTCGTCCCTCATAGGTTCCTCTCGTGCTCCTCGGCTGGATTCATGCGGTGTTGCGGGGTGGTTGGTTAGGGTATGGGGACCGGGGGAACCCCCTGGCCGGCGGTGGCCACGACGACGCCGGCGCCCTGGATGTCGGTTTCCTCCCGTGAGGCTTCGTTGAGATCCCCTGCCGTGATACCATCTCCCCCTGTCCTAAGTGAAAACCCTAACCCCGGTTCAAGCAGCGGCGGTGTTTCGACATTGTTCACCTTCCTGGAGGCATCGTTTGGGGGTTGTAGGGGTGGTTGGCGGGTTCCCTGTGGGCGGCGATGAATTTGGCGGTGCTTCTTCATCAACACCGTGTCGCCTCAATCTGGAGGTGGCTTCGGCAAGCTCTGATCTTGTGCTGATGTTGCCGATCTTCTGGGCCAGTCTCTCTGGTGCACCTGCGTTCATCAACTTGCGTCTTCTTGTTGGCGGTGATGTGGTTGGTGTTGGTGCTCGTGGAGTGTGCTCTGGCGCGGCTACTAGTCTTGCCTTCTTCCCTGAATTTTGGTGTTCCGTGCATGATTTGTCACTGACCTCCTTCAGTCTCATCAACCACTGGCACTCTAAGGTGGTCTTGATGATCAACTTCCCCAACACATGCCCTAGGTATGGCCTAAATGCATCAGGGATAGGAAGCACTCCAATGCCAGGAGCCATGAGCACCATGCAGAAGTGTGTTGGTGGCACTTCCTCATGGTAGTGGCCAAACTAAGTCCCCTTGGTCTCTTCCCCTTGTTGGATCCCTCTTCCCGAGGAACCTCCAGAGGCTTTCCTAGGCGCAACGTCTACAAAAAAATAAGAATCTTGAGGCATTGCAGTAACATGAATTAGAATTTACCGACTTGACTTGAAATTTAATCAAATTTAGGCAGCATAGCACATACTTCCCCCTTGGTCTCTAATTCTATTGTACAAAATTTAACTGCCTATACATGCGTGGATCCTAGATTATATTGCTGAAAAATCTGGTCATTGCTACAAAGAAAGTTACCATATGTATCATTTTATATGCATGAGTGGCCTTAGATCATTGCTGCAAAAATCTTGTCGGTGCTGCAAATCTCGAATGTAACATTTTTTTTACTAGTGTATATATCATTTTTAGAAATGTGACATCGTTTTGCAACATTTCTTCGAGGATCCGTAAAAACACGCGACATGTAGCAAATTCTTTTGCAACACTTTGAGCATGCCCATGTAGCCAAAAAATGTAGTACTCCCTCCGTTTCAAAATATAAGATGTTTTAGCTTTGTGAAACAAATGTATTTAGACATCTTTTAGTGTGTAGGTTCACTCAAATATACACACTAAAATATGTTTAGATATATTTGTACACACTAAAAGATATCTAAATGCATTTGCATCACAAACCTAAAACATCTTATATTTTGAAACGGAGGGAGTATGTAGCAAGTCGCCATTTGTTTGTAACATGAACAGCTATCTGCACGACACGCTGGGCTGGGCCGGCTGGCGGATCACAGACTTGTGACGGGTGGGCCGAGCGATGGGCCTGAAACCGACAACACGCGGCGGGACGAACCGGCTGAAGCATTTTTTCCATAAACTACTAATCGGGTCCAAGGGAGCGGAGCGATTACGAAATCCACGCCTCCGTACTCGCATTTCGCTCGTGCTCGACGCCTCGCCGCCGCCGGAGCTCGCCCCCGTCACCGACGCTGCGCCCGGCCCCGAACGCCGAAGCCTTACGCCGCCTCTGGAGTTGACGTCTTCGTCCGCCTCTGGCGCCTTCCTTCCTCGTGTTCTCCATCCAGGCGTTTCTTTCCACCCCGCCGCCGCCGCCGCCGCCGCCGCCGCCACCGCCTTCAGCACCACCGCTGACGCTCAGATCCTCCCGCGGCGCTCCTTCTCCGGTGCTAGTCTGAACTTCTCTCTGGTACGTCTTCCGCTTCATCCCCTCCTCTCTATTCCAAGGTTTCAGATGCGAGGGTTAGGGTTTTTGATTTAGACGTACGGATGGATGAAGGATGAACTCTTGTTCTGAGCCCGGCCGTTCAACAACTGGTTTTCGTTGCATGATAGTGTGACAACGCGTATGCGTGGATAAGTTCTAGCTACGAGTCAGGAACCATCAATTCCATGATGTGATTATAGTGTATAGTTAGGATATGATCAGAATATCCTTGGTAGCACAGGATAGAGCCAAAGAGAATTTCAAGAATTGCTGATGATAAAATTGCTGTTTTTGTTGGTTTTAGGATGCTTTTATTGGGAGGTTTCTTGACTGTTTATTTGGCCTGCTCAACCTAGAGAGTGTTTTATTTTTATAGGACAGAGTATAGACACAAACCCATTGGTGTCCACTCACAGATGATCTATACCTGCACTAGGGTTGATCTCTATCCTTTCTTGGGCGAAAATCAACACTATTAATAAGCTACCTAGGCTGCAGGCAAGACAACTTTGAACTGACTGTGTGTTAGTGTTAGTGAGGTCAAGGTCAACCAAGTGTCTTCTACATACTACATATCTGACTGCAATTGTATATATGTAATCAAGTGTCCTCTGGTTACTCACAGACAGACTGGTATGCTACTGCTGCCAAGTAGTTGAACATTTGTTTAACTGTGATTGGGATTGAAAATAATGTTTGTTGAGCTGTCAACTGTGTCTAGGCAAGTAGGCATAACTTTCTTGCTAATGAACCTTCTATTTAGATCATTTTTTACACTGAATATCAAGAGCATAACCTTGTTGGTTTGAAACATTATTCGCAGAATCCAAGTGGCACCGTTTGAACAGTACAAATCTTGTAACTTATTTGTCTTCTAGTACACGTCTAGACGTACTAGTTAGTTTTACCATGTTAACAAACATCTCATAGTTTACATAGTTGGGTTGCCTTTCTCTATTACTGCTTAAGTGAAGACTACTGCTACACAACCACGAAAAGTGAAGACTGCACCACATACCTCTACTCTCCTGCTGCTAAACAACTTGCAGTACAGTATCGGATTGGCATGTTGTGCTTCTGCTGCCTGATTATCGATGGGGTTGTTTCTTTGAATGCAAGTGACTTTATTTTTTTTTGATTGGTCGACCTGTGTAATATTGGAGGGCATGGAAGCCTCTCACCTAACTATGTCGTAGCTGTAACAATTGTGCTTGTGTATGGCGTACTTTTGGGTTCATTAGCAACGGATGTAATTTTCTTGGATATTTTTTAGACTATCCATGCTATGGAGCCTGTCAATGTAAATCTTGTGCAGCGATCTAACTGCGGTCAAGTAAGCACTAAGCAGTGCCATGCATGTTTAAGTTTGAGATGCCAGCGTCACCTAAATCTGTCACTGAGCTTTCTTGGAGTATGGCAATAACTTTATGGTGTAGATATTTTCTTGTTTGAATAATGAACGCATAACACTACCATATTTCTTGTGAGACCACTATATTGAGATGTCTCTTGCTTTTTTGGCAGGAACCTGCCACTGTTGAGTGGGGGTGGACGACCCTATTAAGCACACCTAAATTTGGTATGTGCATGGTCTTTACTTTTAGGCATTCTTTAAAGTGCGAACATACATGATTGTTCCCCGCTTATTTTGCTACTGCTTATTGTGATTGCTTTATTGCTTTTCAGTAGTCCCGAAAGACTTTTGTAGTATGCATGTGAGGACTTGTTTAATTACTACTCCCTTTATCTTTGTCTTTTCTTGTGTAGTTAATCCTCATTCTAATCTTACCGACTAATGCCGCTTAATTGTGCTTTAAAGTTTAAACAAGTGTTAGGGAAAGGAGAGGCAAATGCCCCTGGCTTTTTTTACAAGGAACTATACATCAAGTTCGAACTATACACTATACATTTGCCCCTTTCCATGCCTTACTGTTAGTGCTGTAGCTACTCATAAAAAATATTAGCATTTGGTTTGATCCGTTTCCTAGAGTTTACTGTACTTCCATAGAAACACACATAATTCTATACTAAGTTGTGCCTAAATAGTCAATGGCACTATCATAATTCTCAGAAGAACTCAGGAACATGACTATCGATGACATCTTCTACTGCCACATGTAGTATCAGAAATTTGAAGGCACACAACTTGAACAATTAACGCCTATCTTTTTGTCATTAAACTCGGATATGTAGTGCTGTTTGGTCTAAAGTTGTCTTAGCCTTGTATGAGTTTTTTCTATCTTCTTTGTAGTATTCAATTAGATAACCATCTAAGAATGGATTCCTCACTGCCTTGTGCTCCACCAAACAGATTGTACCTGGGATTATAGATCTTTGGGCTAACATTCAGAGCCAATCAAGATGGTCGATTTCACAGCAGCAGAGGTCCGAGAAGTTATGGACAGGAAGAGAAACATCCGTAACATGTCAGTTATTGGTCATGTGAACCACGGTATGTTACTAGAGCATATTGTTTCCTTTTATTCGGTGTGATTGTATAAATGTACGTGGTATTGTGCAATTTATCTCTATTAGATTATATGTGTTTGTCGAGCCATTTTTTGGTATTTTATTTTTCTTATATTGTTTTAATCCCTGAAATATTTCATTTACTCATTGCAGGCAAGTCCACACTTACAAGTTGTCTTGTGGCAGCTGCTGGGACTATGAGACATGAAGGTGCTGTTGAACATCACATGATCGATACTCTTGCAAATGAAGTAGAACCTTCCATCAGATCTACTGGCATCTCTCTTTTGTACGAGATGAAGTGTGATTCCCTGGAGGCATACAAAGGTGAAAGAAATGGGGACAAATACCTTATTAACCTTATCGATTCACCTGGGCACGTTGATTTCTATGCGGAAGCCACGGCTGCTCTCCATATGACTGATGGTGCATTACTGGTTATTGATTCTTTTGAGGGTGTTTGCTTACAAACTGAAACCTTGCTTCAGGAAGCCATTAGTGAGCGGGTTAGGCCTGTTATTTGTTTGAATATGATGGATAAGCTATTCTTTGGGCTTCAAGTTGGAGGTAAGAAACTTGAATTTACCGGTGAGCAGGTGTACAACATTCTTTTCAATATCGTCGAGAACTCAGAAGCTATTATAGCAGCATGTCATTCTGGAGTCTCAGTCTGCCCTGAGAAAGGAGTTGTGGCATTTTCTTCTGGTTTACATGGATGGGCTTTTACTCTCACAGGCTTGGCTAGGAAGTATGCCTCAGTGTGTGGACTGGATGAATCCGAGATGGCAAAGAGGCTCTGGGGTGATTATTTTTTCGACTCTACCCTAAATAAATGGATCAGCAAACACAATGGCTCCAAAGAATGTGCTAGAGGCTTTGTTAAATTTTGCTATGAACCAATTCAAGAAATCCATACGGCCTGCATGGAGGAGGACAAGGGTAGATTGTGGGCTCTGTGCAGGAAGCATGGTGTGAGCTTGAGTGATGATGAGAAGTTACTGTTGGGTGATGATCTATTCAACCATGTCATGCAAACTTGGCTGCCAGCCAGTACTACTCTTTTTGAAATGATAATATTCCACATTCCATCTCCTTCACGAGCTCAGAAATATCGTGTGAAGAAATTGTATGAGGGTCCCTCCAATGACACCTACGCAGAAGCTATTAAAAACTGTGACAGGGAAGGTCCTCTTATGGTTTTTGTCTCCAAGATGATTCCAACGTCTGATACAGGCAGATTATTTGCGTTTGGTCGGGTCTTCTCAGGCGAGATTGCAACTGGAATAAAGGTACGAATCATGGGGTCTTCCTATGTACCTGGTAAGAAAAAGGACCTCTACGTGGAGAAGGTTCTGTCTACTGTTGTTTGGATGGGAAAGAGCCAACATGGAATTGACAGTGTTCCTTGTGGTAACACTGTTGGATTAATCGGTTTCGATGAGTGCATAACAAAATGTGCTACATTGACAGGCGAGATGGAGGTTGAAGCATGTCCCATCAGAACAATAAAGTTACCTTCGCCCCATTTCCTATATGTTCAAGTTAAGTGTAGGGTTCCCTCAAATGCTCACCTGCTTCGTGATGGTTTGAAGTTTTTGACAAAGTGCGACATTGCTGTTCTGTGCTGCACTGCAGAGTCTGGTAGCAGCTTCACGGTTGCTGGAGTAGGGGAGCTCCATCTCAAAGTCTGCTTGAAAGATCTCGAAAGAATTATGAATGGTGTGGAACTTATTGTATCCAGTCCTATAGTGTCATATCATGAGACTGTTTCTGACAAGCTTGGTAGTCCTGTGGAGATGATGTCCCGAAACAAACTTAACAAAATGTCAATTGTTGCCCGTCCGTTGCCTGATGAATTGGTTGAGGACATTGACAATGGTCTCTTAAGTCCATATGCTGATCGTGCGAAACGCTCTGAAACCCTCTTGAGGTATGGTTGGAATGAGCAGAGGATATGGTGTTTTGGACCTGAGGACGTTGGCCCCAACATGGTTGTTGATATGTGCAAGACAGAGTGTCCGGAATCAGTGAAGAAATCAATTGTGGCGGGCTTCAAGTTGGCATCAAAAGAAGGTGCACTGGCGAAGGAAAAAATGCGTGGCATATGTTTTGAGGTGAATGAAATTGATATTAATCCTAAGGATGCTGCTATGGAGAAGTCTTCTCAAATTGACCAAATGGTTGCCAATGCCCTTTTTAACTGACAACTCGCTTCAAAACCGAGGCTTTTGGAGCCTGTCTATACTGTGGTGATCCAGTGCCATGAGAGTGCTCTCTCTGCTGTCAATGGTATTCTTAGCCAGAGGGGAGCGTACCAGTATGAGCACTTTGAGACGCAAGAGACAAGGATGTTCAATCTTAGGGCTTACATATCAGCACATGATTCTTTCGGTCTCGCCGAGGCAATCAAGGCCAAAACATCTGGGCAGGTCACCCCACATTTCATATTTGGTTACTGGGACGACATGTCCTGTAGCCCTTCACAGGCAAGTACGCCGGCTGGGAAAAGGGTCTTGGAGATCCGCGAGCGGAAGAAGATGGAGAAACCCTCATTTCAGAAGTGATTAATTATCCTGTAGAAATGTGATTGGGGGTAGTGTAGTGTTTTTTTACCCCTTCGCTGGTCTGTCCATAACTTGGTCACCTTCCATTCCGTGTTTCTTAAGATTTTTGGTAGCGCGCAGGCATGCCTGCTTAGCGTATGGTGTTATTGATACCTGTCGTCTTCTGATGTAACTGCAACTGCAGTACTACCTTGCATGTTCTTGTTTGGTTATAAGTTGTAGAATTTGCCGATTCCTGCGACTTGTCACAGCAAGTCTGGAGTCTGGACCTGGCCGAGATCTCTGGGGCTTAGATCAGACATGGCCGGCTGCTGATTCCTTTGCCGGACTGGTGGCTGAACAAAAACTGCAGGCGCTGGTTCAATTCCATTGTCACAATGGTTTCCTGGGAGATTTGGAAGGAAAGCAGCGAGCGTATTTTCAATCAGTGCAGCCGGGAAAGTGCTGGTGCATGATCTCCTAGCTGTAATTTCGTTTTCTTGTCTCTCACGTGGTATCTTTTCGTTTTCTTTGTGCTTAGGCACGCTTGTGATTGGAACTCATTTTTCTCTCTTATTATTATATATGTGATCAATGAAAGCAGCAAGTATAACTTTTGAAGAAAATAATCCTGATTCATTTCCATATCTTATAAGTTTAAATTTGAGAGATCTGTATTGCTTTCGTCAACATCAAAATCTCAGCTTCTCAGGTCTCCATTATTCATATTCGAATCAAATAAATTAATGTCATATGAACCTGGAGTTGGTTTTGTAAATAATTTGACAGATAGTAAGTATCATGATACTGAACAAAATACATGTTAAATAAATATATGGACAATATATCTCTTATCCTGTATTCCATAAAGTTTAAATGGAAAAACCACAGAATGACTTAAATCATTATGGAATTTGAATGATGCAGAAATGATGATTTTCTTAAAAAAATCAATTAAAAACAAATAAATTAGTAGAAGATTTAAAATTTGAAAGCAAGAAGGATGTTTAAAATCTTGATATAGTCCTAACGCTAGCTGAAAAAAAGAAGCAAATATAACATTTATTTCGTCAGAACTATAAGAGATATTTTGCCCTTGGTCTATTTCTGGAAGCTGCCTAGCGAGAAGAGTTCAATAAATTGATGAAATAGCTTACCCAGGCAAGCGGATAGTAATAATAAGAAAATACTAAAAGGGAGGTAGATTTGTAGAACCGGACACATCAGTCTCTTCTCTTTCTTTGCTTTCTATCCCCAACTTGCGTCGACCGTCCCCTCCATTTCCTCCCTGCCGCCGGTGCCGGGGGCTGCTCCCTCCCCGCCGCCGGCGAGAGGACCTCCTCTTCCCCTGCCTCCCGCCGGAACAGCGAGTTTCTACCCCTTGCCCGCTGCTGCAGGGAGCTCTGCCCCCTCCCTACGTCCCCGCTGCCGGCTTGAAGACCGCCCACTCCCCTGCCTCCCCGCCGCCGCGGGCGCACACTTCGTTTCTGCTTGGTCCTAGTCGTAGGCTCCGGCCACCAAAGAGCTCGAGGATGCAAATCCTGTGGAGATCAGGCAGTGCTTAAGCTCGGCATGCTACAGGCCAGCCGACCCTGAGCTAGGCGCCGACGAAGCCGGAGGCTGGGGCACGGGCGTCGTGTCCACCGAATCCGCGGCCGCGGCCAACGACAGCTTCAAGTTAATTCTTGCCTTAGCTAGCCACTCCTTTTGATATGGAATAGTCGCATTTCATTGCTTCTGTGGGAACCAAATCAGTGTATGAATCAAGGTTTTGGGTTCTGTTATCATCTGATACATGAATGTTAGGGAATTGCATTAACATGTACTCCTAGTTGCCATCTGAAATGCTGCTTGGTGTAAATAGACAAGAAAAGGCTCTGACATTTTTCATTGTTTGCTACCGTAGTACTAAATTGTATCTACTAAAAATAGGTAGCCGAGATGTCAACCAGGCCACGAAATGGGTTATTTATGCTCCTTGACTTCAAGAAATTTCTCATTAAATTTGTATTGTCATAGTTATTGACTTGTAAAATTTGTTGTCTCTCCTCAGAGTACAAAAAGGCAACACATTTAAGTTTTATGGTGTCTAACACAGCAGCAGGATGTTACCAACTGCTTGTAAGTCATAGAATTTTCACAAGCTATAAATTTCATTGCTACGGGCTCTCTCATAGTACTTTTCTTGCAGCAGTATTCGAGGACTACATGTTCTGCATTTAACATGCTTTTGTTTCTAAAAAGAGTCATAACTGAATGCTATGATACATTGGCATGCGCAGTGTGGACATCTTGTTTACAGTTCCTAATATTTATAGCTCGATTCACACAGCACATATGGCAACACCATTATATTTACTTATTTCCTTCACCTCAAAATATCCGGGACTTGGTTTCCCAGGTTACCGTGCCACGGTTCTTGTTTAGTATATGAATCCACATGTGTCATGTAATAAGCAAGTCATCAGGTTGCATCGCTTTTTAGATCACATAACCCTTTATGGATGTCGATCTGTAGTTATAAACTCTGTATACAACTTGACGCCCTACTTTGGTAACAAATTCAAGCACTTTAAAACCATATGACGGTAATACAATGTAAATCAGTACAGTTTAACAGTGCACTACTGCTATTGTGCAGAAAATATATGACGGTGATAATTTTGTAATACATAACTTGATGGGGCTGTAATTCACCTATTGTACTCAAATTATTGACATAGTTTTCTGCAGTACAACACACTCCAGTATTGCCAATAATGCTCTGGGTCAAAGTTTTTTTATTGCCAATATCTCTTATACCTGAACAAGTCATTGTCTTCCTTTTCTATTTATATGCATATTTCAGTCAATCTTGAGTATCTTGTCAGAGTTGTTTTCAACACAAATGACAATATGTATCCTGACAGGGTGATTGCTACTGAAGCTTCTGGCTAGGGAGTATCAGCAGTCTAGAAGCTTCAATCGTTTGGAATTTCCGGGTTAACGGTATAATATCTTGCATGAGCAACAACACTTATTATACTGGTAAGTTTAGTTTGCTTCTGAAACTATAGATATCGTTTGTCTGAAATTGTTTAGCATGGGCGGCACTGAATTCTTTAGCAGTGTGCACTGAATGTATCAAACAATACCAACTTCTGAAGATAGCTGGAGCCCCTCACTCCATTTTTTTAACTTTGCACAAATGACAAATAACCGTCACACGTGCTTTATGCTTATCATCAGCGGCACCAAAGTTGTTTAGCAGCGTGCAGTGAATGTAAAAATGGACAAGAACTTCCTGAACATGACATTTCTTGTGCACTGAAAATACAAAAAAAGCTGTGTCTATTCACTGAATCATGGAGATGCATGATACTGAAGCAAGTGATAATCATGGAGATGCATGATACTGAAGTACACTCCTTTTGATAACTGAATATACGGATCAAAATTCCATGATGATGCAAACATCGAGATAATGGAGTGAACAATCAATGTATCAAAGCAGACAAATAGTTCGTGCAATGTCGCTATACTTCTGAAACCAATAGTTTACAATAAGCATCTTCTGAAGGTAAAGATTGGATCGACCAAATTGTGGCAGGCAATTAAAATTGCATATAGAGTTGGACCCGTAATCCACACAGCTTCGCACAGATTGTTCCCCTGACTGTCTGAGCAAAGTGGTGAGGTATTTTTTGAAGCTTACTTGACTGCAATCAATTTTTACAGGATGGTGGTGGGTGTGACGGCAGTGAGGAGGTGACGCGGGAGCGGCCGCCTACCCTTATATGCGGATGCAGTATGACGTTGATGAGGAAGGTGACGGTGCTGCCGAGCTGCAAGGGCGTCGTCCAGTGCGAGGGCTTCCTCCAGGTGGCGAAGGCGCGATGCAGTACAATGTTGATGAGGAAGGCGACGGTTGCCGCCGAGCTGCAAGGGCGCCGCCCAGTGACGAAAGTGCGGCGAGGATGCTGTGTAGGGCGATACGTTCAGGGAGAGGTGATCGCTCCCCTGATCGTGGGTGTCAACATTTCTTCCTTTATTTTTTTTGCATTTGTTGAGATCGGACGGGGCTTGCCTGCGCCCCGCGCGTGTGCTATAATATATCATGGTATTGTTTCAAAAAAAAAAATACGGCTTGAGGTCGTGATAGTCATAAAACCGTGGCAGGTAAAAAATCGTCCGTCCGTGTGTTTCGTACGTCAAAAAAAATCGGTCATCATCCCTTCGTACGTCAAAAAACTCGGTCTGCCTTCGTATCTGAAAACCGGTCATCGCATCGGATTATCCGCACCCGCACCTCGCCTCCTCCGCTTCGAACTCCGCCACCGCTGTAGGCTGTAGCCACGTGCGCCGACGCCCGCGACCTCGCACCGTCGCTAAGAGTAAACCGCATAGGCGGTCCTAATTCTTTTCCGACACCTTCACTTTGGTCCTAGTTCTTTGAAATTGCACGTTTAGGTCCTAAATCTTCCATAAGTGATTCATGCCAGGTCCTGAACTGGTTTGACTAGTTTTGACTAGTGCCACGTCGACAGTGGGACCTTGGTGGAATACCGGTCACCCTGCATATTTGCAAATATCCTCCTAGTTATATTTCTTCCAAATATCGGTCCCTATGAAATTGGACTTGCCCTATTTGTTCCTACCCAACAGACTACCCATCCCTTGTCTTCCTAGACTCCTACCACTGGCGCGACGTCATCGTCCTCATGCCCGCCCCCTATGCCGCTAGCTTCCCCATGCTCAACACCACTAGCGGCTCCCTATGCACCCGTATCGATACCCTTCCCTCCCCTGCATCCTGCATCGGCGGCGCCCGGTCCTCCCATGCATCCCATGTCGGTGGCACATCTCAGTTTCATGTCGGCACATATACCATCCTACTGGTGTGCTAGTGCGTGCCTCGTTGGCATCCCGCGCCCCCTTGTCTGTCATATGGCTCTGTTCAAGGATGAGCTGTGATGGATCTAGGCTAGAGCTCCTGAATTCAGCGGAACAGAGGGGAGCGGCATGTGATTCACGCGTAGGATGTGGGCAGTTCATAATCCGAGCTTCTGAGTCGCGCTAGGGCGAATTGTATATCTCTCTCGTGAACTTCCATGGCGTTGGCCCCAGTGTACTACCCGCAAAGTCCTCTGATGCAGCTATGGCTCTGCAGCATCCGTAACCACTACATAACCGCAACGAGACCAACATATGTTTCACTATTTATTTTCTAGAAGCATCAACATCGTTGTCAGCATTGTATCCGGTGCTAGACACAGCGGGGAGAGAATCACGGACCAGGTTTTGGAAGAATTACAATCCAGAGGACCTATTTCCAATATGCAGGGTGACCGGTATTCCTCCAAGGTCCCGCTACTGATGTGGCACCGGTCAACGCAAGTCAGACCGATTTAGGACCTGACGTGAATCACTTATGCAAGATTTAGGACCTAAACGTGCAATTTCAAAGAATTTAGACCAAAGTGAAGGTGTATTAAAAGAATTAGACCGCTGGTGTGGTTTACTCCGTCGCTAACTTGGTCGACCGGAAACCCGCTGCTCTTCTCCACGACAGAGAAAGATTTCTCCATAGGCGAGGAACCACGTTCTCTCTCGACCAAATCCGTCCCGATTCCCCATCTTCCTCTTCCGTGCGCAGCCGAGTGCGAGGGGATAAGGTTCATGGTGCCGCTGCTACGTACCACCGCCTTTGGCCTTTGTCGCTGCTGCCTAGAACCATTGTTGATAGTGGTTGTTGGATATCCTGTGCGCCCCGGATCCACCGCCGATCCCGCCGCTCCAGCCCACATCGCCCCCCGTCGATCCCGATACCTCCGGCCAAGTTCCTGCCTCGCCATTGGCTTGCCTCCCCGGAGTGCCCCTCACCCGCGGCTACTTGGCGCTCCCCGGCCGTGAATCCTTCCAGCCCACGAATGTACTGTCGCCGGCCAGCGCCAATCTCCGCCTCAGTCGGCTTCATGTGTATTTAGGAGCAAGAACGTACTGTACCGGAAAGCACTGTGGCTCCTTGCCGTTCCTGAGCATCCCCGTTGTGTGGGTCACCAGCTGATTTCATTGCAAGTCTCTGATGCCGCATCCTTAGCTCAAACTTTACTTCTAATACTACCATGCTTGATTTCGCTGAAAGGCTTCATGTCCAGTTCTTGTGGTAAGAATCGAACTCCTGTAGTGCTTCCTTTTAATACTTTTGATGCAAATCACTGCAAGAGATATCTATTGCTAATCTGGTATGAACTACATCAAGGAAATATGTGCTACTTTATTAATTTATAGTATATTCTTGTTCAATTTTTTTTTCCAAAAATAGATCACTACTTTTCTCATGGTATCAGTGTTTCGTGAAGAAATTTAGTGTAGTACTGACTTTCCAGAGTTTGTTGTAAGAAACGACTGCAGTTAACCACAATGCAAATGGTTCAGTCCCTTTTTTAAGCCTTTGTTGATTTCTTTTGGAACAATTATCCACAATATCCATATCAGTTCTGATGTATTCATCTATCCCATCGCTGCAATTGAGAAATTAAAATTAAAAGCTAAATCTATGTGGGAAATGTAAGGATATAGTATGCCTTACAGAACAAAAGATGCTCCTTCTTTGTCTGGAGATACGAGCATACATATCTTGCCAGATTCTTTTTTATCTGTGTGTTACTGTGTATGTGTCTCAACAAAAATAGTTTTGGAAGGAGAGGCATTCCAATGGAACAAGTGAAATGTCATGTAAGTACAAGTTTGCTCTGAGTTTTATAGATCATAGATACAATACACATATTAATCATGAGTGTATATGGGCCTATGGATTTTTCAACGTATATGTTTTGTATAATAACTACATGAAGGATGACATGATCCTGAAGTACCTGCTTGGCGTCTGCGACAGCGAAGTAGGTGGGGATCCTGTGGCTATGGAGGAGGAGAGGCGGTGGCAGGACAAAAATGACCCCCGCACGAACTACCCTGCTCTCGCTGCCGACAAATAGGCCGCCTAGGGCACGACTGGTGATTCGGCTGGTCCTAGGCGGATCAAGGGGAAGGAAAGGCAGCGGTGTCATTACTCTTGTATTTCCCATCTTGGGAGGCGGCAGCAGGCCAGAAAAGGAGCTGGCGGTAGGGGTGGATGGAGGAGGGGTGGCGGCAGGCTCGCAGACGTCTGGTAGGAGAGAGGCAGAGGAGGAAAGGTAGCGGTGGCCTCTCGTCTGATGTTCCACTTCTGGTGGGCTGCCGGCGGTGAATTTGTGTGTGGGGTACTCCATATTACTCACAGTTTTCACCTTTTCATGAGCAGGCAGCTCAAATTTTGGGAAAGCCCGATATGCTCACCACGGCCTGGGTGAAAAGGCTTGTTACATTGTGCGATAAGGTTCTGTCCAAGAAGATCAAAGTTGCTAAGACGTTGTGGAGAGACACTTTGATGAGATATTTGACTTCTTTCAAGTTATGCATGTTGGGTGTGCTTCTATTGCACAGGTCCGTGTTTACTTACTTTTCTTGATTATAAGATCTCGTGAATTCTAATGTTGGTGCTCTGCATGATTGTCTTAAGACCTTGATCTTAATGTTTAGGAGCTAGCAATTAAGCTCATACAGATGTACATGAATCTGATCATGTGGCGGACAATCAACTGGAGAATCTGTAGCATATATTAAATTAAACCTAAATCAAAAGTTAGTTTGTCAAGTCATTGATTGACCATTATACCATAATCAAACTTACACCTTAATCAACAGAATTATGTACTTCAAACTGCTGAAGATTATAATTGGATATAACCATACACATGTGATCAAGAGTAACACAAATCATATGTTAAGTTAGCTTTTAAGAGATCACCAAAGAAAACTTATATAGAAGTGTAGAAGAAATAATTATACAGCAGGCAGAAAGCTTTGCTTGGGTGTGCAAAGAAACGAACAGATTGGTATTCTATGTTTTTACATAATAGTAGAATGATTGTCAAAATAAATTCACGAAGCAGCCAAATAATTAAGGAATGAATTAGCAGGATAATGCAATGCACTTACTGCCGTTGTTTGAACAGTGTGATATGGTTCTGTCCATGCAAATCAAACTTGTTAGAGATGTTGTGGAGAGATGATTTCATAGATAATTTGTTTTCTTTCAAGTTAAGCCTGTTGGGTGTGCTTCTATTGCATAGGTCCGTGTTTACTTACTTTTTTTATTGTGTTGTAAGATCTGTTGAATTCTAACGTTGGTGCTCTTCATGATTCCCTTCAATCATAGGCCTATGCATACACAATTTTCTTGTTTGTGCCACTACATCTTGTTGGGAAACTATTTGGGACAGCCTCTAGCTTATTAACATTGGCTTATTTTGTCATAGGCAAATTTTGCTGCCAAGATATAACTTAGGGTTATAATAGTGTTCCATGCTCATCATCAGAATGTCGTCCATTTCACTTCCTCTTCCCATTCCTATCCTACTATGGTGCAGTCCTGCTTCTCTACGACGGAGAAAGGGCAGAAGGGTGCGGAGTTGTCGGTCTTGAAGCGGAAGAGGGAAGGAAGGGCGCAGTATGCTAGCTCTATGTTCAATAAGTTAACCTTTTCCTTTTGTTTTCAGAATTAGAGGGTATAGTTTGATGTCTTTAGTTCGATGGAACACATGATTTTCTACTTGTCTTGTTGTATGATCAATCTCCATGTCTATTTTGTGCATTGCATGTGTTGAGCATCTTTGTTTTATCCTCTCATGTAGCTCTCAGATTGTAAATTCGTGGGAGATGAGATTGATCATTAGGAAGGCTTAACTTGGCACATCTTGATTTTAGTGGGGCTACCGATGTACCTATGCTCATATTAGCTACTTTATTTTCTGTAATTTGTACTGTATAGTATATGATTTTGGAATTGCATTTATCCATGGATCTTTAAAAAACGCTCTGACATTCATATATAGAGCTCCACACGTAGAGTAATTTTTTTTTGCCACATCCTTATGCCTTCCGGAAGATCCACATACATCGATACATATATAAAAGTTGAAAGTTTTAGGCTGCTGTAATCCATGCCAAGTAATCACATCTACTGTAGATGACAAAATTGTGCATCTACAGTAACCGCTGGTTTTATTTTTAGTCGCTGGACGTTGCTCTAGAGGACACGATGGCTTTCCCATAAGTTCCAACACTCCAGCCAAGATGGTCAAAGCGGTGTGACATGTCCCCCGTACCAGGCAACCAGCGAGATCCAGATGTCTCCACCGCTCCAATTTACCCTGGGAAGAAAAAGAGGAGCTCTCCTCCTCCCATCGCTGCCACCCACATCCTTTCTTGGGTCGACACCTTCATCTCCTCCCTGGCCTCCTCTTCCTCCCGATGGAATTGGAGGCAGCCACTTGCAACCGCTGCTCACCGAGCGGCCCTGCATCCTCAGCCGCCTCGAACCTTCGGTTCCCGGCCATGCCGACCTCCGCCGCCTACACAGCTCCACGGCTACGCCGACTGACCTCCGCCTCCGGCCGTGCCTAGCACTACCTCCCTTCAAGCCGCCACCCCTCACCGACCATCACTCGTGACAGCGCCTCCCCTCACTGATGTTTCTGTCCGCCGCAAGATGCGTCACCTCTGCTCCGGTCTATTAGCACTTTCGTGCCTCTTATACTTCTCTGACCTCAGGTTATGATCTCTTTATATCAGTTAATTTCTGTGTGATATTTTTTTTTGTTCTCTTCGTGCTGTGATGCATGTGTTTTTTATCCAGGTTTTTAGACGACTGCGCGGTGTTTTCGGTCGACATCGCCTTCTCCGCGTCGGCGTTATGGTTTCGAGCTTGCAACTGTTGTATCGTCTACTGGCCGCTCGTTTGTTGAGCCCGTTCGTGGCTGCTATGGTCGGTTTCTGGCTTTTAGTCTTCCATCTTTGCCTGTTGTATCTTCTATCTTCTGCGATCCGTTTGTTCATCCTCAACCTAAGAAAACAGTGAGCTGCTGAAGATCTCCATTTGCCTTCATTTCCTTTTGTATTCCCATTGTACGATTCTGGTGATAGGATTTCTTTTCTCACCGATTCATTGTTCCAGTATGGCAATATATGCTCCTCTTCTTTATGCCAGGATTTGATATGTTTGTAATCCTTGCAGATTCCTAGGAATTTGTTAGAAATCAAGAAGATTGAGAGTGAAACTTGTGTCTCTATTGATCTGGGCAAAGCCCTTTTATACAAGGATTTTGGGGTGCCAACAAGAGGCGCCTGTTTACAGAGAGATGCCTCTTGGCATATGAGAAGGCGTCCGTACGGACACATGCGTCCGTACGGCGCTTTGGACATAATTAACACGTGCCTAAACTAATGACGGTTGCTAATGACGGTTGTTCAGATTAGGGGCGTCTGTTGGGCTTTAACACTCCCCCTTGTACAAAGCTGCTTCTCTTATGTCTTGTATTCCTTGTATAATCTTGAGAAAATTGATCTTGATCACAAGCGCATATTATCTTGAATAAACTCCCCCAAAAACCCTGTGGGAAAAATATGAGGAGACTAGAATTTGATATGTTGTCAAAAACTCCTTTAAAACCTAGTGGGAAAAGTAAGGAGAAAATAGTACAACATATAATGATTATTGTCTCTTTGATAACTTATATGAGAAAACCTTAAAAGGATAAAACTCATTGGTAAGTTTGGAGAACAATTAATATGTCTTGTATACATCCGTTAAAAACCCCGGTGGGGAAAATAGGAGGTATGACATATATTCTTATGTTGATATTACCTCATTAAAAACCTTGATGAGAACCGTGAGAGTAAACTCATAAAGGGAAAAAGAGTGTAATATAATGTTTGAATGGGTTATGGTTCAGAGGGATACTCCCCCTGATCCTTTCAAATCTCGAAGTCGTCTCATACCAATTCCATGAACATACTTTTCAAATGTTGAAGTTGGTAGTGACTTTGTGAATAGATCAGCGAGATTATCACATGATTTGACTTGCAAAATGTTTATATCTCCACTTTTCTGTAATTCATGGGGATAAAACAATTTAGGTGCAATATGTTTAGTGATATTGCTCTTTATATAACCCGTTTGCATTTGAGCAACACAAGCACTATTATCTTCATAAATAATGGTCGGAGATTCGATAGAACCTTTTACACATGATTGTTGTATGTGGTTTATCATTCTGCGAAGCCATACACATTCACGTGATGCCTCATATAATGCAATTATTTCAGAATGATTGGTGGATGTAGCCACTAAGGTTTGCTTAGAAGACTTCCATGAGATGGCTGTCCCACCATATAGGAACACAAAACCGGTTTGCGATCTGGCATTATGGGGGTCTGATAAGTAGCCAGCATCGGTATACCCAATCATATCAATGTCCAGATTTCTCTGAAATTGAAAGAATAGGCCAAGATCCTTTGTGCCTTGGAGATATCGAAAGATATTCTTAGCTCCCGTCCAATGTCGTTTAGTAGGAGCTGCGCTATGTCTAGCTAGTAAATTTACTGCAAATGCAATATCAGGCCTGGTGCAATTTGCAAGATACATAAGCGCTCCAATAGCACTGAGATATGGAACTTCGGATCCCAGTATCTCTTCTCCATTATCCCTTGGTCTGAATTGATCTTTCTCTACGTCTAGAGATCGAACAACCATGGGAGTTTTGGATGGATAGGATTTGTCCATATTGAATTTCTCCAATATTTTCTGGATATAGGCGGTTTGATGAACCAAAATACCCGAGGGAAGGTGCTCAAGTTGTAATCCTAAGCAGAATTTGGTTTTACCCAAATCCTTCATCTCAAATTCCGTCTTTAGGTGATTGCGTGCTTCATCAATATCTTGTGTGTTGCCAATGATATTAAGGTCATCAACATACACTGAAATAATGCAAAATCCTATTTCAGACTTTTTGATGAAGACACATGGACAATCATCATTGTTGGAGTATCCCTTTTTCAATAGGAACTCACTAAGTCGGTTGTACCACATGCGTCCCGACTGTTTTAAGCCATATAAAGACTTATTTAGTTTTACACAATATACGTTGCGTTTTGCGTTTGGATTCGGAATTGGTACACCATCAGGAACCTTCATATAGATGTCCGAATCAAGTGAGCCGTAAAGGTAAGCGGTCACTACGTCCATCAACTGCATAGATAGACGATTTTGTACTGCCATAGACATGAGGTATCGGAATGTAATACCACTCATTACTGGAAAATAAGTTTCATTGAAATCAATGCCTGGTCTCTGCGTGAAACCTTGGGCTACAAGCCTTGCTTTATATCTCAGCACCTCATTGTTTTCGTTCCGCTTACGAACGAAAACCCATTTAAATCCCACAGGGAAAACTTTGGGAGGTGTAGGTATTGCTTCAGTGAATACCTTTCGTTTATTGAGCGAGGCTAATTCTACTTGGATTGCATCCTTCCATTTAGGCCAGTCGGAGCGTTTCTCACACTCTGCCATGGTCTTTGGATCATGATCATTTAGAAGGTTGTTTGCAATTGTAGTTGAGAAATTTATGTCGACAATTGTAGACTTATGATTGTAAGATTCTCCAGAGTCTATATAGTTTGTGGAAATTTTATTTACCCTTGTTGACTTGTCATGATTTCCCAATACGGTTGAGTCTGGGTTTTCCGATGTCCCAGTCATTGAGTGCACAACTGAGCTGGGTTGTGGAGGTTGTCCTTCCACTAGATTATCAACGCTGGGTTGATTTACATTTACTTCTTCAGAGGGTTTCTTCCTCTGTTTCCTTTGTTGCTTGCGAGGAGCTGAATCCTGTTTTATATTTACTTGTTCAGAGGGTTTCTTCCCTTGTTTTCTTTGTTGCTTGCGAGGAGCTGAATCCTGTTTTATGGCCGTACTTCTCCCCCTCTTATTTTGAATAGGGGGTTGAGTGGTTTTTGTTGGTACCTCCACTCTTTCAGGCGCTTTTATTGCAGGATTATAGGATTTAGTGACACCTTTATAGTCAGTAAATGAATCTGGCAGATTATTTGCTATATGTTGCAAATTAATTATCTTCCGAACTTGAAGTTCAGTTTCTTGAGTACGTGGGTCAGGGGAGGAAATGCCTTGGGCATTCCAATCGATTTCCGGGCATTCTTTTTGGTACTTGATATCTCCCCCTAATGCTGGGAAATGGTCCTCATTAAAGATGCAATCAGCGTGACGGGCTGTGAATAGATCCCCTGTGAGGGGTTCAAGGTACTTGATTATTGACGGTGATTTGTACCCCACATAGATCCCCCGTTTCCTGTGTGGGCCCATGGATGTACGCTGCGGTAGTGAGATTGGCACATATGTGGCGCATCCAAATTTACGCAGATGGGAAATATTAGGTAGATTTCCACGTACTAATTGCAGAGGGGAAGTGCTGTGATATGCAGTTGGCCGCAATTGAATTAAGTCAGCAGCATGTAAAACTGCATGACCCCAACATGAAGTTGGTAAGTTGCAATTCATTAGCAAAGGTCGTGCTATGAGCTTAATTCTCTTAATTAGAGATTCGGCCAAACCATTTTGAGTGTGGACATATGGGACCGAGTGCTGAACTTCAATTCCTAGTGCCATGCAATAATCATTGAAGGCTCGCGAGGAAAATTCAGCAGCATTGTCCATTCGAATTGATTTGATTCGATTCTCAGGATAATGAGCTTGTAATTTAATAACTTGTCTCATTATTTTGGCAAATGCATGGTTTCGTGTGGATAATAGACACACATGGGACCATCGTGTAGATGCATCTATAAGAACCATGAAATACCTAAAAGGTCCAGACAATGGTTGGATAGGACCACAAATATCACCTTGAATTCTTTCAAGGAATTGGAGTGGTTCCGTTTGGATTTTAAGACGAGAAGGTCTTAAAATAAGTTTCCCAGTAGCACATGCAGTGCACATGAAATCCGAAGATTGTGGGAATTTAGCTTCATTTAAGTCATGACCATTGGAATTGCAGATAATTTTTCTCATCATCCCGATACCAGGATGACCTAGGCGATCATGCCAAGTTTGAAATGCATTGACATTTTGAAAAATTACCTTGTACGCAACATGCGCTACGGGTTTTATGTATGTGTAGTACAATCCTGATGATAAAGAAGGAATTTTCTCAAATATTTGTTTGCCATATCCGTTTTCTTTGGTAAAGAGGAGATATTCCTCTTTGTTGTCCTCATGGGTTTCAATGTGAAATCCATTTTTGCGGATATCTCTGTAACCGATGAGGGTACGAGTTGAATCGGGATACAATAAAGCATCCTCAATTATAATTTGCGTACCCATAGGGAGGGTAAATATGGCACGTCCTGTGCCAACAATTACCGCATCGCGTCCAGCGATTGTTAAAATATTTCCATTTAACTTTTTGAGAGTTTGAAAATACTTTATTTCCCTAAGTATAGAGTTTGTGGTACCACTGTCCACAAGGCACATTTCCTCCTCCATTTGGATTGACTCCCGTAGAAATCTATATATTAAAATGTAGAATTTTCAGTGATGAAAAGACTTGTATTGGATATATAGAATACATACAACTTTCTTAATATCAAAGTGCTGATACAATACATATTGTGCTTTACAATATAGGGTGATGACACCAATAACAATAATAATATGTTTGATACAATACATATTGTTATTATTTTATTACAATAATCTGATGGATGTAAATAAATATATTATCTAAAGGAGTTGATTGACTAGTCAAAGTCCCCGAACACGTCGTTTGAGGCGTATTCTATCATCATGTTCTCCTTGTCCATGGAGTCCTGTGGTAGATGGAATTTTTTGGTGTTGCTTGGTGTTCCTTGAACATCTTGCGAACATCCCGCTTCCATATTATTATCAGGTTGAAGATTGAAGTGAGATTCATATCTTGCTCCTTGGGCATGTCCGTTACGTCCCATGGATTGCAGGTAGAGGTTTACCAGATGTCTTGGGGTGCGGCATTTCTTGGTGACATGCTTGTAGCATCCACATTTCTGGCAAAGAATTGTCTTATCAATCTTATTCTTTGCTTTGCCCTTCCCCTTATCTGAATTATGTGGCTTGTTCTTCTTGTTGCGGTTGCGGTTGAATTTACCCTTGAAGTTCTTAGTTTGGCCTTTAAATGAGCCATTGAACTTATTGTTTTTCTGAAAATTTGCATGTACTTCAGGGAGAGGTGCAGCCCCAACCGGGCGTTGATGACTATTCTTTAAAAGAAGTTCATCATGTTTGTCAGCCTGGAGGAGTACATGTATAAGTTCAGAATAAACTTAGTAATTCCTGGCACGATATTGTTGCTGTAGGATCCTGTCCGCAGGGAGCATAGTTGATAGAGTCTTTTCTATCTTCTCCAGTTCTGAAGGCTCCTTCTCGCAAAACCGCAATTTAGAACAAATCTTATGGACTTCATGGTTATAAGCTCCAACGGATTTGAAATCCTGGAGTCTTAAATGGGTCCATTCATGACTAGCTTCAGGCAGTATGACGGCCTTTTGCTGTTCATATCTTGTTTTAAGTGATTGCCACATATTGCTTGGAGATTCCTCCATCAAATATTCAGATTTCAAATCTGGGTGAATATGTTGCCTTATAAGGGCTAAGGCAGTATATTTTTGTTGCTCAGTTACTTGTGCATCTCCCTCCTGAGGAGGATTCTCAGGTGGTATGAGTGCACCTGCAATGCCACGGGATGAAAGACTAATCTTAACATCCATTGCCCATGTAGGGTAGTTATGTCCGTCGAGCGCAAGCTCTTCAAAATCTTTAGTGGCCATGTTGTCCTATATGAACGAGAACCAGAGATTTGATTAATTTACATGTATGTAAATTAAAGTCATCTTGGTTGTGTTGTAATAAAATTTGCAAAATCTTGTAAACTCAAGTGAACACTTGGGTTTTAGTGTAGGCCTCAAATCATCTATCATAACACATTGTAGATAATCACCATTTTTATGGAGTACATCTCTCAGTACTAAGAAGCATAATCTGACCTAAGTCAGTAGATGCTTTTTTCTTTTCTTAGCACCTTATGTTATGATTTGATTTAAATATATGGGAGAGCACATTGAAGGTAGTCATTGTGTCAATTTTGACAAAATGTAGACCTCACAATATTACGGATAATCTGCACATTATGCAGTAGATGCCACATTACCTTATGATCCCATATATAAATTTGAAGTAGTCCTTTTTTTTAATAATGATTTTGCGTATCAATTCATTTCGAATTAAGTCAATTTTGTGTCTATCGAGACATTTTTTGGACTTAATTGACGGTAAATTGGTATATAATTTTGCAATAAGAATGCTTAGTTGCAAAATAATATTATTGTACCAAAAAATTATATATGTTATAGGGATTGCGAAGTGCAAACACATTTGAACATATAATCATTTATAGACACGATTGGTCTAAAGCATCAATATACAATATAATTTAGTACATGATGTAAATACATAATACAGAGGTCTACGACATGATAAGTACTTGAGAACTATACAAATACTTATGTTACTTGAACAATCTATTAGATGACTCATGTACTGTATTAAACAAATATGGAGTACTAATTTAGTGCTGCCACAACCCACAACGAGCAAGTGGATGAGCCTGAGTAAACAAACTAATTATTTAGTTGCCTAGAATGGAGTAGCTTGGCCGGCCGGTCGGATAAGGAGAGAACATCCAAGAGTGACCTGAGCGTCTCTATCCCCAATCTTGACTGACCCAGGCGGAGGCCCCTATGGCTGCTCGCACATCACCACATCACCAGCGACGAGAGCAGCTTCCGCCGCATCTTTCCTCGTCGGTAGAGCCGTCAGGCAGGCTGGCGTTGGGCATGGCGACATCGGAGAAGCCAAGCAAGGTTGGGTTCCACGAGCCAGCACGGAAGCCGGGTTGGACGGAGGCCATGGCTACCGCGAATTGGCGCAGGATGCGTCGAGTTTCGGGTGGCGGCGTTGGGGGCCTGGCCGGCTGCGGTGCCGGAGACGGAGGTGAAGCCGGAGCCGCGGCAAACGACTCCTCGTCCTCGGGCTCGACCTTGACGTTAAGGTCGAAGGCGAAAGGAGCGGCAGCGTAGGGAGCGCCGATCTCCTCATCCTCGGGCTCAACCTTGACGTTGAGGTCGAAGGCGAGTGCTTCTGCAGCGAGGGGTGCGCCAATCTCCTCTTCTTGTGGCAGCGGTTCCAGTCCAGGAACTGGGCCATATCCCGGCGGCATGAAGTGCTCTAGGTTCTCATCGCTTAGCGCCGGCGTCGGCGTCGGGAGGTCCAGGTATGTGTCCGGCTCGGGACCGTACCCCGGCGAGAAGTCGTACTCGGGGTGGTCGATGGACGGTGTTGGAGACGGCGGGTCGAAAATGGCGGCCAGCGGTGGGGGACTCGCGCCATAGCCCTGCATTGGGCAAAAGGCGATGCCCCTGCGGGCAGGACAAGGCCCGTACCCGTGCTCCGGGCAGAAGGCCACACCGGCGTCCATGCCGTTGTCGAGGAAGATCCCCGGTGGTGGTGGAACCAGGGCGGCGTCAAAGTCGTCCTCCTCGCCGAGGAACGGAGCCGCCGGCCCGCCGAGGAGCCAGTCCATCGGAGGTATGTGGAACGCCGGTTGCCGAGGAGCCGGTGGGCTGGGTGGTGCCGCTGGGGCAGCCTGAGTGCCTTGGGCGTTCATTGCCTGGGCACAGCGTCCAGTGCGAGGCGCGTAGGCCTGGCGACGGTTACCGTGGCGACTACCGCCATGACGACGACGGTTCCAGTTGAAGGGGCGACGACGGCCACCAAGTCCGGCGCGGTGGCGAAGGCTACTGCCGTTGCCGTTGCGGCGGAAGCCAGCCCCACGGCCATGGCGACGGGAGCCAGCCCTGTGGCCGAGGCGATGAAGGCGACGGCGACGGGCGAAGAACGGGCGGCGATTCCCGTGGCGAAGAAAGCGAGCGAAAGAGGAAACCAGGGCGTGCAGGTTTCTTGCCATTTTTACCTTCTGTTCTTTCCTTTCCCTGTTCCTCCTTTCACTCCGGTGATTGCTCTCGGTAGAGGAAGATTGAGAGTGAAACTTGTGTCTCTATTGATCTGGGCAAAGCCCTTTTATACAAGGATTTTGGGTGCCAACAAGAGGCGCCTGTTTACAGAGAGATGCCTCTTGGCATATGAGAAGGCGTCCGTACGGACACATGCGTCCGTACGGCGCTTTGGACATAATTAACACGTGCCTAAACTAATGACGGTTGCTAATGACGGTTGTTCAGATTAGGGGCGTCTGTTGGGCTTTAACAGAATTGATTCACCCAACAGCTGGTAAGACTTCCGTATCTACTTCCTTCTTTTTTTTTTTTGCAGTGTTGGTACTTTATACTCGGAAAGTCATATGGTATGTGTGCTTGAATGAGGCTCCTTGCTCTAAATATGCTTATATGTACATCTCCCATTACATCTTTGATGTTTCAGTTCAGTACTGAATATTCACATGGCATCCAAAGGCTTTTGGAAGATCAAGGTTACCACAGAAAAAGAGTTGTACACAACCCCAAGGAGGCAAGGACAGTAGTAATTTGTGATATTAATAATCGTGCTGGCTGGACTGCCCATATTTGGATACAGAAATTACATCTGGATCCGAGTAGACACAACTTCAATCATTGTGTACAAGTCCGATGATAATAAGTGTATCATCTGCCAAACATTTGTTTTCTGATGTTCTTGCTACAACACTATCTAAATAAGTTTCGTTTAGTTATTGTCAACAAATACTACATATATAACGATTAATTTCAATGATGATTGATGATTGATATTTTTCTGTTGCTCTGCCAGGAAATTAACATTCAAAGTTATCATGCATTTTTCTCTTAGGATACTGACATTAGTGATGCACGATCGATGCACCAGTTCAATTCAGTTTAAATGTGTTTCCTGGAAGGTACCGCAGTTTCCCATTGCTCCTAGCTTCAGGATTAGAGTAGAAGCAAGACCAATATGTCACAACCTTGCAGCTATTTAAAACTTGCCACATGCATAAGGGATAATTTTAGGGGTTATTCATTTTTGAATCACAATGCCACAGACTGGCACCCCATGTGGTTAACCGTTTCAAATTTGAGGATTACTGTCTACAAAAAATGACACCACAACAGCTTGGGCCAATCATATTAATCAGTTCTATTTTATCTGGAAAAACATAAAAAAGGACCATGGTAAAACAAATTGTTTGATGGGAGGATGGCGAAGTAGATAGTAGATAGCTTATCAACAATGGAGTGAAATCTATATAACTGATCATGGCCCGTGCTTCGGTACACCCCCCCTCCCAGACTCAAAAAGGATAAACTAGTCTTTTACTACTAATTAGTTACGTATTAATCTTATACTAGGAGTATTAGCTCCCGTGATCCATACTCGTATAGTCGTATGTCCGTTGGTATATATACGAACTAATACGCCTTCGGTCGTTTGACTCGCCCGTCCAATTCCTTCTCCAGGGAAACTGTAGCTCTCCCGCACTTACCTCTCCCGGTGGCGCTCAGGCGGTGGGCTCTCCACAGCCAGACCAGATCTACCTCCCGCCTCACAAGGATCTGATTTCGCACGGGCTCCCCTCGCCTACGCGTCCCCTTGCTTGCCTTTGGGCACCAGTTCGATTTTTGCAATTAGGGCAATAAAAGTGGAGAAGTAATTTCCTGAATGAGTTCTCCATTGAATTCTGAACAATTTTCGTGTTTAAGTCGAAGGAAATAGTTCATTAGAATTGGTGGAATTGGAAGGGGAAGCTGAACGCCATGGCTGTTATGTCCCTCAAGCTTTTCTGTTTGCCCACAATGAGGAAGATGATCATTATCCTAACCTACGAGGACGGCTCCATAATGTACAGATGTTCTATGTATACGGATCCGTACAACATATAGATCCATACCCAAATACAATTAATAATTTATTTAAAGACTATCATACCCTTAATTACGAAAGGGTACCGAACGATCTCGACCGTTGTTGTGTTTGAGTTTCGGGGAGGGGGGGTGTACCGAAGCAGAAACCACTGATCATATGGTTTCATCCAATCATGTTAGGCTTCCAGATATCTCATATTTAAATCCCCACCAATATAATAATATAATAGTTGCTCAATTATGAAAATGCTCTTCATGCAACCCGTTTGTTTTTCTAGGACTACAGAGGGAGGCAATACTGCCACAGAGAAAGGGAGGCAGTTCCAAAAGGACAAGAGTGCTCAACAGTAAGCCAGGTATATTGCACATGACCTGCTTTTCCTTGTGTTTCACAGTTTGTTGATTCGGTGTTGACAATAGATACATATGAGAATTATTACTATTATTACTATTATTACTATTATTATTATTATTATTACTATCAAGCTTTCTGCTTCCAAACTACAAATGAAGTGAAGAACTGACTCTACCTTTGGTGCTGTTGGTGTTTGCTATGGCTCTCGAGCTCAACCATTTGAATAAGAGAGGGAAATTTGTAGCTAATCTGTTATGTATCTCCTGGACATCCTATGTAAATATTAATTAGGTTACGGGCTACCAGTCAAGTACTAAATGTATCTACATGTTTTTGCTTTCTCAGACTACGCATTTTTATTAATTGTGAAGCAAGGTCACAGGCAATGTGATCAGGCAATGAATAAGCTGAGATCTGTTACCTGATGCTCTATCTGAATGTAGGATTCAGTTTACACATGTGAAAGTCGTTCCAATTTACGCTTCATGTTATGGCCTGGAGATTTGTACTATCGAAAAGGTAACCATTTAATTTACCGCTATCTGTACAATAAAAAATCTTACATTTTACATTAAAGATTCGTGACCAGTACTGCCAATCCTAGCAGCCTGTCTATTGAGCTGGTGATATGCTTAGCTCAGTTACACTCCTCTGTAAGCTCAGTTTTTTGGGTCCCTATTGGATATAATTTAAAGAATGAGTACGAAACTTGGATTTTGTTTGCATGTGTAGCAGATACTTATATTTTCTATTGCAACTATAATATGTATGTCTGCCCAATAGATATTTACCAACATAGTTACTCATCACATGATCTATTCTTGCATGAGTATATTTTTTCATGCCAGTAGTTGACTAAATAATTGCATTCTGGATTTCTGATCATATGTGATATTTTGTACTAGACCACAGACCAACCCTTCATTCTTCTTTTAAATTTTGTAATACAAGATGTATAGCTGAGAGGCTAGCATAGCTGAATTAATCAACTCTGTTGAAGATACTCGCTGCTCCCTTTTCTTATTGTGTTACAGCAATATTATAAGATGTTCTCTTACCATCATTTATGAGAATTAGCACTTCGACATAGCAGTTTATTGGCTAACTCTCAATCTGGCCAGACAACGTTATAATTCTTTCTCCTCCTTCAGGTTTTTCCAATCAGTTTGTTTGGTACCTTCATTGTGATGCTAGATTAAAATAAACTACATCTGTCAGGCAATTCTACAAGTACGAATGGGCAGAGCGTGAATGGTCTTGATCTGAGCCTTCTACCAGTCTTTAACTCTTTATCATCTAACAGCAACATGAAGGTGGCTACTGAGACGGCATGATCCAAAACTAGACGGGCCGGCGCGCTTCGCCGCGCCCACCTGCATGGCATTGTTGCACGGCGTGGTGCAGTCGAGTCGCTTTGACCTGGGACACAACCAAGTCTGACACGTTTGTAAATCTAGTACTTTGTCATAATGGTATAAATAAAATGCTAACTAAGAAGCTACTATGTGACTAATGTTCGCATGAGATGCAAGATCAGATATACATTTCCAATGTTTTTAATGTCAAATGCTTAAGGAATCTCCTTGGCACAAAAAAAGTTAAAGGGACCTTCCATACATGTGTGTTCGTTTTTTATAGGCATAAGAAATTTACTCCAAAATAACCAAACATTAGCTGTGACTTACAAAGTATATACACAAAAATATACAGTAAGATGTCAAGAATATAGATACTACGATAGATGATATGATTGTGCCCTTTGGTAGTCTCCAAGTATTTAGGAATATGATTGTGCCCTTTGGTCATTACCATGCCCCACTGTATGCCTATCAAGTGTTAAATTATACCGTTAGTATATCAAAACTAAAAAAAACTGGAGATATGTTTTAGATGGGTCCATTGTCAATGATGAAGCGGTTAATGTTCTTGTAGAACACAAACAACTCCTTCGCCTTGTTCACTACACATGATAACTCACATGGTGCCTGCAGCGACAGCGGCGACGCTGATGGTGAGGATGGTGGTGCAACATCTCCCTCTTCTAGTGATTAACATATAGGCAGATCTAATGGCAACAGGAAAGGATTTCAGGCAGTGCCCAACAAGGAGGCGAATGATGGCAAATTGAGCTCGTGTCTGATGGTTGATTTTCTTGGCATCACATCCTGCTCCAACCTGTGTTTTGGTTATAATAGAAGACGTTAATAGCAGGTCGGCTAGCAATGCATATCACTACTTAGTCGCAGCTCCGAATGAAGCTCCAAATCTTCACTTAGTAAAGTTGAACATTTGATGCACCGAACTTCTTCATTTTCCTGAGAAATATTGCTAGGCAAATCACATCGTACAATCAGTTCCTTCAAAAGGCACCTAAATTTAATTCTAAAATCACCTCCATGCAAGGGTAAAATTAATTGCCAACACAAAATCGTGGTGATTCTCCTTGTTACAAAAACACAACTTGCATAAGTAAATAAGGTTTATTCACATTTAAATTGGCATCTGCAAATGGTTTTAACGACCTATACTAATATAGGTAAACTTCAGGGCAACTTAGCCAAACGATTCGTCCATAAATATGTATTTTGGTCCTGTACACCAATTAAAATATCTGGAGGTTGTATTAAGTCAAGAAATATACCTTGCAAATTTATAAGAATACATACTGAATTCAAACATCTTAAAAAAGAGATGTAAATCTGATCAAAATTTACCTTAATTAAGCTAACGAAGCCACATTTCCAGAAGATTTTTTTTAGAAAACTGTATGTTCCCCACTCGACTTGTCCTTGGCACTTAACAGAGCACTCAGCTTTGTCTCGCTACCTACCCGGAAAATTCCGCCTGGATTGCTTTTCAGGACTTCCAATATGTGTCATGATATTTTGCTGCTTAAGAGGAATGCCAACATAAGTACATTCTAAGTACCAAACAAGATGTCAATAAAATAACCAGCCAAGATGATGTAGCTGCAGACCAATATTTTATGTTGCCATGTAAACAGTACTGAGAAGATCTTATGAGAAACACGGAGTTAGCTACAGCACACAATGATTAGGTAGTGAGTTTATGTGCCAAACTTCATAGAGGATATGATTCAACAATGATGAACTGAATGAAGCTATAATGAATCACTTGTATATTACATGGAGCGTGAAGCTGCAAGATGTCGATTTGTTATTTAAAATGCATTCCCACAAGTAGACGCATGAAGTGATCATGAGAGGTTTGTTGTAATATGCAATCTCATAACCTTGCGAACATCATTTCCGAAAGGATGCCAAAGTCACCCTTTGTTCTTACTATTACTCTGTGATCAACATTAGTTCGATAATCTGCGGTGACCCAGCATACCACTGCATGTGTAGTATGCAAGTCGTTGACATAACACTAATGAAACACCGTCTCACTAGTATTACATCCATCAGAGTGGTACAACAGAAACATCGCAGGTCCACAATATGTCTATAGGATTACAATTTTCAGCATACAGAAGATCTTCAGGACCTCCTCAACAGGTAGAGGTTTAGTCCTGGCGACTACAAACGAGAAAGAATACAAGGAAGTCTAGAGGAAGACTATGACTACCTCTAAATTGCAGTTTGTCAGCTAGAGAGATAACCTAGCTACTTAGGTTCTAGGAATAGGGAATCTGGTTCCCTTCTATCCCTATTCTAGTTTTTCTCCAAGTTTCACGCAATTGTAGACTCCGCTGATAATCCCGACGTTGGTAGAATGCTTCATCTTCATCTTTAGGTCTTGAGGTTGCCTCCTTGAGTTGCCTTCAAGCTAATTCTTCAGAGTCTAGCAAGGGTTTAAGAGATTGGGGTGAGTAACGAGCGTTACCCAGCAAGTTTCTTTACAAAGAAGGTGTGTGATATGCATTTACGGTAGCCACAGACCCAAAGAGGTCATAGGCAAATGCAGGTTTTTGATAATGTTTTCTTGAAAGATTGCTTTTACTTTAGAAAACTATGCCCAACAGCCAACACAGGGTATTAGTGCCTTGAGAGCACCTTTCCTGCCGCGTTCGCAACTCCTTCCCGGAGTAAGGGGTAACATGTCACATCTTTTTACACTCTGCAGAGGTGTGTCCTTCCAAGAGAGATCAAAGCCTTGCTGCACAACCGGGCGTACATTCCCGTCCACAATTCCTTGATGTGGGGCCCAGTCAGTGATCCAAGCCAATCACTGCCTTCTCCGCACAACGCATGCCCACCCAATTCACGCAAGCAGGTGGTGCCCCTGATATTCACCCCCAACGATGAAGTACCTAGGCGTCTCTTGCGGACCATCATAGACACCAGTGCCGTGAGAACTTAGGTGTCCCACCCATCGCAAGTAGTCCTGCCGGATCTACTGCCACCGGCAACTGGCTGCCCGTTGACATGCGAACGAGAGAAGATACAGCTGACTTTCCCGTCCCATTCCAAGTCTCTTGGATGTCACGGTTTTTACGGCACAAGAATAACTGTGGCATTGGTTGTTAATCCTAGGTTAACTTTCCCGTGCAAGTGGAACCTCCACCACATCAGTCATACCGTGGTTCCACCTTGCCAGCCCTCCTAGGTTATCACCACTGGTCGATAACCACTAGTCATATTACTTATAAAAATAGATTTTCCATCTCTTTTGTAAATGTTAGAGTTTGAAGTCAACACTTTGCAAGTAGTTTCAAAACCAGTGCAGTCAAGAGATATGAGCAAGATAAACTTGCCTTGTGACTGAGAGATAGTGGAGTCGGATGCTCGGCGTTGCTCCTGATCTCCTTGTTCTACAGAAAACCAATTATTGTCCGATAAGGACAATGTTGCAAGAAATAGGGCATGCTATGCATAATGAGATGCTATGCATGGTGATTATTAACTAGGTTTGCTTATTTATGTGTTTTACCCACTTTTTAGGGTTTGAATAGTTTCAAGCAACACAATTTATATTGGTGTGTTTTACTCAAGTCTTTCTAGGGTTTTGAGACCTTTTTGCAAATACCCATCGTATTTGTGTGTTTTACCCCATAGGGGTATTGAGGTAATAAAGTAAAAGTTTGAAATTATAGTTTTAGGTTATAAAACTTTAATTAGGTGATTTGAAAAAGAAAGGGTTAATTATTAAAGAAAGAATTCTATTTTGATAATAGAAATAATGATTAAGGTTTTTTGAAAATAGATTTCAAAATCATTTAATAGAATAGTTGAAAGAATAATCAGAATTTTGTGTTTTATTTGAATACTATTTCCTTAGAGGATAAAGGGTGTTTTATTAAAAGTATTTATAAATTGGAGTTTAGTTTGATTTCAGAAAAGGGTTGGTATTTAAATTGTAAAGTTGGATTAAATCAAATTTTGGGATGAAAGGAAAAATTCCCTAGGCCCACCTGGCCTGCTAGCCTACAGGCCCAGCTGGCCTGCCTGCCCACCCAGCCCACCTGGCTGGCTACACCCACTGGCTCGGGTCTGGGTCGGTCAAACCGACCCAGCCCAGCCCTGGCCACCCCTCTCTCTCACCCCCGTCGCCCCTCTCTGGCGACTGGATCGCCGCCGACGTCGCCCGACGATTCCGGCGAGCTCCGATGAACAACGCCGACGCCACCTTGGGTGAAATGCTTGCCTCGGTGACCTCTTCCACCTCCACCCCACTACTCCGATGGCCGCTTCCTCTCCGAGGAGATCCACGGTCGAATCCCGCTCGGGATCTCACCTCGGATTCGCCTCCGATCTCGACCTTTCGCCGGCTTCTCCCCTGGCACCTGCTGTGCTCCTACAAGATGCTCAACTGCGGGTAAGCGCACCGGTGGAAGCGCCACGGTGGTGCTCCCGGCCGCGTCACGGTGAAGTCTTCCCTGGGTGGCATCTAACCGGCCGCGCGGGCACTGCCCCGCCATGCCGTTTAGACACGCGCCTGGGCGAATGGTGAGCTCCTCCTCCTTCCTCTACACCCTCTGCTTCCTTCAATGGCCATGGTCTCTGACCATGTTGACCATGCTCAGTGAGCTAAGCTCACCAATCTACTCTGTGTTGCTGGGTGATGCACAGCCTGCTTTAGTTGGGAGTATCTTTCAGGTTTAGTGTTGTTTCTGTGATGCTTCTCTCACTGTCATCTCTCCCTGGCCAAGCTCTCTGACCATTTGGTCAAGAACTTTGAGCCAAGCTCACAGAGCTTGCTCTGTGATGCTGCTAATGGATGCATGCTTGTTTCAGTTAACTATGTTGGTTATCTCTACTGATGCTCTGTTAACCTCACCACCCTCTCTGTCAGCAGCTATACTGACAGAGGTGTTATTCTAAAACTTGCACTTTTGCAAGCTTCAGTTAACATTTGTTAACACTTGCAGTACTTCTCTATTCCAGCTATTAAGCTTTACTTTGTGACATGCAAAGGATTTTCCTGTGGATGCTGGTATCTTCACTGTGATGCTATCTGAATCTTTTGGTTCAGTTAACTACCATTACCTATTCAGTGATGAGTATAGGAGGTTAGCTGCTGCTATCTGCTCATCACTGTTAGCCCAGTGATGTTAGGCTGTGTTGCAGATAACTGTGGCATTAGCTAAAGCATGATTGGTATGATTCCTGGCTCATGTTGGCTAGGAACATGATTTAGCTTCTGTACCAGCCCTTGTCTGTTTAGTATAAAGTTAGTTGTGATGAGGTGCAAGATCTTATGATCTTGTGCCCAGCAACTAATTTGTATATACTAGCTTTTGGTGAAACTTGCCCCTTCTCAGTTAAGCCTGTGATGCTGGTCTGAGGCTAGGTATAGCTAGTAGGGTGCTTAGCATACTTAAGTGCCTACTGCTGCTAATTTCATGATGCTTGCAAAGCTTGTGTGCTTGAGGTGCATGCCAAACCTGGCATGTGCCCAGCACAAGCTTTACAGTGAGACTTTAATCTTTGTGTTAAGCCAATGAAGTGTAACTGAGGCTCTAACTTGATTTCCCAATGATGAGCTTGGGCAAAGCACCACTTTGCCAAGCTGAGGGTTTGATCAGAAACAACAAATGCTGTAATCAAGCACTAGCAGTAATGTTGTTGCACAGTTACTACCTTATCTTGTAGTTGTGCAAAAGTGTGGCTGTGTGCAGCTGCTGTTGATGTTGACTTGCTTCTTGCTGGTCTACTTCTCCTGGCTTGGCTACGACTTGTCCTTCACCTCCTGGCTTGCTCCTGGCCTAGCTTGTCCTTCTCCTCCTGGACTTGCTCCTAGCTTGGTCCTGTGCTTCACTTGGTCTCCACAGGGTTTTGCTGGATGTGATTTCTGATGTGTTGCTCTTGATTGTGGAAGAACAGTGATGTTCTTGGTATATGATGCAAAGCTGTGTTGAGCTTGCGCTGGTGCAGTGCTGGGGATGTGTGTGCTGCTTCCCCTTGGTACCCCTCACCTGGTCGATGGCTTGGTGCTGCGGCAGCTGTGGTGCTGCCAGCACCAGTTTTTGCATGCAATGACTAAGCTGCTTGAGCTGCTTGTCACTGGGCTTGATCTGATCCACTCTGTGTGGCCATGTGGTGCACTGCTATGATCACAGTGAACCTGTACCCAGTGCTATTCTGAACAGATGCTATACTTGGTTAACTTCACTTGATGATTTATCAATTCAGATACTACACTTGGTCCAGCTTACTCAGTGATGAAGTGGCAATTGAATTGCCCTAATCTGAGAGTAATCTTACTAATACCCTAATCTTTCTTCTGTTTCTATTATAATTTGTTTTTGCAGGTTGATGAAAATGAAGACTCTAGAATAATCTTCATGAAGATTTGTAATCCTAATTTAGGTTTAGATTTCTTTTTAGTTCCAACCAATGTAATCTCCTTTTCATTTTACTGAAATGTAAAGACTTTGTATATGTGTTTAATATCAATAAAATTCTATTTCTGTCTATTGTATATTCTATTTCTATTTTCAATTATTCAATTACTGTATAAGTGAATTATTTATTTATTATTATGGGCATTGGATAAAATGCTATCACCCTCCACCAGGAACTGGTGTTCCCTTTGAAAGGAGATTAATGCAACAAAGGTTCTATAAACTACTAAGTTCTAGGTCAGGGCTAATGATCTTCACCACCTATATCAAGATGATTTACTCTAGGGAAACTTGTACACAGATCAAGGTTTCTCATATATCCCGAACAAGATGGTCATCTCCTAATTGAGATGTGCTAAGGTTGGACTTCTACTCCACACTTGGTTTTAGGATGATATCTGCTTATCATGCTGGTTTTCCTATCTAACCTAATTATCTTCATCAACAAGCATAATCATATACCTGGCATGATCATAGTATTTCCTTCATCAACTCCCTATATCAAGGATTTATTCTAGGTTGTATCAACCTCCTGAGATTAAGAATATAATCTCCCCATTGTGTGGTTCATATAGGATCTACTCCACTTCATAACTTCATAGGTCTAAGTATTGGTCACTTCATAGGGATGGTTCTATTATAGACTAAAATTAGAGTTTATGATGTAATCACCCCCTATAACAAATGACTTGTCCTTATTAGAATTTGAGTAATGTCTAAAGTCTCCTAATTGGCCTTTGTAGGAATGGCTCTAATATTCTTAAGTTATCTCACCTAGAGTTAAGGTAAATCATATACTCAAACTATCATGAGTTAACCTCTCCACTTCTCTTATTTGGTCTCACTAGATTAGGACATAAGAATGTAGAATAAATCATGGTGTAAGAATAAGACTTGTGTACACTTCTTTAGCATGAAAGAAGCAGGGTTTAAAGAATACCATGATCATCTTGGTGTGAATAAGTATTTGGTTCTAAAATAGTGTGTCAAGCATTTTAGGTTCACCTCACTTAACTCTCTTTTAATTGTTGTAACTATCACTACCCAAAACAAGGTTTTAGCAAAGGTCATATTGAAGTTTATAGCACTTCAATTGATGAGCTACTTCAATTCCATCAACTTAAGTGAAACTCCAATCACTTTGATATGTTTTATTTAAATGCGCGAAAATTACCCGGATTTTCTATGCATGAAATGCAATGCACACATCTATTGTCTCTATTTTATAAGCTCTAATCCTGGGATATTACATAATCTCAGCCTTGTTCACATAAATGGATATGGATATATGTTCAGATTACAACACCGACCTCTAATCAGGCTAAGAAGAAGACAATCAAAAATAGTGTTGCTCATTCGTGAAATTGTCATTGTACCTCAAAAACAATGATTTCTTTTGCCAGCGAGGGTAACATGATTTGCAGGGAATAAGGATACACCAAAGGTTCTTTCAAAAGAGAATCATCAACCCTGATGCCTTCAGCTTCAGCAAGATATTCTTGTAATATTGGATGGAAAGGTTGTGTTTAACATGCTGAAATAGCCTGCAAGTATATGAATAGAGATTGGGTGGTAGATCGGTATTGATGGCCAACCATCAGCCAGGCATAGCAGCAATGAGAGAGTAAACCTAAGCTAAGACATTACAACGAAGGAGAATTTCACCTAGAGTACCACAATCCTGCAAAAACTGCTAAAGGGTAAAGACCAAACTGTAGGCATATCATCATATATCATACATGCTCAAAAATATTTCAAGATTTAAAATCATCATAAGAAACCAAGATAATCATTTGTACACTAAACAATGATCAGGGCTTAATTATTATTACTTCAGGACCATATAGATATATCACCATGCACCAAACTTAGCTACCAGGCTCTTTAAAATATTAAAATACCCAGGGCAGCAGCGGTTCTTTGTACTTCAGTTTTGGATTTCTGGATACCTAAAGCAACCATACCATACATAGCCCACTAAGGAGATGCGGAAACTACACTAACATGCTAAACTTGCTAAAATTAAGATCCACTACTGGGATGAACTATCGAGCCTGGAATTTTCAAATAGGATAAATATTTTAACTTTCAAGATTGCACAATATTGCCATGGAGCCAAACCATCACACACTCACACTGAAAAATGCTAAGATTAGTAGCAAATTCATTCAAAGTTAAGCCTTTGCTATCTTAGATTTGACATTCCAACAATAGCAGATTAACCGATCAACTTAAAGTTTGAAAAAAAACAAACCATAAAATTAAAGGAAGCATCACAAACCCAAAGCTAGACCTTCTTGGGGACAAATAAGGTTCTTGAAAGGCAAGGGAATCGGTGAAAGACCCATGCCGCTAGGTGAGGACAGAGGCTGAGCCGTGGGATGCAACTGCCTTAACGTTGCCAGACACTGCTGCCTCTCTTCCTGCTGTTATTCTAGTCATCGACCGCCGTCGGGCCGGCGTACACTTAGGAGAACGGACTGACAGGTATCATACCAGCAGATCCGATTGTGAATGGCTGGACACATTGAACTGGCCGGCGACCAATACGAAATAGTATATCCATACAATGGATTGGCTAAATGAGTATGGAAAATGGTATGATAATATAACCTCTGACTGACCATCTAACTGGAAACCTTATGAGAATTTTTGGTCGGAAATTTCAGTAATTTTTTAGTACTCTGTAATTTTGGTCAGAATATTAATATGATCTAGAGATATGTATGTCCATACAAAAATCAATGAAATCTTACTACGTGGCATCGGTTATTTACTTTTTCAGAGGGGACATGAAAATCAATCAACAAAATTAAACGTTGTACCTGTCAGAGTATGTGTGCATCGGTGAATAAAGGAAGTCCAACTTGCCTTAGATTTGGTTGTCGATGATGGCCTATCAGATGCTGTGCTCGGTGAGGTTGACTGATGCGCTAATGTCAGTTGTTGAGTTGACTGTGCATCCTGCAGCCACGGATAATATCGCTGCAGAACACAAACCTCGTAGAAAAGCAACCAACGCACATATGGAGTATTAAAGATGCAAAATAAAGAGTAGCAAGAATACAACCTCCGGAATGGTCCTTGGCTGAATAAAATGTCAACAGGCGGGAGCAGGAGCACGCGCACAACGGCCCTTAGGCATAGTGACCTTGTTCCGCTGCTGCGCCAGCGGGGTGTTGGGCGTTGCCGCAGGTTGCCGCTCGCCGTGGCAAGGGTTTGGTCGTGCCTCTGCGTCCACGCCTTATTCGCATCGAAGTTGCTCTATTGAGGCGGAAAGGAGGAAAGTCAGCCGTCGTTCCCGTGAACTTCAGTGGGGGCGATTTGGGATTGGATCCATGGTGGACCACATCAACCGCCCACCCCCTCGATCCCTGATTCCCCATTCTTCTTCCTCCCCTCGACTCTCCCTGTCGTGCGCCCGCCCGAGATCCCCTCCTCCTCCTCCCTCCCCCGACCTCCCTCATGTTGTTGTGCGCTCGTGGCTCTCCCATCGCCTCAACCCTGGCCTGACCCCTAGCGCCACCCCAATCTTCCTCCTAGTACGCCGCCCTGCATCCTCCCTTGCATCCCGTACCGCCGGCAGAATCCCGCACATCCATCTGCATCCCAGACGACCGGCGGCCGCACGCGTCGCCACATGCACGCTCCGTCCAGTCACCTCTTGCTCCTGCTTGGCGCCACGGGGATCCCCACGCCGCCCGGTCCTCCTCCAGCTTCGTCCCCGCGGCCAAGCGCCGGATACACCAGCTCCAGCAGCGCGGCACCGGACCAATCTGCGGCGGCTTCTCCGAGTCTTTGGCCGGTCCTAAGATTTTAGGGGCCCAGGGCGAAACTTGAACCTAGGGACCTTAGTATAAAATATAAAAATAAAAATAATCAATGAATGTAAATATAAATGATGATCTAAAAAAGTATTGATCACCCACATTGATATTGTCTATATTGATGAAACAAATTAGCTGATTGTACCTAACATATTAGATGATCAGTGCAACCTTTGCACAATATTACCCAGACCACATACGGCATACCTTCAAAATGAAAGAAACACATATTTAAGAATCAAAGCATTTAGGTGGAAATGTTTGAAGGTGCTGAAGCGGATTGACATGTACCCCACTATGATGCAATTGAAACAGTCCATGCTGCTGCTATGTGATCCGCTGACCATAATCTTTGTTTTAACCGCACATATTTGAATTGTCTATAAAGTTTACAGAAAAGGAAAAATTATGTGGAAAGCAGTAAACAGCAAACCCTAAAGTCATATGCCAAAAGTAGTAGATCTGGCTGGGAGTCCTCCTTACCTCGTGTTTACCTGTGTTTCCCAAACAGTTCTAATCGCATAGCCGCAATATGGATCGGATGAAGTCCTAATAGCATAGCAGCAGCCTGGATCGGATGAATTCCAATGCGATGTCCATGGTATTGTGGTCAGCGGAGATTGAGATGTTGGCGGCGGCCAGCGATGGCAAGTCTCCACTCTGCAGGAGTCTGGTTCAGGAGAGAACTACGCCTCAAATTGTCGTACAGAGAGGATGGATCGATAGACGGGAGGGAGCTTGTAGGTCAAATTCTCCAAATCTCTTCTCGGCAGCAATGCAAATCCTCTCACCCTTGCAAGGCCTGCTCATGCCTCTCGTCCATAACCAGGCCCAGGCAAAACGTATGGTACTGCAGCAGGGGCCCAGGGCGGCCGCCCTGCTCGCCCTGCCCCAGGGCCGGCTCTTCCGCCGTGTTTTCGAGGGAGATGGGGCGGCTCTGCTCCAGCGCCGCGAGATGGCAATCAACGGTCCGGAGGCTCGATGTTGAGATGGCACCGCCTCCCTCTCTCCTACCTCCTACGACGCGGGCATGCTACCCGCAGCGCTAGCAAGCGCCGACCGTGGGGATGCCAGCGGTGCTCGGCGGTGAGTCAAAGTTGGACGGTGGGATTGGATCCATAGGGTTTAGGGTTTACCAGTCGTAATGAACGAACGGGATGATTTCTACTCCGTATCCAACAGCTGAAAATGTTCTGGTTGGGGAGTGGCCTCACCAGCGTGGGTCATCCTCAAGCTTATAGCTTTAGTTAATTGTGGAACCAGGCTTATGACCTTAGTGCAGTTCCTTCAAAGTATGGAGCACATGAGAACAAAATGATCTGATTTATGCTTCTGTTTATTAGAATGTTCGGTGCAAATCTGGAAAGGTTACTATTAGTTGTTAACCGAATCTCCGAGCACAGGTTATTCCTCTGGGCTCACTTCATTATCGAGGATTTTAGTAAATGAGCTCTTATCTTCTATGTGCCATGTATCAGTATCAGATTTTTTTTGCGGGCTGGCATTCTCTTGCAGCAGAGCTGTTTTGTTCACAGTTTGCAGCCGAGTTGTGTCGAGGAAAACTGCGGAAAGATAGATCTGATGCCTGCCTACCTAAATTTTGTGTATTGCAAGCAAGTTGCTTCTAAACGAATTACTATATCTGGTTAATATAATATGTGCCACCTACATCTTTAGGACATATGTATATAGTAGTAGTTGAGGTTCTATTGGTTAGTGTAGTGTTTTTCAATATGAATTCCATAGTTGTTTTGGTGAGTATTTGTAAAAAATTGAGCAACCACCATTACACGCTTCTTTGTTTAGGTATGCAATCATCGTGTCCCTTCTTTAGTTTCCTTAGAAAATAAACTATATATGTTTGTAGATCAGTTTTAATCTTTACTTCTTTAAACACCATAGCATGTGTAAATTCCAATGTAAGCCGTGCATAACTTCTAAGGAAATTCTATCGCCCACTACCATGACGGGCGTGGCGTGTCGCCACGCTAACCTTCCTAGTAAATACTTATGTAAGATCAGAGTTTGTGTTGATTACACCTGCTTTTACTACGGTCGTCAAATGTATGTCATTATATGACTAATGCATCTAATGTTTCGAGTGACTGAGTTTTTTTCAGAGAGACCTGCACCATTCTACACGAGCACACTATACAGTATGCGTCTTATTTTAATTTCTAAATATCCTAATTAATATATGTAGGCCTATATTTCTTAGCCCGTAGCAACGCACGGGCGTTCAACTAGTCATCACATAATACTGTTCCGATCGTATTATCTGATTATCTCCCTTGGCTTCTCATTCGACCGTCGACCCCGCCTGTCGCAAGCTCGGAGGGAGTGGCCGGCGACCTACACGAAGCCTGTTCCGGTCAAGGTTCGTGGCTTTGTGGCCTTGGCCGCGACTATGCACAGCTTGAAAGGCAAGTTGTAAAGCTGCTCCAATGGGGATTGGGATGATTAGGAGCCGCTCCAGATAGCCCATCAGACGAAAATCGGCTGTAGCTATGATCGGAAAAGGCGCACCAAAATCGGCGACATAGTTGCGGATCGATCTAGCGAGAGGTTCTTCGCCGGTGAGGCGGCGAGGTCCGCCGTCGCGTGAAGCTTGTGCTGGAGCAGTCGCATAGCGGCGGTTGGAACTTGGAAGGGACGAGTATTACTAAAGGAAAATGCTTGGAATCAGGCGACTGATCCGTGTAAAAAGATCGGTCGCCCCGACTCAGCGGTCTGTGCTGTCCGATACGCGCGGTATTACATGCCAATGCTGCTCAACCCGTCCCGACTCCCGCGTACAACGTGCCACCTTCTCTCTTGGCGGTTTCTTCTCAGCTGCTTTGCAAACAACGCCGCTTGCTTGCCAACCCGCAAAATTACAGGGCGTTACTGCGCGGAGGCATTATCCTATTCACTAGCTCATTCCAGTTGGAGATTCTCCCCATATGTTGACCACCCGGCATGCATGAAGGCGTAGGTACGGACAGCTTATGTATTCTATTTATTCTTATCAGATGTATTGAAAGGTAAGATTCCTTTAAGGTAGGGTCAGGTGAGGGGCCAGGTTCCATCAATTGGTACGATGGTGCAGACATCTACTCATGAGCAGTCGTGGGACCGGGGGAGGTGAGTCCAGCAATGATCACGTGAATGGAGATGGGCGATTTAGACAGAATTAACCCAAACTTCAAACTATTTCAAATAATAAATCACTTTTGAAAATATTTCACACGAATAACCCCTTTTGGCCACGCCATTCACGGTGGCGTGGCAGAAGGTGGTGCCACGCCACTGGTAGTGGCGAGGCAGGTGCAGCCACGTCAGCTAAGCGGGCCCCGCCCTGGAAGTGCGGCGCCACTAGTAGTGGCGTGACACAAGTGCTTGCGGTGCCACTACCAGTGGCGCCGCACTTTAGGGTTAGGGTTCAGTCCCAGCCCCGAGCTGGGCTCCTCCCTCACTTCCTCCCTCATCTCTTCACAGCAAAGGCGGCTGCTCTCTCTCCCCCTCTCAATCCTCCCACCCAAAACCACCCAAATCGAAGCTTTTCTCCGTGGATTTCTCCTTCCCGAAGTCTTCTAAGGTACTCCATCATTTTCCATTCATTTGACCAATTGGAATTTGCATATTTGGTTTTGAATCCCCAAATCTTGGAAATCCTAGAAATATTGATTCACCCAAATTGCAATGTTGATTCTTGTTAATTTAGTCAATGTTGGCTTGTATGATGTGTTGGCTTGTATGATGTGTTGGCTTGCAATATGTTGATTCTTGTTAATTTGGTTAAATTGTATGATGTGTAGTGTATGAAGTATTTTAGTGTAGATTGGTAGGTTAGGATAAGGTTTTGTGAGGTAAGGGTTTGTTGTTATGGTAGGGTTAGGGTTAGGGTTAGGGTTTTCTTGTTATGTTAGGGTTAGGGTTAGGGTTATCTAGTTATGAAGTATGATGTGTTAGTAAATATTTGCATAGGTACTTATTAATTTTTTTACCTTATTGTTGTTATACTAAAAATAGGTATGGCGAGAATTGTTCATGTTCATCATGTTGACAAGGAAGCATATTTGAAAGGCAATATAGAGCCCGACCCGGATGAGCTTGACTTGGTGTTCGAGCGTACTCCTACGTACGCCGAGGTCTTGGAACAAGTTAGGATAGAGTTGAAATGGATGGACCCTAGTGATGTTGTTGAGTTGGAGGGTAGGCATAACGTCGGATTTGGCATGCACTTCCGTTGGAAGATAATGCGTATCAACTCCGAGCAACGTTGGGGTGCATACAAGGAGGTGGTGGCCGAATCTCTCGACAAGGCTCTTGAGTTATTTGCCACCAAAAAGGTTGGTGGTACTTTGCATGTGGACTTGAACCGGAGTGCCTCCCGGGTTGATGCTAGGAATTCTCCACTGAACCACCAAGAAGAAATGACGGATGGAAGGCCAATTTCAAAGGAGGCACTATCATTGGAAGAGGAGGATGATGAGTGGGGGGATGATGACAATGATATTGAGCTTCATGACCACAATGTTGGAGATTTGGATATGTACTACACGCAAGAAAACATGGACCATGACATCCCGTACTCGCGATGCTATGCATCGGACTCGGATGACGATGGTCCCGAAGAAGAAGTTGATGAGGAAGGGTTCACGGCCAAGGAGGCCGAAGTCCACGAGAAGGTATTGGGACGAGATCATCGGATACCATTGTTCTGTGATCTTAGTCTCACGGATGAAGCCACGGTTGACGGCGGCGAGGGTATAGTGCTTGGACCAAGGCCTACTTCTTACCGGGATGGCAGTCATGAGAGTTATGGTATATCAAAAGGCTTGATGTTCAAAACCTTGCTGGAATTTAAACAATGGATCAAGGACTTCTCGGTTAAGTATCATCGTCCCTATACGGTGCTTCACTCAGACGTGAAGAAGCGTTACACTGTTAAGTGCGAGGAGGATCAATGTCCTTGGATTGTGCGTGCAAGACCATGGAAGGGAGGACCCAATTGGCGCATAACAAGTTGTGTGCCAACTCACATGTGTCGTGGAAAGAGGGTGGATGGCAAAGCAGTAAAGCACGATCACCGACAACTCACCTCCGAGTTCATCGCATATACACTTTCCAACCAAATCTCGTCACTTCCAACAATGAGCATCAAGACAGTCATAGAGCTTGTGAAAGCTCTCTTTCACTACGATGTGAAATACGGCAAGGCATGGAAAGCGAAGCAAGCTGCATTCAGGATGTTGTATGGTGATTGGGAAGAAGCATACAACCGAATTCCTCGGTTGTTGTTAGCAATGGCCGATGCAAACCCGGGCATGGTTCATGTGGTAGAGCCTTATGGACAGGAAACAAGGATTTACAATGGAAAAACTGTCCGAGTATTTGGCCGTGCATTTTGGGCTTTCCAGCAATGCGTGAAAGCTTTTGAGCATTGTAGACCGGTAATCTCTGTTGATGGGACATTTCTGACCGGGCAATATAGGGGGACTCTCTTGGTTGCAATAGCAAATAATGCCAACAACCGTTTGGTTCCTTTGGCATTTGCTTTCGTTGAGGCGGAGAACAACAATAACTGGCAATGGTTTTTTCACCTTTTGAGGACCAAGGTATTACCGCCACAAAGGAAAATTTGTGTCATCTCAGATCGACATCAAGGAATTCTCGCAGCGGTAAATATTGAAATTCCAGGGCATGCTCCTTTGCACCATAGATGGTGCATGAGGCATTTCTGTTCAAACTTCTATAGGGCATGTGGTAGCAAGGAGTTGACCGATGATCTTCAAGATTGTTGTCTCGCTTTCACTGACCGGCGTTTCACAAACTTGTACATTAAATTGACCTCAAACAGAAAGCTCGATGCTAAGGGTCAAGCATTTCTCACTAGGCACATCCAAGATAGAACAAAGTGGGCAAGAGCCTACGATGAAAATGGTCGGAGGTACGGTCAAATGACAAGCAATATGGCAGAGTGCTTCAACAAGGTGCTCAAGGGTGTCCGTGCATTGCCCGTGACGACAATTGTGCGATACACATTCGACAAGTTGAATGAGTATTTTTTGAAGTACTCAGATGAAACGGAAAGGCAGATTGCGGGAGACAATACGCAAATCCACAAATACGAGTACCCACCCAAAGTTGACGAGTGGAGGACATTTCAGTCTCGTAAGGCGGATTCTGAAGTTGCCACCGTTTATTATAACGAAGAGCTCATGTATCAAGTGAACGAGCCCGGAGGAACCACGGCCGACGGTGTCCAACACGGAGGCCGAGCTTTCAAGGTCTCGCTAAGGACTTGCGAGTGCACATATGCGAGGCCATCTTTGGTCCATCTCGCTTGCTCGCATTTGCTAACGGCGGCTCGGGTGCGTCATTTGGACTATAATCACCCTCTCACCGTGAGAGAGTCAGAGTTATCCATCACGACGACCAAGAAAACATGGGCTCCTAGATTTAACCCATACCTAGACCAATCACAGCGGCCCGAGTATCATGGAATCCAACTCTGGCCCCATCCATCATGGAAGGTTGTTAAACGTGGAAGACGTTAGACAAAGCGTTTTAGGTGTGACATGGATGGATGGGGTCGTGGTGGTGCGAGAGAATCAGGAAATGACCAATTTCAAGAGCCATGTGATAGAGCTCGTTGTGGAAAGTGTAATGGTCATGGACACAATGCTAGGACATGTACCCAAAGGAAAAGAACAAAGAGAAATGACCCGAACGCAAGCCAACCCATGAGTAGTCAACAAGGTGGTTCAAGCCACCAAGATGTTCCAAGCCAACAAAGGAGTACCCAACAAAGTGGTCCAAGCCACCGAGATGTTCCTAGCCCAAGCCAACAAAGTACCCAACAAAGTGGTCCAAGCCACCAAGATGGTCCAAGCCCAAGCCAACAAAGGAGTAACCAACATAGTGTTGCAAGCCAACAAAGTGGTCCTAGTCACCGAGGTGGTCGAAGCCACGGAGGTGGTCCAAGCTATCATAATCGTAGGCAACAAAGAGGAAGACAACTAGGTCTTAGAGGAGTCCGTGGTGTAAATCGAACTAGTATGATAGGATATCTACAAGGACCATTTCCGTATGTACTTTTATTTTGTGCTCTACAATTTCTAAATTTGAGATAATATTTTACATTTTGTGTTTACTAACTTTTATCTCCACTCTTATTGTAGATATGACGGGGAGTCAAACCAACACGGAGGGGGATCAGACCTTCAATGAGTCATGAAGGAAGGTGATGGAGATGGATGCGGCCGAGAGGAAGAAGAAAGAGGCAACACAAATGAGGATGGAAGAAGATCAACAATTGAGGATTCGTGAGGAAAGAATGAGGAGAGAAAGAGAAGAGCAACGTCAGAAGGAGCTTGCGGAGGGGGTAATAAAGAGCATTCGTGAGTACGACGAGATAATGAAGAGAGCCTACGATAAGATAAGCAACATGAAAGTAGAGATGGAGAGGGAGAGAAAGGTGAGGGGAACGGAACATAGGTCAACTCAAGGTCACAAGGAGGACGAAGATGTTCAAAATGAGGCTTTGAGGAGAGTGAAGGAACAAGATGCGGCCAAGAAAGTGGAAGAAAGAAAGAGGAAGCTGAAAGAGGAAGCGGAGCGGGAAAGGTGGCAGCAAATGCGGCGGGAACGTATGATGTGGCAGGACAAGCAGCGCGCCAAAGCACTTAAAGAGAAGAGAGAACGAGAAGCGCGTGAGTTGAAGCAGCGCCAGACTGTTTGGGTGGCGCACCTAGCAAGGGAGGACGCAAGGATAAAGAGGGAGAAAAAGGAGAAGAAGGAACTATTTGAGAGGGTGGCTGCCGAGGCGCGTGCCATAAGGGAGGAGAAGGAAGAAGAGAAGAAGAGGAAGGCCATGGCGATGGCGAAGGCAAAGGGACCATGCTTGAGCGAATAGAGCATTCGTGAATTCGGACATGTATTGAACTATTGCATGTGAACATTGTGTGAAGCTTGTCATTTAGAACCTTGTGTGAACCTTGTCATTTCGAATTATTTGTGAACCTTGTCATTTTGAATTATGCCAGAACCTTGTGTGAATGTATGCATATTATTATTTCAAACTATGTGTGAACCTTGTGTATCACTTGATTTTGAGCTTGTTCTCTGATATATTTGTGATTTCCAGCTTTAGCATGTTTTTTAGCATAAGTCTTAGCATGTTTTTCGAGCTTCAGGCTTGCCACGCCACTGTGGGTGACGCCACAGCTTTGCCACGCCACTGTGGGTGGTGCCGCATCTTTGCCACGCCACTGTGGGTGGCGCCACTGCCATCTCTGCCACGCCACTCTCAGTGGCGCCGCAGCTTGCCACGCCACTGTGGGTGGCGCCACTGCCATCTCTTACACGCCACTCTCAATGGCGCCGCAGACCTGGCATTCGAAAAAGATGATAAAACCCTTGCTAAAATGCCAGCGCAACATGAATTCACATATATCACAAACATCATATCCAAGCATCATATTGGAACACAATATGATATATCAAATTTGAACACAAGATCATATATCAATCAAACATCTTGATCATATATTCGGGCACAACCTAACTAGATAGCATAAAACATAGTGTCATACACAAGCACAAGTTTAAATCGAGATTACTAAACATGGCAAGTTCATATAGCTAGATAGCATAAAACACAAGCACTACTTTCTTCCACGCTTCCCTCCTCCCCTACGCGGAGCAATCTTCTTCCGTGCCTCCAACACGAAATTATCATCGTCGGAATCGGAGACTTCTTCCGTGACCACCTTCTTCTTTGTCTTCTCCTTGAAATCATGTGGTGTGTATTTGTCCCTATGCACACCTTTGTTCTTTCTCTTCGATGGTAGGGGATCCTCTTGTTCCTCTTCATCCTCTTGTTCCGGCGTGGATTCCTCGTTCGCGGAGGCCGATATAGCATGAGACTGGGACGGCGATGCCGTTGATGCAATCTCAGGATCATGGCAACCAAGAAGGTTTCCTAATCTCCTTAACTTCTGGCCCTGACGCTATAAGAATACAATAATTGTGAGTGCAGTAGTCAAAACTATAAAACAATGAAAGTGGAATAGGGTAAAAAGGAAAAGCACCGCAAGTAGTCACATGCATTGTAATGGTCTCATGGTCTTAAAGTTTTAAAAAAACTAGCAACATGTACTTGGCATTTAGCAATAAAGTAGTTCATTATTCTAGATCGCATAACAACTACTTTCTCCATTCATCAATAGAAGACGTTTTAACTAGCTACATCAGCTACTAGTCAAAAAAGGTCAAAATGTGTTCATACCTTCACGAATTCTCGCAATCTTGAATAGCCATCTTTGTTCTCCGGCAATTCCAAAGCCACCTCGAATTCATCAGCTTGCTTCTGGATCTCCGTGCGCTACCATGTATATGAAAATGTAAAGACACAAGTGCCAAGTGGAGATAGTAGTGAGATTACAAAATGAAGAACAAGCTTAGCACAAAGTTAATCGCGGGAGCAAAAGGGACTTGGCGCCCTTCTCTAACAAGCTTATTGTAAGCAAGATTGCCAAGCTGGTCGAACGGCAAAGGTTCTTCCAAAATGGCATCCGTGTAGGCATCCGGAAGAAGCTGCAAACGAGTCCGCGGTTGAAACCAACGGAGATAGTTGTTGAAAGCAACATCAGAATGGTCACAAAAATCGCCTCCTTTTGCCCGCTTAGCCTCCACCACACGTTGTTGAAACGTCCTGATATGCTTCTTGTGAATATTGGGCCAATCCGTCTTCCGATGTTTGATCCTGTCATAGCTGCATATTAAAATAGCACACTGTCAACAAACAAGAAGTGCATTACAAAATGGCGAAACAGCGGAAATAAGATCATACCGGTGAAGCATACGATCCGTGTCCTCATACATCGGCGGACACTCTTGAAATAAACCAAACTGCCGCATAACCCGCTGCGTCAACTGATGTTCAACAGCCCACATGCATATCAACGGGCAACGCATATACCACAGATTTCTTTCAACCGTGCAAGCAGGGTTAAGGTCCCAGGCAGCGTCACCGAAAGAATATCCTTTGCCGTATGGCTGCCATATCACCTACAACATGCCCAAGAATGAAGATCCTAAATACCAGAAACGAGAGAGTGAGGGAATAGAGTTTTTTACCTGCTCAGGGGTTACGTTGTCAAACTCGTTGGTGTATTGTTGATATGCTTGTTGTGGGTCAGAAGTAAACTCAGAATGCACGTCCCAATAGTAAGCATATGTGGGATACCGGTCGCGGTCGTCACCATCGTGCCAGTCTTTACGAGGACCAATTTTCGGCCGTCCAACAGGGAAGCGTTTCCAACTCCACAACGAAAGAAGAAGCAGGGAACCACCAATACAAGCTTGTGTATCTGTCCTACAACAAGCATCGTCAAGCTGCACATGGTATGAAAGCAAACATCAATAACAAGAATGTAGCCAAAATGGAGAGCAAATGTACGGAGTGGACAAAACAAAACAGCTCATTACCTGACGATACAACCAAGCCAAAGCAGCAGTGCCCCAGCTCCACTTCTTATCCATGACGGTGAGCGCCTTCAGCCAATGCCAGTGCGCGGTCTTCCCACTAGCGTCATTGAACAGAGTCCGTGTGATAACATACCACACGTACACGCGGGCGTAGATCTTGACGACATCCTCATCGGCATCCTCAGGGCACGTATTGAAGTTATCTGAGATCCATTTGAAAGTAGCCCCGGCGATGACCCTCAACTTTACTCCTTTATCGTTGAAAGTATCCCCGGGGCACGCCCCAATAAGATCTAGCATCTTCCCGCGCCAATCATCACAGGCTGTATCGATACAAAGAGGAGCCCCCTCGATGGGGAGCGCAAGCATCATCGCCATGTCCTCTAGCGTGACCGTCATCTCGCCGGTCCGGAGGTGAAAGGTGTGGGTCTCCGACCTCCACCGATCCACAAGCGCGGTGATCGCGGCAGTATTCACGTTGAGTGTGGTCCGGGTGACCATATGGATGAACGGTAGAAGCCCTAGATTGTGGATGTACAGGGTGTACCGCTCATCGTAGTTCATCGGCGTTGACGACATCTGCGAGTACCTAAGTCACAATGGTCCAAGAACCTGCAAACACACGAGCTTCATTGTCAAATATCAAATCAACCATACCTATATTACATTGAGTAATTGGTTTTAAAATTACCTTCTTCTTCTCCGTCATCAAATAGGCACGGTGACGAACATCAACTTCATCCTCGAGAATGCTTTCATTGGTTAACTCCTCCATCCTAAACAATCCAACTATAATGTGAGCATATATGCACATAAGTCATACAATTCTTCTATAATAATTTATCTCCAACATTTCATCTAAAACTATACAATTCAACTAAAATTAACTTCAACTATAAAATTTATCTACAACTCATCCAATTAACATATATGTGAGCATCTATGTACATAATCAAACAATTAATGTACAAAAAATTCATATAATATACAAATAATAATTCTACATGTCTACATTTGCACATCACAACTAATCTAAATTTGCTAGTTAAATAACAAGCTACATAACATATAAATTAATACATTACAACTAGGGTTTCCAAATTCTACCATATTCAAACAAATTGCACATTACAACTCCACCATACAAATTAATACAAATCAATACAAATCCATCCATCACTAACTAGGGTTCCCAAATCCATCCATCAAAAACATTGATTTCAATCAACCATATCAATCCATGCATCAACCATATCAATCCATGAATCAACACTCAAACTAGAGGATTAGAGAAGGGGATGAGGGAGAAGAGCAAGGGGATTGGAGGGAGAATACCTTGATGAAGATCTTGAGCAAGGGGAGTCTTCTTCTTGGTGGAGATTTAGAGAAGGGAAGGAGAGAGAAGAGCAGCCGCCGGCGCCGCCCTAGGTGAGGGAGAGAGAGGTGGGGAGGGAGGGAGAAGTGAGGGAGGGAGGAGAGGAGGGCGGGCCGGGTGGGTTTCTAACCCTAAAGTGCAACGCCACTAGGAGTGGCGCCGCATGCACATCAGCCGCGCCACTCAGAGTGGCGCCGCACTCTCTGCCTCGCCACCGCCAGTGGCGTCGCAACGCCTTCTGCCACGTCACCGTGAATGGCGCGGCCAAAAGGGGTTATTCCCGTGAAATATTTTCAAAAGTGGTTTATTATTTAAAATGGTTTGAAGTTTGGGTTAATTCTGTCTAAATCGCCATGGAGATGCTGCCAGACAGACTAGATTCAGCACTACTCTATAATATTTAAAATGACAAATTTTAATCATGTAGGTTTCTTACAAATAAAAAAATTCGAGATCTCGATATGTATTATTGTCAGGGCATCACATAGAGTACAATATGTCCTACAGCAAGTCAAACTTATAAAGTTCTTCTAAGATTTGTACTAAGTTCGGCACGTATTTTATAGAGTTCTAGTCAAAATCTTCAGTAGACACAAAAAAAAACATATTTTATTTAAAAAATAACAGTTCTTCACACGGTTCTGGACAGATTTCACAAAGTTCGTCAAAACTACGATAAACTTGTACTACTATTAATCATTCTGTGCCACCTAGGATTTGTTGTAAAGTTCTCTGTAAAAATAGGTCTAGTTCTACCATTGTTGTCATGAAGTCCTTCTCCTTCACTTATACGTATGTCAAAAAAAAAAAATTCAAGAAAACACCACTTCACAATCAGATCAAAAGCTAGCTAAGAAATTCCATGTACGGATTCATGCATTCAGCAAACCACAAAACGCGTGAATTAGAGAATGTTAAATCAGCAATCACAAAATCCACAAACCGATGTATCAGTCGCGCCGCCGAGACGCAGGTCGGCTTTGGTGCTGCTGGTCCTGCTTGCCGTGGGCGTCGAGCCTCTTGGTTGCCGCCGCCGTTTGAGCCATAGGCCCGGAGGCGCTCCTCGCCAGGGACTGGATAGGCTGGAACCGGAGCGGATAACTGTCTCGACTTGGCCTGATTAAGCAATGGGGATTGAGATGTTTGAGACGCGGAAGAGGATCACTCTGGATTTAGTTTTGAGCCTTTTTTTTAAGTAAACGACAATATATTAGAACGCGGCTAGCCAGCATCCGGGAGCCGGATCCTCTAACTTGTCAATCCTGACTTTCCCTAACTTTGTGTCACTGACATGTGGATCCCACCATATGCAGGGCCCGCTTGTCAGTGACACAAAGTCAGGGAAAGTCAGGGTGCGCAAGTTAGAGGATCCGGCTCCCAGCATCCGGGCATCCGGCCCCCTCTACCAAACGAGCTTCTTTTCCTCCAAGTCGTGCTGCTCCCTTTCTTCCTCCACCTCCAAATCACTATG